>OY776112.1:314720715-317120715 GCA_963675035.1 Allygus modestus
AACCGTCAACCTAGATTGCACATCGTGAACCTAGATGTCATGGATTGCCGGACAGCTTCAAATTCAGTATTCTCTTGGATGACCGCAGCCGCCTCTAAAATTCTACCGATCAGGTCTAGTTCATTTTCCACAGGTGTTGAATAAACAAGTTTCTTCATTCTTCCCCAAACGTAGAAATCTAGGGGAGTTAGTTGATATTTTATGTTTTATTTGAAGCATTAGTGAACCCTGGGAATCGTAAGGGTATCAATCAGGTGATTGGTGCAAATGAACTTAATAACAGCTGGTTAATGTTTTAATCAGCTGTTTGGTGGAATTATACTTGAAACAGCTGATCGACGTGGTTCACTAGCAGCGATATCACATGATAACAGTTGATATTGACAAGAATGCAATATCTTAAAAATGGATTTTCTCCGTTATTTATGAACCGATTTCCGTAAATTTGGTGTCATTAGATTTTCAATTACATCCTCTAAATAAAACAAAATAAATGTAATTTTTTTAGTATGAGCGGTTTTTAAGATATTTACGTTTGAAAACTTTAGGCAGCCACCATTTTGAAATTAATGATTGTAAAAAAAATAATTTTTTTCTGTAATTAGGTCTTTAGGGAATAAAGCTAAATACCAAATTTAATTTAATTATAACTAGCCGTTCTCGAATTAAAATTCCCTATATCAAAAAAGAGAATCAAAGTCAAATTCCATGAAAACTAGCAACCGAGCCAAAATTTTACAAGACATATAATTTAAAGCATTTTGTTATCAAAATCCAATGACATTTTTACTGTAAACATCGGTTAATAAACAAAAAAGTTATAACAATTTTTATAATAAATTTCAAAATAGCGGCCTCGTTGGAATGAGCAGCTTGAAGTTGCGATCATACTTCCATCCTCCTGTCGATTCCAGGAAGATGTTGACCGCCCCACGGTGGCCCTATTTGGTGTGAATAAAAACCTGGTAGTGCAAGTAACTGTGGAACAGGGGACTGACACAGATCCGAGGGCAGCCAACGGAGCAAGAAGTGACGGAGAAGGCAACCAACTACGGTCGTAGCAGGCCAACCATACAAGGTAATAGACGCAAACATATCACGAAATAAAAGTATAACAACAAAAAACTCTAAGCCCCAACCAGCAGGCTAACGGTCGTCAGACCACCAGACTTGCCAACACGTATATTACACTATAACAAGCCCCCAACCGGCAGGCCGACGGTCGTCAGACCACCAGGCTTGCCAACACGTATATTCCACTTTAACAAAAAACACACTCTAACACGCCCCAACGGGCAGGCCGAAGGTCGTCAGACCACCAGGCTTGCCAACACGTTTATTCCACTTTAACACAAAACACACTCTAACATGTTTCGTACACGGTTTATGCTTCAACAAGCGTCGACGATTGAACGTACACGGTTTATGCTTTAACAAGCGGTGAGGGATAACATTTGGTTTTCTTATCTCATGACATGGCAGCCACAAGCCAGAGTCCCACTCTCGAAAAGAGCAATCCATCGAGACTTAGACAATCGACTGTGAAAACAGGGTTCGTCCCGAGCGGACAACGTAGAATTGACGATTGTTTGGTGCGAGTGGAGAAAAGACCAATAAATAAAAGTCAGTGCTGCGAGACGAAGAAAGTGGGACCCGGTGGTGATAACGAAGGTGGCCGCTGTCGGTGGAAAAGGCAAAGATTGATTGAGGAGTCCCTTGTTGCTAAATCGGACGAGCAAAGATTGGAATCTGTGGCGATATCGAGCTCGAAAGAATTCTACCGGTACATGGTGGAGAGATATGGGGCGTTGTGTTTGGACCGCTTGCCGTTCGCCTGGTTTAAGATGATTTTCGACAACGAGTCCGGTTTGGACGGTGGCGACGAAAGGAAAAAGAGCGAATTGACCGCGCGGACTTTGCATGAAGTGTTGAGTCGCGAGACGCGTGTCATATGCCCCCAACCGGTAAAAAACATCTGGAAATGGGCCAAATTATTACCTGATCCGGAAACGGTGCGAGTCGTTGTGATAGGACGCGGTCCGTATCACGAAATTATCACGAAAGTCGAACTACCCGACCCCGACCAGCCGGACATCGAGTGCGACCGGTTTGACGACATAAAAGCAACCAAAGTGGACGTAACATTGAAATACGCCCCGAACGACAGAAAAAAAGAGGTAGTCACTATGGCCGACGGCTTGGCGTTCAGCGTCAATCCCCAGTACGCGCGAGCGGGTAAACCTCTGCCGTCGGTTTTGATCAACTTGATGAAAGCCGCCGATAACTCCTTTGAAACACGCTTGTATGACAAAACCAGGTTTCGGGGCGATTTGACGCAGTGGGCAAAAGACGGCGTCCTGCTGTTAAATTCTGTGTTGACGACCGTTGAAAATATACCCGACGCTCACGCGGACATAGGATGGCAGCGGGTCACCGATCTCATTATCGAGCGCTTGGGTAATCCAAAAGCGAGTACCCGCATATTCATGTTGTGGGGAACAGATGCGATAAAAAAACGCATTCTGATCAAGGATTCCGCACACGTGGTCATGACAGATCGTTACCCGTGTGTTAATAATTGGTTGAAAAAGGACATTTTCAAAGAGACGAATCTGATACTTAGAACACTGAATTATCCGGCTGTCCGTTGGTCCTGCCGCTGTCCGCTACTTTGTAACGACAACACCAGAAAGAAACGCACAGAGACATCCGTAGCTTCCCTGTCACGAATCAATCAGAAAGAAACGCACTGAGAAATATATCTCTTGTATTGCTCAAACAAAATTTAACTCATGGGATACAAATAAAACAACCGATTGTGAAATTTATTATTTATTCTCTTAACCCAAACGTCCCGATATATCTAACACGTGAGATACGCTAATTTTGACCTTACCGTGCAGGTCCAGTAGCTCACGATGTCCACCGTGGAAGAGGAGAGCTTGGGAGTCAGATGGGAACCGCGGTGTATTGGGTCGGCATAAAGATAGGTTTAAATCCGTGTGTTTATTATGATTTTTTATAGAGATTCTTCCAAATATATAAGGAACTCTTCATATGACAGGTACTTTTCAATTTCTTCTATTGAATGGGAAGCGTCAATGTTGCAACAGAAACAACGTTCTACTACGTTGCTATCAGGAAATTTATAAACGTTTTTAACTAATTGCGAGTAACCCATAAACTTGTCACAGCGATGACTTATATGGTTACATAGATAGCACTGATAGACTTCGGTGCCTTTATACTTTTCGTATATTGCCTGGTCCCTTTCATCCATTTCTTCATCCGGACGACTGACCCGTGCCACACAAACCTTTTTCTTTACGACACCTTCAATGTAGTTCTGAAGCGAAGCTGGAAGATTCTTGATTTCCAGTTCAATGCTCCTACGATGTTTCGTTACACTTAACGCTGCTAGTTGTTTTAATGATGCGACACGACGTGTCACGTCCATTTTCCTTATTTTCAATTTAGCTGTTGCCTCTTCAAAACTCCAGACTGAACTGATAGCGGAAGAGGTCGGGCAGGTTACGTGACTTTCTTGGAACCGTCGAGAAACAGCCAACTCTTATATGTGTGAGACGAGATCAAAGTGACCGATTCAGACACGGCGTAGCTGTCGATACGGAGTGGATTATCTGCCCGCTGTGTCATATAAGAGTGGAAAATTGGCTGTGACGAAGCAGCTCGTAGGGACTTTTTATTTTTCCCTTTGAAGGATACCAGAGTTTTCAAATTCTTTCTCGAAGAATTTTATTTTCTGCCGTCCGGTCCGTAAAACACATACATTTTTCGCCGCTCTTAATGTCGAGTCGAGGAGTGACCATATTGCCGATTTTGATCAGTCCACCGAACTCAGTTACCGCAAATACGACGTCGAAGAAGAGAGGTGTAAATACGTGCGTTTTTTTTCATTCTGACGGAGGCCGGATATTTCAAAACTTTTCTGGACCGTAAAACACATACGTTTTTGCCGCTCTCCACTTCGTGACCATATTGCCGTTTTGAGTCAGTGCTGTCCGCGTTGCGGGCCATCGCAGAACTCGGTTAACGCGAATACGAAGCCGAAACGGCCGTATCGTCACGTCAGGGATCGGCACGAAAAGAGGTGTAAATCGGCGCGTTTTTATTTTTTATTTTGACGGCAAGTCGGTCGGAGATTTCAAAACTTTTCTCGAGTAAAAATGTGTTTAACAAATTTAAAAAAAACCACCCCAGTAAGCGACGCGCCGGCCCCTCCCCGCTGCTCCTTCCTTGAAGGAGTCATTATTATGGGCAAGGAGCTAAAGAGTCGCGCGCGAACGGTACCTCGTATATATGCATTTTTGGTGGCTTGTCGAGATATAATTTTCGACGAACAAAAAAATCCGGCTCTCTGATTGGCCGAAATCTTTGGCGGGAAAAATACTCGAATCCTATTGGTCGGTGGTCGGGGGTTGTCGAGAGTAAAGGGTTGACCGAACCAAAAAGTGGTGGGGGAAATGCTCAGTCTTACGGCGGCCGTCGGAGAAGATGGTCGCAAAGGGGACTTTGAATTTTTCACACTCTCGCGCGGGTAACCGACCCTCACGCGGTTAACTAGAAATTTAAAGCGGTTACCCGCGCGTTCTGATCAATATCTCGCGCGCCCTTTATGTGAGCTAGGGACCTGTACGGAGAACGAAAGGGGATAAGTTCGTGTTTTCCAAAATGACCACCTGGTCGAGTGTATTATAAGACTGGCGAGTTGCAGAGCAAGAAAAAAAGGAAGCGGCAGTTACAAAATGGTAGTAAGCAAATTCACATATAACACACGTCCGAGGGGATCCGGACTCTTGTTAAAAATTGTACATTTACAATAATTATTGTGCACACAAATATTTTAAGATGTCAAATTTTACCATGTCGCAACTTGATATCTTCGGTTTCCCGATGTATCGAAGGGGTTTTTTTAAAAAAATACTACAAACATCCTAAGAATAACAAAAAAAACTTTATTGATTACAAATAACGATCGTTAGTGTACAAATGTTTATCTATTACAATCCAAAATTTTAACTACGTTATTTCTAATCCTCTACAATCATTACGGGTGTCGGCTCGATGATCATCGTGAATGGGATCCAACGATTAAACTGCGTTTTGGTATCGTGCCTCCATCCGGTAGGGATGTAGCTGCAACTTCGACATGGTGTGTTCCAGCGCAGTTGGCCGGGAAGTATGGTGAAACTCCTCGACTTCCACATCATTCCCTCTTCACCGCTCTCGAAAAAGAAGTCTGTAGTTGCGCAGCAAGCTCCGCACGTGGCTTTCAGTAAGATGTTCTTCGGTGGGTTTTCGGAACACCTGACGCACGAGTGATTACAGTTGATGCATGCCCGGTGAAATAGAGGAAAATCTACAGGTTGGCGCATAGCGTGGTTACACGCGGGGCAGATTAACAGATTTTCCCTCACCAACCGCGTTGATCTCACGAATCTATTCCTACTGCACGCACAGCACTTGTCCGTAGGAACGATGACCGGGAAGGGAGGGTGAAGAAACAAGAATGAAAATTCTCCACAGGACAGCATTTCTAGGCGTCTGAATCACGACTGAACGTCGATCCGCGGCGGCGCGATTTTATACTCGAGGTGGTTGAGTGGGGGGGGACCCAACAATCGGTTGTCATCTGAAGGTTATCCCGATACGGGACTCCGACCTGTCATCTGTTCGTCCATGACATAATAAGTTCCTAGAAAGTCACGTGACGTTCTCCCACTCCATTTTACTAGACCTTCCCGTGCCTGACACTCAGTTTTGAGCAGAATGTCGGTTCAGACACCCACCATGAGCGAATCGCGAAGTCCGAATACCATTCAAGATCTTACGGTCACATGTGTCCTGCAGTTCACACGACCCACGAGCCAGGCGAAGAGAGTGACGGATAGAATTAACCCGAATACTCTTCAAGATCTGACGGTTGCGGTGATAATGGAGTTCGTGCCGGAGGGGATCAACCTGTTACCAATGTCCCTACAAGATTACATCGTCGGAATCATGTGGAAGGAAATTCAATTTTCGAAAAATGTAGTGGATATTCTGCATGAACACAGTTATATACGGTATATTCAGATGCCTCATTCATGGTGCGTAGAAGATTACCAAATCGTGAGAGACCTATCGGACGAGTGTTCAGATGCCGTAAATCGATATGCAAAGCTGATGAACGCATGGAAGCGATACCGATTCGGACCGCTCGCGACTTGAACCAGTGGGATACGCGAATTTCGACTTTGTGTATATTTTTATTCTATATTTGTGTTATTTTATCTGTTTTTAGTTTTTTGTAATAAATGTTGAAAATAAATTAGTTTTATATCATATGTATTGAATTTATTTTTAAATAAATTCAATAAAAACTTACGAATATGCTCTTTTGACTATATACAAACGGGCATATTCGTAAAGTTTTTAAAAAATAATAACTTATCGGGCGGAAACCCGATTTAATATAATTTTCTCGTTAACTGCAGTATCCAACCGTGACCATCAAAGGGTTAAATGGAATAATGTGCTTATTGCGGTTTGAGTAAATATTGTAATATGTTTCTCTTGGCAACAAATATATTTATTTCAACTTTATGTGTGTATGATGTTCATTTTTCGAACCGTAAAACTAAATGAAATAATGTGCTTATTGTGGTTTGAGTAAATATTGTAAATATGTTTCTCTTGGCAACAAATATATTTATTGCAACTTTATGTGTGTATGATGTTCATTTTTCGAACCGAAAAACGTTTTAGTTAATTGAAAAAACATATATAGGCGAGGGTCGGTCATCCGGGTGATGACCACTTGTCGCATGGTCGTCTCGAAACGTGAAGTCGGTGCTCCGGCGGTGCCCGGAGAGACGAAACTGTCGGCGTTGACCACGCCAGTAAGGTTACGGGATTGGCCAGGCAGCTGTCCGCCACGGTAGGCGGGATGTTGAGTCAAAGGAGTTAACATCCCGCCAACGATATATATGCGGTGATACTGTATGAGCGCGGCATTGACTCTCCACTCTACGGTTGAGCTTGTATATCCGAAAATAATACCGGGTCTTCAAAGGACCGCTACTATCATGGGTATCAAAAATTTTCAGACGTATGCGGAAAATCTTTTTTCAGTAGAATGTTTCAAGGAGTTTTCCGTCCAAACCGCGTGTTCGGATATCGAGGACTTTTTCTACTACCACGTTCTACAACCAGTTTCTCAAACGGAGGAAGAAGAACGACCACCGCCACCTGATAAATACACTAAAACGTTCGACCGCTGTGGTGTGTACATAGATCTGGCTTCGTTTATGTACGGTCTCATTATGAACACGCTCGAAAAAACCTCTCAATACAAAAATATAATTACTTTGATAAATAACAACGAAAAGATCGTCGTGGTAGATATGGATCAAGAAACCATCGAGATCATCGTGGGGGAATGCGCCGTCAGACTGATTGATACTCTGAGACCCCTGTTGTTGAAAGCGTATAGAATTTATCTCGCTTATGACAAATTTTCACCACAGACGAAAACTTTTGAACAGAACAACCGTAAGAAAAAAGTACAATTTTCTCTGTCGAAAGCATCGAAAGACGCGTGTTTTGAAAATATCGTGCTGTCTGTGAGAAGATCCGTGTCTAGATGCCACCGCGAAAGATTGGACGACGAGTTGGAACAACTCGGTTTGACCCACGGGGTGGATGAGCTCGTCCGCGGTGAAAACGTAGAACGGGCGGTAACGATGCAGTTTACGCCCGACGATGGTGAGGATGTGACACCGTTTCATGCAAACGCTCCGTTCACCATAGGTGAGGGTGAATGGAAGTGTTTTTATCGTTTGCGCGACGACATAAACGATCAGCTGATCGATCGTTGCTATGTTTTCGGCCGAGACTGGGACATCGGATTAGCCATGACGCTTTATCAACATCCGAGCGTTCCAAATGCCATACGTTATGTATACGGCATGAACAAAACGTTCGAACACGTCGAGTTGTTTGACAACAGAAAAAAAGCGTTACATTTCATCTGTCTGAGTCTTTTTGGCAACGATTACACCGGCGGATTGATATATCTCGGTGACAGTAACGTAAAGCTGTTAAAGCGGGAATTCGATCAACTTTATAGCGACAGGGTGACGTGTACGTCGTATCAACTGGAGTTTCTAGCCCGCGAGTTGTTTGCTCAGCGGGACTTGACGGAATCCGAAGAAGCGGAGGACGATCCTGAAAAGCGATTAAAACTCAGTCGAGCGTTCGCGACGATGATCACGCGACTGATTTTGTCAGTCTACGCAAAGTCGGACGGTGATTACGTAAAGAGTCCGGATTCGGTCGAACAGGTTTTGCACTACGCGAATATATACAATATCGAATGCCGTCCGAACGCAGACACTTTGAAGTTGCGAGAACAATTGGCATGTCATAGACGTGCGAACGAAGAAAAACAACACAAGAATATAGAATCCGACAACAACCCTTCGATACCTGACCGTGCGGAAGAGATGCACAAAAAAACGAAAAGACGGAAAACCGACGTAGTCGTCGATGAAAATACGCAACTGACTTGCAAAGACAAGCGGAGCCGGCTTGTCTCATGTACCTTTCAACAGTGTATAGATTCCTTCGCCGCCGGCACACTTTGGTATCTCTCGTACGCGCTGTTTTATTTTAAATCGCCGACGGGTCGTCGGCGTATGCGGGTGGCGAGGAGTCAAGAAGAAGGCAAGGAAATAGCGTTGACGGTTGGTTTGAGCATGGGACGGAGCCGCACGTTCCGTTATAACGACGGGCGATTAAACAACCGCTACGATCCACACCAAAGACTGGAGTTGAAACGCATGATCCGACATATGAATTCGTGTCTTCTGTATTGGATTATAGAAAACGCGTTTGACCACGCGTTGAATTTACAATAAAAAAATATTCAACTTTTCACGACGTTTAACTCACTATCCTTTGTATATCATATTGAAATTTGCAAACGGACCTTCGATACTTATTACGAACGATTGTTTGTTCACGATGGGTACATAGAACGCCCTAAAAAGACTGTAAGCCAGCTTGTTTTGCCGTTTAAGATCTAGGTTTTTAATGAAATATTCCACTTGCGTATTACCCACTTGGTCGATGAAATAGTCCAAAAAGAATCGTTCCGTGCTCAAATTGGGGTGTTCCAGCTGCGATTCACTGCTGTCGCTGACCGCCGTCTCAATGTGTTTCGTGAGCACGGTATAATCCACCAAATGGAAAAGTTTCAAATCTCGATCGAAGTTTCTGTACGCACCGACACGGTCGACCCCGACCGCGTAATACGCTTCCGTCAGCATCCGTTTTAGAATATCATCCTCCGCTTTCGCCCATACGTTGTGTAATATATCTCGAAACAGTGAAGGTTGGCTTTCCAAAATCAACGCGATCGATTCGGAATTCACAGTCGCCGCGTTTTGCGTTTCCGTGTTTGTTTCTTCCAAATTTATGTATTTTTTATACAGTTCGGTATACTGGTCGTTCATGTCTGAATAACTTTGACGGGATCGATTTACCTCTTGTAAAAGATCATCGATTTTTTCTTGTAGTTGTCGGCCGAAATGATGTTCAAAGAAAGGAACAAGCGTGTTGGGTGTTATTTCGCCGAAACTAACAAACGGTGGCATTTTTAGTCGTAACGCGATGGCCTCGTACGCGACTTTAATCGAGGGTATCAACTCGTTGATACCCGTTATTACTAACATGATCTTGTTATTTGTGTCATCGATTGTATTACGGTACGTTTTGATGTCTTCTAAAACGCCGCTTCTCGAAATTATTTCCATTGCTTCGGCCTGCGTTTTTTCCATCATGTATTGACGGACGTTATCGTCGCTAACCAGGGTTCGTAGACTACTGAGTAAATATCCACCGTATTCACTTTTTAACTCAAATTTGTTCTTGTAAACGTAGTCTGCGACATTTAACGCCGTGTTCACATAATCCGGGTGTGTGAAGAATTTGAGGAAAACTTCAATGTCATTTTTCAACACGTCTATGTACCAGAGCATTAATTTAATTTTGTCCTCGTTAGAATGTATGGTAAACTCGTTCTCCGGAATTAAACCCGGATTATTTTGAGCGTCCATTACCTCTACATCGTGTCGAGTTTCCGCCGCCACGGATAACTGTCGTTTCAGTTCGACGTTTTCTTTTTCCAACGACTCGTACCGTTGTTGCAACGAAGCGTGCTGCCGTACGCTGTCATCTAGATCGACTTTCAACGCGTTCAACTGTTGTTTAATCGAAATCGCCACGTCTCTGGAATCCCTCTCCTGACCGCTGCTTTCCGGAGATATTGTCCGCAACAAATTCAATAATTCAGATTTCTCCTCTCGGACGCGTTTAATCGCGGCTTCTACGGTCGTCCCGCGAATTTTTTGAAGTTCTTCTTTCATTTTATCCATCTCCCCCTTTATATGATTTGATATTTCGCTACGTATCTGTTCAATTTCCTTGTTTCCGCTGGACGCGTATTCGTCTACGCGTTTGTTCAACTCTTGAAAAAGACGAATCTCGTTATCGCGTCGTTTCGATTCCAGCGTTCCCAAATTCATGTTGACTTGCAATTTAGTTATTTCGTTCTGTTGACGGGTTTCTCTCTCTCTCAATCTGGAAACTTCTCGGCGCAGTGTTTCCGTTTCATCAGGTATTGAAGCCATAGTTGTTTCCATCAGACGTATCTTTTTATAAACATCGTCGCGTTCTGCTTGCAACTCGGCCACCCGTCCTCTAGTCTTATCCAGAGCGTTGGTCATCGTTTCCTGTACGGCACGCATATTTTGTATATAATCGTCACGAATACTGTGTGTCAAATCCGGGTGTTTAATGTTGATGGCATCCAACATGCGGATCGCCCGCTCCACGACAGTATCGCGGATCGATTTAAAATCAAATTGTACGTCGGGCAGTGTGGCCGAACGGAACATATCCGCCAACTGCCCGTTTGTGTCCGACGTCCGAGTGGCGAGTTCTTCGCGCAACGCACTCAGGTCGGTGCACATGATTCCACCGGTCTGATCGCAAAGGTCCGGCACTTTGCCATACATCGAGGCGCGAAATACGTGATGCATATGATTATAATGGTTTACCATGAGCGGCGTGACGATAAACGCTATTCGGGAAGACGAAGCGTTTTCCGCCACCCCCCTTGTCATCCATTTTTTTTCTTGGTTCCCGAGCGCGTCAAGAAATGTCAGAGTCCTGCGCTGCAGATTCAGAAACACTTTATATGCCGTTTCCAATTGTTTGGAGTCCCCGTCATCCAACAACAAGTCTTTATCTCCACTCGCCATCGAGCTTTCTTATCACATATAGGTTATATCAAACGTTCCTGTGATTTGTACCGTTTTAAAGATGAGTCCCTTTTACTGCTCGCGGCCGCGGTGTTTATCGCAACCACGCTTGCCTTGGCGTTAAAAAACCGCCTCGGCATGATACTGTACGAAACCACTGGATCCGCGTTAGTCCATTTGAAGACCGTGGATTCCGTGTCGTCCACGTATTGTACACATACGCCGTCATCGTCGATAGCCACGGTGACTGTGTGTTTGGGCGGTTTGTTCTTTTTGTCTGTCGTGAAGAAATCGGTGATTTGAAGCTTATCGTTAATCACGCCGTTGTAAATCAATTCGTTTTCGGACGAATCGTCCAACGATATCCTGTCGACCTGCGACACATCGGACGACGACCCACCGACGGGAGTCGAGGAACCGACGACTTCGGTCACGGCGTGACCGACGAGCGAGAGTACGTTGGATCCGGACGATTTTTTCGGCGCTTTCGGATTATCGACTGCGTTCCCCCGCCGATCCAGACAAATTATACGCATACGATCCGAACCGTGTTTGTTTTTTCGAATCGGTATCTCGCAGAAGTCCGTCGGCGAACAATTTACTATATAATCGTACTGACTGAACATACTGCCAACCGCCGCTCTGATACCGCGATTGTTCTTGTCGAACAACGGCGTACCCGGGATAAGTTTGTATTCCGAACGAAGCGTGGGCATGAGTTGTACGAAAAGCGAATCGCCGTGCGTCCTGAAAACGACGACTTTACTACGTCTGTCTACGGCCAACGGAAGACTGGTCATAGCTCTGTGCATGCTGTCTTCGTGAAGCTGCTGCATGTGCAGTGGGCGTTCGGTTGAATCGTCCGTGTATTCGGATGGCATCTGCAACCACGCGTGCACTTCCTTTAGTTTTCCAGCGCTGGCTAGTTTTTTCGCGCAAACGATTTCGCCACACAAATATGGAAAACGGTGATCCGTACGCGAACTGCCCACAAGACCTTCGGCGTACGTGAAAAGCTCTTTGCCGACCAGTTTGACCACGTAGAATTCTCTGATTTCCACACCGTTGCGCGACGGTTCGTATTCGGTGAATTTTCTCCACGCATAATCTCTGTACTGAAATTCACAATCGCAACCCGGATACGCGGTGGCGGTGCGTTGTCGTTTTTTGCGAGAACCGACGTGTTCACGTGGTTCCTGTTCATCGTACGGCATATACGGTCTATCGTCATTGGTGTTTGGGGTTACCGTTTTTGAGCCGCATCCCAACCCTACTAACGCGCCAACGGCTGACGCTAGATTTTTTTCAATACCTCGAATCGCCGTGGTTTCGGTAGTTTCGACATCGTTATCAATCATATTTCTTTATATGGTTTTCTATACTCTGCCAAATTCGATAGTCTATAAGAGTCACTTAAGAATATTCACATATGGCCGAAGAAGGCCCGCGGGCAGACGGGTGCGATCAGTGCCGTCCGAGCCGTATGATAAACCGATTCGTACACAATACGATTCGCCGATACGACGTGTTGGTATGTAAACACGCGGAAATGTATTTGAAAAAAGAAAACGACAGAGACAAACTGTCTTTGAGTTCGGCGTTTGTGAAGCGGACTTTAGATGACGTGACGTCCGTATTGATCGACCCACGTTTTAGACGTTCACTTGCGGAATGCGTGATGAAAACGACGGAAAGCGTCGTTTCAAAATGCAGCGACGAAAAACTGATCGCTCCGGAAGCGTTGACGCGCGTACATTTCCCCTATCTCTACTGTCTCTACTCGTTTCCAGCTCGGTTGATAAATAACTTGCGAGAATCCGAGACGGTATGGTATCGCGACGTGATCAGTGCTTACGAACGGTACGTGGCCGTGAAAGTCCTGTTCACCAATATTTTAGATAATATAACAAACGCGTTATTTTCAATACTATTCCCAACTACAAACGCCGAATAACCAGTATCAAGATTCTAGTCTTTCGGTCTCGGTGGCGGAAAATACCGAAATCCACCTCGCCTGCGAAAGAGATTGAATCTTCTTCTACTGCGGTCAAAACCGACTATGTTTTTACTATCGATTAATGAGGGGTTCAATAGGTCGTCCGGACGCTCCGACCGGAATAAACAAATGTAAACAGTTTACTATTTATTTCTTACATTTAGAATTAACAACTTTAACTTTCTTTCCAAACGTTTCCTGTAATTCACCCATGCACTTTTCGAATAAATCGAATATCTGCTCCACTTCCTTTCTGGTAGAATATGGTTCGTATTCATCACCGGTAATATTATACGCGACTCCGTAGCACCTGTACAGATTGAGAATCTGTCTGGTTTGCGGTGGACACATCAGACCTCTGGGATTATAAACGTTGTCCAGAGAGTTTTTCACGTTTTGAAACGATGACAGACCCAGGGTTATTATGACGGAACGCATCATTTCGTCCAACCTAACCAGACAGGTCTTTGTAGTCGGCTCTGTTTCGGTGAAAAATACCGAACTGAATCCGGTAAGACAGGGTTCACCCGCGGCGCTGAGCACGTTTTTGCTGAAGTTCTTTTTCATCTGGAGATACTGACCGATTGGCTGACGAGACACGAACGAACACACGTTCATTACCAACTGTATGGGCGCCGACACAAACGACCCCGTGGTGCTTTCGTTCTCTTCGATGTACGGTTTCAAATCTTTAATGAGTGCCAATCCTTTTTGACCGAAACTGTTGACCACTTTGATGCCATCGTATTTGTCGACGCGACCGTGTGCCCTAAAGTCAACTGTTACCACTCTTTCGCCGTCCGTAGAAGTAGCACAACGGGATATTCCGGTACGCAGCGAATCCAGCACGTGGTACGGATTGATCTCTTCCACCGTTCCGAACGGATCACAATCACCGTCTCCGCCGCATTCCCTGTTTTCTTTCGCATGTCGCTCCCTCTGTTTTTTTAGGGAACGCAACAGGACTGCGTCATTACGCAAGACGTAAACGTGATACGAACCGTCCCCGTCCATTATGACGGATACTTTTCTGAACGGTGGAAAATGTACGTCCGCGTTTCCTACTGTGACACCGTTTTCCGTCTTACGGCATTCGTTCGAATCTCCGCCCGTTTCGAATTCGCCGTTGGGAAATCGTACGGCGGGTGCGTTTCCGTCCGTTCGTATGACACAAATCATAAACATCACGGTCAAAGGATCTCCACCCTCGGTCCACCCGCATACCCGCACGCTGTCTTCGGGTGGTGGTATCAAAACGTCGACTCCGCGCGGGGTTTTGTCCAAAAACGTCAATGAAAAACTGTAACTAAATCTAAGACACAGGTCCACCGATTCGTCAATGACATTAGCGTCTTCCACATTGAATCCATCGATATCGGCGAAGATGGTACGCATCATATAGAAATTCCTGAGTGCGTATCGGTCGCACGTATCGTTGCGGTCCTGCCCAGTTTCATGCGAGAATTGCGGTTGGGGGCAGTTGTTTGGATCTTCGCGCATCAACCTAAACTGCGAGAGCGTCACTCGGACCGGTACCCCGCGTTCCTCGTGCGCCCGTTCTGCCACTTTTCTTTCATAGCTTTCTGGATCGGCAAATATGTTGAAACCACGTATCAAGGCAGCCGCCTTCTGAAAATAAACGTTTACGCACGCCGACTTTCTGGAATTGACCGAAACGCTGCGTTTTGAAGGCGGGGTGTAATCCGTATATTGGTCTAGCTGCAGTGCCAGCAACGATGACGAGACGTTGTTACTACGCGATGTGTCAGTGCCGCATCGAGGTTTGAACATCCTGATCACAAATTCGTTGCAAGACCTGTCTTCGTCCCGGTCAAATTCGTTTCGAATCGATTCCAGTTCGTTGCGCGTGAAACAGATCGAGTCCACCGTGGCGAGGCGTCCGAGTCCGGTTGCAGTGGCCAGTGACATTTCGATAGTGCCGAAGAGTGATTCATCCTTTTTGTATTCCAATAGAGGCACACCTTCGAAAAAGTGAACACACGCGTAGTTAGCTATCGGTTTTATCCATACGAAGGGGTGGACGACTGTTTTCAACCAAATCATAAAGTCCAAAAGGAATCGCCGCCCGCATTTCAGCGCGTACACCGTGACGACGTTGTTGACGACGATACGCATACCATCGCCCTCGGTCGCCGGGCCGACCAATTCTCCGCAGTCCGTTTGAAGGGCGTTTTCAATTTTTTCGATGACCTCATGAACATGACCGTACGACACGCGAACGCGGTCCGTAAACAGCATGTTCTTTCCGGCCGTACTGATGTTCCCGATGAACTTCATACATATGAACCCGGAAGCGTCTTTGGGTACGGTCTTGGAAGATTCGGCGTGCACGTGTTCCACTTGGAGTTTCTGTACAGTCGAAGACAACAAACGGACGAAAGGAAGATACGCGACCGTCACCTGATTGAACATCGTAGGTCCGTTTTTATCACAGCTCTCCAACTTTTCGATAATGCAGTTGGTTTTTATCACGTTACTGCCGAACATGGTTGTCTGTTCTTTTTTGATCTTTTTAGCAGCGCTCGGTCCGTCCGCTTCGGTCTCTGACGCGTGTTTCATTTTACGCGTGTTTCGCCTACGTTGCGATTCCACCAGGTATCCGGTTGACATGCCGCCCGTGCACAGTTTCAACTTTTGTTCGTTTTGTTTCTTTGTTTCGCTCTTTGTCTTGGGATACGACAGCCGCTGCGATATGCCCAGGTTCACTTTACCGGTCATCAGAGACGTGTTCCACATCGGATGCGAGACGACGGTGGGATGTAGCTTGTCCAAACAATTATTGAGTCCGATACTGTAATTCGTATATATCTTGTTTTTAAAACTGTCAATCCCCGAAAAACCCTGTAGTTTAACGGCGGAAAAAAAATCGGTCACCTCTTCGGTATTCAGCGTATAGTGGTTAGGGTTTTTCAAACATTCTTTGTACAGCTGGGCCAGCGTTTCGCTGTTTACTTTGGAAATTTCTTTGCCGTCCCGGTCGTTCACTTTTAGTTCTCCGCTTTTGCCCGTGAAAAGTTTGATTCCTCTGTTCAGGGTCCTGTCATAAAAGTATGCGACTGTCTCCTCGCCACGGAACTTGCTGCGGGTGTTGTGACACATCTTGTTGTTGTTTGATTCTCTGAATACCGAGTAGTAGAAGGTGCCGTTGACGAGAAAGGTCGCCGCATACACTCTGTGCAGATATTCTTCGTCGTACAAAAGTTCGAAAGGAATTTCAAGATCCTCACACAGTCGCGATACGAGTTTCTTTTCCAGTCTGGAACCGACCATAATCGGTATCGCGTTACAAACGTGGCCGCCGCTATAATTCATGCAACATGCGTAGTACGACGGTAACCCGGTCTCTCCGGACACGTTGTACTGCATATATTCCAAAATGTCGGAATAGCAGTTTCGTCTCTTTATCACCTCGTCCCCGGCGAGCCGACGGTACACGATACTCTTTTTGCACAGCTCGAAATCGCACGGTAAACCGCTAGGTTTTCGAATCGGACTATCGTAAAAATAAAAATCGTACATGGCGATAACGTCCATTGTATCGTCCTGACGATCGCGCTACAGTGTCGATTATCGCGGAAAAAAGAGATTATGCTCGACCTGTTGTCGGTACAAACCTTTTAAATACCAAAATCATTCCGTCGGGGGTACCACACTCGACCATATGTAATGCTTTTTCGTATTCAGGTGAGTAGAGGGGGAAATTGTTACCAATATAATAATTTATTCAAACAAATTCAAATTTACAACAATATCTCTTTGTTGATCTCAATACGGAGTTTCCTGACGCCGTTTCTGCAGACGGGACAGTTGGTCAAGCGGACATCGTTCAAACACGTGTCGCATAGCGTATGTCCACAGGTGAACGCTACCTTCCGACGTACATCCTCCATCAGACAAACCAGGCACTTTTCCACTTCCCAGGTGCGTTTTTTCACTTTAAAAATACAATAAGACGCGTGACTGTTGTTCAGCGAAGCGGATAACCAAACGGCAATAGCTCCTCGTGTAGTGTCGCGTTCCGCCAGTTTTTCTTTCCGCGCACATCTTTTGTTCGCACTATTCGTCAAAACATCGGTCGGAGACAAGGCCAGATGATCGTGCCGCCCAGGCTTCCTGCACCACCAAGCCCACTTTTCGTCGCCCTTGGTTTCCATTAATGGAAATTCGCACGGTGATCTCGCCAGTAGATATTGTTCTATATTCTTCCTCTCTTGTTCGTCATACATAAGATCAACCAGCGTCGGGTCGCAAAGTTTTGACGTGAACAAATATCCGCAGTATATGCACATAACGTCGAACGAAGACGTGTTGAAAACGTGGCGCATACGCTCCCCTATTCCGCTCTCGGTAAAAACTCGTTCGGCGGTCAAGTCGTGAAATCCCGTGCGTTTACCGTCGCAGTATTCCGCAACGCAGAAACCGTGCATGAAGAACGCCCGACGAGCCGTTTCCATTTCTATCGCGTAGACTCTCGGCGACGAGTTTGTAGATCCGTCGTTGGTCGGGAACAATCGGTCGAATATACCCGCGGATGTGAGCGAAGAGCTTGCCGCATATTGTCCGGCCAGGGCCGATTCCTGGCGGGTGGCGGTGGCGTACACTTCGTTGACGTGATTGACAGTTTCTGCTTCTTCGATCATATGCATTTCAGCGCGAGGTGCCACCGGAAATGGTAATAGGGTGTCTATCCTACGTACAGAGCCGGCCAGCGATGTGTGTTCCAGCAAACAAGCTAACGAACGGCCAACCGTGGGTCTCGTCATTACATTTCCACCACCCTCCTTATCGTCGTAGTACGCGGTGTAAAGCGGACAATATCCGAAATCTCGTTCTTCGACGAGGTCCAATTTCATTTCCACCAGTTTGCGGTATAATTTGAAGACGGTGTCTTCGCAGGCGCCCATAATATGAGAGATGGTGGTCAACTTGACGAATTCGCTCCATTCCGTTTCCGTCATCATATTGCGACTATGCCATCGCTGTAACACCTTTAAAGCGTTTCCGAATTTCGACGGCTCGTGATTTTCGTACGCCAAATACTTTGTCACCCAATTACAATTCTTCTCCAACCACACCAATGGGCATTTACTGAAATGATAAAATTCTCTCGCCACGCCGATCGTACTCCGTTTTTCCTGACGTTCCATTGGCGGAACATACAAATATTCCACCGTGACGCCGCCACTAGAGTTGTCCGGACCGCCAAAGTTTTCAACCGTATTGCCGCCCGCGCGTATACGTCTAACCGCGGCCTGTAGTCCTTCACGCGCCGATACGATAGAATTATTGTATATCGTGGCGGCGGCGTTGCTTACGCCCGGCTGCTGCCGTACGGTGTGCCGGAACGTCTCGGCAAATGACGATTGGGCCGGTCCATCACCTCTGTTCAATTTCACGGGTCCTTGGAATCCGCAAAACAAACAGGCTACCACAGAGTTTTCGCGGCAAAAAAATAGAAATTCTTTCATGATTTGGCCGGTACGACGGTACGGGCGGGGGGCCCAATACAGTCGATCGCAGATATCCAATTGGTATAAAAGAAACAGCAGTTCGCGCGGCTCGACGAGTTCAGCATAGTTGGAATCGTTTTCTGTCGCTTCCAAAAACAAGGACCTGTTTTCTTCGATGAGTTCCGCATAAGTACGTGCCGACCGACCGTCGTCCAAGAGGAAACCCACAAGATTGTCGAAAACCTTTGCGTACGCTCTATAATTAGTTATGTCTTCTCCGATTATGTTACACTGCCACATGTTGTCGGCAAGTAGCTTTCAACTCGTCGGCGGACCCGGCGACGCGAAGCGTTATATGTCACGACAGGTAAAGTCGACAGACTCACGACGACCAATGTATCGTTGAAAGGATAGGGTCGGAGTAGTGGGGGTTTGGAAACTCACTCCTCGATTCTTCACCATGACTCATCGCGATTTCCTGTACAATTTGAAATCAGACAAGTACGTGAAGTGTTTCGGATGCAGAAATTCTATTCTTTCAACATCTCACGTGTGCAAAACGAGATTTCTGTTCGAACCGGACCATTGGTTTGGCAAGAAAGACCAGGGTGTTTTCTGTGAAATCCGCAAAAAGAACTTTGAGAAGATTTTGACACGCCTCATCGAGGAAAAACAAATCGTAATTGATGAAAACGTAAAATATCACCTACAAAACAACATATTCACCTTATGTCCTGCCGAAGAATCCCACACAATTAGACCCGGAGACGTGATCTTGTTGCCAAAATATTGTTAGCCCTTTACTACCAGCGTCCATTATATCGGACATGTGTGATGATCGAAAATAAATTACTTCAATTTACAACATTTTATTTTGCTTCCTGTTTTCAAATTACTTTTCGATATGTTAATATCATCCTCATTCGGGATGTATATTCAAAAGAGTCAACTAAAAAATATTTACTGTCCGTTTTTACGTTGTATTAGCGTTAACTGAGTTCGTGTACAGTTTCAACTTTTGTTCGTTTCGTTTCTTTGTTTCGCTTTTTGTCTTGGGATACGACAGCCGCGAAAGACGGACATTTTTCATGTATGTACTTGTTGAACGTTCTTATAGCTTCCGGATCGGGCAACAGGTTTTCTTTTACAACTTTCATTTGTTTCCGGCTTTTTTCGCTGTTGGAACTGACTTGTGTGGGCCAGTTCTCCAGTTCATGAGATGCGGAAAGTCATCCATTTCGCATATGATTTCGGTCTTTTGAGTTCTCGTGAGAAGGTCATTTTTTATAGCTTAAAATTTCACGATATTGGCACCAGTAGCGTTGTGTATCGTTTGCCCCCTTACACTTTCACATCCTCACCCGATTCCGTTTTGGTGCGTTTCGCGTATCGGTCCACAGATAAACACAGAACTGTACTATACTAATGCTGCACGTGAGGGCGCGCGAGATTCATCAGAACGCGAGGGTAACCGCTTTAAATTTCTAGTTAACCGCGTGAGGGTCGGTTACCCGCGCGAGAGTGTGAAAAATTCAAAGTCCCCTTTGCGACCATCTTCTCCGACGGCCACCGTAACACTGAGCATTTCCCCCACCACTTTTTGGTTCGGTCGACCCTATACTCTCGACAAACCCCGACCACCGACCAATAGGATTCGAGTATTTTTCCCGCCTAAAATTTCGGCCAATCAGAGAGCCGGATTTTTTTGTCTGTCGAAAATTATATCTCGACGCGCCACCGAAAATGCATATATACGAGGTACCGTTCGCGCGCGACTCTTTAGCTCCTTGCCCATAATAATGACTCCTTCAAGGAAGGAGCAGCGGGGAGGGGCTGGCGCGTCACTGACTGGGGGGGTTAAAAATATTTGTTACACACATTTTTTTACTCGAGAAAAGTTTTGAAATCTCCGACCGACTTTCCGTCAAAATGAAAAATAAAAACGCGCCGATTTACACCTCTTTTCGCGCCGACCCTAGACGTGACGATACGGCCGTTTCACCGTCGTATTTGTTTTAACCGAGTTCTGCGATGACCCGCAACGGCGCATTTCCGACGGAACTCGGGACCGATCAGAAGTGGGCGGGTTACGACGATGTCCCACAAACCCCAACGGCGGACTATACGAAAAACCCACCACACACGCTTCCGTGATGTATTACGGAGATCGCCTGATACTCTCTACCGAAACCGTACAATTGACTATATCAAAAACTGATCACGACATGTTCTGCAGAGTCGTAAAATCTTTTACAGATATATACGCTCAAACGAACTCAGTTAACGCTAATACGACGTGAAAACGGACTGAAGAAATTCATAAAATGATAAAGAACATGCTCGAAACGCCCGTCTATTACACGTCCAGTTGTTGCCGTTTACGTATGTTACGTATGGCATTTGGAACTCTCAGATAGCGTCATGGCTAATCCGATGTCCCAGTCTCGACCGAAAACATAGCAACGATCGATCAGCTGGTCGTTTATATCGTCGCACGTAAACGATAAAAACACTTCCATTCACCCTCGTAACAATCACGACAAATAATGTCGTCACCCTCGTAACAATCATGACAAAATAAAAGTGAATCGCCTACTCGAAAAAATCACCGATGGCCACGGTTAGATCACCGCTACCAATATTGTTATTGACTGACATATTGTATCGGTTTCCCGACATAGTTTAATATATTTTTTAAAAAATATATGCGAATACGTCGATCCGAAAGTCAAAAATTACAATCGGATCGACGTATTCGCATATAGTCTTTTAAAAATTTGGGAAAAATGATCATACACATATAGAGTTGACATTATATTTGATATAAACAATGATATACAATCGTTGCCAAATTGAATTTACAAAAAACATGAACATACATATATAAATTTGATATACAATAAAATATACCAATTTCACAAATACAATTGTTACCAATTTTAATTTACAAAAAAACATATATAACATGAACGTCATACATACATAAATTTGATAAAAACAGTGATATACAATAAAATATACCAATTTCACAAATACAATTGTTACCAATTTTAATTTACAAAAAAACATATATAGGCATACATACATAAATTTGATAAAAACAGTGATATACAATAAAATATACCAATTTCACAAATACAATTGTTACCAATTTTAATTTACAAAAAACATATATAACATGAACGTCATACATACATAGATTTGATAAAAAAAACAGTGATATACCAGAAAAAAGTTCCTTCTTACTTCTTTGAATAGATGCCCCTCTTCAAGGTTCGCTGAGCCGCAAAGCGTATGCTCATCAGCCGCGCGTAGTTCAGCGCGCATGTCTTGGATGGTTTGAGTGCGTGGAATGAGCACACCAGAGGTTTTAGTGGCAACTTCTGAGACCAATCGTTGTCTACGAGAGTGTCCATCGCGTATATAGTCGCAAAGTGGAGATTTGGAAACCACTTTTTCAAATAATGCCTCTTCCATGTCGTCTTGACTACTATCACCGATGAATCTTCTAGATCATTGAATATCTTCACAACTGATATTGGAACATCACCATCACTCCAAGTGATTCCGTGCGATTGTATTAGTTTGTAGTTATCTCTATAATTGTTTATGAATACGGGCACATTCATATGACGCGGACTATCTATGATGAAACACTGTTGAAACTGGTCACCGTTGGTCGTATTCCCTACTACTGCCAATTCCTTGATAACCTGTTTGCCCCCTTTCGAAAACAGAAAATTGTAATCGACGAACATCGTCTCAATCGCAGCTTTTTCCGAAGGTAATGACCGTGACTTTCCCGCCTCCATGACGTTTCAGTAAGAAGACCGACAGAATACTGCCCGCCGAGAACGACCCGCGCCATTTATTATGGTGGGAGAGGACGGCGGTCGTGGTGGGGGAGGCGGAAGGTGGTGGTGGCGGCGGCAGAGGGGCGTGGTGGGAGAAATGATAACCCGATCGCTTGATTTATGCGGGCATCCGCGGCATGGTGGGAGAGACGAGAACCCGATCACTTGCTTTATGGGGCATCCACCTCCTGCGATCGGTCCCCACCCCTTTTATTTTATTTGTTTTCAAAATCTCAGGGTCGAAGTCCGTTAAACAGTCACACCGCCAAAAGATTTCTTCTATACACGCAGAACCATATGCGGCGCACTTGTATTTATTGAAATATCATGTCGTTGTCGAACGGCAACGTCGTACGGAAGCTGCACATTCGTCCGCAATTGATACGGGTGTCGGTCACCTGTCTGCAGGCAAATCTAACTAGGGGGTTAAATGTTTCGCTACATGAATTATATTTTTTGCCTTTACATTTCCGATGTATCGAGCGTGATGCGCAAGTTTTGATCCCTACGTCAATCGTGACCGGTTCGGTTTTCCGAAAACTATGTACAAAGCGCCCAACCGAAAGACCGGTTTCCCGACTCATATCGCCATTGCGGTCAAGCGCATACCTTCCGTGGCCGAATCGGTTTTCTCGCTAATATTTCGACAGTTATTTTGTCACGCCCGACTGATTCATGTACCTGAAGACGTTCGAACACAATGGATAGACAGCGACAAAACTACGTCCATCCGGGTTTTATCCGTTTTTCCAAACATGTCGTAAACCTACTTAAATTTCGTCCACATTATCATTTTTTTTGTGAGGCGAAGAATTTGAGTCGCCGAACAATCTTTTGAGAAGGGAGGGCAAAATGATATCGAATATTCAAAACCGGATCGGAATACCGATTAATCGTTCAGCGGCAAAAAATATGCGGTGGGTATTCCCACGCCCCACCAACGCTTTCTTGCTGACCTCGTTACGGCCGCGGTGGGTTTTTCCACCCCCCACCAACGCTTTCTTGCTGACCTCGTTACACTGGCGTCACGTGATGGGCCCCTTCACTTCCCTCTCTCTTATCACTCGGTTATAAAAGGCGGCGCTTACCACACTTGAATTCAGTTTTGTAGCAGGAGTCGTGGCTTTCAGACGTGTTATACGAGTTTGTTGGTGGTGTTAACGTTATTTATATTTTATCATTAGTTTATATTGAAAAATGAACAGTATGATTCGTCATGTCAACTATTGTGCAGGGTGCAACCAGTGAAAATCAATCTTTTTTAAATCATTATCAAGAAAAGGTTGCTAAGCGACAACGTCTGGAACAAGATTTGAGGATCAGCAGCAGCATTTCGAATCAATACGATAACTTCGATTCACAACCCATAGTATTCGCGTTGGACTCTTCCCCACTCAGAGAAGACGACATCGAAGACAGTATTTATAGAGTTTGTGGTTTGAATCCTACGGATATCAGCATTTCTCACGGAGGAATTAGTATTGTGGCGATAGAAGAGAACTGTAAAGAAATGAGTGAGGTGAATCATCTCGGACATCTCGCCGATATAGATTTAAACGAGATTTTCAGCGACAACGGACCCGCGCCGGAACCGTATATTCCCTCGTCCCGGGCATCTGACGGAGAAATGAACACGAGTACACAAACCAAAACATCATACATTCCTACCGGAATCAAGACATTACCGAAAAAAACAAACAAAATCACCGGCGATAATTTCTCTGATTCCGAGAGTTCGGTGAGATCTACAACGGCAGGTAGGAAAAGACCTTCAAATATGCACTCGTCACCTGCACCAGCACCGTCAAAAAGAAATAAATCAATAACGGGAGGTTCGGATTCTGAGAGTTCGGTAAAATCGACTAAGAAAAGAGGTTCACCCACGCATTCATTGCCCCCACCATCATCATTGAATAAAACTATATTGACAAACGAAGATTCCGATTCCGAGAGTTCGGTGAAATCTGCGAAGATAGCTAAAAAAAGACCTTCGCGTCCATACTCACTGCCTCCGCCGTCATCATTGAAGAAAACAAAAACATCGAATGAAGAATTCGCTATAAACAGATTTGAAAGGCTGGAGCGCGTCGCCAAAATCGGTGATTGCGCGTCGTCTTCTTCAACAAAGACAGCAAAACCCGTCCGACAACAAAATACCGAACAGCGGCGGGTAAATTTTAAAAATACTTTGACGGAGCCCCATTTAAGTCAGTCGGACGACGGGTTGGATGACATCGAAGATTCGGCGAGCGTTTGTAGTGATACGAACATAAGAAGCGGACGTGACAGAAGAAACACGGGCTTCCGCCAACCCCCAACACCCACGAATAAGTTGAGGTGGATCGTAATAGACCATGAAAATCCTAAAGTACAAAGAAAAGAAAAGGTACTCAGCTCCATGAAATTCAATAAATACATTGCGGAAGCAACAAGAAAGGTGGTCGATGAGTTGATTGAAAAATTTATCGAGAAAAACGACCACACCAAAGTGTCTTTCGGCAATGTTATCAAAACTTTGGTGAAGTCCATAACATATTCGGCACTAGGTAGATATTGCCTCGAACAATCAGAAATCATTCTCGCCATAAAAGCTAATACCACAAATGACGAACAAAAAATGGAGGCGCTCGTTGTATGCAGTAAACTTTTGGGTCTGTATGACAAAAACAACAGTTTAGTAGAAATAGAATTGGCGGGATTAAAAGATTGGGTGTGTAAATTTGCAAATATAATTTCTAAATTCGTCGCCGAACAAGAAACAGAATTGATCGAGAAGGGAGGACAGGATAAAGTCGAATATTTACAGAAGAATTTCGATCGATACGTTGACACGCTCGATGCGAGCATTTTCGGTACGTGCGACAAGGAAACGACATCTTTCCTCTACGAAATGGGAAACGTCAGCGATATGATAGTATATATTCTTTTTGGTGTAAATTTAAACAAAAAACAGAAAGAAAGTAACGAGGCTCTTCATCACCGGGTGACGACTCGCGTATTGTGTTTGAATACGCTCTTGATTCGAGCCAAAAAGGATAAAAGTATTATCGAGCTGAGAAAGGAGAACGACGACGAAAAGGATGTTAAAATAAATTGGACGTTGCCGCTCGCCTACGCCATGGAACTGCGCGGCATCGGCAGAGAGGTGGTCGCAGAGGACTCGGACGAAGAAAACATTTCGTTGGACGATTATTTGAAGTCTGCGTTGTAGTAGAAACTTAAACCCAAAGGACTTGTTGATTGTAAATACATTCGTATAGGTTGTTTAAGATTTTGTCATGATTTGATTGTAAATAAATTTTATATTATATTTTTTCATTATTTGACTGTAAATACATTTGATATATTTTTTAATTTTATGATTTGACTGTAAATACATCTGATATATTCTTTGTTATTATATTTATTCGATATCCCTTTGACACTCTGAAATTGGCCGAACCCAATATCGCAAATATATCTGATATTCGGCCCCGAATTCAGCCCTTCTGGTTCGGCCGAGTCCTTACAAATAAAATGTGTACTTTGGCCGTACCCACGGCAAGTAGTAATGGAATCTCGGATTCGGCCCTTCTTTGTTCGGCCGAGTCCGTAGAAATAAAATGTGTACTTTTGCCGTACCCACGGCAAGTAGTAATGGAATTATAGCAAATATATATCGGATTCGGCCCTTCTTTGTTCGGCCGAGTCCGTAGAAATAAAATGTGTACTTTGGCCGTACCCACGGCAAGTAGTATGGAATTGTATCAAATATACCTCGGATTCGGCCCTTCTTTGTTCGGCCGAGTCCGTAGAAATAAAATGTGTACTTTTGCCGTACCCACGGCAAGTAGTAATGGAATTATAGCAAATATATATCGGATTCGGCCCTTCTTTGTTCGGCCGAGTCCGTAGAAATAAAATGTGTACTTTGGCCGTACCCACGGCAAGTAGTATGGAATTGTATCAAATATACCTCGGATTCGGCCCTTCTTTGTTCGGCCGAGTCCGTAGAAATAAAATGTGTACTTTGGCCGTACCCACGGCAAGTAGTAATGGAATATCGGATTCGGCCGAGTCCGTAGAAATAAAATGTGTACTTTGGCCGTACCCACGGCAAGTAATAATAAAATTATAGCAAATATATATCGGATTCGGCCCTTCTTTGTTCGGCCGAGTCCGTAGAAATAAAATGTGTACTTTGGCCGTACCCACGGCAAGTAGTAATGAATTTTTTAAAAATGTCCTCTGTTTTGAAGGGTGAGAAAACAAATTACAAGCACCGATATAGCAATAGTAGCGTAACCCCTTTACTGACAACATCCGTTATATTGGACGGGTATTTTTATTGACTGAAAATCGGAGGCCGGAGATTTCAAAACTTTTCTCGCAGAGTTTTATATTCTGCCGGACCGTAAAACTCGTACGTTTTTGCCGCTCTCCACTTCGTGTCCATATTGTCGTTTTGAGTCAATGCCGCCAGCAACGCGGGTCATCGCAGAACTCGGTTAACACAAATACGACAGTGAAACGGCCGTATCGTCACTTCTAGGGTCGGCGCGAAAAGAGGTGTAAATCGGCGCGTTTTTATTTTGACGGAAAGTCGGTCGGAGATTTCAAAACTTTTCTCGAGTAAAAATGTGTGAAACAAATATTTTTAAAAAAACCACCCCAGTAAGCGACGCGCCGGCCCCTCCCCGCTGCTCCTTCCTTGAAGGAGTCATTATTATGGGCAAGGAGCTAAAGAGTCGCGCGCGAACGATACCTCGTATATATGCATTTTTGGTGGCGCGTCGAGATATAATTTTCGACGGACAAAAAAATCCGGCTCTCTGATTGGCCGAAATTTTTGGCGGGAAAAATACTCGAATCCTATTGGTCGGTGGTCGGGGGTTGTCGAGAGTAAAGGGTTGACCGACCCGAAAAGTG
This sequence comes from Allygus modestus, assembly GCA_963675035.1. Classification (NCBI taxonomy): domain Eukaryota; kingdom Metazoa; phylum Arthropoda; class Insecta; order Hemiptera; family Cicadellidae; genus Allygus; species Allygus modestus. Next base: position 314,748,272 of record OY776112.1, read on the forward strand.
GTGGGGGAAATGATCAGTCTCGCGGCTGACGTCAAAGGGGACGGTCGCAAAGGGGACTTTGAATTATTACAATCTAAAATTTTAACTACGTTATTTATAATTATCTACAATCATTACGGGTAATCGTGAATGGGATCCAACGATTAAACCGCATTTTTGTTTCCGGAAACCCAATTGTGTGAATTTCGGATCATCGTAGAAGAAGAAAACAAATAACAAGCACTGATAATATAGCAATAGTATAATCCCCCCTTTACTGCCAACGTCCGTTATATTGGACGTGTTTGAATTTCGATCGGATCATAGAAGAAAAGAAGCATTTTTTAGATAACATAAATTTATTTGTTTAGCGGAAAAAAGAGGTCAACAACGTATTGTTTTTCGGACATACGTCGTGTTTGGTGTTGCGACGGTCTCGTTTGGACGATGGTCCTTTTCTACTCGGCCGGTCGGGCAGGCTATTTCCCGCGCCAGAAACACTCGGCCAGAGTGCATCCTTGATTTCTTCCTTAGTAAGCTCAGGCAACGCGATTGCCAACACGTTCGACAAAGGATTCATCAATTGATTGTCCGCGTAGTACACGTAGTCTATTTTTAATCCGTTCCGCGCGACGTATGCTGGATCTTCAACTCTGTCACACAACTTCTTAGACCGTTGTCCCGGTTCTGGACTAACTACGACGTATTCCACACGTTCGCCAAGCTTGGGCGCGTTGCCTGGATCGCGCTCGTTCATTTTACACGCCAGACTATCGTGCGGTGTTGCGCTCTTCGTCCTTTTCGTCCACTCTTTTGATATTACCAATTCGCCGGTATCTATCTCGCCAGATAGAAGGGCGCGCACGTCTTGCCTGAGAACGTCGATCACGGATTCGGGTTTTTTCATTTCCATTATCATGTTTATGGTCTTTTGTAAGGTGTTTCTGGCAAACAGGCAATTGTCCCGTCTCACCACTTCGAGTCCTTTGCAGTTTATGTCGGTTTTCGTCGAATTAAACAATTTTTCGGCCGCTTCAACTCCCAGGCTGTCAGCCACTTGTTTAATTTTGTCCAACGATTTATGGACTCCGGCCGCATACCTCTTTTTGTTTGCAAGCAAAAACGGACGGTACACGGTCTCGAATTGCAGCTTTATCGGCGGCTTGTCAATCAACCGAGTGACAGCGGCGGCCATTTCCGTGCCCGCGTCAGTGCATTCCCACAGACGGTTGTCGGATTGATCGGACCAGCCGGTGAGTCGTACCATCACCGAATCTGTATCGCCGTAAATTACTTCTCTGTCGGGATAAGCTTTTTCCACAAAGGCTTTTGTCTCCGTAATCATTTTTCTACCGTACGCGGTGACACTGGACGGGATGTGTAAAAAGTACAACTTGCCTTGTAGGCATCCCGTAGCTCCGTAAATTGAATTGGCGGCTATCTTCAAGGCTCCCTGTTGTCCGTTCAACAGCATATAGTCAATAGAAGTTTGGTCCAACGAAGCCATGCGTTGGCGTACGGCCGACCTTGTCGCTATCAGTGATTCCAAAATGGACGGGAGTGCCCCCTTCTTGTCGTTCTGTTTCAAAAAATAATGACCAACCGGCGAGCGTTCGGCCGCGCCGGCTTTCTCCAGGATCTCCCCATGTTTGGTATTCAATATCATTGTGCTGTAACAGAGGTTGTATGCGATCATGATCGACGGGTACAATGACGCGTAGTCCAAACAGATGATCGGATCGTGATACAAACCGAGCTTTGGCTCTATCACCACAGCGCCGTCATAACGCGTATTTTTCGTTTTACCCCCGCGATCTCTGTCGGCTAGTTCACCGTCTCCTTTTGGGACCTCACCGCCCTCGCTGACTTCATCCGTTTCGCTTTCGTCACTTTCCTCGTCGTTCGTCTGTTTCCGTTTGCGCGTCTGGGCGTCGCGCATGCGTTCCCATTTGTCCGTTTTGGTTTTGTCGTAAAACACTTCATTGGGGGTCGTGCAGTCGTCAATCAGTATCTTACGCGCCGCACACCATTTCAACAGCATAGACATTATACGCACTTGTTGACCGCGATCCATCATGTACGCGATAGAAGTGTTGAAAACTTTACATCGTTCAAATAAATTTACAAACGCGTGCAGAACGAACAGCAAGTCGATCGCGAGTTCAGCGTCTTTAACACAATAACGACCCAATACGGCTCGCCCCTCCGGTCCGGATTCGAACAGAGAAGGGATCTGTTGAGGCTGTACGTCGTCTTTCTGAGACTTTAAAAACCGTTCTGAGACGGCGTTCAGCTTGTACGAACGCAAGGAAAACTCTTTTCGCATGTACACGTACGCGTCGAACACAGTCCGTCCATGTATGGTCGTGAAGTGTGACTTTGGTATGTACGAAGCGAACTTCTTGGTACAGGACGATCTTCGGTCGTTGAGCTTGCACTCGGATTCGACGTCGAGTCGACCTATTTTTGGCTTCAGACCGTATATTTTGAAGCGGGCGAAGAGATAGGGTAAATCGAAATTTTCAATATTGTAACCCGTGATTATGTCGGGGTCTTCTGACACCAAATCGTCACAGAATTGCTTCAACATAGCCCGTTCGTCGTCGAAACACTTTATCGTAACGTTATCATCGAACGGAGCGCAATCATTTACGGTGTACAGGCACTTTCGGTATGAGACCACCGTTGCACAACCTTTCACGCCATCGCTGTTCCCAAAATCAGTCTGTTTTCTGCCGAGCGCGTCCCGGGCGATTACAGTGGATATCTGAATGATACCGCAGACGTCCGGAGTGGGAAACTTTTCGATATCATTAGCCAGACATTCTATATCGAACGACATGACCGAGACCGGCGGTGGGGGGCGGTCTTCCAATTCCGGTGCTTCGGCAAACGGCGTAACGTCTATTACGAAACGACCTTGTTTCCTCATCGCTTCTCTGTCAATGTGACTCTTAAAATCGAATTCAAACGTCGTGACCGTACCGTTTTTTTCGGCTCCAACCACTTTCGAACAGACGCTCGCATCGAAAAAAGACCACCGGCACGGACGCAGGTTCAATCTCTCCGCTATTCGCAGATTAGCGTCAAGAGAACTCTGAAAAAACCGCAAGTTCCTCTTCAAATCACTCGGACCCCCGTAACGCCCTTCTTCGGCAGCCGCCGCTCTGGCCGCTTCCAGAATTTCTCGCACGGCCGGACGCACGTGTGAAAAACAACCAACGTTGACACGATATACGTATCGAAGTTTGGTATCGCCGTAATCACCGCCGATATCTGCGGCGTTCGTAGCTAATGATTCCCTACGAATTATCAGCGAACTGTAATCGTACGCTCTTTCCATTCCTTTGATATAGATGGGTCTCGATGTACAGTACGTGCCGCCACGATCAGAACGTAGTTTATCGCATCGTTCCTCTTCTTTTTGTGTATCTTTACGTGGACATATCCGGTTGAAGGTCCGTTTCATTACTTGGTTATCGCAAAACGACACGTAGAATTCCGGTTTGTAATTATACAATTTCACGACGACCGTACGGCCTTCTGCGTCTTTTCCGTACACATGTATCGTGCAACTTGCCATATCAAAATATCCAAATCGGTCTCTCGAAGTCCAATTTCCTCCATAGTCCTCATAATCGCAGTTTAAGAAGTAAAACGGCGTGCGGAAATCGGCCACTGTCGTATCCATCTCTTTCGCGGTATGAAGTTCCGCATCAACCTCGCGAATACAGACTCTCCGTATTGCGGTCGAGAATCGTTTTCCCGACTAGAATACCTAAGCCTTCAAATTGGTGGTAGGTTAAGTGAAACGATTTAGTTTTTTCAACAGTCCGAGTTAGATGGTTCGCGAATCCCAGTACGACGAGGAAATGGAATTCTCCTGTGACACGATGGCGAAAGAACGACAACGGCGAGTCGTCGGGGACGAGTCGGGTGACTTCGGGGACAACTTTATGATGGTGGCGAATGAAGGTCAGGGACTGGTTGCGGAGAGCAAATCTAACGTCTACAGCAAAAACGCGGCTTCTAAACGAAAACGTAACGTTGAAAATCACACTGCGAATGAGGAGGAACAAATAGTTACGAGCCAGTCCGACATTCGCGATAAAACAGCGGCAAAAAAACGAAAAAGGGGGACAGAGAAACGCGCGAAAGGTAAACGTCAGAAAACCCTTCAAGAGAAGGCGGTGCGTATTGTTGGCACCGCTTCGGACGACGATAAAGAAGAAACCGAAGAGATAGAAGAGAATATCTCTAATAAGGAAGAGGATGATGCTCGGAGCGACTCTAGTACCACAAACGTGACAAAAAAGAAAAAACCGGCCATCTCTTTGTCCGCATTCAAAAAGCTGCAAGATCTTGAGGATAAGGCGCCTCTGTGTGTGATCGGTGAACACGAGTGCAACATGTTTCCGACAAAGTTGCGATTAGCTAATCAGACCATTGACGTCATGTACGACTCCAGAGTTCACGTATGGCTGAGAGCTGACGAATTCGCCAAAGCTCTGGGCTACAAAAATTATAAATCTGCTATCGACCGCTATGTGAATTCGTCGTTTGTTCGAACTTTTCCCGAGGTTTTAGACAAGTCTCGGGCGAGATACGGGGATGCGTTCCATCTCTACCCGGTCACGGCCAAAACAAAGTTCATCAATGAGGCCGGCGTTTTGCAATTGTTATTGCGCAGTATGATTTCAGAGGAGACCGTCACAAAAGATGAAGCGGCGGCAGAAAAACAGAAAAATGCGGACGAACAAGAACACGCCGAAACTAGCGCCGGACAACGCGGAGGATCGAAACATCACGTGAAGCCAAAACTGAGCGCCGATTGGATAAACTATCAGATCACACCGGCCCTACTCGCGTTTTCCAAAGCCGCCGAGTCCGGTCAGACCGCCAAAGAAGAAAGGTGTCTGAAACAACTGTCCGAGTGTCAGAACTGACACATTACGTAGTTTTGTAATTTTTCGTAGTTTGAATAAAAAAATAATTCAAAAAGTATTCGTTGTTGTCATTTAATCCAAAGGTAAGAGAATTGAATGGGGGGGGTTGGTGATGCCGACTCGTCAACTTTTGCCTGGAGGGGAGAATGGATTAGGGGGGGGTTGGTGATGCCGACTCGTCAACGTCCGTCACTCCTGGCGTGGTAAGAGTAAGTTGTTGTTGTTTTCAGATCCGCTAGCTGAAAAAAGTAGTGTCCTCCGCGTAGGTATGTGCTAAGACTATGGATGGCCGTAGTGTGTTACAAAAGGACGTGAAAACGAGCGAGTTAAACGGAGGAGACGGATTGTACATGGAAATGTCGGCCGGTAATTTTACACACGAGTGTACTGAACAATCCACCGGCGCGTTTGGAAACTACAGTATCCCACCACCCCCTATACCGTGTATACCGACATCGTACCAGACTATGCCGATATCGCGACGATTGAATCGATTAATACCGCCGATGGAATTTAATTTCGATCGCGCAAATCATGGATATGACGTGACGTCATCATTGCAGTCGTTGCGCGAGACTTCGCGTCAGAACGAAATTCATTCGTTACATACTAGATCATGGTTAGGACCCGATAACGAAAACCGTGGGACGCGGGACTTGGAAAATATAATCGAGGAGCTTAGAGGCGGAGGATTCAGAATAAACCGACAACCGTCATTCAGAAAGAATCGTGGTCATCAGGACCGGTTCGAACCTTTATACGAAGATGGCGGGTCCAGCTGTCCGCAGCCGTTGAACGGTTGCGGCAGGCCGATTCCACATAACATGGAAGAACTGTATCGCAAACTCAACATGCTCGTCATTAACGTAGAATCTCAAAACAAAAAAATTGAAGAGATAAGACGCGCTTGTCAGAAAAATGGTGACGTACATCGATTTCACCCTTATATCGACCGATCGTCGATACAAACAAAATCCCCCTGCGCGTCTCTTCAGAGTCTGTACACTTCCACAAAGTACGTCGTCAACAACGATAAGAATGAAAAAGCTACCAACTATTGTAAACAGCAAAACACGTACAGATCTTACGAGGATATCGACGAGATATATTCCGCTTCAAACACTATCCACGCAGAACCCATACCGCCACCTAAAAAACACGCGTCTCTTGCCCGCCGATTAATATCTTGTGTTAAACCTTTAAAAAATTAATAAAATGTTCAAATGATTATGACTTTTCTGTTTCTCAAATATCAACGGTCTCGACAGAGACATATTGAAGGCCACGGTGGTATTCTCGTGGATACGACTCTCGACCTTACGGTAAAGAGTCGGTGCCAAGGACGGCTCACGGGGCTCGGCCGAACTACTGCATATACACTTTTTCGGAGCTCGGCCGAGCTCGAGATACACATATATTTTTTTCAGGTGACTTCTTACTGTCTCGGCCGAACCCCGGGTAGACTTTTACGGTCTCTGTTAATCAGTGCCAAGGACGGCTCACGGGGCTCGGCCGAACTACTGCATATACACTTTTTCGGAGCTCGGCCGAGCTCGAGATACACATATATTTTTTTCAGGTGACTTCTTACTGTCTCGGCCGAACCCCGGGTAGACTTTTACGGTCTCTGTTAATCAGTGCCAAGGACGGCTCACGGGGCTCGGCTGAACCGCATGTTATTATTACATTATCAAAAATACAGTTAACGGGATCCCGATAGAATTGTAGGGTTTTTTTAATTTTTAATACCATAAAATATTTTCATTTTATTGAACAATAAAATGAAAATATTTATATCCAATGACAGGATGATGTCTAAAATACTATTTACAAATATAAAACAAAACCCCGTGGTCTTCAAAGGGTTAAACCTCTGTAAATTCTATTGCTCTTTAAATACACATTCCGGTTTTTGTAATGATATAGATACAGGCGTTTGTTACAAATATAAAACAAACCCCCGTGGTCTTCAAAGGGTTAAACCTCTGTAAATTCTATTGCTCTTTAAATACACATTCCGGTTTTTGTAATGATATAGATACAAGCGTTTGATCTCGTTTTTAAGTTTCTTCATTGAAGTTACTCTGTAATCAACATAGGCTGACGGACAACCGTAATAGTCGTAATCCATAGCGGTGGGACGATTTTCTACAAGGTCCTTTAATCTATCTTCGTAGTATAGGAACCTTTTTATGTAATCCTCATCATACCGCGGATAGTATTTCGAAATGAAACGTTTATTGGTATCACTGACAAGCCTGTATATGTTATAACTGTACAGTCCATGTCCAAAGTCATGACACCCATTTTTGAATAAGCGTACGTATTCCTCCCTCAAAATAAACTCTTTCAACAGTTCAAATTGATTCTTCCCCGTAAGTCCTTTATAACAGGAGTGCAGATCTGATTTGTCCGGCTTTGGCTTCGTAAAGGTTCTGGCTTCCTCAAAGTTCTTGTACATAGATTTTATATTTAAGACGGCCGAAATAATGTTCTTAAAGAGAAAGTAAACATCCCATCCAATGTCTTTGAATTTTTGTGAAATACCCGATTTGACAATCACATATATTAAAAAACAAACGTAATGTGAATGGAAGATATAGCGATGAAGCCCCAAGCCATAATAACTATAAGGCATAATAACTTAAATAGAGAAAAACTGGTCAGCACTTATACAATCATTGCACAGGAAAAGAACAGGCTAATCCGCCGGCGCCGTCGGGAGATCCGGAGAGAGTTTTCTTTTCTCTATAAGCGTTCGAGTTCCCTGGAATCCAACTATACGTAGGCGAAGCGAGAGGTGGGTGAGGATGTGAAAGGTGGGTGAGGATGTGAAAGTGTAAGGGGGCAAACGATACACCACGCCACTGCCTCCTACACCTCATCGGTGACCGATTTCGTCTCACTGGGATCGTTAACACCGTTACGGCGTCAAATGACGTAACAAGGTTCACGACCCCCTGAAACAGATAGACGAGGGAGCGTTCATTTTTGTTTCAGCCTTGAGTACGGAGGAATGATCTCAGATACGGACACTCCAAGATCTCCGAGCGAAATTTTGTTGATAAAATTGCTGCGGCCAAAATTACAATAATTTTGTCTCAGGCTGAAAAAAATTGTAAGTCTCGTTTGTGACCGTCTTCTCTGGCGTCAGCCGTGAGACTGAGCGTTTCCCCCACCACTTTTTGGTTCGGTTGACCATTTATTTTCGACAACCCTGAACTGCCGACCAATAAGAATCGAATGTTTTTCCCGCCAAAAATTTCAGCGAATCAGAAAGCCGGATTTTTTTTGTGTGGCGAAAAAATCAACTCGACGCGACCCCCAAAATTGATATATACAGGGTATCGTTCGCGCGCGACTCTTTAGCTCCTTGCCCATTATAATGACTCCTTCAAGGAAGGAGCAGCAGGGGGACGGCGCGTCGCGGGCTGGGGTGTTTTTTGTTTTGTCCCCTGCCAGATTGGACTTTCCGTGAAAACGCAAGCGGTAACGCTTCCGGCTCGATCGTGGGCAATTCACCGCTTGAAACGTGACGATAAGGCGTTGAAACGCCCACGTCGTTACGAACAGTGCCACAGACACACCGTTCAGTGGGCATTAACCCAAAAAGTTATTGCTTTGCTTTGTGAACACTGACTAACACTCTGGGCCCAGCCGAACCCGAGATATACACTTTTTGCAGGTTCGGCTTTTTGATTACCAGTCCGTACCCAAGACACACCTTCTTACGGGTTTGGCCTGTTCATACCTGAAATATGCATACAGTTTTGCGAGTTCGGGCGTACCCGAGATACACATACTCTTCTCGTGGGTTTGGCCAAATGTTTAATAAGACTTCGGTTTTGTGTCATTTGACTGTTTGTAGATTACAATAGAATTTTTAGTAGCTGTTATATGTAAGCAGCTTCTTGTATTTTTTTCAAAGAAAAACCGCAATATGAAATACTGAGGATAAAATACTTTACTCCACTTTGTTTGAATGTGAGAGTTAAGACAATTTTAATTTTAAATAAAAAGATTACAAGCTAGGGAAAGAGTAAAAAGAAAATGAGATAAAACTTAGGTTTTATTCACCGAATAACAAATTTACAAACAATATGCTCTAAAAAATTTACAGACAATATCCTCTAAAATGGATTAAAATAATATTCTAAAATGTTGTATTACTACAAGAAAACACTATTTACAATACAATGTCAAACATGATTAAAAAATTAACAGACAATATGCTTTAAAAATGGATTAAAATATGCTTTAAAAATGGATTAAAATAATATTCTAAAATGTTGTATTACTACAAGAAAACACTATTTACAATACAATGTCAAACATGATTAAAAAATTAACAGACAATATGCTTTAAAAATGGATTAAAATATGCTTTAAAAATGGATTAAAATAATATTCTAAAATGTTGTATTACTACAAGAAAACACTATTTACAATACAATGTCAAACATGATTAAAAAATTAACAGACAATATGCTTTAAAAATGGATTAAAATATGCTTTAAAAATGGATTAAAATAATATTCTAAAATGTTGTATTACTACAAGAAAACACTATTTACAATACAATGTCAAACATGATTAAAAAATTAACAGACAATATGCTTTAAAAATGGATTAAAATATGCTTTAAAAATGGATTAAAATAATATTCTAAAATGTTGTATTACTAAAAGAAACACAATTTACAATACAATATCAAACATGATTAAAAAATTAACAGACAATATGCTTTAAAAATGGATTAAAATAATATTCTAAAATGTTGTATTACTAAAAGAAACACTATTTAATGTCAAACATGATTAACAGCTAATAAGTTCTAAAATCTCATACATACAATCCACCAACAGTTCCAACCTAGTTATTCTCATCTCGTTGAAACCGTTGGTGCGTCGGGTGGATATATTCTCGCGCCTCGAACTGCGACGGTGAGAAGCCGGATAATTTTCAGTGGGAAGGCGGCGGTGAGAAGCCGGAGAATTTCCAGAGGGAAGGCGGCGGTGAGAAGCCGGAGAGTAGCCAGAGGGAAGGCGGCGGTGAGAAGCCGGAGAGTAGCCAGAGGGAAGGCGGCGGTGAGAAGCCGGAGAATTTTCAGTGGGAAGGCGGCGGTGAGAAGCCGGAGAATTTTCAGTGGGAAGGCGGCGGTGAGAAGCCGGAGAATTTTCAGTGGGAAGGCGGCGGTGAGAAGCCGGAGAATTTTCAGTGGGAAGGCGGCGGTGAGAAGCCGGAGAATGTTCAGTGGGAAGGCGGCGGTGAGAAGCCGGAGAATTTTCAGTGGGAAGGCGGCGGTGAGAAGCCGGAGAATTTTCAGTGGGAAGGCGGTGTTGAGAAGCCCGATAATTTATGTGGCGGTGGGAAGCCGGAGAATCTTTGTGGTGGTGAGATGCCGAAGAATTGCCAGTGGGAAGGCGGTGGCTGGAGCTTTGCTGGCGGGAACGAGCTGACCTGCTTTCACCATATTCTTCAGCTATCTGTTCATGATCGCTTTTTTCATCACCATACTCTTCAGCTATCTGTTCAAGACCGCTTTTTTCATCACCATACTCTTCAGCTATCTGTTCAAGACCGCTTCTACTGTTTCCTTTGGCGTTCTCTTCACAACTGCATTCGATGTCCAGATTGTACTGAGTCTCCATTTTGATCGAATTAAGTTTTTCTTTTATTCGCTCTTCAATGTCTTTATTGGAAACAATTACTGAATTTCGATGGTGCGCTCCGATAGCATTGGGCTGTGTGTAGTTTTCACCTTTTATCATAGTCATATTTAAGAAAATTACTGAACTTCGATCCTGTTTTGCGCCGATATCGTTGCACTGTGTGTAGTTTTCAACCTTTATCATATCCATATTTAATAATGCACTGACTAAGACTGATAGAAGACTCACTAAGACTGTTAAAAAAACGGGCTAATGCACTGACTAAGACTGGTCTCTTCACTGATTAAACCGCCGAACGAACTGACTTTGTATGTCCCAGTGGCAACTATATATAGGCGAATCGAGTGGTGGGGTGGAATGTGAAAGTGGAAGGGGGCAAGCGATACACCACCCCCACCACCTCCCATAACTCATCGGTGACCCGATTTCGTCTGACTGTGGGCGTTACGACGTCAAATCGGCTGACGAGAAGACCGGTGAAAATGTTTTTGCGTTTTGACGGAAAGTATATTCTAGCTGAGAAAAATATTTTACATTTTGAAAAATGTATTTTTATAAACCCGCGCGGGTAACCGAACTCTCGCTGCGTAGTGTGACGGCAACTAAAAAACAGCCGTATCGTAAATCCGTGCTTTTTTGTTTTTCATATTCAGTCGGGGATTTCAAAACTTTTCTCGAGTAAAAATGTGTGTAACAAATATTTTTAACCCCCCCCCCCAGTCAGCGACGCGCCAGCCCCTCCCCGCTGCTCCTTCCTTGAAGGAGTCATTATTATGGGCAAGGAGCTAAAGAGTCGCGCGCGAACGGTACCTCGTATATATGCATTTTCGGTGGCGTGTCGAGATATAATTTTCGACGAACGAAAAAATCCGGCTCTCTGATTGGCCAAAATTTTTGGCGGGAAAAATACTCGAATCCTATTGGTCGATGGCCTGGGATTGTCGAGAGTAAAGGGTTGACCGAACCAAAAAGTGGTGGGGGAAATGCTCAGTCTTATGGTAGACGTCGAAGAAGATGGTCGCAAAGGGGACTTTGAATTTTTCACACTCTCGCGCGGGTTACCGACCCTCACGCGGTTAACCAGAAATTTAAAGCGGTTACCCGCCTGTGTTCGCCCGTGGCAGCGGAAATCGGCACACGACAGGCTGGTGGTCTTCAGAGGGACAGGTCTTGCGGCTCGAATTTGTCGAACCGTCCGACTTCACCGTCCGCGGTAACAGTGGTATTCAATTGACAATCCGTATATTCCAAATGTGATATACTCACGAACCTCAAAACCCAAATCTTAATTACAATATGAATCAGCAGTTCTATTTTGAACAACGTTGACGTAGTAAATACGTTTTTACGTTTCCAAAAACATATCAAATGTGTTAAAGCTTGATAAATTGCAATAAAAATCAACGACCGACTAAATATGCTAGCGACAAAATCTATAGTCATACACGGTTCCATGGTTAATAAATACTTACAGGAATCAATAAAGAAAACTCATTTATTTTATATAGACATAGAAATACAAACAAATTTAACGTTTGTCGTCAGAACCGCTGCCCGTAGAACCGAATCCACCCAAACCCCTTTGCGTGTTCTTCAAACCTGTCAAAGATTCCACCCGCTGTAGATTCGCTCTGTTAACTTTCACCACGGCGAGTTGAGCTATTCTTTCGTTCTTCTGGATAGCGTACGGCGATTCGTTGTAATTTTTCAACTGTACCAATACTTCTCCCCTATAGTCGCAATCCACAAGTCCCTCGAAGCACCAAACTCCATTTTTGGCTATCGAAGAGCGTCCCTTGACGAAGCCGGCGTAACCGTCGGGTAGTTCTAAAAACAGGGCAGTGCGGACAAATCCGGAACTTCCGGCTTTTATGACGATCCTCTCCGCCGAACGTAGATCGAAAGCGCCCGCCCCGTCGCTCTGGTAGCTGGGCGAAAGAAGGGACTTATCTCCGCCCCGGTAGTATTTTACCGTAACGCCTTCACGCGAGTCGTTATCGTCTTCATATCGATTCGTCGCCAGCAATAGATGATAAATCATTCTGAAAACTCGCGGGAAAAGTAGCACAAACAACAGGAACACGTAGACTATCATTTCCATCTCCATCGTTCGAGCGAGTGCGAGAGAGTCACAGTAGGAGAAACGGTGCGCGGGAGATTTATATACCGCTTATGAGGGAGGGGGGACTTGACAAGGCAGATCTCACGCCTATTGTTTTGTTACGTCACCTACTCTGTATTCGCTAACTTTCCGTTCGAAGAAATTAGTTTTTCCTTGAAGCGTGATGTTTTCCATAAACTTTAACGGATTTATTGGTGGCGGCGAATGCGGTCGGAGCCGCTCACCTGTGAGATCGAGCATCAGGCGATTACTGATGAAATCCACGTACGCGCACATGCCGTTTGGATCGATCCCGACGAGATCGGACGATGGCATGGATTCTCTGACGAATGTCTTTTCTATTTCGCACGACTCTGTGACGATGGTGCGCACCTCATCAGTCGGGACCGGTGGGCAATATCGTTTAAAGAGTAACACGGCGAAATCACAGTGTAGCCCTTCGTCGCGGCTGATCATTTCATTGCTAAAACAAAGTCCGCGCAGCAGCCCGCGACTTTTCAGCCAGAATATAGCGGCGAACGACGAGGAAAAAAAAATTCCTTCCACACAGGCGAACGCGACGAGTCTGCGGCCGAAAGAAGTCTCGCCGTCGTCGTTTCGGCGGTCACCCGTCCAACGCCGACACCAATCGTATTTGCTCGCAATCGACGCGTACCCTTCCACGCTTCTGAACAGAGCGTCCCTCTCGTGCTCGTCCGTGACGAACGTTTCGATCAGCATGTTGTACGTTTCGGTGTGTACGTTTTCCATCGCCATTTGAAATTGGTAAAAGTACAAACACTCGAACATCCTTACGTCCCGCGTGAATCGTTCCAACAGGTTGTCGTTGACCAGTCTGTCCGCCCCGAGAAAAAATATTAACACCCTGGTGATGTAGGCCTTCTCGTTGTCGTTCAGTAACTCCCAATCGAAGGCGTCGCCGCTCATGTCGATTTCGTCTATCGTCCAGAAACTGGCCACCGCCTTTTTGTACATTTCCCAAATATCAACGTACATTATCGGAAACAGCGACGTTCTCTTGTCCTCTTCAAACAGCGGAAACGCCGCCACAACCCCGTTTACGCGCGGTTCGGCTTCCCGAAGCTGAGATTGGCCTGCTGACAAAACGTGGTCTGCCGGCTTTTTCGCGCTTCTGTATTTTTCCAAAATACCTTTTTTCAAATCGCGCGTAAAGTTACTTCTCGCCAACTCAATTTGGTTCGATTTTACTCTACTTCCGCATCTTCGTCCGGTGTCACCGTCATGTTGTAAAACTGCCAATTTAGGCGAATCCACAGTCTTCTCCTTTTTATAAGATTTGTCTTTGCTATACTTCTCTTTGTAAACGGATACGTACTCCCCAATTTCGGTGGGATATAGCGCTTGGATACCGATTTCTGTCGCCGGTACAACAGAATCCTTTTTCTCGTCTCTTTCGCTAACATCGCTGTCCACCTCCAATAACGGTTCTGTCGAAGGTGTTCTCTTAAAGAAACTCGCCATGCTGCGAAGTGTACCAAAGTATTCGGAAGCCATGTCTCCTATTGTTTTGTTTCGGCATATCGTAGGTCTATAATACATACCCCCCACCAGTTTCGGAAAGTCATGTCTAATCTTCTCGACGGATCCACCGTTACTCCGAGCCGTCCGTAAACAACACCATAGCGAATCTCTCCTTGTCCAAATCGTCGCTCTCATCATCACTCTCGGCGACCAGCGTCACCGATGACGGTAGCGGGGACATGAGTTCTGGTAAAACGTTTCGTTCGTGCCGCGTTTTCGATTTAAATTTCCTCTTGCGAAAATTCGTTCTCGCCGAAACGTTATACGGTACGATCGCACTCGTGGGGGACGGCGTGACATCTAGGCCCCTAATATTGTAACGGCTTGCATCGCGTGAATGTCTGGTGATTTTCGTTTCTAGCGTAGCGGTCGATTCGGCACCATTACCGGCATGCGTGGACAACGCCTTGGACATTTTCTCCTCCATCATTATGTCTTTAAGATCTCCGTCGAGAATGTGAAGCTTTTTTTCGTGCATGATCGTAGCGACGACGGTGGTGGCATTCCGACAGTCCGGAACGGCTCGGATTATACGGTCGTCCAGCGTGACAGCGCCCGGTGACTTTTCGTACTTTACGGGACACTCTATTACGGCATCGCTGTCGCCACTCGATTTTCTACACTTTACTGGAAACTCTATTACGGTGTCAGTTTCGGAACACGAGCCGCCACCGGAATCGTTGTCAGAATAACCATTTAAATCAAAGTCTTCCTCTTCGTCCTCCATATCGAAAGCGGTCACCGAGTTTTCGGGAGGAGGCCTCGGCGGGCGGCGATTCAATTTCGATAATGACGTTTTCCGGCCACTGACCGTTTCGTCGTCACCCGATTCAGACGCCGAAGAGTAATTTACTGAATTGACTACACTATCGACGTTTTCACGACTCGATCTGACCGCTTCTTTGATCCATTCCGTTTGTTTTTCGCGATAGTCGTTGTATAACCTATGAGACTCGTCGTCGTCACGATCCCCGGCGTCATCAAACACACCGGTAAAAGCGGAAACAAACGAACTGTCGTTGAATATTACCAACGAGTTGCGCAATATCGATTTGAAAAACCTCAACCACACGCTGTTGAAGAAATAACGTAAAAGAGGTGTCTCGGGACTCTGTTTTCTAGTCTTTAACATCTCAAATACGCTTTCGACGTGGTCACTGGTGTGCAAAATGTCGCTTTCTTCCATGTATCTGTATTTCTCAATTATGAATTCTATATCTTCTTCGTACACCTGACGGGCGTCCGATGTGACCATATCGCCGATTCGTTTGATATCTGGTGAGTCCGAGTACAACGAGACGATCCATCGAATCACGCCGATCGTCATCGTGTTATAAAAGACCAGTTTAGTGCAACACGTGTCGATAAACATCCCGAGCTGCGCCACCCTTTCGATCTGTCTCCGATTGCCCGGATCACAACCGGACATCGTTGACACGAGTTGTGTCTTCAGATTGCGCGGGACGTACTTGGACTTCATGGTCCGATCCGCGGCTTTCTCCGTCTCGTAGTCTTTCATAAAGATATCTGCAAAATGCAGCACTGTTTGGCGCTTTACGGCTCGTTTAACGTTTATCGTCATATCGACGGTGGTACTTACCAAAAAGTACGGAAAAAAACTCGTTCAACGGCTGACGCCGCCGCCCGCTCTCGATTGAACGGGGGGCGTTTTCTGTTTTGTTCGCAACCATTCGTCCACTCCTTTGCGAATGAGGCACATGATCGTTTTGTAATCTATATCAACCACTTTGTTTTTTGAATCGTATATCCAGTGGCGTTTTGCGTCAATCACGATATCGTACTGGTCCTCGTCGAGGTTAGAAGCTAAATCGTCTATAATAACGAACGGGCCGGTCAGATCCTCAATGTTGGAAAGTTCGCGTCGCACTTTAGTAACAGGCTTGTTTTTCAAAGGCGAGCGGTCAGTTAATGTTTTACTAAAGAAATCGGCCTCTTCTATAAAGTGCGCATTCATTCCGTATTCCACGTGGTCGGCAGAGGCGTGGCTGAACAAAACTAACGTGGACTTACCGTCGTTGAAATTGTGTAGCTGACGAAGGAATTTTTTTGCGCCGGGAAACGGTCGCGCGTTTTTATCGACCAGCGTCATATCGTAGTCTACGACAAACACCGTATTGACCGTATAACCGTTGACACGTTTCCGAACGGTTTTTCTTGTAGATTTTTTCCAACGCGCTTTTTTCTTAGGCTCCGCTTCCGCTAGTATCTCGTCGAGATCTTCGTCGCTTCCCGAAGCGTCCCCGTTGTTATCTTCGTCGTCGTCAGCACCCGATAATACGCGAACTTTATTTTTTTTACGTTTTCTCACTACCGCTTCCCCTCTTTCAACCGACTCGCTAACGTCGAAATCCACTCCATTGGGGTTCGTTTCGTCTTCGCTGTCCGATGCCGGTTCCTCGTATCCTCTGATCGTCATCCCCCGTTTCATCTCGCGTGTGAACCGTTTACAGGGTACGGCCGGCGTCTGTGATTTCCGTCAAACGAAACTTGTTAGGGGTGGAGGACGCTTCCACCGTGTACTTACGATATTTGGCCGTTTTGGCGGCGAATATTCGATCCTCTTGCGGTTCCATGTTTGTGGTGGCGGCCAGACTCACGACGTAAGCGTTAGACAGTCTCGGCAACGTATTCATGAACGGCAACTGGCGCAGCGGTTTAGCTTCGGACACCCCGTACATCACCGGCCCCTCTATGGCGAAAACGCTGGCGGTATGAAGGTCGTTGTCCCCGGTGGTGTCGCCCTTTTGGAATTCTAGATTGAATATGCACACATTCGGGTTGTTGGCCAACGAAGTTCGACCCATTACGAACGTACTGGCGCGCATACCCAGTAACAGCGGAGCGTTGAAAATGTTAAACGAATAATACGGTATGAGCGCCGCGTCGGTTGTGGGTTCGCGCGGTTCCAAGTTCGGATCGGCCGCCTGATCCTGCTGCGGCCGCCGTTGCAACACCGTACGCGTCATCAAATCCCGTTTTGTCAGTTCCATATTTTGAGCGTCTACGGAGACCGGTGCTGCGAACGGCAGTTTCAAATCTCGAATGAGGACGAGTTTTTGGAAGAAACGGTGTAAAATCGTATTTGGGTTGCGTTTGTGTTCCTGAAGATAGTTGGCCAATACATCCTGCGGAAAGGTGGTGTGTTTTATCATTTTATCGTTATAGAGCACAAACGCCATCATGTACATGGACATGGAATTAATCCAAGCCTGCGACTTTACCATATATTCAAAACGACAATTAGGATTCACCATGTAGTACAGTGCGTATGCCATCGCCGCGCCTTCGTTTTTCTTCGTCTCTTCCATACCCCTGACGGTGGCGTAATTGAAACCCAGTAGCACGTCGTACATCAACGTGTTTTTGGTTATATAAGGGAAAATAGGCATGAGCGAACGATCTTCTATTATTTTGTCTATCATCAGTTCGTAGTGCGTAAAGTTTTTCGCCTCGTCGTCCAGAGCCGTGTAGTTTTCGCAAATACCTATACGTATATTCAACATCTTCCAGTGAAAGGAACATAAACCGTTAAACACCTCGTCTGAACACGGGCTACCTCCGAAATCCCGAGCCATTTCAAATAGACAGGGTTGTTTTTCCGATTTCACAGTTTTTAGTAACTGTTCCATACTCTTTATCGACGGACATGTGCTCGCAAATATGTTGATGGCCGCCTCGATATTGTGGTTGCTACATTTGCCCTTGGATTCAAACGGGGCGTTCGGGGCCGGAGCGTAGAGCGGGGTGTGTGCCGTAGGTAGTGGTACCGCGTTGCTATCGAACGATCGCCGCGCGCCAGACCCCGAGGTCGATCTGAGTGCCGCGATCTCGCCGCTTACGCGCGATTGGTCGGTGGCGGCGAGAGACGATGCATCTGTACGAATCTGCGTGGTCGATGTCATTTTCCATTCACTTATAACCTATTCTGTAAGCGGTCTTTTCGAAAAGATCGGTGGGCACTCGCGGCGCGGCGCACGGCCGTCAGTGCAGATGTATAGAGCGCCGTGAGAAGGATAAGTTTGTCAAATGGAGGATCACAGAGATGGCGTGAGACGTCTCCTGATCGAACTGGAGGCGATCGGAGAGGTATTTGTAGGACCGTCAGTACACGAAGATGTCACCGACTGTAAGTACCCGGTCGCTTGGATCGATACTTTAAGACGTTATGTCGAATTGGTGGGGACCGGTCAGGCACCGAATTCGCACCGTGTCCGATTCTACATGGACTTGTGCGCTACCGTACTGACAAAAAGAATAATCGCTATGGACATACACCGGATCGTCGGTGGTGACGATCCGGAACAGACGCGAGAGGCATCGGACACAAGACTCGCACATGCGATAATGTTCAAAATGAGCGTTTCCCGCATGTTGGCTTGCGTGTGCGAATGCGTATTGAAAAATACGCCGCCGGTCAACGGCGTTATGGCGGACGAAAGTGACCGGCTCTATCGGCGTTTGGAGACCATGCTAAAAGAGAGGTTTTACAAAAATCCCGCTGACGGTAAATATTACGGTCGCGAAAAGTTTGACATTTCTCGGACCGTGCACGATACGGTGGATGAATGGTTGTTGAGAGAAGCGTTGCCTAACGTCGTCCGCCGAACGAACGCGCTTCCCGGTCGCATAGAATCCGCGCACGTTCCGAGCGAATTGACGTCTTGGAAAACGCGCCTTCTATCGTCCGATCTGTCTTTTTTCGGAGTTTCTCACGTATATTGGCTATGGTTACACCTCACCGCAGCCGGTTTACAGACGATGAATACGGAAAGAGATTTTCTGGCGTTATTTTACGCATTCGATCTTTTCATCTTCTGCTCGCAGTGTTCTTCGCATTTCGTACAACACAGAGCCGTTTTCTATACGCGCGACCCCCAAACGGTTTCAGTACATACCGGCTATTCCGCCCCGCAGGCGGTTCACGGAATGCACAATATAGTGAATCGGGAGACCGGTAAGAAACTCTTACCGCCCGCCATTTTATTGGATTACAGTAATTATTGGATACGTAGTACTGGCCTATAGATTGGTTCGGTTAATATTAAAGACACTCACTGACCGACAGGGATTATAATTTTTTTATTTTCAAAATAACTCTCACCGACCAACAGGGAACAAGGTTTTTTAAACATTTATCCACCCCCCAAATCAACAGTTTGGTGGGTTTGCTCTTCCGGTACGTTCGACGCGTACAACCGTAGTCTCATTCATTTGGGCGAATATTGTTCGGCGATTGTCTTTGTCGAGTATGTTGAACAATCGGCCGGACACGCGATTGCGTATCTCTCGCAACGATTCGCAGTCTCTCTGCACGTGTATTTCCATCGGTTCGCCGCCCGCCGTCGATTGAGAATCCCTGGCACATTTCCATAATTCGACCAATAAAGGCGAATACACGGATAGCACAAATAAGGAAAACGATCGACTGTTTGCGTAGTTCCTGTAGTTTAGGGGCAGAAACAACGGTAACAGAACCATGCCGTGATTTATCAGGTAAGATAAGGCCTCTTCGGATTTGAAATAGTGTCCTTCGGAAAACATGTATATCGCTTTTACATTTGCCTTTCGATATTGCGCAGTATCGTAGACGACCTTTAAATACATATATCTGTTGAAAACGTCACCCTCGAAATAAGTCTGGACGCAGGAAACGTAGAGGCGTAACAGCCGCTCGACATCGATCATCTTGCTGGCCGAACGATGAGCGGACTGAGCCTGTTGGACGTTTTGAAAGAAGTGAGATGGAACCCGACGCCCGCGTCGACGAGTCGAGAGCCCGAGTGGAGGGGGGATACCGTCGGTTCCGAGCCTTTGGCAGATGGCCAGAACGCCGAGTCGAAACGTCTGGATATGTTAAAAACAGCCTTCATGACCGACTTGCCCGTGATGATGGAGGGAAACACTATCGCACAGAGCTTCGCAGCCAGAGTCACACCTCGTGAACGTGTGTTTCACGTGCATGGCGAGGGGACCGCGTTGAACGCATCTGAACGTGTGGTGCGATCGCATCTGCGGTATCTGAACGAATTTGAACCGTTTAAAAACGGTGTGGTGACGAAATCATCGTTGTACGAATTTTTTTTTTACATGATCGTCGAGAAGGGGAGGCGGGAAAGCTATACGAAACGCGTTATAAAGACAATAATGGCGTATTTGAAAGCGGGTGGTGCTTTGGCGATGAGCGTTCTGACGGACGACTCGAAAGAGTATATCGACTCGTTCAGAGGCTTTGGCGGTGTTAAGATGTCGACGTTTTACAGACGCATGGACGCTTTGGCTAACACGCTCGGCGACGACCGGGTCAAACGCATACTCTCTGCGGCACGTTGCAAAAGACCGTTGGTGTTTAACGACGACGAGGAATCGTCTATACTGAGCCATTGCATCAGAGTATTGCGCGCCAGTGTCGACAAGTACGTGGAACACTCCAACCGTCGTAGAAAAGCATATTTTGACGAATACGGTGACTACGGCAGAAAGGTTGACCTCGCCATTGATATCGACGTAGACGTGACAGATTCGGAAACGAAACCGGGTCGACTACGGTACGAGAGGACGATTTTCGAATTCGCTTTCGCGTACGTTCTCGGGTTCCTCAGCGGAGCGCGTATCAAGTCGACCGTTTTGAGATTTTCACTAGACGACGTGAAAACACTATTGGGCGCCGGTCGTCTCGAAGTGCTGACGAAAGGCGTGTTTGTAAACGTATTTTTACCGGCCGAAGTGTTAAAGAACGACGCGGACTTGTTCGGTCAATTGATGACGTTAAGAACGCGTGGGCGTCTGTACAGAAACGAGAATGATACGGGCCGGGAGCTCGATGTCGAGGATGAGTTGGTGGACTATACGGAAAACAAAGAAGAGGTTCCGCCGGCTGAACGGTTGGAAAAGAGATTTTTCACGCGGACACCGCGCCGGTTGGAACTGATGCTGGATCGCGTGTACAAAAGACTTTTTGGAAATAAAAACAGAACAAAGGGGGTCAGATGGCATTCTCAACGTAGACGATATCTCGGTGCGGTCAATTCCAAATACGGAGCGGCAACGGCGAGCGAATCCGTTGGCCATCGCGATATTTTGACGACTATGGCCTATATTAACAATTCACTGCACATGGACGACGTGCGACGAAAAGCGGGCGAGGCGATAACCGAAAGGTATGAATCGATTACGAGAACTCGATGAATCTATAGTGGAGAGAATTAGAGCGGAAGTCGATATTCGCCGCGTCAGCGCGCAAGCGCCGGTGAATCACCATTTCGCGCAAGTCAGCACTCCCACTCCCCCCACCTGTTCCTATTATTTCGTTCATTCTGTTGTCAACTCGGGTCGGTGTAGTTTGTGTCATTCATTCGTCTACCAAACTCGTGTCATGGATAGTGGCGAGGAGAGACGTGGTGAAATAACCGGTTTTGAAGATATGTCAGCAAGTAACGTTCCTCTGCAATCAGGTGGCGGAGTCGGGGGAAGTCAGAGTTTACCACCGGGTTATCATCAGGTCGGATTGGTCAGTGCGGTAGTTCCGGTAATACTTTTGAAATCGCTCCCAAGTGGACAGAATCAGGGGTCCGTTATCACCCCCACTACCATCGGCACTATCCCTACTACAACTACCGCCATTTCCGATGTCAACGTGACAAACGTGCGCTGGCAGCTACAGCAAGAAGAGACGGATTGGCACCGGCGTCAGTCCAAACCTACTCGAACTTTTGAAAACACATTTCTGATGAACACCTTCAGCGAGGACAATTTTATTTTACGGCCGGAGAAAAAGGAAAATTCCCGACCGTCAGCGGGACCGACGCTGGATCTACTACGCGAAGGATTCGCAGTGTACACGATCACCGAGCAGAATCGAAAAAGAGGTAAAGGAGACATTTTGAAGATTTTTTGTTGTAAATTACCAAAAACCAAAAACTTTCATTTTTACAAGAAAGTAAACGTAGTCGATCGGCCTGATGGTAATTACGAGTGTGTGCTCGGTGAGAACGTGCCCCGACAAGAGTTTCCGCTTTACAACACTTTTAGCCTCATCAATCGCTACATCAAGTGTTTTGCGACTCTGGCTGAATTTAGCTTTGAATTTGCCGTTTGCGAGCCGAATATGTCGAGTGGACTGTCGAATGTGTTGATTGTGGAAAAGGTGTGGAATTACAATGTTGAAACATGTGTTTACGTGCCATCTTACAAGCCGATTGAAAACGATGACTACACGGAGTACGTAATGCGTTCCATGAAATCTTTCTATCTCTGCGATAACATAGAATTCATCTCAACGCTGCACACGAGCCTGTTCTCCAACGACGTGATTCTAAAACGTATTTCTTGCTCCATGCGAAACCAACCACAAGCGACCGAATCTACTGCAAAGCCGCCACCACCATCCAAGCCGGTGACTCGTTCGCAAGAGAGAAACCTCGCAGAAACTACGATACAGCCGACTGAGCCAAAAAAAGAGACGGGAGAAGGACCACCAAAGAAAAGAAAACGTTTCCTAATTTCCCAGCCGACCGAGTGCGGACCTTCTACCAGCGGGAACGACCCACCACCTACGATACGAGCGGAGGAGCGGTTCACCAATCAACCTACGGCACGAGCGGAGGAGCGGTTCACCAATGAACCTACGACACGAGCGGAGGGGCGGTTCACCAATCCAACTCTGATTGTTTTCAAACAGAACTTTTTCAAACGGTCACAAACATTGGTATGTCCCATATTCATTGAAATTCATTTATCTAAAAATATATGTTTTAATTGAAATAAATCAAAATTGTATGAGTAAATTGTATTTTTTTTAAGACCTTAAAAAATCCAGTTATTTTAACTATTTTTTGTCTAATCGACTATAGATCCTCTTCGCTGGATGACTGCTTCGCGGCATTAGTACCGACTGCCGATTGAGACGAGGAGTGTAGTTTAATTTGTCCGGGCCTAAGTTCCTCGGCGAACGACTGCATGAATCTTTTTTGTTCGTAACTGTAGGGTGATTTTGTGGAGACGAATTGTTTTCTTTTTCGTATTTTCGCGCGTCGTTTCGCGGCGCTGTTTCTCGTCGGCGGGGCCGAATCGTCAAGGTCGAATTCAGGATCTGTGTACAGCACGAAAACCGTGCTTCCGGCTTGTTCTTCAGAAAGATTGCGCGCGTCCACGACGCCTTCTCTGTAAAAATACCTCGACCCGCCACCGTTCTTAACAGCTTGCACTATCGGATCGTTAGAAGCGCTCGTTCGTACGGCGTCGCCCTTTAGATTGTAATAACTCTTGAGCGGTAAAAGTTTGTAATGCCTGTCACCCCGCACGGCCACGTTGAATTCGTTCGTAACCGTGAATTTAGCGTGCACGTAATATGCGTACACCGCGCTCTGTAGTTCGCTCGCGGTCGTCGTCCTATTTAGTCGTTCCAAGGCCGCCCCTTCGACGTTGAGGTGGGTCACGCGTAACATGTGTTTTACGAGAATCTCGCGGAACGCCGGTGATCCGCTCAGTGGTATCAACTCGTATATGTTATCGATTCGCCGTCTGAACGCCGCGTCTATATCCCGCTGACCAGCGCCTGTGCTGAACAACAGGGCGAATCGGCTCAACCGCGAGTCTTTGTTGAAGTTGTCCATAATTTGTAGCATGGTAGTTTTTATCACGTTCAAATAGTCCTCACCGCCGGCCGAGTCTCCGCGTTCGCTCATCAATGCGTGCACGTCGTCTATCCATAGGACGTCGAAATGACGACCCTCCCTCGCGTTTTCCCTCGCTCTATCCAACAGCCATATCATTATCTGTTCAAAGTTTTTCTCGCTCTGACCCCGCCATTTACTCAACAGATCGCCGTAATTGACTAGATATGTTCTAACCCCGTCAACGGTTTCTGCCAGTTTTGCGAGATACGATTCACAAATCTGACGTGCCAAGGCCGCATCACCCGGTACGGTGATCAGTTTTATGGCGCGGACCTCATTCGGCGGCAGGCGAGATTCCAAGTTAACGTCGCGCACCGCTTCACGGTCGCTGCCCGCGCGTAAAATCTCCAACGACGTTGCCATTTCGATCAATTGTTGGTCGACGTTTCCCCGCGACATCACGATGTCGGTCATTAGACCGGCCTGTTCGGGATCGGGGACATACGCTGATACGCCTACGGGTAGCGCTCCGCAGTCCCCGGAACGCACCGATTCAACGAAACCAGAGTCACCACGTCTCGACAACGAATCCAATTCCGTTTCGAACCGTTCGATAGTCCCTTTGACACCGTCATCTTGGTTGTCTTCCGCCAACGCTACGTACATGCGTTCGATCGCGTCGATTGTCATCAGTTCATCAAATTTATCACGGCACTGATTCATCCCGTTCTCCAGGCGTTTCAGTATTTCGACTAGATCGACCGTGTCCATATAATAGACGCTCTGTACGTTTTTATCGTTTTCATAAACCATACTGACCATTTGATGAGTCAGTATAGTAACGTCGAAAACGGACATATACCACGCCATCGCACGTACGTATTGACGTTTAGGTATCAGATCGGTATTGATGATTCCGTATGCTTTCATAATGTAATCGCGGTATTCTTTCAGCCAGGTTTCTAACCAAAGCAAGAGACCCCGATCCCCATACCACCTTTCTCGAACATCATTCATTGTCTCCGGGATAAGTCTTATTAATAATGGCCGGGGCCTTTAGTGACGCGTTCGTAAATGCCTTTAAAAGGCTTGAAACCCTCGCGGGTACGGTTTTCAAATCCAAAGCAGCGGCTGAGGAGGCGTTGAATGCGGCGAAAAGCGACATTTCAAAAACACTAGCTCGAGAAGGTGGAGCGCACGCGGCAACGACCGATCGTCTGATGGAGTCGGTGTTGTCACGAACGGCGGCGCGGGTTGGCGAGACTACCGAAAACGCGGTGTTTCGTGCCGCGGTGGACGTGGCGGACGACGGTACGACCGCGGCGGTGACGTTAAACGCATTGTTGCGCGATATGAGAAGAGGACGCGTGACGGAAGTACTAGACGGGTTAGGCGTACCCGCAGACAGCGCGTTCCGTAGCGCGGATTTCGTAGATTACCTGACGCGCGCGTTTCGTGACACATATCCAGACGCGGCCGTTGAATCCGCGTTGCGACGGCCGCGCGACGCGCCGCGGGTACCCGCTGAGCTTTTCGAAAAGACCGCTTACGAAACAGCTGAAGATTTGAGCACGTTGATCGGGCGTTACGCGGCCGCGGAACGGTTAGTGAAAGCGATGGAGAAATCATTGCGAAAAGGACGACCGATCGTGAGCCGTGGACTGTTTTTTGGAATAGTCCTGACGTCTGGCGGCGCGGCGGCGATATACTCCGCTCTGGCTGAAGGTGCCAAGAGGGCCGCCGGCTGTTGGCGCGTGTATCGAGACAAAGACACGGGTGAACTGGTATCGTGTCGTGTACGGTACGCGTGTTGCGAAATAGTCACTGAGGACGGGGGTCTGCCGGAAGACAAGTATTGTCGCAACTACCCCGCCGTCGTCCGGGAAACGTCCTGTGCCGAAGAATGGTCGGGTAGGACGCCCTGTGTGCGTTGCGATCCGTCCGGTACCGGGACGGACAAACTCGAGGTGGCGGATTACGCTGATCCCGGTGACGTTTACGTCTGTTTGACCAAACCGTCTTTGGGCGAAATGCTCGGGCAAGTGGTATTGGACGCACCACACGTACTCGGCGAAGCAGCGAACGATGTGGTCGAAGGTGCTGAAAGCGTTTTTGGACGTCTGTGGAACGAAGCGTTACGCGTGGGCGCGTGGATAATCGTTGGACTCGCCTTGTCGGTGGCGTTATTGTACTTTTGGGAGAGGAGGTTGGGAAGTACCGGCGAGCCGGAAAGGGAACCCCGCTCAAAAGGCGAAGCAATTGACGCGATAACTCCCCCCTCACCTACATTTCGTGCACAAGCAATAGTCGACCAGTCGGTGGTGAACATATGAGCAACCCCGTTCCTATAACACCGTCGCCGACTTCTATTGTGGCTCAATCGATCGCGATGATTGCACCGGAAACTACAACGGACGGAGCGAAGATGGAAGTGATCGAAAATGTGAACGACTTGGAAGTGATTGGAAATGGAGGCGAGTTGGCCGACGGCGACCATAGCCGCGACGCGGACAAAGTAACGACCGATTACTTGGCTGATTTTGTACGGCTCGCCGGTAAGAAACGGCCCTGTTCGGACGAGAGTCCATCGAATTTCCCATGTAAAAAAATACCTAATTTCTTATTGCCAGATTCGGCTGAGGTCTCTAATCTAACGGAAACATCCGATTGTAGAGTCAACGAAGAGAAACAATCGATGTTACACTCGTATTTGGAATCTTGTTCCAGACTGGTTCCAAACGAAAACTGTTATCGAGACCCCGATGAAGTGATCATAGAAACGTGTTCTGAAAACACTTTTTTACGGGACGGCGAAGAAGTGATCATGGACGACGGGGAAGACGGTTTGAGTACGGATTATCAAACGAGACGCGTCTTTTCCAGCATACTGAAAACAGCGGTGGGAATATCATCGTACCGAAAAACGTTTATATCTCCCAGTAAGGTTCTGAAAGACGGCCTGGCAACGTTAGCGATCAACATAAACTCGTTGAACACGCAACGCGAGGAGTCTAATGACCAGAACACGATCAAAAAGTTCAAACGGACCAAATACTTTCTACAGATAATCAACGCAGTCAAGTCTCTTCTCTTGGCCATGGACACGTCGAAAGGGGGACGAAAACTAATTGTGAACCATTTGCATCCGTTCAGCTGCTTGTCAAATGAAAAAAAACTCAGGTCGTTGATATTTTTCAACGGATTCGAACCTTTTAACCGTTATGGTTATTCGGATTGCAGATTCTACATTCCGATCAAATTGATCTTCTTGGGCAGTTTTGAACTTCAAACCGACAGGAATTCCGATACCGACGATACGATCGCCTACAATATCGAACTCTCTCGATGTTTCGGCACTTATTTTTACGAATTCTTATTGAGTCTATACGAGGTGTGTTTTGTGAAATTGACAGAAGAATTTGCTAAACACCTGGTATACAAAAATGTGGCCGGTGGTGTGTCATCACTGGCCGTGTACGGCCGCTCGTATGGCAATCCTAGAAGTGGGTATGGCCGAAGTTGTGTTCTGGATGAAATCCAAGGCTTATCGCGGTCTGACAGTATCCGTATTTTGGGTACGTACGGAATACCGAACCGCGTGTCCCTGATGCGCTATCACGAGGAGGATAAGACTGTGATCGAGAACGAACCTAAACAAGGCGTGGAAGCGGTACTCGTATCTTCGTTTATCAGAATTCGCATCAAAAATAACGGAGTTGTATATATGGACGTTTACGCGCGTCACGGTCTCCAACTTGTAAACGATGAAGACGAGGATGTCTGCGAGTAATCTGTTGTAAGTCGTTCGATATATCGAACGTGTGTGGTTTACTGTTTTACAAAATAAATTATTTCAAATAACTTTTGTAATTTACTTCTCGATTCAACCCCTGTAATACGACGGTTATGTAACTCGGCCGAGCCAAATTTCATAACAGTCGATTTCGGCCGAATCCAGGTTGCACCGACATCGTTTAAGTGGGGAAGATCACCGCGATCTTCAAAGGGTCGGGGTAAATCCAGGGCGCAAAGCCATTGGAGGCCAAACTCGCTTGGTCCGTGTAGGCCGGTAAACCCCTCGGGCAGTTACTGACTATTCGGTCCATATTTAGATCACCCCCGTCACAAGACCGATGGGGTATCATAACCCATTCAAATTTCTAATAATCTTTTTTATTTTTCTCCCGAAAATTCTCGTGATTGGGCGGATAATAAGTGCTTACGAAGAACATGTCCGCGGACGAATTAAAACGGATAAGAAAGACTTTGCGAGAGTTAGTGAAACGGGAGCGACAGCGTTCTAGTTCACCGACTGTAAATAACCGACGCGGAAGACGCGTAAGTAAAAAAGATGAAGTATCAGCGCGAAACACAGTAAAAAGGGGGAAATCACCATTGGCGACGAGACCACCTAAAGATACAAACATTTATTGCATTCATTGTAAAAAGAAAACTGTCACAATAAGCGGTGTCATGAAGAAATCCGCAAACAACCGGAATTATTATTCCGGTGAGTGCAATACGTGTCACAAGAAGAAATCTCAGTTTGTCTGAGAGGTAAAATAGAAACAAAAATAAATGCTTGGTCTTTTATTGCGAAAAAAATGTTACATCACAAATGAACATCGAAACTTTCTTCTCAGATCTGACGCTTCCTTACTAGACGCTCCAATGAAGATATCTTTTAAAAGTTTACGTAAAACAGCGCGTCCGTCTATTTTGACTAAAAATATTGGCAAGAGGACGCGATTATCTTCTGCCGCCGCAGCATAGACCGTGTTAAACACATATCGGACGAATAACCATAGTTTAAATACAATATATTCGGCCAATAATAAGTGCTTTGAAGATTGATCTTCGGCGAGAGCGGGCACCGTAATTGTGAAGACATCATTTTTTTTTGATGGTCTCGATTTGTTTAACCCGTCCGTATCCAAAATTATTCGTAAAATCCAAAATAGAGTGGAGCGCTCTTCGCTCGCGAACGGGTTATTTTTTTTCCTGGAATTTGCTCGGATTTCTTCAGTGACGGTGGTCCGTACTAAATTCGCCGGCTTCAGATTTGTCGTCGCGATCGCAGACAGATGGAGGTCGTTTCCTCGTGTGTCGAGCGCGTTGATGTACATCTTCAACCTCTCTCGTTCCAAATCACCGACACCGAAGAGATTACAGAAACAGTCGACTTTCTTCTCGGTTGTGCTCGATTCGCCCCGAACCTTTTTTACGAGTGGACGGGCGTTGGTCCCAGTACATCTCTTGGTCGACTCGTCGTATTTGATTTTTTTCTTGAATTTCTCCGCGTCTTTATAATTGAATTTCACCGACGGTTGGGCGTTGACCTTAAATTTTTTCTTGTCAGGCTCGTCGTCATCGCCGGCGAGTCCTTTGAACATTTACTTTATTGTACTGCCATCATCGTCTCTGAGAATTAGCACTCTATTTTGCACTGATCTTTCTACGTGTTTTAACTCTTGCTTTCCGAACGTTGTGCTGTAATCTGATTGATCGGTACACGCAAATTTAGGAACGCTTCTGAAGAAATAGAACCTCCACCTTTTTTGGCCGCCGCGCCTCTAGGAGCTCTGGTCGACTTCAAAAGGGAAACGCCCTCCTTATACCTCACGACGACCTTTCCCACCGTGTCGAGTATTCCCGTGTAAACTGTCGCCCCACCAACACTTTTGGCGCTGGTACCGTATCTACGCCTTTTGTTAACGTTGTCAAATCCGTTATCGATTATTGACGACAGGGCTTTGTCAAAAAGCAAAAGGAGTAAATGCTTCACCAACGCGAAATTTCGTTCGCGTAACCGCCCGGACTCCTCTTCGCGCAACAGTTCGGCCGCGAATGGATCTGAGTTATCCGCGGGCTTATCGTAAATACCGTCCCGCTCCATTTCGCTCGCTCGTTGATTTCTGCGCAAAAACTCTTTTATTGCTCGTCGAACCGTATCGGTGGAGTTGTATCTGATCGATTCCTCGTAGCAGCAGGTTTTCGCACGTTGCGTCAACCTCTCGGCGGCGTATTCGCTCACGTAAGGCGCCGTACAACCGGTCACAACCTCATAACGTCTTCTCAGATCGACCGGCGTCATAAAAAACATATAACATAAAAATTCCGCGAGAGCCGTAACGTCGGCAATGACGTAAAGCGTCGCTTCC
Source organism: Allygus modestus (assembly GCA_963675035.1). NCBI lineage: Eukaryota > Metazoa > Arthropoda > Insecta > Hemiptera > Cicadellidae > Allygus > Allygus modestus. Next base: position 314,778,329 of record OY776112.1, read on the forward strand.
GGTCTGGATTGAGATTCTTCGTCGAAACCTCCGAAGCTGTCGTTCGCACCGTCTAAGAAATCGATTCCCGGCTTTGGTCCACCTTCTATGAGCAATTTTGAAAGGGCGCCGAGTCTTGACAGGAAACGACAGTGTTCCAATTCTTTTTCAGCGTCCGTCATGGGTTGTGTTCGATTCGCGCTGCCGCCATCGAAAGCAACGCCCGTAGTAGTTGCTGGCATCGTTTCGTAAGAGTCTTTGTCGAAAAAAGGTTCACCTTTTTTTCTAGTATACAAATAGGTACGCAAAAAGTCCGAACAGCCACAAAACAGCGTGGGCGAATCTCTAAAATGTGCCTTGACGATAAATGGCCGTCCCGTTCTGGCGAAGGACTGATTATTGAAATACTTCGATATGCACACCTTTGTAGCCAATACCAGTCTGCGAGCGAGCGCACTCAACGGATCGTCCATGTGCGGTTTGACAATTTTTTCAAAAACTGCGTTCGCAATTCTCATGCGTTCTAAAAACAATTCCTCAGATGCCACATCGCGCACAACGAAGAGGGCATTGTCAAAAAGACGAAATCCACGATCACTATCTGTACTCTTTACCACATCGATCCGCATCGCCGGGACGGATCGATTCGCTACAGACGGGTCGGGCGTTAACTCACCGAATAATTCCATAACTAGCCGCTCTTACTGGAATCGGCATCCCGAAGTGTCACTGGTGACGGCGGCGTCGAAAGCGATTCCCCCCACTCGGGTTTACGAGCCGCGCGGGACGGAATAGAGGTCATCCCCACCACTCGCGCCGGTTATAAAAGCCCGGCGCGCGGCGAGCTCCATCAGTACACCACTCGTCTCCTTCTTTTTGAGTTCGCTCTGTGCACTTCAGACACATCTTCATCGGTACGCTGCCAGCGATGGACAACTATCGCATACCAAAACTACGCTCGCCTGTAGAATATGAACAAAAGTCTGTTCTAACCGAATACGCCCCTGACCGACTGTCGTATTGGCGAAGATGGCCGTCCCCAGACCGACGTGAACAAAATTCGTCTGCTCCGTCTGCTCTACCTTCCTACGCCCCTGACCGCCCGTCATATTGGCAAGATCAACGCGGATCGCCGGAGATGAAGGAAGGCCGTTTTCGACGTAGACGGCGCCCAAGAGGGCCTACCAAGACGGCGCTGAGAAAACAACAAAGAAGAAAAGCGGCCGAAAAACTAAAGGCTAGTCACTCGAAAACCTACATTCCACGACGGATCGAAACGGACGACGTATCCTACATTCACCAACGGATCAAAACGGACGACGCACGACGGCCTCTTCAAATCAAAAATGTTGAAGTTAAACCGTGTTACGTTGTGTTGAACCGTGATCACGACAACCAACCTGGACTGACGGCGTTGGAACGAGCTATAAAACGTATGCAACGAGCTATCAAACGTATGCGGATCGCCGATCACGAAGTTGAGTTACAAGATTCGACCTGCGCCGTAAACAAGAGCGACAAAGCGGCTATGATTCTCTTGAATTTCATCAACAATTGCAACTTTAACGAACCCGAAATTCAAAACAGAGGTTACTGCACCACCACGGAGTTTAAACCTGCCCATTACACCCAGCCATCGATGAAATCAACGCCTGACACCCAGTACTTTTCTCGGGAAAGAGGTTATTTCACGTATCATATTCATTTATAAAAGAGGTACCATTTACATTAAGAAAATTCTATTGTATATTATAATTATTTATTAATAGATTGGTTGTAAATATTTTTAAAGTTTTGATCGAATAATTAATATTGAATACCTTTTGATTTATATTTAAACTAACACAAGAGTTGCACTAACTAATACATGTTAAAATATTATATTTTGCTTAAATGACCATAAGAGTTATTATTTAATAATAAATTGTTTGTTAAATATGTTAGATATAAATTGTTGTGGTGTAATAATTTGTTACAATATACATTTTAAAGTGTAATAAATTGTAAATATTTTATGTTATTAAAAGTGTTTTTTTTAAAAAACTCCTACGAATCTATCGGGATCCCGTTAACTGTATATTTGGGACTTCAGACATAAACATAGACCGTTTCAGACACAAACGTGTTGGTGTTGTGTAAATCTGTGTTATCAAAGAGACATGTTTGAGCATTTTTTATATGTTTACAATTTCTTTGGTGGAATTAAAACGTGTATATTCATGATCATATCACGGGTCACGTTGTAAATAATGTCAATAATGTACCAGCATATGTTTTGTGGGGGAAGCTGTCGAGTGGATACTCGAATTAAGCGGCTCCAATAGATGAAGAACCACAACATCCATTAAGTCGTAGCCGTTTTCTCAATTTCTTCGATATCCATAAACGTAATATCTCCATTACACTTTAAATACATTTTTAGTCGTGTCGAGACTATTTTTTGCCATGAAACCGGCCTCTAATTGGTCGAAAAATACTCAAATCCTATTGTTGGACGGTACACGATCTCGGCCGAACGCCTTTCGTCTCCCCTCACCATCTCGTCCGCCGTAGCCGTTGGCCGCTACCTTTTTCTTGCGCTTGGCCGCTTCCTTTTTCTTGCGCTGCAACTCGCCAGTCTCGTAATAAACCCGACCGGTGGTCATTCTGGAAAACACGAACTTATCCCTTTTCGTTCTCCGTACAGGTCCCTAGCGCACATAAAGGGCGCGCGAGATATTGATCAGAACGCGCTGGTAACTGCTTTAAATTTCTGGTTAACCACGTGAGGGTCCGTAACCCGCACGAGAGTGTGAAAAATTCAAAGTCCCCTTTGCGACCACCCTCTCCGACGTCCGCCGTAAGACTGAGTATTTCCCCCACCACTTTTTGGTTCGGTCAACCCTTTACTCTCGACAACCCCCGACCACCGACCAATAGGATTCGAGTATTTTTCCCGCCAAAAATTTTAGCCAATCAGAGAGCCGGATTTTTTTGTTCGTCGAAAATTACATCTCGACACGCCGCCGAAATTGCATATATACGAGGTATCGTTCGCGCGCGACTCTTTAGCTCCTTGCCTATAATAATGACTCCTTCAAGGAAGGAGCAGCGGGGAGGGGCCGGCGCGTCGCTTACTGGGGTGGTTTTTTTTAAATTTGTTAAACACATTTTTACTCGAGAAAAATTTTGAAATCTCCGACCGACTTTCCGTCAAAATAAAAACGCTCTGATTTACACCTCTTTTCGCGCCAATCCTAGACGTGACGATACGGCCGTTTCGGCGTCGTATTTGCGTTAACCGAGTACTTCGATGGCCCGCGTTGCGGACGGCATTGACTCAAAACGGCAATATGGACACGAAGTGGAGAGCGGCAAAAACTTACGAGTTTTACGGTCCGGCAGAATATAAAACTCTGCAAGAAAAGTTTTGAAATCTCCGGCCTCCGTCAGAATTAAAAAAATAAAGACCCGATTCTCAACATGTGCCCCGCAAATATTATAGTAAAAACACTCTTCGAATTAGCTTGCGAGACGTTTACTCTGTCGCTCGATGATGCGAGCGTAATCGAGAGTTTGCCATTACCGCGACTCGTGAAAAAATGTACAAGAGCATTAGTAAAAGACCTCTGGTTGAAACAGGGGCCTTTACATCGTCCCGAAGATTTTGATTATTCGAGCGTAGACTTACTGGACATGACGAGATCGGAGTTGAATATGGTTATGAACTACCCGGATAACGAGCTAGGAATTCCGGAGTTTGTATCGCTCGAAGACTGTCATATAGTGTGGGAGTACTACGTATGGGTAAATGTGGAACGACGTGTCAGGCTGTGCGCATATTGTTACAGTTACATTTCATTTATATCGCTAAACGATGAAATGGGAGAAAGCAAGTGGGGGATGTCTCCTAAATGTTGGACGTTTTATCGAGAAATCAACCATTGCCATATGGGTGCGGATGGAGTGTTGGGGAACATAGTGTTGAAGCATGATAACTACTGCGATATTTGCGTCGTAAAGCCACTTTACTTTATAATTGACCGTGAAGAGTGTTTTATTCGATTTCATTATCACGAAAAACCTTTTCCCGGAAACGGCAACAGTGACAGTGAATCGGATACGGACGAATACGATCATCACAGTTCAAAAAGGGTGGTTCCGGTGCCATCATTTTCCAACGCCCGGGTAACTTAGTTTTACACAAAATCAACGGTTATGCTGAAAAATAAATTAGTTCAAACATTTTACAGTCTGAAATTTATTAAAACATCCCCCCCGATCCAATATACAAGACTAAGTGCCGATTTTAAGTGATAATTGTAAAAAAAGATGTAGTAAAAATATTTATGAAACTTTGTTTGTTTGAACATCATACACACATAAAGTTGAAATAAATATATTTGTTGCCAAGAGAAACATATAAAAATATGTACAATATTTACTCAAACCGCAATAAGCACATTATTTCATTTAACCCTTTGATGGTCACGGTTGGATACTGCAGTTAACGAGAAAATTATATTAAATCGGGTTCCCGCCCGATAAGTTATTAGTTTTTAAAAACTTTACGAATATGCCCGTTTGTATATAGTCAAAAGAGCATATTCGTAAGTTTTTATTGAATTTATTTAAAAATAAATTCAATACATATGATATAAAACTAATTTATTTTCAACATTTATTACAAAAAAAAAACTAAAAACAAATAAAATAACACAAATATAGAATAAAAATATACACAAAGTCGAAATTCGCGTATGCCACAGGTTAAAATTTGATATTTGGATCATCGAAAGACGTGAGGTCGAATTGACTGCACCCACTCTGTCCGAAGTTTCAAGTCGCGAGCGGTCCGAATCGGTATCGCTTCCATGCGTTCATCAGCTTTGCATATCGATTTACGGCATCTGAACACTCGTCCGATAGGTCTCTCATGATTTGGTAATCTTCTACGCACCATGAATGAGGCATCTGAATATACCGTATATAACTGTGTTCATGCAGAATATCCACTACATTTTTCGAAAATTGAATTTCCTTCCACATGATTCCGACGATGTAATCTTGTAGGGACATTGGTAACAGGTTGATCCCCTCCGGCACGAACTCCATTATCACCGCAACCGTCAGATCTTGAAGAGTTTTCGGGTTAATTCTATCCGTCACTCTCTTCGCCGTGACCGTAAGATCTTGAATGGTATTCGGACTTCGCGATTCGCTCATGGTGGGTGTCTGAACCGACATTCTTATCAAAAATGAGTGTCAGGCACGGGAAGGTCTAGTAAAATGGAGTGGGAGAACGTCACGTGACTTTCTAGGAACTTATTATGTCATGGACGAACAAATGACAGGTCGGAGTTCCGTATCGGGATAACCTTCAGATGACAACCGATTGTTGGGTCATTCGGTAAACTATCGAATGATGCCACCCCCACTCAACCACCTCGAGTATAAAATCGCGCCGCCGCGGATCGACGTTCAGTCGTGATTCAGACGCCTAGAAATGCTGTCCTGTGGAGAATTTTCATTCTTGTTTCTTCACCCTCCCTTCCCGGTCATCGTTCCTACGGACAAGTGCTGTGCGTGCGGTATGAATAGATTCGTGAGATCAACGCGGTTGGTGAGGGAAAATCTGTTAATCTGCCCCGCGTGTAACCACGCTATGCGCCAACCACTAGATTTTCCTCTATTTCACCGGGCATGCAACAGCTGTAATCACTCGTGCGTCAGGTGTTCCGAAAACCCACCGAAGAACATCTTACTGAAAGCCACGTGCGGAGCTTGCTGCGCAACTACAGACTTCTTTTTCGAGAGCGGTGAAGAGGGAATGATGTGGAAGTCGAGGAGTTTCACCATACTTCCCGGCCAACTGCGCTGGAACACACCATGTCGAAGTTGCAGCTACATCCCTACCGGATGGAGGCACGATACCAAAACGCAGTTTAATCGTTGGATCCCATTCACGATGATCATCGAGCCGACACCCGTAATGATTGTAGAGGATTAGAAATAACGTAGTTAAAATTTTGGATTGTAATAGATAAACATTTGTACACTAACGATCGTTATTTGTAATCAATAAAGTTTTTTTTTGTTATTCTTAGGGTGTTTGTAGTATTTTTTTTAAAAAAACCCTTCGATACATCGGGAAACCGATGATATCAAGTTGCGACATGGTAAAATTTGACATCTTAAAATATTTGTGTGCAAAATAATTATTTTAAATGTACAATTTTTAACAAGAGTCCGGATCCCCTCGGACGTGTGTTATATGTGAATTTGCTTACTACCATTTTGTAACTGCCGCTTCCTTTTTTTCTTGCTCTGCAACTCGCCAGTCTCATAATACACTCGACGGGTGGTCACTCCTCGACTCGACATTAAGAGCGGCGAAAACTGTATGTGTTTTACGGACCAGTTTTGCGATTCGTCGGAAAGTGTAATCTGACCGTGGAAAAAAATTTGTTTGTGAGCGAATTTACTTTTACACGCAGTGACGGTGGTGACAATTGTGGCTTCCCGCTCGTTCCACCACCACCGTTACGGTGCCAAAACTGTTGACGAGAAGAGCGGTGAAAATGGTTTGTATTTTTGCGTTTCTCCGCAAATTATAATCCGGCCGGGACAAAACTTTTCTGTGGTAAAAATATTTTTCTTTGAATCATAATAATAATAAAAACAAATTCCAACTAGCGACGCGCCGGCCCCTCCCCGCTGCTCCTTCCTTGAAGGAGTCATTATTATGGGCAAGGAGCTAAAGAGTCGCGCGCGAACGATACCTCGTATATATGCAATTTCGGCGGCGTGTTGAGATGTAATTTTCGACGCGCGCAAAAATGCAGCCTTCTGATTGGCCAAAACTTTTGGCGGGAAAAATACTCGAATCCTATTGGTCGGTGGTCGGGGGTTGTCGAGAGTAAAGGGTTGACCGAACCAAAAAGTGGTGGGGGAAACGATCAGTCTCGCGGCTGACGTCGATGGGGACGGTCGCAAAGGCGATTTTTCAACACCCGTAACCACTTTCGAGAACGAAGATAGATGGCCGTAAATGGAATGTCTACGTGAACATTTCGTTACGACCGTGCACGAACAATAGAGTTTGGGCACTGCGCAATCATTTTGGCGGCAAGATCTCCAGTCGTTGGTGAATGTCAAACTGTTTATTAGTATTGTAAATTATTATATTTAATAATTTGTAAATAAAATCAAAACATATTTTTGTGTTGTTAAATTATTCGGAATCTATTATTTTTATCACGATGATGTGTTACCAAGTCTCAACAGAGACCATAAAAGTCTACCCGGGGTTCAGCCGAGACAGTAAGAAGTCACCTGCAAAAAATATATGTCTATATCGAACTCGGCCGAGCTCCGAAAAGGTTTACATGCAGTTCGGCCGAGCCCCGTGAGCAGTCCTTGGCACTGACTAACAGAGACCGTAAAAGTCTACCCGGGACAATGTATTTTATTCTTTAATAAATTGTAAATATTTTATGTTATTAAAGAGTGTTTTTTTTAAAACCCTACAATTTTATCGGGATCCCGTTAACTGTATATTTGATAATGTAATAATAAGAGTGATGTTCCGGGACAACGTAGTTAATGGAAAAATCTATCATTTTTCATATCGAATCGGTTCCCCGCTCGATAAATTATTAGTTTTTAAAAACTTACGAATATGTCCATTTGGATACGGACATATTCGTTAATGCAATATACATTATATAAAACTAATTCATTTTCACCATGTATTACAAAAGATCACAAGCATTAGGAGTTAAAGGATTAAAATTTAAAACGCATTTCTTGACATGAAATACATTTATTCTTCTCGTAGTGCGGTCGTCGTCCGCAACCTTGTTCGATTCCTCTGGCGTACACTACCACGATGGCGAGGACTCTCCGGTGACTCCTCTCCGCCGTCGGGTCGCAGACCGTGACGATAACGAGGACTTCCCGGTGACTCCTCTCCGCCGTCGGGTTGCAGATCGTGACGATAGCGAAGACTCCCCGGCGACTCTTCTTCGCCGTCGGGTCGCAGACTGTGTCGAGAGCGAGGACTTCTGCTGCGCGATCTTTGGTCAAAATTGATGGTACCATCCATAATATCCAATACATATGATTTTAAGTTGGAAGCGATATAATAAAACTGATTGGCTGGATTTGTTTCCGAAAGAAAACTCATTATTCTAGTCATTTCGTTATTTTCTCCCCCCCTCTGCTCATAATCGTATACGTTAACCATAAATAATAAAAAATTTTGAAGACTTCTTTTCGATCTAATAAAATTCTCAACGTTAACGTCCGTACGCACATCCATATCTCAGTTGGTTGCAAACCTCTCCAATAGAAATAGCGAACTGACTCGGTTTGCCGCAATGAACTCTTTATTATAGTGGGTCTAGCGAGTGGTGGGGGCTGAGCGATTGGCCACGCCCCGTAGCGTTGAGATTGAACGCGTTTCATAACCGGACGGGTTCCCGATGTAATCATTCGAGTTTCATAACCGGACGGGTTCCCGATGTAATCATTCGAGTTTCATAACCGGACGGGTTCCCGATGTAATCATTCGATTACGGCCGTAATCAAGGTACGCCCCAAACAAAATCGCACCGAATTGAAAGTATATTTCATCAGTATGCTGATTCGATTATATAATTTTTTTGTTTGTTGAAATGTTACACTACAACGCGATGGTGTCAATTACAACTCTTCATGTCGTCACGTTTCGAGTCGAAATGAAGAGCGGTGAGATCATTTGTATTTTTGCGTTTTCAGGATGAGTCAAATCCGGGTTGAGACAAAACCTTTTCGGATAAATAATAAGATAAAATAAATATTAACATTTTTATTTTAAAATGTACAAGCAAACATATGATTGCTTCTGTTTTTAAATAAGAGTATTACTAGTTCAAATTTACTGTCAGTGATTGGTGGTCGATATCCTCTCTTCATCCGGCGGGTTGAGTGAAGCGGTGACAAGTGGATCATGAAAAGATACTCTTTTCATAATTCTATAAAACTAATCATGATTATGCACGACAACACTTGGCCAAATCCGATGCAGTAATGTCAGGAGTATTTATGTCAGGAGTATTTTCGGAGCAGCATGCGAGTCTACGTTTATTATCCTTTTGATCTCCCTTCAGCTGCATGTTGAATCGAACAAACTTGCAGAAAGGTGAATTCCGAGCATGGTCTGCGAAGGGATCGTCATTTTCCTTCCATTCGCCCAAAATGACACCGCAGTACACACATTTGGTGGAATAGTTTGTAGAATGCACGGGTACTAAACCGGCATCTGCAAATTCTTTGGCAGTGGGTGAAGTTTGTTTCCAGTCGGCGAACATTTTCGCCCTGACAGAAGGTTCATTTATGTCTAGAAGAGCTATGTTGTCAGCACACCATTTAGCAAGAAGTTGTGCGTTGGAAAAAGTGCACACGAATCCTGGTGAGTACAACTGGTGGTAGAGACACTGTTTGGGTAAGTCCTCATCCCGCCCAGCCTCGTCTTCACCACAATCGCTTATCAGCCTTGGAAAAAGTGATGCTCTTTCTAGTGGAGGGCAACCGAGCTCCTCCAGACTAAAGACTAATCGTCTGGTATCAAATAGTTGTTCCAACACTCTAGCCTTCTCGAGATCCGGCGCATAGAGCACTTTCATATGTGAACAAATCTCGTTCAATCCAACTAGCAAGTCCTCATAATCACTGAACCCACACGAAAAGTCCAGACCGTGATAATGATGGCTCAGCCATTCGTTGCGGCGATCTCTGGTGTAAGTACCGGGCGAATAACGAGGTGTATCCTTTGGCGGTTTGAATATCCAGTGCTGAGCAGATCCGGTCACTATGTCCACCACGGTCAATTCCTTAATAAAAACATCGTTAGTCTTCTTGCTTACAAAAGCGTTGAAATCTATCACCGCCATTTTCATTGTAGTAGAGGTGTCGTGATGAAGCCGACAGATACAAGAGAGCGAATGACAATAGGGCGGGCAGCGGAGCCGTCTTATATAGACTCGCTAGAAGGCGGAGCCTAGTGATTGAGCCTGACGAAATCGGTCGACGGGTTGTAGTTGGACGCTTTATCATGAATAACGAAACAGTACACAGATGTATGACCAGGAAAGTCCCCCGATGCCTAAAACTCTAAACGTATGCTGATGTAATTTATTTATTTTGTTAGAGCAAATGATAACGACCACGAGGCGCGATTCCTGAATATCCCCACACACAACCTGGGAATATCCCTCGGAGTCCCGATGGAATGCTATTACCGGTCTTTATCATAAGATCATTTTACAATGAATGACAAAGGCGTGGCTATGGGCAACGCCATATTACTGGCTCGTTCGGGCGCGGCTTTCTATAATAATATCACGCAAAGGATGTCCTGGTCGTTATCATTCACGAGCGACGTCTTTTATGGAGACAGATTTATCGACGACGATGTGTGGTCATTGCCGTTCGCAGAAATCGAATATTCGGTTATACCGAATATGAGAAATGCGCTGAACGAGTTCAGTAGCGGTGTAATAGGAGCCGAAACACTTCGTTTTTGGTCGACTCTGAAAGAGGTCAATCGTGGTTCTGACATAGAAAAGCTTTACGCCGAGTCACTTAACACCGGCGATAACGAAACTCTGTCGAGCGGTGGCGATGAATATCGTAGCGTAAATGACAATACAAGACTTTACGAAATGCTGACGGCAGATCTGGAAAAAACGAACGATTGGCGCGACAAGGAAAATACAAAGATCGTGGAGGCGTGGATACGGGCGACGGATCACGTGGTCGAGGTGGCGCGGGGCAACGATAATTTGAAAATCGAATTCGAGCGGGTATACGAAACGGACACTGCTTCGGGGGGTGGTGTTTTTAACGCCAGTTTTAATAACGAAGCGATAACTCGTGCCGAATCGATAAAAATGATTTCGCCGTTTGGATTTTTAAACAAAGCTGCTGTTTTTGGTGGCGGGGGCGAGTCGTCCATACGTTATAAATCTTACATGTTCGGCAGTAACGTGTTTTTGTTTGACAACAGCTTGACGTCTTATGACGCTTTGGATTCCCTCCTGCCGCCGGACACGGACAAAAGACATTTACAACGCGCTTTCGATATGAATGACGCCGAATTGGACAAATTCATTTCTGACGTTGTCACGCTGTCAGGTGGGACGGTGGTGGATTGTCCGCGGTACGGCGGGTGTGTACGTCCCGGCAAAAGGTCCGCCGCCGGGTCGTCAAGACGTGCCAAACGCGGTCGCGGAAACGACGGCGATTCGATGGACGGCGCGGGTGGGTATCAACGCCCACCGTCGTCTAGTTTGCGGTTCACCTCGTTTAACAAACTGAACAACTGCGTACAATTTACATTCAGCACGAATGATCGCAGATATTATTATACCGCAAATATATTTTGGCTGAGAGCAGACGATTATTGCACTACGGATCTGGTGTACAGACGGTCGGCGGTGTCCAGTCTGTGCCAATGCCAAAGACCCACCCTGGCTTGGCGCGCCTGTTTGTTGATAACGCCGATAAACGCCGCCACCGTTTGCGGCGAAATGCGGGTAGAACTCGACAGAGTCGTGATGTCCGCATTTGCCGCCGTGCAGTTTGCCTACAGAGAAAAACAAGCCACGACGCGATTGGCCGTTTTGTCCGGATTTCTCGGTATGCCGATCATACCGATCAATTCGTCATATCTAATCCCAAAACGCAGGATAAGAAACAACGAGTGGTTTCCGATGTGCGTGTTTCATCGTTGGTTGAGGGCGTATACCTACTATGTTTGGTCAAAGTCGGACCAAGTTTTGAGCATGCTCGAACACAAAGAAGGACGTGGTATTATCATACATAGACCCATATTCATGACGGGAACGGACGAGGAGACAATGGGTCAGAAGGTATTCGTGTCTCATGCGACATTCGAGGACTATGTGCAAAAGGCGTTGTTGTTAACGAAATATTACCTGATCAACGGCTATACGGATCCATCGCGCGACGGAGCCAGATGCGCGGTAGCTTTCGTACGTGGCAAAACGGATATTATAGAAATAGATTTGGATTTTGAAGTTGAGGATGACGATGATGATTCACAAAGGTTGGAGCGGGAAGAAGAACGGGCAATCGTGGGCGGTCCAAACAAGTTATGGTGCGATCTATTCGAGGCGCCCAGTGTTCTTTACGTAGACGTCAGAGTATTAGGAATTCTCGGATTCAATCCCGTGTCTTTCGCAACGGCACGCAACGGCGGCGGACGGACGTTCGAACACGCCGATCCCGTCACGGGTGAAATTTGTACCGTGTACTGTTCGGTGTTGTTGCGCCCGTTCGACGACGAAACAAACACCGTGTTGAACGAGACGGACGACGGGACCGATGAATCGGTGGAGTGCGAAAACCTCGTCGACGTACCTCGCGTGCTGCGTACCGAGACAGTGTCACCGCACCAAAGTCCGCTGGATGCCCACAGAACGGTGGAAATCGCGATGCTTCAAAACGGCCTACACGTGATAGTGCACGATCGGTACCGCGAGACCGTCCACGACCTCGGCGACATTTGGCCGGGCGTGCGTCTGATCAAGATCAATTTCGTGGACCCCCAATTGAAGCACGTAGAGTTTGCGTTTTTCGCTGGGGGCGACGACCGCGAAGAAATGACTTTGGAACGGTTGCACGCTCTCAGCGATCACTGTTCACGCGAGAGACTCCTGTCAATCCCGATACTGTACACCGTCCAACACGAAGTGCTGAACAGGTTGTACGGCGGAGATCCCGCGACACAATATAAGTGATTTGAGGGACAAAAACAAACGTATATTGAACCATTATGAGTACGCAACCGGTGTACACGACAGCGCGTGAGCGCGGTGGTAATTTGAACGCGCCGCTTTTGCAGCGCGCCGAATCCGGCGGTTTTGAATGGATACAGTACGTGGGATACGTTCTGGCGGCGGTGATCGTCCTGTGGGGAGTGCTTTTCGCGTTGTTGCGTTTAGGCGTTGTCGGCCCTAGAGACTGGTTGTACGACAACACGAAATGGATACCGTTACTAGGTGAAAACTCTTGGGCCCGACGTACAGCGGTCAGCGGCGGTAATTAGACCGTCCGCGCACAAATCAAGTAGTAATATATTCCACCCCACCCGTGATAGATCGTTATCAAAACGAACGTCCCAGTTAGGTAATCGTTATTATTTCTTATCTTCCGAAGGATCGTAAGAGGAAGAAGGGTAAGCCTATCGAATCCCGCGATGTGCGGATTCCGACGCGTTGTTTTATGTGCGCACATTGTGTTGTTTCCACTTCTCGCAGGAACGGTACCGGTGAGTAGGCGTGCCACTATTCACCATCTCGACTTTCCGGGCCGGTATGCGGATTATTTTCGAGCGTACGGTTACACGGACGAAACACCGCTGCCGCTTCTTCCGTACAAAACCGGTGACGGCGTGGAGGCTGCGGTCGATCGAGAGCGTCAGCGTATGGCGGTCGCAATCTCAAAGTTTCAGGAATACGCAAGTCTCAACGTCACCGGAACGCTGGACGAGGCGACCGTGCGGTTGATGAATACGCCCCGCTGCGGTCTTCCGGATAATGAGTATCCCAGATCGACGGGGCGCATCGCGAAGAGATCCGTCAGAAGATGGAGCGATGGAAATGAAATAAAATGGCGCTGGGACGCGGGGCGGTCTTCGGACTTTTACCGGCTTTCGGCTCGCTTCGCGCCATACGTACATACCGCGCTTCAGGCGGCCTTCGATACGTGGGCGAACGGCACCGCGTTGAGATTTTCTCGCGCGCGTCAGGCCGATATTGTCTTGTCGTTCGGCCGGCGTGACCACGGTGGGTGTTCGTACGAGTTTGACGGGCCCGGAGGCATTTTAGCGCACGCGTTTTATCCGGGTGAAACCGACGAAACCGGAGGTGACGTACACTTTGACAGTGATGAAACATGGTACGCCGGTCAGCGCCGGCGGGAGTACGACCGTGAAGAAGACGAATGGGAGACCACTAGCCTTTTTCACGTCGCCGTACATGAAATCGGTCACTCGATTGGGCTGTCACACAACCGGGATAGATCGTCAGTCATGTTCCCGTGGTATTCCACCGAGTCTGTGGATGCCTTGTCACCGAAACTTCCAGCCGTAGATTCGATGTCGGTCCGCAAACTCTACTCCGATCTATACGACGACGGAGCGGGTAACGAGAGGGTACCTACGGAAGGCGAAAGAGAAGAGATACCCGTATCCCATTGCGGTTGGCACGGCCCTTACGACGACATAACCTACTTCGAGGAGGAGATTTTCATGGTAAAAAACGGCGCGCTGTGGCGATGGTATTTCGGCCGTCCCGTCGAAATGGGAACACACCGGTTGGTCGATCATTTCGGGGACCTGCCGCGATTCGGGCGGATAGACGCTTTTCACTATGACGGCACGCGTCGTTCTGTCGTCGTGGTGACGGGTGACGATCTGTACGAGTACGCGTTAACTGCGGTCGGCCCGTCCCTCCGCCGCCGCATGTCGGTCCGATCGGAAGTGGGGTTGTCGTATTTCGGCCCGATAGACACAATATTTAAATGGCGGGCAGAAACATTAGTGTTTGCCGGTCCGTACTACTGGTCGTTGGAACCGCGATCCATGAGAGCGCGCTATTTGGGATACATCGAAGACCGATGGCCCGTCGGTCCATTGGACGGCCGCGGCTATCACGCGGCTTTCAGTCATAGCAGACGTTCGTATTTCGTACGAAACGACACCTACTGGGAGTACGATACCGAAAGTGGTGAATTTTTGAAATCCGACAATGCGGTCGGCGGGATCTTGCCCGGTTGCGCTGATGGAAACCGACTTTTTCGTTCAAAAGCGGCGGCTGTAGCACCAAAAATCGTCTCGTGGTTATCGCTGATCAGTATTTTTATCATCGGTGGACTGTAGAGCGATAATTACAGGCGAGATTTCCACGCAAACCAAGGACGGCGAAAGTGGTTTTGGTGGTGGGGGACGTATCTCGGGATTCCGATTGAACGGTTTGTCCCCACCACCCGTCCCCGGGTATAAATACAGGTCGTTTGGACAGGTGAGCTCAGTTTGGCGAGTTGAGTTAAAGCTTCACCATGAAGTTGTTATTGGTATTCGTATTGGCGATCATCTGTATTGGACAACAAGGTAATTATTTAAAAATAATACTTGGTTGGAGGTAATTCTTTCAAAATTTGAATTGTATTTAGTGAACATATTTATAATTTTTACATTGAAAAATTATTTTAACTTTAAAATAAAGGTAGATTATTTATATTTAAATTACTTAATTTATACCTGAAATAGATGGTTTTTAAACGCTATACTATGATATATATCAAATTGAAATTATGGGCTTCAAAATACAAATTCGGTAATTCTTTCAAAATTTGTATTGTATTTAGTGAACATATTTATAATTTTTACATTGAAAAATTATTTTAACTTTAAAATAAAGGTAGATTATTTATATTTAAATTACTTAATTTATACCTGAAATAGATGGTTTTTAAACGCTATACTATGATATATATCAAATTGAAATTATGGGCTTCAAAATACAAATTCGGTAATTCTTTCAAAATTTGTATTGTATTTAGTGAACATATTTATAATTTTTACATTGAAAAATTATTTTAACTTTAAAATAAAGGTAGATTATTTATATTTAAATTACTTAATTTATACCTGAAATAGATGGTTTTTAAACGCTATACTATGATATATATCAAATTGAAATTATGGGCTTCAAAATACAAATTCGGTAATTCTTTCAAAATTTGTATTGTATTTAGTGAACATATTTATAATTTTTACATTGAAAAATTATTTTAACTTTAAAATAAAGGTAGATTATTTATATTTAAATTACTTAATTTATACCTGAAATAGATGGTTTTTAAACGCTATACTATGATATATATCAAATTGAAATTATGGGCTTCAAAATACAAATTCGGTAATTCTTTCAAAATTTGTATTGTATTTAGTGAACATATTTATAATTTTTACATTGAAAAATTATTTTAACTTTAAAATAAAGGTAGATTATTTATATTTAAATTACTTAATTTATACCTGAAATAGATGGTTTTTAAACGCTATACTATGATATATATCAAATTGAAATTATGGGCTTCAAAATACAAATTCATAATCATACCCGGCCTGTATAGATTTCGGATATATGTCCCCAATGACAGTAATAGTTTATGAAAAAGCAGGTATGGAAAGGACACTTATTAGATCAAAACCTATTGGGGCTTCGGCTCCGCACTTCTTCTAACTCTCAGCTAAAGGCAAATATTATTTTTTCACGTTGTATGAGATAATGGTATTTGATGCAGAGTTCTTCAATAATTTTCTGAAAATACTTTAAAAATATTATTTTGGCTTAGAAATTTTTGTGTGGTATCCTTAAATACCAGATTGTCAAACATTGTGATGTGGTACTAAATATTAAAATGAAGTTTTATTTTTCGTATTTTCCTCTCTAAGCGATATATCTTTCCACCGAAATGTAATGGTTAGCTGTTTTAGCGAATTTCACCTATAGGGAAGAAACTATGACCGTAGGTCTCATGGTAAGACTTAAGCCCGAGACCATGATAACTTTTCATTTTGAAGTCCCCAGATGCCAAAAACACCATTCGTTCAAATTTATATATATGTCCGTAAGCACGATAACTCTCGTAAAAAAGGTCCGATCTTAATGAAATTTGGTACAAATGTGTAAAGCACCAATTGTTTGAACGATTTCAAAAACCAGACAAATCTCACCATCCTAAGGGTTTTTTGGGGGGGTTTTGTAACCCAAAAATGGAGTTTATGGGGTTTCCACATTTAATTTTTATTTAAATCAAATTTTGATTTTTACCATTGAATTCATCATAAAAAACAATTTGATATATTGATCATTGTTTTAAGTCAATTGGTTACTGAGATATCGAAAGTGCTAAACACAGTATGTTGTCTAATGTTATTCTTATGGAGAAAAAGAAAAATTGTATATCTCGCTTATTTATGAACATAAACTGACGAAATTTGGTATATGGCTTCATCGGGTTGTGGTTAATTGTTGTTTGCAACCAAAAAAATATTTCGTCTATGGTTCCCGTAGCAGCAAACCTAGGTACTTGGTCCCCATTGTTCTTATGGAAATGAAAATAAAAATGTTATATATCGCTTATTTATGAATGTACATGGATGAAACTTGGTATGTGGCTACACTAAGATGAGTTCTATTGATATTTGCATAAGTTATTTTGTGTTACTTTTTGCAGCAAACCTGCGTACTCATCCCCAATGTTATTCTTAAGGAGAATAATTAATATTTTAAATATCGCTTGTTTGTGAATGTATTTCTTATGAATCCTGTTAAGTGTTATGTTATATATTTATTGGAAATTCGCTAAGTATGCAAGTTTGCTGCGATGGGGATATTTTTATTTATTACGTGTGTAGAATTATATCTCATATTGTGTGTATTTCAGAAACACCATACTTTACTGCGGGTACGGGGATCCTCGGAGTCACCTTGGCGGTGCTTTGTTTTGTGCGGCACGGGAAAGCTGGTAACCGGCGTCGGCGAAAATCCAGCCACCACGGACGACGGGCGAGTTATGATGGTGAAAGGTTCTTGACTCACCGGCCCCACCAAATCAATGTCTGTTCACGACTGCCTGAGGGATATTATTCCTTGGGGCGCCATCGTGTAACAGACCGCTATGAAACATGGCGCGGGGACAACATTAAAGAACTCATAGAAAGATGTGAAATACATTTTCTATATTATACAATAGATACTTGTGATCTTGGTCACACACAACGTATTAAAAACCTTTTTAACAATATCAGACATTATGAACAAGACATTAAATTTGTAGAGTCTATCAGCCCCTATGTAAATTACGATTATTTTTCAAATCTTTATAATTACAAATGCAACGAGGAAACTATGGATACACTTCTTAAGGACTTTCGAAAGTGGAGGACAGATGAAGTAATGGATTACATAAATCCGATCTGCGAGAATCTCGGAATGCCGCCGGTATACACGTACCGAGATCTATTCGGTCGGATTGACGTAGATATCCTCTTTCGAGAGTTCATGGGGAAAGATTTCGAACTTATAGGGAAAAACAAATCTAATATACCGAGACAATTTTTAATCGAGATGGAGGAACGCCCCTCAGGGGTCTTTACCTCCGAATTGAAAATTATGACGGACGCCGATAAGAATTTCGTGCGATATTTCTGGCCGGAATTCGATGATACTTTTGAATGTTTTGACAATATTCAAAAGTATCGTCGAATTTCCGAAATGAAAGGAAATGAAATTCTGTATCGTGCGGCCATATACAAGGAAATTGTACGGTCTAACGGTCCTAACTCTGTATACCGGTTTGGACCGTTTTTACGGGAATTTCACTACCATACAAAATTAAAAATTGATCTGCTTTTCCAAAACAAAACTCTCAACGAAGAGTTCAAAAACTCGGAATATTTAGATTTGTTGGACCCGTTCAAATGAAAATTTACCTTTTTTCAAAATTCATTTTTCAAAATTTATTTTTCAAAATTGATGGGTTCTCAACCTTTTGCCATCAAACATCGGCCACTCCACCAGCCACTCCACCGGCCGCCCCGCCGGCCACTTCACCGGCCACTCCACCGGCCGCCTCGCCGGCCACTCCACCAGCCGCCCCGCCAGCCGCCCCGCCAGCCGCCCAAGGTGATCCGAGGTTACTCTGCCGGCCACTCCACCGGCCGCCCCGCCGGCGACTCCACCGGCCGCCTCGCCGGCCACTCCACCGGCGACTCCACCGGCCACTCCACCGGCCACTCCACCGGCCGCCCCGCCGGCGACTCCACCGGCCACTCCACCGGCCGCCTCGCCGGCCACTCCACCGGCGACTCCACCGGCCGCCCCACCGGCCGCCTCGCCGGCGACTCCACCGGCCGCCTCGCCGGCGACTCCAAAATAACAATTGTATAAATGTATAAATGTTTAATAATTTTTTATTATATCTGTATTTTGTAATTTTTTATTATATCTGTATTTTGTAATTTTTTATTATATCTGTATTTTGTATATATAGCTTTTAAGAAAATTGTAACTGTTTATTAATAAACAAATAAAACATAAAACAAATATATCCGTTCGTTTGTCTAAAGCAAGCGAACGGATATATTTGTATTTTTTAAAAAATCGTTGGATTTAGATCGGGAAACCGATTTTGAATTCCTACAGTTAGTGTTGACTTATTTTGAATTCCTACAGTTAGCGTTGACCTGGATGTGAATATTCGAGTTCTAGGTGTAATTTCTGGCCGATGTAGCCTGTTTGTTTGATGGTGTGTTCTCGTAACTGCTCGAGAACAGCGTTGAGAACAGCTTCAATGGTGCGTTTGTAATTATCCACCTACCGCAGATAATTGCACAACGCCCTTTGTCCGTATATGTGTTCTAGAACAGCTATCCGAACCTCTTTTCTGTATTTCGGCGGGTCAAAATGTCAAAATTTACCATGTCGTAACTTGATATCATCGGTTTCCCGATGGCTGGAATGGTTTTTTTTTAATACTACAAACACCCTAAGAATTTTATATTGTTTACAGGCTATACGTGTACTATTTTACCTACAATAACATGGAGAAAACGAAAATAACATTAGTCCAATTATTGTGCATAACATATAAATGTACTATGGTATCTTTCACTGGCACTATTTTGACTGTGCCTTTACTAATCGTAAATGTGCTTGACGAGTGTCTGAGGAGGGCGGGGTTGTATTCGCACCCGGTGCAGACCACGTTCCACTGTCGTCCGCCCGGTCTGATCTTCATTGTCACGGCGGCCCAAAGGCCGCTCCTGTTGCCGGCAAACCTCACAGATCCACAGGATCTGCAGCGTTCTCTGTTGGTCCGTGACGACATCGTGTCGGCAGACCGTTTTTGCCGCTCTCCACTTCGTGTCCATATTGCCGTTTTGAGTCAATGCTGTCCGCGTTGCGGGCCATCGCAGAACTCGGTTAACGCGAATACGAAGCCGAAACGGCCGTATCGTCACGTCAGGGATCGGCGCGAAAAGAGGTGTAAATCAGTGCGTTTTTATTTTTTATTTTGACGGCAAGTCGGTCGGAGATTTCAAAACTTTTCTCGAGTAAAAATGTGTTTAACAAATTTAAAAAAAAAACCACCCCAGTAAGCGACGCGCCGGCCCCTCCCCGCTGCTCCTTCCTTGAAGGAGTCATTATTATGGGCAAGGAGCTAAAGAGTCGCGCGCGAACGGTACCTCGTATATATGCATTTTTGGTGGCTTGTCGAGATATAATTTTCAACGGACAAAAAAATCCGGCTCTCTGATTGGCTGAAATTTTTGGCGGGAAAAATACTCGAATCTTATTGGTCGGCGGTCGGGGGTTGTCGAGAGTAAAGGGTTGACAGAACCAAAAAGTGGTGGGGGAAATGCTCAGTGTTACGGCGGCCGTCTGAGAAGATGGTCGCAAAGGGGACTTTGAATTTTTCACACTTCGCGCGGGTAACCGACCCTCACGCGGTTAACTAGAAATTTAAAGCGGTTACCCGCGCGTTCTGATCAATATCTCGAGCGCCCTTTATGTGAGCTAGGGACCTGTACGGAGAACGAAAAGGGATAGGTTCTCGTGTTTTCCAGACTAACCGCCAGTCGGGTATATTACGAGACTGGCGAGTTGCAGCGCAAGAAAAAGGAAGCGGCCGACGGTTACGACGGACGAGATGGTGAGGCCGGTTTTTATGGCAAAAAATAGTCTCGACATGACTCAAAAATGTATATAGAGTTTAATGGAGATATTACGTATATGGATATCGAAGATTCAACTCCGATCTCGTCCTCCGAAATAAGAATTAAAATAAATTCACATAGCGTGACTGTGAATGTAACAGGAAACAAAATAAATCGTGGCTTATTGAATTTACAAAACGGTAGTAAACAAATTCATATATAACACACGTCCGAGGGGATCCGGACTCTTGTTAAAAATTTTACATTTACAATAATTATTGTGCACACAACTATTTTAAAATGTCAAATTTTGCCATGTCGCAACTTGATATCATCGGTTTCCCGATGTATCGAAGGGGGTTTTTTAAAAAAATACTACAAACACCCTAAGAATAACAAAAAACTTTATTGATTAAAAGTTACTATACATGTACTACTTTACATACAAAATACTACAAATATATATAAAGAAAATTAACATTTTAAATTGTACATGATTAAAAGATATACATACATCAAACATACTACATACAAAAATACTACAAATATGAAAAGATTAAATTTACATACAACTACTATTTACACTTGTACAATTTTACCATCACTCGATACGACTTTTTGGAGGTTTTGCAACTTCCACTCCTTTAACACATTATCATAAACTACTTTAAAATTTTCAATTTGATTAACTGGCACTACTTTTACCTTGCCATTACTAATTCTAAATGTGCTTGTTAAATGTCTGAAGGGGGCGGGGTTGTACCCGCAACCGGTGCAGACCTTGTTCCACCGTCGTCTGCCCAATTTGGTTGTCGTTGTGACGGTGGTCCAAAGCCCGCTCCTGTTGTCTCCCACCTCCAGGTCGTATTTAGTCCTCGCAAGACACGCCCCGCAATCGATGTTCACGACGACGTCCTTCGGTCCCTTATTGCCGCCGCAGATGGAACAAGAATGGCGGCAGACCTCGCAGATCCTGTAGATCTGCGGCGTTCTCGGCTGGTCCGGGACGACATCGTGACGGCAGACCGAGCACCTGAATTTGCACGGATACGTGACTATGCGGCCAATATTTTCAAATGATCCCGATCCGCAGACGCAACATAACTCCCGAAGTGGCAGCGGGTTGGAGGCCTCTGCAGTATGGAGATCGTAAATTCCACAAGAAGTTTCCATGCTGAACGGCTGTGTACTGAATTTGCCGCGGAACGCTGCTCCTAATATAGGCGATGGGGGCCATACCCCCTCTCTCCTCTGACGGCCATACCCCCTCTCTCCTCTGACGGCCATACCCCCTCTCTCATCTGACGGCCACACCCTCTCTCCTGACGACACCCAATCGGGATTCCGAATTATGAGTGAAAAGGGTTAGAGGGGCGAAATAGTGTTTGATATCGATATTTAAAGGCCGATGTTCGATATTTTTCATCCGATGTATTTACAGTATCGATATTAGTAATGCTAATTTTTAAATATATACTTAGGTCTATTATAAAATATATCCAAGTTCGGTTGTTCAGTTTCTTTTTTGAGCAGGATAAATACGTACATTTAAGATTGTGAAATCCTCTTAAAAGGCAGGGTTACAATTTATGTCCATCCCGTTTTTATTACCAACAATTGTTTATTCCAATTTACTTTAACAAATAATATTAAATTAAAGCAGTATTAATTGTGAGTTTGCGTCCTGTAACACACGTCCAATGGAGTCCAGACTCTGTGTTAATCAGTTTGCTGATCTCCGTCTCGGTTTTTTTTACGAATTTCACTGACAAGTATATCAAAAAGATTCGCATCGCCGAAAATTATGGATTTCGGATCAGTTACGTTGGATAGTGTGTTGTTAATGACGATTGTTCGCCCGTAAAATTTCTGAGCAGCCCGTTCGTGTTGTTCGTGTAACCGCACCAGATAATCCAAGTTCAACTCGCTTTCTTCCCGACCGGTCTCTTCCAAACGTCCCCGTTTGTGGACGCGTTTGTAACACGTCTCCGGCTCCGTGCGAACGTACAGTGTGATGTCGGCCGGAGTGGGGTTTCCGTCAACGGTCACTTCTTCCCGCGGATCCCTGATCGCATCGATTAATTTTTCCATAATTTGATGCTCCGCTTCCGTCATGTTACCGTAGAGATGTTCGCTGAAAATATGTCGAACGCTGAACGAAGAACGCTCTTTTATTACGACGAACCCGTCGCGTGCGAACTTCATCGCCTGTCTGTCATAGTCGGTCATATCTACGAGTGCGTTCGCCTGAAATGTAAACGCCCATCGCTCTATATCTCTGTACAGAAGTTCTAAAAGATTGGTCCCGTGAAAGTCCGTCCACAGACCCAAAGGTTCTTTGATATGTACAGTTTTCCACCCGGCCCGCTTGAATTCCTCGTAGAGAGCGGTGGCCAACGTGGTCTTGCCGGCGCCTATATTACCTTCCAGTGTGATGATACTCATCTTGATCCCGTGGGTTCGGTGCTGACAAGGCGAGTACTAGTTTCGATTGTCATATCGACCGCTATATCAACTATCTTTTCCATTCTGTGGCTCGCTAATCTCGACGGAGTTGCGAAACGCCACGCCCCCCCCCCTTCTCACCGCTCGATCCCCTTCTCTTCCTCGGAGCGAACGAAGGTCGGGGCGTTCAGTTTGCGGTACAACACAGGTCGCGGCGGACGAACATGAAAGACCCCACGCTGAAAAATGTCGATCGTTCCATACTCCAGTACAGTTTCCGGACGGAGAGCGAATATTTGCTGAACATCAGAGCGTCTCACCAAACGAGAAATGTCTGCAACGACCTCTATTCGAAGAAAGACTTCTTTCGTCGGGCGGGCGTCAAACTATTGGAAATATACATGATGATTTTCTTCGATGAATTCGGAACGGTCAATCACATCCGTACTGGGTGTCCAAAAATCGACACGTCTTTTATGTCCGCCGTTGGTTCTACCGCGGAGGGTTTCGGCAATCAACTATCAAACATCATTAAGTTTTACATATTATTTTTTTCAACAAGAGAATCGTTAAAAGATGACGAGTGGAACGTCGTGTGTTATGTGACTTTTGTAGGAGCCGATGGGTTTCTCATCTCACAATTCAAGAGGTTCGTCAAGAAAAAATACGAAGTGTTTCCAAAAGAATCTATCCCCGAATGTGCGAACAACGGTTGTCGCAAGATCGCCATGATATCGGTGAGTGGATCCGCCGTTTGTTTGAGCCACGTTCCTAAAAACGGCAAACGGTTCCCGACAGATGTGAAAATTATTGATCCGATTTTCGTCTTCGTCGAGCCACTCGTCATCGATTCGATGGCTGGTGTCAACGAGAGTTTTTTGATGACTGAAACAAAATTTGAATACTGGCGACCTGGTGACATTTACACGGCCAAACCCATAATTGAATTAAACAGCGGACGTATGAATCCGGATTTAACTCTGTCATACGAAATTCAACGCAATCTGAACCGCTTCAATTCACGGTTCTTCGATCCCAAAGGAGGTGACCACGACGTTTGGTTGGAAATGGCGGAGCTGTTCGACATCCGCGTGATGGACTATTCTCGTTGTCCACCCTTTGTTTTGGGGTCCACCAATATGGATATAATGGCTTTCTTTAAAATGTTCTGCGAATGGTGTTTGAAAATCGTGTATTCGCAAGAAGAGGGCAGTACCAGCTCCCTGTACAGGATCGCGCGCTCCGAATACGAAAACACGTTCTTTGCTAAACTGGAAGAATACGCGATGTGATTTTACTGTATTGTTGTTGTTATAACTTTTTCTGTTGTAAAAATATTTATATTTTGATTTGTTCTTCACCATACCAGCTCCCTGTACAAGATCGCATCTTCAAATAAAATGTATTTAAATTTGTATCAATATATTATGTATCTATAGTTTTTATAACTTTTTCTATCGTACTTACAATATGTTTCAATCAAGATGTATAGTACTGTAAATTTTATATTTTTTAAAAAACACCTATGTTTTCATCGGGATACCGACCGCTCTTGTATGAACCGAACTTCTTGGGGAACTGATCCGGTTCTCATCGGTCATCTGTGGTGGACCGTTCTCTGTTTTGGCGCCCGCCGATATGGATATAATGGTATTCTTTAAAATGTTCTGCGAATGGTGTTTGGAAATCGTGTATTCGCAAGAAGGGCCGTACCAGCTCCCTGTACAGGATCGCGTGCTACGGACACGAAAACAAGTTCTTTGCTAAACTAGAAGAATGCGCTATGTGATTTTACAGTATTTCTTTGGTTGTTATAACTATTTGTAATTTGATTTGTTCTTCGCCATACCAGTTCCCTGTACAAGATCGCATGTCCAAATATAATTTATTTAAATTCGTATCAATATATTATGTTTATGTATGTATATAGTTTTTTATAACTTTTTCTGTCGTACTTAAAATATGTTTCAATAAAGATTTATAATACTGTAAATTTTATATTTTTTTAAAAAACACCTATGTTTTCATCGGGATTCCGACCACTCTTGTATAGACCGAACTTCTCGGGGAACCGATCCGGTTCTCGTCGGTCTTCTGACCGTTCGGAATCCCGTATAATGCTCCTTCGTTGGGCATATAAGCGCGCCCGTCTCGGGTCGGCGTTCAGTCGATGCTCGTACGCCCACCGAAAAGAACATGCAGTCCTGCGGAAAGATCAAAATATCCTTCGCTAGTTTTCCGGCTCCTTGTCCCACCGGTATGTGTTGTTCGTGTGGCGGAACAGATTTCAAAAGGTTTACGCGGTTGTCAAGAGGAGATTTACTTATTTGTCCGGTGTGCAATCACTCGATACACACCTCATTATTAAAAGACCCATTATACCATCAGGGCTGCGACAGCTGTGGTCACTCTTGTTCAAAGTGCACAAAGGACCCGCCGAAGGATCTCCACGTCCAATCAACCTGCGGAGCTTGTTGCACAACGACAACGTTCTACTTCGAGAGCGGAAATGGAGGTTTCATGTGGAAATCCACCCACCTATACATACAACCTGGTCAGCGACGATGGGACATTCCCTGCTTTGGATGCGGCTACGGCCCAAATAGGTGGGAACACGATAACCCGGGGCCGTATGGTCATTGGATCAAGTACAAATTAGTCCTCGAGCCAACACCAATATTAGTCATAGACGAGTAGAGGTCATAAGTTTGTATATAATATTTTTAATTCAGTAAATAATTAAAAAGTAATTTTAGAAATCTAAGGTATGTAAATAAAGACTGTAAGAATATCTATATATAGTTCATTGGTTTATTTTTAAATTTATTTGTAAAGTAATATAATTGTTTTGTGTATGTCGATATTTTTGAAGGATTTCCTATCAAAGGAAGCTTAGTATTGCACCTAAATTTGTTATTGTTGTTTGTCTTTATATGCGTTTTGGAAAATAAGTTGTTAATTCATTTTAAATTCTTAATCCCAACGTTCGATATATTGGACGTGTGAAATACGCAAATTTCGACCTTTTGTATATTGTTTTTTATATATAAGATTGTTAGTTATTGTATTTGTTTGTAGCCTTTTGTAATAAATGTTGAAAATAGATTATTTTTATACCATGTACAGTATTATTTTACAAATAAATCCAATAAAATTTACGAATATGCCCGTTTGGATAAAGTCAAACGGACATATTCGTATTTTTTAAAAACTAATAGTTTATCGAGCGGGAAACCGATTTGATATGAAAAATGATATATTTTACCTTCAACTATATCTTTCGGTGTAATGACTCAACTTTTTGTGCATAGATGGGGAAGATCGATCTATCCGGCCCTCAAAGCTTCCTTTTTTCTTGCTCTGTAACTCGCCGTTTTTTCTTGTTATGCAACTCGCCAGTCTCATAATACACTCGACTGGTGGTTATTCTGGAAAACACGAACTTATCCCTTTTCATTCTCCGTACAGGTCCCTAGCTTACAGAAGGGGCGCGCGAGATATTGATCAGAACGCGCGGGTAACCGCTTTAAATCTTTGGTTAACCGCGTGGGGTCGGTTACCCGCGCGAAGAGTGTGAAAAATTCAAAGTCCCCTTTGCGACCACCCTCTCCGACGGCCGCCGTAAGACTGAGCATTTCCTCCACCATTTTTTGGTTCGGTCGACCCTATGCTCTTGACAACCCCCGGCTGCCGACCAATAGGATTCGAGTATTTTTCCCGCCAAAAATTTCAGCCAATCAGAGAGCAGGATTTTTTGGCTCGTCGAAAATTATATCTCGACACGCCACCAAAAATGCATATATACGAGGTACCGTTCGCGCGCGACTCTTTAGCTCCTTGCCCATAATAATGACTCCTTCAAGGAAGGAGCAGCGGGGAGGGGCCGGCGCGTCGCTTACTGGGGTGGTTTTTTAAAAAATATTTGTTACAAACATTTTTTTTACCCGAGAAAAGTTTTGAAATCCCCGACCGACTTTCCGTCAAAATGAAAAATAAAAACGCGCCGATTTACACCTCTTTTCGCGCCGACACTAGACGTGACGATACGGCCGTTTCACCGTCGTATTTGTTTTAACCGAGTCCTGCGATGACCCGCAACGCGGGCGGCACCCGAAAAAATTAATTACGGGTAAAATGATATATTTGACCGTTAACTGCATCGTCCGATGAAAGGACTCATCGTTTTGTGCATAGATGGAGAAAATAGATCAACCCAGCTAATGCAGTTAACGGAAATTATATCATATTTAATATCGAATCGGGTTCCCGCTAGATAAATTATTAGTTTTTAAAAAATACGAATATGTTTGTTTGGATATATCCAAACAAACATATTCGTATTTTTTATTTGAATTTTTATTGGATTTATTGTTACAATAATACATGATATAAAACAAATTGATTTTAGGCTAGAGATAAAATAACTATAAACAAAATATAAAAATATTAATTGATTTTATAAAAGTCTACAAAATACAGAAACATTCAACATTTAATAAAAGTCTACAAACTAATACAAAATTATATAAAACAAATAACAGATTATAAAAGTTCACAAACATATACAATAACTATATGAAAAATATAAAAATTCAATCGATTCTCACAATTGATTATAAAAGTTTACAAACTGATAAAAATATAAAATTAAGTATTCAATATTTCATTCAAAAGTCTACAAACTGATACAAATCATGTGAAAAAACTAGCAGAGTACAAAAAATAACTATATGCAAAACATAAAAGAACTAATTGATTATTATAAAAATCTACAAACTGATACAAATTATATACAAAACTAATGAATTACAACAGTCCACAAACAGCTACATACAATAATTAATAATTCAATATTTTATACAAACAATCAATACAATCTACAAACAGAAACAACAACTATAAACTAAACCATCCTCATATCAAAAAACTCCGCTTCTGATGAGGGAAGTGGCACCCAGGTTTTCATCTCGTCATCCGTTGGAATTGTGGTCCAATTCTCCTCCAACGAGTCGAGAATGGGTTCTAAAGTGGCCCAATCTGTTGTATCCAACGGCTGGTCTGACGGTTGGTCTGACAATTCTACTTTTCGGATTGATAAATCCAACGGAGTCACTTGGGGCAACGCCGGCGGGTTGTAGCCGCAGCCGCGACACCACTCGTTCTGTTGTCTTTCATATGGGAAGACGATATACTTGTTCGCCTTCCAAAGGGAATCCGTCAACGTGTCCGAATTGAAACGTTCGGAACACGTGGTGGTGCACACTTCACACGTTATCGTTAACACCAGGTCTTTTGGTGGGACGTCACTGCAAATTCGGCAAGAGTGACGGCAAAATTTGCAAGCCAAAAAATAAAATCCACAATTCAACACTTCCCCGGCGATTTGATGTGAACATCCCGGGCACAGCGAAGATGGATACATTACCGGGGATCCTGTCATCATTTGAAACTCTCCCACAGTCCCGCACGCACAACATCGACCGGAACCCAACCTGGGTTCATCATTTTCAATCAATGAAAAATAAACAGTCGCACAAACCATAACTATGTTGTCACGTCTCCTTCTGAACTGAGCCAGACCGGCGAAGACGGAGCAATTTATAGGCGGTGGTGGGGATAGAATCAACCGGTCATACGGGATCCCGAATAGTCGTATTCCTTAATCGTACGTTGACGACGGATCGGGATACCGAATT
Organism: Allygus modestus; assembly: GCA_963675035.1. Classification (NCBI taxonomy): domain Eukaryota; kingdom Metazoa; phylum Arthropoda; class Insecta; order Hemiptera; family Cicadellidae; genus Allygus; species Allygus modestus. The sequence goes on from OY776112.1 coordinate 314,807,225, forward strand.
GTAAGAAATAGGGGACATTTGATTTGAATCCTGTGAAGCGACACTTTTGATATACAGATGATCCGAAACTCCGATTTGTAAAAAACAACGGGTACTCAGAAAGAAAGAATGACAGCTAAACGAAACTTCACGAGTATTGAAATCGAAATTCATTACGAAAAAGTTGAACATACTATAAAAGAATTAAAAGTCGTAACGACATTCTTGGATGATATTTTAATTCTTTGCGTTGAAAACAAATTACATACAGAATACCATGTACTTTCTTTAGTGACGGAACTACTAAAACGGCGGTGCGATCATTTGCTACATATATCATCAACGGCAACGCTCGATTTACGCATGACTTATCCCACCCATTTTCTAGGCCAATGGTTGAAATTTCTGGTCGTGAAAAGGAGATTATCTCCGGCAATTTGTAATTTTCGATGCGGCCGGTTGTTTGGAAACACGGAAAATTCAGAATCGAATCGCTCGTACAACGACCGGTACGTTATGGAAGACTATTTATTGTACGGCCCGTCAAATAGCGCTCCTATCCAGTCTTGCAAAGAGAAATGGACGGAAACTTACGAGTTGAAATACGTTTATCACGCTCTGCGAAACGCGTTGTTCCGTTTTGAAGAACACAACGAATCCGTCTGGAATCCTATAAAAGAACTCTCCGAACTCGTATTCGTACGTTACCGTACGAAATTAGGATATTCACCGGGAGCTACAAACGAGGTCGTATTGAAAATCCGCGAACGATTCTATAGATATTTCAACTGTTTCCGACTCTACAGATTCGAAAGGCATATCGGGAACCCGGATAGATCCCCCCCCACCCAATCTCCCTTGACCCCCTCCACTATACGAGTTCCCCCTCCACTATACGAGTTTTCTTCGTCAACGCCACGAGATTCAGTCTAGCTGAAGGAAAGCCGTCGCGAGGTTGTTTGTTAGATTCACTCCAGCTCGTTGATCGTTATAATGGCACCGAAGAAATGTGAATCTTGCGGAAAGAAGGCGAAATGTGTGAAGTTAGAGCGCGAGTATAATGAGGGGTTTTACGAGGTGTGTTGCAAATGCCTTTGGATTAATTGTTATTTTTGGAAATTCGGCAACAACATCCAATACGCCTGTGAGCATGAAGCTGCAGCCCACCACAAGGAGACACGAGGAAAATCATCACAGACTCTGGCGACTCAAGAATCGTCGTAGACACTCCAACCAGCAGCTAGCCAACCCCCGCCTCACTCCTGTACGAGCCGGCTATCATCTTCTTTTGAAAACAACAAATATTGGTTTTTTAGTTAAATTGATGTTATTAAATATAATTTTTTGCGTATATAAATTCAATTCACATTGTCCATTTTTTAGATATATTTAAATGTGTGAGATACGCAGATTTCTATTTAATGTTATTATATATAGAATAGTTAGTTATTGTACTTGTTTGTAGCCTTTTAAAATAAATGTCGAAAATGGATTGGTTTTATACCGTGTATATTGTTTTATTTTACAAATAAATCAAATAAAAACTTACGAATATGTCCGATTGACTATATCCAAACGGGCATATTCGTAATGTTTTTAAAAACCAATAATTAATCGAACGGGAAACCGACTGTTTGTCACAACACTTGTATTGTATATCGGATCGGGAATCCGACACGATTCGCGGTTGCATTTACCAACAACTATTTGGTAAGTGAACCACGACATGTCACAACGCGGGATAATCTTTTATCAAAACGACGACACGGGTAACGAATGGATTATGAACGGGCTCGTCCCTCCGCTGGTCATGGAGTTTAACGTGGACACGCTGAAATGGTGTCTAAACCCAATGTCGGACTCGTATCCGGATAAAGTGAGAACATACTCTATGACGAACGATCGTTACCTCTTGAAAACCTGCTGGATCGGTCCATTTGTCAAAATGAGTCTGTGGAACGAATTTCCGTGGCGTGACTGGAAGTTTGGACCCTTGACAAAGTCGATGGAATCGGCGGGACAGATGTTGAGGACCGTGTATAGATATTACGGGACCCACGACATACTTTACGCGGCCGACTTCAATCCGAGTCTCGTTACCGATTTGACAATTCTTAAAGTCGTAGAACACACGGACGCCACGTTCAAAATGGAAACGTCAAACGATCTGAACGATGGAGCGGATCAGACGCAAAAATGCATCATCGTTCGACAGGCCAACAAAGAAACGGAATTCTATAATCCTATTTACGACAAATTCAGTGGCGGCGGTGCGTTTACCAATAATCCGCAGACAGTAACGATAAACACACGCGTCTTGTCCGATACGACGTGCGTAGACGGAATGAATACACTCAAAGACACAATATCCCGGATACCGCCGCAATTCAGAGACCGACTCACCCAATCGTATTTGAACGCCATGCGAGAATACGAAAAGCAACGTTCCACATACGATTTATACAGTGTGCCCGCTACTGTGCCCGCTACTTCCGGCGAGTCATCGTCGGCAAACGTTCAGGAAAACTTAACCGTTGGAGGGGAAGACATAGAAATGACAAATCAAGCCGGTTCTCACGCCCTCCATGAATCAACCCTAACCCCCCACCGTCCGTCAATATTCGATTTTAGCGGCAGAAGTTTGTTTACGGTAACGGAAAGCGGCCCGGAAGAAAATATGCTTCCACCACACCCGTAAAAAATATTGTAAGTACGTTTGAATCGAATACAAGGGAAAAACAAACAAATTCTAGCTTAGTTACGTACAATGTCCGATCCAAACTGGGGTTGCGACGGAGAAATCCTTTTCGCACATTCGTACGGTGGGTTGGAAGACTATACGTTCACCAGTTCTGTGGCAGTAACGCCGGCTTGGCTAGAGTCCGTCAAGGAACACGACGGAACGTTGTGCGAAGCGAACAACACGGTATGGATGAATTTCAAATTGACCAGCGCTTCGGTTTTGGGCTTAGAAGATGGCGATTACGAAGATGGCGGAATCAGTAGACACGTGTCGTTCGCGCGAAAGTATTGTTACCGAGAATTTTGTAAAAAGTTCTGCGGGTATTTCGGCATGACGGCGGTTTTTCACTTTCTCGATCGCTTCTTCTCACCCAGACACAAGTGGAAACTCGACGCGTACGATAAGGCTTACGTATCTTTTGTCGATTCCATATTGCAAGACGTCGGATTTATCGTGTGTATGAAAAGACCGAGAAACGCGGGTGTCGGCGTCACCACGCCCAACCCATCGGCCGGCGCGAACGAAGAGCCATTTACAGAGACGAGGAGACCGACGGTAAACGACAGTGACCGAGAAGACGATTTTCTAAATTTCGAGTCGGGCGAATTCGATTTGTCGAAAGACCGACCCGTCATGATTGGGTCGCCGTATTCGTTTACGTACATGGAAGACGACTACATCGACGACGCCGATGAACTCTTCAAAGTCGGGCGGGGTGGTCGGTCTCGGCCAGGTACCCCCACTTCGGGCCCCCGGTGGTACGACGGTTATGCCGGTAGCCCCGCGGCGGCCGACGTCGTGGCGGAAAATTACCCTATTAATGATCGTTTAGAGTCTTCAATGACCGATCTGGCGGCGGTGGGTCTAGATGACGTAACACCCCAGTCTAAAACGTCCGCTCGTAACGTCAAAAATGAGAAACACAAAATCTTTTTGACTCCTTAACGCGGGCCCGCGAGGAAATAAGTGCATTCGCGATGGAACCCGCGGACTTGGTGTCGGCCGTGGAATTTGACGGCAAAACGGTCGTCGGCGATTTGATCACCGCTCTTGGGGGCGGCGTTCGCGATACGAACGCCTGCGTCGTTTTGGACACGCAACGCGGTGTTTACGTCCCTCGTTGGGTGGACAGGAAAAACGACACTATTTTCATATGCGCCGATACGGTGGAATTAAAATCACTGTACCGCGCGTTGTACAACAGCGATTACGGAATGCAGTTTAGCGAAAACGATCCCGAACCGTGGACGTCTATCGCCGGCGACCAATGGCTGGCGGGGTGGTCGAAACACCCCGACGAGTCCACGGAGCGACAACCGGCGTCAGAGACGCTGCGTTCGCTTTGCCGTTACGTGGGCAGTCGCGATCGTCTGGCCCGGTCCGCTTTTATCATGCCGAACGACCAGTTGGTTCGTTTGCGCCTCGGTGAACCGTTCTCTTTAAAGAAAATAGGCCGCACGCACGGCAAAACCGTATACGCATTCGTCGAGAGGAGCGGCGATAAGAGGGATGTTGGATTCCTCGTCGTTTGGAATAGCTCAATAAAACCACCGTCTCTACACGTGGTCAGAGATATTGACGCTCGCGTGTTCTGCATACTGATTGGTGATTATACTAATGATAGATTTTCGGGCCGCGACAAGGAAGCCGTACACAGAACGTTTTCCCATTACGAGGGAAGGATTTCCAAGAAAGATTTTTCGGCGCGAATCGGACGGGAAGAAGGAAAGAAATAAGAGTTTGTTTATAAAAGATAATTTCTATTGTCATTTCACAAATAATCACCGGGCGTTCCGTCTTTTCTCGCGTACCAACGTCGATCTCGAGGCCTGCAGGTCAGGTTGACCGACACGTCGATATCTGATCGGTGATTGGGGATTGATTTGATGACCTTCCGACTTTTCGCGAAACATCTATGAGCGTGGGCGACGTCGGACGGGCGAATGTTGAACTGGTGCGGGGTGAAATTCCATGCGTTTCTTAGACACTCAAAGCGAACATTATTCCACGGAACGTGCGTGCGAATGTGTGTACAGAGATGAGACAACGCCGACAAAGCCAACTCGTACGATAAGGTGCAAAAGTGAACGCCAACGGCCGGTACGTCGCTGAGATATTTTTCGTCCGCCGCCCTGTCCGCACCGGCATCATCGTGAAAACAGGGGTTGTCGTTTCCGTTGGAGTGTCCAAAACATTCGTACAAGTGGCGATCTGCACCGCGCACGTCCAGAAGGACTGCGCCTACGACTTCCAAAGTTGTCTCGTCCAGTAACGTGTAACCGCCCGATTTTGCGCTTCCGGAACAGATTTCGACACTGATCAACGACCGCTCGAAGAAGGTGGTTGGATTCTTCAACACGATTTTTGACGCGTTACCGAACAATTGATGACGAAGATTGATGCTGTTTTTAGCGCCCCAATTTATGGTCTTCATTTCGCAATTGGCGGGTCCTCGGAACCTCGTGTCCGGCCAGTACATCTTGACCGATTCCAGATGCTCGTCGACGCTGTTCCACCAGTTGAACGACGCTCCGTCTACTCCGTTGTTCATAAACTCTTCCCTGTCGCTTGCCCACACGTGGATCAGTCGGTCGAAATTCTCTCCTTCCGCGTACCCGAGCGGGGTCCATTCAAACACTTTCCGTTTTTTTTTGCGCGACGTAAGGGCGGTATCGATCAAATAATAATGAGGTGCCATTTCTCCTCTGGTCAAATCGAAGTATTGCTCGCACGCGGATAACCATCTGCTGCATTCTCGGCAAGCGTTCGACATTTCTTTTTTTCTCGTTTCTAATCCGAATTCCACGCCGAGAAGAAACGGCGACCATCTGTATACGCCGGGTTTCAAAATTATCTGTTTTAACGGCGTAGCCTTCCACCTGGCTATATTCGCATAGTCTAACTTGGATGGTGTGTACAGCACGTCACCTGTCCATACCGTATCCCCTTCCGAAACCACCATATGCATGGCGTGTTCGTATAGAACCGACCGTTTGAACGAATTCGCTCCAGCCCGCTCCAATACCGGCGGATTCAGAAAAGGTAGTCTCAGAGTGCACGCCCGGGGATACGGGAGATGGTCGGTTGGACTACTGGCGGATGTTACTGGTACACCGCCGAAACATAGTCTGTGTGTTTCCGGTAGCACGTTGTTGTTATTGTACGAGATAACTCCAATTAGTTTTTCTTTGATTTGCGTCAGAACCGTTTTCAAATAATTGCCAAATATGCCCGTTCCCAGTTTTTTTGGTTTTGAATATTCCAAACACATCAATAATCCGGGATATTCGATCGGAATGTGCGACGTGTAATTGGACTTCCATATCGGCACGGCTCCCATGGCTTTGGCTCTTTTTCTCCAATATTCGGATTCGACCGTGTGCATCAAGTAGGTCGAGCCGAATGTCAGTCGCTCGGCGCGAGCAGCGTGATAATCGCTAGAAAGTTCAGTTATCCTCCGTTTCGGTGGAGGTGGTGGCGGTGATTCTGTTGCGCGTTGTCGCGTGTACGACTCTTCAAAACCACAGTCCGTTTCAACGCGGACGGACTCGGCGAAAATATCTTGAATCATAACGTGGTGTACTCGATTCCTGGCCCGCTTTACAGTCCTGAAGACGGCTACGCGTTTTCTGTTGCCGCACGTGTTTGCCAACCGAGATCGAGTGGTTTCTCGTATATACTGTCGCGTCTCGTACGAAGGCGACGGTGTCATTTTGAAATGATTGACGATGTCGTAAGTCCGATTATTGTACGTTACGAAAAAGGGTACTAAAATATTTTGTAATTCGGTCTCGTCCGGCGAAGAACACCAGTTCGAATACCGACCGTTCTTACACAAGCAGCCCGCGCTCTCGTCGATTGGATCCCATTCCTTAGCGAGCGCGTGAAAACACGCTCGTTTCAAACAGAACTTTTTACCCGAACCGACATATGAAAGTTCATAATCATGATTGTCCAATTCGATTATGGTTTGACGGTTGTGAAAAATGATTTGACCCAGCTTCTGATGACGCGTGCAACGTTCGCGACGAATCGCGGTGGAGGTGTGAACGCGATCCCGTGACTGCGGCGTAATCCCGCTTGCTTCTTCAAACGGCAGTTCCGCATTGTAGTGTGTGAGATAGCTGTAATCACAATAAATGGTGTCCCAGTAGAGATCAAAGTGTTTTTTATTGGATTCTCGTGCGTTGAAATATATCCGAGGGGGCGAGAGTATCCAGCCGATTTTGAGATCTCGTTGTCCGCGACTCGCCATCATTTCCCAGGTGGTATGTAAGTGAGTGTTACTGATGGAGCGTGCGAACGGCGATAATATTGTCTCGAAGGCGACTCGCGTCTGGACGAGACCCAAGAGAACGGCAGAGACAAATGTGCGGGGCGGTACCGTTGTGGTCGAGAGATTGGTACGGACGGACGACCCCCCCACCTCTACCGAAACGACTCGTCAATTGTATCCGGACCTGAGGGAATGCGCCGCCGCGGAAAACGTGGCATTGTCCGACGTGACCCCGCTCACCGACACCTCCAAAGACGGACCTGTTGAACAGACGGGCGAAACGACGGAGTCCGAAAACCAATCGAGTAGCGAAGAGTCCAGTTCGTCCGATGACGGTTCCGTCAGTGGTTCCGAGTGAATCTCTCGATATTCGGATCGACAAGGAAAAATCGAGCGTAAAATAAAAATAACAAAAAACAATAGTATCCTCCCGAAAACACCGTGATTAAGGAAAATAAGTATGTCGAGAAAGTTTATAGGGGCTGAGTTTATTCTCGCTCTACCGTTACGTGCACTGTCCTGTGTGACGTCACGTTACTAAAAGGGGCTGCAACGAATCCACAAAAATTCTACTGCGATCTACGGAAAGTTCAAAAGAAGACAATTACATCGTTAAACTCCTTTTCCGTACCCTCGAAAATAACACTTTGCCACCAAAGGGCCACGCGTATCCGAGATGGATTTGTATTCCAACAGGTCGGATAACGTGAGTAGAACCGCCGCGGGTTTACGGCAGAATGCTCTTCGCGGAGCATCGGCCGCATCTAAAAAAAATCGGAGGGGTCGTGGGGCGGGTGTAGGTGGCAGAATAGCCGCCGACAATAGAATGCCCCCGGTACAAAATCAAATGGACAATATCGTTCAAAACATTTTACCGCGCGCTCGATTAAATGGACCAGAAGCCCGGGACTTGGTGGAACCCGGGGGATCGCGGGAAGGCGTCGCGTTAGAAGCACCCGGAATCGGAGTTTTCGGTATGGCGGGAAATCCCCTCGAGGCGGAAGCAGACAGGAGGATACTCAGGACTCTGGACGACATGGAGAACGCCGGAATGACCAGACGGACTGTTTTAGGAAACACGTTCGCCGCCGAAAGCGAAATGACTTCCAACCCGGCAATATGGGAAACGATCGGTGAAAACCTGAAAGACCAACTATCGATAATGGGAAACGCGCGTCGGACCGGCACCGATCCCGGCGCAGTCATGGACACGATCGCAGATCAGGCCGATGAAATTTTAATGGCGCATCAATATCCGAATTTTTTACAAAATTACAGAGCTAACCACGGCCGGCGGCAAACAGACAGGACTCCCATATCGCTTAGCGGTGGGACGGGTGCGGGTGGAGGAGGAACGTGTCAGGCCGCCGCCGGCGGTTCGGGAAACCGAGAAGGGGCCACCGGTTCGACCGACCCGCCACCCACGGGCCTGGAACAAGTGGATCCGGAAAATCCGTGGTTCAGACGCGTCGTGACCGGCGGCTCTTCCAGTCTGGGCGTCGTGCTCGACGAAATCAATATGGCGCGTCTGTGGAACGGCTCCGTGTTCCGTACAACACTCGGCTCGTTGGTGACGAGTTTGGTCCGCCTTTTCACCACGAAATACGAATGGGCCGAAGAGACCGAGGCGGTCAGATTGGTTCACGAAGCGATGGTTCGCGGCTGTACGGTGGCCAACGACCCGCGATTCAATTCGTCCAACATCTGGGACGTGTACCGAATGCGAGCCGGGTTTCTCGTAGGGTTTGTGAATTTCAGAAGCTTGCTGGAACGGATGGAACTGAACGGACGTATCGGGCGCAAGCACAAAACTGATCTGATAATGCTGTACATGCTGTTGTCGTCTTCCGACGTACGCGTTTATCGCGATACGATCGACGCCAACACCCTTTCCTTTTTTGACCCTATCACGAACGATAAACTGCGCACCGCGCCTTTGCTGAATCGGCCGCTCGTCATCGATATACACGTGCAGGAAATGTTTGGAAACATAGCGAAAAGTACAAAAATACTCGAACGCTCAATCAACACGGCAAGCAACAACGCAAAAAGAAAGCGTGAGCCACCGTCCGAAGACGAGATCGTAACTCTTCTAAACACCTCGGTACCGTTGCCGATCTGTGACAGTGACGACGAGATCGAGGGAGAATTTGACTATCAAGAGGATTTTCAAGATACGTCGTTAGAACCGGAAACCGAAAGGGTCGCGTTGCGTGAAATGCTAGTCAACACCATGGTGGTGTCCATGATGGCCGAAGAGTTTAGAGTTTTCGTCGGCGATATGGAAACGGTAGCCGGGGCCGGCGTACGCAAACCACCCTCCACAGTAACGACGGGCGCCGGCAAAACGGTTGCCGCCGGCACCAGTCTGATCGCCGAGGTGGCGGACGGCGTTAGCGACGCCGGAAATGACGAGGGAAACGACGACGATGTCGCCGAGATGCTCGACGCGCTGCCGAAAAGCGCGCGCCACCGTAAGCCCGTGTTCTATCATTTTACAAGATCCGCGACAGGTATAAGTGGAATGTCCAGGTTGTTGAAAAATCCCGTAAAAAAATAATTCGCGATGGAGGTACAGAACGACTTTATATCGTCCAGTGTGAATGCAGATCCGGTCGCCTTGCAACCACCCGCGAAAGCGTGCAATCGCAACGTCGTTTACAAAGAGCGCCCCGTCGCACCGATGGAAATCGTGTACACCGATATTTTTCTCGACGTGTCCGAATACGAGAGGGACAAACGTCTGCTTTTGGAAAACATTTTGGGTCTAACCGAAGCGACGCGTCGGGGCGAGGGTGGTCGAGGCGGGAGGACGGCGGTATTGCTCGTATGTGCGGAGGCGTTATACTCATATTTACGAGACGCCGCGAGGGATAGGGGAGATAACGTCACCGAACCCATACGACTGACGAAAAACGCGGATGTATACGTTTGTGACGTGACGCTACAAAACGCGCCCGAACGCTTTGATCGCTTAGTGACCTTCAACATTGATCCGTTCGAAATCTGCGTGGGTGGACCCTTTGTAGGTGACCAGCGGTATGCCAAATTTAAAAGGGCGTTCAGACACGCCATGACCGCCGGCCGGTCACACGGCGCTGTCCAATTGGTCTTTAGTATTTTTCTGTTGAACGAGCGTGCGATGAAAACGTTCAGCGCGACAAATGACACGGACGTAAAATTGGTGGAGGTACGTTCCCTATTGGTGGACGACAACACAGACGCTGACACAGTGCGCGATATAGTCTGCAACTATTGCACCGACCTGATGCTGTACGTGAACGTGGACATGCAGCCGTTTGAGGTCGACGGTAAGATGCCCGCTTCCGTAGATTTCGCTTTAGACTCCAATCCGTACCATCTGGTCAAACTGGTAACGAGACCCGAATACATGAAAACGTCACCCGAAAACGAATATTTTCGCTTCAAACAGTTTTATCACACGTTCGCGTACGGAAAACAAAGCAAATGGGGTATAGAAGTCGTGGGCGGGCGGGACCCGGCCGCCGAGCGTTCTCAATACATAAATTCCCTGAACGACGCGCTCCACATGGAACTGATGCGGTTGTTCAAATTTCTATGCTTACACGTCCACCAACAGCGGAGCGGGCGGAGAGCTGTGTACCGCAGTCCGTACATCAACGTTCAAGAAGCGATGCGTTCGTACGAAGACGGGACCGCCGTGGATGAAGAAGAATACAGTTTGATGATCGAAGCTCGCGATAAACTATTCAAAGTCTACTACGCCTGTCCGATATTGATGAGCGGAGTCGACGTGAGATCGATAACTCATTCGGGAGATAACGAAGCGAAAACGCGATTGAAACACGACCAACGGAAATTGTTGGCCAAGCTGCGGGTCACCCGGGATCCACCGCCGGAAAACGCCGCCGGTACGTTTTCAGTAGCGGATCAAGTCAGGCTGTACGATACGATGACGTATCCTTACGGCGGGGACGTGAGCGATAAAAACACTCTGGACATAATGCTGACTGATGAAATCGGCCTTTCCGGCTGTATGGTCAAGAGAAACATTCGTCCAAACGGCACAACCGAGGTGAAATACAACGGGTTTATTTCCAGCCTCTTGTATCGGTAAATTCGACTTTTTGTGTTTTTTTATTTTCAGAGGGGAATGTATAAGTGAGATTGCTTTGGTAGGTATAACATAAAAATATGACAGTGCCGAACGACGCCGTCGCGGCTTCCGCGGAAACCGAATCCGCTTTACTCGCCGACCTCGTGTCGAACATGGGCCTGACCGAAAAAGAAGAGGACATGGACCTGACCGAAAAGGAAGAGGATGAGCTACTTCGGGAAGACGACAACAACGGCGAACAACACTCCGCTGTGTCGTCGGATTACGCCATGTTATTGGACGCGCAATTGGTGTTTCACCGTGGACGCGGATCGCTGATCAAGGAGCTCGCATACAGGATGTTGAACAGTCCCATCGTGTCCGGGCTGAACATGATACACGAAGTCGATAACGTGCCTGCACATCTCCTTATCCCCACCGACGACGGTAACGGACATTACGATGTACACACCGGATTGAAGTTGGAAGACGGAGAGTGTCGCTACGACGACAGACACGTGTTGTGCATTTTATCGGGCGCCCGTGTCGTGTTCGTGAAAGGGGCGAACAAGAAAAAGGCGTTAATGAACCTATACGAGCGAGCGAACGATTCCGCCGAGCAGCCACGCTTCCAGAAACCCATTATAGTCAACGTGGACGGTCATACCGCAGACGATGAGGACCGCGCGTTCTGCAAGAGCAGGGGTATCCGCATGGCGACGTTCTCGTTTCCGTTTGTATATAACAACATGCACGTGTTCGAAAAACTGCTATACGACCAAAGAGACAACGCCGCCGGCGCTCACATTCCGGGTGACTTTCTTTACGTCTCCAACGTCCTCTCGAAGGATCCCAGGTACGACCTATCCGGCAAGGGTCGAATTGTCTGCGTTTGCTACAACGATCATTCTCGCGGCGGTGCCGTCACGTCATTTGACAAGAATCAGAGATGTTCTCTTCTGAACATGTCGATACTCGAACACCTGTGGCTCAGACAACAAGACGCGCTGTTTAGGGAATTGGTAAGAAACGATCCACGGAGGAAACGCGCTTGTGATATGTCGTTGGCGAATCGTAACTACGGAGGAGAGGGCCAATTCGGGCCAAAGGAAGACCACCAACAAAACAACCGCACCCCGACTCGTCGGGGACGTCGCGGTCGTCGTCATCGTTCCGGTGGCGAGGTTGACGAGTACTTGCCAAATCGGTTCTTTTCTGTGACCGTAAACTGTGACGATCCCCAACATCATCGTAGTCACGGCGAATACAGTCATCAGGCCGAAAACGGGGTATACGGATACTACGACGGCAGAGAAAGGTACTACGACGATCGAGACTATCTGTACGATGAAGACCGTAGCGGTGAATTTCACGGACAACGCCGTATGACGAGGAGAGTATACGATCCGGAATTCGACTATTTGGAACAACGGGGTTATCCTCGTTACGGAGACGGCTACGCGCAATATCATGTCGACAACATCGACCGCCACTACGACCGACCGAATCAGAAGGCGCGATCAAACGGACGAAAGCGACGGGTCTACGGAAACGGAGTAGAAGAGGAAGTAAACCGTGCGCAATCTTCGCACGAAAAACAGCGAAGAACACAATATCCCGCGTCATATCAGAATGGGATGGGTTTCGCTTCGGACGTTTATCGTAGCCGATGTTAGTTATTGTTACAATAATAAATATATGTTTTAGAAAAAAAAGTTTGTCGTTATTTCACAAAATATCCTTTTCCAGATTGGCCAAACTCTTTCACTTTTTCTACTACGGCCGAAACCGGTGGATTTCTTAGGTTTCGGCCGTGCCTCTCACATGAGGAGCGAGGGGAAAACGCCAAAGTGCGTCGCTCGGGTAGACTGCCGTTTCGTGTTTAACAAATTTTATTACAAAAGAAACACACCGAAAATATTTTTTTTTCGGTATGCTACCGTAGACATTCCATTTACGGCCATCTCTCTTCGTTCACGAAAGTGGTTACGGGTGTTGAAAAATTGCCTTTGCGACCGTCCCCTTCGACGTCAGCCGCGAGACTGATCGTTTCCCCCACCACTTTTCGGTTCTGTCAACCCTTTACTCTCGACAACCCCCGACCACCGACCAATAGGATTCGAGTATTTTTCCCGCCAAAAATTTCGGCCAATCAGAGAGCCGGATTTTTTTGTCCGTCGAAAAATATATCTCGACACGCCATAAAAAATGCATATATACGAGGTATCGTTCGCGCGCGACTCTTTAGCTCCTTGCCCATAATAATGACTCCTTCAAGGAAGGAGCAGCGGGGAGGGGCCGGCGCGTCGCTAGTTGGATTTTTTTATTATTATGATTGAAAGAAAAATATTTTTACCACAGAAAAGTTTTGTCCCGGCCGGATTATAATTTCCGGATAAACGCAAAAATACAAAACATTTTTAACGCTCTTCGCGTCGACAATTTTGGCGCCGTAACGGTGGTGGTGGAGCGAGCGGGAAGCCGTAATTGTCACCACCGTCACTGCGTGTAAAAGTAAATTCTCTCACGAAACAAATGTTGTCCACGGTCAGATTACACTTTCCGACGAACCGCAAAACTACAAACGTACTCAACTCAAAGCGTTTGACGCCGTTACGTCAGTGACGGCCGTTGTCAGAAGAAATCGGTGACCCGATGAGATACGGAGCGTGGGGGTATGGTGGGCGTGGAATATCCCCCCCCACATCTACTTTCACTTTCATACTCCACCACTAGCGTCGCCTATATATAGTTGTCACCGGGACATACAAAGTCAGTTCGGCAGTTTGTTCCAACTCTCGGAAGTCTTAGTCAGTGAAGCATGGAGTGTTCAGTGTTCCAGCGTCCAGAGTGTCAGTTGGGAGAGATGGTAAAATATATTATGGAGAATGAAGATTTCAAGACACATTTGATGACGTTATTGAAACAGGCACAGGACGAAGACATCAACGGAAAGCAGGCAGCTACCGCTATTACCAGCAAAGAGAAGATAACTAGCAGTGAGATGGAAGTCGAAAACAACAAAGAGCAGATCGAAGAAAAAATCTATGAGCTGAACTTATTAGAAGCCAATAACAAAAAAGAGGAAACACAACCCATCACCTTCGTCACCTGCGATACTGTCATGATCAGCAGTGAAATGGAAGTCGAAAACAACAATGAGCAGATCGTCATCAGTGAAATGGAAGGCGAAAACAACAAAGAGCAGATCGTCAGCAGTGAAATGGAAGGCGAAAACAACAAAGAGCAGATCGTAGAAAAAATCAAAAAAGAGGAAATACAACACGTCACTTTTGAAACTAGCGATACCGCTTTGGTCAGCAGTGAAATGGAAGGCGAAAACAACAAAGAGCAGATCGTAGCAAAAATCAAAAAAGAGGAAACACAACCCGTCACTTTTGAAACCAGCGATACCGCTTTGGTCAGCAGTGAAATGGAAGTCGAAATCCACGAAGAGCAGATCGTAGAAAAAATAAGCGGTGTTGATCGGATTTCCAGATATGAAATTCGTGATCCGAGGTCGCGCAGCAGAAGTCCGCATAATAATCAACCCACTCGTTTCGGCGACAACGGTGATGTTCAGCTAGCGGACGAAGAGGAAACGCAAAAACAACGGGACGGGCGGAGACGAGGGAGACGCGTACCTACGAGATTCAGAGATGTGTCGATTGAACTCGAAGGTTACAATAATTTGATGATAACGACTGACTGCACATATTTCGTAGAAATGAATTTTCTACTGTCGTTGTACAAACCGAAAATCTGTGTGTCGGATCCGCTCATGTTGACCAGGCTTAGACCGAAAGAGGTAAGCGTCATTCGTATTTCCGGCCCACCACTACTTTCACATTGGATCATAAATTATCTTCAAGAAGAAGGAAAACAGTGCGTTAACGAAAATCGAGAGATTTCGTCAATGACTCACGGCATGTCGTGGGTGACGAAAAACTCCATTTCGGATAGTAGCCGTATCTGTATTTTTGACGATTTCATACAACAGTTCACCCGTTATGTGTATCGTGAAAACTGGTGTGAAATGGAAAGCGAAAGAGGCGCAAACAAATTCATCAGGTTGATCACGTACGACCAGACCGTTCGTCATTATCTGACCAAAGTATGCAAATTCAAATATGTCATTCTACCGAAGAGGGAGGAGATCAATTTCGATCCCCGTATCGAAGCCTGCGGCCATCACACCAACGTGGACATTTCGTCACGACCGTGCACTAATAATAGAGTTTGGGCACTGCGCAACCATTACAGCACCAAGATCTCCCGTCGTTGGTGAATATTAAACCGCCTAAATGTATTATAAATAATCATATTTTCTTGTTAGATTTTAGACTAAATATATATACACACCCAGTGTTGTTAGATTTTAGTAATTTGTAAATAAAAATTGTAATATATATACACATTGTAAATAAAAATTGTAATATATATACACCCGGTTTTGTTAGATTTTAGTAATTTGTAAATAAAAATTGTAATATATATACACCTGTTTTTCAATTATCCCGTTTCTATGGTTGTTGGTCATTATGTTACCAAAAAATTGCCACGGTCTCAACCGAGACCGTGAAAGTCTTTCTCGGTTCAGCCGAATCCGGGAGAAGTGTATGTGTATCAGATTTATGTTACCAAAAAATTGCCACGGTCTCAACCGAGACCGTGAAAGTCTTTCTCGGTTCAGCCGAACCCGGGAGAAGTGTATGTGTATCAAATTTATGTTACCAAAAAAGTCTTTCTCGGTTCAGCCGAACCCGGGAGAAGTGTATGTGTATCAAATTTATGTTACCAAAAAAATTGCCACGGTCTCAACCGAGACCGTAAAAGTCTTTCTCAGGCTCAACCGAACCCGCAAGAAGTGTATCAAATGTAATTTCCACGGTCTCAACCGAGACCGTAAGTCTTTCTCAGGCTCAGCCGAACCCGGAAGAAGTGTATGTGTATCAAAGGTCTTGAGAAGAAGAATTGAGCCAAATAAATTGGACTGAAAAAATGTGCAAAGTACACTTTTTGTTTCTTTTATTTGAATAAAACACTAACAATAGACCGTTTCTATAGTTGTTGATTACTATGGTCAAATGACGGTCTTGGTTGAGACCAAAATTACCAGCGATTATAGAGAAACCGGTTTGGCACTGTCATTGGGCCGTCTCAAGCGAATCCATCGAGCTAACCCGGAAACCTCTTTACCCAAAAGCTCTTTCACGGCCAACCCGACATAGGGTTATTTCTGGGTCCGGTTCTGCCCGCTACCTTCAG
Source organism: Allygus modestus (assembly GCA_963675035.1). NCBI lineage: Eukaryota > Metazoa > Arthropoda > Insecta > Hemiptera > Cicadellidae > Allygus > Allygus modestus. Next base: position 314,823,569 of record OY776112.1, read on the forward strand.
TCGACTTTCAAAAATACTGAATCGAGACTTTTTCAGACTGAAGAAAAAGTAACGGTAAAAAACAATCGCTCGGAAAAAATTTCAAAGTCCCGTTTGTGACCGTGCCCTTCGACGTCCGCCGCAAGACTGAGAGTTTCCCCCACCACTTTTTGTTTCGGTCAACCCAATACTCTCGACAACCCCCGACCACCGACCAATAGGATTCGAGTATTTTTCCCGCCAAAAATTTCGGCCAATCAGAAGGCTGCATTTTTCCGCGCGTCGAAAATTAGATCTCGACACGCCACCGAAATCGCATATATACGAGGTACCGTTCGCGCGCGACTCTTTAGCTCCTTGCCCATAATAATGACTCCTTCAAGGAAGGAGCAGCGGGGAGGGGCCGGCGCGTCGCTGATTGGGGGGGTTAAATATTTGTTACACACATTTTTTTACTCGAGAAAAGTTTTGAAATCGACGGCCGACTCTACGTCAAAAAGAAAAACTAAAACTCGCGGATTTACACCTCTCTTCGCACCAAACCTAAACGTGACGATAAGGCCTTTTAGGCCTACGTGAAGAGCGGTAAAATGGCTATGTTTTGTGGTCCAGCAAAAATAAAATTCGGTGAAAAAAAGTTTTGAAATCCCCGGCTGACTCTTCGCCAAAAATAAAAAAAGCTCACGGTTTTACAGTTCTGTTCGCGCCGACCCTAGACGAGACGATACGGCCGTTTCGACGTCGTATTAGCGGTAATTGAGTTCTGTTTAGACCCGCGCTGACCCAAAACGGCAATATGGACACGGCGTGAAGAGCGGTGAAAAAGTCAGAGTTTTGCGGTCCAGCAGAAAATAAAATTCGGCGAAAAAAGTTTTGAAATATTTGGCCGACTTTTAAATAGAAAAATATAACACACGGTTTTACATCTCTGTTTGCGGCGTCCTACGGTACGTCCATTTTTACGTCGTATTAGCGTTAACTGAGTTCGTTTGAGCGTCACACCGACGGGCGTCACACTGACGGGCGTCACTGACCCAAAACGGCAATATGGACACGGCGTGAAGAGCGTTGAAAAAGTCAGAGTTTTGCGATCCCGCAGAAAATAAAATTTGGCAAAAAAAGTTTTGAAATATTTTGCCGACTTTTAAATAGAAAAATATAACACACGGTTTTACATCTCTGTTTACGGCGTCCTACTGTACGTCCGTTTTTACGTCGTATTAACGTTAACTGAGTTCGTTTGAGCGTCGCACCGACGGGCGTCACTGACCCAAAACGGCGATATGGACACGGCGTGAAGAGCGGTGAAAAAGTCAGGGTTTTGCGGTCCCGCAGAAAATAAAATTCGGCGAAAAAAGTTTTGAAATATTTGGCCGACTTTTAAATAGAAAAATATAACACACGGTTTTACACCTCTGTTCCGCGAGGTGCCGATTTAGCATGGTCCGTGAATCGGTGGGATGCGAAAACATGGGCGACGCACACCCTCTTCACTCCGATCCAAGACATGTTTCGGTGAGAGCGGTGAAAATGTTTGTATTTTGCAGTTTGGCTGAAAATAAAATACGATCGTGATGTAACTTATTTAGAATTGTGTAATGTTAACCATCCCGAGCGGGTAACCGATCTGACAAAAAGTTTAATATGGCAGGCTACAAAATTTGTATTGGGTAAATCTGTAAAATATCCAATAGCAAAAAAAAACCCAGTCAGCGACGCGCCGGCCCCTCCCCGCTGCTCCTTCCTTGAAGGAGTCATTATAATGGGCAAGGAGCTAAAGAGTCGCGCGCGAACGGTACCTCGTATATATAGATTTTTGAGGTCACGTCGAGATTATTTTTTCGACACACAAAAAAATCCGGCCTTCTGATTGGTCAAAAAATTTGGCGGGAAAAATACTCGAATCCTATTGGTCGGCGTTCGAGGATTGTCGAGAGTATAGGATCGACCGAACCAAAAAGTGGTGGGGGAAATGATCAGTCTCACGGCGAACGTCTAAGGGGACGGTCGCAAAAGGGACTTTGAAATATTTCAGCCTAAAAACGGACGCAACAGAGACAATCTCAAAGAGGGTTTTTCTGAGTAACACGCGTTGTGATTCAAAAGTTTACACACGGATATGTGATGTATCTTCGCGTAAAGACATGGAGCCAAAATGGATTCGGCAGTCTGAATCCTGTGTTCGAAACGTACTCTGGCGGGAACGCGGTTCGTGTTCGTTCTTGCGCCGGTAATCTGCTTCCATTCTTGATACGGCAGGTCAGCCCCAACTGTTAACGTTGGGGTTTTACTTTATGTTAATCGTCCTCATTGCGGTTCTGACTTTGTTGTATCCTTTAGACGGCCAAAAGAGAACGGCGGTAATTGGGCGAATAAAAGAGGTATGCGACTCGCTAATGCGCGCCTGCATAGCCGAAGCTCTGGGGGAAGCCCAAAGTGCCGACCCGACACTGGGTTAAGTAATATTTTTGTATTTCAACGTACAAAGAAAATATTTTCACCTGAGATAATTCTTGATTTCAGCCATCGACGTTTTTTCAACGCGACGCAAAAACACAAACTGTTCTCGAATCACATAATATGTCCGATGTAATAAAAGGGGATGAGAACAAAATGTTGTTCTCTGATTTTTATGGGTCGAGCGGGCAACCGAACGCCCACGGTGAGGTTTACCAGTCGTGCCGCAAAAATACAAACATTTCTCGAACCACACATGTCCGATGTAATAGAAGGGGATGAGAAAAATATCGTTCTCTGATTTTGATGGGTCGAGCGGGCAACCGAACGCCCTCGGTAGGTTTACCGTTCGTGCCATCCTAGCTATAAGCACGCCAGGTCACCACTGTTACGGCAAAAAAAACGGCCGACACAAACGTTTTTATGTTTTGACGGAAAGTGTAGTCTGGCCATGAGTCCACCTTTTATGTTTGCACATATTTTTCACGCCCTTGTGGATAACCAAATGCCCATTGTGAGAAGTAAATCGTAAAAATATATATTTTTACTGCACTCGAACGATATTCCGTACATATCGATTTTCGGGTTTGCGAGTTAAAGAATTCGAATTGATTGAAATCCATCGAATCGGGATCCCGATGACTGTTGTAATGGAAGAAAAATATGGGCAGCCGCCGTACAACGTAATAACAAATTGTTTCAACAATTTGTTATATGTTTGACCGATACAAATTGTATGGTCAAATATAACAATCGAATAGGTTTATTCAATTGTATGCCGATTTCCCAACATCGCTTTCCCGCGAGGTGGGCGCTGTCGTAACGGGTGAAAGGCGAAGGAGAGGGGATTCGAGGTCACTGGTTGGTGTTGGGAATGAGGAAGGGAGGGGGGTATCGCTTAAATAGGCTGGTGGTGAGCAGGTTTGTTCAGTTTTGGTTTAGCACCGATACACGCTCCGGAGTTTTGTCTTGACGTGATACGCTTTTACTATTATTAATCGACATAGTGACAATTTTATAGAACTGTCCGTAAATTAGTAAACTGTGACATCGAGTGCTGATATTTTTACATCATGGAAAGGCACCGCTATTCTCATCACGATTACAGACCGTATTATGCCCCGGATCGAAGACGTAACGGGAGTCTAGATCGTGTGAGAGAGAGATTTAATTTCTCAAGATCCAAGAGTGTCGCTCCGGAATACCATCGACCGCGGCATAACAGCGGCAGTCACCGATCGTCACCGCACTACGACCGGGACCGCTACAGAGAGAAAACACCGTCAAAGAGACAGTCGTTGGATCGCCGTTATTCGACCCACAGAAGTGTTAGTCGTCCCCCGTCACCCCGCAGCGCAGAACCATCGAGGGCCGTTAACACCAACCAGGACTGTCACGTCGCAGAAAAAAAGTTGTTTTGGGTAGGCGGGAAAGGGACATTCGGATTTCTCATTGACGGAGAGTATAATATATTTTATTTAAAATCAAAATCAAAAGACTATTTGGAAAGGAAATCTTATACACAACGGATGGCCATGTATCCGTCGAAGAAGGACGATCGGGCTGGTAAGTGCACGGCAAAGTATACGATAAACAAATATAGATCTTCGTGTGATTCAGTCATCTCGATTTTTGATTCTTTTCTAAAACTGAACAGAGTGAAAGTGTTTACGACGTTGACGACACCATCCGTGTTGGATGAAGAGAAAATAAAGAGATGCAAAGATTACGAGTCTTTGGTACAACAGTTGGATAAACTAAAGAAGCACAATGAATTCGATACCAGGCTAGTGACACCGATGCGTCGATCTTCTGCGTGCATGTTTCGGAAGGGTTGTAGGGATTACAGCGAATGCGTTTATTGCCAACTGGAGTCGCTTAATAATCTAGTCACGAACAAGTGTGGGCTGAGAACTTCGAGAGAGGCGAACGACGACACTCCGAATGGCTTGTTTGATACGGCTGTCGCGAAAATTACGGCCGGTAGAAAAAGGTCAGCCTCCACGTCGTCTTTATCGTCAACATCATCGTCTTCATCTTCATCATCGTCATCATCGTCATCCTCCTCGACTACCTCTACGGGATCGAAAAGACGTGGAAAAAAACAAAAAAAGACTGATTCTCCCAAAAGCCCGATAATTGTCAAACCAGTTACGACTGGCGAAGTGAATACGGATCCATCAAACGAGGTATCCTCGAGAGATACGGAAAATGAAGATGGCGGTGATAGAGCGACCGAGCCTGAGAGTGACACAGAAGAAGAAGAAGAAAGAGCGGACAGTGGTGAACATAAGTCCTCCAAAGACACCGATGCCGCCGTATCGCCACGAACCAATCTAAACGAGAAAACAGCAGTCACCCTCGACAAACCGTCCACCACTCCGACGAGGATGTCAGTCGAGAAAACCGTCTTCACGGAGACGGCACAAAACGTCCTCAGTCCTGCGGCATCACAAGCGTCTGATTCGTCATCACCATCGTCATCGTCAGAAGACGAAGAAGACGACACGAAAGAAAAAGGAACTTCTTTGTGGAGAAATAGGGGTGGATCGTAAGACTTTGTCGGAGTGATGGATCGCTCTACATTCAATATTGACCAACAGCCGAAACCTTATTTGGGGCGCAGCGATCTCGAACTGCTCTTCGACTACATTTTAGTAAAAAAAATGGGACTCAAAATCGAGTGGGACAAGGCAGTGGCCGAAGGCGATTGTGAAGCATTTTTGGCAAAACTGTGTACAAAAATCGCCAAAGAAGGATGTGATTTGTCCATCGTCCGGACAAAAGAAGACGGTTCCAAGGTCGTGTTGGACTTGAGCGGGGGATTCGTTACGACTGTATTTGATGTAGATATGTAAATAACTTTATTACTGTAGTTCTTAGATATGCAAATATAAATAACATTGTAACTGTTGTGTTCTCATTACCTTTTATTTGATGTAGATATGTAAATAACTTTATTACTGTAGTTCTTAGATATGCAAATATAAATAACATTGTAACTGTTGTGTTCTCATTATCTTGTTCCTCAAACCCATTTGTATTGTGGACAGAAAAAAGAGGTATTCACTAAAACTCGGCCAAATCCGTATCAATGTAGTAGCTTGTCTCGGTTTCAGCCGAGACCGCGGAAAGCGTATGTACAAACCGCAACTCGGCCGAGCTCGTGGAAGTCAAACTCGGTTTTGGCCGAGCACGGTGCAGTGTATGTGTTTCTCTGGTACGGCCGAGCCCACGGTAATGAATGTTTTTCATGGTAGTTAATGTATTTCGGGTTCGGCCGAATCCGAGGTTGTTTCATGGTAGTTAATGTATTTCGGGTTCGGCCGAATCCGAGGTTGTGCAAAATTCGGTTCGGCCGATGCCGATGTAGAGTAAATCGGCATCGGCCGGCTCTCAGAAATGTGTGTGGACGTATCGACTGAAAATAAGTACTGTTTCGGGACACAACTATTTATGTGCAAAAAATTGTACCTCTATTCGGATAACCGAACGCTCACCACGCCATCGTAATGACGGGCGAGAAGAGCGGTACAATTTTTGTTTTTTGGCTCCCGGAAATTATTCCCACGGCGAGGACAAAATTATTCTCTTAGCGGAGACAATTTTTCTGAGATGAAAAATTCTTAGTAACAGTAAAAAAAAATCCCACCCTGCGACGCACCGGCCCCTCCCCGCTGCTCCTTCCTTGAAGGAGTCATTATAATGGGCAAGGAGCTAAAGAGTCGCGCGCGAACGATACCCTGTATATATCGATTTTTGAGGTTTTGTCGAGACGATTTACTCGACACACAAAAAAATCCCGCCCTCTGATTGGCTAAAAATTTTGGCGGGAAAAATACTCGAATCCTATTGGTCGTCGGTCCAGAGTTGTTGAGAGTAAAGGGTTGACTGAATAAAAAAGTGGTGGGGGAAACTCTCAGTCTCACGGTGGACGTCTGAGAAGATGGTCACAAACGGGATTTTGTAAATTATTTTTCGGTAGTAATTTTGTAGCAGCTAGAACCCGAGTTAATCCGGAAACCCCGACATAGCCTGTTCCGGGTCAGGTCTTTGAACTCACTCGAGACGGGCGTTCTGATTAGTAGGCGAATTTAGCGATGCATTCTTGTTTTAATATACACGTGTTTCGCCTACGCCCGGCCGAGGATTCAGACTCGTGTTTGGCTTTATGCTATCAAGGGTACAGATCAGACTGAAATTTGAGGTTTAACAAATTTTATTGAAAAAAATATAATACCAAGGTGGTCATTTCGGAGATCTTACTGTCGAAAATCCTGTTCTGGCCATCACCCGGAGTTTTTGGAAAGGTTGACACGTTGCCTCTCTATCTTAACGATGAAATCAACTGTTATCGGATTTATCTCTCTATTTTTCATTCGGATTTTAACGTCGTGACTCTTTCCTTCAAAAATATTCCAGATACCGAGAAGTCCATCGGAATCTTGAAAACTCTCTTTTGACGATACCTTTCCCGAATTTTGTTGGGAAACCACGGCGCATCGGATATCTTGTTTTTCTGTGGCCAGTTGAACGATGTCGGTGTTCATCTCCGGCGTGTAACACGACGATATTCTCGAAGAGAAGATCACGGCTTGAAATATCGCGTACGTTAAGCCAATACAAAACATCAAAACCATGTAATAACGACGAGCGCGTATCATCTGCGCTGTCAAACGTTGTTCGTATGAAGTATTACCGCTTTGTTTGTCTCGTATATAATTACGTGAACGTATCCGTCTCATTATGTTTTTGATAAATGTGCTCATGTTGAATTCGTCGGATCTTTAGCGATCGACGCTACTCCGAGAGTGAATAACTAGGACGGTTTATCCAACCAAGAGTCGGGGTGGTCTCGTCGAAAATACGATAATCGACATTTGTTCGCTTATCGGTCAGCTTTGGTCGAGAGTCGTATCCTGTCAAGATCACTCCAACCTACAACAAGACCGGTGTTTGTGTCAATTGCTCTCGTCCCGACGAAAAGAGGAGGACATAATGAGTTGCGTAGAAATCGAAGAAGCCTGGCACGATCTTACTATACAGGAGCGTTACTTATTGCTTCAACTCAAAGCCGAACGACGTTTGGCTAAACGTTTCTTAAACATTTCTAATCTCAAGGATTGTATTACCAGCATTGTGATAATTTTGTTTGTGTTATATTCTTGTTCGAACGACACGATCAGTACAAATTACGATCGACGAGATATCGTTGAATTGGACACGAAGGAACACTCAATCCGATGCGTCGTTCTGTTTGGCGAAGACTTTAGAAAATCCGAAAATCTTCTTGGAGTCTGGAAACTCCTCTGCGCAATTTCCCGTAAAACAACAACAGGAAACGATAAGGTGACCCGATCTTTCAGTCAGACAATCAAATTTGAAGGCGAAAACGAAATTTTGCTTGAGGAATCTACTTTTTTCACCAACGTATCGAATTCGACGATTCCGACTTCAGTTGCAAACGGGGAGTTATACTTGTAGAAAAACAATATATGTCCAAAAATTTACGAATTTTGTCGCTTTGAAAATAAATCATTTTTATGAAATATTTTTTGTCTCTTGTGTCTTGTTACCTCTACAGTACCGCTAAAAGATTTTCAAAGTCAATATCACCCCGTTTGCCGGATTTAGGGTGGAAATCGTATATGTTTCGGAGGGACAAAATCTTACAGAGCAAATATTTTTAAGGTCCGAGAATCTGTTTTGGGGTTGATGAGAGTCGGGAAAGCACGGACTCGCGGATCTCTACTCGAATCCCCACCAACAATCCTCCCGGCGTATCCCCTCCATTGCTCAGGGGTCGAGGTCGGCCCCCCACTCACCTCCTCACGTTTGAATACGCGCTTTCACTCTGATCGCGCCAGTTGGAAACTAGCCGCTGGAGTCGTTCAAGCTGACATATTTATGCAGAAAACCATCCCGGCGGAGGCAGAAGTGAAGTGAAGTGAAGTGAAGTGAAAACCGTCCATCAGATAGAAGTTCGGCGGAGGGAACGATCATGGAATCTGAGGACGAAATAAGAAAAATAATGTCTCGGGATTCGTTATATAAACAAATAATGTGTTCTAAAAATAATGAAACTGTAATGAACAAACTTGTGCGGAATATGAATTTCATCAATTCTCGGACGTCATCGACAGAGCCGTCACAACACATATGGAAATTGCGGGGGATTGAACGTGAGAGGAGGCAGAAGGAAAGAGCCGCAATGTCGTCCCGGATCACGAACAATTTGATTCCCGTGGACAACGAGAGCATAACGAAAATGCACGAGGCATACGGTGTCGAGGATTCAATCGTCGATATCCAAGACAAAGTCGAATCCGATATGAACGAGTTCGGTAAAATGTATCAAACAGCCTCTCTGGACGAAAGGTACGGAGCATTAACCGAGTTAGCGTCTGAATTTAAAATTTCAACGCTATCGACCAGAGAGGAGAGGGAGATAGAACGCGAGAAGAGGCAGAAGGAAAGAGCCGCGATGTCATCCCGGATCACAAACAATTTGATTCCCGTGGACAACGAAAGCATAATGAAAATGCGTGAGGCGTATGGTGTCGAGGATTCGATCGTCGACATCCAAGACAAAGTCGAATCCGATATGAACGAGTTCGGTAAAAATTATCAAACCGCCTCTCTGGTCGAAAGGTTCGGATTACTAACCAAATTAGCATTGGAATTTGGAATGTCGGTGCTACCCACGGGAGAGGAAAGGCAAATACGAAAGACAGAAAGGCACAGACAGTGGCAGGAAAGGAGGGAGATGAAGGCGAGACTTATCCACACTACGTTTGAAGATATCGACGGTCTGAGAAGAATCGGCGGGACTTATAAGACACCCAGTGGTGTCGGGAAAGTCAAAGAGATTGAGAAGATTGTTGAAAAACAAATGAGGAAATTCGATAAAATGTATACGAAAGCAGTGCAGAATGGTACGAGATACGATGTTCTGGAGGAATTGTTACAGCGTAGTAAAGAAACCGATGCACATAAAATGTAAATAACTTTTCTTGTAAATTATACTAGCGAAAATAATCTAACCTTTTTAGTCTATTATTGTAATACAGTTTTATATTTTGGTTTAAATTGTTTCACTTGTATATATGTTTGTAGAATGAAATAATCTTTTTTTGTAAATAACATTTATTTATTAACGAATGTTTTTATTTTTTTAAAAATCCTTTGAGATCAATCGGGAACCCGACAGGGGATCATGATTCGTGTAACGATCGGGATCCGATTATGGTAAGTCACTGAAAACCACTCTAACATGACCGTTAGTCGATACATAATCGGGGCAATTTTATTCGTATCTTTATTGGGTTTGGTTATGCTTTTGACGCATTACGTTTATTGGAAATTAGAATGTTCCATCAAGGAAAAGATTTCGTTAAAAACACAAGGGGGTGGCGGGGTCAGCGGTGTCGGTCTCGAAGTTATGGAACCGGAAGCGGCCCCGGGCAATTGGATGTCTGTCGAACCAGAAACCATCTGCAACAAATCGGACGTAGACGAAAAGGATGTCGAACCCGAAACCAGCTGCAAAGCAACGCAGACAGATTTCGGTTGCCCGAATTTGGCCGTAGTTGGCGAAACGATCCAGCCGAATGCGTCCGAGTCTGAAGATACGATCGGCGGCGAGTCGAAAGTTGACATTTTACCTTCGGCCCCACCACCTGAGTTAGTGGGGGGCGAAAACAGTCCCGACCGCTGGACGCCCCCGCCGCCGTACAACGAAGTCGTTGAGACGTACACACGAAACGATCTGGAATGGTATCGCGTGTTTGCGGCGTTCAATGAGAAACGCATGTCTATGGCCGTACACTGGACCCCGCCGCCTGTGAGCGGAAAACCGTTGAAAAGGTGCGTAAGTGAAGTAGAGAAATTCGCCAACGCAGAAACGCATCCGGTAGGCGCACACGAAATTTTCGCTTTCATAAAAGCTTTCGTCGCTCTCACGAATCTCGTCTACGCGGAATCGGCGGTGGATAGTCCGGTCAATGTCACCGACGCCGTTACGTCAATCTCCGTCGAGGACGACGGTCATCGTGAATCGCGCGTGGACTTGTTCCGAAAGGCGTTCGTTCTGCTCGTGAGTCAATACGTACCGAAAACCCCGATCAAAAACAGAGTAGTCCCTTTCGGCTACGATTGGTTCATCTTTTCCGGTCGCATAACGTATGCCGTCATAAACGCTCACGTGACGTTATGCTCGATTAATCGCGGGGCAACCGCCGTAGCAGTCACCGCCCGTCCGTATTACACGGCGGACGAATATTCGGTCACCACGCGCGCCGTAGTGGACGGATTAAAGAACATCTGCGCGAATTTCACGTACTCGTTGGGCTACGAGAGATACAGTTCCAACCGCGTGTACATCGGCGTCGCTTTCCTCTACGCCAGCCTGTTAGAAATCGCTTGTGATCGCCTATTGACCGACGGACGGATGCCGGACTACGCGGAAACGTTAAACGGAATTCTCACGGACCCTTCTAACCGTTATGACGCGTTTGAGAGTCTGATCGGCGATATAGGCAAACGGAGTCCGACCGCCACTGAAAGTTCACGGGTCAACGCTCCGAACGAGAAACGCGTGCCGGTCGGCGCGAAACGCGGTGACGTCACTTACGACGGTGTTTACGATGACAGAACGTTTATAGCCCATCGTAGACTGCGCATGTACGCGTACATCCGGTCGTATTGCGAACAACTGCCGGCCATACAGATTCTACTCAGGGAAAAACGGTTGGACGACCAGAGACTGTCTGTCCTTTTGCGCGCCGTCGAACCGATGAGTGACGAATCGTCGTTGTTCTATTTCAATCTCCATTCGCGCGTGGGCGCGTTCAAGTATCGCAACGGCTCGGCCCTTTTCGGCGCGGCGGGTCTTTCGAAATTTAGAAACGGCGTCGGCCGCACCTTTGAGGGCGGTGACTCGTTCGGGCGCGTTTACGCGGCGGACGGAGCTAGCATACTGTTCGTGCAAAGCCGAGCATTCACGTTTCACACGATAGGGCAATTGACCGATTTGGCCTACGGGGAAATTGAAAAATCGAACCGAGATCTGATGCCCGCCTGGTTGATGGGACAACGGCCGCTATTTCTTTCGGAAAAGAACAGACTGTCCGACATACCTTGCGGTCCACACCTGGAACCGTGCGTGATCGACACCGGCAAGAGCGAGGGTCTGATGTTGGACCTCATCGGCCGTCGTAATACGACCAATTATACGCCCGAAGAGGCTTCGTCAGCGTTGGTAGTGTTCGAAGACCAGAACATCGGCGCCGTATTCACATCCGTTCGCGAAAAAAATATGGACGTTCATTATAGCCGATGCACAGTGGCCACCACCTACTTCACGTTCACCACGTATTTTCGTATAACTAGAGAGAGCGTCAACGACGCTGAGGATATACGCCTCAGCTGCTATACGGGCAGTTCCGCTAAAATTAAGAAGAAACAGAAACGCAACGCCTCTTCTGGGGATTCTGACGTCAAAGGATCGACGACTGCCGTCCCTAACGCGGATGAGAAACCGGCGAGAGGTGCAAAAGGAAGAGATGACGAAACCGGTGACTTTGATATGAAGGAAAATTCGTCAGACGGAACGTTTGAATTCAATTACTGTTCGGTCCGAGTCTTCGTGCAGACCCGGGACGGTACGGATTATTTGGGTGGCGCCGTACGACCGGTGGTCACCAATTCGGTGGAAAAGAGGTCCAAAAGTAAATGCGCCTACAAATCCGAAGATCTAAAAAACGTATCCTTAACGGTGGCACCCTACGGAGGCGGTGATGACGGTTCGCCGGATCAACCGGCTTCGATCACGATTCTGTACAGGCCGAAAAACACAAAACAAGCGAAAATACCCTTGTCGCTGGCGGAGCGCGAGATTTCACCTTTCGCCACTGTCGAGCGTAAAAATGAAATTTTTCGGATAAAAATAGATTTAAGATATTCTGTATATTGTGACACGGTCGGTAAAATCGTCGTATTAGTTGACGCGCATGAGAAAAGGGCATGTATCGCGTCGATTCGGTCGAGCATATCGCAAGACGAACAGCAGTCTGATGAAAATGAAACACTCGCTAAAACTTCACTCCTTCTGGCGGAAGAAAATTTAGGTACGATAAAATACGACTCTAGGCGCAACCTGCGCACGTACGTATTTTTTGATAGCGGTTAGTTAGAATCGCGGTAACAACCGTTGAGTGGGAGGGGAGGGGGGTTCAGTCCCGGCCACGCCCTCAAGGGTGGGGAGAGGGGGAGAGCAATCAGCGTGCCGGCAGTCAGTCAGCTTTGGGATACTCAGTCGAGCGGTCTACATCTGTTTTAACCCGACGCACCCGTGAAGAAGAACGAAGACGTAGAATCAATGGATAACGAAATGTTTTATGAATCTGAAAAAATGCGCGATCTTGTAAATCGAGAAGAACAAGTAGTTGCCGTCGTACGTTGTGGTGATAATATTTTATCCGCCGTAAAATTGACACCGCCGGATCTCGAGCTTCAGAACAGTCTTCTTGCACGAGCGAAAGAAATCATAAAAGAGGAGGAGAAGAGTTCCATGTCGTCGGATAACAACGGAAAGCGTGGTGGCATTAAACGCAAAAAAAATAAAATCGCCACACGCACCGGCAGTGCTACGACAGTGGATCGAGAACGTTTCCAACGAATCAACAGAGACGCTTTTCGAAGAAAAGTTATGAAACTGGTGGACGGGTGGATTCGGTTGCTTAAGGACGGTGATGAACTTAAACAGACTGTAGTCACTAACGACGATCAAGCAAAAACAAAAGGGCCCGAAAAAAGATCGAAGAGAGGCCCCGAGAAAAAGGTAAAGAATATCTACGCCGAAGAGATACGGGGGAGTTGCAGCGGCGACGCGGACGAATTGTTTCGTCAGCAGAATGGATATTTGTATTACAGTATTTTTTGTACAAAAGAGTTGGAATCTCTATTGACGAGTAAAAGACAGAAAATGGAGGGGGAAAACGAAATTGACGTTTTGATAGACAGACTGGCCATGCTGGCGAACATCTACATCAAAATAATGTACACGTTCGACATAAGACCTACGGTATTCATCAAATTCGACGACCGGGAAGTCCCGGCGTTGTTCGCCCGCCAGACGGTGCCTACGCCGGACACGTGCGTCACCGGCCCTCCGGGATATTACTGGACAAAGATCTTGCATTCTGACAACATCGTCAAGCCGATACAACGCGTCCCTTTACAACGCGTTAAATCGGAAAGACTCTTGCAGGATGTGACTTTCGTCGTTGTCGGCGAAAGAGCGTTGGATCAGCTGTTTCCAGTCGCACCGAATCAGTTCTTCGCGCAACAACGATCGCGAAAACGTTTCAAAGAAACATACAATTACCTAGCGTCCATTCCGGAAGTCGACCTTTCCCATTTGGGTTGGGACATTATCAAAGGGACGGGTGTTATAGATCCGATAAAAACGTTTTTGCCAAAAATAACAACGGCGGAGGTTTGTTCTGCGGACGATGAAGTTTTCACCAACTACATGGACATGTTCGTCACCATGGTTGTGCTGAGATTGAAAAACGAACAACTCACGTTGGCTCACAAACAGGTCTCTCCTAAACAACCGCGCGTACTGAGGACCGAATACAAGTTCGAGATCGCTGGGAGAGCAGACCGCCCGGCGATTTATTTTTTCAGGGACCGGAATGATTTTGTGACGGACATTTCGGTGTTGAGCGTGGTTGACGATCTCTTTGGCTCGGAGGAAATTGTGTCTAGGATGATGGGAGACGGTGACTTTGACGACGGTGTCTACTTTTACGACGTACTGTCAGTGAACGAAATTCTGACGCTACTGAAATCTCTCGGAATATCTTACGTTCAACCGGAACACCAAGATTTCTACACATACGTTCTGTCTTTCAACGACGATGTGCGTGAAGCGATAGCTTGCTCGTCTCATACTATCGACTACAGACTCGAAGATGTCATCGCGGCAGGCACGTTTATTAAACTACACGAGACGGATCCGGCCCGTTTCAAACCCGCCGAATGTCTGATTAAGGCCGATGATATAATCGTGACAACCAACATGTCGCAGTACACCACGACCTACTACGTAGAAAAGGGTAAAAAACTATTGAGAGTTCTAAACGGGTATCCCGAAAATCTCCAGCGGAGCGATTGCGTCATGCGCGTGTTCAAGTTGAAATGGAAAGGAAAAGATTGTTCGGAAATCCCAAAATCCCTTTATACGATTTTCCCTCAATTTAGTTTCGTTTTCAAGAACATGGAGTTGTACGAAGAAGTCGAAGCGGGAATAACGACAGACTTTGGGTCGACTGAGATTATTTTTCCGGACATGAGGTATAGTCTGATCGAAATGAAACCGGAAATCACAATCGGTCCAATGGAAGTTCGGGTTTCGCCCGAGGAGGATATTTTAAAAGATTTCAACTTTAATCTCTGATCCGATTAATATAACGGCCCGTTCAAAAAGAACACCGTCACTGCCAGTGTCATCGATCGCTACTTGTTAATGATACATTTATAAATTTTACCAACAGTATTTTTATTATTTATAAACATATATTTACATATTTATCGTTTTGATTTTTTTGCCTTTCCACCGGCATTTTTATTTTGTTTCTTTGTCGGTTTGTCCTGTTTGTCATGTTTGATCAACAGATTAACGGACGAAATTTTCTCCAATCGCTCCGTACCCAAGTAAACGGCTTGTACGGGAAAATCTTTCCATTCGCATCCCTTCTCGTCGGTCACGGTGTCGGTTTTGAAATCGTATTTTATACTGTCCTTGACCACGGGCGTAAAGTCGTGGAACACCATCGACGCGGGCGTATCGCCTTTATTCACGATCCTCATCCGAGCGTACCTCTTGGGTTGGCCTTTATCGTTTTCACCCACAATGATGCTCTTTTTGACCTTCCTCTCCTTGCTAGCTCCCGCGGGTAACGCGGAATTAACAATCTTGACGATACAATATCTGTTGTTGATGTTCGATGATCCGACACACTTTTCAAGCACTTGGGTCATCTCAGGCGTCATCACAATACTGAGACTCGAGATGTCTATGGAGTCTTTGTCGCGCGCGACCTCATCGTGTTTGACGAAACGTTTGTCGATGTCACCGCGAGGGGCCGGTTGAGGCTGCGGGGGCGCGATCATACCAACGTCGTCTTTACTTTTAGATTCAGTTTCTTTATTTGATTTTTCAAATTGTGACGGACCCGTCACGGTGGCCAATATCTTTCCGACCAAAGGTGGTGAAACGACCTTATTGCCCTCGCCATCGCGACGTTCACTCGGTATTTGTAACTGAACGTGCATCGGCACCGCTTCCGCTATTGGAGCCGGTGTACGCTGGCTGCTGTTTTGCGTCGTTTGTACAGGTGAGGCTATCGCCTCCTTTCTCGGAACAGGCGCTGGTGGACGTTCGGGAACGTTTTGGGTGGGTACTGCCGGCGAACGATCGGGAACGTTTTGAGACGTCTTCGCGGGTGCTGCCGGCGGAAGCTGAGGAACGTTTTGAGATATCCTCGGGGATGCCACTGGCGGACGTTGGGGAACGTTTTGAGACGTCGTCACTGGTACCGCCGGTGGGCGTTGGGGAACGTTTTGAGACGTCGTCACTGGTACCGCCGGTGGGCGTTGGGGAACGTTTTGAGACGTCGTCACTGGTATTGCCGGCGAGTGTTGGGGAACGTTTTGAAACATCGTCACTGGTACCGCCGGCGGACGTTGGGGAAGGTGATACGTCATCACTGGTGCCGCCGGCGAACGTTCGGGAACGTTTGCCACCGTCCCGGGGAGGTCTTTTCTCTGAGCCTGATCCGGCGGACGTTCAAATTCGGGGACGACATGTCTGATTTTTGCTGCCGCTGCCGCTGCCGCGCGTTCACGTTCCGCTAAAAGTTCACTGTTCAATTGTTCATTTCGTTTGCGCTCGCCGTCGAGTCTGAACTCGAGATCCTGGAGGCGGCCTCGTTCCGATAACAACCATTCGTGCTCTTCTTTGAGTTTCGCGTCGACTTTGTCGAACCGCTCCCTTTCGTTCCGCAACGTTTCTTCCATCGATCTCAGACGCTCGGCGTTCTCGTTGTTCTCGCCGCGCTCATCCATCATCTGTTTTTGTAGTGCCTGTATTCTGTTTTGATACTCTTCCGCCCTACTACTCATCGTTCCTTCGATGTCGTATAATTTCCTTTCTAACATTTCTATCGCACCGGCGTTCGTCATGATGTCGGCGGCGTAACCGGTTTTTAAAAGCTCTTCTGCCGGCTCTGTTTCAGCGGGTTCTATTTCGGATTCACCACCGTCTGTGTATTCGGACGTTCGGGCTTCGTCGTCCGCGTCAGCCGCGTCTTTGGTAGCGGTCACGACAACGATGGCGACGAATATGGCGAACACCAATAGCGGTATCACGTAACCGGAAATCATTGTCTGTCGATATATTTACTTATCACCGTCTGCGGAGAAAGTCTCACCCAAGCCCACCGGCTCGTGCGACACGGGGGCGGGCGAAAGAGTGTGGGTTTTTTTCGAAAGGGACCGGCTTTTTTTCGCCCGCGCCGATTTCATAGCTTTTTTTTGTGGAACGTCGGTCGTGTCGGTGGCTGGTCGCCTTTTGTTCGTTGCATCGCACGGGCGTTTTGAAGTGTTATCCGCGGTGCGGGTGGCAGCGGGTGGGCCGGTCACAACCGGCCCGGGCGATATGCTCGTGGCGGTTGTAAGCCGGCATGCGGTATTGCTTGACTTCCTTTTTGCACCGGCTTCCGTGACGTTCGCTCTATTTTGGGGTTTCCTACTTTTCTTCGTCTCTATGATATCATCAAATTCGTCTCTGGCCCGATCTGTCAGATCGTTCAGTTTGCTGACGGTCAGCGTTCTCGTACATTCGGTCATTTCTCTCTTTTGATAAAAGATGTTGCACGAGCCCAACACCATGTATAGCGAACTGTTTGGATACACGTAACTGCAGCCGACTTTATCCCAGCCGATGGTCTGCTGGTAAAAGAGACGCGATCGCAAGACGCGGTTTTTCATCACCTTCTCGTGCGTTTCCATGACCCTCAAAAACGTTTTAACGCTATCGGTCGTATCGAGCGTGTATACCATCCTCATTACGGGTGTTTTTTTGATGGTCGGCCGGTAACCGGAACCTTGATCTTTATCGAGCCAAGCAGCCGTCTCTGTTTTGGGATATTCACACAGCACGCCGAAACTGAGTACTCGAAATCCGAAACACAACATGATATGCACCGTGTGAGCTGCCGGGACGATCGGATCGTTGGCGTTGTTCGGTTCCCACTTGGCCCGGGTACGAAACGCGACGATCGCGTCTTTCTTGTCGGCGGCCACATTCCCCAGTGAAAATAGAAAATCCAACACTACCGGACGTTCTTGAAGGGCTTCATAAATTTTCGCCTCAAAGTTACGAAAGTCGTTAACGACACCCGGAGGGTACGAGTTCCACCAGAACGACGGCGGAAGACCTTCCGAAAACTGATGTCCGGGAAGATTTCCCCTCGCTTTATTTTTTATCTTTTTTCGTTTGCCTTCAATTCTGGGTCTTGTAGGTCTAGTCAACGCCACGTGCGAATTGAGGACGTAAGAACCCACAAAATGCCAACTTGGATACGAATGCTCGCCGACGCCGACGAAAACGTTAGTTTCTTTCGTGAGCACTCGCGGAAACTTGACTTTGGCGTGACTCAGCGGTTTCCCGACGATTTTCACGATATAGTCGGTGGTCGGACAAACCTTTGAACGGTTGAACCGATGGTCTATGAGCAGAGTCGCGTTGTCGAAACTGAAAAGACGAACATTTTCAAACAAAAAGGTTTTGATTACGCCCTGGTTTTTAATTATCGTAGATACGAATTCTGCCGGTATCGAAATCATTTCTATTTCGAAAATATCCGTTTTAACAAAAAAAGGCAAGAGGTGGGTATAAAATTCTATTTTCAATACACGTTGTGGTTTACTGTCAATTTTACCCGCTTTCGGCATCAAACTGTCGAGTGCCTTGGTCGTATTTGCTTTGGTAACGAACATGCTGACGGAATCTTTGGCGCTCTCGGAAGGCGTGAGAACTCCGGCGTCTGATTCGTCGCTGTCGGTCTCGCTTTCAATAACCACCGTTGATTCGGAATCGGTGCTATCGCTCTCGCTTTCGTCATCGTCTAGGGTTATATTTCTTTTCGCTACTTTAACGCGCGCCGACTTGCCGAAATTGCTCCACTCGAAATCTTCGCTGTCGGAGCTCGATGACGACAAGTACGATTGGGCTCGCTTCATACTTCGTTCCTTACTACTATTTCCGAATTATTCGAATAATTTAACGAAATCTTGGACGATTTCTTCTTCCTCTTCTCCTTCCTCCGCTATAGAAACGTCATTGACCTTATTCTTCACAATGGGCTTTTCTGCTACGTAGGATCTTCCGTCGGACGTTGCGGCGTCCTTACCTTTCCCATCTCCCCCCAGAGCTTCGTCTATGCAGGTGCGCATCAACGAGTCGCATACCTCTTTTATCCGCCCGATTACCGCCGTTCTCTTTTGGCCGTCTAATGAATACAACCAAGTCAGAACCGCGATTAGGACGATTAACAAAAAGTAAAACACCAACGTTAACAGTTTGGGCAGACCGACCAGGACGACTACGAAAGCAGTGACGCTGCAAAACGCCGTATTGCGCAGCATAGCTATATCGGCCGCGTCCAACGGACCGGCTACATACGCAACAGTACTGCTCAACACCATGATTTACAAACTTATAGATTTCGCGGCCGAACCCGTGAGCTCGGCTAAAATTTCAAAGTGCCAAAACGACCTTCCACTCCGCCGTCCGTCACGAGACTGAACGTTTCCCCCACCACTTTTCGGCTCTGTCAACCCCTAATCTTCGACAACTCCCAACCGCCAACCAATAGGATTCGAGTATTTTTCCCGCCAAATTTTTTGACCAATCAGAGGCCCGGATTTTTTCGATCGTTGGAAAAAACGTCTCGACTTAACCCCCAAAATGCATATATACAGGGTATCGTTCGCGCGCGACTCTTTAGCTCCTTGCCCATTAAAATGACTCCTTCAAGGAAGGAGCAGCGGGGAGGGGCCGGCGCGTCGCAGGGTGGGATTTTTTTTTATTACTGTTGGATACGAATTTTTTCATCAGAGAAAATTTTTGTTCTGGCCGGATTTTATTTTTTGGCGAGACATAAAAAACGAAAAAAAATTACCGCTCTCCTCGTCTGTCATTACGAATCCAAAATAGCTATTAGCACCGCCGTCACACAGCGCTGTGGGCGTTCGGTTACCCGAATAGAGGTACAAATTTTTAAATCCGTACGTTTTTTATTTTTACATTCTGACAGGCCGGAGATTTCAAAACTTTTCTCGCAGAGTTTTATATTCTGCCGACCGCTCTTCTCGTCTGTCATTACGAATCCAAAATAGCTATTAGCACCGCCGTCACACAGCGCTGTGGGCGTTCGGTTACCCGAATAGAGGTAAAAATTTTTAAGTCCGTGCGTTTTTTATTTTTACATTCTGACTGAGGCCGGAGATTTCAAAACTTTTCTCGCAGAGTTTTATATTCTGCCGGACCGCAAAACTCATACGTTTTTGACACTCTGCACTTCGTGTCCATATTGCCGTTTTAAGTCAATGCCGTCCACTTGCGGACCATCGCAGAACTCGGTTTAGGCAAATACGACGCCGAAACGGCCGTATCGTCACATCTAGGATCGGCGCGAAAAGAGGTGTAAATCAGTGCATTTTTATTTTTTATTTTGACGGAAAGTCGGTTGGAGATTTCAAAACTTTTCTCGAGTAAAAATGTGTGTAACAAATTAACCCCCCCCAGTCAGCGACGCGCCGGCCCCTCCCTGCTGCTCCTTCCTTGAAGGAGTCATTATTATGGGCAAGGAGCTAAAGAGTCGCGCGCGAACGGTACCTCGTATATATGCATTTTCGGTGGCGTGTCGAGATGTAATTTTCGACGCGCGGAAAAATACGGCCTTCTGATTGGCTGAAATTTTTGGCGGGAAAAATACTCGAATCCTATTGGTCAGCAACCGGGGGTTGTCGAGAGTATAGGGTCGACCGAACCGAAAAGTGGTGGGGGAAATGCTCAGTTTTATGTTAGACGTCGAAGAAGATGGTCGCAAAGGGGACTTTGAATTTTTCACACTCACGCGCGGGTAACCGACCCTCACGCGGTTAACCAAAAATTTAAAGCGGTTACCCGCGCGTTCTGATCAATATCTCGCGCGCCCTTTCTGTGAGCTAGGGACCTGTACGGAGAACGGAAAGGGATAAGTTCGTGTTTTCCAGATTAACCGCCATTCGGGTGTATTGTAGAAATAGTTGTGTCCCAGGGGTTTCAGCCGAAATGCAAAACACAAACATTTCCACCGCTCTGCACGTCAAACGCTTGTGTTGACGGTTAGTTGTAATTGCCGTCCCTACGGTGCCAAAATAGTTGGTAGATGACCGGGAGGAAGCCGGAATAAAGGTGTATATTTTAATTGTCCCCGGCCGAGTTTAATTTTCACCTGAAATACAATCAATATCGAATCGCGTAACGGGCGATGGCCAAGTGGGCAACACCCCCCAGATATTCGCATAAAGAAATATACAGTAACTGTGAATGGGTAATCTTATCCTACAGTGAAAAGTTGTATATGTATCTCGTTTGGACAACACATATTCTAACTAAAGGAGGAGTAAATGAGGAAGCTTATTGAAAGTCTACAATTTTATTGAGACAAATAATAAAAACTAGTGATCAATCGGTATTTGTAAGTCTACAATTTTACTGAGACAAAATAATAAAAACTAGTGATCAATCGGTATTTTTTCAGAGTCGCGGTTGTTTTTCTTATTGTTTTTAATTTTGATTTTTTGTTCACTTCCACTTTTGCTATCGGTCTTTTGCGCGAGTGAAATCGGTGGCAAATCAAACGGGCTGTGATTGTTGTTATATCCCATTACTTCCCGTTGGATGTTCAATATCGATTCCACGGCTGATTCGTTTATATCATTTAGTTTGGCATCCGCATCGTGGTCATTGTTCACATTTTCTTCTAAATCGGTGTCTTCCTCAAAGAAGGTGCGATGAACGTCTTCCGCCTTGTACAAAGTACGCGCCTTTTTCCCAGTCGCTCCCTTTTTCGTTTCCTTATTTTTTATCTTTTTTTCCGGCGGAGGTTGTGTTTCATCATCGTCCGTTTCCATCGCTCCTTCCCCGACCTCTAAAGCACCGTATTCACTGTCTGCGTTGCGGGTGATATATTTTACGGTGGCAAAACGGTCCATAGAAATTTCGCAAACCAGTCTGCGCAGTTCGTTATATAGATCTTCGTAGCTACCGTTAAACATCATTTCGTTACCACTCAGGATCTTCGGATCGTGTTGTCGGAGTTTTGTGGCTAAAGCCTTCGTGTGGTCCTTGCATTCGTCGTTCCTCGGTGCGATGCAAATGTAGCGGTCGATTTTACCCCTTTTAGCGTATTTAACGGCTGACTCTAAACGTCTGTAGACAAACTTCCCGTCTTTTTCAAATATGATATATTCGCAATCGTTGCTCGTAGTATTGCGCTTTCTTTTCACCTCCTTGTTGTCTCGTATCGGTTTGTCTTGAGAAATCGTGTTAGCATCGTTAGTTTTTGGTTGGCCGTTTTTCATTTGACACATCGATCGATCGCCAAACAGTGAAATGGAAAGGATGTCAAACAGACCGTTGAAATGGCGTTGGTAAAATATCATCTCGTCGACAGGTTCTAGTGCCAACGCTTCGGCCTTTTTTTTCCAGGCATCTACGATGGAATTAGCTGTGGCCAAGACGCTGTTCATCTGGTTAGAGGTGCCGGAGTTGCTCTTATCGTTATCGGTGTTATGTCCGTAGTGGAAAAACAATTTCTCTACTTTCATATTGTGAGCGAATTTCCCTTCCGATTTGGTCAGCGGCAGTGTGTCGAACATTTCCGTGTCTAAATACGAAGCCAAATCCTGTTCTGCGGTGGTGTTGGTTGGGGAATCTCGGCTCTGTGCGAATTCAGCAGCCATGTTATACGGCGAACAGCAAGCTGGTACTATGTGAAGACAATCGGGTCGGTTGTCGAGTTTTATAGTCTGGCTGACTCGAGAGGTCGACAAAAAAGCAAAGACTGCCGATGTTTCGTTGGACTGACAGAAAGCGAAAAATGTTTTGTTTACTACAAGGTGCGCTCTGGAAAGGGGATCGTCCTATCGCTTCCGGTTTCTTCGGTGTACTGCGGTGGCGGCGGCAGAGAGATAGACACCGAGGACGATGGCGACGTCGAGAACGATGATAACGACGGGATGGGGTGGGGATGCCGTTCGAAGGTCGAGAGTGGGACTGGCTCCCCGCCCTCCGCACACTTTGTGCAGCTGCACTGTGGCGGTTCTGGGAAAACTAACGGAAACGGGTTGAAATGCGCGGTCGAACTTACTTCGGAATACGGGGGTAGGCGATCTATAATGACTGCACTCAGGTTTGTCACGTTTGATTTTCTCTTAAAATGGCAAAACCTAGTGACGCAAAACACTGCTCCGATACCAACAGCTACCGTGGTAACGATACCAACTACTATTACAAAAATCATCGCACTAAATGTCGTGAAACCTTACAATCTTATGCGGGGTCCGGAACTACGGCTCCGCGTTTTTCCTCAACAGATTTTGTAACGCTTTCTCAATCTTGACGACTACCGATTGGTCGTCGTCGCAACTCGCAAGCTCGTCATCGCTCGTTGTGTAGGAGGTCGACGTCAAAGTGTTCACGCTTGTAGTGTCCGTGTCGAACTTTTCGTCAAAACTCGTAGTGTCGGTCACGCTCTCCCATTCTTCACCCGGATCGTTCCGACTCGCGCTGTCGCAGAGTAGGACTTTTGCGTGGGAATTTTCGGCGGTCGTCGCTCTTCCGTAAAGTCGGTAATCGGTTCTCGTAATTTCGTCCACGATGAATCCATATACGTGTACGACGTTGCCACATTTCTCAGCATCGACGGTCACCAGATCAGCGTTTGAACCGATGTCTTTCTGTGCATCGTACCATTCGGCGGACACAGCGCGCACCGCTCCTTCCACTTCGGTCTCACCGATTATCTCGAACAGCACGCCCGCCAACAGGGCATTTCCTTCCGGATTGTTAGCGATACCGAACACGTCTTTGCGTTCGGACGAGAGCATTCTGTGAAGACGTCGTAGCGTCCGTGAAACCGACTCGGGATGTCCGGCGGTATCCAGTTGAACTCGAATCACGCCTACTGTCGTTTTTCGTGAGTGCGATCTACGCGGACCGTCCGATTGTGCTCTCAGCAGACCCGTGTCAACGATAAACAACATTTCGAGACCGCCGTCTGGCGCGGACGTCAGTGGAAGCAGTTTAGCCTCTTCTGGACGGAACGCGAAACGGAAAGCGCAATCACCGACCGCCAAAATGGTGGGACCGTATATCCCGATTGGCGACGCGTTGTACAGTCGCAAGTCAGACGGAGAAGGTTCGTAAAGTACCGCGTAACCGATGTCGTCATGGACGCCTACCATTTTGTGCGACCATCCTGCTGGTACGCTCACACCACCGTCCAACGCTTTTGCGCAAGACGATGTCACCAAGTAGTATGGTGGCAAGGTGAGCGCGTCATTTTCGGCCACCATGGTGCCGATACGTGAGCGGAGAACGACCGCCGCATCGCCAAAAACGAATGTAACTGTTTGTTTGTCATTGCTCCGGTCGTTTTGAAAGTCTTCCACTTTATTAGCGATCACGGCCGCTTCCTGGACGAGGTGAAGTCCGCCGTGCTTGAGCGTAGTAACAGCTTCGCGTTTGGCTCGTATTCCGTCACCCGCGATATCGGTCCCCTCCGAAGAGTTTCTTGTTTCTGTAATTTCGGCTTCGTCGGAAATATTATTAGTTACTCTTGCGTCTCCAGTAGTCTCTTCAGTGGGCGTGAATGGTTTTTCAGGAATTGTATCCACCACGGGAGGAGTTACGTTTAATGAAGTGTTCTTCCCCGTGAATGTGTTTTCAGGAATTGTATCAACCGCGGGCGGAGTTACGTTTAATGAAGTGTTCTTCCCCGTGAATGGGTTTTCAGGAATTGTATCAACCGCGGGTGGAGTTACATTTAATGAAGGGTTCTTCCCCGGCGGTAACACTTCCGGTTCGATCGTAGGCGTGAATGGTTTTTCAGGAATTGTATCCTCCGCGGGCGGAGTTACGTTTAATGGTGGTAACGCTTCCGGCTCGATTATGGGCGTGAATGGGTTTTCAGGAATTTTATCCACCACGGGCGGAGTTAGGTTTAATGGCGGTAACGCTTCTGGCTCAAATGTGGGCGTGAATGGTTTTTCAGGAATTGTATCCACCGCGGGTGGAGTTACGTTTAATGGCGGTAACGCTTCTGGCTCAAATGTGGGCGTGAATGGTTTTTCAGGAATTGTATCCACCGCGGGCAGAGTTACGTTTAATGAAGTGTTCTTCCCCGGTGGTAACGCTTCCGGCTCGATCATGGGCGTGAATGGGTTTTCAGGAATTTTATCCACCTCGGGCGGAGTTAGGTTTAATGGCGGTAACGCTTCTGGCTCAAATGTGGGCGTGAATGGTTTTTCAGGAATTGTATCCACAGCGGGCAGAGTTACGTTTAATGAAGTGTTCTTCCCCGGTGGTAACGCTTCCGGCTCGATCATGGGCGTGAATGGGTTTTCAGGAATTTTATCCACCTCGGGCGGAGTTAGGTTTAATGGCGGTAACGCTTCTGGCTCAAATGTGGGCGTGAATGGTTTTTCAGGAATTGTATCCACCGCGGGCGGAGTTACGTTTAATGAAGTGTTCTTCCCCGGTGGTAACGCTTCCGGCTCGATCATGGGCGTGAATGGGTTTTCAGGAATTTTATCCACCTCGGGCGGAGTTAGGTTTAATGGCGGTAACGCTTCTGGCTCAAATGTGGGCGTGAATGGTTTTTCAGGAATTGTATCCACAGCGGGCAGAGTTACGTTTAATGAAGTGTTCTTCCCCGGTGGTAACGCTTCCGGCTCGATCATGGGCGTGAATGGGTTTTCAGGAATTTTATCCACCTCGGGCGGAGTTAGGTTTAATGGCGGTAACGCTTCTGGCTCAAATGTGGGCGTGAATGGTTTTTCAGGAATTGTATCCACCGCGGGCGGAGTTACGTTTAATGAAGTGTTCTTTCCCAGTGGTAACGCTTCCGGTTCGATCGTGGGCGTGAATGGTTTTTCAGGAATTGTATCTACCGCAGGTGGAGTTACGTTTAATGGCGGTAACGCTTCCGACTCGATCGTGGGCGTGAATGGTTTTTCAGGAATTGTATCCACCGCAGGTGGAGTTACGTTTAATGTGAATGATTTTTTAGGAATTTTATCCAACGCGCCCGGTAACGCTTCCGGCTCGATCGTTGGCGTGAATGGGTTTTCAGGAATTGTATCCACCGGCGTGAATGGGTTTTCAGGAATTGTATCCACCACGGGCGACGAAGCGTTCTTCATTTCCGTCGTTTTCACGGTCGGAAGGGGAACTACGTCCACCGGTGGCGTAACCGTCTTGATCGTGGGCGTAAATGGTTTTTCAGGAATTGTCTTTGCCGCGGACGAAGCGTTCTTCGTGTCCGCCGTTTTCACGGTCTGAAGGGGAAATACGTCCACCGGTGGCGTAACCGTCTTGATCGTATGTGTAAATGATTTTTCAGGAATTGTGTCCGCTGTGGACGGAGTTCCCTTTGTCTCAGTTGTGGGCGTAAATGATTTATGAGGAATTGTCTCCGCCGCGGATGAAGCATTCTTCGTTTTCACTGTTGGAGTCTCGATCGTGGGAATAGATGGTTTTACAGAAATTGTCTCCGCCGCAGACGTTGTATTCTCTTTAGATTTCGATGTGTATGTGTCTAAATATTCTGCCGAGGCGGAAGAGGTTTTATCAATGTCAATCTGTTTAGTATAGGCTGTTTCCTCCACGGATATTTTACTCCTCCGCGGGAGATCGGTAACTATAGTAGTTTCGGAAGCTGTTTCGTCCGAGCCAGAAATAGGTTCTTTGGTGGTCACCGTACCCTCTTGAACGGTTAAAGTTCGTGTAGAGGTGGGATGTTGTATAGTGTCCGTTACATTTTTCCCGTCATCCGTCGAGGTAACAGGATTTTCATCTTCGTAACAACCAATGTTGAGGAGAGGTTTAACACCGTTCATTCTGGCTAAAAACAGTACGAACGAACCGACAACGAAAAACGCCAAAACGATTAACGTCCTTCGTTTCATTTCTATTTGATTATTTTGTTCACTTATCAAGTGCCGGCCGGCGGAGATGACAACATCTTGCTCACGAAAAAAATACCAATTCAATTAACCTTTTATTCATCTTCTTCGCGTCTAATCTTCTCGTGATTAACGTCCGCGGCCAGCCGGCCGAGTTTACGGGCGATCGAATCGTTTTTCCTCTTTCTTCGAGTCATCTTGTTGAAATCTTTTTCACGTAGTTTCGTAGACACAGAAAGCGGTGGGAACCAGACGTTCCATTCTTTCATCGCTTGCCTTATACCTGTTTTTGCCTCTTCCTCTTCCCTTTCGTCGACGTACTCTTGTTTCAAACGACGTAGACGATACTCGCTGAACACACGCAGGATTTTAAGCCACACTGAACACCATTCGCGGTTTTTGACAATGAAATCCCTACACATAATCGTGTGTGGATATTCGCGGTGATTACCGAAAGTGTCTACAACTATGGCGTGAAACAAACGTTTAGACCGAAGCCGCTCCATATTTATGACAGACGCCGGGGTGTCTGATACATCATCACCGTCCGCTCCGTCGTTATCGATCGTTTTACGACTTCCGTTTTTCATTAAATCCAGCGACGTGCTGTCCATGATATGCTTTAGCTGGCACGTTAACGAGGTAAAATCGGCGTGTTCATCGTTAGTGAAACATGCCTTGTACTTTTCCGAATCGTGTTTTTCCCAGAATCCGGCCGCATAGTCCCGCGGGTCGCACTCGATACGTCTGGCTTTCACGCAATTACCGCCGCTCGTGACGAACGCCTCGTTTGACCCACCACCTGAGAGTATGTCACGCAGTTTATCCTCGTCTGTAACGCTTAACACGTAACGGTAATAGTTTTTGAACCACATAGTTACCAGCCTCTCCATAGCGGCGGCGAAACTGGAACAGTCCTTTACAAAGTGCACCGGTCTCAACGATCTCAGCGCTCCGTTGTCGTCGACATACGGGAACCGGTCCAAATTGATAACAGCGTCCGTAACTGTGCAGAAGGATGGCCAATAACCCTCTCGTTCGTGGAACGTGTCCCACTTCCTCAACATTGCGGTGACCACGGTCCAAAACTCTATGGCATTTTTCGGCTCGTATTCGGCTACGTGTATATCGTATATTTCTATTTCGGTTGAAATAGAACATAGGCGGCGGTTTAATGAGAAATTGTGCATCGTACAGGGATCTAGATTTTCCAACACGAGTGCCAGCGGTTTTCCGCTCCACCTGTCGGTTGAATAGTGGGCATTTTCGTGTACATGGAGTTGGTTTTCAACATCACCCTCGTCACCGTGAAACAAAAGGCCAAATCGACTACCAACGATGCCGTTATTTGATCTGTCCCGTTGATGCACTCGATAGTCCGCGATGTTTGGAAACAGCGAACACAAACCGTCGGACGCGTGTTCGCGGTAGGAGTTGAACCGACATGACGTCATCCTCTTCCCGCCCGTTAACTTATTTTACCAGTACGGTTATGGAACAACCAAGCCTCGTCCGATATACTTATTACCCGGCGGTTAGGCGGCGGTTCCATCCGTTCTGTAGTTTCGCCGGCGGTCGGAATAAACCCAGGGTCGCTGTCGGTCCCTTCGTCGTCATCGACCCAGGGGTCGTCGGGTCTTACGTAGTCCGGATCTCGTGTACTGTCGTCTCCTTCCAGTTCGTTTATCATAGCATCAAATTCTGCAAAAGTGCGGAAAAACCTTTCGATATCACCGTCGTAATACGGATAGATGGCATTCGCCGATATTTGGGAATTACCACTCAAGAGCATCACGCGTTTCCCTTTTCGATGAACTCCGTGTTTGGAATTGTAGATCACTAACGCGACGTCGTCATTCTTGTCGAGTGGCGTTTTTATTGTCGTCCCACTTATCGTGTAAACGGGTGATACCAGAGATCTGTGTGGCGAATCGCCACTCGTCTTCCGGTCGCGTCGTTGAACAACCACACCACGTTTCAAAATTTCCAACAACACCTGCGCGGATATCCGGCGCATAACCTGAGACAGGTGCGATGGCGCCAGTCCCAATCTCAGCGAATAACGTACGATGCGATAGAGCCGTTTTTCCGTCATGTTGATACGGAATTTCTCCCGATAGAAATGCGCCAGTCGCGTCATATCATCGGATGAACGGGGCAGGTCGATCAGTATCGCCGAAGATCGGCGTAAAATGTCTTCGGCCATTCGCTCTTTGAAGTTTGTCGCCATCATCAGTACACGCCCACGTCGTCGCTCGCCGGTGTCGCGCTTATGTCTCAGGAATCGTTCGAAAAGTCCGGTCGTGACTGCGCGAGTATACTCCACCTGTTGAGAATCGTTTGGAGCCGCTGCTGCGAGAAAACTATCGGCTTCGTCTATAAACAATAGTAAATCCTCGTTGCGATTTTCTAAAAAATTGAAAATCTCCACGGTGTTCTTCTCGCGTTCTCCCACGTAGTGTCCGCCCAACGACGCCACCGCTATCGTATACACCGTGAGATTGAACTCGCGGCCGACGGCCAACGCCATGGAGGTTTTCCCAGTTCCCGGCGGGCCGTACAAGACCATTGACAGTGGTTGTGAAACCGTCACCGTTTCGCGGACCAGTCGTTTCACCTTCTGCACGGCGGCGTCCTGTCCGATGATGGTGTTGAAACCACCGGCAACACTCATGTCGAATCGAGAAAGGCCGGCGGGAAGCGGGGTTGCCGACGTACTCTCTCCTTTCGCACCGACGGTCTCGGATCTCGGATTGAGATCGGTGACTTTGTTCAATATTGCAACTACTTCTCCGGAAGCTCGGTTGTTTGTAAACAACCTCTGTAATATCGAGAGGTGCGAACGTACTGTGTTTTTATTGACCATCATCAACAGGTTGTCGATATCGAACTGTTTCTTAACCAACATTACGTGAAGCGCCAACAGGTGGTACGGGTTCGTCTCGCTCGCACGTATCGAATAATCGGTTTTTAATTCTAAATCAAAACGCACCAAAGAGAAATAACAATCCAAAAGTTTTTGCGTAGACATTGTGTGGTCAAACTGGTGAATGTTCACGTTTGCGTCTTCGAGATCGTCACCGGCCTCCACCAGCCGTTGGAGGTAGGTAGTTTTTTTCGATCTCGCCACCGACATACTCTTTGACTTATCGGCTGACCGTTTCCCGCCGTCGATCGCCATCATCGCTCCCGCAAGAAGAAACACAGTACGTCAACAGAGCCGTCGTGTATCCGATCAGCATCGCGGTGACCAATGAGCGAGCGACGCTAGGCACCACGGGAGAATCGACGACGCATCGCGGAGGTTTTGGTGGGAATGGAAGCTTTTTCCAGGACATCTCCTCTTCGTTTACGGTCATGAGGAGCGTACGGTCGACCGGTTGTGAGACTCTATCGGCCGTCACCGGCTCGAGACGGCGATGGTCAGATGGCGAGGTTGGAAGGGAATCCTTCGGCTGGCCGTTTTTCGGTTCGTTGCGGCGAGATCGCATCAATGCTCTTTCTTCGTCCACGACCTGTTGGTTGTACGTATCGTATGCCATTACGAAATTCGTGTCAATATCGGTTTCGTATCTCGTGTTCGGCATGAGTCAAATATCGGAGATTGAACATTCGTCTATCTTACCTCTAACGCGAACCGAATCAAAATTCAAATTTTTGGCAGACCGATCACTCGTCTGCCAAATTCTGAAAGACCAATTCCCACATACGCGGTCGCGGTCGAACACGAAGCGGTACGACCACCGAATCCCGTGACGCCACAAGGAAAACGGTCGAGGACCGAACCGAATTCCTCCAATACGTCCGCGTCTAGTCTTCCTATCAGCGGTCGTTCGTACGATTTAACACAACCGCGCGCCACAGTAACGATGTATGATCCGGCGTCCAGTCCGCCCCCGGCCATGCAAGGTGAACACGCGTACGGATACGACGTCATTCCGTCCGATAAGGGATAAGGCGGGGGTGCGTTTCCAGGCGAAGATGTTTCTTCACCGGTTACGCGCGAAAACATCCATCTATCGGCGTGAACGTGAATCTTTCCGTGACTAGTTAAACAGTCGCACCCGCGATCGCGACCAGCGGAAAACCCTATCAGCGCGACTGACCTATAAATAAATTTAGCGCAATAGTTTCGTATCGTCCGCAATCGATCGATCGGCGACGGGACATAGGCGTTTGCCATGTGATCTACAGCGGATTTTTCTATAGCACACCTCCATCTATATTCCCTCCTTTCTACGTCGATAGTTTCTAACCGCGGGTCGGTTGTCGGTGCGGGAAATTCACTGACCGCCGGTAAACGGGATATGTATACCCGATCTGTGATTTTGTCGTGTACGGCACCGCCGCATACGATGATATCACCGCCATCAGGACCGCCGAAAATATCCGGCCAAAGGGGTACGCAGTAGTGATTAGTTCCACCGGGCCCTTCTATTACGCGGGACACGTCGTTTCGGCAATCCGATTGCTTCGCAGCAGCCTCTTTGACGTCCTCCGTGTGGACTGTGAGCGGTTTGGTGATGTCGGGTTTGGCGCTTTCGGAAAATATTAAACAAACTATGGTGTATATAATCGCGTTTACTATGAATATATAAATAATGGAGCCCATTCTGACTTATCTTTTTTGTCGCGATAAAAAAATCGGTAGACGGACGAGATGGTGTGTTTGTAAGAGATCCCAAAATGGAAACCGTACCCATTCGCGTTTACGAGGCGAACGTCGTGAACAATCGCTATTTGAACATTGTTGCGATAGTGCTTTTAATGGGCTTTCTGGTGTTTTGGACGTCAGAGTTGAGCCCCTCGGCGTTTTATTTCCTGACCGCTATTACGGCGTATTTAGGCTTTGTTGTAACGAAATCGTGCTTTGCAGAGAGCGAATTTATCAGTAATGCCAAGCGCGGTACCATCGCCCCACGCGCCAGCACGTCGGTCGTGACATCGACGACGGTGTCGCGAAGCCAGTAAATAGTCATTAGTGCGCCTATATATAAGTAATATTTCCACAGTCATGCCGAGCGATTTGGACAACATCGAATCGTACTCTCAAACGGTTTCGACGAATGTCGGTGGTACGGTCCCCGATGTGACGTTCAAACCGATCGCAAAACATAATCTATTTCCGGGCGCAATCCGTAATAAACGGAACCGCAGTCCCTATCGCATAATATCGTCGTCCGGTGAATATGGTGGGGCTAGAAGGAACAAGAGTCCGAGTCCTTCACCTTCTCGAAAGAACGGTCCAAAAGGTAGTGTCGGTCTGAGTAGGTCGGATAGCGCAAGCCGACGGTTGATTGGCGGAAAAGTTGAAAGATCGAATCGTTGTCGGTCGAGTGGCCGCGATAGTTCCGAGGTATGTTCTCTGAGTAAAAAGAAAAAGACTGGAAAAATCAAAAGTGGGCGTTCCAGCAGTAGCGACAGTAATAGAGGTCGATCTCCGAGCCCCTCGAAAAATAGCGCGAGTGGTAAAAATAAATCACCGACTAAAAATAAAAGTTTTCCCGGTTCCGGAGGACGTTCTTCGAGTCCCCGCGCGTCTGGTAATAAGAAAAAGACGGAGAATACCAAGACCTCGTTCGGCAGTGGATCTTCAAAGCGATCTCCGTCCCCGTCGAAAGAAACCGCGAGTACCTCGACAAAAAAGAAAGACAAAACAGAGAAAAAAAGTTTGAAAACGGCAAATAAAAACACAGTCGCGTCCAAAAAGAATTCGGTTCAAAAGAAAGTGGTTCAGAAAAATAAGTGAGACATTATAAGTTAGGTTATAATGGCGTTTCCCGCGAATTATTACATGCCAAACTTGGACGACGGATCAAGTGAAGATGACAACGACCAACTGCAGTATACCAATTTAATGCCATTATCGCCGCGTCCACCAACTCCCGGTGCAGACATCCAAACGACAATACCGTCTTTCGCAAAAACTTTTCAACGTCCAGAACTCGCCACGTACAACGTTGCCGGAACGTCTGCCGGATCGTCGCAACCCAAATCTACTCCGCTAACCGATTCGGCAACCGGAAAGCCTGTCAGATCTCCGCGCAAACGGAGTCCTCCCCCGGCCGTGCGTCGGCGTTCGCGCGGGTCGTCGGCAAGCGACGACGATGAGAGCGATTCGAGCGACAGCGATTCTGCAGCCGGTTCCGTGTCACCTGAGCGAGAACGAAAACGGCAAAGGCGGCTGGCTGAAAAAAGAAGGATCCTGGCTCAGGGAGGCTTAAACGATGACGAACGCATCACAAAGGGGCGCCTGAGAAACCCTGCAAAATATACAGATAAATCCATGTACACTAATTTAGACCATTCGCAAGGAGACGTGCGTAGACAGTTGGCCGAAGGCTTTCCGAGGGAAATTAAGGGCATTTGTACAAATCGTTTGGGTCGTGTGCGAACATGTAAACAGTTGCTAACAACAATGAATTTCAGAAGGATATTCATGCGATTAGACGATAAACTTCCAAAAAATTTACTACTGGCCCTAACACTGGACGTCTCGGATAAGCGATTGCGAACACTAGAAAAAGCGGACGTGACGAATTATTATTATTACGCGGCCAAATACCTAAACACACCCCCCAGTCAAGACAAAGAACTGTTAAATTCTGATTTGGCGGTTAAATGGTTGTTGAACGCTATACAAGTACTAGATCGGCTCGAGATGTGTGTAGGAGATACAAAAATACATCAAGCCATCGATCAGAAATTCCGACCGTCATTAAAAGTCGTCGAAAATCTGATCGGCAGTTTAGTGAGTAAAACGGTCGATTACAATGACGGAGATAAAAATAAACGAGAGGCGTTAACGTCGCTTAGGGCACTGGCTGATAAAATTGTTCCCAACGATATAAAAATTTGGGGTTTGTCCGATGACAAATTGGACGAGAATATATCCAAGTACACTCCGAACACGTTTCTGGGTGAAGCGAGAACGAACGAGGTGCGCGTATATCCACTGAAAGAAAGGATAAATTATGTCAGAAACGCAGGCGCGCGACGAGAAGAACATACACCCCCCCACTCTCCCGAGCATTGAGTATTGTCACAGTAGCTCGGCAGACACAATAACGAGTGCATCACGCTCAGCATGTCCGTAGACGTCTCTACTGTTATACTCGTTGGCCTCGGGTATTTGTTTCTCTTTGCATCTATTTTTCTCATGTTTACCCTTTTGATTTTTACGTTTATATTATTTTTAAAAGTGGTTATCGACCAGGTTTTGTTATTTTACTTTACCGAGGAACTTTACGAGTCGGACCGAGAAGATGTTCCGCTCATCAGACACAGTGTAAGATCCCCCTCTACCCGTTCATTTGTCGTATGACCTCAGAACCATTCGGTCGACATTTAATTCTCCCCCCCCACCACAACCGATAAAGGCAAGTTCCCTTTGACAGATGAACAGTCTTCCCAATCGTCACGCCGAGTAGAAGCACGTTCTCTGACCCTATAGTTCGCGGAAATGGAAGCAACAGCAGAAGAGACACATACTTCAACTGTACCGCTTGAGGAAACAGATGCGACGGGAGAGGATTATGATTTCGACATACTTTCAGAGATGCAATATCAAGAGGGGATTTTTGCGTCAACTTCCGGCGATTGTACCAATGTCATGGGATCAGTTAAACGTCGACGAGATGCGATCGACGGCATTCCAGACGAAAAGAAGAAACGCGCAAGAAGGAAGCTGTTCACGGAAGACCAACCGGCAAAGGCGGACGGTGACGATTATAATGACATGGCCGAAGCGGAAATCAACAATTTGAAAATTCGCCCTACGGTGGATCGTTTCGTTTACGGAAACGAAATTGTGGATCTACGAAGCCCGTTGCCCGGATACGAGGGAGCCAGCGTCATTTTGACCAACGTCTATAATACCTTTATCCATATCGTGCAGTACAAGTCAACGCTGTTGTCTCTAAACAATCGTAAATTAGCGATCCAAATGCGCGCGGCTGAGTACCACATGCGCCAACTAGAAGAGAACAACTACGAAAACGCCCACGTCCATCTGCCGCGGATGTTAGAATCGCTATTTTCGATGCTGGATCATCGAAACAATCCGATCTACATAAATCAAATAAAACCGATCTCCTGTGTACTGAGCAAAAAGTTTCTGATGGAAAACATATCGTTTCGTTCCATGGAGGCCAAAAGCAAAAACGATTCGAATTATATAGAGCTGATGTTCAACAACCCGTTTCGATTCATATTCATCGGTTGCGCTCAACGCGACGGGGGTGAGTTCAACAAGTACCATGTTATTCCGCATCCGTTTTTCGGTGAATATATCAACAGGGCAATAAACGACATGTACGACGTACTGTACCACATGGCTTCCAAGGAAATCAACAAAGCAAAAAAGGAAATTGGAGAAGCGAATGATCCACATCACGAAATGCGGAATAAAAACGAACACAACGATGCGCACCAAGAGATGACTGACACCCCTAAAAACAGCCTGCAAATGATGGAAGTTTTTTCTAACTCGAAAGCTGGTAGAAACACCTCCGACTCCGATCGCCTACGTTCATATCTGCGATTGATCACCCTACCGTTGGCCAAGCGAGAAACCATAGACATACTACCAACCGCTGGAAACAGTGGTAAAATGGTTAAAATGAAATACCTGACTGTGGAAAACGACAAAGATAATATCGGAAAGGGTGTTTTAAAAATGGAGGCAGCCGAAGTTATTGAAGATGCAGTTTACATGTCGTCGTACTGCAGATGTCGAGTTCAAATTTTGGATAAAAATCAAGCGGCATTCAAACTTCAGATCTACACTAGACACGCCATAAAGCTTTTATTGATCGATGATCGTGTTGTGAAATTCAATGAATTCCCACAGTAAAGTGATGATACATATGACATTCTGTCAATAAATATTGTTTACAAAATTATGAAATTTTGTCAATAAATATTGTTTGCAAAATTATATTTTTCCCATTTCCAAAACCATATACCCGATAGCAACACTTTCGGCCGGATCGAAATACTACACATACAAAATTTCGGCCAGGACCGGCGTATTATTTTTTTGTTCCGGTCACTACTACAGAGATGCATACACATATCCGTGGTCTCGGCCGGGCTCGATATACACTCTCGTGATCCAGGCCGAGATCGAAATACACTTACGACACTTAGGCCGAAATCGGCGTATTATTTTGGCCCCGGCCGCTACTACAGAGATACATACACATTATTGTGAGGTGAACAAAAACATACACATAATTGTGAGGTGAACAAAATTCATAATTTCAAAAAATTATATTTTACACAATATCAGTGTCCAAAGCGAGCCCGGTTACAACTGAATACGCCGAGCGTAAACTAACGGGGTTGATAATTTTCAACGAACAGACATTTTTGGAATTCAGCCGTTCGTGCGAACACCTGGAAAACATTAGTTTGGCGATGCGATTGATGACGTCTGGAGAATGGTGTTCCCCCAATTTAATAAAAAGGTACCTAGCACAGAAATCGAAATCCTCTTCATAGATTTCGTGAATGTGTATCGTGTCCTTATCGATCCTCTCTTTGAAATTATAGGTTGTTTTCAAATCACAGTTATTCTTTCTGATTTCACGAACATTTCGGATTTCCGCTTTTGTTTCATTTATATTAAGTCGAATGTTTATCTTCATAGATTCGTCAACTTCATTGACAAATGCATAATATAAATCGGACAAGCGATGAATAGCGTCTTCCATCTTTTTCAATAGTTCGTGCTCCCGTATGTGTTTTACAAATCTGGCGGCAGCTTGCATTTCGCGACAGAGCTTAGATGGAAGAAAGTTCAATCCCATGACTGATTTTGGGTTGTTTTGGTCGGATAACCGTACCGATGGTACTCTTAACCTGAACTCTTCATCATGAACGAGATATCCGACAACTTCTCCGTCCATTTTAGATGTGAAAGCTATAATTTGATCATCGATCAAATCCATGACCTTAAGCGTCCCGAAAAATTTGACGGGATCTTTAAATATCAGAGTCTTGAATCTATAGAAACTTGTAAGTTGGTGATCTTTGTCAGTAAAATTAACGTCTTCCAGCCATATATTTTCCAGGTTTTCGACCCACATGTGAACGGAGTAATCGTGCTCACTCAAAACCTTCGAGCCTTCGTAATATGGAGAAGCATAACACGAATCGATGTCAACACCTTCAGATCCTTCCAACAGAAATATCTTAATCCGCGAGTTTCCTTTTATAGTTTTATCTTGATTAAACTGCATCCACCTTTGTAAATTGTTCAAACATATAGTACACACTTCACATCGTGATCTGCAGGTGTCGTACTTCATACTCGTTACCAATACGGCCGAATGCCATTTGTATATACCTGGTTCCACGGCGAACCTTTTGGCTATACCGGAGTTTGTGAAGTCGCCTAATGAAACCAACCACATGTCCTCGTTACAGCTAAACCTCATTTCTTTGGCGGCTTCCCTTTGTACGGCCCGTAACAAAATTGACATATTCGGAAATTTACTTCTGTCGTACGAATTCAGGTTGTAACGTTTACTCGCTAACTTGCGCGCAAAATGTTCATCGTTATCGGCAAGCCATTTAACCTGGTCATAATTCATGAATTTCATCAAATCGTAGTATATTTCTTTTGGCAGTTGGGTTCGAACGGTTTTCAAGATCTCGTAGTCGGGTTCGATTGTGTGGCGATATAAACCCATAAATTTTCTATCAGTATATTGTTTTTGGAAACGAAAAATCCCGTTCAGTTTTTTTGTTGTATTACACAAAACACTTTGATGGGTGAGTTATGGCCCCTGTCATCGGGAAACACGCTCTCGGAGGGGAATATTTCCTTGAGATCTATTACGTTATAGCTGCATATTGGAGTCGTGTATACAACATGTATATCCTTTTCGGGCCCTAACATTTTTGGGGCCACTTTTATCTCATTTCTGAATCCCA
This sequence comes from Allygus modestus, assembly GCA_963675035.1. Lineage (NCBI taxonomy): Eukaryota > Metazoa > Arthropoda > Insecta > Hemiptera > Cicadellidae > Allygus > Allygus modestus. Next base: position 314,861,252 of record OY776112.1, read on the forward strand.
CGCCGCTGTAAGGTGTCGCCCGAGAACGACCAACCATCGAAAGATCGTCCTTATGTTCAATTTTTACCTCCACGTTGCAAGGTTTCTTCAAATGTATACATACGCGTTCTCCGACAACCGCTGACAATTGCTTATCTAATATTTCAGATTCCGCATCCATCATATGTCCCCCATTGAACATTTCCGTTAACTTCGGTATTTTAGTATCGCTCATCCCGGAGACGTGTGTGCTTACAAGTTTGTACAAATTTACATATATGGCAGATTTGACGAGTATGAGTTGGCTAATGCGTTTGGCTGAGCTCGAGTGAATCTATCTCGGATTCCGATATGACCTTTATTATGCATTTTCATTGGCAGTTGAGACAAAGGTTTCGACATGCAACGTTTCCAGCCCTTTGATTGGCCAAAACATTCGGCGGGAAGAACATTCAAATTCAATAGTTGGGCGGTGACGAGCCGGCGTATTATTTTTGTTCCGGCCACCGCTAGAGAGATACATGCATATATCCGCGGACTCTATATACACTCTCATGATCTAGGCCGAGATTGAAATACACATTTGATTTGGCCGGAACCGGCGTATTATTTCTGTTCCGGCCACCGCTAGAGAGATACATGCATATATCCGCGGACTCTATATACACTCTCATGATCTAGGCCGAGATTGAAATACACATTTGACATTTGGCCGGAACCGGCGTATTATTTCTGTTCCGGCCACCGCTAGAGAGATACATGCATATATCCGCGGACTCTATATACACTCTCATGATCTAGGCCGAGATTGAAATACACATTTGACATTTGGCCGGAACCGGCGTATTATTTCTGTTCCGGCCACCGCTAGAGAGATACATGCATATATCCGCGGACTCTATATACACTCTCATTATCTAGGCCGAGATTGAAATACACATTTGACATTTGGCCGGAACCGGCGTATTATTTCTGTTCCGGCCACCGCTAGAGAGATACATGCATATATCCGCGGACTCTATATACACTCTCATTATCTAGGCCGAGATTGAAATACACATTTGACATTTGGCCGGAACCGGCGTATTATTTTTGTTCCGGCCACCGCTAGAGAGATACATGCATATATCCGCGGACTCTATATACACTCTCATGATCTAGGCCGAGATTGAAATACACATTTGACATTTGGCCGGAACCGGCGTATTATTTTTGTTCCGGCCACCGCTAAAGAGATACATAACTGTGAGGTGAAAAAAAATCATAATTTCAAATAATGATATATTACACAATATCAGTGTCCAAAATGAGCCCGGTTACAACTGAATACACCGAGCGTAAACCAACGGGGTTGATTATTTTCAACGAACAGATATTTGTGGAATTTAGCCGTTCGTGCGAACATCTGGAAAACATCAGTTTGGCGATGCGACTGATAACGTCTGGAAAATGTTGCTCCCCAAATTTAATAAAAAGGTACCTAGCACAGAAATCGAAATCTTCTTCGTAGATTTCGTGAATGTGTAACGTGTCCTTATCCACTCTCTCTTTGAAATAAGAGATTGTTTTCAAATCATAGTTATTCGTTATGATTTCACGTAAACTTTGGATATCCGCTTCCGTTACGATTATATTGAGTCGAATAACCACATCCGTGGTTTCATCAACCGCATTTGACAATGCATAATGTAAATCACGCAAACGATCATAAGCGTCTTGCATCTTTTTAGCGATTTCGTGCTCCCGAATGTGTTTTACGAGATTGACGGCCGATTTCATTTCAACACAGTGCGAATCTGGCAAAAAGTTCAATCCTATGACCGATTTTGGTTTTGATACATTTAACGCTGGTACTCTCAACCTGAACTCTTTGTCATCAACGAGATATCCGACAACTTCTCCGTCCATTCTGGATGTGAAGGCTATAATTCCGTCATCGATCAAATCCATAACCTTTAGCGTACCAAAGAATTTGACGGGATCCTTAAATATTAGCGTCTTGTAATTATAGAAACTCATATATTGGTTGTATTTTAACCTTTCATCAGTAATTTGAACGTCTTGCAGCCATATATTTTCCAGGAAATCGACCCACAAGTGAACGAAGTAGTCGTGCTCACTCAAAACCTTCGAGCCCTCGTAATACGGAGAAGCATAACACGAATCGATATCAACACCCTCAGATCCTTCCAACATAAATATTTTAATCCGCGAGTTTCCTTTTAAAGTGTTCTCTTGATTGAACTGCATGTTTCCTTGTAGACAATTAAACAATTCCGTACATTTTTCACAACGCGATCTGCAGCTGTCGTACTTCATGCTCGTTACCGATATGGCCGATTGCCATTTATATATGCCCGGTTGCACGGCGAATCGTTCAGCTATACCGGGATATTTGAATTCGTCAAATGAAACCAACCACATGTCCTCATTACAACTAAACCTCATCTCTTTGGCGGCTTCCTTTTGTACGGCCCGTAATAAAACTGACATATTTGGAAATTTACTTCTGTCGTACGAATTCAGGTTGTAACGTTTACTCGCTAATTTACGCGCAAAACGTTCGTCGTTATCAGCGAGCCATTTAACCTGGTCGTAATTCATGAACTTCATCAGATCGTAGTAGATTTCTTTCGGCAGATGGGTTCGAACAAGTTTCAAGATATCGTCGTCGGGTTCGGTTGTGTGGCGATATAGACTCATAAATGTTCTATCATTACATCCTTTCTGGAAACGGATAGTCCCGTTCAGTTTTTTCTGTTGTATTACGCAAAACACTTTGATGGGTGAGTTATGGCCCCTGTCATCGGGAAACACACTCTCGGAGGAGAATACTTCCTTGAGATCTAGGACGTTGTAGCTGCTCCTTGGAGTCGTGTATACATCATACATCTCCTTGGGTCCAAACGTGTTTGGGACCACCTTAATCTCATTTCTGAATCCCACGCTACTGTAAGGTGTCGGCCGAGAACGAAAATGTCTGTATGAAGCGGTATATATTCTTGTTTTGTTGGATTTTATAGTTCCAGCTACTGCCGCTTCTCCTAATTCGCGTACTCTCCAACCTTCAAGGTCTTTTACACCATCCATCGGAAGCTTCTCCTTTTCTTCTTCAATGTTGACCGTCATGCTTCGAGGTTTCTTCAAACGTATACACACGCGTTCTCCGACAACTCCTGACAATTTCTTATCTAAAATTGTAGATTCCGTTTTCATCCAATGTCCCCCACGGAAAATTTCCGTTAATCTCGGAAGTCCAATATCACTCATCCCGGCGGTGCGTGCTGACAAAGTTGTTTTTAAAACTTACATGTACGGTAGATTGGACTAGGATGAGTTTGCTAACGCGTTCGGCTGAGCTCGCGTTAATCCATCTCGGTATCCGAGATTACCTTTATCTAAGTATTTTCCGCGGCGGTTGAGACAAACGTTTCGACACACAACGTTTCAGTTCTTTTGATTGGGCAATCATTCCGCGCCACAATAAACTGAACCGAGGCTTCCGTTACCACGATCACGTGTATCTTCCCGAACAACCACCGGAATTCAATAAGTTATAAGTGATATGACTGCGAACGCAGGAGAGGAACCCGTATGCGATTTCGATGCGGAAAAAACGTTTCTCGATGTTACCGAAAGTCTCGAGGCAATACGGTTGATCGCCGAACGAGGCGGCGCGTTTCCGACGGAACTCGGGACCGATCAGAAGTGGGCGGGTTACGACGATGTCCCACAAACCCCAACGGCGGACTGTACGAAACTTACCGCACACGCTTCCGTGATGTATTACGGAGATCGCCTGATACTCTCTACTGAAACCGTACAATTGACGATATCAAAAACTGATCACGACATGTTCTGCAGAGTCGTAAAATGTTTTACAGATATGATAATGGGCACGTACACGATCAAGGACGTTCAAAATTTGAGAGAGGACCACGACCACCTGTTGAAACGCTGGGATTCCAATAACGGCAGTTTTCACTCTGTCCGCAATATGTCGGCCGATGATCCGAGACGAGCGCTGGGCGACGAAATTCATAAAATGATAAAGAACATGCTCGAAACGCCCGTCTATTACACGTCCAGTTGTATGGCTCTGATCGCGTGTGGTGCCATGCTGCGCGATCTGTTCAAAACTACGATGAAAAGAGAGGCGAATGATTTCGACGATCTCATGCATTTCGTGCGCAAACACATACGCCACAACCCCGTCAACCCGTTTGATTGCGAATGCGCGCCGGAAAACGAATGTTCGGCATCGTACAAAACATTGTTGTCGCTCATTCTCGAAGTTCCGCCAGTCATACACAATCAAACGTACATGCTGCAAATACTCGCCTATCTCATGTATGACAAGGACGGCCGGGAAGAAATTTTCGTCGTCAATATGAAAAATGTCGTTTCTCCCGGGCTGCTTGATAAAGTGCCCGCAAGACTAGCGATGTTAGTGGGCAGTTTGGACGAAAATATTATACGATCCAGGATGAAACTGTTGTTGAGAGAGACGGCCGGATTGAATATCGGGACGGGCTCGATAACGCCTCCGTCCAAAGCTCAATACAACAGGAAGATATTGGAAAATATCGTGACTACCGTCCACAACCCGAAGATCGCTAAGGTGATCGAAGCATTGCCTGGCGTACGGAGCGCTACTGTAGAATTAATATTCGAACGTTGCAAAAATCGTCGCGTCTGTCTGAACGCAAACAACGAAGGCGATATAAATTCGCCAAAAAACAATAATTACGGTAAAAATAGATGTTGCGGTTACATAAAACTCGATCCGGTTGGCATGCTCGCGTCCAGCATTAGTATGGTACAGTTGTGTGTTTATCTGTGGACCGATACGCGAAACGCGCCAAAACGGAGTCAGCGTCACTTTTTCATTCGAGATATACTGGTGGCGATGGCAAAATGCTCCTTGGGTATGGACGACACCAGTATACAAGATATATTCGGTTATTTAGACAGGTGTGACGTGTTTAGAGGGTTCGCGCATAATCCGATATTCACGTCGACGTTTTACAAACTCTTTCAATCGTATTTAAAAAGCATGAAAAACATTTCCGGTCGCATTAACACCAAACGTCGAAAAGTGAATCGCCTACTCGAAAAAATCACCGATGGCCACGGTTAGATCACCGCTACCAATATTGTTATTGACTGACATATTGTATCGGTTTCCCGACATGGTTTAATATATTTTTTAAAAAAGATTTGCGAATACGTCGATCCGAAAGTCAAAAATTACAATCGGATCGACGTATTCGCATATCGTCTTTTAAAACTTTGGGTAAAATGATCATACACATATAGAGTTGACATTATATTTGATATAAACAATGATATACAATCGTTGCCAAATTGAATTTACAAAAAAACATGAACATACATATATAAATTTGATATAAACAGTGATATACAATAAAATATACCAATTTCACAAATACAATCGTTACAAATTTTAATTTCCAAAAAAAATATATAACATGAACATCATACATACATAAATTTGATAAAAACAGTGATATACAATAAAATATACCAATTTCACAAATACAATTGTTACCAATTTTAATTTACAAAAAAACATATATAACATGAACGTCATACATAAATTTGATAACAACAGTGATACACAAGAAAAAAGTTCCTTCTTACTTCTTTGAATAGATGCCCCTCTTCAAGGTTCGCTGAGCCGCAAAGCGTATGCTCATCAGCCGCGCGTAGTTCAGCGCGCAAGTCTTGGATGGTTTGAGTGCGTGGAATGAGCACACCAGAGGTTTTAGTGGCAACTTCTGAGACCAATCGTTGACTACGAGAGTGTCCATCGCGTATATAGTCGCAAAGTGGAGATTTGGAAACCACTTTTTCAAATAATACCTCTTCCATGTCGTCTTGACTACTATCACCGATGAATCTTCTAGATCATTGAATATCTTCACAACTGATATTGGAACATCACCATCATTCCAAGTGATTCCGTGCGATTGTATTAGTTTGTAGTTATCTCTATAATTGTTTATGAATACGGGCACATTCATATGACGCGGACTATCTATGATGAAACACTGTTGAAACTGGTCACCGTTGGTCGTATTCCCTACTACTGCCAATTCCTTGATAACTTGTTTGCCCCCTTTCGAAAACAGGAAATTGTAATCGACGAAAATCGTCTCAATCGCAGCTTTTTCCGAAGGTAATGACCGTGACTTTCCCGCCTCCATGACGTTTCAGTAAGAAGACCGACAGAATACTGCCCACCGAGAACGACCCGCGCTATTTATCATGGTGGGAGAGGACGGCGGTCGTGGTGGGGGAGGCGGAAGGTGGTCGTGGCGGCGGTAGAGGGGCGTGGTGGGAGAAATGATAACCAAATCGCTTGATTTATGCGGGCATCCGCGGCGTGGTGGGAGAGACGAGAACCCGATCACTTGCTTTATGGGGCATCCACCTCCTGCGATCGATCCCCACCCCTTTTATTTTATTTGTTTTCAAAATCTCAGGGTCGAAGTCCGTTAAACAGTCACATCGCCAAAAGATTTCTTCTATACACGCAGAACCATATGCGGCGCACTTGTATTTATTGAATATTGTTTTGTGTTGAAAGGATTCGTACAAATATCTCATATCATAACTCGAATTGTTCGCTGTAACAATCACGACAAATAATCACGTTATTTTTGGAAAATAAACAAATCAGGGCAGAGCAACATTTTTTTGAAGTGGGTAATGTCAAGGTCCACGTATATTGTATTTGGAACTTTATGTTCAAACAATTGTAGCTCTCGTCTGTTTCGATATTTACGAAGAATTTGAATCGCCAAACAATCTTTTGAGAAGGGAGGGCAAAATGATATCGAATATTCAAAACCGGATCGGAATACCGATTAATCGTTCAGCGGCAAAAAATATGCGGTGGGTATTCCCACGCCCCACCAACGCTTTCTTGCTGACCTCGTTACGGCCGCGGTGGGTTTTTCCACCCCCCACCAACGCTTTCTTGCTGACCTCGTTACACTGGCGTCACGTGATGGGCCCCTTCACTTCCCTCTCTCTTATCACTCGGTTATAAAAGGCGGCGCTTACCACACTTGAATTCAGTTTTGTAGCAGGAGTCGTGGCTTTCAGACGTGTTATACGAGTTTGTTGGTGGTGTTAACGTTATTTATATTTTATCATTAGTTTATATTGAAAAATGAACAGTATGATTCGTCATGTCAACTATTGTGCAGGGTGCAACCAGTGAAAATAAATCTTTTTTAAATCATTATCAAGAAAAGGTTGCTAAGCGACAACGTCTGGAACAAGATTTGAGGATCAGCAGCAGCATTTCGAATCAATACGATAACTTCGATTCACAACCCATAGTATTCGCGTTGGACTCTTCCCCACTCAGAGAAGACGACATCGAAGACAGTATTTATAGAGTTTGTGGTTTGAATCCTACGGATATCAGCATTTCTCACGGAGGAATTAGTATTGTGGCGATAGAAGAGAACTGTAAAGAAATGAGTGAGGTGAATCATCTCGGACATCTCGCCGATATAGATTTAAACGAGATTTTCAGCGACAACGGACCCGCGCCGGAACCGTATATTCCCTCGTCCCGGGCATCTGACGGAGAAATGAACACGAGTACACAAACCAAAACATCATACATTCCTACCGGAATCAAGACATTACCGAAAAAAACAAACAAAATCACCGGCGATAATTTCTCTGATTCCGAGAGTTCGGTGAGATCTACAACGGCAGGTAGGAAAAGACCTTCAAATATGCACTCGTCACCTGCACCAGCACCGTCAAAAAGAAATAAATCAATAACGGGAGGTTCGGATTCTGAGAGTTCGGTAAAATCGACTAAGAAAAGAGGTTCACCCACGCATTCATTGCCCCCACCATCATCATTGAATAAAACTATATTGACAAACGAAGATTCCGATTCCGAGAGTTCGGTGAAATCTGCGAAGATAGCTAAAAAAAGACCTTCGCGTCCATACTCACTGCCTCCGCCGTCATCATTGAAGAAAACAAAAACATCGAATGAAGAATTCGCTATAAACAGATTTGAAAGGCTGGAGCGCGTCGCCAAAATCGGTGATTGCGCGTCGTCTTCTTCAACAAAGACAGCAAAACCCGTCCGACAACAAAATACCGAACAGCGGCGGGTAAATTTTAAAAATACTTTGACGGAGCCCCATTTAAGTCAGTCGGACGACGGGTTGGATGACATCGAAGATTCGGCGAGCGTTTGTAGTGATACGAACATAAGAAGCGGACGTGACAGAAGAAACACGGGCTTCCGCCAACCCCCAACACCCACGAATAAGTTGAGGTGGATCGTAATAGACCATGAAAATCCTAAAGTACAAAGAAAAGAAAAGGTACTCAGCTCCATGAAATTCAATAAATACATTGCGGAAGCTACAAAAAAGGTGGTCGATGAGTTGATTGAAAAATTTATCGAGAAAAACGACCACACCAAAGTGTCTTTCGGCAATGTTATCAAAACTTTGGTGAAGTCCATAACATATTCGGCACTAGGTAGATATTGCCTCGAACAATCAGAAATCATTCTCGCCATAAAAGCTAATACCACAAATGACGAACAAAAAATGGAGGCGCTCGTTGTATGCAGTAAACTTTTGGGTCTGTATGACAAAAACAAAAGTTTAGTAGAAATAGAATTGGCGGGATTAAAAGATTGGGTGTGTAAATTTGCAAATATAATTTCTAAATTCGTCGCCGAACAAGAAACAGAATTGATCGAGAAGGGAGGACAGGATAAAGTCGAATATTTACAGAAGAATTTCGATCGATACGTTGACACGCTCGATGCGAGCATTTTCGGTACGTGCGACAAGGAAACGACATCTTTCCTCTACGAAATGGGAAACGTCAGCGATATGATAGTATATATTCTTTTTGGTGTAAATTTAAACAAAAAACAGAAAGAAAATAACGAGGCTCTTCATCGCCGGGTGACGACGCGCGTATTATGTTTGAATACGCTCTTGATTCGAGCCAAAAAGGATAAAAGTATTATCGAGCTGAGAAAGGAGAACGACGACGAAAAGGATGTTAAAATAAATTGGACGTTGCCGCTCGCCTACGCCATGGAACTGCGCGGCATCGGCAGAGAGGTGGTCGCAGAGGACTCGGACGAAGAAAACATTTCGTTGGACGATTATTTGAAGTCTGCGTTGTAGTAGAAACTTAAACCCAAAGGACTTGTTGATTGTAAATACATTCGTATAGGTTGTTTAAGATTTTGTCATGATTTGATTGTAAATAAATTTTATATTATATTTTTCATTATTTTACTGTAAATATATTTTTGTAATTTTATGATTTGACTGTAAATACATCTGATATATTCTTTGTTATTATATTTATTCGATATCCCTTTGACACTCTGAATTGGCCGAACCCAATATCGCAAATATATCTGATATTCGGCCCCGAATTCAGCCCTTCTGGTTCGGCCGAGTCATTACAAATAAAATGTGTACTTTGGCCGTACCCACGGCAAGTAGTAATGGAATCTCGGATTCGGCCCTTCTTTGTTCGGCCGAGTCCGTAGGAATAAAATGTGTACTTTGGCCGTAAGTAATAATGGAATTATAGCAAATATATATCGGATTCGGCCCTTCTTTGTTCGGCCGAGTCCGTAGAAATAAAATGTGTACTTTGGCCGTACCCACGGCAAGTAATAATGAAATTATAGCAAATATATATCGGATTCGGCCCTTCTTTGTTCGACCGAGTCCGTAGAAATAAAATGTGTACTTTGGCCGTACCCACGGCAAATAGTAATGGAATTTTTAAAAATGTCCTCTGTTTTGAAGGGTGAGAAAACAAATTACAAGCACCGATATAGCAATAGTAGCGTAACCCCTTTACTGACAACATCCGTTATATTGGACGGGTATTTTTATTGACTGAAAATCGGAGGCCGGAGATTTCAAAACTTTTCTCGAGGCCGGAGATTTCAAACTTTTCTCGAGGCCGGAGATTTCAAAACTTTTCTCGCAGAGTTTTATATTCTGTTGGACCGTAAAACTCGTACGTTTTTGCCGCTCTCCACTTCATGTCCATATTGCCGTTTTGAGTCAATGCCGCCAGCAACGCGGGTCATCGCAGAACTCGGTTAACACAAATACGACGGTGAAACGGCCGTATCGTCACGTCTAGGGTCGGCGCGAAAAGAGGTGTAAATCGGCGCGTTTTTATTTTTTATTTTGACGGAAAGTCGGTCGGGGATTTCAAAACTTTTCTCGAGTAAAAAAAATGTTTGTAACAAATATTTTTTTAAAAAAACCACCCCAGTAAGCGACGCGCCGGCCCCTCCCCGCTGCTCCTTCCTTGAAGGAGTCATTATTATGGGCAAGGAGCTAAAGAGTCGCGCGCGAACGGTACCTCGTATATATGCATTTTTGGTGGCGCGTCGAGATATATTTTTCGACGGACAAAAAAATCCGGCTCTCTGATTGGCCGAAATTTTTGGCGGGAAAAATACTCGAATCCTATTGGTCAGTGGTCGGGGGTTGTCGAGAGTATAGGGTCGACCGAACCGAAAAGTGGTGGGGGAAATGATCAGTCTCGCGGTTGACATCGAAGGGGACGGTCGCAAAGGGGACTTTGAATTTTTTACACACTTGCGCGGGTAACTGACCTTCACGTGGTTAACTAGAAATTTAAAGCGGTTACCCGCGCGTTCTGATCAATATCCCCATTTGCAAATTCATGAACCAAGCCACTTCCGCAGTCAACGTGCTAGAGAGGAGCAGAAGGACGGTAATACTGCTGGACAAATCGTATACTACAAAGTGCTGTCACTGGTGATTCGGCAGCTCACTGGTCTGAGTCAGTCCCCACCCATACGTACAGGTGTGTCGGCTAACATCTCCTGAGATCGACGGGAAAATGGAAATACGACCGTAACAGCGAGCCCCCCTCCTACAAATGGTTAAAATACAAACAACGATCGTTAGTGTACAAATGTTTATTTATTACAATCAAAAATTTTAACTACGTTACTTCTAATTATCTACAATCATTACGGGTGTCGGCTCGATGGTCATCGTGAGTGGGATCCAACGATTAAACCGCATTTTGGTTTCCAGCATACAGACGAACGGAGTTCAAAATCGATCCGCGTTACGTAGGTAAAACGAAGCTGAAGTATTTTCTACGATGTTTTTGTCATATGTCTTTACCTCAGCGAGCTCGAGTTGTCAATTATTCCTGACGGTAAACGGAGTTCTGCCGCTCGCTTCGGCCAAGCCGTTTACAACTCGATCGTGGTGGGGGTTGGTAGTGTGAGCGGCCTTCGTCGACGACTCGAGGAGGGGGTTTCCAACACCGGTATACGATAACGGTCGGTACGCGGTAACCGATATTTGCTTCTCTGCTCTCCTCGTCGTCGATCATCTCGTTCCAGTCGACGCGATCTCTCGATTCGTCCATCTCTCGAGATGTGCCTATCGAACGACGAGCTCGTTCGTTGGTTCAACGGCAGTATGAATGAAGTTATCCAAATGTACAAAATCGCGGAAAGTGATACTGTCCTGTTATTGGAAAAACTACCCTGTACGGTGATTACCACTTCGCGCGTGTTGAGATTGAAAACCGGAGAGGACTCGAAAACGTCTCTGGTACCTCGCGCAGCTTGGACGTCTAGACTTATAGACTGGAAGGACGTACGAGAAAAGAACGCTTACGAAGAAAATGGCCGGAGTGTTTATGAATTTAGCGATATGAACGCGGCATTGAAATACCTGCAGTTGGTATGGCTTCTGAAAGACGAAATTCCGTGTTTGGCGTATAAAATAAAGGCGGATGAAGAACGTTTGCGTTTTATTCCCGACTTGGAAGACGTTCGACGGAAGGAGGCCGGTGGCCGAAATCTCGTCCGAACCTATTTTCGTATAAGCGATTGAAATATTTTTTTTTCTCAATAAATCATTTCTGCAAATGATAAGAGATCATTTTTACCATGCATTATTCTTTTTGGTACAATCGGTGTTGCGTGGACCGCGTCACTGCACTAGCGATTTCTAAAAACGACCCGGTCGATTATGTGGATTTGATACGTTACGTATGGCCACCCGGTTCCATATGGGATTGCGACAGGCCGCCTCTTCGCGGGGATCGAGTGCGCTTTTACACTTGCGGTTGTTACGAGTGCCAAAACGAAATTTGCGCTGTAGTAATTGATACGGCTGCAAAAAACGTGGAGACCGCAATAAATATGAATCCAATGTCCATGCAGATTGTACGCTTGAACAAAGTACCGGAGACGTACGACGTGATATACACGTTCGTTACTCCGTCCGTGTATGACGCACGCGTTTTAGATATGATCGTCGAACGCGTGAACGTTTCGTTCATGTTCGTTTCCACGCGACTCAATATCGCCGAAAACGTGGAAGACGAGTCGATATTCAAATTACACATATGCCAGCATAAAACTCCATACGGCGGCTCCAGGGAATATATCGAATGGTTGCGCGATCGGATCGGAATGGTGTTAAACTGTAAGCCGTTGTATATTTGTACCAATTACGTTTCCACGTTTACACCCTGTTCGTATTCATCACCTCGGATTCGATCCGTATAACCAACGACGACGGGGGTGGAAATATGTTTAAGCCGAATCGCCGATTGCCTGACCGCGAGACTCGTTCTCGTCGGCCGGGCGCTGAGGTATATGACAAAGAAGTGCGTCGCGATCGTCGGGAGGATACTTTTCAAGTCGTTTAGCGTCAACGCGTATTCGGACGACGAGGACTCCGACTCGGACCGTTTGGACCGACGGTACGATGGTAAAGGGAGAAAAAAGACGTGTTATATATGTTTTGGGACGATTATTCGTCCGCCGACCACAAGGTTATTGCCTTGCATGCACAACGACAAATTTCACGTTTCTTGTCTTTGGGAGTGGGTGATCGAAAGTAGTAAACACGATTTTGACCGATTGGGCTCGTTCAAAATATCCTGCCCTTACTGTAGGTCGTCCAAAGTCTCTCAGACGTGCAACATTTCCGCATGGTCGAAACGTTTCTCACGACCGACCTCCCTGTAATGTAGTTATAGGGTTCGCGCCCGGCTCGAGCGTTAATTTGTACTCCGGACGATATGGCGGCAGTTTTGAAAACCCAGCGAGGAGCGTGGGACGAGGTGTTCGAGACGTTCTGTCGCGCGCACGAGTGTCCGAGGATTTCCTACTTTGACGTGAAACAGTTCTCCAAGATGATGGCGTCGTCTGCACATCGGATCACAGAGGGGGCTAAATTCGACTATCGCACTTACGCGCGATATCTGTCTGACGCCGCCTCGGCGAGGGTACTTTACTGTCCGGAGATGAGTCTGGTGGCCGGTAACGTAATCGCGTTTTACACACGGTGGCGCGTGGCTTTTTCCAACACCGATTTTCACGCGCCGGCTGACTTGGGCGTTCGTGAAATACAGGGGCCGACCGGCGGGATCTCTGCAGCCGTAAAGTGGCTCGAGGAGTGTTATATCCCTGATGGGGTTGGCTGCTCCTATCTGAGACTGCACGAACGCGGTCTTTTGACTGACGCCTTTATGAAAGCGGTCGATCGGTTCGGTGGAACGAAGGCGATAGAAGAACTGCTAGGATCCGTAACCCATCTGGAGTACGGGTTCGACCATTTGGCCATGCGTACCGCGATGGAAGTTTACACACTCCGTTCGGAAAAGGGGGATCCGCTCGAGACTCTCGGAGAAACATTTATGCGGACAGCCCTGTATCTGCACGAAGGAGAACGAGAACGTGTGTTGCGCACGTTCGACGATCTAATAAACCGACGCTGTATGTTCGCCACACCGGTACTTGCAAACAGCGGGCTGGAACGAAGCGCCAACATTTCTAGTTGTTTTCTGATCGGCGAGCCGCGAATGAACGCAGTGTGCGATCTCTTTGAAATCCTAAACACCGTGGCCACGTGTCTGGAAAACAACGGTGGCGTCGGTATTTCCCTGACACACTTTAATCTGCGAAGATACGGGGGGATACTTTCCGCGATGAGACTCATCAACGAAACCATCAACATGATGAAACATAACAACTCGAGCCGACCGGGGGCCGTCGCTGTTTATCTCGAACCCTGGCATCCGGACATTTCAGAATTTCTGGAGGTGCGCAAAAATCACGGCGACGAAAGAAAACGCTGTCGCGATCTGTTCACCGCCCTTTGGACGCCGGACCTGTTTATGAAACGCATCCACGAAGATGGACAATGGTCTCTGTTTGACCCCGAATCCGAAGCCGGTCGTCTTTTGTTGCCGTTGTACGGCGACGAGTTTGAAAAAGAGTATGTGCGACTGGAATCTGAAGGTGCGTTCGTTACTCAAGTCAATGCGCGCATGTTGTGGACGAAAATGTTGAAGAGTCAAACCAGCACCGGTACGCCGTACGTGTTGTACAAGGACAGTTGCATCGAAAAAAGTGTCCACCGTGATTTGGGACCAATTCGATGTTCGAACTTGTGCACCGAAGTTATACAATTCAGCACGCCGGATGCGATCGCCACCTGCAAATTGGCCAGTGTATGTCTTCCCGCGTTTTTACAAAAGGAAAGAAACGAAGTTGGCGGCGAGAAAGATACAGCGGTATTGCAGTGGAACAGACTGGAAGATACTGTAGAGAATTTAGTATATTCGCTGAATCGAATGCACACCAGGTCGAAAGCGATATACGGAGAAGAGACGGGTAGCGCATCCATTGGGATCGGCGTGCAAGGATTGGCGGACGTGTTATTTTCACTGAATACGTATTGGGGTTCTCCCGTGTCGATGGAACTGAACCGGGAAATCTTCGAGCGAATATACTATTACGCCGTTTTGGCCAGTTGCCGACAAGCGCGACACAGTGGGTGTTTTGAAAATTTTAAACTGACAGAACTCGCTAAAGGCGTGTTGCAGTTTGACCATTGGGAACCGGCGAATCGCCGGTTGAAATGGGATTCGCTCAGGCGCGAGGTGATGATGCACGGGACGCATAACTCCCTTTTGATCGCGCTTATGCCAACGGTAACAACGTCACAGATCACCGGGTGCAACGAGTCTTTCGAACCGCTGATTTCCAATCTGTATCTGCGGAGAACCAGAAGTGGCGAATTTCAGATGGTGAACCCTTTTCTGGTGAAAGCCTTACGCGCTAAAGGTAAATACAATGAGGACACCGTGCGCCGTATACAGCGTGACGACGGATCGGTGCGGGGGCTGGGGGACATCCTCGACGAACGAGAACTCCTCGTGTTCAGAACCGCGTGGGAGATATCACCAAGACTGTTGATCGATATGGCCGCCGATCGTGCCCCCTACGTGGATCAGTCCCAATCGATGAATTTGTATCTCTCCAATCCCACTGCCGACTCTCTGTCCGATCTGCTTTTTTACGGCTGGGCGAAAGGTCTAAAGACTGGCATGTACTACTTACGCACGCGACCGGCTGCAAACGCAATAAAATTTACGCTGATGCCGACCAGTAATGAACAGGGTGATCACGGGATTCTCGATGTTTCCAAAGAATGTGAAAATTGTAACGCATAATAAATTTATTTTTTAATAAAAACTGATAAAATCACTAATAGTCGCCTTTTCTTTTCATTATTTTATAAATAGAACACGTTAAGAGCAAAAAAGTCATCTGGCTTTATATCGAGACCACATATCTCGTTACGTATACTGTCCAATATGTCATTGGGTGCCAATTTTTAAACATCTTCTTACGATACACACTACAAAACTAAAATTGGATAAAGTATTGGTTTATGAGTACATAAAATAAATAATATTACTTTCCGAAAACCCCTCTGGATTCAGGAAGTTATTCGGGAAACCGATCCAAGATTCGCCGATCACTCGATTGTTCGGGATCTCGGACCCCCCACTGCGTATAAAAGTGCGCGCGTGGCGGATCAGCGTTCAGTCGAGACTCGGACGCTCAAGTTGCTAGTATTGTTTTCCATTGATCGCAAAACATAATCGTAAGACTATCTTCTTTTGGTTGATAATCACCCGCATCATCGAGACATTACAAAGCTGAAGAATCTAAACATGGAAGAAATGGAATATTTAAGTATTGAGGTGAGTTGTTTATTTTATAGCTTTCTGTGATTTTGTACGATTGCATAACCTCTTGGAGATTCTATTTGTTCGCCTTTCAGTTTTTGGTTTTTGTATGATTGCATAACCTCTTGGAGATTATATGTTGCGTACGAGATTCTATTTGTTCGCCTTTCAGTTTTTGGTTTTTGTATGATTGCATAACCTCTTGGAGATTATATGTTGCGTACGAGATTCTATTTGTTCGCCTTTCAGTTTTTGGTTTTTGTATGATTGCATAACCTCTTGGAGATTATATGTTGCGTACGAGATTCTATTTGTTCGCCTTTCAGTTTTTGGTTTTTGTATGATTGCATAACCTCTTGGAGATTATATGTTGCGTACGATATTCTATTTGTTCGCCTTTCAGTTTTTGGTTTTTGTATGATTGCATAACCTCTTGGAGATTATATGTTGCGTACGATATTCTATTTGTTCGCCTTTCAGTTTTTGGTTTTTGTATGATTGCATAACCTCTTGGAGATTATATGTTGCGTACGATATTCTATTTGTTCGCCTTTCAGTTCTTTGTTTTTGTATGATTGCATAACCTCTTGGAGATTATATGTTGCGTACGATATTCTATTTGTTCGCCTTTCAGTTTTTTGTTTTTGTATGATTGCATAACCTCTTGAAGATTATATGTTGAATACAGCATTTGTTCAACAAATGGTTATTTTGTAATGATTGCATAACCCCAAGGAGATCATATGTTGGATACACGATTGTATTTGTTCGCCATATGACGATTTTTGAATGACTGAATAACCCCCACTTATCAGATGTTCTAATGATTAAATTTGTATTTTAGGACATTTCCAATGATGAGACTTTTGATGACGGATTTGGAATAGAAAAGCTGAATCTTTCGGATAGTAGCCAATCAGAGAACGATGACAGCGATCGGTCATCTACAGGTAATTACAAGCTATTTAACTATTTATTTTATCAACAAGCCCAACAGCATATATTTATATGAGTTCTATAGTTAGACTGTTAGCAACATGATCATACCGAGAGATCGGATCATCAGTCTTATTATTTCATTATTAGTATTCTAAACCGCAAGGTCGAAATTTGCATATCACACACATCATATATATCGGACGAAATGAGACTTCTAGGTCGAGTGATTGACAGCTTCCGGTCACGTGACCGGATGTGCTGCGTAATATATACGTCATGGTATAAAAGAGGGGGAGCGCTGAGATTAGTCTCAGTCTTGTCTAACACACGCTGCAGCTAACATGTCGGTGCCACCGGTGAATAATCTACCACTCGGTAACAATTTGGAGACTTATTTTTGCGAGTTAAAATGTTTTAAAATACCAGACGATCAAGTTGACGGGAAAGCTTGTCTTAAGTGCGAGTGTTTCAGCTATTGCATATGTAACTGTAAAACATATCAAATGAACCGACAAAATAAAATACAAGAATTACGACGACGGATTACATTACTTTGGCGGCGAATGTAGTAGCAACCATCTGCCCCGCGCCAGCTGCCATCTGCCCAACGCCAGGTGTTTTGTGGTCAATCACGTGGCTCAGAAGTCTCATTTCCACACACTACTAATTTGATTGTTTAATATTTTTGTCTCTTTTCTTCTCAGATGAGCACCAGACCTGTGCCAGGATCCGACCTTACCGCTTTCAACTACCACTGGGCGAGACCACCGCAGAACGAGCCCAACCCGGTCCAGAACGACCAGAGCAGACGGAAGAAGTCGGCAAACTCAAGAAACGAAAAAACTTTTGCCCGTTCTGTGAAAAAGTAATCACCAACTACAGCAGGCATTTGGTTCAACGTCACTACGATCGGGAAGAAGTAAAAGATTACATCGCGTTGTCAGACGAAACTGCCGTCAAAAGAAAAATAAAACGAATGTTGATTACGAACAAAATAAAAAATATGGGAAATAGAAAATACAACCAGCAAGTCGTGGAAGGCGTAAGAAACAGCAAACTTTTACCGGTCAAAAGATCTTCTAAATACACTGTGGATAACACGACACACGTGACGTGCAACTATTGTTTAGGACTGTTTAAGAAAATTTCGCTGTACAAACATTTGGCGAATTGTACAGAACGTCCGCCGGAAGAACGTCCGGCGAAAAAGAAAAATACTGTTCTGCGAGATCACGGTACACTTCTGTTGAGATGCAACGAAAACGCAAACAGACTATTAAAAGAAGAAGTGTTCCCGAAAATGCAAAAGGACAAATACACCGTTGTGGTACAAAGCGACAGCCTAATTGGTAAATTCGGATCCAACTTCAGATTCAACCACCGGGGAGTGAAGCAGATTTATTACTGTTCAACGAGGATGCGCGCTCTGGCACGTCTGTTTCTCGCCATGCGGGAGCGAAACCCGGAGATTCAAGAATTTCGTAACTGCATCGAACCGAAGAATTTCGACCTGTTGGTGGAGTCCGTTCGAGAAATGAGCAATTACGACTCTGTGGACGGCAGCACGAAAACCCCGACCGTTCCGGCGGCTCTCTGTTCGTCGCTGAAAAGCTGCGCCAATATCGTGAAATCTGAAGCTATAAAAAATGACCTTCTCACGAGAACTCAAAAGACCGAAGTCATATGCGAAATGGATGACTTTTTGCATCTCATGAACAAAGACTGGTCCACACAGGTCAGTTCCAACAGCGAAAAAAGCCGGAAACAAATGAAAGTTGTAAAAGAAGACCTGTTGCCCGATCCAGAAGATATAAGAACGTTCAACAAGTACATACATGAAAAATGTCCGTCTTACGTGTCTTTGCTTCAACAGTTACCGACTACGAAAAACTATGAAAAATTAGCCAAGCTCGTAATTGTTCATATCATTTCTTTCAACAGACGAAGACCCAACGAGACCGTCGAGATAACACTGGAAGCGTATCGGTCGACTCTGAACAAAAGGACAGATTACGGTAAGGAGGCACAAAACGTCCTTACCGAAGAAGAGATACGATCCGGTAACGAGCTGTCCATCTTCTACGTCCCGGCTAATAAAAACACGAAAAAAGTACCGGTTCTCCTGACGAAAATTTTCCACGAAGCCGTTGAAGTTCTGATTGAGTCGAGAGAAAAGATCGGCATAACGAGTAAATACTTGTTCGGAAGACGTGATGGAGCGGAACTGTTTGACGGATCGGCCGTTCTGAGAGAAATTGCAAACAAAGCCGGTTTGAAGTTTCCATCGACATTCACTGCCAACGCCTTGAGACATCACGCGGCGACCTCGTCTCAGTTGCAACCTCACAACGAGACGTACACAAAGCGATTGTCCAAATTTATGGGTCACGATCTCAAGACGCACGAAAGCTACTACGAAATGCCTCTGCCCTTGATTCAAAAATATAAAGTGGGCCATAAATTATTGGAGATGATAAAACCGTCAACGTCGACTCGCCCCGAACCGAGTGTCGAATTTCCGCCTGCAGACTTCAGTGACGACTCCATTCTATCACTACCTGAGATGCCTATGGATAACGAAAACGCGATGCTGAAAAGTGATGATTTTTGCGTTCCCATGGAGTACGAAACGGAACGAATCAGCTACGAACATTCGTACGTGCGAAGCAATTTTGTCGGCAATCCCTCGGAACCGGAAGCAGACAGTGAACACGACCGGCGGTTGATATTTCACGAACATTCATACGCGCGAGGGGACGCATCGGATCAAGAAACTGTACAACACCCCTCGAGCGCACCGGGAAATTCGGGTGGAAAACAATTGAAAGTGATACACCCAAGAAAAACTACCGAGTGTCCCGATCTCGAGATAAGACCCGACTCTCCGACTGCCGGACCGTCCGGAACGGTAGAACCGTCACCGGACTCACCACTCCCTCTCTCGGAGGAAGAAACCGGGATTGACGATAGCGCCTTACTGCGCACTCCTCCAAAGAACGCGCACAAAAAACTGAGATGGTCTGATGAAGAAAAAAAGATTATTTACGAAAGGTTCAGCCGCAATTTTGCCGTGGACGTTAACCCGCCTCGAAAAGAAGTGAAAACTGTGTGGGAAGAAGAACCCGCTCTGCGGAACAGGACGTTGCAGCAGGTCGTCACTTTTGTAAACAACATCTTCACAAGAAAGCAAGTCATCTCAACGCCTATGAGAAGGAAAATAAAAAACATGATAAAAAATAAAACCACTATGTTTAGTCCTTGATATATTTATTTGTACAAATAAATCAAATTTGTTACATTCCATATTGGTTTTCTTTCACATTATCCGATAGCATTCTTGTAAAGTTCACATAATCCCGGCTAGCTTTCGAAAGGTTCATATGAAACAGCATTTGGTACTTTTCCGAATCGAAATCTGAACACCAATAGTGACATAATTCTAACACCCATGTGTTTATAAATTTGCTCATAACGAACAGTTTGTTGACGAATACTGGTTTCCGCAACCTGCTGGGGTTACACACGTACCCCGTAAAAGAGTTATCACCTTCGAAATGTACGACCGGCCATACGGGCACCGCGTCCCCAAATTTGCAATGTTGGTCGTAGACGATATTGTCTAAAACCGCCTTCTCCTCCCGCGGGTTTTCGAACGGAACCGTTCGCTCTAAAAAGTAAAAATCGTCGCTGTCGTCAACGCGGATGGACGCGTTCGTCAGACGTGCTCGAACGTCATATATCAATTTTCTCAGCAACGCTTCGCAGCTCAAGTCCCCCGCGTCGGGATCGTCGAAATAGTCCAACGTTTCCAAGACCGCCCCGGTCACGGCGTCTTCGGCCGCGGCGCACGGGACGACCGCGGCCGGATGACCTCTCAGCACTTTTTCGTCATCCGCATATCTCACGGCGAACTTATTGGTGATCTTTGAAATAAAACACATGTTGACGTAGCGCACGTTGAGCCGTAACGTCCTAGACTCGACCGCGATTCCGTATTCTGCGCCGTTTCCGTTTAACAGTTCGTCTACGGTGTTTGTAAAAGCTTGACGGACACGTATTACCAAATTTCCCGACTTTCCATTAGTCTGCAACAATCCGCCGTCGGTTTGTACGCGCAACGTTTTCGTCTCTTGTTTCAGCCTCTCTAACGTGCGCTCTACGACGGTTCGACATAACGACACCACCGCTGCCAAACAGTGCGGGGCGAACAGGTCACTCCCATTTTGTCCCATGCTGCCGCATATTCGATTTGCCAACCTTTTAAAGAAATAAGATATCGTCCGATCGTTTGTTCTCCTTTTGAAAACCAACGATTTTAAAACGGCACTGGCGAAACCTCTGTAGACTTGTGGAGCAAGCGATACAATTACAGAATTTTCTTCGTCTTTTTGTCGCGATCCCACGTACGGCACAATGAAAAACCATCGGTCGAGTTCGAAAGATTTGCCGTCACAGGTGGTCAAAGATCCTCGCAATCGTTCTTCCGATCGGTCGAAAGTCGTTTTGCTAACAACACAAGTAGTCTCCGGTGAAACGTTGAACTGACCAGCTATTGCGGGATACGCCGATTCTATGTCGAACTCGCAAATCTCACTGTCCTCTCGCGTGTAGTATACACCGCCGCCGTCGTTATCTTTTAAAGGCGGCGGGATGAGATTTTCTTTTCCTCCGGTGGTATTTTTTTTCATCACCGCATCGCGAAGATCGTCTGCGAAAGTCGTCGAGCTCGTGTACACCGATTCGTTAATCAGAGTGTGCACGAACGCGTAGTTTGCGACCGGATCGTACTTCATACAATCTCCGCTGTCGGTCCGAGTGACACCATACAAGTCCAATACACCCAGATACATTTCGGTCGCCGTATTAAACGCAAACTCGGCCACGCGTTCCGTTTTAAATCGCAACAGCATGTCCTCTACCCGCCGTTGTCGTGCCGTCAACACATCGAGAGGTATATGCGCGGCGCCGTCCGCATTAGCGAACGCTACCGCTGATCGCACGTTCTTGTCATATGCGGCCGCGAACGCAGAAACGCGTTTGTCGAGATTTTCAGCCAGTTTCGAACAGTCCAACGTGATGGAATTGGGGAACAAGTCGATACCATCGTCATTGCTATTGTGCGAACCTTCGATTTTAGATTGCAATGCAATTTTTCCCGCCGATATTTGGCCTCTCGCGGCCAGCTCCGGGAGGACAAAACGAGCGTGTCTGTCGTCGTCTTGTTGCGAATTGAACACCAACCGCAAGTAAGTGTTTGAATCCATTTTCCAAAAACACGATTTGGCGTCGTCCAACATTCTCGTATAGGCGACAGTACTATTTTCGAAAACTTCACAGCGCGAACGTGCCGTGTGCGTTTCTGCCTCGGTGGGTATCCCACCTAGAAGAACAACCAAATCGATGTTCCAAACGTAATATACGTGAAAAATTACTATTAGTTCTTTGTACTCTGTACAAGCGCTAAGACACACGAAATCCCGTTCGCAGCGCACGTAGACCACGGGTAGTGACTGCAATAGTGCGGCTCCATTTTTATTTCCAAAAATCGGATGCCTGTAGAAACGGCTGACGTCGTGCACCGCCAATGGGCTCGAGCGAGCCGCGCGTTCCCTGACCAACGTGCACGCCTGTGAAGAAGCCGCTGGCCGGGACGAACCGAGAAAGAATATCGGCCTTTCTCGGTCCTCTTCTGTATCCCCGGCGTCACCAAAGTCCATGAGATGAAAGTTAACATCAAACGCCGCTTCCCCGTCATCGTCATCGGCCCTGGGTTCAGTAGTCCAAGCGTTTTGTATTTTCAATGCGTGCCTAAATAGAGGCTCCAGGTATCTAGTGACCGTAGTCATGCAGTTATTTGAACTAAAGTTTATCGCGTACAAATCGGAATTGGTCGCTCCGTTGTCGCGCAGAAAGGTGAGAGCGTTGTTTCGTTTTCGCAACGAATCAAAAGTCAATCGCGCCAAACAGCCGATTCTTAGGGCCGGCGTCGGAAAAACTTCGGTGAAGGTGGACTGCAGAGAACCGGCATGTTCGAAGCGCAGGAAACTGTACTGTATTGCGCTCGGAGGGCAATCAGCCGTTTTCAACATCTCGAAAACGAGCGCCTTGTTTTCCTTGAAAACGAGATCGGTTCGTCTGATTGTTTTCGACACGTCATCCGAACCGGGCGTGTCCCAATGAAAAGCGTATCGGGTGTACGGAGTCCGTTCGTACGAAATAAGAATAAAAATTGGCGGGACGTACGGAGTGGGGACCGGCTCGTCCTCGTAAAGATTGGTTCCCAACAAGAATTTACAGGTCAGCGCCGGTTTACGGTCCTCGCCTTTTGCCACAAGAGTCGTGTGAAGTATAACACCCCTGGCGTTGCGCAAAAAGTGCCGTCCTTCAGTTTCGGAAGGTCTTGAGACCGAGGACGAAACGGAAGACGACGTCGACTGGTCGTTGATCATGTTCGGTTGAATGAATTGTTTCAAACCCCGAGTCATATCTTCACTCTAACACGAAGAGGGTGAGTCGAAACCGTCAACGTGACTCATGTTTGTAATATTCCCGCCGCCAATACTCCCGTCATTTGTCAAAGATGAGCACCGCGGGGAGCGTCGTCTCGAGCTGCTCGTCATTGAGATCCGATGTTTCGACAGATTCGGAAACTCTGCTATTGAAACACACGCACGTGAGTAATTATCTGGGCCTCGAAAAATTCGCCATTAAAAAGAGTGACAAATTAAAGGGCGACCGCTATGTTCAGATATCTTCGAAAACGTTGCAGAAAAACTACGTGCTGTACGACGAAAAAGATGTAGATTGTGTTTTCTCAAAACTGATAGAACTGATAAAGGAATGCAAGAGATCTCATAGAAATTTGCCGAAAACTGACTTTACGTGTCTCTCGCGCGCTGATAGAAGAAAAGTGTGGATAGACGTAGATTGTCTGTCGTGCAAACGCGGAAATAAGATCGTGAATAGTCGCCACTTAAGAATTACAAAGCTGGTCGAACTTATCGTAACGACGATAGAAAACGTATTCGATCGTACCGTAGAGGACGGCGTGTACATGACAAACGGAAAAGATACTTGTGGTTTCCACGTTTTTTTCAACACGCTGGCCTACGATTCCGCCACCGCCTCTAACGCCGAAAATGCTCTGATGGACGGGCTTGTCGGTGCGTTCCGTCACGCGCAGATTTCCAACGCAAGCGTCGATCGAGGTTGCACGCAAATGCCGTTACCCACGGCCACACACTCAAATTCCACCAGTCACACTAGATCGTACCGCATGGTGAAAGGATGTGGAACAAAATGGAATAAAGTACATCTCAATTGGGCCGATATGGACGTAGAAACTTTAAAGTGTTTTTCTTCTATAGCCTTCTCCAGGCACTACAGCGTTAACGTAGTTGAACCCCCGCGTTTCCGGACACCGGAATCAATCGCTATTGTGGCGAAGCGGAAGCGCGACATTTTTTCTACGAGTGAAGACGATACAAACCGCAAAAGGAAACTAGTTTTAGACGACCACATCGAGGCGGCTGATTTCACCACATCGAACGGTCGTAGCGAGGCTGAATCATTGTCTAACGAAGTGGACAATCGGAAGGTGGTTTATACGGAAGACGAAGAAGGCGACGGCACTTTGCACTCGGGATTGTCGGACGATCGGAAAGAAGTGGTTTGTACGGAAGACGAAGAAGGCGATCAGAAAGTGGTCTGTACAGAAGACGAAGAAGGCGAAAGCGATACGATGCATACGGAATCATCATCGGACGGAGTGGACGATCGTAAGATGGTTTGCACGGAATACGAAGCTGGTGACAATAAGTTATACAAGGAATATTCGGGTGGAATGGTATTTCGTTCCGTCTCGCCAGCGGACGGCCAAAACACGTCGGTTTACAGAGACGAGGAAGACGGAACGCCGCCACTTTCTGATTTCGTAACACCCAATGAAACTATTTCACAGCCGGTGAACAGCTGTAAGCCCGTTTCCGGAGCAACATATGACGACGAGGTGTCGATAGTTTCGAAATATACCGAATCATCGTTGTTGTCTTCTTTTCACTGTCCGAGCGTCAAGAACCAACGCGCGCCAC
Source organism: Allygus modestus (assembly GCA_963675035.1). Classification (NCBI taxonomy): domain Eukaryota; kingdom Metazoa; phylum Arthropoda; class Insecta; order Hemiptera; family Cicadellidae; genus Allygus; species Allygus modestus. Next base: position 314,886,367 of record OY776112.1, read on the forward strand.
TACAAACTTCCTACTTCGCAGATCGTCAGAAACGGAGGGCGAAACGCGGTGAAAACGATACGGAAGCTCCCCCTCTAAACGTTATCGAGAGACTACCTTACGCATGTGAGGACGACAAAACTAGCGCTTTTGCTGACAAACAGTACAAAGCGTCATTGTTGTGCGCCGAAGAGGAGGAAGCGGCCATATCTAAAGTGCGTCTCAGCAACGGTAATCAACGCGTTTACGTGATCGAAGGGAGCAGTTCGAACCTCACGCGCGAATACAAATTGCTAGTTCAACTCGCCAACGTTAATAGGGCCGTGTATCAAGGCGATATATCGCTCGGCCGCGAATGGACGGAAGTGAAAATTTCGTATTACGATCAACACTTGCGGAACCCCGTGTTACTGGCCATGTTCAAGTTTGTATTTCGTGACGAAAGTGTCGGAACTTTTTTCCTACCTTGGGAACTAGAGGAGGTCGTCACTTCCATCGTTCATCTAATGACGCCTTTTAAACGTACCGAGGGGGTCAACGACGACGACAACAAGGACCGAACGTTTGTAGAAGAGGAGTTTGAACGGGAAGCGAGGCCACACAAGGCGCGCCTCGTCGGAGCGTTGATACGTGTGTGCACACAGCTATTCAATATGACAACGGCGGTTTTTTCCGACTTGTGGAAAATACAAAAAGCGAACGAAAGGCGAGACATGTCCTCTCTGAATCGTACGGTCGTCAACCACCAAGTCACTGCCGAAACGTTTGCCAAACGGCGTTTTCACCCCGCATCGGGCTACGATGACGATTTAGACTGTTCTGCCTCGATGTTTGACGGAGAAGGTGCAGGTGTTGAAAAAGGTGGCGAATTGATCGATTACAATGCCGTTACGAACAATTACACCCTGCTCGCGTCGCTGATCGTTCACGAAGAGAAAAACCTGAGCGATATGTCGCTATACGCTCTATTATACTATTACCATTCGTTCCCGTTTGGCACCATCGACAGGATTATGGACGAGGTGCATCACGACGCTCTGATGGTCACGGCCGTGATAAGGTATTTTCTAATGTACGATCATCGAAACTGTAAAACGCTGACGTTACAAGAGATTTTCGAAGGTTTCAACGATTGCGCAATCTCACTGAGAGGACCCGAGGGGTTTCTAAAGATGCGACGAAAAAGCCAAAAGCGGGGAACAGCGAAAAAAGTTGGGGCGGCAAAGAAATCCAACGCGGCGGCGGTGACAACGCCAAAAAACAAAGATCCCGAGTGGAGGAGACGCAAGAGGAAAATTGACGACGATTACAGTGACGGCGTGTCAGAAATAACGGTGGTGAAAAAAGGAAAAGAAGACCACGAAGGTTGTGGTGACGTCACGGTGGAAGAGGTGAATCAGTTGCTCGGTGGCGCCGGAAGAAGACGAAAAATGTGCGCGAGAAATAATATCGGTCCGGCGTCCGAAATCACGTACGACTACAAAGACAAGCATATGTGGGAGGCTGTGATAAGATACTACCTGAGGCCCGTATCGATTTACGACGATAAAATGGTGTTTGCGAACGATAATTACGATACGCTCGAAGACGACGCCATAGAGTCCAGCGTCGCTCATTTAGCTACGTCGAACAAAAATACGAAAGGCGACGTCCAGACAGCGTTCAAAGACGCGCGCACAGCCTGGCGCATGCCTCACGGCAGTCAGTTGATTTACGAGAGCGATCTGCGATCCGACCGGTTGGGCTGTTGTTTCCACATCAACGCCGCTCTCAAGATGTACGAGATGTTTTGCGGCGGTTGCGTCACGAGGATGAAACGGGTACACAAGAACTATTTGATTGACCGCACTCGCTTCAATATGACCGTTTACGACGTGGTGGCCGAATGCAGGACCGCCGCCGTGAATCTCACGTCCGCCATAGACCGGTCGTACGTGAATCTCCTGTTGCGCCAACCGATCGTACCGCCGTTCCTGGAAGAAAAAGAGGAAATCCGCAGATTGTACATGTCAAAAGACGAGATGGAACGCGGTTCTTTTTGTTGCCTATCCGTAATGGATTACATACGGACGCTGAACCTATTTGAAAGATCCAATTACAAATGTAAATCCGAATTGGAAACGTGCGAATACGTGGAGAAGTTTTTAAACGACATGTACACGAACGAAATTGCCGCCGAACACCCGCCGAATCTCGCTGCCAACGCCAAAATACGGCTATTATACACGTTTTACTCTTTGTTCCTGTTCGAAGTCGTTTTCAACATGCGACACGTATACGCGAAGCGGGAAAACCTCTTTGTATCGATAGAACGCCTGTGCAATGAACTCGACGTTCGCGAATTGATCATCCTTTTTTTTGGCGAATCCAGTATGAAACACGTCGAGGGACTGAACGACAATTTGGAGCAGAGAATCCGCGCGTTCGCCGACGACTGGAGCAGTTTCGGCAAACGGTCGTCCGGCGAAAGCGAACCGGCCGGATCGACCGCCGGCGGTCGGTTCGACGTCAGACCGGTGTTGGCGGCGGAAATCCCGGATAAGATGCTTCGCATGAAAACTCTATTCGGCCAATTCGGGTTCGACGTGATGCAGGATTGCTGCGTGACGAGAGAAGACGGGGACTTTATGACGGCGGGGGGAATCGGCTTGGAAACTGCGGATAACAACAGTAGCGCCGATTTCACGAGCGACGAGAGTCTAAGCAGCGGCGGCGATCGAGTCTGGGACGACGATACGAAATTCGAGCAGGAATTTTACGCGGACGAGAATTGGTTGAACGCGGTATGTGACCGCATGCTAGACAAGAGGATAGTAGGAAGATCTCACAAAAGAACAACGCCCGCGTTGTTGTCGTCGGCACGCGGCGGGGAAAACATGTTCGCACGCGAGACGTTGCGTACGATCATGCGTCTGGAAACTAAAAGACACATAGACAATGACAGACTGGGTAAACTGATCGACGCGATCGGCAACGACCGCTCCCCGAGCGTTTTCGACGGCATGATGGTGGCGGCCAAAAATCTACCGATGAGGCTGAAACTCCTAGCGTTCATCCTGACCACGCACACCGTCAAATCGAAAACAACATCGCTGTGTCCGGACGTGCTAGAGTCCATGTACCGCGAGGCGGACGGACGATTCGCTGACGAAAGTCGCACATACGAAGGCGAAATCAACACCGGTACTTTCGCCCTTGTGTCAAACAGCCGAGACCCGCCGGAGAAGGTGTGGTGCCGCAGGACGGGGGCCATATTGTCGAACGACCGTCTGTCGCTTTTGCTCCACGCCCGATGGTTGTCCGAACAGAGATTCGAGTCAAACTTCTTTGTCGGACTAGACCCGGTACAGGTGTATAGTGTACTCTACGAGTACATGAAGGGCAACGTCGATCGTTACCCTTCGTTCGGAGAGTTTGACAGAACAGAAGGAGAAGCGGCCAGGAACCTCTGTACGGCCGTGATGTTTCTGCTGATTATGAGCGCGTACGATCAAGAACACCTGGACTTGTATTTAAAAGTGTTTTTAGCCGTCGAATGGCCGGGTCAGTGGGCGAAAACGATATTCGTGTGGAAAAGCAATTCGAACGCTGGAAAATCCTATCTGTTCGACGCTATCGTGAAGAGGGCGTGCGCGAACAGCACTTGTATCAATGACCCAAAAGGCGGAAAGGAAAACGCGCCCAAAAAAGCCGAGTATGTGAGAAATTTCGTCTTGTTTGCAAACGAGTTTTCGCAGGCCAATTCGAACGAATTAAAGAAAATCGTATCCGAGAGCACGTTCAAGTTCAGAATGAACTACGGTAACGTCATGAACGAAGCGTACGCTACGGGAAAAATCATGTTCAACTGTAACACGCTGCCGCCGACCAGCGATGAGGCGGCCATCAATCGGCTGACGCTTTTCGACATACCGTTCTGGTTTTGCAAACGCCAGAAGATCAGCGACGCCATGCTGAATTGGATACGCGGACCGAGCGTCTCGGCTCCTCGTTGGGAAGTCGCCTATCGACACGAATTACCTTCGCTACTCGCAGCGGGCGAAAAGGCGTTTCTAAAGTCGAACAGCGACACGAAAGACGAAATAGACCTTTTCGACGAGGACACGGCCGTGCGCCAAAACATTCTTCCCATAGAGTACAACAAGTCAACGTCGTCCCTTTTTCTTGTGCAGAATAAAACTTCCCGCCTGTACGTCTCTTCCTCGCCACCCACCGATCGCATAGTGCACGGTCTCGTCAACATCACGACCCACTTCAGTTGGCTGCGCTTTTTCAAACGACTCGATATGCCCGTCGACTTTACGACGCTGCCCGCCTCGTCGGAAGCCGTTCGGAGCGAATGGTTAAGTCTGACTCTGCCTTATCAAGAATGGAAGCAGATTACCGGCGCAAGAACGTAAAGAAATTATTAAAAGCAGTGCAGTGGTTCTATTTTTTATTAATACAAAACATAATCAAGATAAAACAATGAAGCCATTTTTATTTAAACTTAAAACCTTTCATAGTAAATATAAACATATGATTAGCATTGTCATATGCTAATATAATATTTACTGGAGTAGTTGTATTTAACTTCCAACACCCCCGTTCAATTTTAAGTCCGTTATTGAATAATAAAACTTAAAATTGCTCATCACAAAATTACAACAAACTTAAGGCTCTTGAGAATTTAACAAACTTCTCTTTACACAACGACTTGGTAAAAATGTCTGCTACGTTCTTATCTGAAGATACATATAGAACTTTCACAATGCCCTTAGCGACAATATCTTTGATGAAATGAGCTTTAATGTCAATATGTTTGGATCTCTTGGTGTTCTCATAGTTTTTCATCATTGCAATTGCACTCTGGTTGTCGACATTTAAGACTGGAGTTGTTTCTGCTTGTTTAAAGTCATTAGCCAATCCGCTGACAAACATAATTTCGGTTGCACAGTGTGCTGCAGCCAAATATTCAGCTTCGGCAGTCGACAAAGCAACAACTTGTTGTTTCTTTGAAGTCCAGGACACTAGATTACCAAAATGATAAATTGCAATGCCAGTTATGCTTTTTCTGTTAGAAATATCATTTCCCCAATCTGCATCAGCATAACCCTCAACACATTCTTCGTTTTGACTTTTCTTGAATTTCAGTGTTAAATGTTTGGTATTACTTATGTATTGCAAAATCCTTTTTGCAGCTTTCCATGTAGTCTGTGTTGGTCTGTCGAGAAATCTTCCAAGAAACGATGTTGCAAATGAAATGTCAGGTCTTCAAATCATTGCTAAGTAGTTTAGACTTCCAATTAGCTCACGATATGGAACATTGGTTATAATATCTTCTTCGAGATTAACTTGAAAGTTTACTTCCATTGGAGTTTCTTTTCCTTTACAATCAATCATATTAAACTTCTGTAGTACTATGTCAATCATTTTAGTTTGGCTTAGAGATATTGTGTCACCACTTCTTGATACTTCAGTTCCGAAGAATGTTCCTATACTGCCTAAATCTTTTACATTAAATTCACTTTTTAATTTACTCACCAACTCTTCAATTTTCTCGTTTTCCTGTTAAAAGACAATCATCAACGAATAGTGTTAAACAGACATCTTCTCCTATGTATAAACACACATCATGCATTGAGCGTTTCAATCCGTTCTTTTGAATGAATTCATTGAAACAATTGTTCCAGCAACGAGGCGATTCCTTTAGTCCGTACAAAGCTCTATTGAGCTTTAAAACTTTTCCTTTTGGCGCGGTTACTCCCTGAGGTATTTTAATGAAAACATCCTCTTCCAATCTACCATTTAAGAAAGCAGTGGGAACATCTAAATGTCTAAGTTCCCAATCATTCTGAAGTGCATGAGAAATTGTCATTCGAACAGTAGTCATTTTAGCAACAGGAGCATAGACATTAGAACTACACTGTTCTTGAAATCCTTTTGCTACTAATCTGGCTTTTTTAACATTATCCTGCTTGGTCCTGAAAACCCATTTAGTGTCTATTGCAACTTTTCCTTCAGGTAAATCTGCTACTGACCAAGTTTGAAATTTGTTATGACTATCCAGTTCATTTTGAATAGCTTTTTGCCACTCACTACCAGATTCTATAGCTTCTTTATAAGTTGAAGGATCATTTTCGGTTGAGATTAAACAATAATAAGCACTATAGATATCGTAATCCTCATACTTTTTTGGAAACGTTGTTTTCCTTTTACTCCTTTGACGATTCTGCTCCTCATGGGGTTCGTCATGTTGATTTCCATGTAATTGAGTGTGTTCTGGAAGTTCATCAGAACTGTCTGGTTCTTCATTTTCGTTACTAAGCTGTGGGACAACTTTCGATTCTGTTACTTTTGAAACAGTTTGGTGTCTGTAATCTTTTTCGTTAAATTTGACATCACGAGACACTACAATTTTGTTGTTTACTGGATTCCATAAACGGTAACCAGGACCACCATACCCAACCATCCGCATTTCTGTTGCTCTTGGTTCAAGCTTACCTTTCTTTGGAAGATTGTATACCCAAACTTTAGATCCAAAAACTCTCAATTTGTCTAAAGTTCCATTTGATTTACCAAAGTAAATATGGGCAGGTACTCTCCCATTAAGAGCACGTGTTGGTGATCTGTTTAACTGATATATCGCACAACAGACTGCTTCTCCCCACAGATATTTGGGCAAGTTAGTATCCACAAACATAGATCTTACTTTATCAAGTATTGTTCTGTTCAGCCTTTCAGCGACACCATTTTGTTGAGGCGTATAACTAGCAGTATACTCTAACTGAATACCATTGTTTGCACAAAAAGATTTAAAGTTATTTGATGTGAACTCTCCTCCTTTATCTGATCTTAATCTAGCTACTCTAATGTTCTGTGATTTCAGTTGCTCTACATATTGAATCAGTTTACTTTCAGCTTCAGACTTATGTTTAAGAATGTATACATGTGAAAAATGAGAAAAATCATCTGTAATTGTTACATAATATCGCTCACCGTTTAGAGTTGGAACATCTACAGGTCCCCAGACATCAGTGTGAACAAGTTCCCCGATACGTGTTGAACGAGGTCCCTGTGCGTTTTTAAAAACATTTCTGGTTGCTTTACCTTTCTTGCAGGAGTCACAAGGAGTCTTTGAATATGGCAGACGAAGTAATTGTAACCCTCTTCTATTAAGGTGACCAAGACGTAGATGCCATAGATCTTCATCAGAAGACAACGATAAGCCAATGCTCGCTTTTGGTTTCCCTAAGCTAAATCTTGCGACAAAAAGATTATTTTCAAGATTGCACTTGAAAAGTAGGTTGTTTCTCTTTGTTACTTGAGCACAACCATGTTCAAATGTTACACTGAAACCTGCTTTATTGATTTTTTGAACAGAGAACAAATTAAATGGTAATCCATCTACAATTAGTGCTTCAATACTGATTTGTTTTGGTACTTTGTTAATCCCTTGATTACAATACACAACCAGTTTTCCCTGTCTTTTGGCTTCCATAGTTTGTCCATTAGCTACTTTTAACTGTATTGGTATGATATCCGCGACATCTCTCATATATTTCTCCATTGAGGAACAAACCAGATTATTAGTTGCTCCAGAATCAACAATAAAATTAACTTTACCTTCTTCTTGAACATTTTCAATTGTAGTTGAATAAGCAGTAAAATTTGTGAATGAAATACTAGCGTCCGAGTCTTGCTCAGCTACATTAGCATTGTGATTACTGCGATTATTCCACCTTTTACCACGAAAATTACCTCTTGATCTCCCCCCAGAATGATTTTGATATCTATTTTGTTGATTATTAGACCCCTCAGTTTTGTGATAACCTTTTGGACACTTATTTTGGTAATGATCAAAGCTACCACACTTAAAACATTTGTTTGCATTACTTTTCCCCGAGTAGAAAGAACATTCTACCTCTGGTTTAGAATAGTTTTGAGAATTATTTAGTTTTAATTCAACATCAAGCAATTTACTTTTTACAAAATCAAGTGTTAGTGTGGAGGTAGTCGTTTCTAAGACTGTAATTACTGTGTCATATTTCTTAGGAATAGTCAACAGTAAATGACATACCTTATCATCTTCATCAAGCTTTGTCCCAGTAGATTCGAGGTCTCTAATCAGTGCATCAAACTTCATGAAATGGTCCTGCAGATTTGTATTTGCATCACATTGGAGCGTTAAGAGCTGTCTTCTTATATACAATCTTGATAAGGTGCTCTTACGTTCAAAGACGTTCCTAAGTGCTTTTAACATCTCATATGCAGTCTTGGCATCTTTTATGTACTCCAAATGTCGATCCGTGATACATTGTACAATTATTGACCTAGCTTTTGCATCTTGTGCCAAAGTTTCTTTCTTCTGTTTTTCTGGAAGTTTATCTAAACCTTCAGTGGTGTATTCCTTTTGTGTGACTTCCTTGACACCTTTTTCATCAAGAATACATTCCAATCTGAATTTCCAGTTTGAAAAATTTGAATCAGTTAGTTGGGGAAGATTTGTTAATGTTGTCATTTTAATCATACATTAAACAAAAAAAATAGAAATTACATTATCTGGGCACATCAACCTAAAGAAATTATTAAAAGCAGTGCAGTGGTTCTATTTTTTATTAATACAAAACATAATCAAGATAAAACAATGAAGCCATTTTTATTTAAACTTAAAACCTTTCATAGTAAATATAAACATATGATTAGCATTGTCATATGCTAATATAATATTTACTGGAGTAGTTGTATTTAACTTCCAACAGAACGGACACGAACCGCGTTCCCGCCGAGTCCGTCTACAGATCACTCCAAACGTTCGCCGCGAAGAAGAACATAAATTACTTTGGGATAAAGCAGTTTTTTGAAACTGATTTCGCATCTTCGAGAGAAGCCATCAAAGACGAATACTACATTTGGTTCGATTCAAAAGCTTTTCGCGATTGAACTTGTATATTTCTCGAGATTAATAAACTTTCTCGCTAAACAATCTTTTGTATTTTTCGCTAAACAACCTTTTGTCTTCCCACAGATGTCTCAGTTCTACCGAAATATAGTAAAGGTTACTTTCACCAATCCCGTTGCCACCACATTCTATTTTCGAGACGACGAAGATAGAATATCTATGTGCGTACGCGATAGAGTACGTTTCGAACACAGGATTCAGACTGCCGAATCCATTTTGGCTCCCTGTCTTTACGCGAAAATATCTCACATATCCGTGTGTAAACTTTTGGATCACACCGCGTGTTACTCAGAAAACCCCTCTTTGAGATTGTCTCTGCCGCGTCCGATTTAAGGCTGAAATATTTCAAAGTCCCTTTTGTGACCGTCCCCTTCGCCGTCCACCGCCAGACTGATCATTCCCCCCACCACTTTTTGGTTCTGTCGATCTTATACTCTCGACAATCCTCGAACGCCGACCAATAGGATTCGAGTATTTTTCCCGCCAAATTTTTTGACCAATCAGAAGGCCGGATTTTTTTGTGTGTTGAAAAAATAGTCTCGACGTGACCCCAAAAATCCATATATACGAGGTATCGTTCGCGCGCGACTCTTTAGCTCCTTGCCCATTATAATGACTCCTTCAAGGAAGGAGCAGCGGGGAGGGGCCGGCGCGTCGCTGACTGGGGGGGTTTTTTTGCTATTGGATATTTTACAGATTTACCTAATAAATGTTTCGTCAGAACGGGGTTGGAACAGATTGGTGACCCGCACGGGATGGTTAACATTTCACCATTCTAAATCAGTTACATCACGACCGAATTTTATTTTCAGCTAAAATACAAACATTGTCACCGCTCTCACCGAAACGGCCGTATAATCACGTCTTGGGTCGGAGTGAAGGGGTTGTAAAACTGTGTTTTTTCCATTTTTATTTTTGACCAAAAGTCGGTCAGGGATTTCAAAACTTTTTTCGCAGAATTTTATTTTCTGCCGGACCGCAACAAAAAACATTTTTCACCGCTAACTCGAGACGTGACCATATTGCCGTTTTGCAGAGACACACTTCGCGTGCTGCGTACTGAGTCGGTGCGACGCTCAAGCGAACTCAGTTAACGCTAATACGACGTAAAAACGGACTACCGTAGGACGCTGCAAACAGAGGTGTAAAACCGTGTGTTATATTTTTCTATTTAAAAGTCGGCCAAATATTTCAAAACTTTTTTCGCCAAAATTTATTTTCTGCAGGACCGCAAAACACAAAATTTTCACCGCTCTTCACGCCGTGTCCATATTGCCGTTTTGGGTCAGTGACGCCCGTCGGTTCGACGCTCAAGCGAACTCAGTTAACGCTAGTACGACGTAAAAACGGACGTAGCCGCAAACAGAGGTGTAAAACCGTGTGTTATATTTTTCTATTTAAAAGTCGGCAAAATATTTCAAAACTTTTTTCGCCGAATTTTATTTTCTGCGGGATCGCAAAACTCTTGACTTTTTCACCGCTCTTCACGCCGTGTCCATATTGCCGTTTTGGGTCAGTGACGCCCGTCGGTGTGACGCTCAAGCGAACTCAGTTAACGCTAGTACGACGTAAAAACGGACGTACCGTAGGACGCTGCAAACAGAGATGTAAAACCGTGTGTTATATTTTTCTATTTAAAAGTCGGCCAAATATTTCAAAACTTTTTTCGCCAAAATTTATTTTCTGCAGGACCGCAAAACACAAAATTTTCACCGCTCTTCACGCCGTGTCCTTATTGCCGTTTTGGGTCAGTGAAGCCCGTCGGTGTGACGCTCAAACGAACTCAGTTAACGCTAATACGACGTAAAAACGGACGTACCGTAGGACGCCGCAAACAGAGGTGTAAAACCGTGTGTTATATTTTTCTATTTAAAAGTCGGCCAAATATTTCAAAACTTTTTTCGCCAAAATTTATTTTCTGCAGGACCGCAAAACACAAAATTTTCACCGCTCTTCACGCCGTGTCCATATTGCCGTTTTGGGTCAGTGAAGCCCGTCGGTGTGACGCTCAAACGAACTCAGTTAACGCTAATACGACGTAAAAACGGACGTACCGTAGGACGCCGCAAACAGAGGTGTAAAACCGTGTGTTATATTTTTCTATTTAAAAGTCGGCCAAATATTTCAAATCTTTTTTCACCAAATTTTATTTTCTGCCGGACCGCAAACACAAACATTTTCACCGCTCTTCACGCCGTGTCCATATTGCCGTTTTGGGTCAGCGCGGGTCTAAACAGAACTCAATTACCGCTAATACGACGTCGAAACGGCCGTATCGTCTCGCCCAGGGTCGGCGCGAACAGAACTGTAAAACCGTGAGTTTGTTTTTTTATTTTTGGTGAAGAGTCAACCGGGGATATCAAAACTTTTTTTCACCGAATTTTATTTTTTGCCAGACCACAAAACATAGCCATTTTTCCCGCTCTTCACGTAGGCCTAAAAGGACTTATCGTCACGTTTAGGTTTGGCGCGAAGAGAGGTGTAAATCCGCGAGTTTTAGTTTTTCTTTTTGACGTAGAGTCGGCCGTCGATTTCAAAACTTTTCTCGAGTAAAAAATGTGTGTAACAAATATTTTAAACCCCCCCCCCCCCAATCAGCGACGCGCCGGCCCCTCCCCGCTGCTCCTTCCTTGAAGGAGTCATTATTATGGGCAAGGAGCTAAAGAGTCGCGCGCGAACGGTACCTCGTATATATGCGATTTTGATGGCGTGTCGAGATCTAATTTTCGACGCGCCAAAAAATGCAGCCTTCTGATTGGCCGAAATTTTTGGCGGGAAAAATACTCGAATCCTATTGGTCGGTGGTCGGGGGTTGTCGAGAGTATTGGGTTGACCGAAACAAAAAGTGGTGGGGGAAACTCTCAGTCTTGCGGCGGACGTCGAAGGGCACGGTCACAAACGGGACTTTGAAATTTTTTTCCGAGCGGTTGTTTTTTACCGTTTCTTTTTCTCCGGCCCGAAAAAGTCTCGATTCAGTATTTTCGAAAGTCGACTGAAGTGCAGAGCGGTTTCCCGTAGGTTCTGATCGATCTTGGCGATCATTTCTAGATTTTCTTTCTCGTTTAACAGAGGGCAGACCAGACTCCCGTCATCTTCCCGTATGAATTCGTATTTTTTCACAGAACCGTCCGCGGATTTTTCCGATACGGTCAACGGAGATGACGAACGACGCGTATCATTTTTTGTGCCGTCACAATCGCTACTATCGGATTCGTTGACGGTCGATTTCAACTTTAATTTTCTCTTCTTGTTAAACGGACATCGGAAACTAGACGATCTCTTGTGATCCGTGCCGCCGCATCTCGAGCAACCGGAAATTTTATCTTTCACCGCTCTAATCCCTTTTTTGCTAATATACACTTCCTTCTTTTGATTTTTGCTCAGCGGACATCGTGAACTAGTCGATTTCCTATGATCCGAACCCTCACACTTGGAACAACCTGATTTAACCGAGTTGGTTTCTTCGTCCGAGGAATCCGACTCATTTGCCGGTTCCAGATCGGTATATTCCTTGTTCGTTTGACGCGCCGCACATAGCGAGTGCGTAGATCTCACGTGGTCCGTGCCACTACACCTGCTGCGCGCTCAACTTTCGATTCATGACACTTATCCCCTTTACTATAAACGTTCGTATGTCGAACGTGAATTTCAACCTTAACACTTTAAAAATAAAACATGAATTATTTTTAGCCCGAACCTCGGTTGTGGTAAGACTCTACATTAACACGCGCGTTTATGTATACATTACTATTTTGAAAATATATGAATTATTTGTATCGTCGGCCCCGAATGTGGTCAGGGCTCTATCTTGCTTTTCACGAAAGAGGAGAGAATGGGTAATGAATAACATAGACGGTAAAACTTGTTTTTAGTTTATATTTTGTGTAATGAGTAACATAGACAGTAAAAAGGTTTTTTTTACTCTATCAGCAAATTTTAAATCCAACACCTCGGTTGTTTTTCGCTATTGCTGCTATTGAAAACTTACCAACAAAAATCGTCTGAAAACCGTTTGAACCGCTGCCTCGTAAACTCACCCAGCGCATGACCCAACATGCACTGCACGAGCTCCGCATTAGTGCGGGAATCAATCAAGGTGTACACCCGTGAGTTTTTTATATTTTTATATTCTGACGGAGGCCGGATATTTCAAATCTTTTCTCGCATATTTTCATATTCTGCCGGATCGAAAAACACTTGTATTTTTGCCGCTCTCCACTTCGTGACCATATTGCCGTTTTGAGTCAGTGCCGCCCGCGTTGCGGACGCCAAAACGGCCGTATCGTCACGTCTAGGGTCGGCGCGGAAAGAGGTGTAAATCAGCGCGTTTTTATTTTTCATTTTGACGGAAAGTCAATCGGGGATTTCAAAACTTTTCTCGAGTAAAAAATGTGTGTAACAAACATTTAAAAAAAACCCAACTAGCGACGCGCCGGCCCCTCCCCGCTGCTCCTTCCTTGAAGGAGTCATTATTATGGGCAAGGAGCTAAAGAGTCGCGCGCGAACGATACCTCGTATATATGCGATTTCGGTGGCGTGTCGAGATCTATTTTTCGACACGCAAAAAAATGCAGCCTTCTGATTGGCCGAAATTTTTGGCGGGAAAAATACTCGAATCCTATTGGTCGGTGGTCGGGGGTTGTTGAGAGTAAAGGGTTGACCGAACCATAAAGTGGTGGGGGAAATGCTCAGTCTTGCGGTGGATGTCGAAGCGGACAGTCGCAAAGGGTAATTTTTCCGAGTGATAGTTTGTTTACACTCTCGCACTGAGGCGTGTCCGATACCGAGCCCTCAAGTGTAATGGCACCTCATTTAATCAGATAATGGGAAAATACATGATTATATGTTTTTATTTTCGAAATATGCGAATACGACTTTTACGTTTCGTTCAGTTCTAGTCGTCATCGGCGTAAATTCTATCGTGCGTCTGTGGCTGGTTTCGTACTTAGGACGGGGTGATAGCCGGGTTAATTCCCTATGAGATCGATCCGGCATTCAAGGGGTTATCTATTTATTTTTTCGCGAAAATACAAATCTAAGACATTTAAAACTGAACGATGGTATTTCTCGTCGTATTGATTATAATGAGCGTTACTATAGTGAGTTTAGTTTTGTGCGTTATAAACGCTACGATATTGGGTAAACACGATGAGAAAACAACTCGACGTATAAACAAATACGAGACGGAAAAAGGCGCAGGAACTATTTCGGAAACCGGGGTGGACATCGAAGAATCTAACGTCGGGGCGATATGTAAATGTGACCAAAGGAAAGGGTGTGACGATCCCGCGCGCACGTGTTTTCATTTATCGCGTACTGTCCACCTGTCTGACGGAACGGTGTTGCAGCCGAACGTTTCCACGGACGAAGGTTACTGCGTGCTTTACGAAACGTCTTCGCCGCAGAATGTCTCTTGTGATCCGGCGTATGGTGCGCCCGCACCGATCTTGGATCCGTCCGGTCGTTTGCGCATGGCGTGTCGGTGTTTCTGGCCCGATCTATTCGATCAGAAAGACGAATTTTCTGACTGTACGATCGTGCGCGCTTGCGGAGGAACCGGACAGTTGGTACACTCGAAAACACGTGTTCCGTTGAAAGAAATGTCGCCGAACGTGGATATACACCAATTCGAATGTGCTTCGTGCGGCGACCCGAACTGTACACAGCCGGGTAAGGATAGGCACACCGGATTGCCGTCTTGTGTACCGAAACCGGTTTCAGATCGTTCGGGTGGGATGTGTCTGTACGAAGAGTTGCTGACTTCGACGCCTCCGGCGGTATCCGGCACGCACACGACGGCACCGGTCCTCTCCGTCAGCGGCGCGTTTGTCGAGAAAAAATTGGCAAAATCTTTTTCTAACACCAGCGCGGAATCGGTTTACGTTCCAAACCCGTGCGCGTTCGACGCGTTTCGCGGTTTCAGTTTGGACGGACAGTGTCGTCTGACGATAACGCCCTCCGGAACCGGGTATTGCGAGCCGATGACCGAGACCGTTACCACCGTCGTGTTTGACGACGATTACCTGCCGCTCAATGGCGGTCGATATTCCAACGCCTGTTACAGGTTTACCGCTACCGAACGTAACATTGACGCGTACGTCGTAGAGTACTTTGTGCGAGCGCGAGGCGAACGCGGACCGGCGAACGCCCGAACGGATTCCACACCACTGCCGGTCGTGTCTGCGGAGATAAAAGTCGGAAAATTGGATGCGGACATTTTGGACGTTTTGAATTTACGCTCTACGGCCGCCGCCGACCCTAAACGAAAAGTGCTCGTCACGCAGGGCACGTTACCCGAAGATGTAAAAACCATGCCACCGCCTTTCGACGCGGCCACGATGTCGCGATTCGTTCTGGAACGCAACGAGTTTGTTTTTCGTATTCCGGCAAGTCTGACCTTTTTCAAATATTGGGCTCCGATACAGCCGATGACGATTCCGGATTGCGACTCTGTACACGGGGACCGGAGAGTCGCCGCTTCGTCCATTATGTTCGTTTGGGAATCCATCGACGACGGCGAATACGAATTGAAGAGACAACAACACGTGGTCGCCTGTCGCAAACCGGGTTACGACAGACGTCTGGCCATCGTGCCCAACATCGACGTGAATCCAAATGGCGCCGAATATAACGCCGATCCGACCAGTGCGGTGTTGCGTTTTGACAAAACGGATTTTATCGTCAGGCCGTATTGGTATGGATCATACTTTACACATAAAGCGGAGGTGATGGCCTACGTTGCTAATCTTCCTTCGAGACCACCCCCTACCAAGATTAAAAAACTGGGAGAAAAATAAATGTGTATTTAGAATAAAATTTTTATTTTTCAACAAATTGCATTCGCACATATGGATTTTCCTATCTTCGAACGCCAAAGCCAATCCCACCACCATCCGCTCCATATTTTGAACATGAGCGAATTTTTCGCCGTCGAAGAATACACCGAGAGATCGAATTCGATAACGTAGAGGTCCCTGCTGTTTTTGACCCGTTTGTACATTTCAGGCGAAATTAGATTTTTCACAATTTTCTTCTGGTTACCGCCGGTCGGTTGATCTCCGGGGCTCGGCAGGGTGAGACGTCCGTCGACCGGCGACGCTGCCGTTACCGTCATCAGTTTCTCGAAAAGCGTATTGTAATTGTGAGTTTCATAAAATTTCAACTGATAATTTACCATAAAATCTATATAGTCTCTGATGTTGATCACTACCAGATGATTTATAACTCCATCGCTTGTGCGACTTATCGCGCTAGTGTAGAAAGTGTAATCACGATTGTTCGATGTCGAGTCCCCGTTGGTTTTACTGACGTGCATATTGACGCGACGCATCAACGACGGATCAAAAGCGAAATACAAGAGTTCGCGAGTGCGGGCTATGAATATATCGTATTTCCAACATTTTCCGTCGTCCGTCCATTTCAGTTCTATCGGGCCGTCGCCGGACAGCGTGACAGTTTTATTGGCGCAAAGCGTCTCTTCGCAAAACTCCCGCAATGCGGTATCGGCCAAACAGTTGTCGCCCCGCTCTCTGGTCCCTCTCGGTATCTGTAACATTTCGAGAAAAGGTCGTAACGACCACGTCTGGAGCATCGGATCGGTCAGCGGTGTCTCGTCCACGCCGCAATAGTCGACCAGTTGTATTTTCAGTTTATTATCACCGCCGTTATCGGTGTTTGTAGACGAGATCATCTTGTAAGGAGCGGAACGGACCACGCAGAGCGTATTGCCACTAGGGTCGAGTGCGAAAAGACCGGCTCGTTTCTTGCCTCCACCCATTGTGTTGCAAACGACTTATGTTTGTGATTGGTCTTCGCGATGCTGAGCGGATCCGTCAAGCTAGATTACGACGAATTGCCCTATGTGCTGAAGGAGTTTGTGGACGTCATTCCCGGAGGGCGCTCCGTTGACGGTGTTGTCGGCGAACGTGATTATTATACTGCGTTCGAAAACCTACTGCGTGTCAGGTGCTACGGAAACGTCGAAAGCGCGTCGACCGAAAACTCTCGTGAAACGCTTCCGCGTTTATCTTGCGCGCACAACCGACAGCTTGTTGATTTTCACGTGAGAGAATGCCTGTCAGGCTGGGTATTCGACCACGCCGCGCACAAACAACACGCGTACTTCCCTTCGGCCGCTTTCCCGATGGGTAGCACTATGGAGTATTCGTTTTTCATGAGGCAGTGGGCGCGAAACGTCAACAATTCGCACGTGCGAAGACTGTACGACCGGAGCAACGGTTTTGCCGAGGTCTTGGCTGGTGTCGACGGCGATCTATGTCCCTGTAGCTATCTAGTCTGCTTCAACGTATCGGACCATACCGAATACGATCTAGGAGGTGGAGGCGTTCTTTCTCGGATAGCATTGGAAAACGAACTGATGATGAGATCGGACTTTTTCAACAAACGAAGAGATTCTTACGCGCTGTTCAACAAGTGGTTTTGCGAGAGGATTTTTTATCCGTTTCTGTACTCTTCGTTTTCGTCGTTCGAATCGTTTTGGAAGCCGCTGTCGATCGTCGAGGCCGTATTCAATCGTCACAAAAAATACGAAACTCGTATGAAGAACAGATTGGCGGCGGCGGCGAAAAAAGAGACTAAAAACACTACAGTCGACGATAAAAAATCAACACCTTTAAATACCGCTAAACGTTCTAGACTCCGCCGCATGCGATCCGTCAGTTCACGCCTCTTCTTCGGCCGGGAGTCGGGAGATATACGTTCTGCGTCCGAAAACGGATCAATTTCCGCAGCTGACAGGAAGCTTTTGGTGCGTTGCGAAGACTACGAGTCGTTTTTATATTCACCGCTTCTGAAGGCGACTTCTTGCCGCCACGAGGACGACGAGGTCACATACGAACAGAGACGTTGCGGGGACGAAATTCATTCGGAAATAAGAACATGCAAAAGGTGTGGTGCGGTAAGGGTGATTGCAAACTAGTAAATGTATACGAAAAAGACAAGGACGGCATCTCGGATGGACCACCGGACTCGGCGGACAAATCGACTAATGAATTACTTGCACTTCTCGGCCGTTATGGTGTCGTCGTGTGCGAAGAAGAGAAATTCACAGTGCTTCCGGTTGACGTCCGTACGTTCATAGCGAAGACAGTCGACTGTTGGGTGAAAAAGAATCCGGCCGGACGCGTAACCTCGGCTAACTCCCTGACCGGTTCCCTGACACTGATGGCGCATGGGACGCATCAAATATATCGTTCGTTTGAAAAGTTTCTAAAATGCAAATTTGACGATGCGAAATTGTTGAGAGTACTCCGCTGTTACAACAATTGCGTTCCCGAACCAGGGACATACTTTGGCGAAATAGTCGCTCAGTTTTTTCAGCATTGTAAACAGCAATCTAATTTGAACGTGAAAAGAACCACGGGAGGCAAGGCGCCACAGGGCGAACGTCGAATTGACACTGTAAAACGTCTATTGGAAAACGCGTTGAAGATGTCGGACGAAACAAAACCAAGCGATTCTCGCGATAAGCAGAGATGCGACATGGATAAAAAATTTGACGCTATCATGTCTTTGAAAAGATCGGCTACGGTGGTCCTCGTATTCAGATGCGTGCAAAAATTTAAAATGAAACTCGGCACCGTCCAAGAGTTGGTAGTGTATTTGAGGAGTAAAGTGTTCGGTACGTTGGCAACATCGAGCGGATTGTATCTGGATACGGTGAGTCACGAGTTCGACATCAATCAGTTTGAAAACAGTCCCGGTGGTGAACTATATTTCTCACTCACGGTCTACAGAAACCACAAGTACGATGTCGTACTGGACAACCTCTTCAACGCGGTCGATCTGTACAACGAGTCGGTCTGTCGCGGCGTCAAACACAGATTTGACGTTTGCAATCTCGTTTACTGCAGCGATACGCTCTACTTCATGGGAATGTCACAGGCGTTATTTATTGACAATTCGGTCACTTTTCTCTATTGTTTCCTGACAGAAAAATACAAACCCGTGATCGAAACCAGAGAGGACTCTTTCGTTTTCGGATTGGTGAAGATATTATCCACGATAGAGTATTTTACCGAGTGTTCGTTGAAGAGGAACCACAATCGAAAAATGGGCCACGGACCGCTCATTTCGGTGATTTCAGAAGGTGGGCTCAACGAGAGTGTAAAATATGTAAACAAATTATTCCGCAATTCAACGCTGTATTGCCACGATAGCGGGGCATTCTCCGAAGAAGAAGTATACGCACCGATGTCACCAGTCTACAAGCCGGATTCGCTACCCCCGTCATGTCCAGAAAGTGCCAATGAAGACATAACGAAGGACACTTGTCACACGCCGTTCGAGCTGGATCACGACAACCAAAGCGAATTGAAAAGATATTACAAAATAAACGAACCTTATATCAAGACGTTTTTGAACGTCCCCGTCGAATGTGGAAGCAATTATTGAATTTAATAAATGTATGTTTCTTATTTTTCGTTGTTTAATTCAATCCGAATTTTCTCCGTGAATCCATCGATAATGTCGAGAGTCATATTATCGACAGGATCACCCCGGCCCACAAGGGGTTTTATTTTCGTGCCAGTGCATAGCGCGACTAGACTGAAAGATGTCTATCTGCCACGAATACGAAACCACTTGCGGAATAGTTTTTGACGGCACGCTCTATCCGCGGATAGTTGCTTTACTCTCGAGCCAGAGTGAAACGAAACCATTTGAAGAGAATATCGACATTTACGAAGACCCGCAAAACGCGCGCGGTCGGTATAGATTGTTAACCAGATACGCAGAATGCCTTTCTTTTGGTGACGTTCCTATAGATTATCGGAAATTCGATCACAAGATAACTTCTAACATGATTGAAATGCAGATTCCGCACGTACAACGTTTGACCGGCCGTGTTATTTTCATCACGGGCTCGTACAAAGAGTCTATCGAGCGCGTCTTGACCGAGGACGAGTGGAAAAATACCGTAATAGAGGATCACGCCACCGGCCGATATATGCGCACGTACAACAAGAAGAGATTGTGCTTCTACAAGATGAAGGGCGGAGTGCGGAATGCGCGCGTCACTGTCGGAGAGCAGTCGTTTTACGGCGGTACATTAGAAGCGAGGACCGCGTGTAATTCGATCTATTATTTAGAAATCGAACTGGAAACGGGTAAAAAGTTGAACGAAAATGAAGTAGCCAACAACTTGCGCCGTCTGTGCGAGATGCTGATAAAATTACTGTCCTACGATCTAGTGAGGTTGGCGATGTTCGCGGCAAACAATAATTCGGTCCAACGGGAACGTCTGGATAGTCTGTTTGATACGTTCAAACGTCGTTTTCTCGACTACAACCGATGCAGGACCGATCTGCGCGAACGCGCGAACGGACATTTGGACTTCTTCGTAATGCCGAAGTGGGACGGAATACGAGCGACGGGGATTTATTTCTGCGATGGTTTTATTGTGATAAAAGACGCCTGCGGACGAATGTGCAGCTTCCGTACGACGTTGCCGTTCGACAACGACATGATATTTCAATTGGAGGTGGTGGAGACCGGCGGCAAAGACAACTCGAGACGCTACTACGTGATTACGGAACTCATGGCGGTACTGATTAAATCTCACAATACGATTTTCGCAGTTTACGGGAGAAACAACGCCATTCACAATACGGGACGGAACATAGGCAACGTCGCGTCCGGAATAGCGATAAAGACTCAATTCGTCAACAGCTCTCACGTTTGCAACCTTTACCGGACGCTACCAGCCCACGTATCGTTGCAAGTACTCTCCGAAATTACAAAAATGGAAAACCACAAGAGAAAAGCCACCGCCGATCAACACCGACACAGCCCGCCAATCACCATAACTAGCGTTGTGGATCTCACTGGTGGAAATGGCGATTCGGTGAAATCCAACGGGCTATTGGATCTGCTGGACAAGGCGTTTACGGACGATGACGGCAGACGCTCCGTTATAGAAAGGTTTGTGTTGCGGCTGCCCAAGTATTTGCAAGACGACAGCCGGTTGAAGAACGATTGTGAGGGATTGATAGTGGCGTTTTCAAAACGCGAAAAATCGCCTTTTACTGCCGCGGAATACGGCTATTTCAAATTGAAACATACCGATACGGTAGATTTGGAATTGGATCTCGACACCGAAAAAGTGACATCGGCAGATCTCACCGAATACGCGGTCGAGGAATTGCCGACTCTGGAGACGGTCGAAAGCTGGGCAGAACGTCCTAATCCTATTAAAAACCGGCGAATAATAGTAGAATGCTATTACGACAACGGAAGGTTACGTTTTATGAAAGATAGGTGTGACAAAAACCGTCCGGATTCTGACAACAAAATCAGAGCCACGAATATATGTATTTATGAAAATTGTAAAATCGATTGCAATTCACAATAAAAACTTTGTAAATCTTTTACCGACTTCTTTTTCTATCTTTGGTCGGGAGAAAAGTCTGGACCTACCCGCCTTGAATTCTCAAACGAGTGCTATTGATTGGATTGTCCGAAAGGACAATCAGTCATGCCGCCCGCTCGCTCCGGTAAAGTACATTGTGACACAGACAGGCCGTACGTAATCGGTCATGTGTCCGGCCACATCTCACCACATAGAGGGTTTAAAGGTGTCGGTGACAGTTATAGCGTTGGTGATGCGTGGGATTTAGAACATATGGAGAAATACGCCATCACGCCGGCCGAACTGCTCAAATTGAAATCTTGTTTCGACCGTCTGAATCGTCGGTCGAAAATTCGTGACAAGACGTGTTCGCCGCAGGTGCGTGCTAGGCGCGAAAAGTTGCGCGAACGGTTCAACAACGCCTACATGAATTTGAAACAATTGGTTGTGAAAACGCGTTACAGATACAATATGCGCAGATATATCAACACACCACCAATGGCTCAATGTACGCACCATTACGATACCGTTCTGCGACGTCTGTGTCGCCTGGACGGTATGGAACCCTGTGATTTACAGGAGAAAAAGATATTCATCCAGCAAAATTGGAACAAATCCGGCTGTAACACAGATGGACAGAAGTCGCGACAACAAACGCAATCTAAAATCGGCAAAAATAAACAATCTCGCATAACGGACGCCGTTCTTCAGCGTCTGTGGAAATCGATGAACGAGGCTGATTTGGTCAATAAAAGTATAAAAGATCAAACACAGGGCGGAAAGAGTTTCTTGAAACAGGTCGTCGTGCCCGGTAAGATGTTAAACTGTCTGTACGGAAAGGTTCTACCGGATCCCACGTTAAAACCCGACGAAATCGGACTCCCGGCGCACGTGATGGAAAGCGTCTTCAAAAACGTCAATATGAACAAAATGGCGGCTCTAGTAAAGCGCGACCCAGTGTTTTCGTCCGACGCAATTACTACTTTTACTAAGGTGATACCGACCGAATACCCCTACATTTCGTTGCCCTCGGAAATCATAACCAACAAGCAGTTGGATTTCGACGGAGACAACGTGTCTATCGTCTTGGTAAACAGCGGTAAATGTTTCATCGAGACCCTGATGCGCCTCTCTCCCAAGATCGGGATGTATTGTTACTTTTATCGTACTCGTCTGGCGTTCAGTCAGACGAACCCATTTAGGATATCCGGAGTTCTAAAACACCTGAGACAGCGGTACACACGATCGGACGACTACGCCGAACGCGTCAGATGTCTTTTCGGCTCCACGTTCGCGTTTTGTCACACGCAAAATCACGAAAATTCCGTTTCGAGGGTCAACGATCAACTCAACGAGACGCTAGTATCTCTGTCTCAACAGTACGGACCGTACGTCCCGTATGGTTTCGTAATGTTGGTTCGCTGTCGTTCGTTTGAGGGTTATAACGAGAAACGAATCTATCCCGTAGGACCGAACGCGAAAGAGCAAGCGATACATATCGCAGAATCCGGCAGCAAAGGTACGCCGGACGGAGTGAATAACATGTTCAAAACGACGACAGATGAAGTGTCCGCAACGGCCGAGACTCTGGATTACGCCAAACGTTTTATAGAGGTCAAGTCCACGATACGAAAACAGGGACACAATGCAAAGAAAATGGATTCTGCTTTTCAGAACGTCATCGTGAACCACGACAATCGGTTGACTCTGCGAGTCAATAACGTAATTTACGATCTAGGCCACGTAATCAACTACATGCAACGCGAATGGGTCATGTCCGATTTGACCGTAAAATGTCTGTTAAACGATATTGAAGAGGACGAAAGTATGTTAAAATCATTTGGAACTCAATAAAACAAGTCAAAAATACAATTATAAAAGTGTCTTTATTGTGAAAGTATTATTCCCCTGATAGCCGACGTCTTTTGAAATCTAGAAACAGCTACGTAGATATCGTCTTGTTTAGTCGACAACAAGTCGATAAAACAATCCGATACGATTGTGTTACCTTGCATCTGATATATGTTTTCACATATCATCGGCACCATAGGTAACATGAACGCGACTACGGCGGTATTGTCGGGACGCAACAGTCTCGTATCCTGTCCTTTTCCGTCGTATCTTTCCGAATGCGCTTCTGTTATTTGTTTTGTCGGCTTCGCGTACGATCTTCCCGCGTCGTCTATCCGCGCCTTCTTACAAAACAAATCGTTCGATCCTCCTCTATCGGTCTGTTTGACAAATCCGAAGAATGAATCACTCGTACGATTGACTCCGGTTTCGATGAGGCGGTTTTGTGTGAATCCCGGTGTGACCGACAGAAAGTGATCCGTGTTTCTCTGCAGTGTCTTGAGAACAATGTTTTTTATCGCCCGTTTTTTGTCAAACATTATGCCCGTCAAAAGGACCAGTTCTCCGTTACTGATGACGGGCAATTTATTCCATTCCTTGATTGTTTCCGTCATCCTATATGGCACGCCCGTCATCAGCGTCTGTTGTACCGGGCCCTGGTTCGCCATGGACATGGATACGCATAGTTTTTCCAACAATAGTTTTATGCCGATGCGGACACCGTCTTTATCGGCGTACTTTTTACTCAGCTCCGTGTATATGCCGTTATACAAAGTCTTCAGGAACGTGTCCGATAAAATGTTGCATTTGTCGTTTTTCTTCACCATGAATATCGGAAATTTCGCGAGCGCGAACCGCGACGCTTTCTCGTATACGAAACTTGGTAATTCGGTATCATTCAAGGTTCCGTCGTTGTATCTCAGATAGATTTCCTCATAGAGTTTGCCATAAAAATTTATAAACGGCGTCATGTCCATAGCGGGAGGGCTGGACCAGTCCACCTCCATATCGAGCGTGTCGTATGAATCGTCATCGCCCAAATGTTGATCGTCGTCGTCCGAACCGCTACTACCGAGATCATCTTCTTTTTCGAACACCAACTGTCCGGTTTTACACCCTCGTCTGTTGACGTCGTATCGGTACAAGCGGATGCCGCGCGCGCGGCCGAACGCCACCAACTTGCGTTCTATCGCCTTTACTGATGTACGTTTTTTACAACTGTTTCTCAAATAAACGACCATTTTTGCCAGTTCGGGGTCGTCACGACAACGCTGTGAACCCTCCATGTGATATTCGAACGGCGCTTGACCCAATCTCTTGGTCAGTTCCTCTCTGACGTCCGACACGTAGTATTCGTTATTTGCAGTTATCGCTTCGACCGGAGCCTCTTCGCCACATCTGTCCCGATAACACTTGTCGTTCTGAGCGTCCCAGTCGATCGGGCCTAGTTGGAACTGGTCACCACCCATGATCAACACGGTGGGCGCTTTGAAAAGGTTTCGAATGCAGTGTAGCATTTTGTGCAGTAGCGGAGGAGATATCATGGTGTACTCGTCCAGAAGTATAACAGCGTTATTAGTGCGATCGGCGAGATCTTTCCCGAATAAGACGTCCGGTATCTCCATTTTCCACTGAAGCGCTTTACGCGAATTCGTTTGACGTGCCGCCGCAAAACTAGATTTGTTGTAAACCAGTTTTTCCACCGTGCAAGCATACCGACCCCCCTCGTTGCAGAGTAGAGATTCGAAATCGCGCGCCGACGATTTAGACATGTCGGCGACAGGCGGCGGTGAAATCAATTCGCCCTGTCCTATCTCGTCGTACAGAAAATCCTGTAGGCGTTTATTCTGTTTAGTCAAATACATGACATGAGTAGAGGGTGGAGAATGGTTCATTATATACGCCATGAGGCGTGTTTTTCCGCAACCCCCGAGACCTTCCATGATAACGGAACGAAAATAAATCCCGGACCGCCTATAATCCCTTACTTCCTCTTCGACCTTTTCGATAACGTTTTTCTGTTGGTCAGATAGACCACTCCAAGATGGTTCGCATCTCCGTGCCAATGTAAACGATCCCGTATTTTCGGCGACGCATGCGTGATAGTAATTGTTCATATAGCTTTCATTATCCTCGCACTTTATCGTTTCGGCACTGGGTTTTACCACTTCCGTAGCGACATTGTAGGGCGGCACGAAGGTCATCACGGACGAGTCGAAGGGTTCACCATCAGATCTGTAGAAACGATAACCTTCTACTGACAAACTATACAGCGACGTATCCGAAGTCATGTTGTGTGCTCGATTCCACTTCGAGAAATGACTATGTTTCTGACTTTCGGTGTGTATTATAGCGACCGTTGAGCGTGTCTGTAGAGAGTTGTAACTAGACCCATTTCATTCGAATGTTATCGACGACGACTATTATTCGACGAGACGTATTTCGCCTTTTGATTTATTTGTTTCTTCTTCGTAGATATACCAATTATTATCGCGAATAAACTCGATTGACATCTTTCCCGTAGATCTAGATTTGTTAACTATAGTATCAAAAACGTTAACCAGAAACGTTTTGGAGTTATTCATTGCTTCCGAAAACCATTCGTCTGCGTAATCTGTGAATGGAGTGCGTCTATTTGACCGCTGCAGTACGTCCAAACAACCGACACCCGGGTTTTTTTTACCAATCGGGGAGTTAGTTTGGATATGTGTCAGGACATATACGTTTTTCGAACCCATAAAGCTGTTCGGATCGTTTATATCCGAGTTTATCTTTTTACGGAGCTGAGTCGCGTTATCTTCAGTCATGATGACTTATGTATTGCAAAAACCCCGGCAAAATGATTCAAAAACCGTTTGCGAGATTTGTAAATTTTTGTGTTCACATAGCTGTTCTTTTTGACCATCAGAACAGCATTTAAAAAAATCACTCGCGTTCCCATAGCTGTTCTAGAACAGCTATACGGGAAGTGTGTTTTTGATTTTGGATAAAATTATCATGGGAATTTTTTGTTTTAGCTTCGCTTATAGCTGTTCTCGAACAGCATCATGAACCACACCGGATGTGTTCATCATGCTGTTCGCGAACAACATCATGAACGAAAAAATATACCCACGAGTAAATTTCGATTTTTGAAGTCAAACAAAATCAAAGAAAAACCCCTTTGTTTCGGTAACCTCGGCAAACAGTTTAGAATTCTTTACTACTGATAACAAATCACTTACATAAATTGAGAAAAACAAAGGTCCAAGAATAGATCCTTGTGGAACTCCAGAATTGATATTTTTATAGAAATTACACAGTCAAATGCTTTAGACAAGTCACAAAAGACGCCAACAGCGTGTTGAGCATTGTCAATTGCATGCAAGATAGAAGTAATTATCTCATTTATTGCATCACTTGTATTGTTTCCTTGTCTGAAACCAAACTGTAAATCATAAAATAAGTTATTTTTAAATGTAACTAGTCAATTTATGAAGAACAACTGTTTCATATATTTTTGAAAACCCTTGGAGAATAGAGATAGGTCTGTAATTATTCACTAAAGGGGTCTCCTTTTTTAAAAATAGGATAAACATTGTTGCATTTTAAAAGGTTAGGAAAACTTCATTAAGCAATGAAACATTGATCACGTTGGTTAAGGGTCATGAAAAAAAGAGTCGCACATTCATTAATTAGAAATTTATGAATTTCATCACAAATATTTGAGGTTTTAACATTTGTATTGATTTTATTACATCGTTTTCAGAAATGTGTTCAAATATCTATTTAAAACTATTTACAATCAACTTATAACTATCAAAAATAACAATAATGGTATACTTTACAAATACTTGTAAACTTATTACGGTAATTAATTCATTGTAGTGTTAATGTTTACAATATAGAATAGGCATACTCATGGTACACAACACTTAAATATTTAAAATTTAAGTTACGATAAAGTTTAACGGGCTACTTCTAAAATGATACATCACAATGTCCCAAAATTTGAATAAAAATGAGCAGTTTAAACTTTTTTATGAAAATTATACTTTATTGTTCGATGTGCATATAGTTGTTTCGTATGTCTAACCCATCATCAAAATAAAAAATAAATAAAAAACTAAAAAAATCAATTAAAAACTGAAAAAAACTCAAAATCAATAAAAATCAATTTGAATTAACTTATACTTATTTAGCTCAGGCTTTAGCCAATTTACACATTCTACGTCAATTATCATCTCATCGAAGATCTCCTTTAAATCCTCGTCTTCAATCTTCTTATTTTTCTCCTTCTTTATCCTCTTCTCTTCTATTTTTTTCTTTTCATCCGCTTTATTTCCCAAAATGTCTTCTTCTATTTTTTTCTTCGCTTCTTTTGATTTCTGTAACTCTTCTTCCAGGAGGTGAACCTCCTTCTTTGGGTCTATTAAGTCTTCATTCTTCATGACCTCTTCATATTCTTCCCAATATACACATTCTACGTCAATTATCATCTCATCGAAGATCTCCTTTAAATCCTCGTCTTCAATCTTCTTATTTTTCTCCTTCTTTATCCTCTTCTCTTCTATTTTTTTATTTTCATCCGCTTTCTTTCCCAAAATGTCTTCTTCTATTTTTTTCTTCACTTCTTTTGATTTCTGTAACTCTTCTTCCAGGAGGTGAACCTCCTTCTTTGGGTCTATTAAGCCTTCATTCTTCATGATCTCTTCATATTCTTCCCAATCTATCCTCCATCTCAGGCACCTTTCTATATCTTCCTTCATTTTTCTTCTTTCCCTGCATGCTCTTTCCTTTTCTTTATGGTAGATTCTTGGTTTTTTGAAGTAGTTAACTCTCCATTCATCTTCCAGTGTTTTGTTTTCGTGGACCATTTCAGCAAATTCTCTCTTGTTAAAATCATTCATCCGCGGGTTCACTCTTCTCTTGTAATGTTTCTCACCCCAACGTTTAGACATCTGGAAGAAACACATGTGATTAGGAATTGTTAAGTAAAGGTAATAATTATTTATTGTATGGTGTGGGCTCATGGTACCTAACGTTTAGACATCTGGAAGAAACACATGTGATTAGGAATTGTTAAGTAAAGGTAATAATTATTTATTGTATGGTGTGGGCTCATGGTACCTTTTCAATAAACTTATGTGTAATGGCCCATTAAAATGACCCGAAATGGGCAAAATAGTTTGTAAGTGTTTGAACCGATTTTTCTTTAATTTCATAAGGCCCTTCTTATATGTTAAAAAGGGTTGCTGTTTCACCATAAGCTGTATTTGATATTAAAGTGTTTTTTAATAAAACTTTGTCACGTACTTTGTGTTTACTGAAATTAATTATCATATTTAGATCCTGCATATTGTCAGTCCCGACGATGACTATTTTTTATTTTATTTATTTCATATTATGTTTGATGTAAAATTTCTTGTCTAAAATCTCCAATATTTTGTACTAGCGTAATCTTTTTGGATTCATCACTTAACTTAATTGAACATACCCAATTTCTTGACATAATTATTGATAACAAGTTGACTTAGAAAGATCAAATTTCATCAGTTGCCACTAAATTATACAGAGTATACTATATGATTTGCATTCTCTCTAAATTAGTAAACACAAACAGACTTGTAACAGTTTATTACGCATGTGTATATTCAAATTTAACTTATGATGTTATTTTCTGGATTAATTCAGTTAACTGTAGAATATTATTTAGTTTAAAAAAGATTTTTAGGAAAATCAACAATGTGACTTTTTATCATCAACCAAGCCCAGTTTTAAATCATTACAGATTCTCATATTGCCGTGTATTTATAATACTATTCTGTTTATGAAAAAAACACAATCAAATTTTGACTTTTCTTTCTAGCTCACATTCTGATGACACCGAATATAACCATATTACCCTGGGATGCACCAATGAATTAACAATGAAATTTCTTTAAATATTTCAAAAATAAATTAAAATAATATTTATTAACAAATTGTTTCATTCGATTGAATAATATTTAAACTGTTTATAAATTTGATGTGTAATTTTTAAAAGTACCAAATTAGAGTTTTAAATAGCAATTAACTGTAGGAAAAATGGTATTATAATTAAATTTAACTTTATTGTATTACTTACTTACCATTAAATAGGCCCACAGCGACTGGAGACTGAGACCGGAGACTGAACTGTCACGGCACAGGGCAAATGGTCTGAACAACTCGCAGTGACTAGGAGAAGTGTGTCACTTGCTGGCAGCAAGGCTGCTTATATAGGTGGTGGGGCAGTGCCGTGAGTGCCGTGTGCAAAATAGTTGGTCGGCTATTCGAACGCCGTAAGCGACTTTCTACCCAGTTGCGACTGTACGCCGATGATTCGGTGGTTCTGGTCGTTCCGTTTCATATCACGTAAACTTTAAATGAGGAACTAACATACAAACCGTGTTTTGCCACATTTTGCGTGACTGCACAAAGCTTCTGGGAATGTAATAAATAACGCGGTTGATTCGATAGTCCAAAAACCCCTACTGGGAATGTTATCAATAAGCGGTTGGTTTGATAATCCAAAAACTCCTACGCCCGCACCGCCCGAATACTCGGCATATCCCAGCTAAATCCACAATTAATAGGAAAAATTAAATAAATGTTTTTATTTTGTGAGTTTTTAAACGTTTTGATAATAAATTAATGTTTGTTTTTTATTAAACCATATATTATAGGGAAATAAGAAACATATAACTAACATATTATCTGTGAAAAAACTGTTATGTAAGTCATAGACCAATAAATGTAGAAAATAGTAAAATCGTTATGTAAACCAAATACCTCTAAAACCCGAGAGTTTGAATTGACGTTTTGGGTTTTTGGTGTATATACAAAAACATAACCTATAAAATTTTGAGGTTAGGTCTATATACAAAAACATAACCTATAAAATTTTGAGGTTAGGTGTATATACACCGAGGTTGAAATGACGGATGCGATTTTTCTACTTTTCCTAACCTAAAAATTGAGTCATGGCCGATGAGATTGAAATAGCGGATACATGCCAAATAGAGATTGGAATGATGCGTATCAATTGAATCTCTCAAATGAGACTGAATTAACTATCCTAATCGCGATGAGAGATACAATTGATCAACCCACATATGTATATATATATATATATATGCCTAGGAAATTCGCTGAGTACGCAGGTTTGCTGCTACGGGGGTATTTGGAACTAATCTTAGTTTACACATGATGACGTCATGTTTTCTTTGCAGATGTAAATTAGTTAAATACCACAAGGTCTAAATAAATTAACTTTTGAACTTATAAATTTCAAGAATTATTTATGTTGCCCAGTAACTTTAAGAAGTGAGCCTGGATAAAATATTTTTGATAGTTACTGGTGAGTAAAAATTGTTGTTTCCTCAGTTGTAGGCTTAATTGTAGAATAAATGTTGGCTTACGGTACCTAATCCTATTTTGTTGTAAACCTAAAAAGGTAATTGGTAGAATGTTGAACATTAACTGTGGTATAAGCTAATAAGTTGCCTAATTACTGTTATGATGGGAATAGTTAGATCTTCTGTAAGATTTTGCTAATGATGATGAATCTTTGTCTACTTAAAAAAACCTGGCTGAAGTATGATTGATTAGTGTAAGTTAGGATTGCTTGTTGGTACTTTAGGCCCAAGGTTCGTAGAGCTTTCAGACCAGGTTTGCTGATTCGATCTATTTAAGGTTTTCTACTTTACCGGAAGAAACCTCGTAAAAACAGCTGGAAGGTCGTGTGATCACCAATCCAATCTGCAGTGTTACTGGAAACACGATATTTATCGTATGAGTACCATATTTTCCTCATCAGTGTAATTAGAATTAACACTGTTTAACTGCTTACAGTCTATGATAAGCTGTTATTTTATGAAACTAATATATTGTTTTGATTTATTTTTATTATTATATTAATGGATTAAGGGTTTAAATTTTCTTTCTGCATGTCCAGTGACAATTTAAAACTAGCTGTACAATTATTATACCCTTATAATTGGCAACACTTTATGGTATGTTGTTGATTTATGAATCAGCTGGACGCCCTCGTAAGACATCTTTGCTGCGAACATTACTCATATGTAAATAAGCACACCTGGTCTGAAAGCTCTACGAACCTTGTGTGCCTACTTTGTGTGCTGGTTTCTAGTCTATTGAAATTAGTTTCCATTAATATGTGCCTTTATCAAGTTTTAATATTTTATCTTAATAATTGAACCTTGATTTTATAAAATAATCTTGATATGATATTTATATACCACATGTTTTAAAAAGTACTGTAAATAGCTAAATTATCCATCACCTGTATAACTTTGTATTTGTTTTTGTTTATCTTGTAATTTGGCTGACTTCAGAGTTTATTAAAACCTATCTTTAGGTAATTTGCTTATGTGTCTTTATTTTCATTACAATTTAATAAACTCTTTAACAAGTCATGGACAAACATCTCAAACCAGACAGATTTGATGTAGATCCTGAACATGATTGTGCAGAAGAACAATGGTTGCATTGGCATCAGACGTTTACAAACTTTTTGGAGGAATGTGATTCTCATTCAACAAATGAGAAGGTAAAACTTCGTTTACTTATTAATCATGTCAGTCCGTCTGTCTACAAATACATTTCTGGGGCTACAACATTTGATGAAGCTATTATCACACTAAAAGAACTCTATGTCCGACCAAAAAATGAAATATATTCTAGACATCTTCTAGCCACGCGCTGTCAGAAATCGGGAGAGTCAGTGGACCAGTACTTACAAGCTTTAAAAGATTTAAGCAAACCTTGTAATTTTTCTCAAGTAACTGCTGAACAAAATAAAAACGATTACATTCGTGATGCGTTTATTCGGGGCTTACTTTCTCCTATAATTCGGCAAAGACTTTTAGAAAATAAATCATTATCTTTGAATGAGGCTTTTGATAAAGCTCGAGTTTTGGAATTAGCTCATTATCAATCAGAATCCTATACTAAGCAACATTCTGTATTAAATTGTATACAATATTCTAAAACTACTGACCCAGAATCGGCCAGGAGTGATCATTCCTCAAATAATGGCGAGGAAACCGTGATATCTGCTACGTCCTGGAAATGCTATTTCTGTGGTTCTAGTAAAAAGCATACTCGGATCGAGTGTCCAGCATCCAATACCACGTGCTGCCATACTTGTGGTAAAAAGGGACATTTTATGAAGGTTTGTAGATCAGGAAATAAATCATTATCTTCTACAAAATTAAACTTTCAAAAGTCTCCAAGTAAAAAATCAGCTACTTGTGCAGCTTCTCCTAAATCTTTATCTAAATCGACTATAATAATTTAAGTTGATGGAATTAAAACTGATGCACTAGTCGATACTGGCAGTTGGGAAACATTTATTAGTAAAACACTTGTAGAAAAGAGAGGGATAACAATTTCCCCATCAAACGTAAGTGTTGCAATGGCATCCACTTCTTATCAGCCCATCACTGCAGGTTTTTGTCTAGTTGATATGACAATTCAGGGCCATATATACCACAAAACTAAAATTCTTGTTCTAGATGGGTTATGTGCTGATGTTGTTTTGGGGCACGATATTTTCAAAGAACATTCAAGTGTTGAAGTTTCATTTGGGGGTAAGAAACCACCACTGAAAGTGTGTGGGCTTTCAGCAGCTAAAGTTGCACCAGTCCGCTTGTTTTCAAATCTGACACTCGACTGTAGACCTATCGCTGTAAAATCGCGACGTTACTCAGAAGAAGACTCCAAGTTCATAAGAGAAGAAACTGACCGACTACTGAAAGAAGGTGTCATTGAGCCAAGCTCTTCACCTTGGCGAGCCCAGGTACTAGTGGTTAAAGGTCAAACAAAGAAAAAACGTATGTGCATAGATTACTCACAGACGATTAATCGATTCACCCAACTTGACACTTACCCACTACCTAGGGTTGAGGATGTTGTTAGTAAGGTTTCCAAGTACAACACATCTTTAGCACAATAGACCTCAAGAGTGCTTACCATCAAATACCCATTGAGAACGAAGAGCGATTTTATACTGATTTTGAGGCTTGCGGGCGTCTTTATCAATTTTGTAGAATACCTTTCGGAGTTACGAATGGTGTCTCCTGTTTCCAACGAAAAATTGACTCTATAATACAAGGAGAAGGACTTGAGTGTACTGTGGCTTACTTGGACGATGTGACTATTGAAGGAAGGGATAAGAATAAACATGATAATAACTTGAAAAGGTTTTTTGACGCAGCTAAGAAGTACAATTTAACATTAAACATGGACAAATGCTCATTTGCACAAGACAAGATTAACATACTGGGGTATGTTATCACAAACAATGAAATCCGTCCTGATCCAGATCGTCTTCAGCCTCTTCTTAAACTGCCCCTTCCTCATGATGTTCAATCACTACGTCGAGCTCAAGGAATGTTTGCTCACTACTCAGATTTCATAAAGAATTTCTCAGAAAAAATACAGCCTCTTTCATCCACTAAAAGTTTTCCATTAACCGAAGCAGCAATAAACTCTTTTCAACAGTTGAAAAATGACATAGCCTCTGCTACTAAAGCGCCTATTCAGGATGATGCACCATTTACTGTGGAGACCGATGCATCTGAGTTCGCGATTGGCTCGACACTCTCACAGGCAGGACGTCCAGTAGCCTTCTACTCTAAAACGTTATCCAAGGCTGAAAAGAATCATTCCTCTATCGAAAAAGAAGCTCAAGCAATTATCGAATCTCTAAAGAAATGGATACACTACCTCATTGGCCGACCATTCCAACTCATTACCGATCAAAGATCAGTTTCCTTCATGTTTGACAACAAGAGGTTTGGAAAAGTAAAAAATGAAAAAATACAGCGATGGCGTTTGGAATTGTCTTGCTTTAAATATGATATTGTATACCGCCCTGGTAAGGAAAATGGAGTTGCAGATACTATGTCAAGATTGTGTGGATCTATCAGCGGTCGACCAAATTTAGATGAAATCCACAGAAGTCTGTGTCATCCGGGAGTTACACGGTTCTATCATTGGATTAGAACTAAAAACTTGCCCTTTTCACTGGAGGAAATTCGTCGCGCAATATCCCAATGTCGAATTTGTGCTGAACTCAAGCCAAGGTTTAACAGATACCAAGTCACCTTAATTAAAGCGACTGTGCCTTTTGAGCGATTAAACATGGATTTTAAAGGCCCTATTCCAAGTTCAACTCAAAACAAATATATCCTAACAATAGTTGACGAATACTTACGTTACCCATTCGCTTTCCCCTATCGAGACATGTCGTCAGCTACACTGATTCAAAAACTTCGGGATCTCTTTGCGCTTTTTGGAATGCCTTCTTTTATTCATTTCGACCGAGGAACATCACTGATGTCAGAAGAACTAAGATCTTTCCTACAAACTCATGGCATTGCATCAAGTCACTCTTCTGCATATAATCCTAGAGGAAACGGCCAGGTAGGAAGATTTAATTGAACTATATGGAAAACAGTTTCACTTGCTCTTAGAACTCAGGATTTACCTGTAAAGTATTGGGGGTACTTTGGTATTATACGGATGCCACTATTTTTTTAGGTTAAATTTTTACCGGATACAAAGGATAACTACATAAATCGAAAAAACGTACTTTTATTGACTTACTGTAAAAATTTTACATCATTCTGATGAGCGGTCTTTGTGTTGTGCCTCCCAAAAGGCAGCGATGTCCGCTAGGATCGTGTTGAATGCGTCGCCGCCGCTAGCAGCCACACCCGATCGCCACATGTACTCCGCCAAATAAACAAGCGCGCTGCGGCAGTTATGTTAGGATGGGTTATCATAAAAATACGTTCGGTTTCCTCTTCATTTCGAGGTAAATCCCACACCAAAAGAACGTCACTCATTATGAAAACAAATGTAACGTAGTGCACGGCAATAAATCACTCGTGACACTGACCCAGATACAGGCGGTGACAGGTGATGCGCGCGCTCCGGTCAACGACCTGACCTTGGCCTATTTGGAGGGGGTTTGGCGGCCGGAAGTATGACTCATCAGGTATCATTCGATTTGTAACGAAACAAGGAAAGTCCTACAATCATTTTTATGATAACCCATCCTAACATACCTGCCGCAGCGCGCTGTATAAGGGTGGCATCCGTATAATACCAAAGTACTGTATTGGGAAACTGTTCTGTCTGAGGCGCTTCACTCAATAAGATCTTTATTATGTACCTCTATCAATGCAACACCTCACGAATTAATGTTTAAACATCCTATAAGATCTTATTATGGAGGTTCAGTTCCAAGCTGGCTATCTCAACCTGGTCCAGTGCTTCTCCGCAATCACAACAGGTCGAGCAAGTATGATTCACTTGTGGAAGAAGTTCAACTTATTCAAGCAAATCCTGGCTATGCACATGTCAGACTCCCAGATGGAAGAGAGAAGACTGTGTCAATAAGGGATCTGGCCCCAATACCAGAACTGACAGTCCAAGATCATTCTGACTTTCAAGACCAAGTCCAAGATCATTCTGACTTTCAAGACCAAGTCCAAGATCATTCTGACTTTCAAGACCAAGTCCAAGAAATCGAGGAACCAAGATCACCATTTCAAGACCGACGAGTAACAACTGAGACGTTTAATGAAATGAATGATCACATTGAACCTGAATCAATATCAGAACCGACGGTAAATCAAGAACGAATGTCACCTACCTCAGCCACAAATCAGAATGGAGCACGTCCTCAACGATGCCGGCAAAAGCCAAAATATCTCAATGACTACGTCACTTTTTAGGCTGGGAAGAATGATATGATATTTATATACCACATGTTTTAAAAAGTACTGTAAATAGCTAAATTATCCATCACCTGTATAACTTTGTATTTGTTTTTGTTTATCTTGTAATTTGGCTGACTTCAGAGTTTATTAAAACCTATCTTTAGGTAATTTGATTATGTGTCTTTATTTTCATTACAAATCTAAATTACAGTTTTTGTATACATTAGGCAACATATTTATTTGATATAGCAGGGTAATACGGACGCTGCCGCCTCATACTTGGAATTCGAGGGTATTTGAGGGTAATTTTGACAAGGACTGAGGGTAATTTGTCAAAAAGTGATTGGCAACTCTGCTACCCCCCACCAATAACTTGTTCTGTAGTCTGTAACCCTAACCAACCACTCAGGAAGGCTAAATATTCAATTTTTCTCGTTTTGTTGTGAGTTTTCGATTTAATAATTGTTTAAGTGATTTTATCTAGTCAAAGTGGAATCATCTCCTTGGCTGACTGTCGTCGAACCAAAAATGAAGCCCATCACAGCCATTGTTGCAGATGAAATGTTTCCAGAAGGCGCAGGGTTTGGAATGGATTTGGAAGATGTGAGTATATTGAACCAAATTAATTTGTTTATGAAACCAAATTATTGAACTAGGCTTTATTTTGCTTTTTATTACTGCTGTTGATACTGCTGCTACTTTTAGCCTCACTTTCCAGGGAATTAAGGGTTTCCACAAAGACGACACTACTCCTGCTGCTCTTAGCCTCCCTTTCCAGGGGATTAAGGGTCCCCACAAAGACAAGGTTTACTGCCAAAGTCTTTGGGTACACTTTCACAAGCTGAGCTATATAAAAAAACCGAATGACATTTTTTTTTTACCGAAGGGTATAATACAGTTATTCGCTTAAGAGGACGTTGGAGTCAGAAGAAATATCGTCGCTGACCCTAGCGTTACAGGCTATTTCAATGTTAAAACGCACAAAACATGTCTTTACTGAAAAGCATATTTGTTGTTACTGTTTTACCTATTGATTTGGAATAAATTTTGTTTGAATCTTTTTAAAGTTTTTATTAGCGTTTGCTAGGAGTTTTATTTTTTAATGACTAGGAAAAACTACAATATATGTATATAATATAGA
Source organism: Allygus modestus (assembly GCA_963675035.1). NCBI lineage: Eukaryota > Metazoa > Arthropoda > Insecta > Hemiptera > Cicadellidae > Allygus > Allygus modestus. The sequence goes on from OY776112.1 coordinate 314,923,401, forward strand.
TTTTAAATTTCTATATTTTTGGAATTGTATTATTTTATTTATAAAATAGCGAGCAATTAACCTGCGTCTTCAAAATACCTTTAATTTGAGACATCTTTCATAGTCGTAAGTTGATATATAAGCGATATATATGGTTTTAAGTTTAACCTTGTTCTTATGGAGGTAAAATCCAACATGGCCGTTCTCCAATGCCCTCTTAAAGTTTCGGTCTTAAAGAGGTGGAAGATAATGTCTTGAAAACCACAACAAATGTCAACAAACGTTGATCCCACTAATACTTAAACAAAACATCTATATTCATATTTTTCCAAGAACAACATTATCATGCCATGTCATTGTCATGTTTGTTTATTTCATTTTTATTTTAAACGTAAGTTAATCGAAAAACAAACATGACGTGAAAACTATCTTAAGGCAAAAACTTATTTTTCAATCGATAAAAATATCGGCATAATTGATATACTATATTGAACAATTTAATTCGGTTTGTTATATTGTTTCGCTTATGAAAGTGTACCCCATTCTTTTACTCTCACCATGTTTTCCCTGCTCTCAAAGTGTGATGTACGACTATGTTGATGTTACTACAATTGAACACCGCTAATTCTTCACCAACGAGACCGAGAGCATGGTCGAAAAAAAGGCTGAATCATCAGAAGAGCACATATAAATATTGAAATTTACAGATTTATTACCGTAACATATTAAGTTACTCAAGTCAGAAATAAATTGCACTGTGATCAAAACACTGCGATTATATCGCCAGTGATAAGTTATCGACAGGAGAAGACCTGAATACATCTGACATTTAAAATATTAACTAATATCGATAGTGGTGCGGTCTGACAAAACAGGTAAAATTTCCTAAGCGGAACGATATAAAAAACCGAGTGAAATTGTTAGATACGGTACCTAAATCGATTATTGAGGTTATTCGGTTATAGTTTCAGTTATTTAGGTTTCGGTTATGTTCGGTCTCAAAGAGATGGAAGATATCGTCTTGAAATTAGTTCAGATAACAATCGTTGATTTCACTGATACTTAAATATGTATTGCCAAGAACAACATTATCACGTTATTATTTCATTGACATGTTTGTTAATTCACTTTTATTTTAAGTTGAAAAAAAAAACATGACGTAATAACTGACACACCGTACAGACAGTAAAATATTTTGAAATCAGTAAAACAATCGACTTAATCAATAAATATATACCTTATTGAACAATTTCATTCGGTTTTTATATCGTTCCGCTTATGAAAGTGTATCAGTACCCGACAAAGCAAGGAGTTGGACCATCTGAAGTCGGATTAGCTGGTTTCTTCTGTATTACTGGGAGCATTGATTACCAATTGATCTTACTTACTGTATTAAAGGTGCCTCAACCTTGTACATGGGGAATCATCAATCTTCTTCATCCCTTTAGAGGGATCTTTGCGAAATGAACTCTGGTTATTTCATAAGTTGGTACTGTATGTGCGTTTTCCTATGAATCGGGTTCATGTTTATGTTTATGTGTTGTTGAAGGGACGGATTCAGGGATTCAGAGATCCAAAGATTCAAAGATCCTCACACGTCAACCGAAGCTTATTGTGTGTCCCTAGTACGCTAGTTTGGCAAACCAATGCCCGTACCCTTTACGAGATCCAGGAGTTTTTTACCAATACAAACGTCCCTTTCATCACCTGGTTGCTTACAACCAAACAGAGCCTTTCTCCTTGCCCCGCATCTCTCGCAATCCAGTATGATGTGCTTGGCAGTCTCTTCAGACTGATTGCAAAGCCTATACACCTGACTTTCATTTCTGAGTCCGAGAGTGTGGAGATGTTTCCTGAAGTGGCCGTGTCAAGTTATCAAAGCAATCAACTGCTTAACCCGACCTCTACCCAACCTCACCAACTAGTTAGTGAAGTAAGAGCTAGCGTCTGCTAGCAGCCTTTTGCCAAGTGCTTGACCAGTGTAACCTTGCCATTGCTGGCGATGTATGTCCCTGGACCATTTGTTTATTGTGTGAAAAGCAGTTGTTTTGCTTATGCCACAGCTTGGCTCTGGACCAAAGAATGACATACCGGAACCTCTTTTAGCAAGCTTATCTGCACACTCATTGCCACCTATGCCTGCATGGCCAGGTACCCAACCAAGATGCACCGAGTTGCGTCTTGCGAGTTTGCTGAGTGTGTTGTAACATTCCCACACTAATTTTGACTTGATTTCGTTGGAGTCAAGAGCCTTGAGGGCAGCCTGACAATCTGACAAGATTACTATATGCTTGTCGCAATAGCGTCTGGCAATGCCTAGATTGGCACAAAACATGATGCCAAATTTCTGCTTGAAAAATAGTACAGTGTTGTCCCAGACTTGCACAGAGTTCTGTTCTAGGTGATTCACTGTACACCCCGTAGCCAGATTTTCCTTCAATTAGAGAGCCGTCCGTGTACCAGACAAGGCTGCCTTTCCTGTAATAGGGCCCTTCCTCAGATTTCCACTCTTCTCTGGAGGAGAATCCAACAGAAAAAGGTTTAGTGAAAACCATCTCCGTACTCATGACATCTGATGTCATATCAAGCACAGGGCTTTGAGCAACAGCTTTGGTGATGGTGCAATGGCCTGTTCCAGACAGGCCTTCCCTCCATTGGCCTGCGACTTTTAATCGATAGGCTGATTTCCGTGCTTCTGCCTTGATGAAGATATCCAAAGGCAGTAATCCAAGAGGAACTTCGAGAGCTGCTGACAGGCTGCTCCTGAAAGCTCCAGTGACTAGAAGTGTGCCCAACCTTTGTAAACTTGTGAGTTTGGCTATGGCTGTAGTCTGGTTCACCTTTGTCCACCAGACTAGTGATCCATATGTGACTTGAGGCCTTATTACTGCCTTGTACAGCCACAGCGCTATGTGAGGCTTGATCCCCTACATGGAGCCTGCAAATCTCCTGGACGTCATGAGCGCCCATTTCGTCTTATGCAGTGTATTATTCAAATGATCATTCCAAGTCAGCTTAGAATCAAATAGTCAGCCCTAGGTATTTGACTGTACCTGATACTTCAAGCCGTGTTGGTCCAAGTCTTAGCCAGGAAAGAGACTCCAGGTTCTTTTTCCTTGTGAACGTAACAACCACTGTCTTTGAGGGGTTTATGCTTAGACCCTCTCCAAAACACCAGACATTGACATATTGAAGATTGACATTCATGACATCAGCAACAATATTCGTGAACCTTCCCTGTACCATTAGGACTATGTCGTCTGCATAGCCCTGGACAAAGACGCCTCTGCTAGTGAGCTCACGAAGGAGACTGTCCACCACCAGGTTCCACAGAAGAGGCGAAAGCACACCTCCCTGCGGACAACCCTTTGTGGGTGCGATCACTATTGATTCACCTTGAAGATCGGCTCTATTCCGCCTGGAGCAGAGCACGGTCTCAATCCACCTACATATAGCAGACTCAAGACCACGCATGAATCGAGTATAGTTAGTGATGTAAAGTACCCGGGCATTTAAAACTCGGGGTAAATACCCAAAATTCATAATACCTGGGTATTTTGGGTATTTATGATATTTTACATGAAAACGCCAATGTAATTTATATCTAGCCTTACTACACTTCTTTTTATCAATGTACCTATAACATTTGAGGATTTTTTTGATTACATTTATTAATTATTTTACCAATAACATGGAAATTTTTGTAAAATACCTGTCAAGTGTACATACCACACCACTGCCAAACTATGAAGGAACTTGTTAAATACGAGACATTCTATACAAATTTTAAAATATATAAAATAATTGTATCAATACAGAACAAAAGTACAATGTAGGCCTAATTGAATTTCAATTATTTTCCTCCAAAATTTTAAATTTATTAAACACTCCAAAAGACCAACACAGTAGTAAATACCCAGTGCTGGGTATTTATCTCGATCTTGTTCAGAAGTTAAGTTCTTGTGGTAACCATGTTATACTCTTCAAACAAGTTTTTATGGTCATTTTATAATCGTTACAGCATGAGAATTTCAATGAACCTAGTAAAAATCCCCTAAATGTTATAAAAATCATAAATACCCATGTTTTGGGTATTTACCTGGGGCTTGGGGTAAGTATCCGGGGTAAATACCCATTTTAGCGAATTTCCCCTATAGGGAAGAAGCTATTACCATAGGTCTCATGGTAAGATTTAAGCCCGAGACCATGATAACCTTCTGTTTTGAGGTCCCCAGATGTCAAAAATACTATTCGTTCAAATTTATATATATATGTATATATATATAAATATATATATGCATATATATATATATATGTGTGTGTGCCCCTGAATGCGATAACTTGTGTAAAAAACGTCCGATTTCGATGAAATTTGGCTCAAAGTGACATTCACGACTTTAAGTTTGAAAACCAGAAAAATCGAACCATGGAAAGGGGGGTTTATGGGGGTTTAACATTTTCCGAAAATAAGTTTTTTGCATTTTTCACCCTAAAATTTGTAAAAAAAACTTAATTTTGGTATTGACCATGTTATAGAGCTTGAAAAAACAAATAATATAGTTTTTTGAATTATTAACCTAGGTTGAGTGGTTGCGGAGAAAATCCAAAAAACCTACTCATAAAATCTCTCATGTTAATTTTAAGGGAAAAAGGTTTTTGGTTTTTCCTCAGTTCATTTCAACGTAAACTTCATATTTGCTTTTACCAATCAGTTCAGCTCCACAAACAATAATTTTGGTTTTTAAATTGTGATTCTACGTCCAACCGTTGCAGAGATATTCAAAGTGCTAAACACAGTATGTTGTCCAATGTTATCTTTATGGATAATAAATAAAATTTGATATCTCGATTACTTATAAATGTATATTGATGAAACTTGGTATGTGGCTTCACGTAGTTCTGGTATATTGATATTTTCACAAAAATTGATTTTTTGTTGATTATCCCCGTAGCAGCAAACCTGTGTACTCAGCCCCGATGTTATTCTTATGGAGAATAAGTAAAATGTAATGACACCCTTAATTATGAACATAAATTAATAAAACTTGGTATGTGGCTTCACCTTGTTGAGTTATATTGATATATGCATAAAAACCCATTTTTTTATTCCTTTTTGCAGCAAACTTGCATTCTCAGCCTCCATGTTTTTCTTGTGGAGAATAATTAAAATGTTATATAGGCTTATTTATGATTGAATATTGATGAAACTTGGTATGTAGCTTCACCTATTTAAATTCTATTTATATTTGCATAAAAAACAATTGTTTGTGTTCCTTGTTACAGTAAACCTACGTACTCATCACAAATGTTATTCTTATGGAGAATAATTAAAATTGTATATATTACTTATATGTGGATATATTTTTATGAAACTTGGTTTGCGGCTTTATGTGGTATTAAGACATATATTATGCATTGGAAATTCGCTGAGTACGCAGGTTTGCTGCGACAGGGGTATTTTATTTACCTACCCGCTGGGTATTTACCTGGCCCACATCACACCTAGTATACCTATAGTAGGCCCTTTTTGATAGGTCTAATACCCTTTTAAGTATTGTTTCAGTTTGTTGATGAAAATTATTTGATTTTAGGTTGTCTGGTTGGGGATTGTAAAAATACAAACCTGTTGTAGTGGAGTGTTGTTGAGTTTTTGTTTGTTTTGTTTTTAAATTTGTTGCAGCAGGTCTATGTTGTTTTTGTTTTGCATTTGGTATTAGGATTGGCATTGCATTTTTTGGTACAGTAATTTTTCCGCTCAAATTCCACTTGAATTTCTGTAAAACAACTGGTTTTAATTTGTTCAAATTACATATTGACTCCACAGATGTTTTATGACATCGCATCCTGCACCTTATTTCAAAATTTCCCAATTCAGTACCTTAGTCATGCTCTGAGTCGCACCTTCAGATGATGAACTACTTATTACCTGCGGCGACAGGGTTTTGTTTGGAATGGAAACTATAGCCGGGCTATCAGTGCTGCTCTGAATTCTGGCACTTTTAAGTTGATTTTAAAGGTTCTGGAAATTTGTCCAGGGGCAAATACACCAGGAGAAGATAAAATGGGCTGATTTTATGTGGTGTGGTGTTGTACCGCATGTGTAAGAGAATCTGGAAGCTCATTTACAAAGTGTTTTAGGAATTTTACTGAAACTGCTCAGCCCAAAAAGAACTATTAGGTGGTTTTGAAGTGTCGGAACAGCTTGTAAGCCTATATTTTTTTCCTACCTACAGATATGTCTATAAAACCACATTATCATTTAAGACCTGTTGAGGAGCTGGAAGTCACAGGTGTCAATGATTCCCTTAAATGTAAGTTTTCAAGTGTGCTTGATGAAATTCCTACTTCTGTGCTGAAGAGTTGCAAAAGCTACCTGTTCCCAGTTTTAAAACACCTTATCAACTCGTCATTTGTGCCAGGAATACTTACCGATAAATTAATAATTTTAAAAGTGGTGCCACGTTATAAAAAAATATGGCAAACAAAACATAGTTAATTATCGATCAGTTTCACTGTTGTAGAACATACCAAAGTCAATGAAAAAATTGTATTTATTCCGATGATGGAATTTGCCTCTTTGGTTCAGCCAAAAAATCTGTTTTAGTTGTGGCTCGTAAGAGTCAAAAAAGCTATCAGAATTAAGTTAAAAAAAGATGCAACGGTAAAAGAACATTTCAGAGACCTTAAAATGTTGACAGTTTACGGTCTGTACATTTTTGAACCTTTAATTTATGTAAAAATCAATTTTAGAAAACCTTAAATAATCAAACTCACCCTTACAACTCAAGTGCTGGGAATGAATTCAAGACTGTTCAACATAGTTTAAAATTCTATGAAAATAAGACATTTAAATGGGTTCAACATTTCTGAAATACATTCCAAGTTCTATAAAAATGGAAAAAATCTAAATATATTTAAGAAAAAAGTCAAAAGTTTTTAGTTGAAAAGACTATTATCTTGAGGACTTTTATGAAGGTGCTGATTAGTTTTAGCTGAAAATACTCTTTAAATCTTATTAAAAGAACTCTTATTGTAGTTTAACAAAATAACTTTTAGCATTGATTATACATCCTACGGAATGTATACATTCCGGATTATACATTACGGATACATACATTCCGAATTTATACATATACGGATTATACATTCCGTAGGATGTATAATCAATGCTTTTAGTGTGTTAATCTAATGAAATTTTTTTATAAAATTTATATGGACTAATGTAGGCACAAATTTATATTGTAGGCCTACTAAAATCAATGTATGTAGGACTTTTTGATACTATTCAATGAATTAATCTTGTGCATATGACGAATAAAGATAATTGATTGATTGTTTGTTTTACATTAGTTTGAAGTCATGAGGACATTTTGGCCCTAAGTAAAATTACTGTGAAAATGTATAAATATGGCAGATGGAAAATCAGGATTTTTTCTTACTGTATCATTGGCAAAAATTAATTTAATTTGTAAGTGATTGTGTTTATATTTGTGATAACTGCACCATTTCCTGTGAGGGACTGTTGGAACACGTTGTTTCACGTTGAGATGTTTCATAAACCATGTTATGTATAAATAATAATTCTACTGGATAGGCCTATATAAATAAAATGTCAGACCCCCAGGAATATTATTTTGATCGACCCATGTTTATAATGTTAGTTGCCCATATTAATGTCAAATAAGTTACTATTTATCCATCATAAACAAAGCCTAATAATCATTATCAGATCATAAAAAACATATTTATTATTATATATAGGTAGCCTAATTATTATATACATGTAGCCTATAAGTAACCCCAAGCTGTTTAAAATGCCTAACTAAATTTAAATAAATATAAAATTTATAAATTTATCTCATTAACACGTTCAATGCTGAAAAACATGTTTAAATATGAAAATCACATGAGTTTCAATGTTATTTAGAGTACGTTAATTCACGTACTCCGCACCCAATGTGTTAAATGTATAGATATGTGTATGTGAACGTGTTATGGCTGGCCAAAGGTGCAAAAGTGTACGTATAATCTCAGACCCAGAAGTACATGATGCTTTGTGAACCCCAAACTGCTGCAACAGAGGAGAAGCTTCTGGGCCAACTAGTGATGGGAGAATCGAATACTTTTAAGTATTCGAATACAAACTGGTGACGAACAACCGCCGGAATAGATTGAAGACGGAACATTTAAATAATATATTGTTTTTGAATAGAAATATGGACTAATAAATTGACACACACACACACAAAGTTTAAGCATATTGTAATGTGGACTAACAATAAGAATTCTCTTTAAAAATATATTTAAATAATTATACACTATCCTAATCAATTATTTATTTTGCTTGATTAATTAATTGCAGCCTTCCTCAAGATTAGTGATTTTATTTAACCATTGTTATAAATTTTACAATAGGCCAAGTAACAAATGGTTTCTTATTCTATGTCTTCTATAGGCATTGTCTTCTTTTATATTGTACGTTGTACAATTAATTATCGCGTAATCATATAGGCCTAGTTATATCTAATGGTTAATTATCTAATGGTATAATCTAGTTTAATGGTTAATTTGCTTCATTAAAATAATTTATTCGTAGGCAATAATTGTATCCATAATGAAGTTTTCATTTGTAATCAAACTGTGATATACTTTCTTTATTATCCAACACATACATTTTTTTCACCAAAACCAGAAAATAACTTATATCTGTGTTTGTGGGTAACTAATAAAATGTGTGGACCTAACAACAATTAAACAAACATAGGCCTACAGTCTGAAAATAAGAGGAAATATACTCAGCAAATGAGGCTACATGACAACAGTTAATCCAGCCTGTGAAAGCGAACAAAAGAGAAAGAAAAACTTATTTCTTTCATTCCGAGACACAGCGAAAGCATTCATTTCAAAAGTATTCGAATACACTGAATTGTATCCGAATATATGAAAAATTTGTGTATTCGAATACGTATTCAATTCTATATTCGATAGTCCCATCACTAGGACCAACACTAAAAGAGATGAAGGCCTACTTTTAACACCCAAATAGGGCCTTGTCCCCATTTTTCTCCCCTTTTAAAATAAATGGTATCAGGAAACTGACACATACTTTCTCCCTTTTAGCCCAACTTTAATGCATAAATTACTTTTTATTTACAAACTATAGAATACAAAGCACGGTCGAATGTACGGAAAATCTTGTAAACAAGTAGTTTTCAAAAATATCCACCCAAATCCCTGTTTAGGAGGCACTACAGAATCCATCGCTACACATGTGGTTTTAAGAGGGGAAATGCCCCCTATTCCCCCCCTCAGGATTATTAAGGGGCAACATATTTTGAATTTCCTCTGTTGGTCAATGCTAACTTGACCAACAGTCAAGTGTTTACCGCAAAATGAAAATTTAAATTTTCTCCGCAACTAGTAATCGTAGAATAGTAATTCAGAATACAAAATTATTTAGTTTTCTAAGCTCTTTTCAATGGTGAATAGTAATATTTTTTTAATTTATGTTTTTTCTATAAAAAATCCAAAAAACTGAATTTTTGATATTTTAAAACTTGTAATTTCTGAACCCGAATTTTTACAGAAATGCGGGTGGTGTCTTTTTTTGGAAAACTAAAGTTCTACAAACGACTAAAGTTTAATCAAAAATCGTTACAGCCGTTTTTGAGAAATCTTGATTTCTCATGATTTTTGGCGGTTTTTGGGGGATAATTACCCCTAAAAATCAAAAAAGTCAACAAAATGAAAAATTAGTACCTACATACCAAATTTCATAAAAATTGGACCATTGGTTAGGCCTGTAGCTCTGTACACATCCATATAGACAGACACACAGACATCACGTAAAAATCACTGTTTTGGGTTCAGGGAGCACCAAAACGAATATTTCCACTAACAACTCATATTCGAAAATTTGTACGAAAACAATACTTTCTCCATATACTATATATGAGGGGAGAAAGTAAAAGGTTATTTTGTGCCGCCAAGTGAGCCAAAATATTTTACAAAGCAGTCAGTTACAGAGCAATCCCCATTGTAAAAGGCCACTTCAAGACATTTTTAGCTCTGTATCAAGAAGAGAAGTTGAAATATTGGCAAGATCTCTCTAGTTGACTCCACCAATAGTGATAGCCTACTTGAATATTAAGTAGGCCAAAAGAACTTAATTATTCTAGAGCCTATTAATCAGTAATTAATGTGAACATCTATATTTGTGAGAGCTTTCTTTTATTAACTTACCTTCAAGAACTTTTAATTAATTAATAACATTGAATTTTGTAATCTTTCAAAAACAACATCAAGAATAATGGAAGCAATTGTACCCAACAATGACTGTTAGGACCACATGAGATCATAATAATTAGCTGGTGCATATTTTAATTATAACTAAATTCTGCATTTGGACTATTATATTTGAATCCTGAAAATTATGTGTTTATTAATTATGTCATTTATTTATCCACGCCGGCGCCGGTAGGAAATCCCCACCTGAGAGTAAGAACTCTGTAAATCTAACCACAATTTATCTAGCCTGAGCAAATTTCAGTAAAAATCAAATCAAATCCATTAAAGAACCTTCCTCATTATTGTAAACCTATTTGTGGATCCCTTTATTTTTAGTCTATGAGACATTTAATTTATTTATTTTAGTAATAAACCCTATTTGTTCATTGTAAAACCAGTTTTATTATTTCAAGAGTAGCCTAGTTAAGAATTTATTCATAAGAGCCATTTTAACTTGTAACAGAACCAACCTGATAGAACAGCAGTAGCGTGTAAACAAACCCAGTTCAGAATAGTAAAAGTTAGTTAAAGAGAATTTGTAAACACACAAAGTATTCAAATACATATATTTATTTATATAGAGAGTGTATTCTAATGTAGACAAACTTGTTCATTCAGGGAGCCTATATTTGTTGGAGGCCTATTCAAACTTCAGAGCAAGAGCATATGTTTGAATGTAAAGCAGTCCAAACCCTTCAACTTGTGTGGAATTCCTGGAAATCAAAACGTGACCCATGAACCGAGTCCAAGACGCTAACAGCTGTCAGGCTAGGGAGATTCCCTTAACACGTTCGTTGATGACAAGTCATAACAAAGCGACCCTAAAATACTAAGGACATTTACAGGCGACTCCAGCCAGTGGCGGAAACCGAAAATGGATGCAATCAAAATTAAGTAGCCAATGGGACCAGCACAACATGCTGACATTTATTTATACATATAAAAACATTGAGCAAGAAATTGGCAGGTGTAATATGCCTAATACAATATTTTTTTCTCTAAAAAATGGAAATTAATTTATGACAAATAAATTTTACAGGTATTTTTTTAACCCTAAATCCCCAGAAAGTATGTAGCACCTATGGACCGTACTTTAAAGAAAACGACACTCGGCACTTTTGATTCAAGGTGATTTGTTTATTAAAGTGCATCAATCGAAAGGGGTTAATAGACTAAAATAAGACTTGGCAACGAATGAGACTATATTGAAAAAAGTTTACTTGCAGCCCTATAGCTATCCTGCCCATTTTTAAACAAAATCGTTCAGTGGGACTGTGCGAGCCATCTGTAATGGAGGCCGCGGCGTGCTGGAACTGGTTAATAGCTACTTAGGAAGCTGTTCTCCTGAGCGCCTCGCAACTCTTATTCCAGTTTGGGAGTAATGAGTCATATGCGTTTTTAACTTTTTGTGTGTAATGTATATCGTTGTACTTGGTGCGTACAAAACCTGCCTTGCAACAATTCGTATATCTTCATGCATTGACTTTGTTTCTTCTTTCAGGCTATTTTAAGTGGTAACTATGAAAAGAAGTCAAACAGAGTAGCCTCTATAACTTTTTTTTATTCATTACTTTAAGTGGATAAACATTAGTGATGGGAACCGTCAGATGAAAACAAATGATTCATCCGGTAGTTGAGCGTCAACCGATTCGTTAAATGGGAACTTTTAGCGAATTTCCCCTATAGGGAAGAAGCTATTACCGTAGGTCTCATGGTAAGACTTAAGCCCGAGACCATGATAACTTTTTTTTTAGGTGCCAAAAACACCATTCGTTCAACTTTTTAGCGAATTTCCCCTATAGGGAAGAAACTATTACCGTAGGTATGCCGTAGGTATAGCCATGCCGGTAACACTTAAGCCCGAGACCATGATAACTTCATTTTGAGGCCCCCAGGTGCCAAAAATGCCATTCCTTCAAATTTTGTATATGTGTATATATTTATATATTTATTTATGTATCCGTAAGCACAATAAATCTCGTAAAAAAGGTCCGATCTTGATGAAATTTGGTACAGACGTGTAAAGTAGCATTTATTTTAACGAATTCGAAAACCAGACGAATCGCACCATCCAAAGGGGCGTTTTTGGGAGGTTTTGTACCTCAAAATGTTGTTGTTGTTTTTACATGTAATTTTTATTTAAATCAAATATTTAGATATACCATTGAATTCAGCTTAAAAAAATTTGGTATTTTGATTATTACTCTACGTCAATTGGTTACTTTGATATTGCAAATGCTTAACACAGTACGTTGTCTTGTATGTTGTCGTCTAATTCTATTCTTCTGGAGAAAAATAAATTTTATATCTCGCTTATTTATGAATATAAACTGACGAAACTTGGTATATGGCTTCATCTGGTTCTGGTTTGTTGTTGATTGCACAAAAACAAAATTTTCACTTATCGTTCCCGTAGCAACAAACCTAGGTACTCGGTCCCTATGTTATTTTTATGGAGAATAATTCAAATGTTATATACTGCTTATTTATAAATGTATATGAATAAAACTTGGTATGTGACTTTACCTAGATGAGTTCTATTGATATTTGCATAAAAACCCATTATTTTGTGTTCCTTGTTGCAGTAAACCTGTGTACTCATCCCTAATGTTATTCTTATGGAGATTAATTAAAATTGTATTTATTGCTTTTTTGTGAATATATTTTTATGAAACTTGGTATGCGGCTTTATGTGGCATTAAGACATTGAAAATTCGCTGAGTACGCAGGTTTGCTGCGACGGGGGTATTATATATCTATATTATATATTTATGTGTCCGTAAGCAAGATAACTCTCGTAAAAAAGGCCCGATCTGAATGAAAGTTGGTAAAAATGTGGAAAGTACCATTTATTTGAACGAGATCGTAAACCAGACAAATCGCACCATCCAAAGGGGGATTTTTGGGGAGGTTTTGTACCACAAAAAGGGGTTTTTGGGGGTTTCACATCTAATTTGTTTTTAAATCAAATTGTAATTTCCACCAATGAATTTGGCTTAAAAAACAAACAATTTGTTATTTTGATCATTGCTCTACGTCAATTGGTTACTGAGATATTGAAAGTGCTAAACACAGTACGTTGTCTAATGTTATTCTAATGGAGAAAAAGAAAAATGTTACATCTCGCTTATTCATTAACATAAACTGACGAAACTTGGTATATGGTTTCACCTGGTTATGGTTTATTGTTGTTTGCACGAAAAAAAACATGTTTTTGCCTATGGTTCCCATAGCAGCAAACCTAGGTACCCGGTCCCCATGTTATTCTTATGGAGAATAATTTTTATTTTAATGTTATATATCGCTTATTTGTGAATTTTTATGGATGAAACTTCGTATGTGCCTTCACTATTAGATGAGTTCTATTAATTTTTGCAAAAAACCCATTATTTTGTGTTCCTTGTATAATTCTTATAGAGAATAATTAATATTTTAAATATTGCTTATTTGTGAATATATTTCTTATGAATCCTGGTAAATGGCTTAATGTGTAATTAAGAGTTATATATTCATTAGAAATTCGCTGAGTACGCAGGTTTGCTGCGACGGGGGTATTTAGTTTTCACCTGGATGAATCATCTGTAGATGAACCACAGAGAACTTATAGATGTTCTCTGTGAGGTGAACCAACTGTTCAGATATATTTATCCATCTGCTTGTAAAAATATCTGTTCCAACTTGTCATCTGCAGGTGAATAATTTTCCCAAATACACTTATCCCCCTGTGTATTTCTAATGCTACAAATCATGGATTAAAAAATAGTGACATGTACTATCTGTTTATTTAACACATTTAGACACATTCAAGGAAAACAAAAACAACTCTTTGTTTTATGTAGGCCTAATTATTTGTATAAAGTTATGATAACATTGTGTGATTTAATACAAAAAAATGACAAAGTAAAAATGGTCTTTTTTTATCGCTCTTCGATGTAAACCCAGAGTGGCGCATACGAATAATGGCTGTTTGCGTGAATGTTTTGCCACATCCTGCATGAGCAGTTAAATAAAATGCATTTGAACCAGTGTCCTTATGCAGAACTTCACAAATAACCTCTCTTTCTCTCTCCCCCCTCTCCTTCTCCCCCACCATCACCCTGGCAACACTCCCCTTACACTTTGGTTTATTTTTTTATGAGGAGTTAAAACATATAAGAGAAGGGTGTTACCATTCCAGTAGTCAGTAGTATTTTTTGTATTTACGTTTGTCCTGAAACATCTGTTCTTGCTGTTGCACTTGCATTTGTTACTAGGCCTATATCAGCTGTCACATTTATAATTAAATTTATTATTGTTCTTTCTTAAGATTAATATTGAATTTTAAGGCCTTGATACAAAGGCCTTTGGAGCCTTTGATGGCCTGAGTGCCAATGTAAATTATAAGGAGTTTGTGCACATCTTCAGGAAAGGTATCTTCAGGAAAGGTACCTTTCGAAAGGTATGCATGAATTGCTCCTACAATGCACACATGCTGAGAAAAAAGGAGGGACAGTTTTGTGCTTGCTTACTAACATAATGATGTTACAGGAATTGAAATATATCAATCAAAATTAGATTACATAATAATTTGAAGCCAACCAACAAACTAACAGCTAGTCACTCTGGCGAAACATCAAAAACACTCGTGTACGGGTAGTTACATTTATCCATCCATTAAACAGATCCATTAAATCCCTGCACCCCAGCGCAGGCAGCTCCACTACTACCAATGAGAAACCATTCGGATCTGAAAAACATCGGATGGTTAAAATCAGTCGTTTGTCCCACCATTATCATTTGACTTCACCCTATAAAGTATCCACAAGTTTTCAAAACTGGTTATCAAAATACTGTCATTGCTTTAAAATAGTAGTCGGGTGATAATCTGTCAATGTTATCATGTTTTTGTTTTAGGCAGGAGGGCCGACTAGCCTGTTGGTAGACTTGGCTGCAAATGAAAAAACTGTCCATGCAGATTTCTTCAATGGTAAGCAACCCATTTTTGAAATTTGGCTAGTTTTGGAATTTTTTTTTAGTGTGCATTTCCACACCAGAGACGTTTAATGGTTTGTTAGGGAATTGATAAAAGCAAAACCATTCTCCAATGGTTAGTCTTGGATTTTAGTGCAAGTGGTCACGGGTTTGAATCCCGGGGAGCCCACATGACATAGAGAGGTTTGAACCATTGTCCTGAATCAACGTTAAATTCAAAATGCCACGGGTGTTTAATTAACAAAAAAAACTTAGTGATAGGCAAATATGCTTTTTTTATAACAGTAATAACCATTGCTGCAACTAATTTATTCCGTCTCTCTCGCACCAATTATTAATTAACTGGTTGAGATTTGAACAATTGTTTTTATAAACAGTTAGGAAGCAGATACAAAACAATGTTCCCTATCAAATCAAATTTAATGATGTCTAATTAACAGGTGCAATGAATCAGTTATATATATATATATATATATATATATATATATATATATATATATATATATATAATACCCATCACAGCAAACCTAGTACTCAACAAAGTTTCAATGAAAAAGTGTATTCCTTACTACTAAATAAGGCGGCTTACCAAGTTTCATTAACATATATTTGTAAATTAGTGATATATAACAATTGTTTTGTTCTTCATGCAACAGGAACCTCCAGAAATAGAGTTTTCAGGTACCCTAAAAATCAATGTGCTACAATCAATACGAGTTAAATACAAAGTTTGATCTAAATAAATATAATTAAACGAAGTCTGATGTAAAATTGTATTTACTTCCATAAGAATATCATTGGAAAAATAAAAATAAGCCTACTATTAAATAAAAAAAGTAAAGAACACTATTCAAATGGAAAAATTATTTTGTTATGAGCAGGTTCAATGGGTGATGAGGAATATTAAGGGTTTTCCATTCTAAAAGCAACTGGAAGATAGTTAAATATCTTTTTCCATCAAATGAATGTAGGAAAATTTAATCTGTCCGCAACCAAGGTTAATGATACTAAATTATTTGTTTTTAAGCTTCATAAAATGGTCAAACCTAAAATGTGTAATTTAACAATTTCAGGATTGAAAAAAAAACATTTTTAAGAAATTTTAAACCTTTTTTCATAACGCCCTTCCATTTCCCAAACTATCTGACTTTCGATTGTAAAGTCATAAATGTCACTTTAGTTTCTTGGGCTAAATTTAATGAAAATTGGACATTTATTTTAAAAGTTGCCGTGATAAAGGACAGAAATTAGATCATTTTCTTTTTTAGAAGAAGTAATGTAGTTAGTAAATGAATATTTTTTAAATACACTTATTTTAAGGGAGTTTGTCGATTATTTTTCACATTTTAATTTCTAACTACGGGAGTGTCTGCAATTAATCTAATCTTTATTAAATTTATTTTGAACATAACTACCCCAAATACAGCTTTTGTGCTCAGAGGCTATTATCTGTATTTCTGCAAAAGGTGTTGTTTGATATTTGTTTATTGTAATTTATTAAATTTCAATCTAATACACATATTAAGTAAATAATTTAAATTTCAACAAATATATAAATACAAGTTTGGTCAGAACAAAAAGTTATCATGGTCTCAGGTTTAGGTACATGCCATCTAGCTTTTTCCCTATAGCTACAACAACAAAATTAAAATTTCTTAGCTAATAGCAATTATGAAATTTCTACATTATTTAAATTCCCCTCCAAGTAATATGGAGCCCAAATCAAATATAATTGGGTCACGCTGTAGTGGACAAAAATCGTGCCTCAAGGCCGTCGTATGGTAATAAGGCCCATGCCGGCTGCCGCGTGGTGCAACATCACTTCAGTCATGACACAGTGTTGTTACTTGTCTACTATTGTTACTTATTGACCGTATTAATAGATTAAAAGCTTTATATATCAAAATATTTAACTTTACAGAATATAATATGCTATACATTTTATTACTGAAACGAGTAGCTCCCCCGCCCAAATTTGCAGAGATAATCCTTATAACAGCTAAGATTAAGATTTTCTTTTATTGAATTAAGAAAAAACACGTGTCATAAACCAAATAAAACCCTCCTCCATATGAACAACATGGGAACTTGGAAGTCCCGTGGGGCAGAAACCTGAAGCCTAAATCGAAATTCTGACTCGACAGTGACTTAGAACTTGAAATTATCTTTTAAATAAAAAAAGAATCATCAAAATCAGTTGACTATTAACTTTGAGAAGTTTAGTGAACAAAAATCAGGAATTTGATGAAAAAATTAGAACTTTGATTTTTCTTCTAATTAAACTAAGCTTCACGTGCCATGATATTACTTTTTAATTAATTATGACTCACTTTGAGCGACTGTTAACACAAATCGGTTAAAATTCGTACTAACAAAAAGCTAAAATTCTAAAAATCTAATATCAGAAATGCCTTTTCCCACTGTAGCAGCATAGCCATCTTTTTCCACTATTTCCTAAAATGTCCCAAAAAAGGACACAGTCAAAATAAAGTTAGGGTACTACTTCAATTTTTCCGTTGGGTTAAATTAGCTATTTTATTTTGTTTCAGATTTTGACGACCTTTTTGATGATGAAGACTTAAACTGAGAAATTGTGTAACCCTGTATTTTTCTGTGATTTAGTGTTTAACAATATATAAAATATTTCAAATGTATTTTTATGCGACATGTCATTTCTCTACCATACTGTCGTTGGCCTGTGGTGTATGCTATATGGGAGCAGTAGTGATGTGACAACTAACTACTTTTTCCAACAGATGATGCCCAAATGTTTTACAAAGTTTACCGATTGCAAACGAATAACTAAATAAATGTAGGATATCGTATTTTTTCATCGTCCTTAGTCTAAGGGAAATCTTTTGACACCAACCTGGCCTCTCTACGTTCAGTAGTTTACTTTGAATAGGTTGTTGCATGTTGCCTTGTACACGCTATTATTATATAGGATTAATTGTATAGGTAGTTAAAGTTAAGATTGTTTTGCTGGGCATCAAAACGACAAGAGAACCAGCTTCCTGGGCTCGCCATAATGATAATGATATTGCCGTAATGAACGGACAAGAGTGCAAGATCAGTTAGTCTTAAATAAAAATGTACTAATAGTTCAAATAAATTATTAATTCTGTGTTAATTCATTGTGTATACCGATCATACCTGTATCACCAATCATATATCATAGACTAACTGCAGTACTGTAAGTTAGTGTATGCATATAATATATTCTGGTATCGTAAAAAAAATTAAAATGCATTATACTCACAGACTGATATTATTAAACTAAAGAATAATAATTTGTTGTTAAGAGTAGGGCCTATATACTAAATATATATATATAAATTTCACGTACATTTAAGATTGTGAAATCCTCTTAAAAGGTTACAATTTATGTCCATCCAATTTTTATTTGCAACCAACGCCGGATTGAAGAGCTGTGGGCCCCTAGGCGAAGCCGGTGGTGCGGGCCCTTACCACCCAGGTCAGTAAGCTGGCGACCTATTTTTTGCTTGTTTGATAACATCGTATGTGGGATTCGTGTGGTGCGGGCCCCTAAGCGCGCGCCTGTGTAGCCTATGCTTAAATCCGGCTCTGTTTCCAACAATTGTTTACTTGAATTTACTTCCTACTAATATTAAAAATGTGAAAGTTTGTATGGATGTATGTATGGATATTTTGAGTTCCATCACGCATAAACTACTGGACCGATTAAGCTAAAATTTTGAATGAACATAGCTTACATATCACATTAACATATAGACCTGATAATGTCTACATCCAAGCTTAGGGCTCTACCCCCCGGGTCCTGAAAGTTCCAACGCAAATCTTATGAAAGGATAACATTTATAAAACGAGTTCGCATGCAGCACGCTGACGTGAGGGAAGTGAATTTCCACATAACAACTTTTAAAACTCAAAATCTGTGTAAAAACATACATGTATTCCAATTTTTATTGGAATCTGGAAACATTGATTTTTTGTTGTTCTGATGCTCCAGGTTTCATTGACCTGCGATGCTGGTAACACAATTTTCCGCATTATAATGTTAGGAGAAGGTCCAGGCAGGCTTGAAAGTAGGCGTGAGTTGCTGGGGATGATAAAAGTGCTCTAACAAAGGAATAACAGGTTTTTCTAGTGCTAAAATTCCACTTAGCACTAAACACCCACCACGTACTTAAACACCCCCTTCCACTGCAAAATGTAAGTAGCCGCTCCTCATTCGTGTGGCAGCTCCCTGGTCGAGATCTTCCCATGTCTCCTGGTCATCTGACGACTCCCTTCACCTGAAGGGCTAACGAGTAACTCCGAGAATATGGGACTACATGCAGAGCTACGGATTCCTTTGTTTCCCAATATCCTTTAAAAAATAAATTAGGAATGACCATTAAATCATTTCATGAGGCAATAAGATATTCATGTTGGAATGTGTGTAGTTACTTGCTATTTGGTAATTTTGGTTCAGTCATAGGTTAGTTAGGTGTGTGTTTTAATTGGATAGCTGCTACCCCCATACGACAACGTACTGTGTTTAGTCGAAACACATTTTCTTTAATAACTCGGTAAATATTTATGCTAGAATGACAAGAGAGGGTTTAAAACTTTCGCCTCACTAATTCCCATCTTTTTACATGCATTAAGTTTACATCCGGGGCTTTTCTAACCATTTTTGGGCCCAAAAACTCGAAATTTGAAATATTAATCCCCAATAGAGTTTTCTGTTTAGAGTTTTCCGATTGTTTTGCCCAACGAACTTGTTTAACTGATTACAGAAAGGAATGTCCCTACCAAATTTTAAGTTAATCAGACAAAAATGCGACCACTAGAGTGCAAACACACACACACACACACACACACACACACACACACACACATATATATATATATATATATATATATATATATATATATACAGTAGAACCTCGATAACACGACTCTCAAGGGGATCTCTAAAATAGTCTTCTTATCGAGGTACACTTGTAATTGAGGGTCGTGCTATCAAGGTGGTTTTCACAACAAGACGTGTTATCGAGGTCACATACTTTTTGCTTTACCAAGCACATTTGTTATGAAACATTTCTAATAAGTTGTGTTTTAAGTAGAAAATTACTGTATAAATCATTCACAAATAAAAGAACAAACGTACAAGTAAAACAAACTTCTTTATTATTGCGACAGTAAGAAAAAAAATCAACAGACTCAGTTCACCAAAGTACTGTATAGAGTTAATAAGCTCGAAATAGAGTAAAATTTAACCTATTGTGAAATACGCAATAGAATACTGTAATGTTAGAAAATGAAAATCTACATATTGTAAGTCAGGTGTTCTATAACTCAACTAGTCAATAAATGTACAGTAGGTACAGTAACAATTTAATCAAAGTTACATTATAGAAAACATTTTAGTTTTTCCCGTGAAAGACCATCTTCTGACCCGTGATAGACAAGGAAATGCCGGAATGGGAAGGGGGTGGGGAAGGGGTTTTCCTGTTGAGACCTGAGCCCAAGACGTTGTTGTTTACTTCAAAACATCCGTTCTAACCGTGGGAACTATGCGTAAGAAAGGTTTAGTCGTGCTATAAAGGTTCCGTAACGCAAAACGGCGCGTTATTGAGGTTAGAGTCGTGTAATAAAGGTTCACTTACCCAACGAAGCGTGTTATTGAGGTGGGAGTCGAGCTATAGAGGTTCAGTTATTTGAAAAGACGCGTTTATTTATTAGTAATATGAAATTACAAAAAGACGTGCTATCGAGGTATTTATTTGAAAATGAGTCGTGTTATAGAGGTGTTTATAACATTGAGCGTTATGGGGGATTCACGGGGATTTGAAAATCAGACTCATTATCGAGGTTTTTGTCTTATCGAGGGTCGTCGTAGTGAGGTTCTACTGTATATATATATATATATATATATATATATATATATAGACGTAGGATAACCAATTCGATCTCGTATACTTTCCTGTTAGAACTTACCACATGAAGTTTATTAATTCAGTCTCTATATTTTATTTGTGAGATAGTCAAATGAATCTCATTTAGACGCAATTCAAACTCTATTTGGAATTTTCATTTTCAAGAAATGTGATACAAATAATTAAATCAATCTCTCGCACATTATTTAGAAAAAAAACAATATCATTTCAAACTCTTTTCTTTGTACGCGAAACCATTAAATCAATCTCATTTAAGAAATACGGAGTGTTGATATAAACAGTTATTTCAGCTTCTCTAACAGATTAATTAAAAAAAATCGGTCTCTTTTAATCTTACCAATTAGTCATTTTGATCTCAAATATCCATCATTTCGACTTCATTTTAGTAACATCAAATTTTAAAATCGTATGTGGATTATACATATCAGTCTCATTTTATGAAACAGTCAATTCAACGCCCCCGCTGGACTTCAAAGACACAATTATTTTCTTATGGAAATATCACTAAGGTGTTTTATTATTAATAAACAAAATGAACTAATGATCAGTCGTGGAGCTTGATATTTTCAAAATGGAAAACGATTAGTTCGAATTGGAGCAGTTGGATTTCTTATACAACTGCTATATGGTTCATTTATATAAAAATAATACCCCCTTAGCAGCAAACCTGCGTACTCAGTGAATTTCCAATGCATATAAATGTATCTTAATACTACATAAAGCCACATACCAAGTTTCATCAATATACATTCATAAATAAACGATTTATGACATTTTAATTATTCTCCATAATAATAACATGGCAGGTGAGTATGCAGGTTTGCTGAAGTAAGGAACACAAAATTGGGCTTTTATAGAAATATCAATATAACTCATGTAGGTAAAGCCACACACCAAATTTCATTAATTTATTTTCATAATGAAGGCAGATAACACGTTACTTATTCTCCATAAGAATAACATGGGGCTGAGTACGCAGGTTTGCTGCTACGGGAGCCTTGGGTAAAAAATTGTTTTTTTTGAGCAAATATCAATGGTCCACAACCAGATGAAGCCGTATACCAAGTTTCGTCAGTATACGTTCATAAATAAGCGAGATATAAAATTTTTATTTTTCTCCATAAGAATAACATTAGACAACGTACTGTGTTTAGCACTTTCAATATCTCGGTAACCAATTGACGTAGAGAAATGATCAAAATACCAAATTGTGTGTTTTTTAAGCTGAATCCAATGGGAAAAAATAAAATTTGACTATTTCCAAAATTATATGTAAAAAATTCGAAAAACCCATTTTTGGGGTACAAACCCCCCCAAAAAATACCCCTTCGGATAGAGCGATCTGGCTGGTTTTCGAACTTAAAGTCATAAATGTTGCTTTACACGTTTATACCAAATTTCATCAAAATCGGATAATTTTTACGAGAGTTATCGTGCTCACGGACATATATATATACAGTTTCAAACGAATGGTGTTTTTGGTGTCTGGGGACCTCAAAACGAAAAGTTATCATGGTCCCGGGCCTAGGTCTTACCATGCCGACTACGGTAATAGCTTCTTCCCTATAGGGGAAATTCGCTAAAATGAAAGTTCAGAATGTCATCTTTCAAATGGTATATATAACTTGTCCACTTTTGAGTTTATTATAAATTACTTTTTAGCATTGGAAAATTTTGGACCTTAATGGTCGCCCGTAGGGTTAATGAGTGAGTCGGTTGCAATCTCGAAGGTTCACAAGATAGTTAAAGTGAGAGAGAGAGGCTTATAATTGCGGTCGAGTGCAACTGCATTTAATGAGTTGCAATCTTGAGTTGATTACGAAAAAACGCGTTATCTAACCTAGTTTTTTGGTCGAGTGCAGCTGCAAATAATGAGTTGATTACGAAAAAACGCGTTATCTAACCTAGTTTTTTGGTCGAGTGCAGCTGCATTTAATGAGTTGCAATCTCGGCGGTTCATGCATTGCATTCTAGGCTGCACTGTGAGGTAAGTTCAGTTGTTTACATTTATATATGTAGTTTGGAGAAAATATGTTTAAACTTTTAAAGTAAAAACAATCCATAAATATATTTAATTGAAGGCTAAATATTATTGACATTCATCAAATATTTGTTTAATGAAATTATTTACATAGCTTTAGCTTCGAAACAGTGGTATAATACTCGTCAATCTTGACTCGCAAAATTAGTTTTAAGGGGATTATTTTATTTACAAACTCATTGGAGTTTTACATGTATCTCTAAAGAGGTCGGACCTTGGGGGTTTTATGGGGTTTAAATTTTCAAAAAATCAGTTTTTTTCATGTTTCACCCTAAAATTTTTAAAAACTTAATTTTGGTTTTGACCATGTTATAGAGCTTTAAAATATACCCGTAGCAGCAAACCTGCATACTCAGCGAATTTCCAATGCATATTAATTTATCTTAATACCACATACCAAGTTTCATCAATATACATTCATAAATAAACGATTTATGACATTTTAATTATTCTCTATAAGAATAACATGGCGGCTGAGTATGCAGGTTAGCTGAAATAAGGAACACTAAAATTGGGCTTTTATACAAATATCATTATAACTCAACTCGGTAAAGCCACATACCGAGTTCTATTAATTTATGTTCATAATTAAAGGAGATAACACGTTAATTATTCTCCATAAGAATAACATGGGGCTGAGTATGCAGGTTTGCTGAAATAAGGAACACTAAAATTGGGCTTTTATACAAATATCATTATAACTCAACTCGGTAAAGCCACATACCGAGTTCTATTAATTTATGTTCATAATTAAAGGAGATAACACGTTAATTATTCTCCATAAGAATAACATGGCGGCTGAGTATGCAGGTTTGCTGAAATAAGGAACACTAAAATTGGGCTTTTATACAAATATCATTATAACTCAACTAGGTAAAGCCACATACCGAGTTCTATTAATTTATGTTCATAATTAAAGGAGATAACACGTTAATTATTCTCCATAAGAATAACATGGCGGCTGAGTATGCAGGTTTGCTGAAATAAGGAACACTAAAATTGGGCTTTTATACAAATATCATTATAACTCAACTAGGTAAAGCCACATACCGAGTTCTATTAATTTATGTTCATAATTAAAGGAGATAACACGTTAATTATTCTCCATAAGAATAACATTGGACAACGTACTGTGTTTAGCACTTTCAATATCTCAGTAACCAATTGATGTAGAGCAATGATTAAAACATAAATTGTGCGTCTTTTTAAGCTGATTCCAATGGGAAAAATAAAATTTTACTTTTTCAAAAATTGTATGTAAAAAACTCAAAAACCCATTTTTGGGGTACAAAACCCCCCAAAATACCCCTTCGGATAGGTCTATCCGTCTGGTTTTCGAACTTAAAGTCATAAATGCTGCTTTACACGTTTGTACCAAATTTCATCAAAATCGGACCTTTTTTACGAGAGTTATCGCACCCACGGACACATATATCTATATATACAATTTCGAATGAATGGTGTTTTTGGGGTCTGGGGACCTCAAAACGAAAAGTTATCATGGTCCCGGGCCTAGGTCTTACCATGCCGACTACGGTAATAGCTTCTTCCCTATAGGGGAAATTCGCTAAAAACAAATAATATGGTATTTTGAATTATTAACCTAGGTTAGGTGGTTGCAAAGAAAATCCAAATTACCCCGTCGTAGCAAACCTGCGTCCTCAGCGAATTTCAAATGCAAAATATTTGTCTTAATACCACATAAAGCCGCATTCCAAGTCTCATAAAAATATATTCACATAATTAGGCGAAGCCACATACCAAGTTACATCAATATTCAATCATAAATAAGCGCCATATAACATTTTAGTTATTCTCCATAAGAATAACATTAGACAACGTACTGTGTTTAGCACATTGAATATCTCAGCAACGGTTCGGCGTAGAATCACAATTTAAACACCAAAACGATCGTTTTGAGGAGCTAAACTGATTTATAAAAGCAATTGTGAAGTTTACAATAAAATTAACTCTCTTTCCTATAAGATTAACATGGGAGATTTTATGAGCGGCTGTTTTGGATTTTCTTCGCAACCACTTAACCTAGGTTAATAATTTAAAATAAGTACTATATTGTTTATTTTTTTAAGCTGTATAACATGGTCCAATTAAAATTAAGTGTTTCAAAAATATTTGGGTAAAAAATTCAAAAAAACTGATTTTTGGAAAATTAAAAACCCCTTCCCATTGACCGATTTTTCTGGTTTTCGAACTTAAAGTCAAAAATATCACTTTACACACTTGAGCTAAATTTAATCGAAATTGGACGTTTTTACTCAAGTTACACTATTC
Organism: Allygus modestus; assembly: GCA_963675035.1. Lineage (NCBI taxonomy): Eukaryota > Metazoa > Arthropoda > Insecta > Hemiptera > Cicadellidae > Allygus > Allygus modestus. The sequence continues at coordinate 314,948,898 of OY776112.1, forward strand.
GTTCAAATTTATATATATCTATATACGTGTCCGTTAACACGATAACTTGAGTAAAAAACGTCCGATTTTGATGAAATTTGGCTCAAACGTGTAAAATGACATTCATGACTTTAAGTTCGAAAACCAGAAAAATCGGACCATGGGAAGGGGGGTTTATGGGGGTTTTAAATTTTCCAAAAACCAGTTTTTTGTATTTTTCACCCAAAAAATTTTAAAAAACTTAATTTTGGTTTCGACCATGTTATAGAGTTTAAAAAAACAAATAATATAGTATTTTGAATTATTAACCTAGGTTAAGTGGTTGCGGAGAAAATCCAAAAAACAAACTCAAAATCTCCCATGTTAATCTTATGGGAAAATGTTGTTGGCTTTTCCTCAGTTTATTTTAATGAAACTTCACATTTGCTTTTACCAATCTGTTCATTTCCACAAAACAATCATTTTGGTGTTTAAATTGTGATTCTACGCCCAACCGTTGCAGAGATATTCAAAGTGATAAACACAGTACGTTGTCCAATGTTATTCTTATGGAGAATAAGTAAACTGTAATGACTCCCTTAATTATGAATATAAATTAATAAAACTTGGTATCTAGCTTCACTTGGTTGAGTTATATTGATAATTATATAAAAACCCATTTTTGTTCCTTGTTGCAGCAAACCTGCTTTCTCAGCCCCCATGTTATTCTTATGGAGAATAACTAGAATGTTATAAAGCACTTATTTATGATTGAATATTGATGAAACTTCGTATGTGGCTTCTCCTAGTTAAATTCTATTTATATTTGCATAAAAACCAATTGTTTGTGTTCCTTGTTTCAGCAAATCTACGTACTCATTACCAATGTTATTCTTATGGAGAATAATTAACATCGCTTATGTGTGAATATATTTTTATAAAACTTGGTATGCGGCTTTATGTGGTATTAAGACATATTTTTTGCATTGGAAATTCACTGAGTATGCAGATTTGCTGCGACGGGGGTATTTGTAATCTACCTTAAGTTCAATTCTTACCACGAGACCTAGGTTAATAGCTTCTTCCCTAGAGGGAAAATTCGCTAAACCCTATAGGGTATATGGCTTAACCCCATTGAGTTATATTGATATTTGAATAAACTCGTTTTAGCGAATCTCCCCTATGTATAATTTTTCTCTCATCCATCGCTTAGTAGTCGCAACCCGAAAACCCCAAAAAGATCATGTAACAAGTTACAGCATATAATTATGGCTTTAGTCTATTTATGTTTCAACATAAATTTATACATTAAGTGAATGTAACAACTTTTTCAACTAACCTAACCGCGTGCCAAAACTGGCCTACTTCAACAAAAGTTAGGTTAGGTCCACCTATTTACATAACCTAACCTAAACTTGAGATAGGTCACTTATGCCACGCAATGAGGTGGACTAGATAGATATGATAACAAAATTGGCCAGAATATCTTGAAATGTAAGTTTATATGTTTTTAGTTGATTATTAACTTAATTATGTTACTAAAAACATTGTTTTAAGACGTTTTTAGTCCGAAGAAAATGGTTGTAGAGTGGATTTTGCCCTTATGACTGTAAAATATGTCACAAGCCTACTTCAGCCTTGGTCTATGATGTATCGATAAAAAGCCGTTTGATAACTTTATAAGAAATAAATAATGTTCAATTTAATATTTCAATACATCATTGTTAGATCAAAATCATCGGTTTGAAGTGAAAAATATACTTGCAGTATAAACATACTAGTCTTAAGAATTTGTACTTAGGTTAAGTACACACTACCTACTTGTAGTTTATCACTAATAATATATTTGCAATAAAGACAAAAACATTCCCTTTTTGTATTTTAAAACTAAAATAGTTTCTGGTTTTAAAAACATGTTTTGATAACTCGTGTGTCGTCAGAATATTTTTTAATAAATCTTGAAATTATGTAAACAAAACATAACCCCAAAATGGTTGCAGGAGGAAGTTTGAAAAAATACATATTTATCAGAAACGAATTCGGTATAGTTATGTTTCTAATAGCTAATAATATTCTAAAAGGTATAAGGATTATATACTTACTTTCAAAAGATGCAAAAATTAGAAAATTCCATTGAAAATTTGTCAAATACTAGGGTTGAAACCCAATTTGTTTTCTCAGCTGATATTGCTGGCTGACATAAAACAATCTGTCCTAGGTCTAGAGTCTAGAGACAGGACAGAAAAAACAACATAGAGGATTGATCCATCTTAATTATAATGCCTTACTTTTAGTCATTCATTAGCTGGGAACTCAAAATGTGGCCACGCTAAACAACCTTTTGTCTTCCCCTTGATTTTGTCTTCAGATCCACCGAAATATAGAGCCTTTTTGCAGCAAACCTACGTACTCATCCCCTATGTTATTCTTATGGAGAATAATTTGTATATATCGCCTGTTTATGAATATATTTTTATGTAATTAGGTATGCAACTTTGTGTGTTATTAAGACATATATTATGCATTGGAAATTCGCTGAGTATGCAGGTTTGCTGTGACGGGGGTATATAATTATTATTTATGTTTTAAATACCAATGTATATATTTCAGATCATGGAATATTTGTGTGCCCTATGTGACAAGGCTTTGCCAAACCGAGACTCGTGGCGGAGACACATGAGGAAGGTTCATTTTATAAAAAGAAAACATCTGACTCCGCCCGAACCAAATCAACAACCGACCTTATGGGTGTGTATCATAATACTTTTAAAGTTATTAAAATCTACATATATAACAATCAGCTCGAAAAACCTCTCGACCATGATCAATCTACTTGTAAATAATTTTATAAACGATTTGAATAGCAAAATGTGTCCTGGTCGAGTCTTACCTACGGCCTTTGATTTACTGTACACTCGCCTTAACACTCGCGGCCACTCTGACTTGTGTATGAGAATGGAAGGACTAGGATATAAAAATTACCAATAGCGTACACCTACACGACTAGGACAATGGACAATATTTCCTTTAATTTTTATATAAATTAATCTGCGAAAATCACTGTAATAAGAGAATAAAAGTTGGGACAATATAATTTGGTTTTTTTGATTTATGTATCTATTCTTGCTATGAAATATGATGAACTAAATTATGAGCAAATTAATATAATTATAATAATAAAATATATGATGTTAATACGGTATACTATAATATATACATTACTATTATTAATAATAATGTAGTATGATTTGCCTACCATAGCTTTTGATGGCCCTATGTCTGCTATGGTTGGATTTACCAACGTGAGTTAACAACGATTGGTTGGTTGGCCCAACGTCTCCAACCACTTCTAACCATCCCTACCATTCCCCATCGTTGGGTCAACAACGTGTGCTATTAGGGCTGATTGGAAAAGCGCAAATTTATTTTACTTTAAAACTGATTGGAAAAGGTTTTGTAATAAATAATACAGTATTTTTATAACTTAAAATCTAAACCTTATCTAGAGATAAAGGAGAGCTATTTATACAAATATTTAATCAATAAAATGTATTTTCCCAGTGTCCGGCACTACCCATTAAGAGTCCGCCGCCTTTCCGCCAAGTATTTGGGTTTGGCAAGGATCCTTCACATATACCAATCGTAGATTTGACGGTTGAAGATGAAGAAACGGTGAGTTTAAAGATAATTATTAAATATAAAACCATTGCTATTCAAATTTTGGGATTTTGAATTTTTAATTAAAATGTTGTATTCGATCTATTCTTTTTTTGTAATATTGCTTAGTCTGATGTTATGAAATTGAAACTATCTGGGGTGAGCTTTGCTCGCCCCCTTTGAACTATTTCCGATATGACTAATCTATAAATACAATCTTCATCCAATAGCTTTAGTCATTGATCTTAGGAAACTTCATGCCAACAATTATAAGCAAGGGGTATTACTTTGACACTTTTCCGATTGATTATGAACAGCTGGTACAATTCTTTTATTTTGATTTTTAACCCCATAAGCCCGGAGTCGTTTTCGAGATAATTTTGCAATCAACCAAACAACTATGCAAACATTGTTCATATAAGAAAGAGTATATAATTGTACTTATTTATATTACGGGATTTTATTTTACTTTAAAACTAAATACCCCAATTGCAATCGAAAGTTACAACCACATATTTATACGAAACAACTTAATTGATATTTTACAAGCGTAGTATTACAAGAGTGAATTATGATGTCATATAAATTATAGTTCGTACTCTGCTGATATAAATTGACTATAATTAGTTAAGTAGTGATGGACCAAAATATTCCGCTCACTAAGAATATTGATTGCAGGTCTACAACCAATTGATCTTTATACTTGTTTTTAATTTACCTTAGTCTCATGTTTGCCTTATCAATAATTAATTTATCGCGTGTTATCTTTTGCAGAACTCGTTGCCCGACATCATGAGTCTGTTGGGCGATATTGGGGGTCCCCTGGGAGACGATCCAACCATTGATGATCAGGTAAATATAATAAACCATAGTTATTTGACAAAAGGCGTGAGAGCGAATTGACCGCGTGACCTTTGCACGAAGTGTTGAGTCGCGAGACGCGTGTCATATGTCCCCAGCCGTAGCCGGGGCCGGTGCGCTAGTTGCCGCCGGTAAAAAACATCTGGAAATGGGCTAAATAATTAGCTGATCCGAAGACGGTGCGAGTCGTCTTTGCCTACTGCGTCAAATCGCAGGTCTACAACCAATTGATCTTTATACTTGTTTTTAATTTACCTTAGTCTCATGTTTGCCTTATCAATAATTAATTTATCGCGTGTTATCTTTTGCAGAACACGTTGCCCGACATCATGAGTCTGTTGGGCGATATTGGGGGTCCCCTGGGAGACGATCCAACCATCGATGATCAGGTAAATATAATAAACCATAGTTATTTGACAAAAGGCGTGAGAGCGAATTGACCGCGTGACCTTTGCACGAAGTGTTGAGTCGCGAGACGCGTGTCATATGTCCCCAGCCGTAGCCGGGGCCGGTGCGCTAGTTGCCGCCGGTAAAAAACATCTGGAAATGGTCTAAATAATTAGCTGATCCGAAGACGGTGCGAGTCGTCTTTGCCTACTGCGTCAAATCGCCCCAAACCGGGTTTTGTCATACAAGCGTGTTTCAAAGGAATTATCGGTGGCTTTCATCAAGTTAAGCTAACCAACGGCAGTTGTTTACCCACACTGGGGATTGACGGGTCGGGTAGTTCGGCTTTCATGATACGGACCGCGTCCTATCACTGAGAAATATATTTCTTTTGTACTTCTCAAACAAAAATTAACTCATAGGATAAAAATAAAACAAGCGACTGTGAACTTTAATACTTATTCTCTTAATCCCGACGTCCCAATATATCTAACGCGTGAGATACGCTAATTTCGACCTTACCGTACAGGTCCAGTAGCTCGCAATACCCGCCACAGAAAAGGAGATCTTGGAAGTCGGCCGGGAACGGCGCACAGTGGGCTTTTCTCTATGAAAAGTTTACCAAAATTATTAAATGATTTTTTATCTCCTATTTTGGTGAAACAATTATGTACTAACGGTGTCTAGTAAGTAATCAGAAAAAACACTATTCTAAGTTAATTTAAATAACATAAACATTAAACTAAGGACAATTCTGTGTTATTATGTTAAGTTAATCAGAATTTCCTGAACATGTATGATTTTACTTTGCATGTAAGAAATGGTTGTTTGAACAATCATTGATTACAGAATCCTAAAATAACTTAAAACAGTGTACTGAGTTTGAAGTTCCGTTGGAAAAGAACGTGTACAGTAATAATTTGCACACACACAAACACTATCATTAGAACAGATATAAGAAATTTACTTTTAGAATATCACAGTGAATTAGCTTGGATAAGATATACTCATTTGCCCTGGTTGCAAAGAGATCTCATTGCTGATAAAAAATATTGAATACAGATATATAAATAATAATAAAATGTTATAATTGATCTCAATTTGTTTTCAGGTTATTGGCTCCCTAGAGGATACTCCACCTAATCCTTCGGCCCGGCCCTTTTATCCCCCCTCCGCCACAAACTACGACACGAAACTGTTCAACAGTTTTGTCAGATTGGAAATAATATCATTTCAAAAAACCCGAAAGCGGTCAAATAAAAAAAAATCTCGTAAAAGGCCGCGAATTAGTAAAACCGAAAGAAAGAGAAAATTAAAAGAAAAATTAAAATTAACTGGGGAAAAATTCATCCCAGCGATGTGGCGGCGGGGAGAAAAAGAAACAGTCTAAAATTAATTGAGGAATTAGCTACAAAAACGACATCTAAAAATCTTTATACTATGAATAATAGTTTATGTAAATTGTAAGTTTAATCAAAAATCATTCAGTTGCTTTAAAAATCAATAATATAAAAACCAGCTTTATTTACACTTTCAATATATACTTTTGGATTCATGTCGTTTTTGTAGGGAACTTTTCAATTAATGTTAGACACATATATAACCCCTAGATATATAAATAATAAAATGTCATAATTGATCTCACGTTATTGGACTCCATAAGCCCAATGTTAATTTTTTTAGTTTTTCATTTTCATTGTTTTGAATTATGTTAATAATTCATATACTTCGGTTGTTATTTATAGCTCATTGTCCATTTGATTTTGTTATTTATAGCTCAATGTCCATTTGATTTATTTTACTACTCTATTTATGTAATATTCGCTCAAATCTTTTAATATCTGCTGTCAGGAAACCACATGTTAATAATTCATATACAACATGAGTATTACTTTGACAGTTCCCTAGTTGATTATGAACAGCTGTTACAATTATTTTATTTTGATTTGAAACCCCATAAGCCCAATGTTAATTTTTTTTAGTTTTTAATTTTCATTGTTTTGAATTATGTTAATAATTCATATACTTCGGTTGTTATTTATAGCTCATTGTCCATTTGATTTTGTTATTTATAGCTCAATGTCCATTTGATTTATTTTACTACTCTATTTATGTAATATTCGCTCAAATCTTTTAGAAACCACATGTTAATAATTCATATACAACATGAGTATTACTTTGACAGTTCCCTGGTTGATTATGAACAGCTGTTACAATTATTTTATTTTGATTTGAAACTCCATAAGCCCAATGTTAATTTTTTTTGTTTTTAATTTTCATTGTTTTGAATTATGTTAATAATTCATATACTTCGGTTGTTATTTATAGCTCATTGTCCATTTGATTTTGTTATTTATAGCTCAATGTCCATTTGATTTATTTTACTACTCTATTTATGTAATATTCGCTCAAATCTTTTAGAAACCACATATTAATAATTCATATACAACATGAGTATTACTTTGACAGTTCCCTGGTTGATTAGTAATAAAAGTTAAAAAAAAATGTTGTATTTCATTTTCCTTCCAAAATGTATCATATTTTTGCTCCCTATAGCATATAGAATATAAAACATATGTTTAATTTTGATACACATTAGTAACTTTTTCAAAAGTTACTATCAACATATTCCTAGTTGGATTTAGTAAATATTATTTAATTACCGTCAGTTTAGTATAAACACCCAAAAGATAACTGAATTTTACTACATTTACAAATTTTAAAATCTCTTTAAGCACATTTGTGTGTATGATAATATAAAAAGCATCCAAAAAGATACACTTGTTAAGTTCAAACTTGTAAACAGTTATCTTTGAATTAACTTTAAATGAGAGTGATTATACAATTTAAGCATATTGGTTATAGAAAAATATACACCGTATTGTTTTAATTTTGAACTTATAATTGATTGTTCTACCAAGAAACGCAGATAGGGGTTTTGGTTTCAGTGTTTTGACATACAAACATATCGGACGTTGGGGGTTAAAACTTTGTGCTAAAAAAACTCTACCAATATGAATCTCTGAATGAAATTAATTTAGTTTAAAGTCCACTTGATTTTGGTCTAGAAATCTAGACCCGACACAAATTGGTTTTTGGAAGTTACTCTTGATTTCCTATTATAAAGAATTTGCTTCTATTGAAATTGTTAATCTGATCTTGATGAATTTGTTAAAAAATATAGTCCACTAAATCTAAGTTCTTCTTTGAATTTCTTAGATGTGGGCCAAATATATATAGAATATTCTTACCAACTGGATACTATATTCTTCATCCACTAATAAAATTTAAATAAATGTGGCAAAAAGGAATAGATAATTTTCCGAGAGCTCTAGTGGCCTATTACAAATTAGGTTTTTAGTACCTAATATACTGATTTGTTGAGAGAGGAGATAAAATAATGAGCAACGCTCTTATTGAGGTGCTTTCACTGCCATGGTTGGATTCAGAAGATGGAGGAAGATGTCTCTGGGTTTGGTGATGGATCTTCAAGAATGCTGATCACATTTTCTTGAAGTGTTTCACAGTTATACAACGCACTTTACCTTTCCGCTCTGAACCAAGAAAGCGGACTGCAAACACGTTTTGCACCGACTGGTTTATGTAATACAATTTTAATAGAGGTCAATTTTGAAACTAGCTATGTACCTACCCGTCCTTCGTTCGGAATTTGAAAAAAAGGAATTGTATCAGCTGTTTATAATCAATCAGAGAATTTTCAAAATAATCAATTTATGTAAAGTCACATGATCTTCCGAGAACAGTTTATAATCAACTGGCTGTGTACACCCGTCCTTCGTACGGGTTGTATATAATTAGTAGATTAACTAAAAAATTAACAACCCACATCATTTCACAATATTAAAATTACATTTTACATTTTAAAGTAAAATTCCGCTTCAAACCGGCAAGCGGAACCGACTTCACGTTTCGAGACGACTATGCTACAAGTTAACGAAATATATTATGGCAGATAGTTCGAGTATTATTGCCAAGTTGAGGTACTTCTGACGGGTAGTGAACGGTGTAGTTTTTGCGACTCCAAATCGGTACACGTAACACTTTGGATTCACTTTTAGAAATAAAAAACTCAAGTACAAAAATATTAACCTCTTTAATTTAACATTTTAAATACGTTGAAACATTTAATCCTTGCATTCCATTAAATTAATAGTAATGTAACGAAATATTAAACTTTAAAAATATATTCTTATTGTGAATTTGCAGCATAAGGGGAACCACCATCCAAAATGTTATCTTCATTAGACATTGCCGTTTCTTAAATAACGTGATCACTATGTCAGTGAGTGCATGAGTCTGACAAATATATATTTAAATCATATATATACTCTGTATAATTATGTTATTTATTAACAATCTTCTCTCAACATTTTAAAAAGAACTACAACACCTGTTTATAGGATAACTATGTCATCATGTGGTCCAATATAAATAAATACTTTGTCCATAAGAGTAGCATAGGATCTTTAAAACCTTATGGGGCAATGTCCTAAGTTAATTTTGCCTAAACCTTCTAACGCAAATATAGAACATAGAAAAAAAGTTGCATAAAATCTGTGCACAGGGGGTTTCCTTACCCGTTCTATAGTCAATGCAAATTGCATTTTAGTTAGCTTGAAACAGCTGTTGTTCTTGCTTCTGCTCAGATGTAAATGCCCTCGGTTGTTCGCATTACAGTTTCTGAATGATTACTTTCTTATGAAATGTAAACATTGAAACTTAGAACGTTCATGGGGCGTAGCCCGAGGGAATTTTAAGGAAGCTATGTGTTGCATGGGTTCAAGATCTACCTTCGTGGAAAGTTTCAGCCCAGTCGGTTAAGTATTTTTGCGTTCACCCGGAACATCAGGCAGACAGAAACCTCCTCTTCTTTATAATTTATAGATAGATTAGAGAACTGTCAAAATAATCAATTTAAGTAAAGTCTCATGATCACCTGAGAATAGTAACTAAAACCATTGAGTGAAGATTACATACAGGGTGTTTCAAAAAGAATCATCCGATTTTAAAGGTTTATAATTTCAAAACTAATGATCATATGGACATGAGGTTAATTTCATATTAAAGGACAACTAATTTTTTACATACCATTTACAGGTGCTCAATATGGCCCCCTTTAGATGCACAGCATATGCCTATACGATATTCAAATTCGTCCCACACCTTAGCTAGCATACCTTGAGTCATGGGTTCGCTCAATATGGCCCCCTTTAGATGCACAGCATATGTCTATACGATATTCAAATTCGTCCCACACCTTAGCTAGCATACCTTGAGTCATGGGTTCGCTCAATATGGCCCCCTTTAGATGCACAGCATATGTCTATACGATATTCAAATTCGTCCCACACCTTAGCTAGCATATCTTGAGTGATGGATTCGGTACAGCATGAGCGAGATTCCCCAAAAGTTAATGTTTTTTGTGCAATCTCACGGAATAAAGTGTATGGTCCCTTTTTCTTTGCTGAGAACACTGTTACGGGAATAACATATCTCGATATGTTAGAAAACTATCTCTTCCCTCAATTGGAAACAGATTCTGATGACTTCATATACCAACAGGACGGTGCCCCACCACACTGGAATCTTCATGTGAGAGAGTTTTTAAATGGTAGGCTTCCTCAAAGATGGATCGGCCGTACTGGACCTAATGATTCCGCGTTAAGTCACTGGCCTCCAAGGTCACCGGACCTTACTGTTTGTGATTTCTTTTTGTGGGGGTTTGTAAAAGGCAATGTTTATATCCCTCCCCTTCCAACAACATTGGTTGAACTGAAGAACCGCATTAGAGCAGCCATCGAATCCATCACTCAAGATATGCTAGCTAAGGTGTGGGACGAATTTGAATATCGTATAGACATATGCTGTGCATCTAAAGGGGGCCATATTGAGCACCTGTAAATGGTATGTAAAAAAACTTTATTAGTTGTCCTTTAATATGAAATTAACCTCATGTCCATATGATCATTAGTTTTGAAATTATAAACCTTTAAAATCGGATGATTCTTTTTGAAACACCCTGTATAATGAGATGTGGTTATAACCTATTAAAAACGAATCAAACAGACATTGAACTATAAATAGCAACTGGAGTAACCTTAAACATGTATAAAAAGGCAAATGAGATACGCAAAGCTCAGCCATTAGGTACTGTAGAAATATTACGAGGGTGTGAGGTAGCAAAATAAAAATGACAACAACAAAAACATTTCTTGGTGTAAGTGGATAATACAAATGAAAAGATATAATCTGGGTTAGAGCTACTGGATTGACGAATGTTTTTACTAACAATAAGAATGATTAAGACCAGTATACGTTCATATAAATAAAACCAGCCTGAAAGGGCGGGGAGTCAGTAAACGACTGTTATGATCGTACTTTTACCTTAACGTCGATTTCAGGAAGATGTTGGCGCCACAAAAGCGGACAAAACACCTGAAGCGGGCTGCCCTTGACGAAACAAAAACGAAGAAAACGGATGCCTACGCAAACTGGGACTAGGCCATTTAGTTATTCGGATTTCAACTGCAGTATTAGTAACTATGCCAGGTATTGTATTACCATAAACCTTTCTTACGGGAAAGCCTTTACGAAATGATTCCTTTTAGCGATTTTATCAAATAAACGGGGCTCGCCTAAACACGTTAAACATCACCTAAACACGTACTTAGTTTCGCGATTAAAACCGTCACGCCACGGATTGTCGGTCTGATGGCTCAGCCACGATCCATACAGGTCCGTGGCGCTCTAAACAAGTTAAACATCACCTAAACACGTACTTAGTTTCGCGATTAAAACCGTCACGCCACGGATTGTCGGTCTGATGGCTCAGCCACGATCCATACAGGTCCGTGGCGCTCTAAACAAGTTAAACATCACCTAAACACGTACTTAGTTTCGCGATTAAAACCGTCACGCCACGGATTGTCGGTCTGATGGCTCAGCCACGATCCATACAGGTCCGTGGCGCTCTAAACAAGTTAAACATCACCTAAACACGTACTTAGTTTCGCGATTAAAACCGTCACGCCACGGATTGTCGGTCTGATGGCTCAGCCACGATCCATACAGGTCCGTGGCGCTCTAAACAAGTTAAACATCACCTAAACACGTACTTAGTTTCGCGATTAAAACCGTCACGCCACGGATTGTCGGTCTGATGGCTCAGCCACGACCCATACAGGTCCGTGGCGCTCTAAACAAGTTAAACATCACCTAAACACGTACTTAGTTTCGCGATTAAAACCGTCACGCCACGGATTGTCGGTCTGATGGCTCAGCCACGATCCATACAGGTCCGTGGCGCTCTAAACAAGTTAAACATCACCTAAACACGTACTTAGTTTCGCGATTAAAACCGTCACGCCACGGATTGTCGGTCTGATGGCTCAGCCACGATCCATACAGGTCCGTGGCGCTCTAAACAAGTTAAACATCACCTAAACACGTACTTAGTTTCGCGATTAATACCGTCACGCCACGGATTGTCGGTCTGATGGCTCAGCCACGATCCATACAGGTCCGTGGCGCTCTAAACAAGTTAAACATCACCTAAACACGTACTTAGTTTCGCGATTAATACCGTCACGCCACGGATTGTCGGTCTGATGGCTCAGCCACGACCCATACAGGTCCGTGGCGCTCTAAACAAGTTAAACATCACCTAAACACGTACTTAGTTTCGCGATTAAAACCGTCACGCCACGGATTGTCGGTCTGATGGCTCAGCCACGATCCATACAGGTCCGTGGCGCTCTAAACAAGTTAAACATCACCTAAACACGTACTTAGTTTCGCGATTAAAACCGTCACGCCACGGATTGTCGGTCTGATGGCTCAGCCACGATCCATACAGGTCCGTGGCGCTCTAAACAAGTTAAACATCACCTAAACACGTACTTAGTTTCGCGATTAATACCGTCACGCCACGGATTGTCGGTCTGATGGCTCAGCCACGATCCATACAGGTCCGTGGCGCTCTAAACAAGTTAAACATCACCTAAACACGTACTTAGTTTCGCGATTAAAACCGTCACGCCACGGATTGTCGGTCTGATGGCTCAGCCACGATCCATACAGGTCCGTGGCGCTCTAAACAAGTTAAACATCACCTAAACACGTACTTAGTTTCGCGATTAATACCGTCACGCCACGGATTGTCGGTCTGATGGCTCAGCCACGATCCATACAGGTCCGTGGCGCTCTAAACAAGTTAAACATCACCTAAACACGTACTTAGTTTCGCGATTAAAACCGTCACGCCACGGATTGTCGGTCTGATGGCTCAGCCACGACCCATACAGGTCCGTGGCGCTCTAAACAAGTTAAACATCACCTAAACACGTACTTAGTTTCGCGATTAAAACCGTCACGCCACGGATTGTCGGTCTGATGGCTCAGCCACGATCCATACAGGTCCGTGGCGCTCTAAACAAGTTAAACATCACCTAAACACGTACTTAGTTTCGCGATTAATACCGTCACGCCACGGATTGTCGGTCTGATGGCTCAGCCACGATCCATACAGGTCCGTGGCGCTCTAAACAAGTTAAACATCACCTAAACACGTACTTAGTTTCGCGATTAAAACCGTCACGCCACGGATTGTCGGTCTGATGGCTCAGCCACGATCCATACAGGTCCGTGGCGCTCTAAACAAGTTAAACATCACCTAAACACGTACTTAGTTTCGCGATTAAAACCGTCACGCCACGGATTGTCGGTCTGATGGCTCAGCCACGACCCATACAGGTCCGTGGCGCTCTAAACAAGTTAAACATCACCTAAACACGTACTTAGTTTCGCGATTAAAACCGTCACGCCACGGATTGTCGGTCTGATGGCTCAGCCACGACCCATACAGGTCCGTGGCGCTCTAAACAAGTTAAACATCACCTAAACACGTACTTAGTTTCGCGATTAAAACCGTCACGCCACGGATTGTCGGTCTGATGGCTCAGCCACGATCCATACAGGTCCGTGGCGCTCTAAACAAGTTAAACATCACCTAAACACGTACTTAGTTTCGCGATTAAAACCGTCACGCCACGGATTGTCGGTCTGATGGCTCAGCCACGACCCATACAGGTCCGTGGCGCTCTAAACAAGTTAAACATCACCTAAACACGTACTTAGTTTCGCGATTAAAACCGTCACGCCACGGATTGTCGGTCCGATGGCTCAGCCACGATCCATACAGGTCCGTGGCGCTCTAAACAAGTTAAACATCACCTAAACACGTACTTAGTTTCGCGATTAAAACCGTCACGCCACGGATTGTCGGTCTGATGGCTCAGCCACGATCCATACAGGTCCGTGGCGCTCTAAACAAGTTAAACATCACCTAAACACGTACTTAGTTTCGCGATTAATACCGTCACGCCACGGATTGTCGGTCTGATGGCTCAGCCACGACCCATACAGGTCCGTGGCGCTCTAAACAAGTTAAACATCACCTAAACACGTACTTAGTTTCGCGATTAAAACCGTCACGCCACGGATTGTCGGTCTGATGGCTCAGCCACGATCCATACAGGTCCGTGGCGCTCTAAACAAGTTAAACATCACCTAAACACGTACTTAGTTTCGCGATTAAAACCGTCACGCCACGGATTGTCGGTCTGATGGCTCAGCCACGATCCATACAGGTCCGTGGCGCTCTAAACAAGTTAAACATCACCTAAACACGTACTTAGTTTCGCGATTAATACCGTCACGCCACGGATTGTCGGTCTGATGGCTCAGCCACGATCCATACAGGTCCGTGGCGCTCTAAACAAGTTAAACATCACCTAAACACGTACTTAGTTTCGCGATTAAAACCGTCACGCCACGGATTGTCGGTCTGATGGCTCAGCCACGATCCATACAGGTCCGTGGCGCTCTAAACAAGTTAAACATCACCTAAACACGTACTTAGTTTCGCGATTAATACCGTCACGCCACGGATTGTCGGTCTGATGGCTCAGCCACGATCCATACAGGTCCGTGGCGCTCTAAACAAGTTAAACATCACCTAAACACGTACTTAGTTTCGCGATTAAAACCGTCACGCCACGGATTGTCGGTCTGATGGCTCAGCCACGACCCATACAGGTCCGTGGCGCTCTAAACAAGTTAAACATCACCTAAACACGTACTTAGTTTCGCGATTAAAACCGTCACGCCACGGATTGTCGGTCTGATGGCTCAGCCACGATCCATACAGGTCCGTGGCGCTCTAAACAAGTTAAACATCACCTAAACACGTACTTAGTTTCGCGATTAATACCGTCACGCCACGGATTGTCGGTCTGATGGCTCAGCCACGATCCATACAGGTCCGTGGCGCTCTAAACAAGTTAAACATCACCTAAACACGTACTTAGTTTCGCGATTAAAACCGTCACGCCACGGATTGTCGGTCTGATGGCTCAGCCACGATCCATACAGGTCCGTGGCGCTCTAAACAAGTTAAACATCACCTAAACACGTACTTAGTTTCGCGATTAAAACCGTCACGCCACGGATTGTCGGTCTGATGGCTCAGCCACGACCCATACAGGTCCGTGGCGCTCTAAACAAGTTAAACATCACCTAAACACGTACTTAGTTTCGCGATTAAAACCGTCACGCCACGGATTGTCGGTCTGATGGCTCAGCCACGACCCATACAGGTCCGTGGCGCTCTAAACAAGTTAAACATCACCTAAACACGTACTTAGTTTCGCGATTAAAACCTTCACGCCACGGATTGTCGGTCTGATGGCTCAGCCACGACCCATACAGGTCCGTGGCGCTCTAAACAAGTTAAACATCACCTAAACACGTACTTAGTTTCGCGATTAAAACCGTCACGCCACGGATTATCGGTCTGATGGCTCAGCCACGACCCATACAGGTCCGTGGCGCTCTAAACAAGTTAAACATCACCTAAACACGTACTTAGTTTCGCGATTAAAACCGTCACGCCACGGATTGTCGGTCTGATGGCTCAGCCACGACCCATACAGGTCCGTGGCGCTCTAAACAAGTTAAACATCACCTAAACACGTACTTAGTTTCGCGATTAAAACCGTCACGCCACGGATTGTCGGTCTGATGGCTCAGCCACGATCCATACAGGTCCGTGGCGCTCTAAACAAGTTAAACATCACCTAAACACGTACTTAGTTTCGCGATTAATACCGTCACGCCACGGATTATCGGTCTGATGGCTCAGCCACGATCCATACAGGTCCGTGGCGCTCTAAACAAGTTAAACATCACCTAAACACGTACTTAGTTTCGCGATTAAAACCGTCACGCCACGGATTGTCGGTCTGATGGCTCAGCCGCGATCCATACAGGTCCGTGGCGCTCTAAACAAGTTAAACATCACCTAAACACGTACTTAGTTTCGCGATTAAAACCGTCACGCCACGGATTGTCGGTCTGATGGCTCAGCCACGATCCATACAGGTCCGTGGCGCTCTAAACAAGTTGAACATCACCTAAACACGTACTTAGTTTCGCGATTAAAACCGTCACGCCACGGATTGTCGGTCTGATGGCTCAGCCACGATCCATACAGGTCCGTGGCGCTCTAAACAAGTTAAACATCACCTAAACACGTACTTAGTTTCGCGATTAAAACCGTCACGCCACGGATTGTCGGTCTGATGGCTCAGCCACGATCCATACAGGTCCGTGGCGCTCTAAACAAGTTAAACATCACCTAAACACGTACTTAGTTTCGCGATTAATACCGTCACGCCACGGATTGTCGGTCTGATGGCTCAGCCACGATCCATACAGGTCCGTGGCGCTCTAAACAAGTTAAACATCACCTAAACACGTACTTAGTTTCGCGATTAAAACCGTCACGCCACGGATTGTCGGTCTGATGGCTCAGCCACGATCCATACAGGTCCGTGGCGCTCTAAACAAGTTAAACATCACCTAAACACGTACGTAGTTTCGCGCTTAATATCGCCTCCGCGCTAGGCTAACTTCTTGCACGGAAGTTTGTCCAACTCAACTTAGCTATCTATTTAAAGATTTTGTAATACTATTGTTAAATGTTTTTGTGTTTGGGGGAGTCTTCAACGCTGTTAAGATCGTCACCGTGGTTCGGCCAACCCAGAATCCAAATCCAGAACTTCAACCATCGTCAGGCCCAGACCAGCATACTAAGCCCAGCAGCCACAACCAAAGCCCAGACCAGCAACCCAGTAGCCCTGTCGATAGAACGTCTGAAAGTCGTACATCAATCGGAACTGCTAAAAATAAACGATATTGTCAAAACTATTATATAAGAAACTATAAATATTTATTATATCAATACACGACTTTTCATTTTTATTTTGTTTAGCCACATATAAGCTATTGGTCACTGGTTTCGCGAGTGATTTTTATGCAGCTCTATGGTAGTCTTCTCGAGGG
The DNA here is from genome assembly GCA_963675035.1 of Allygus modestus. Taxonomy (NCBI): domain Eukaryota; kingdom Metazoa; phylum Arthropoda; class Insecta; order Hemiptera; family Cicadellidae; genus Allygus; species Allygus modestus. The sequence continues at coordinate 314,966,184 of OY776112.1, forward strand.
TATGACTCTTGTGAAATGGCGTTAAAGGAGGTAATAGATAAGCACAAAACTCTCCATCTTTTTGTCAGCTAGTGTGAATCATGGGAGAATTTCACTAATCATATCCTACAAAAAAAAACTCTCGATATTCAGGAGAACAACCTAAGAAATATGAAACGGATTTTATGCGTATTTATACCCGGAATAAAAGGTTCCGAGTTGTGGTGTGGTCTATGTCAAAAAAGAGCGTGGCCACCAGAGTTTATAAAAAATACACCGAATATCATTATGCGGATATTGCGTAACGGACTCGCGACAAACGTGGAACAACTCTTGAACGTCAAAGAATACGACTGTCTAACAAAACACCACAAAATACCAACTCGCGTCATCGGTCGCGTCTCTTGTGGTCTATACTCTCGTGACGTGTACGAAACTTTTTTAAATCGTTTGAAAATCGATTTAACCGTTAAAACGAATGAATGTAATTCGGAATTCCATTTTAAGACATTTCCTTACGACTGGACGCGTAGCAATATAGAAACGGCGCACAGATTGTATTACATGCTAGATGAATCGGCTAAAGAGTACGACGTGATCATACTGATAGCTCACAGCATGGGTGGGTTGATTTGTAGATACATGCTAGAACACGTACTGAATGATAGAGAATGTGGGAACGACGGAATAAAATCGAGGCGGTTATTGGCGTCTAAAATAGAACTGTTTTGTGGCGTTGGCGTGCCACATTACGGCTGCGTTAAATCTCTACATTATCTAGTCGACCCGGACGGATATCCTTTTACCCGATACTGCCGTAGAATCGCAAGCCTTTACGAAATGATTCCTTTTAGCGATTTGATCAAACAAATTGAAGGACTGAAAGACGCATATAGTAAAAAACACCAGAGAAAGAAGCACTCGATCGGCGATGTTATTTCTAAAAAAACAACCGTGAACGAAAAGGACCGTCGTCGTAGTGACATATTTATGCGTGATGGAGAAGACATAGCGATCGACCCAACGTTTTGGCGCTTGGTAGTTTCACCCGAAAGAGAAACGGGTGACGACGCGATCGAAGCTCTTACCGCCAGGTTTCCCGAACTTGCCACACATTCGGACATGCTCAGCAGCGGTTTACAGTTTCACGAGTCGTTGAATTCTGACCGCAAACCAAGCTGCTGTGTGTACGTTTTGGTGAATGCGACCGGTGTCGTTAGTCCGTCAAGAATCGATAAACAAGGAAATCTCGAGAGACATTGTGAAGGTGGAGACGGCACGGTTTGTTCCATAGTGAGTCGAAAGAAAAACAAGAAAACGGGGAGTGACCGTGAAGAAGATAACGGGCAAATTAGGTTTTATGCGAAAAACATACATGTGAAGATGTTACGTGACATCAACTTGATTACGCCTATCAAAACCATCATGAATCGCAAAGGGGACGCGCTTGACACCATCTGGAATATGATCCAACCCGACAAACGAGTAGAGTTTGTGGCGCCTTCATATGTCATTAGTGAAGGTGTTTACCGCGTTGAAATTTATAACGGCACCGACGACCTCTGTATTATACACTTTATTAAGGTAAAAAAACGAAATAACGGCACTGTTTCAGATACCGTCGATCCGGGAAATCCATTGATACTGGTCGTACGACCAGAAACACCGCACAACAAAAGGAGAGATAAATCCGTCCGTATCACGTTTAACACGCTAGGTTATAGCGAGTCATGGAATGGTCTCCGCGTAGTTTTATCCGGACGCTACAAACCAATTTCATTTGGTGCGGAAAACCTACAGTCGTGGTGAACGAAGCTAATTCCATTTACAGAGTTACGGGATGCCCACAAGGTTACTTGTACTTTCTACACATCCCAAATCTAATTCGGCAAACAACGCTTTTCCTAGGTAAAAAATTGTACACGAAACCAAAGTGCAATGTTGTAGCGCGAGTACATTTCGCTTTATTAGAAATTATGAATATCATACATTTGTGAGATGACAAATTATTTATTTTTTCTAAATATTCCCCAACGATCCAACAACGCGGTGAGATAGGCGATCAGTTCTTCAACGGATTTAATTTTAGGCGATTCCGCATACGTACAATTCACCTTTTCCATTAAACGCCTAGTCTTCATCGCGGGGTTTTCTCCGTAGACAAAGATTATTATCAGTGGTTTGCCAGTGTGACACTCCAATTCCCGTCTTAATGTATCGATCCGTAACGCAGTCGTCTCTTGTTCAATTAGTGCATTCGTTCGGTCGGTTGGGTATGGGGATTCCGAGAAGTTTGCTATCAACACTTCCATTTCTTCGATGAAATGTTTTTTTGAATAAACGTTTTCTGAATGTACAATGGCGGCGACTCGTTTGGTAACCTCAAACACGGCATCCGATACACGTTTGCCGCGTGAATATTTCTCTCTCTTCCTATGTGTTTCGCCTTCCTTTTCATTAGAAGTTTCTGTACGAAGCGGCAATCGTATCTTGTACAAACGACCGTTTGCAGGCTCTTTGAAACACGAATACACTGCATCAGAGGTTTCCAACATCTGTAGATTCATCACTTGTCCGGCCCGTCGTCAAAAAAACGATTGCCGCGGTGAAAACGGATAGCAAGAGCCACGTCCGATGATTGAAGACTGTTATCGATGTGACGAGAACGAACAGTATTACCACACACCACGAAAAGTCGGTCGACTTGGGTGAATCGACGTCCGAATCATCGGACAACTCGTCTACCGAGTTGTATAATACGGGAGTTGTATCAAAGGTAGCTGTCGAGTCGGCGATATAGCATAAACCGTCGTCGACATCGCGTATCAGGCCGGTGTGTTTGTACCAATAAATCGTACTCCCCTCGCTGTTGACACAGCGCGATCGGGCGTAGATTGTACCTAATAGCATGTCGTAGGTCGAGTCTTTTGCGTTATCGAGAAATCTGGTATTAACTATCCATTCAGATGGCTCCAACAACAAACGTTGGAGTCCGATGAGACGTTGAGTCATGACGAGTTCGGTTTTGGCCAGCGCGCGTAACAGACGATCGGACATGTAGCGTTCGTATTTACCGTACGGGTCATATACTAACGCGGAGAACAAATCTAGGGCCGCGCCTAATAGTGAAATCACCGAAAGGACGTTAGCGCCTCGCGACAACGCGCGAAATGGTAGTTTCAGCAAAGAAGACGCCGATATCACTAGACGCGACTCTATGCCCGTTCGCAGTGCGGTTTGTGTCATCGCCACCCCGAGGCTTTTTGTACTCGCCGATCCGCCAATCCGCCGGACGATCGATTTCAGTACGCGTTTAAACACGTTCGTATTACGTTCGGAGACGTCGTCTAACTGTTTCAGCAAGTCGGCCATGGTGTCAACGGCCGTTCCGGCTATTATCTGGTCCACCATGGTTTCAAATGACGTTCCGCTGACCGAGTCTTTCAGACCATCCAAAGTGCGAACGGTTTCTTTGTAATCTTCGACGCTACGTTTGAGACTGAACAGAAACTCCGACTCGTCCTGTACTATTATGGGCGTCTCGTCCGATTGATCTTTTACGGAAGAGACTCCATTCTCTTCGACCGTATGTAAATCGCCGGGTGACATTTTATCGTTTCCCAAGGCCGGTTTGTCTTCCGTTTTCCGTTTCGCTCGATTTCCGTTTGAAAGTACGTTTGCGGATGGACCGAGCGGGGGCGCGATACCACGTGGTTTCTCCACTAAACGACCGCCGTACCCGTCATTTCGACCGTCATCCAAAAACGAATATTCGTCCGTCCACAGGAGCCCGCTGTTTTTTTCGTCGTCCAAACCCAGATCGGCCAATTTCAGCGGAAAAGGTAATAACTTTTTCGTGAGGTCCACGTTGTCCAACCAAGCGTTTTCGCTGGCTACATATTCCAACGTCGTGCGACCTTTTAGCGACGGCGAGGGCGTTTTGACCGTTTTTATCCTCCTAGCCGCCGAGCCGGTTTCCCGGATCAATTCCAGAAAAGCGCCTCGTCCGAAATTGTACGTTCTGGTCAAAGTGTTGCCCATCCACGTGCTGAGTGCGGTAAAAGATCCTTCGTCCTCATCTACTCTACAGCTGCCATAAATAAGGTTTCCGTCGTTTTCGTCCTTTTCTTCCACGTAATTCAAACCGTATTGGTCGCAATAGTTTTTTCCGATCCGCGCAATCACCACGGGCGTTCCCGTCGGTTCGAGATATTCGGATTTCACTTCGAACGCCGATTTCTCCACCGGGAACCTTTTTTCGTCGGGTACCCGTCTGTGGGGGTCTAGATAAAATGCCAGGAGTTCGGGATTGACGACGTAACACGCGCACTTTGCTTTAGCGTACAACGACGTCATGCCGACGTACGTATCTCTGGGTTGATCTGGGTCGTAGCATATCGGTTGGCATGCGTCGATGCGTTGACCGTGACCGGTAGTAAACGCGAAAGGTTCTTCGCGGCGAGATCCTCCAGCTCCATCGAAACCCTCGCAAATACCATTTCCAGGATAATAAGGATTACAACTGATCGCGTTGCACCCAGTCTCGTCAAAACGCCATTCAGAGACGACGGCCATGTCAGAGACTTCGCGGACCGCCGTTTTCCATTCATCGTGTTTCACGTTTTCGATTCGTTCGTAAACCTCCCGCGACCTCGGGTCCAATTCGACCGGATCGCGGTACGCGTACTCGTCCGTACAGCGCCAAACGCGTGTGACTGTGTGCGAACCGATATGCGGCGCACTTTCCAATAATTGGTTTCGTCTAAAGATTTTCTTTTGATTTTGGACGAAAAGAGATAGGTGTCTATTGTCCGTACTAGTCAAACAAGCCATTGTCGACGCTTACTGGTAAGCCATTGTCGACGATTGAACGTACACGGTTTATGCTTCAACAAGCGTCGACGATTGAACGTACACGGTTTATGCTTTAACAAGCGGTGAGGGATAACATTTGGTTTTCTTATCTCATGACATGGCAGCCACAAGCCAGAGTCCCACTCTCGAAAAGAGCAATCCATCGAGACTTAGACAATCGACTGTTAAAACAGGGTTCGTCCCGAGCGGACAACGTAGAATCGACGATTGTTTGGTGCGAGTGGAGAAAAGACCAATAAATAAAAGTCAGTGCTGCGAGACGAAGAAAGTGGGACCCGGTGATGATAACGAAGGTGGCCGCTGTCCAATCTTTGCTCGTCCGATTTAGCAACAAGGGACTCCTCAATCAATCTTTGCCTTTTCCACCGAATCTGTGGCGTCCAAACAGGTCTCAGTTGGTATGTCTAACCATTAATTGAGTCTCTTTTACGAGATTGAAATCAGATGCAGTTATTCAATCTCTTTCCGTATGTATCCTACAATCTACACTCCTTTCAAACAGGATGGCGTCAAATACGTAACAGCCAGAACAACACAACCAGTCATCCGGTCGACTAAAAGTCCCCCCCCCCCAGAGCGAGATGTATCAGTAGAAACGATAGGCAGTGGGGGTATGCCAGTTTGAGACAGACATCCACCAGGCCAGGATGTCTCGTTACCCGCGACTCGCTTTTTATGAGAATTATGGTAAAACATTGGATCCAGTGTCAAAAACAAAATGGAATAAGGTGATGGAACAAAATTACGATTTCTATCGGGCTTACAGCACGCTAAGCGTTTCACTTTACAAATTATTTAAACTTCATTTGGAATGTAAACCGGACAGTTTGAAAAAGTTGGCAGCTGCAGTGGTTATACAGACAGTCGTCGATAGCGCATCAGCGGGCGACTTTGATAAAATAACACGTCCAGGTGAATTCCTCGTTAGCCATATACCTCGAACGCTGTGCTCATTTATTGACAACTTCTATACCCGGCTCATCTGCGCCGAGACGGTGTTTCGAGTGGACTTCTTCAACTTCTGTTTTTGGTGGGAAGGACCACCGGATAATCAAAGCGGACTTAAGGGGATTCGTTTTGATTTAATCAGCTATTTTCCCGAGAGTAATATCGCCTACTTCCGACGTGCACCCAACAATCTAAGAGGGTCATGCTCGATCACTGGATTTCACATCAATTGGAATCTCCCAAGCGGAATCGCCGTCGAGGGCTACTCGTACCTTTGGAAACGACTATCCGTCAAGCAGCTGATGGACAAATTGCTCCGCGGCAACGAACATCGGCTCGAGTTGGAAGTTTTAACGGTCACGATACAGTTCGGCAACCCTTATATCTTCATGGACTTCCATCTTCCGCCTATCGACTAGTGGTAAAAATAATAATAATTTATATCTTCAAGGAATAAAATGTAGACACATCTAATATGCGTAGTACCTTATTAATCATTCTCCTTTTTATTCCTATTTTTTCGTCGAATCCCGAATAATGCCGTTTCTCTATCAGAACCATTGTGTTATTCGTATTTCATATAAAATGGGCTCAAATGACAAACTTTATCAATTCAGTTATAATATTAACATTTATTTACAGTTTTTATAAAGTGTATAGAAACCGTCAACCTAGATTGCACATCGTGAACCTAGATGTCATGGATTGCCGGACAGCTTCAAATTCAGTATTCTCTTGGATGACCGCAGCCGCCTCTAAAATTCTACCGATCAGGTCCAGTTCATTTTCCACAGGTGTTGAATAAACAAGTTTCTTCATTCTTCCCCAAACGTAGAAATCTAGGGGAGTTAGTTGATATTTTATGTTTTATTTGAAGCATTAGTGAACCCTGGGAATCGTAAGGGTATCAATCAGGTGATTGGTGCAAATGAACTTAATAACAGCTGGTTAATGTTTTAATCAGCTGTTTGGTGGAATTATACTTGAAACAGCTGATCGACGTGGTTCACTAGCAGCGATATCACATGATAACAGTTGATATTGACAAGAATGCAATATCTTAAAAATGGATTTTCTCCGTTATTTATGAACCGATTTCCGTAAATTTGGTGTCATTAGATTTTCAATTACATCCTCTAAATAAAACAAAATAAATGTAATTTTTTTAGTATGAGCGGTTTTTAAGATATTTACGTTTGAAAACTTTAGGCAGCCACCATTTTGAAATTAATGATTGTAAAAAAAATAATTTTTTTCTGTAATTAGGTCTTTAGGGAATAAAGCTAAATACCAAATTTCATTTAATTATAACTAGCCGTTCTCGAATTAAAATTCCCTATATCAAAAAAGAGAATCAAAGTCAAATTCCATGAAAACTAGCAACCGAGCCAAAATTTTACAAGACATATAATTTAAAGCATTTTGTTATCAAAATCCAATGACATTTTTACTGTAAACATCGGTTAATAAACAAAAAAGTTATAACAATTTTTATAATAAATTTCAAAATAGCGGCCTCGTTGGAATGAGCAGCTTGAAGTTGCGATCATACTTCCATCCTCCTGTCGATTCCAGGAAGATGTTGACCGCCCCACGGTGGCCCTAGTTGGTGTGAATAAAAACCTGGTAGTGCAAGTAACTGTGGAACAGGGGACTGACACAGATCCGAGGGCAGCCAACGGAGCAAGAAGTGACGGAGAAGGCAACCAACTACGGTCGTAGCAGGCCAACCATACAAGGTAATAGACGCAAACATATCACGAAATAAAAGTATAACAACAAAAAACTCTAAGCCCCAACCAGCAGGCTGACGGTCGTCAGACCACCAGACTTGCCAACACGTATATTCCACTTTAACAAAAAACACACTCTAACACGCCCCAACGGGCAGGCCGAAGGTCGTCAGACCACCAGGCTTGCCAACACGTTTATTCCACTTTAACACAAAACACACTCTAACATGTTTCGTACACGGTTTATGCTTCAACAAGCGTCGACGATTGAACGTACACGGTTTATGCTTTAACAAGCGGTGAGGGATAACATTTGGTTTTCTTATTACACTATAACAAGCCCCCAACCGGCAGGCCGACGGTCGTCAGACCACCAGGCTTGCCAACACGTATATTCCACTTTAACAAAAAACACACTCTAACACGCCCCAACGGGCAGGCCGAAGGTCGTCAGACCACCAGGCTTGCCAACACGTTTATTCCACTTTAACACAAAACACACTCTAACATGTTTCGTACACGGTTTATGCTTCAACAAGCGTCGACGATTGAACGTACACGGTTTATGCTTTAACAAGCGGTGAGGGATAACATTTGGTTTTCTTATCTCATGACATGGCAGCCACAAGCCAGAGTCCCACTCTCGAAAAGAGCAATCCATCGAGACTTAGACAATCGACTGTGAAAACAGGGTTCGTCCCGAGCGGACAACGTAGAATTGACGATTGTTTGGTGCGAGTGGAGAAAAGACCAATAAATAAAAGTCAGTGCTGCGAGACGAAGAAAGTGGGACCCGGTGGTGATAACGAAGGTGGCCGCTGTCGGTGGAAAAGGCAAAGATTGATTGAGGAGTCCCTTGTTGCTAAATCGGACGAGCAAAGATTGGAATCTGTGGCGATATCGAGCTCGAAAGAATTCTACCGGTACATGGTGGAGAGATATGGGGCGTTGTGTTTGGACCGCTTGCCGTTCGCCTGGTTTAAGATGATTTTCGACAACGAGTCCGGTTTGGACGGTGGCGACGAAAGGAAAAAGAGCGAATTGACCGCGCGGACTTTGCATGAAGTGTTGAGTCGCGAGACGCGTGTCATATGCCCCCAACCGGTAAAAAACATCTGGAAATGGGCCAAATTATTACCTGATCCGGAAACGGTGCGAGTCGTTGTGATAGGACGCGGTCCGTATCACGAAATTATCACGAAAGTCGAACTATCCGACCCCGACCAGCCGGACATCGATTGCGACCGGTTTGACGACATAAAAGCAACCAAAGTGGACGTAACATTGAAATACGCCCCGAACGACAGAAAAAAAGAGGTAGTCACTATGGCCGACGGCTTGGCGTTCAGCGTCAATCCCCAGTACGCGCGAGCGGGTAAACCTCTGCCGTCGGTTTTGATCAACTTGATGAAAGCCGCCGATAACTCCTTTGAAACACGCTTGTATGACAAAACCAGGTTTCGGGGCGATTTGACGCAGTGGGCAAAAGACGGCGTCCTGCTGTTAAATTCTGTGTTGACGACCGTTGAAAATATACCCGACGCTCACGCGGACATAGGATGGCAGCGGGTCACCGATCTCATTATCGAGCGCTTGGGTAATCCAAAAGCGAGTACCCGCATATTCATGTTGTGGGGAACAGATGCGATAAAAAAACGCATTCTGATCAAGGATTCCGCACACGTGGTCATGACAGATCGTTACCCGTGTGTTAATAATTGGTTGAAAAAGGACATTTTCAAAGAGACGAATCTGATACTTAGAACACTGAATTATCCGGCTGTCCGTTGGTCCTGCCGCTGTCCGCTACTTTGTAACGACAACACCAGAAAGAAACGCACAGAGACATCCGTAGCTTCCCTGTCACGAATCAATCAGAAAGAAACGCACTGAGAAATATATCTCTTGTATTGCTCAAACAAAATTTAACTCATGGGATACAAATAAAACAACCGATTGTGAAATTTATTATTTATTCTCTTAACCCAAACGTCCCGATATATCTAACACGTGAGATACGCTAATTTTGACCTTACCGTGCAGGTCCAGTAGCTCACGATGTCCACCGCGGAAGAGGAGAGCTTGGGAGTCAGATGGGAACCGCGGTGTATTGGGTCGGCATAAAGATAGGTTTAAATCCGTGTGTTTATTATGATTTTTTATAGAGATTCTTCCAAATATATAAGGAACTCTTCATATGACAGGTACTTTTCAATTTCTTCTATTGAATGGGAAGCGTCAATGTTGCAACAGAAACAACGTTCTACTACGTTGCTATCAGGAAATTTATAAACGTTTTTAACTAATTGCGAGTAACCCATAAACTTGTCACAGCGATGACTTATATGGTTACATAGATAGCACTGATAGACTTCGGTGCCTTTATACTTTTCGTATATTGCCTGGTCCCTTTCATCCATTTCTTCATCCGGACGACTGACCCGTGCCACACAAACCTTTTTCTTTACGACACCTTCAATGTAGTTCTGAAGCGAAGCTGGAAGATTCTTGATTTCCAGTTCAATGCTCCTACGATGTTTCGTTACACTTAACGCTGCTAGTTGTTTTAATGATGCGACACGACGTGTCACGTCCATTTTCCTTATTTTCAATTTAGCTGTTGCCTCTTCAAAACTCCAGACTGAACTGATAGCGGAAGAGGTCGGGCAGGTTACGTGACTTTCTTGGAACCGTCGAGAAACAGCCAACTCTTATATGTGTGAGACGAGATCAAAGTGACCGATTCAGACACGGCGTAGCTGTCGATACGGAGTGGATTATCTGCCCGCTGTGTCATATAAGAGTGGAAAATTGGCTGTGACGAAGCAGCTCGTAGGGACTTTTTATTTTTCCCTTTGAAGGATACCAGAGTTTTCAAATTCTTTCTCGAAGAATTTTATTTTCTGCCGTCCGGTCCGTAAAACACATACATTTTTCGCCGCTCTTAATGTCGAGTCGAGGAGTGACCATATTGCCGATTTTGATCAGTCCACCGAACTCAGTTACCGCAAATACGACGTCGAAGAAGAGAGGTGTAAATACGTGCGTTTTTTTTCATTCTGACGGAGGCCGGATATTTCAAAACTTTTCTGGACCGTAAAACACATACGTTTTTGCCGCTCTCCACTTCGTGACCATATTGCCGTTTTGAGTCAGTGCTGTCCGCGTTGCGGGCCATCGCAGAACTCGGTTAACGCGAATACGAAGCCGAAACGGCCGTATCGTCACGTCAGGGATCGGCACGAAAAGAGGTGTAAATCGGCGCGTTTTTATTTTTTATTTTGACGGCAAGTCGGTCGGAGATTTCAAAAATTTTCTCGAGTAAAAATGTGTTTAACAAATTTAAAAAAAACCACCCCAGTAAGCGACGCGCCGGCCCCTCCCCGCTGCTCCTTCCTTGAAGGAGTCATTATTATGGGCAAGGAGCTAAAGAGTCGCGCGCGAACGGTACCTCGTATATATGCATTTTTGGTGGCTTGTCGAGATATAATTTTCGACGAACAAAAAAATCCGGCTCTCTGATTGGCCGAAATTTTTGGCGGGAAAAATACTCGAATCCTATTGGTCGGTGGTCGGGGGTTGTCGAGAGTAAAGGGTTGACCGAACCAAAAAGTGGTGGGGGAAATGCTCAGTCTTACGGCGGCCGTCGGAGAAGATGGTCGCAAAGGGGACTTTGAATTTTTCACACTCTCGCGCGGGTAACCGACCCTCACGCGGTTAACTAGAAATTTAAAGCGGTTACCCGCGCGTTCTGATCAATATCTCGCGCGCCCTTTATGTGCGCTAGGGACCTGTACGGAGAACGAAAGGGGATAAGTTCGTGTTTTCCAAAATGACCACCTGGTCGAGTGTATTATAAGACTGGCGAGTTGCAGAGCAAGAAAAAAAGGAAGCGGCAGTTACAAAATGGTAGTAAGCAAATTCACATATAACACACGTCCGAGGGGATCCGGACTCTTGTTAAAAATTGTACATTTACAATAATTATTGTGCACACAAATATTTTAAGATGTCAAATTTTACCATGTCGCAACTTGATATCTTCGGTTTCCCGATGTATCGAAGGGGTTTTTTTAAAAAAATACTACAAACATCCTAAGAATAACAAAAAAAACTTTATTGATTACAAATAACGATCGTTAGTGTACAAATGTTTATCTATTACAATCCAAATTTTTAACTACGTTATTTCTAATCCTCTACAATCATTACGGGTGTCGGCTCGATGATCATCGTGAATGGGATCCAACGATTAAACTGCGTTTTGGTATCGTGCCTCCATCCGGTAGGGATGTAGCTGCAACTTCGACATGGTGTGTTCCAGCGCAGTTGGCCGGGAAGTATGGTGAAACTCCTCGACTTCCACATCATTCCCTCTTCACCGCTCTCGAAAAAGAAGTCTGTAGTTGCGCAGCAAGCTCCGCACGTGGCTTTCAGTAAGATGTTCTTCGGTGGGTTTTCGGAACACCTGACGCACGAGTGATTACAGTTGATGCATGCCCGGTGAAATAGAGGAAAATCTACAGGTTGGCGCATAGCGTGGTTACACGCGGGGCAGATTAACAGATTTTCCCTCACCAACCGCGTTGATCTCACGAATCTATTCCTACTGCACGCACAGCACTTGTCCGTAGGAACGATGACCGGGAAGGGAGGGTGAAGAAACAAGAATGAAAATTCTCCACAGGACAGCATTTCTAGGCGTCTGAATCACGACTGAACGTCGATCCGCGGCGGCGCGATTTTATACTCGAGGTGGTTGAGTGGGGGGGGGACCCAACAATCGGTTGTCATCTGAAGGTTATCCCGATACGGGACTCCGACCTGTCATTTGTTCGTCCATGACATAATAAGTTCCTAGAAAGTCACTCCATTTTACTAGACCTTCCCGTGCCTGACACTCAGTTTTGAGCAGAATGTCGGTTCAGACACCCACCATGAGCGAATCGCGAAGTCCGAATACCATTCAAGATCTTACGGTCACATGTGTCCTGCAGTTCACACGACCCACGAGCCAGGCGAAGAGAGTGACGGATAGAATTAACCCGAATACTCTTCAAGATCTGACGGTTGCGGTGATAATGGAGTTCGTGCCGGAGGGGATCAACCTGTTACCAATGTCCCTACAAGATTACATCGTCGGAATCATGTGGAAGGAAATTCAATTTTCGAAAAATGTAGTGGATATTCTGCATGAACACAGTTATATACGGTATATTCAGATGCCTCATTCATGGTGCGTAGAAGATTACCAAATCGTGAGAGACCTATCGGACGAGTGTTCAGATGCCGTAAATCGATATGCAAAGCTGATGAACGCATGGAAGCGATACCGATTCGGACCGCTCGTGACTTGAACCAGTGAGATACGCGAATTTCGACTTTGTGTATCTTTTTATTCTATATTTGTGTTATTTTATCTGTTTTTAGTTTTTTTGTAATAAATGTTGAAAATAAATTAGTTTTATATCATATGTATTGAATTTATTTTTAAATAAATTCAATAAAAACTTACGAATATGCTCTTTTGACTATATACAAACGGGCATATTCGTAACGTTTTTAAAAACTAATAACTTATCGGGCGGAAACCCGATTTAATATAATTTTCTCGTTAACTGCAGTATCCAACCGTGACCATCAAAGGGTTAAATGAAATAATGTGCTTATTGCGGTTTGAGTAAATATTGTACATATGTTTCTCTTGGCAACAAATATATTTATTTCAACTTTATTTGTGTATGATGTTCATTTTTCGAACCGTAAAACTAAATGAAATAATGTGCTTATTGTGGTTTGAGTAAATATTGTAAATATGTTTCTCTTGGCAACAAATATATTTATTGCAACTTTATGTGTGTATGATGTTCATTTTTCGAACCGAAAAACGTTTTAGTCAATTGAAAAAACATATATAGGCGAGGGTCGGTCATCCGGGTGATGACCACTTGCTCCGGCGGTGCCCGGAGAGACGAAACTGTCGGCGTTGACCACGCCAGTAAGGTTACGGGATTGGCCAGGCAGCTGTCCGCCACGGTAGGCGGGATGTTGAGTCAAAGGAGTTAACATCCCGCCAACGATATATATGCGGTGATACTGTATGAGCGCGGCATTGACTCTCCACTCTACGGTTGAGCTTGTATATCCGAAAATAATACCGGGTCTTCAAAGGACCGCTACTATCATGGGTATCAAAAATTTTCAGACGTATGCGGAAAATCTTTTTTCAGTAGAATGTTTCAAGGAGTTTTCCGTCCAAACCGCGTGTTCGGATATCGAGGACTTTTTCTACTACCACGTTCTACAACCAGTTTCTCAAACGGAGGAAGAAGAACGACCACCGCCACCTGATAAATACACTAAAACGTTCGACCGCTGTGGTGTGTACATAGATCTGGCTTCGTTTATGTACGGTCTCATTATGAACACGCTCGAAAAAACCTCTCAATACAAAAATATAATTACTTTGATAAATAACAACGAAAAGATCGTCGTGGTAGATCTGGATCAAGAAACCATCGAGATCATCGTGGGGGAATGCGCCGTCAGACTGATTGATACTCTGAGACCCCTGTTGTTGAAAGCGTATAGAATTTATCTCGCTTATGACAAATTTTCACCACAGACGAAAACTTTTGAACAGAACAACCGTAAGAAAAAAGTACAATTTTCTCTGTCGAAAGCATCGAAAGACGCGTGTTTTGAAAATATCGTGCTGTCTGTGAGAAGATCCGTGTCTAGATGCCACCGCGAAAGATTGGACGACGAGTTGGAACAACTCGGTTTGACCCACGGGGTGGATGAGCTCGTCCGCGGTGAAAACGTAGAACGGGCGGTAACGATGCAGTTTACGCCCGACGATGGTGAGGATGTGACACCGTTTCATGCAAACGCTCCGTTCACCATAGGTGAGGGTGAATGGAAGTGTTTTTATCGTTTGCGCGACGACATAAACGATCAGCTGATCGATCGTTGCTATGTTTTCGGCCGAGACTGGGACATCGGATTAGCCATGACGCTTTATCAACATCCGAGCGTTCCAAATGCCATACGTTATGTATACGGCATGAACAAAACGTTCGAACACGTCGAGTTGTTTGACAACAGAAAAAAAGCGTTACATTTCATCTGTCTGAGTCTTTTTGGCAACGATTACACCGGCGGATTGATATATCTCGGTGACAGTAACGTAAAGCTGTTAAAGCGGGAATTCGATCAACTTTATAGCGACAGGGTGACGTGTACGTCGTATCAACTGGAGTTTCTAGCCCGCGAGTTGTTTGCTCAGCAGGACTTGACGGAATCCGAAGAAGCGGAGGACGATCCTGAAAAGCGATTAAAACTCAGTCGAGCGTTCGCGACGATGATCACGCGACTGATTTTGTCAGTCTACGCAAAGTCGGACGGTGATTACGTAAAGAGTCCGGATTCGGTCGAACAGGTTTTGCACTACGCGAATATATACAATATCGAATGCCGTCCGAACGCAGACACTTTGAAGTTGCGAGAACAATTGGCATGTCATAGACGTGCGAACGAAGAAAAACAACACAAGAATATAGAATCCGACAACAACCCTTCGATACCTGACCGTGCGGAAGAGATGCACAAAAAAACGAAAAGACGGAAAACCGACGTAGTCGTCGATGAAAATACGCAACTGACTTGCAAAGACAAGCGGAGCCGGCTTGTCTCATGTACCTTTCAACAGTGTATAGATTCCTTCGCCGCCGGCACACTTTGGTATCTCTCGTACGCGCTGTTTTATTTTAAATCGCCGACGGGTCGTCGGCGTATGCGGGTGGCGAGGAGTCAAGAAGAAGGCAAGGAAATAGCGTTGACGGTTGGTTTGAGCATGGGACGGAGCCGCACGTTCCGTTATAACGACGGGCGATTAAACAACCGCTACGATCCACACCAAAGACTGGAGTTGAAACGCATGATCCGACATATGAATTCGTGTCTTCTGTATTGGATTATAGAAAACGCGTTTGACCACGCGTTGAATTTACAATAAAAAAATATTCAACTTTTCACGACGTTTAACTCACTATCCTTTGTATATCATATTGAAATTTGCAAACGGACCTTCGATACTTAATACGAAGGATTGTTTGTTCACGATGGGAACATAGAACGCCCTAAAAAGACTGTAAGCCAGCTTGTTTTGCCGTTTAAGATCTAGGTTTTTAATGAAATATTCCACTTGCGTATTACCCACTTGGTCGATGAAATAGTCCAAAAAGAATCGTTCCGTGCTAAAATTGGGGTGTCCCAACTGCGATTCACCACTGTCGCTGACCGCCGTCTCAATGTGTTTCGTGAGCACGGTATAATCCACCAAATGGAAAAGTTTCAAATCTCGATCGAAGTTTCTGTACGCACCGACACGGTCGATCCCGACCGCGTAATACGCTTCCGTCAGCATCCGTTTTAGAATATCATCCTCCGCTTTCGCCCATACGTTGTCTAATATATCTCGAAACAGTGAAGGTTGGGTTTCCAAAATCAACGCGATTGATTCGGAATTCCCAGTCACCGCGTTTTGCGTTTCCGCGTTTGTTTCTTCCAAATTTATGTATTTTTGATACAGTTCGGTATACTGGTCGTTCATGTCTGAATAACTTTGACGGGATCGATTTACCTCTTGTAAAAGATCATCGATTTTTTCTTGTAGTTGTCGGCCGAAATGATGTTCAAAGAAAGGAACAAGCGTGTTGGGTGTTATTTCGCCGAAACTAACAAACGGTGGCATTTTTAGTCGTAACGCGATGGCCTCGTACGCGACTTTAATCGAGGGTATCAACTCGTTGATACCCGTTATTACTAACATGATCTTGTTGGTTGTGTCATCGATTGTGTTACGGTACGTTTTGATGTCTTCTAAAACGCCGCTTCTCGAAATTATTTCCATTGCTTCGGCCTGCGTTTTTTCCATCATGTATTGACGGACGTTATCGTCGCTAACCAGGGTTTGTAGACTACTGAGTAAATATCCACCGTATTCACTTTTTAACTCAAATTTGTTCTTGTAAACGTAGTCTGCGACATTTAACGCCGTGTTCACATAATCCGGGTGTGTGAAGAATTTGTAGAAAACTTCAATGTCATTTTTCAACACGTCTATGTACCAGAGCATTAATTTAATTTTTTCCTCGTTAGAATGTATGGTAAACTCGTTCTCCGGAATTAAACCCGGATTATTTTGAGCGTCCATTACCTCTACATCGTGTCGAGTTGCCGCCGCCACGGATAACTGTCGTTTCAATTCGACGTTTTCTTTTTCCAACGACTCGTACCGTTGTTGCAACGAAGCGTGCTGCCGTACTCTGTCATCTAGATCGACTTTCAACGCGTTCAACTGTTGTTTAATCGAAATCGCCACGTCTCTGGAATCCCTCTCCTGACCGCTGCTTTCCGGATATATTGTCCGCAACAAATTCAATAATTCAGATTTCTCCTCTCGGACGCGTTTAATCGCGGCTTCTACGGTCGTCCCGCGAATTTTTTGAAGTTCTTCTTTCATTTTATCCATCTCCCCCTTTATATGATTTGATATTTCGCTACGTATCTGTTCAATTTCCTTGTTTCCGCTGGACGCGTATTCGTCTACGCGTTTGTTCAACTCTTGAAAAAGACGAATCTCGTTATCGCGTCGTTTCGATTCCAGCGTTCCCAAATTCATGTTGACTTGCAATTTAGTTATTTCGTTCTGTTGACGGGTTTCTCTCTCTCTCAATCTGGAAACTTCTCGGCGCAGTGTTTCCGTTTCATCAGGTATTGAAGCCATAGTTGTTTCCATCAGACGTATCTTTTTATAAGCATCGTCGCGTTCTGCTTGCAACTCGGCCACCCGTCCTCTAGTCTTATCCAGAGCGTTGGTCATCGTTTCCTGTACGGCACGCATATTTTGTATATAATCGTCACGAATACTGTGTGTCAAATCCGGGTGTTTAATGTTGATGGCATCCAACATGCGGATCGCCCGCTCCACGACAGTATCGCGGATCGATTTAAAATCAAATTGTACGTCGGGCAGTGTGGCCGAACGGAACATATCCGCCAACTGCCCGTTTGTGTCCGACGTCCGAGTGGCGAGTTCTTCGCGCAACGCACTCAGGTCGGTGCACATGATTCCACCGGTCTGATCGCAAAGGTCCGGCACTTTGCCATACATCGAGGCGCGAAATACGTGATGCATATGATTATAATGGTTTACCATGAGCGGCGTGACGATAAACGCTATTCGGGAAGACGAAGCGTTTTCCGCCACCCCCTTTGTCATCCATTTTTTTTCTTGGTTCCCGAGCGCGTCAAGAAATGTCAGAGTCCTGCGCTGCAGATTCAGAAACACTTTATATGCCGTTTCCAATTGTTTGGAGTCCCCGTCATCCAACAACAAGTCTTTATCTCCACTCGCCATCGAGCTTTCTTATCACAGATAGGTTATATCAAACGTTCCTGTGACTTGTACCGTTTTAAAGATGAGTCCCTTTTACTGCTCGCGGCCGCGGTGTTTATCGCAACCACGCTTGCCTTGGCGTTAAAAAACCGCCTCGGCATGATACTGTACGAAACCACCGGATCCGCGTTAGTCCATTTGAAGACCGTGGATTCCGTGTCGTCCACGTATTGTACACATACGCCGTCATCGTCGATAGCCACGGTGACTGTGTGTTTGGGCGGTTTGTTCTTTTTGTCTGTCGTGAAGAAATCGGTGATTTGAAGCTTATCGTTAATCACGCCGTTGTAAATCAATTCGTTTTCGGACGAATCGTCCAACGATATCCTGTCGACCTGCGACACATCGGACGACGACCCACCGACGGGAGTCGAGGAACCGACGACTTCGGTCACGGCGTGA
This sequence comes from Allygus modestus, assembly GCA_963675035.1. NCBI lineage: Eukaryota > Metazoa > Arthropoda > Insecta > Hemiptera > Cicadellidae > Allygus > Allygus modestus. The sequence continues at coordinate 314,984,583 of OY776112.1, forward strand.
CCGACGAGCGAGAGTACGTTGGATCCGGGCGATTTTTTCGGCGCTTTCGGATTATCGACTGCATTCCCCCGCCGATCCAGACAAATTATACGCATACGATCCGAACCGTGTTTGTTTTTTCGAATCGGTATCTCGCAGAAGTCCGTCGGCGAACAATTTACTATATAATCGTACTGACTGAACATACTGCCAACCGCCGCTCTGATACCGCGATTGTTCTTGTCGAACAACGGCGTACCCGGGATAAGTTTGTGTTCCGAACGAAGCGTGGGCATGAGTTGTACGAAAAGCGAATCGCCGTGCGTCCTGAAAACGACGACTTTACTACGTCTGTCTACGGCCAACGGAAGACTGGTCATAGCTCTGTGCATGCTGTCTTCGTGAAGCTGCTGCATGTGCAGTGGGCGTTCCGTTGAATCGTCCGTGTATTCGGATGGCATCTGCAACCACGCGTGCACTTCCTTTAGTTTTCCAGCGCTGGCTAGTTTTTTCGCGCAAACGATTTCGCCACACAAGTATGGAAAACGGTGATCCGTACGCGAACTGCCCACAAGACCTTCGGCGTACGTGAAAAGCTCTTTGCCGACCAGTTTGACCATGTAGAATTCTCTGATTTCCACACCGTTGCGCGACGGTTCGTATTCGGTGAATTTTCTCCACGCATAATCTCTGTACTGAAATTCACAATCGCAACCCGGATACGCGGTGGCGGTGCGTTGTCGTTTTTTGCGAGAACCGACGTGTTCACGTGGTTCCTGTTCATCGTACGGCATATACGGTCTATCGTCATTGGTGTTTGGGGTTACCGTTTTTGAGCCGCATCCCAACCCTACTAACGCGCCAACGGCTGACGCTAGATTTTTTTCAATACCTCGAATCGCCGTGGTTTCGGTAGTTTCGACATGGTTATCAATCATATTTCTTTATATGGTTTTCTATACTCTGCCAAATTCGATAGTCTATAAGAGTCACTTAAGAATATTCACATATGGCCGAAGAAGGCCCGCGGGCAGACGGGTGTGATCAGTGCCGTCCGAGCCGTATGATAAACCGATTCGTACACAATACGATTCGCCGATACGACGTGTTGGTATGTAAACACGCGGAAATGTATTTGAAAAAAGAAAACGACAGAGACAAACTGTCTTTGAGTTCGGCGTTTGTGAAGCGGACTTTAGACGACGTGACGTCCGTATTGATCGACCCACGTTTTAGACGTTCACTTGCGGAATGCGTGATGAAAACGACGGAAAGCGTCGTTTCAAAATGCAGCGACGAAAAACTGATCGCTCCGGAAGCGTTGACGCGCGTACATTTCCCCTATCTCTACTGTCTCTACTCGTTTCCAGCTCGGTTGATAAATAACTTGCGAGAATCCGAGACGGTATGGTATCGCGACGTGATCAGTGCTTACGAACGGTACGTGGCCGTGAAAGTCCTGTTCACCAATATTTTAGATAATATAACAAACGCGTTATTTTCAATACTATTCCCAACTACAAACGCCGAATAACCAGTATCAAGATTCTAGTCTTTCGGTCTCGGTGGCGGAAAATACCGAAATCCACCTCGCCTGCGAAAGAGATTGAATCTTCTTCTACTGCGGTCAAAACCGACTATGTTTTTACTATCGATTAATGAGGGGTTCAATAGGTCGTCCGGACGCTCCGACCGGAATAAACAAATGTAAACAGTTTACTATTTATTTCTTACATTTAGAATTAACAACTTTAACTTTCTTTCCAAACGTTTCCTGTAATTCACCCATGCACTTTTCGAATAAATCGAATATCTGCTCCACTTCCTTTCTGGTAGAATATGGTTCGTATTCATCACCGGTAATATTATACGCGACTCCGTAGCACCTGTACAGATTGAGAATCTGTCTGGTTTGCGGTGGACACATCAGACCTCTGGGATTATAAACGTTGTCCAGAGAGTTTTTCACGTTTTGAAACGATGACAGACCCAGGGTTATTATGACGGAACGCATCATTTCGTCCAACCTAACCAGACAGGTCTTTGTAGTCGGCTCTGTTTCGGTGAAAAATACCGAACTGAATCCGGTAAGACAGGGTTCACCCGCGGCGCTGAGCACGTTTTTGCTGAAGTTCTTTTTCATCTGGAGATACTGACCGATTGGCTGACGAGACACGAACGAACACACGTTCATTACCAACTGTATGGGCGCCGACACAAACGACCCCGCGGTGCTTTCGTTCTCTTCGATGTACGGTTTCAAATCTTTAATGAGTGCCAATCCTTTTTGACCGAAACTGTTGACCACTTTGATGCCGTCGTATTTGTCGACGCGACCGTGTGCCCTAAAGTCAACTGTTACCACTCTTTCGCCGTCCGTAGAAGTAGCACAACGGGATACTCCGGTACGCAGCGAATCCAGCACGTGGTACGGATTGATCTCTTCCACCGTTCCGAACGGATCACAATCGCCGTCTCCGCCGCATTCCCTGTTTTCTTTCGCATGTCGCTCCCTCTGTTTTTTTAAGGAACGCAACAGGACTGCGTCATTACGCAAGACGTAAACGTGATACGAACCGTCCCCGTCCATTATGACGGATACTTTTCTGAACGGTGGAAAATGTACGTCCGCGTTTCCTACTGTGACACCGTTTTCCGTCTTTCGGCATTCGTTCGAATCTCCGCCCGTTTCGAATTCGCCGTTGGGAAATCGTACGGCGGGTGCGTTTCCGTCCGTTCGTATGACACAAATCATAAACATCACGGTCAAAGGATCTCCACCCTCGGTCCACCCGCATACCCGCACGCTGTCTTCGGGTGGTGGTATCAAAACGTCGACTCCGCGCGGGGTTTTGTCCAAAAACGTCAATGAAAAACTGTAACTAAATCTAAGACACAGGTCCACCGATTCGTCAATGACATTAGCGTCTTCCACATTGAATCCATCGATATCGGCGAAGATGGTACGCATCATATAGAAATTCCTGAGTGCGTATCGGTTGCACGTATCGTTTTGGTCCTGCCCAGTTTCATGCGAGAATTGCGGTTGGGGGCAGTTGTTTGGATCTTCGCGCATCAACCTAAACTGCGAGAGCGTCACTCGGACCGGTACCCCGCGTTCCTCGTGCGCCCGTTCTGCCACTTTTCTTTCATAGCTTTCTGGATCGGCAAATATGTTGAAACCACGTATCAAGGCAGCCGCCTTCTGAAAATAAACGTTTACGCACGCCGACTTTCTGGAATTGACCGAAACGCTGCGTTTTGAAGGCGGGGTGTAATCCGTATATTGGTCTAGCTGCAGTGCCAGCAACGATGACGAGACGTTGTTACTACGCGATGTGTCAGTGCCGCATCGAGGTTTGAACATCCTGATCACAAATTCGTTGCAAGACCTGTCTTCGTCCCGGTCAAATTCGTTTCGAATCGATTCCAGTTCGTTGCGCGTGAAACAGATCGAGTCCACCGTGGCGAGGCGTCCGAGTCCGGTTGCAGTGGCCAGTGACATTTCGATAGTGCCGAAGAGTGATTCATCCTTTTTGTATTCCAATAGAGGCACACCTTCGAAAAAGTGAACACACGCGTAGTTACCTATCGGTTTTATCCATACGAAGGGGTGGACGACTGTTTTCAACCAAATCATAAAGTCCAAAAGGAATCGCCGCCCGCATTTCAGCGCGTACACCGTGACGACGTTGTTGACGACGATACGCATACCATCGCCCTCGGTCGCCGGGCCGACCAATTCTCCGCAGTCCGTTTGAAGGGCGTTTTCAATTTTTTCGATGACCTCATGAACATGATCGTAAGACACGCGAACGCGGTCCGTAAACAGCATGTTCTTTCCGGCCGTACTGATGTTCCCGATGAACTTCATACATATGAACCCGGAAGCGTCTTTGGGTACGGTCTTGGAAGATTCGGCGTGCACGTGTTCCACTTGGAGTTTCTGTACAGTCGAAGACAACAAACGGACGAAAGGAAGATACGCGACCGTCACCTGATTGAACATCGTAGGTCCGTTTTTATCACAGCTCTCCAACTTTTCGATAATGCAGTTGGTTTTTATCACGTTACTGCCGAACATGGTTGTCTGTTCTTTTTTGATCTTTTTAGCAGCGCTCGGTCCGTCCGCTTCGGTCTCTGACGCGTGTTTCATTTTACGCGTGTTTCGCCTACGTTGCGATTCCACCAGGTATCCGGTTGACATGCCGCCCGTGCACAGTTTCAACTTTTGTTCGTTTTGTTTCTTTGTTTCGCTCTTTGTCTTGGGATACGACAGCCGCTGCGATATGCCCAGGTTCACTTTACCGGTCATCAGAGACGTGTTCCACATCGGATGCGAGACGACGGTGGGATGTAGCTTGTCCAAACAATTATTGAGTCCGATACTGTAATTCGTATATATCTTGTTTTTAAAACTGTCAATCCCCGAAAAACCCTGTAGTTTAACGGCGGAAAAAAAATCGGTCACCTCTTCGGTATTCAGCGTATAGTGGTTAGGGTTTTTCAAACATTCTTTGTACAGCTGGGCCAGCGTTTCGCTGTTTACTTTGGAAATTTCTTTGCCGTCCCGGTCGTTCACTTTTAGTTCTCCGCTTTTGCCCGTGAAAAGTTTGATTCCTCTGTTCAGGGTCCTGTCATAAAAGTATGCGACTGTCTCCTCGCCACGGAACTTGCTGCGGGTGTTGTGACACATCTTGTTGTTGTTTGATTCTCTGAATACCGAGTAGTAGAACGTGCCGTTGACGAGAAAGGTCGCCGCATACACTCTGTGCAGATATTCTTCGTCGTACAAAAGTTCGAAAGGAATTTCAAGATCCTCACACAGTCGCGATACGAGTTTCTTTTCCAGTCTGGAACCGACCATAATCGGTATCGCGTTACAAACGTGGCCGCCGCTATAATTCATGCAACATGCGTAGTACGACGGTAACCCGGTCTCTCCGGACACGTTGTACTGCATATATTCCAAAATGTCGGAATAGCAGTTTCGTCTCTTTATCACCTCGTCCCCGGCGAGCCGACGGTACACGATACTCTTTTTGCACAGCTCGAAATCGCACGGTAAACCGCTAGGTTTTCGAATCGGACTATCGTAAAAATAAAAATCGTACATGGCGATAACGTCCATTGTATCGTCCTGACGATCGCGCTACAGTGTCGATTATCGCGGAAAAAAGAGATTATGCTCGACCTGTTGTCGGTACAAACCTTTTAAATACCAAAATCATTCCGTCGGGGGTACCACACTCGACCATATGTAATGCTTTTTCGTATTCAGGTGAGTAGAGGGGGAAATTGTTACCAATATAATAATTTATTCAAACAAATTCAAATTTACAACAATATCTCTTTGTTGATCTCAATACGGAGTTTCCTGACGCCGTTTCTGCAGACGGGACAGTTGGTCAAGCGGACATCGTTCAAACACGTGTCGCATAGCGTATGTCCACAGGTGAACGCTACCTTCCGACGTACATCCTCCATCAGACAAACCAGGCACTTTTCCACTTCCCAGGTGCGTTTTTTCACTTTAAAAATACAATAAGACGCGTGACTGTTGTTCAGCGAAGCGGATAACCAAACGGCAATAGCTCCTCGTGTAGTGTCGCTTTCCGCCAGTTTTTCTTTCCGCGCACATCTTTTGTTCGCACTATTCGTCAAAACATCGGTCGGAGACAAGGCCAGATGATCGTGCCGCCCAGGCTTCCTGCACCACCAAGCCCACTTTTCGTCGCCCTTGGTTTCCATTAATGGAAATTCGCACGGTGATCTCGCCAGTAGATATTGTTCTATATTCTTCCTCTCTTGTTCGTCATACATAAGATCGACCAGCGTCGGGTCGCAAAGTTTTGACGTGAACGAATATCCGCAGTATATGCACATAACGTCGAACGAAGACGTGTTGAAAACGTGGCGCATACGCTCCCCTATTCCGCTCTCTGTAAAAACTCGTTCGGCGGTCAAGTCGTGAAACCCCGTGCGTTTACCGTCGCAATATTCCGCAACGCAGAAACCGTGCATGAAGAACGCCCGACGAGCCGTTTCCATTTCTATCGCGTAGACTCTCGGCGACGAGTTTGTAGATCCGTCGTTGGTCGGGAACAATCGCTCGAATATACCCGCGGATGTGAGCGAAGAACTTGCCGCATATTGTCCGGCCAGGGCCGATTCCTGGCGGGTGGCGGTGGCGTACACTTCGTTGACGTGATTGACAGTTTCTGCTTCTTCGATCATATGCATTTCAGCGCGAGGTGCCACCGGAAATGGTAATAGGGTGTCTATCCTACGTACAGAGCCGGCCAGCGATGTGTGTTCCAGCAAACAAGCTAACGAACGACCAACCGTGGGTCTCGTCATTACATTTCCACCACCCTCCCTATTGTCGTAGTACGCGGTGTAAAGCGGACAATATCCGAAATCTCGTTCTTCGACGAGGTCCAATTTCATTTCCACCAGTTTGCGGTATAATTTGAAGACGGTGTCTTCGCAGGCGCCCATAATATGAGAGATGGTGGTCAACTTGACGAATTCGCTCCATTCCGTTTCCGTCATCATATTGCGACTATGCCATCGCTGTAACACCTTTAAAGCGTTTCCGAATTTCGACGGCTCGTGATTTTCGTACGCCGAATACTTTGTCACCCAATTACAATTCTTCTCCAACCACACCAATGGGCATTTACTGAAATGATAAAATTCTCTCGCCACGCCGATCGTACTCCGTTTTTCCTGACGTTCCATTGGCGGAACATACAAATATTCCACCGTGACGCCGCCACTAGAGTTGTCCGGACCGCCAAAGTTTTCAACCGTATTGCCGCCCGCGCGTATACGCCTAATCGCGGCCTGTAGTCCTTCACGCGCCGATACGATAGAATTATTGTATATCGTGGCGGCGGCGTTGCTTACGCCCGGCTGCTGCCGTACGGTGTGCCGGAACGTCTCGGCAAATGACGATTGGGCCGGTCCATCACCTCTGTTCAATTTCACGGGTCCTTGGAATCCGCAAAACAAACAGGCTACCACAGAGTTTTCGCGGCAAAAAAATAGAAATTCTTTCATGATTTGGCCGGTACGACGGTACGGGCGGGGGGCCCAATACAGTCGATCGCAGATATCCAATTGGTATAAAAGAAATAGCAGTTCGCGCGGCTCGACGAGTTCAGCATAGTTGGAATCGTTTTCTGTCGCTTCCAAAAACAAGGACCTGTTTTCTTCGATGAGTTCCGCATAAGTACGTGCCGACCGACCGTCGTCCAAGAGGAAACCCACAAGATTGTCGAAAACCTTTGCGTACGCTCTATAATTAGTTATGTCTTCTCCGATTATGTTACACTGCCACATGTTGTCGGCAAGTAGCTTTCAACTCGTCGGCGGACCCGGCGACGCGAAGCGTTATATGTCACGACAGGTAAAGTCGACAGACTCACGACGACCAATGTATCGTTGAAAGGATAGGGTCGGAGTAGTGGGGGTTTGGAAACTCACTCCTCGATTCTTCACCATGACTCATCGCGATTTCCTGTACAATTTGAAATCAGACAAGTACGTGAAGTGTTTCGGATGCAGAAATTCTATTCTTTCAACATCTCACGTGTGCAAAACGAGATTTCTGTTCGAACCGGACCATTGGTTTGGCAAGAAAGACCAGGGTGTTTTCTGTGAAATCCGCAAAAAGAACTTTGAGAAGATTTTGACACGCCTCATCGAGGAAAAACAAATCGTAATTGATGAAAACGTAAAATATCACCTACAAAACAACATATTCACCTTATGTCCTGCCGAAGAATCCCACACAATTAGACCCGGAGACGTGATCTTGTTGCCAAAATATTGTTAGCCCTTTACTACCAGCGTCCATTATATCGGACATGTGTGATGATCGAAAATAAATTACTTCAATTTACAACATTTTATTTTGCTTCCTGTTTTCAAATTACTTTTCGATATGTTAATATCATCCTCATTCGGGATGTATATTCAAAAGAGTCAACTAAAAAATATTTACTGTCCGTTTTTACGTTGTATTAGCGTTAACTGAGTTCGTGTACAGTTTCAACTTTTGTTCGTTTCGTTTCTTTGTTTCGCTTTTTGTCTTGGGATACGACAGCCGCGAAAGACGGACATTTTTCATGTATGTACTTGTTGAACGTTCTTATAGCTTCCGGATCGGGCAACAGGTTTTCTTTTACCACTTTCATTTGTTTCCGGCTTTTTTCGCTGTTGGAACTGACTTGTGTGGGCCAGTTCTCCAGTTCATGAGATGCGGAAAGTCATCCATTTCGCATATGATTTCGGTCTTTTGAGTTCTCGTGAGAAGGTCATTTTTTATAGCTTCAAATTTCACGATATTGGCACCAGTGGCGTTGTGTATCGTTTGCCCCCTTACACTTTCACATCCTCACCCGACTCCGTTTTGGTGCGTTTCGCGTATCGGTCCACAGATAAACACAGAACTGTACCATACTAATGCTGCACGTGAGGGCGCGCGAGATTCATCAGAACGCGAGGGTAACCGCTTTAAATTTCTAGTTAACCGCGTGAGGGTCGGTTACCCGCGCGAGAGTGTGAAAAATTCAAAGTCCCCTTTGCGACCATCTTCTCCGACGGCCACCGTAACACTGAGCATTTCCCCCACCACTTTTTGGTTCGGTCGACCCTATACTCTCGACAACCCCCGACCACCGACCAATAGGATTCGAGTATTTTTCCCGCCTAAAATTTCGGCCAATCAGAGAGCCGGATTTTTTTGTCTGTCGAAAATTATATCTCGACGCGCCACCGAAAATGCATATATACGAGGTACCGTTCGCGCGCGACTCTTTAGCTCCTTGCCCATAATAATGACTCCTTCAAGGAAGGAGCAGCGGGGAGGGGCTGGCGCGTCGCTGACTGGGGGGGGGTTAAAAATATTTGTTACACACATTTTTTTACTCGAGAAAAGTTTTGAAATCTCCGACCGACTTTCCGTCAAAATGAAAAATAAAAACGCGCCGATTTACACCTCTTTTCGCGCCGACCCTAGACGTGACGATACGGCCGTTTCACCGTCGTATTTGTTTTAACCGAGTTCTGCGATGACCCGCAACGGCGCATTTCCGACGGAACTCGGGACCGATCAGAAGTGGGCGGGTTACGACGATGTCCCACAAACCCCAACGGCGGACTATACGAAAAACCCACCACACACGCTTCCTTGATGTATTACGGAGATCGCCTGATACTCTCTACCGAAACCGTACAATTGACTATATCAAAAACTGATCACGACATGTTCTGCAGAGTCGTAAAATCTTTTACAGATATATACGCTCAAACGAACTCAGTTAACGCTAATACGACGTGAAAACGGACTGAAGAAATTCATAAAATGATAAAGAACATGCTCGAAACGCCCGTCTATTACACGTCCAGTTGTTGCCGTATACGTATGTTACGTATGGCATTTGGAACTCTCAGATAGCGTCATGGCTAATCCGATATCCCAGTCTCGGCCGAAAGCATAGCAACGATCGATCAGCTGATCGTTTATATCGTCGCGCAAACGATAAAAACACTTCCATTCACCCTCGTAACAATCACGACAAATAATGTCGTCACCCTCGTAACAATCATGACAAAATAAAAGTGAATCGCCTACTCGAAAAAATCACCGATGGCCACGGTTAGATCACCGCTACCAATATTGTTATTGACTGACATATTGTATCGGTTTCCCGACATAGTTTAATATATTTTTTAAAAAAGATTTGCGAATACGTCGATCCGAAAGTCAAAAATTACAATCGGATCGACGTATTCGCATATCGTCTTTTAAAACTTTGGGAAAAATGATCATACACATATAGAGTTGACTTTATATTTGATATAAACAATGATATACAATCGTTGCCAAATTGAATTTACAAAAAACATGAACATACATATATAAATTTGATAAACAATAAAATATACCAATTTCACAAATACAATCGTTACCAATTTTAATTTACAAAAAAATATATAACACGAACAGCATACATACATAAATTTGATAAAAACAGTGATATACAATAAAATATACCAATTTCACAAATACAATTGTTACCAATTTTAATTTACAAAAAAACATATATAACACGAACATCATACATACATAAATTTGATAAAAACAGTGATATACAATAAAATATACCAATTTCACAAATACAATTGTTACCAATTTTAATTTACAAAAAACATATATAACATGAACGTCATACATACATAGATTTGATAAAAAAAACAGTGATATACCAGAAAAAAGTTCCTTCTTACTTCTTTGAATAGATGCCCCTCTTCAAGGTTCGCTGAGCCGCAAAGCGTATGCTCATCAGCCGCGCGTAGTTCAGCGCGCATGTCTTGGATGGTTTGAGTGCGTGGAATGAGCACACCAGAGGTTTTAGTGGCAACTTCTGAGACCAATCGTTGACTACGAGAGTGTCCATCGCGTATATAGTCGCAAAGTGGAGATTTGGAAACCACTTTTTCAAATAATGCCTCTTCCATGTCGTCTTGACTACTATCACCGATGAATCTTCTAGATCATTGAATATCTTCACAACTGATATTGGAACATCACCATCATTCCAAGTGATTCCGTGCGATTGTATTAGTTTGTAGTTATCTCTATAATTGTCTATGAATACGGGCACATTCATATGACGCGGACTATCTATGATGAAACACTGTTGAAACTGGTCACCGTTGGTCGTATTCCCTACTACTGCCAATTCCTTGATAACCTGTTTGCCCCCTTTCGAAAACAGAAAATTGTAATCGACGAACATCGTCTCAATCGCAGCTTTTTCCGAAGGTAATGACCGTGACTTTCCCGCCTCCATGACGTTTCAGTAAGAAGACCGACAGAATACTGCCCGCCGAGAACGACCCGCGCCATTTATTATGGTGGGAGAGGACGGCGGTCGTGGTGGGGGAGGCGGAAGGTGGTGGTGGCGGCGGCAGAGGGGCGTGGCGGGAGAAATGATAACCCGATCGCTTGATTTATGCGGGCATCCGCGGCATGGTGGGAGAGACGAGAACCCGATCACTTGCTTTATGGGGCATCCACCTCCTGCGATCGGTCCCCACCCCTTTTATTTTATTTGTTTTCAAAATCTCAGGGTCGAAGTCCGTTAAACAGTCACACCGCCAAAAGATTTCTTCTATACACGCAGAACCATATGCGGCGCACTTGTATTTATTGAAATATCATGTCGTTGTCGAACGGCAACGTCGTACGGAAGCTGCACATTCGTCCGCAATTGATACGGGTGTCGGTCACCTGTCTGCAGGCAAATCTAACTAGGGGGTTAAATGTTTCGCTACATGAATTATATTTTTTGCCTTTACATTTCCGATGTATCGAGCGTGATTCGCAAGTTTTGACCCCTACGTCAATCGTGACCGGTTCGGTTTTCCGAAAACTATGTACAAAGCGCCCAACCGAAAGACCGGTTTCCCGACTCATATCGCCATTGCGGTCAAGCGCATACCTTCCGTGGCCGAATCGGTTTTCTCGCTAATATTTCGACAGTTATTTTGTCACGCCCGACTGATTCATGTACCTGAAGACGTTCGAACACAATGGATAGACAGCGACAAAACTACGTCCATCCGGGTTTTATCCGTTTTTCCAAACACGTCGTAAACCTACTTAAATTTCGTCCACATTATCATTTTTTTTGTGAGGCGAAGAATTTGAGTCGCCGAACAATCTTTTGAGAAGGGAGGGCAAAATGATATCGAATATTCAAAACCGGATCGGAATACCGATTAATCGTTCAGCGGCAAAAAATATGCGGTGGGTATTCCCACGCCCCACCAACGCTTTCTTGCTGACCTCGTTACGGCCGCGGTGGGTTTTTCCACCCCCCACCAACGCTTTCTTGCTGACCTCGTTACACTGGCGTCACGTGATGAGCCCCTTCACTTCCCTCTCTTATCACTCGGCTATATAAGGCGGCGCTTGCCACACTTGAATTCAGTTTTGTAGCAGGAGTCGTGGCTTTCAGACGTGTTATACGAGTTTGTTGGTGGTGTTAACGTTATTTATATTTTATCATTAGTTTATATTGAAAAATGAACAGTATGATTCGTCATGTCAACTATTGTGCAGGGTGCAACCAGTGAAAATCAATCTTTTTTAAATCATTATCAAGAAAAGGTTGCTAAGCGACAACGTCTGGAACAAGATTTGAGGATCAGCAGCAGCATTTCGAATCAATACGATAACTTCGATTCACAACCCATAGTATTCGCGTTGGACTCTTCCCCACTCAGAGAAGACGACATCGAAGACAGTATTTATAGATTTTGTGGTTTGAATCCTACGGATATCAGCATTTCTCACGGAGGAATTAGTATTGTGGCGATAGAAGAGAACTGTAAAGAAATGAGTGAGGTGAATCATCTCGGACATCTCGCCGATATAGATTTCAACGAGATTTTCAACGACAACGGACCCGCGCCGGAACCGTATATTCCCCCGTCCCGGGCATCTGACGGAGAAATGAACACGAGTACACAAACCAAAACATCATACATTCCTACCGGAATCAAGACATTACCGAAAAAAACAAACAAAATCACCGGCGATAATTTCTCTGATTCCGAGAGTTCGGTGAGATCTACAACGGCAGGTAGGAAAAGACCTTCAAATATGCACTCGTCGCCTGCACCAGCACCGTCAAAAAGAAATAAATCAATAACGGGAGGTTCGGATTCTGAGAGTTCGGTAAAATCGACTAAGAAAAGAGGTTCACCCACGCATTCATTGCCCCCACCATCATCATCGAATAAAACTATATTGAAAAACAAAGATTCCGATTCCGAGAGTTCGGTGAAATCTGCGAAGATAGCTAAAAAAAGACCTTCACGTCCATACTCACTGCCTCCGCCGTCATCATTGAAGAAAACAAAAACATCGAATGAAGAATTCGCTATAAACAGATTTGAAAGGCTGGAGCGCGTCGCCAAAATCGGTGATTACGCGTCGTCTTCTTCAACAAAGACAGCAAAACCCGTCCGACAACAAAATACCGAACAGCGGCGGGTAAATTTTAAAAACACTTTGACGGAGCCCCATTTAAGTCAGTCGGACGACGAGTTGGATGACATCGAAGATTCGGCGAGCGTTTGTAGTGATACGAACATAAGAAGCGGACGTGACAGAAGAAACACGGGCTTCCGCCAACCCCCAACACCCACGAATAAGTTGAGGTGGATCGTAATAGACCACGAAAATCCTAAAGTACAAAGAAAAGAAAAGGTACTCAGCTCCATGAAATTCAATAAATACATTGCGGAAGCTACAAAAAAGGTGGTCGATGAGTTGATTGAAAAATTTATCGAGAAAAACGACCACGCCAAAGTGTCTTTCGGCAATGTTATCAAAACTTTGGTGAAGTCCATAACATATTCAGCACTAGGTAGATATTGCCTCGAACAATCAGAAATCATTCTCGCCATAAAAGCTAATACCACAAATGACGAACAAAAAATGGAGGCGCTCGTTGTATGCAGTAAACTTTTGGGTCTGTATGACAAAAACAAAAGTTTAGTAGAAATAGAATTGGCTGGATTAAAAGATTGGGTGTGTAAATTTGCAAATATAATTTCTAAATTCGTCGCCGAACAAGAAACAGAATTGATCGAGAAGGGAGGACAGGATAAAGTTGAATATTTACAGAAGAATTTCGATCGATACGTTGACACGCTTGATGCGAGCATTTTCGGTACGTGCGACAAGGAAACGACATCTTTCCTCTACGAAATGGGAAACGTCAGCGATATGATAGTATATATTCTTTTTGGTGTAAATTTAAACAAAAAACAGAAAGAAAATAACGAGGCTCTTCATCGCCGGGTGACGACGCGCGTATTATGTTTGAATACGCTCTTGATTCGAGCCAAAAAGAATAAAAGTATTATCGAGCTGAGAAAGGAGAACGACGACGAAAAGGATGTTAAAATAAATTGGACGTTGCCGCTCGCCTACGCCATGGAACTGCGCGGCATCGGCAGAGAGGTGGTCGCAGAGGACTCGGACGAAGAAAACATTTCGTTGGACGATTATTTGAAGTCTGCGTTGTAGTAGAAACTTAAACCCAAAGGACTTGTTGATTGTAAATACATTCGTATAGGTTGTTTAAGATTTTGTCATGATTTGATTGTAAATAAATTTTATATTTTTCATTATTTGACTGTAAATACATTTGATATATTTTTGTAATTTTATGATTTGACTGTAAATACATTTGATATATTTTTGTAATTTTATGATTTGACTGTAAATAAATCTGATATATTTTTTGTTATTTTATTTGTTCGATATCCCTTTGACACTCTGAAATTGGCCGAACTCAATATATCTCAGATTCGGCCCCGAATTCAGCCCTTCTGGTTCGGCCGAGTCCTTACAAATAAAATGTATACTTTGGCCGTACCCACGGCAAGTAGTAATGGAATCTCGGATTCGGCCCTTCTTTGTTCGGCCGAGTCCGTAGAAATAAAATGTGTACTTTGGCCGTACCCACGGCAAGTAGTAATGGAATTATATCAAATATACCTCGGATTCGGCCCTTCTTTGTTCGGCCGAGTCCGTAGAAATAAAATGTGTACTTTGGCCGTACCCACGGCAAGTAGTAATGGAATTATATCAAATATACCTCGGATTCGGCCCTTCTTTGTTCGGCCGAGTCCGTAGAAATAAAATGTGTACTTTGGCCGTACCCACGGCAAGTAATAATGAAATTATAGCAAATATATATCGGATTCGGCCCTTCTTTGTTCGACCGAGTCCGTAGAAATAAAATGTGTACTTTGGCCGTACCCACGGCAAGTAGTAATGGAATTTTTAAAATGTCCTCTGTTTTGAAGGGTTTAAAATTTTAACTGTGGTGATTTTCCTTTTGACCCTGTGGTTTAGAAAACAAATTACAAGCACCGATATAGCAATAGTAGCGTAACCCCTTTACTGACAACATCCGTTATATTGGACGGGTATTTTTATTGACTGAAAATCGGAGGCCAGAGATTTCAAAACTTTTCTCGCAGAGTTTTATATTCTGTTGGACCGTAAAACTCGTACGTTTTTGCCGCTCTCCACTTCGTGTCCATATTGCCGTTTTGAGTCAATGCCGTCAGCAACGCGGGTCATCGTAGAACTCGGTTAACACAAATACGACGGTGAAACGGCCGTATCGTCACGTCTAGGGTCGGCGCGAAAAGAGGTGTAAATCGGCGCGTTTTTATTTTTCATTTTGACGGAAAGTCGGTCGGAGATTTCAAAACTTTTCTCGAGTAAAAAAAATGTGTGAAACAAATATTTTTTAAAAACCACCCCAGTAAGCGACGCGCCGGCCCCTCCCCGCTGCTCCTTCCTTGAAGGAGTCATTATTATGGGCAAGGAGCTAAAGAGTCGCGCGCGAACGGTACCTCGTATATATGCATTTTCGGTGGCGCGTCGAGATATAATTTTCGACGAACAAAAAAATCCAGCTCTCTGATTGGCCAAAATTTTTGGCGGGAAAAATACTCGAATCCTATTGGTCGGCGGCCGGGGGTTGTTGAGAGTATAGGGTCTACCAAACCGAAAAGTGGTGGGGGAAATGATCAGTCTCGCGGCTGACGTCGAAGGGGACGGTCGCAAAGGGGACTTTGAATTATTACAATCTAAAATTTTAACTACGTTATTTATAATTATCTACAATCATTACGGGTGTCGGCTCGATGATAATCGTGAATGGGATCCAACGATTAAACCGCATTTTTGTTTCCGGAAACCCAATTGTGTGAATTTCGGATCATCGTAGAAGAAGAAAACAAATAACAAGCACTGATAATATAGCAATAGTATAATAACCCCCCCTTTACTGCCAACGTCCTTTATATTGGACGTGTTTGAATTTTGATCGGATCATAGAAGAAAAGAAGCATTTTTTAGATAACATAAATTTATTTGTTTAGCGAAAAAAAGAGGTCAACAACGTATTGTTTTTCGGACATACGTCGTGTTTGGTGTTGCGACGGACTCGTTTGGACGATGGTACTTTTCTACTCGGCCGGTCGGGCAGGCTATTTCCCGCACCAGAAACACTCGGCCAGAGTGCATCCTTGATTTCTTCCTTAGTAAGCTCAGGCAACGCGATTGCCAACACGTTCGACAAAGGATTCATCAATTGATTGTCCGCGTAGTACACGTAGTCTATTTTTAATCCGTTCTGCGTGACGTATGCTGGATCTTCAACTCTGTCACACAACTTCTTAGACCGTTGTCCCGGTTCTGGACTAACTACGACGTATTCCACACGTTCGCCAAGCTTGGGCGCGTTGCCTGGATCGCGCTCGTTCATTTTACACGCCAGACTATCGTGCGGTGTTGCGCTCTTCGTCCTTTTCGTCCACTCTTTTGATATTACCAATTCGCCGGTATCTATCTCGCCAGATAGAAGGGCGCGCACGTCTTGCCTGAGAACGTCGATCACGGATTCGGGTTTTTTCATTTCCATTATCATGTTTATGGTCTTTTGTAAGGTGTTTCTGGCAAACAGGCAATTGTCCCGTCTCACCACTTCGAGTCCTTTGCAGTTTATGTCGGTTTTCGTCGAATTAAACAATTTTTCGGCCGCTTCAACTCCCAGGCTGTCAGCCACTTGTTTAATTTTGTCCAACGATTTATGGACTCCGGCCGCATACCTCTTTTTGTTTGCAAGCAAAAACGGACGGTACACGGTCTCGAATTGCAGCTTTATCGGCGGCTTGTCAATCAACCGAGTGACAGCGGCGGCCATTTCCGTGCCCGCGTCAGTGCATTCCCACAGACGGTTGTCGGATTGATCGGACCAGCCGGTGAGTCGTACCATCACCGAATCTGTATCGCCGTAAATTACTTCTCTGTCGGGATAAGCTTTTTCCACAAAGGCTTTTGTCTCCGTAATCATTTTTCTACCGTACGCGGTGACACTGGACGGGATGTGTAAAAAGTACAACTTGCCTTGTAGGCATCCCGTAGCTCCGTAAATTGAATTGGCGGCTATCTTCAAGGCTCCCTGTTGTCCGTTCAACAGCATATAGTCAATAGAAGTTTGGTCCAACGAAGCCATGCGTTGGCGTACGGCCGACCTTGTCGCTATCAGTGATTCCAAAATGGACGGGAGTGCCCCCTTCTTGACGTTCTGTTTCAAAAAATAATGACCAACCGGCGAGCGTTCGGCCGCGCCGGCTTTCTCCAGGATCTCCCCATGTTTGGTATTCAATATCATTGTGCTGTAACAGAGGTTGTATGCGATCATGATCGACGGGTACAATGACGCGTAGTCCAAACAGATGATCGGATCGTGATACAAACCGAGCTTTGGCTCTATCACCACAGCGCCGTCATAACGCGTATTTTTCGTTTTACCCCCGCGATCTCTGTCGGCTAGTTCACCGTCTCCTTTTGGGACCTCACCGCCCTCGCTGACTTCATCCGTTTCGCTTTCGTCACTTTCCTCGTCGTTCGTCTGTTTCCGTTTGCGCGTCTGGGCGTCGCGCATGCGTTCCCATTTGTCCGTTTTGGTTTTGTCGTAAAACACTTCATTGGGGGTCGTGCAGTCGTCAATCAGTATCTTACGCGCCGCACACCATTTCAACAGCATAGACATTATACGCACTTGTTGACCGCGATCCATCATGTACGCGATAGAAGTGTTGAAAACTTTACATCGTTCAAATAAATTTACAAACGCGTGCAGAACGAACAGCAAGTCGATCGCGAGTTCAGCGTCTTTAACACAATAACGACCCAATACGGCTCGCCCCTCCGGTCCGGATTCGAACAGAGAAGGGATCTGTTGAGGCTGTACGTCGTCTTTCTGAGACTTTAAAAACCGTTCCGAGACGGCGTTCAGCTTGTACGAACGCAAGGAAAACTCTTTTCGCATGTACACGTACGCGTCGAACACAGTCCGTCCATGTATGGTCGTGAAGTGTGACTTTGGTATGTACGAAGCGAACTTCTTGGTACAGGACGATCTTCGGTCGTTGAGCTTGCACTCGGATTCGACGTCGAGTCGACCTATTTTTGGCTTCAGACCGTATATTTTGAAGCGGGCGAAGAGATAGGGTAAATCGAAATTTTCAATATTGTAACCCGTGATTATGTCGGGGTCTTCTGACACCAAATCGTCACAGAATTGCTTCAACATAGCCCGTTCGTCGTCGAAACACTTTATCGTAACGTTATCATCGAACGGAGCGCAATCATTTACGGTGTACAGGCACTTTCGGTATGAGACCACCGTTGCACAACCTTTCACGCCATCGCTGTTCCCAAAATCAGTCTGTTTTCTGCCGAGCGCGTCCCGGGCGATTACAGTGGATATCTGAATGATACCGCAGACGTCCGGAGTGGGAAACTTTTCGATATCATTAGCCAGACATTCTATATCGAACGACATGACCGAGACCGGCGGTGGGGGGCGGTCTTCCAATTCCGGTGCTTCGGCAAACGGCGTAACGTCTATTACGAAACGACCTTGTTTCCTCATCGCTTCTCTGTCAATGTGACTCTTAAAATCGAATTCAAACGTCGTGACCGTACCGTTTTTTTCGGCTCCAACCACTTTCGAACAGACGCTCGCATCGAAAAAAGACCACCGGCACGGACGCAGGTTCAATCTCTCCGCTATTCGCAGATTAGCGTCAAGAGAACTCTGAAAAAACCGCAAGTTCCTCTTCAAATCACTCGGACCCCCGTAACGCCCTTCTTCGGCAGCCGCCGCTCTGGCCGCTTTCAGAATTTCTCGCACGGCCGGACGCACGTGTGAAAAACAACCAACGTTGACACGATATACGTATCGAAGTTTGGTATCGCCGTAATCACCGCCGATATCTGCGGCGTTCGTAGCTAATGATTCCCTACGAATTATCAGCGAACTGTAATCGTACGCTCTTTCCATTCCTTTGATATAGATGGGTCTCGATGTACAGTACGTGCCGCCACGATCAGAACGTAGTCTATCGCATCGTTCCTCTTCTTTTTGTGTATCTTTACGTGGACATATCCGGTTGAAGGTCCGTTTCATTACTTGGTTATCACAAAACGACACGTAGAATTCCGGTTTGTAATTATACAATTTCACGACGACCGTACGGCCTTCTGCGTCTTTTCCGTACACATGTATCGTGCAACTTGCCATATCAAAATATCCAAATTGGTCTCTCGAAGTCCAATTTCCTCCATAGTCCTCATAATCGCAGTTTAAGAAGTAAAACGGCGTGCGGAAATCGGCCACTGTCGTATCCATCTCTTTCGCGGTATGAAGTTCCGCATCAACCTCGCGAATACAGACTCTCCGTATTGCGGTCGAGAATCGTTTTCCCGACTAGAATACCTAAGCCTTCAAATTGGTGGTAGGTTAAGTGAAACGATTTAGTTTTTTCAACAGTCCGAGTTAGATGGTTCGCGAATCCCAGTACGACGAGGAAATGGAATTCTCCTGTGACACGATGGCGAAAGAACGACAACGGCGAGTCGTCGGGGACGAGTCGGGTGACTTCGGGGACAACTTTATGATGGTGGCGAATGAAGGTCAGGGACTGGTTGCGGAGAGCAAATCTAACGTCTACAGCAAAAACGCGGCTTCTAAACGAAAACGTAACGTTGAAAATCACACTGCGAATGAGGAGGAACAAATAGTTACGAGCCAGTCCGACATTCGCGATAAAACAGCGGCAAAAAAACGAAAAAGGGGGACAGAGAAACGCGCGAAAGGTAAACGTCAGAAAACCCTTCAAGAGAAGGCGGTGCGTATTGTTGGCACCGCTTCGGACGACGATAAAGAAGAAACCGAAGAGATAGAAGAGAATATCTCTAATAAGGAAGAGGATGATGCTCGGAGCGACTCTAGTACCACAAACGTGACAAAAAAGAAAAAACCGGCCATCTCTTTGTCCGCATTCAAAAAGCTGCAAGATCTTGAGGATAAGGCGCCTCTGTGTGTGATCGGTGAACACGAGTGCAACATGTTTCCGACAAAGTTGCGATTAGCGAATCAGACCATTGACGTCATGTACGACTCCAGAGTTCACGTATGGCTGAGAGCTGACGAATTCGCCAAAGCTCTGGGCTACAAAAATTATAAATCTGCTATCGACCGCTATGTGAATTCGTCGTTTGTTCGAACTTTTCCCGAGGTTTTAGACAAGTCTCGGGCGAGATACGGGGATGCGTTCCATCTCTACCCGGTCACGGCCAAAACAAAGTTCATCAATGAGGCCGGCGTTTTGCAATTGTTATTGCGCAGTATGATTTCAGAGGAGACCGTCACAAAAGATGAAGCGGCGGCAGAAAAACAGAAAAATGCGGACGAACAAGAACACGCCGAAACTAGCGCCGGACAACGCGGAGGATCGAAACATCACGTGAAGCCAAAACTGAGCGCCGATTGGATAAACTATCAGATCACACCGGCCCTACTCGCGTTTTCCAAAGCCGCCGAGTCCGGTCAGACCGCCAAAGAAGAAAGGTGTCTGAAACAACTGTCCGAGTGTCAGAACTGACACATTACGTAGTTTTGTAATTTTTCGTAGTTTGAATAAAAAAATAATTCAAAAAGTATTCGTTGTTGTCATTTAATCCAAAGGTAAGAGAATTGAATGGGGGGGGTTGGTGATGCCGACTCGTCAACTTTTGCCTGGAGGGGAGAATGGATTAGGGGGGGGGTTGGTGATGCCGACTCGTCAACGTCCGTCACTCCTGGCGTGGTAAGAGTAAGTTGTTGTTGTTTTCAGATCCGCTAGCTGAAAAAAGTAGTGTCCTCCGCGTAGGTATGTGCTAAGACTATGGATGGCCGTAGTGTGTTACAAAAGGACGTGAAAACGAGCGAGTTAAACGGAGGAGACGGATTGTACATGGAAATGTCGGCCGGTAATTTTACACACGAGTGTACTGAACAATCCACCGGCGCGTTTGGAAACTACAGTATCCCACCACCCCCTATACCGTGTATACCGACATCGTACCAGACTATGCCGATATCGCGACGATTGAATCGATTAATACCGCCGATGGAATTTAATTTCGATCGCGCAAATCATGGATATGACGTGACGTCATCATTGCAGTCGTTGCGCGAGACTTCGCGTCAGAACGAAATTCATTCGTTACATACTAGATCATGGTTAGGACCCGATAACGAAAACCGTGGGACGCGGGACTTGGAAAATATAATCGAGGAGCTTAGAGGCGGAGGATTCAGAATAAACCGACAACCGTCATTCAGAAAGAATCGTGGTCATCAGGACCGGTTCGAACCTTTATACGAAGATGGCGGGTCCAGCTGTCCGCAGCCGTTGAACGGTTGCGGCAGGCCGATTCCACATAACATGGAAGAACTGTATCGCAAACTCAACATGCTCGTCATTAACGTAGAATCTCAAAACAAAAAAATTGAAGAGATAAGACGCGCTTGTCAGAAAAATGGTGACGTACATCGATTTCACCCTTATATCGACCGATCGTCGATACAAACAAAATCCCCCTGCGCGTCTCTTCAGAGTCTGTACACTTCCACAAAGTACGTCGTCAACAACGATAAGAATGAAAAAGCTACCAACTATTGTAAACAGCAAAACACGTACAGATCTTACGAGGATATCGACGAGATATATTCCGCTTCAAACACTATCCACGCAGAACCCATACCGCCACCTAAAAAACACGCGTCTCTTGCCCGCCGATTAATATCTTGTGTTAAACCTTTAAAAAATTAATAAAATGTTCAAATGATTATGACTTTTCTGTTTCTCAAATATCAACGGTCTCGACAGAGACATATTGAAGGCCACGGTGGTATTCTCGTGGATACGACTCTCGACCTTACGGTAAAGAGTCGGTGCCAAGGACGGCTCACGGGGCTCGGCCGAACTACTGCATATACACTTTTTCGGAGCTCGGCCGAGCTCGAGATACACATATATTTTTTTCAGGTGACTTCTTACTGTCTCGGCCGAACCCCGGGTAGACTTTTACGGTCTCTGTTAATCAGTGCCAAGGACGGCTCACGGGGCTCGGCCGAACTACTGCATATACACTTTTTCGGAGCTCGGCCGAGCTCGAGATACACATATATTTTTTTCAGGTGACTTCTTACTGTCTCGGCCGAACCCCGGGTAGACTTTTACGGTCTCTGTTAATCAGTGCCAAGGACGGCTCACGGGGCTCGGCCGAACTACTGCATATACACTTTTTCGGAGCTCGGCCGAGCTCGAGATACACATATATTTTTTTCAGGTGACTTCTTACTGTCTCGGCCGAACCCCGGGTAGACTTTTACGGTCTCTGTTAATCAGTGCCAAGGACGGCTCACGGGGCTCGGCTGAACCGCATGTTATTATTACATTATCAAAAATACAGTTAACGGGATCCCGATAGAATTGTAGGGTTTTTTTAATTTTTAATACCATAAAATATTTTCATTTTATTGAACAATAAAATGAAAATATTTATATCCAATGACAGGATGATGTCTAAAATACTATTTACAAATATAAAACAAAACCCCGTGGTCTTCAAAGGGTTAAACCTCTGTAAATTCTATTGCTCTTTAAATACACATTCCGGTTTTTGTAATGATATAGATACAGGCGTTTGTTACAAATATAAAACAAACCCCCGTGGTCTTCAAAGGGTTAAACCTCTGTAAATTCTATTGCTCTTTAAATACACATTCCGGTTTTTGTAATGATATAGATACAAGCGTTTGATCTCGTTTTTAAGTTTCTTCATTGAAGTTACTCTGTAATCAACATAGGCTGACGGACAACCGTAATAGTCGTAATCCATAGCGGTGGGACGATTTTCTACAAGGTCCTTTAATCTATCTTCGTAGTATAGGAACCTTTTTATGTAATCCTCATCATACCGCGGATAGTATTTCGAAATGAAACGTTTATTGGTATCACTGACAAGCCTGTATATGTTATAACTGTACAGTCCATGTCCAAAGTCATGACACCCATTTTTGAATAAGCGTACGTATTCCTCCCTCAAAATAAACTCTTTCAACAGTTCAAATTGATTCTTCCCCGTAAGTCCTTTATAACAGGAGTGCAGATCTGATTTGTCCGGCTTTGGCTTCGTAAAGGTTCTGGCTTCCTCAAAGTTCTTGTACATAGATTTTATATTTAAGACGGCCGAAATAATGTTCTTAAAGAGAAAGTAAACATCCCATCCAATGTCTTTGAATTTTTGTGAAATACCCGATTTGACAATCACATATATTAAAAAACAAACGTAATGTGAATGGAAGATATAGCGATGAAGCCCCAAGCCATAATAACTATAAGGCATAATAACTTAAATAGAGAAAAACTGGTCAGCACTTATACAATCATTGCACAGGAAAAGAACAGGCTAATCCGCCGGCGCCGTCGGGAGATCCGGAGAGAGTTTTCTTTTCTCTATAAGCGTTCGAGTTCCCTGGAATCCAACTATACGTAGGCGAAGCGAGAGGTGGGTGAGGATGTGAAAGGTGGGTGAGGATGTGAAAGTGTAAGGGGGCAAACGATACACCACGCCACTGCCTCCTACACCTCATCGGTGACCGATTTCGTCTCACTGGGATCGTTAACACCGTTACGGCGTCAAATGACGTAACAAGGTTCACGACCCCCTGAAACAGATAGACGAGGGAGCGTTCATTTTTGTTTCAGCCTTGAGTACGGAGGAATGATCTCAGATACGGACACTCCAAGATCTCCGAGCGAAATTTTGTTGATAAAATTGCTGCGGCCAAAATTACAATAATTTTGTCTCAGGCTGAAAAAAATTGTAAGTCTCGTTTGTGACCGTCTTCTCTGGCGTCAGCCGTGAGACTGAGCGTTTCCCCCACCACTTTTTGGTTCGGTTGACCATTTATTTTCGACAACCCTGAACTGCCGACCAATAAGAATCGAATGTTTTTCCCGCCAAAAATTTCAGCGAATCAGAAAGCCGGATTTTTTTTGTGTGGCGAAAAAATCAACTCGACGCGACCCCCAAAATTGATATATACAGGGTATCGTTCGCGCGCGACTCTTTAGCTCCTTGCCCATTATAATGACTCCTTCAAGGAAGGAGCAGCAGGGGGACGGCGCGTCGCGGGCTGGGGTGTTTTTTGTTTTGTCCCCTGCCAGATTGGACTTTCCGTGAAAACGCAAGCGGTAACGCTTCCGGCTCGATCGTGGGCAATTCACCGCTTGAAACGTGACGATAAGGCGTTGAAACGCCCACGTCGTTACGAACAGTGCCACAGACACACCGTTCAGTGGGCATTAACCCAAAAAGTTATTGCTTTGCTTTGTGAACACTGACTAACACTCTGGGCCCAGCCGAACCCGAGATATACACTTTTTGCAGGTTCGGCTTTTTGATTACCAGTCCGTACCCAAGACACACCTTCTTACGGGTTTGGCCTGTTCATACCTGAAATATGCATACAGTTTTGCGAGTTCGGGCGTACCCGAGATACACATACTCTTCTCGTGGGTTTGGCCAAATGTTTAATAAGACTTCGGTTTTGTGTCATTTGACTGTTTGTAGATTACAATAGAATTTTTAGTAGCTGTTATATGTAAGCAGCTTCTTGTATTTTTTTCAAAGAAAAACCGCAATATGAAATACTGAGGATAAAATACTTTACTCCACTTTGTTTGAATGTGAGAGTTAAGACAATTTTAATTTTAAATAAAAAGATTACAAGCTAGGGAAAGAGTAAAAAGAAAATGAGATAAAACTTAGGTTTTATTCACCGAATAACAAATTTACAAACAATATGCTCTAAAAAATTTACAGACAATATCCTCTAAAATGGATTAAAATAATATTCTAAAATGTTGTATTACTACAAGAAAACACTATTTACAATACAATGTCAAACATGATTAAAAAATTAACAGACAATATGCTTTAAAAATGGATTAAAATATGCTTTAAAAATGGATTAAAATAATATTCTAAAATGTTGTATTACTACAAGAAAACACTATTTACAATACAATGTCAAACATGATTAAAAAATTAACAGACAATATGCTTTAAAAATGGATTAAAATAATATTCTAAAATGTTGTATTACTAAAAGAAACACTATTTAATGTCAAACATGATTAACAGCTAATAAGTTCTAAAATCTCATACATACAATCCACCAACAGTTCCAACCTAGTTATTCTCATCTCGTTGAAACCGTTGGTGC
The DNA here is from genome assembly GCA_963675035.1 of Allygus modestus. Taxonomy (NCBI): domain Eukaryota; kingdom Metazoa; phylum Arthropoda; class Insecta; order Hemiptera; family Cicadellidae; genus Allygus; species Allygus modestus. The sequence continues at coordinate 315,009,803 of OY776112.1, forward strand.
GTCGGGTGGATATATTCTCGCGCCTCGAACTGCGACGGTGAGAAGCCGGATAATTTTCAGTGGGAAGGCGGCGGTGAGAAGCCGGAGAATTTCCAGAGGGAAGGCGGCGGTGAGAAGCCGGAGAGTAGCCAGAGGGAAGGCGGCGGTGAGAAGCCGGAGAGTAGCCAGAGGGAAGGCGGCGGTGAGAAGCCGGAGAATTTTCAGTGGGAAGGCGGCGGTGAGAAGCCGGAGAATTTTCAGTGGGAAGGCGGCGGTGAGAAGCCGGAGAATTTTCAGTGGGAAGGCGGCGGTGAGAAGCCGGAGAATTTTCAGTGGGAAGGCGGCGGTGAGAAGCCGGAGAATGTTCAGTGGGAAGGCGGCGGTGAGAAGCCGGAGAATTTTCAGTGGGAAGGCGGCGGTGAGAAGCCGGAGAATTTTCAGTGGGAAGGCGGTGTTGAGAAGCCCGATAATTTATGTGGCGGTGGGAAGCCGGAGAATCTTTGTGGCGGTGAGATGCCGAAGAATTGCCAGTGGGAAGGCGGTGGCTGGAGCTTTGCTGGCGGGAACGAGCTGACCTGCTTTCACCATATTCTTCAGCTATCTGTTCATGATCGCTTTTTTCATCACCATACTCTTCAGCTATCTGTTCAAGACCGCTTTTTTCATCACCATACTCTTCAGCTATCTGTTCAAGACCGCTTCTACTGTTTCCTTTGGCGTTCTCTTCACAACTGCATTCGATGTCCAGATTGTACTGAGTCTCCATTTTGATCGAATTAAGTTTTTCTTTTATTCGCTCTTCAATGTCTTTATTGGAAACAATTACTGAATTTCGATGGTGCGCTCCGATAGCATTGGGCTGTGTGTAGTTTTCACCTTTTATCATAGTCATATTTAAGAAAATTACTGAACTTCGATCCTGTTTTGCGCCGATATCGTTGCACTGTGTGTAGTTTTCAACCTTTATCATATCCATATTTAATAATGCACTGACTAAGACTGATAGAAGACTCACTAAGACTGTTAAAAAAACGGGCTAATGCACTGACTAAGACTGGTCTCTTCACTGATTAAACCGCCGAACGAACTGACTTTGTATGTCCCAGTGGCAACTATATATAGGCGAATCGAGTGGTGGGGTGGAATGTGAAAGTGGAAGGGGGCAAGCGATACACCACCCCCACCACCTCCCATAACTCATCGGTGACCCGATTTCGTCTGACTGTGGGCGTTACGACGTCAAATCGGCTGACGAGAAGACCGGTGAAAATGTTTTTGCGTTTTGACGGAAAGTATATTCTAGCTGAGAAAAATATTTTACATTTTGAAAAATGTATTTTTATAAACCCGCGCGGGTAACCGAACTCTCGCTGCGTAGTGTGACGGCAACTAAAAAACAGCCGTATCGTAAATCCGTGCTTTTTTGTTTTTCATATTCAGTCGGGGATTTCAAAACTTTTCTCGAGTAAAAATGTGTGTAACAAATATTTTTAACCCCCCCCCCCCAGTCAGCGACGCGCCAGCCCCTCCCCGCTGCTCCTTCCTTGAAGGAGTCATTATTATGGGCAAGGAGCTAAAGAGTCGCGCGCGAACGGTACCTCGTATATATGCATTTTCGGTGGCGTGTCGAGATATAATTTTCGACGAACGAAAAAATCCGGCTCTCTGATTGGCCAAAATTTTTGGCGGGAAAAATACTCGAATCCTATTGGTCGATGGCCTGGGATTGTCGAGAGTAAAGGGTTGACCGAACCAAAAAGTGGTGGGGGAAATGCTCAGTCTTATGGTAGACGTCGAAGAAGATGGTCGCAAAGGGGACTTTGAATTTTTCACACTCTCGCGCGGGTTACCGACCCTCACGCGGTTAACCAGAAATTTAAAGCGGTTACCCGCCTGTGTTCGCCCGTGGCAGCGGAAATCGGCACACGACAGGCTGGTGGTCTTCAGAGGGACAGGTCTTGCGGCTCGAATTTGTCGAACCGTCCGACTTCACCGTCCGCGGTAACAGTGGTATTCAATTGACAATCCGTATATTCCAAATGTGATATACTCACGAACCTCAAAACCCAAATCTTAATTACAATATGAATCAGCAGTTCTATTTTGAACAACGTTGACGTAGTAAATACGTTTTTACGTTTCCAAAAACATATCAAATGTGTTAAAGCTTGATAAATTGCAATAAAAATCAACGACCGACTAAATATGCTAGCGACAAAATCTATAGTCATACACGGTTCCATGGTTAATAAATACTTACAGGAATCAATAAAGAAAACTCATTTATTTTATATAGACATAGAAATACAAACAAATTTAACGTTTGTCGTCAGAACCGCTGCCCGTAGAACCGAATCCACCCAAACCCCTTTGCGTGTTCTTCAAACCTGTCAAAGATTCCACCCGCTGTAGATTCGCTCTGTTAACTTTCACCACGGCGAGTTGAGCTATTCTTTCGTTCTTCTGGATAGCGTACGGCGATTCGTTGTAATTTTTCAACTGTACCAATACTTCTCCCCTATAGTCGCAATCCACAAGTCCCTCGAAGCACCAAACTCCATTTTTGGCTATCGAAGAGCGTCCCTTGACGAAGCCGGCGTAACCGTCGGGTAGTTCTAAAAACAGGGCAGTGCGGACAAATCCGGAACTTCCGGCTTTTATGACGATCCTCTCCGCCGAACGTAGATCGAAAGCGCCCGCCCCGTCGCTCTGGTAGCTGGGCGAAAGAAGGGACTTATCTCCGCCCCGGTAGTATTTTACCGTAACGCCTTCACGCGAGTCGTTATCGTCTTCATATCGATTCGTCGCCAGCAATAGATGATAAATCATTCTGAAAACTCGCGGGAAAAGTAGCACAAACAACAGGAACACGTAGACTATCATTTCCATCTCCATCGTTCGAGCGAGTGCGAGAGAGTCACAGTAGGAGAAACGGTGCGCGGGAGATTTATATACCGCTTATGAGGGAGGGGGGACTTGACAAGGCAGATCTCACGCCTATTGTTTTGTTACGTCACCTACTCTGTATTCGCTAACTTTCCGTTCGAAGAAATTAGTTTTTCCTTGAAGCGTGATGTTTTCCATAAACTTTAACGGATTTATTGGTGGCGGCGAATGCGGTCGGAGCCGCTCACCTGTGAGATCGAGCATCAGGCGATTACTGATGAAATCCACGTACGCGCACATGCCGTTTGGATCGATCCCGACGAGATCGGACGATGGCATGGATTCTCTGACGAATGTCTTTTCTATTTCGCACGACTCTGTGACGATGGTGCGCACCTCATCAGTCGGGACCGGTGGGCAATATCGTTTAAAGAGTAACACGGCGAAATCACAGTGTAGCCCTTCGTCGCGGCTGATCATTTCATTGCTAAAACAAAGTCCGCGCAGCAGCCCGCGACTTTTCAGCCAGAATATAGCGGCGAACGACGAGGAAAAAAAAATTCCTTCCACACAGGCGAACGCGACGAGTCTGCGGCCGAAAGAAGTCTCGCCGTCGTCGTTTCGGCGGTCACCCGTCCAACGCCGACACCAATCGTATTTGCTCGCAATCGACGCGTACCCTTCCACGCTTCTGAACAGAGCGTCCCTCTCGTGCTCGTCCGTGACGAACGTTTCGATCAGCATGTTGTACGTTTCGGTGTGTACGTTTTCCATCGCCATTTGAAATTGGTAAAAGTACAAACACTCGAACATCCTTACGTCCCGCGTGAATCGTTCCAACAGGTTGTCGTTGACCAGTCTGTCCGCCCCGAGAAAAAATATTAACACCCTGGTGATGTAGGCCTTCTCGTTGTCGTTCAGTAACTCCCAATCGAAGGCGTCGCCGCTCATGTCGATTTCGTCTATCGTCCAGAAACTGGCCACCGCCTTTTTGTACATTTCCCAAATATCAACGTACATTATCGGAAACAGCGACGTTCTCTTGTCCTCTTCAAACAGCGGAAACGCCGCCACAACCCCGTTTACGCGCGGTTCGGCTTCCCGAAGCTGAGATTGGCCTGCTGACAAAACGTGGTCTGCCGGCTTTTTCGCGCTTCTGTATTTTTCCAAAATACCTTTTTTCAAATCGCGCGTAAAGCTACTTCTCGCCAACTCAATTTGGTTCGATTTTACTCTACTTCCGCATCTTCGTCCGGTGTCACCGTCATGTTGTAAAACTGCCAATTTAGGCGAATCCACAGTCTTCTCCTTTTTATAAGATTTGTCTTTGCTATACTTCTCTTTGTAAACGGATACGTACTCCCCAATTTCGGTGGGATATAGCGCTTGGATACCGATTTCTGTCGCCGGTACAACAGAATCCTTTTTCTCGTCTCTTTCGCTAACATCGCTGTCCACCTCCAATAACGGTTCTGTCGAAGGTGTTCTCTTAAAGAAACTCGCCATGCTGCGAAGTGTACCAAAGTATTCGGAAGCCATGTCTCCTATTGTTTTGTTTCGGCATATCGTAGGTCTATAATACATACCCCCCACCAGTTTCGGAAAGTCATGTCTAATCTTCTCGACGGATCCACCGTTACTCCGAGCCGTCCGTAAACAACACCATAGCGAATCTCTCCTTGTCCAAATCGTCGCTCTCATCATCACTCTCGGCGACCAGCGTCACCGATGACGGTAGCGGGGACATGAGTTCTGGTAAAACGTTTCGTTCGTGCCGCGTTTTCGATTTAAATTTCCTCTTGCGAAAATTCGTTCTCGCCGAAACGTTATACGGTACGATCGCACTCGTGGGGGACGGCGTGACATCTAGGCCCCTAATATTGTAACGGCTTGCATCGCGTGAATGTCTGGTGATTTTCGTTTCTAGCGTAGCGGTCGATTCGGCACCATTACCGGCATGCGTGGACAACGCCTTGGACATTTTCTCCTCCATCATTATGTCTTTAAGATCTCCGTCGAGAATGTGAAGCTTTTTTTCGTGCATGATCGTAGCGACGACGGTGGTGGCATTCCGACAGTCCGGAACGGCTCGGATTATACGGTCGTCCAGCGTGACAGCGCCCGGTGACTTTTCGTACTTTACGGGACACTCTATTACGGCATCGCTGTCGCCACTCGATTTTCTACACTTTACTGGAAACTCTATTACGGTGTCAGTTTCGGAACACGAGCCGCCACCGGAATCGTTGTCAGAATAACCATTTAAATCAAAGTCTTCCTCTTCGTCCTCCATATCGAAAGCGGTCACCGAGTTTTCGGGAGGAGGCCTCGGCGGGCGGCGATTCAATTTCGATAATGACGTTTTCCGGCCACTGACCGTTTCGTCGTCACCCGATTCAGACGCCGAAGAGTAAATTACTGAATTGACTACACTATCGACGTTTTCACGACTCGATCTGACCGCTTCTTTGATCCATTCCGTTTGTTTTTCGCGATAGTCGTTGTATAACCTATGAGACTCGTCGTCGTCACGATCCCCGGCGTCATCAAACACACCGGTAAAAGCGGAAACAAACGAACTGTCGTTGAATATTACCAACGAGTTGCGCAATATCGATTTGAAAAACCTCAACCACACGCTGTTGAAGAAATAACGTAAAAGAGGTGTCTCGGGACTCTGTTTTCTAGTCTTTAACATCTCAAATACGCTTTCGACGTGGTCACTGGTGTGCAAAATGTCGCTTTCTTCCATGTATCTGTATTTCTCAATTATGAATTCTATATCTTCTTCGTACACCTGACGGGCGTCCGATGTGACCATATCGCCGATTCGTTTGATATCTGGTGAGTCCGAGTACAACGAGACGATCCATCGAATCACGCCGATCGTCATCGTGTTATAAAAGACCAGTTTAGTGCAACACGTGTCGATAAACATCCCGAGCTGCGCCACCCTTTCGATCTGTCTCCGATTGCCCGGATCACAACCGGACATCGTTGACACGAGTTGTGTCTTCAGATTGCGCGGGACGTACTTGGACTTCATGGTCCGATCCGCGGCTTTCTCCGTCTCGTAGTCTTTCATAAAGATATCTGCAAAATGCAGCACTGTTTGGCGCTTTACGGCTCGTTTAACGTTTATCGTCATATCGACGGTGGTACTTACCAAAAAGTACGGAAAAAAACTCGTTCAACGGCTGACGCCGCCGCCCGCTCTCGATTGAACGGGGGGCGTTTTCTGTTTTGTTCGCAACCATTCGTCCACTCCTTTGCGAATGAGGCACATGATCGTTTTGTAATCTATATCAACCACTTTGTTTTTTGAATCGTATATCCAGTGGCGTTTTGCGTCAATCACGATATCGTACTGGTCCTCGTCGAGGTTAGAAGCTAAATCGTCTATAATAACGAACGGGCCGGTCAGATCCTCAATGTTGGAAAGTTCGCGTCGCACTTTAGTAACAGGCTTGTTTTTCAAAGGCGAGCGGTCAGTTAATGTTTTACTAAAGAAATCGGCCTCTTCTATAAAGTGCGCATTCATTCCGTATTCCACGTGGTCGGCAGAGGCGTGGCTGAACAAAACTAACGTGGACTTACCGTCGTTGAAATTGTGTAGCTGACGAAGGAATTTTTTTGCGCCGGGAAACGGTCGCGCGTTTTTATCGACCAGCGTCATATCGTAGTCTACGACAAACACCGTATTGACCGTATAACCGTTGACACGTTTCCGAACGGTTTTTCTTGTAGATTTTTTCCAACGCGCTTTTTTCTTAGGCTCCGCTTCCGCTAGTATCTCGTCGAGATCTTCGTCGCTTCCCGAAGCGTCCCCGTTGTTATCTTCGTCGTCGTCAGCACCCGATAATACGCGAACTTTATTTTTTTTACGTTTTCTCACTACCGCTTCCCCTCTTTCAACCGACTCGCTAACGTCGAAATCCACTCCATTGGGGTTCGTTTCGTCTTCGCTGTCCGATGCCGGTTCCTCGTATCCTCTGATCGTCATCCCCCGTTTCATCTCGCGTGTGAACCGTTTACAGGGTACGGCCGGCGTCTGTGATTTCCGTTAAACGAAACTTGTTAGGGGTGGAGGACGCTTCCACCGTGTACTTACGATATTTGGCCGTTTTGGCGGCGAATATTCGATCCTCTTGCGGTTCCATGTTTGTGGTGGCGGCCAGACTCACGACGTAAGCGTTAGACAGTCTCGGCAACGTATTCATGAACGGCAACTGGCGCAGCGGTTTAGCTTCGGACACCCCGTACATCACCGGCCCCTCTATGGCGAAAACGCTGGCGGTATGAAGGTCGTTGTCCCCGGTGGTGTCGCCCTTTTGGAATTCTAGATTGAATATGCACACATTCGGGTTGTTGGCCAACGAAGTTCGACCCATTACGAACGTACTGGCGCGCATACCCAGTAACAGCGGAGCGTTGAAAATGTTAAACGAATAATACGGTATGAGCGCCGCGTCGGTTGTGGGTTCGCGCGGTTCCAAGTTCGGATCGGCCGCCTGATCCTGCTGCGGCCGCCGTTGCAACACCGTACGCGTCATCAAATCCCGTTTTGTCAGTTCCATATTTTGAGCGTCTACGGAGACCGGTGCTGCGAACGGCAGTTTCAAATCTCGAATGAGGACGAGTTTTTGGAAGAAACGGTGTAAAATCGTATTTGGGTTGCGTTTGTGTTCCTGAAGATAGTTGGCCAATACATCCTGCGGAAAGGTGGTGTGTTTTATCATTTTATCGTTATAGAGCACAAACGCCATCATGTACATGGACATGGAATTAATCCAAGCCTGCGACTTTACCATATATTCAAAACGACAATTAGGATTCACCATGTAGTACAGTGCGTATGCCATCGCCGCGCCTTCGTTTTTCTTCGTCTCTTCCATACCCCTGACGGTGGCGTAATTGAAACCCAGTAGCACGTCGTACATCAACGTGTTTTTGGTTATATAAGGGAAAATAGGCATGAGCGAACGATCTTCTATTATTTTGTCTATCATGAGTTCGTAGTGCGTAAAGTTTTTCGCCTCGTCGTCCAGAGCCGTGTAGTTTTCGCAAATACCTATACGTATATTCAACATCTTCCAGTGAAAGGAACATAAACCGTTAAACACCTCGTCTGAACACGGGCTACCTCCGAAATCCCGAGCCATTTCAAATAGACAGGGTTGTTTTTCCGATTTCACAGTTTTTAGTAACTGTTCCATACTCTTTATCGACGGACATGTGCTCGCAAATATGTTGATGGCCGCCTCGATATTGTGGTTGCTACATTTGCCCTTGGATTCAAACGGGGCGTTCGGGGCCGGAGCGTAGAGCGGGGTGTGTGCCGTAGGTAGTGGTACCGCGTTGCTATCGAACGATCGCCGCGCGCCAGACCCCGAGGTCGATCTGAGTGCCGCGATCTCGCCGCTTACGCGCGATTGGTCGGTGGCGGCGAGAGACGATGCATCTGTACGAATCTGCGTGGTCGATGTCATTTTCCATTCACTTATAACCTATTCTGTAAGCGGTCTTTTCGAAAAGATCGGTGGGCACTCGCGGCGCGGCGCACGGCCGTCAGTGCAGATGTATAGAGCGCCGTGAGAAGGATAAGTTTGTCAAATGGAGGATCACAGAGATGGCGTGAGACGTCTCCTGATCGAACTGGAGGCGATCGGAGAGGTATTTGTAGGACCGTCAGTACACGAAGATGTCACCGACTGTAAGTACCCGGTCGCTTGGATCGATACTTTAAGACGTTATGTCGAATTGGTGGGGACCGGTCAGGCACCGAATTCGCACCGTGTCCGATTCTACATGGACTTGTGCGCTACCGTACTGACAAAAAGAATAATCGCTATGGACATACACCGGATCGTCGGTGGTGACGATCCGGAACAGACGCGAGAGGCATCGGACACAAGACTCGCACATGCGATAATGTTCAAAATGAGCGTTTCCCGCATGTTGGCTTGCGTGTGCGAATGCGTATTGAAAAATACGCCGCCGGTCAACGGCGTTATGGCGGACGAAAGTGACCGGCTCTATCGGCGTTTGGAGACCATGCTAAAAGAGAGGTTTTACAAAAATCCCGCTGACGGTAAATATTACGGTCGCGAAAAGTTTGACATTTCTCGGACCGTGCACGATACGGTGGATGAATGGTTGTTGAGAGAAGCGTTGCCTAACGTCGTCCGCCGAACGAACGCGCTTCCCGGTCGCATAGAATCCGCGCACGTTCCGAGCGAATTGACGTCTTGGAAAACGCGCCTTCTATCGTCCGATCTGTCTTTTTTCGGAGTTTCTCACGTATATTGGCTATGGTTACACCTCACCGCAGCCGGTTTACAGACGATGAATACGGAAAGAGATTTTCTGGCGTTATTTTACGCATTCGATCTTTTCATCTTCTGCTCGCAGTGTTCTTCGCATTTCGTACAACACAGAGCCGTTTTCTATACGCGCGACCCCCAAACGGTTTCAGTACATACCGGCTATTCCGCCCCGCAGGCGGTTCACGGAATGCACAATATAGTGAATCGGGAGACCGGTAAGAAACTCTTACCGCCCGCCATTTTATTGGATTACAGTAATTATTGGATACGTAGTACTGGCCTATAGATTGGTTCGGTTAATATTAAAGACACTCACTGACCGACAGGGATTATAATTTTTTTATTTTCAAAATAACTCTCACCGACCAACAGGGAACAAGGTTTTTTAAACATTTATCCACCCCCCAAATCAACAGTTTGGTGGGTTTGCTCTTCCGGTACGTTCGACGCGTACAACCGTAGTCTCATTCATTTGGGCGAATATTGTTCGGCGATTGTCTTTGTCGAGTATGTTGAACAATCGGCCGGACACGCGATTGCGTATCTCTCGCAACGATTCGCAGTCTCTCTGCACGTGTATTTCCATCGGTTCGCCGCCCGCCGTCGATTGAGAATCCCTGGCACATTTCCATAATTCGACCAATAAAGGCGAATACACGGATAGCACAAATAAGGAAAACGATCGACTGTTTGCGTAGTTCCTGTAGTTTAGGGGCAGAAACAACGGTAACAGAACCATGCCGTGATTTATCAGGTAAGATAAGGCCTCTTCGGATTTGAAATAGTGTCCTTCGGAAAACATGTATATCGCTTTTACATTTGCCTTTCGATATTGCGCAGTATCGTAGACGACCTTTAAATACATATATCTGTTGAAAACGTCACCCTCGAAATAAGTCTGGACGCAGGAAACGTAGAGGCGTAACAGCCGCTCGACATCGATCATCTTGCTGGCCGAACGATGAGCGGACTGAGCCTGTTGGACGTTTTGAAAGAAGTGAGATGGAACCCGACGCCCGCGTCGACGAGTCGAGAGCCCGAGTGGAGGGGGGATACCGTCGGTTCCGAGCCTTTGGCAGATGGCCAGAACGCCGAGTCGAAACGTCTGGATATGTTAAAAACAGCCTTCATGACCGACTTGCCCGTGATGATGGAGGGAAACACTATCGCACAGAGCTTCGCAGCCAGAGTCACACCTCGTGAACGTGTGTTTCACGTGCATGGCGAGGGGACCGCGTTGAACGCATCTGAACGTGTGGTGCGATCGCATCTGCGGTATCTGAACGAATTTGAACCGTTTAAAAACGGTGTGGTGACGAAATCATCGTTGTACGAATTTTTGTTTTACATGATCGTCGAGAAGGGGAGGCGGGAAAGCTATACGAAACGCGTTATAAAGACAATAATGGCGTATTTGAAAGCGGGTGGTGCTTTGGCGATGAGCGTTCTGACGGACGACTCGAAAGAGTATATCGACTCGTTCAGAGGCTTTGGCGGTGTTAAGATGTCGACGTTTTACAGACGCATGGACGCTTTGGCTAACACGCTCGGCGACGACCGGGTCAAACGCATACTCTCTGCGGCACGTTGCAAAAGACCGTTGGTGTTTAACGACGACGAGGAATCGTCTATACTGAGCCATTGCATCAGAGTGTTGCGCGCCAGTGTCGACAAGTACGTGGAACACTCCAACCGTCGTAGAAAAGCATATTTTGACGAATACGGTGACTACGGCAGAAAGGTCGACCTCGCCATTGATATCGACGTAGACGTGACAGATTCGGAAACGAAACCGGGTCGACTACGGTACGAGAGGACGATTTTCGAATTCGCTTTCGCGTACGTTCTCGGGTTCCTCAGCGGAGCGCGTATCAAGTCGACCGTTTTGAGATTTTCACTAGACGACGTGAAAACACTATTGGGCGCCGGTCGTCTCGAAGTGCTGACGAAAGGCGTGTTTGTAAACGTATTTTTACCGGCCGAAGTGTTAAAGAACGACGCGGACTTGTTCGGTCAATTGATGACGTTAAGAACGCGTGGGCGTCTGTACAGAAACGAGAATGATACGGGCCGGGAGCTCGATGTCGAGGATGAGTTGGTGGACTATACGGAAAACAAAGAAGAGGTTCCGCCGGCTGAACGGTTGGAAAAGAGATTTTTCACGCGGACACCGCGCCGGTTGGAACTGATGCTGGATCGCGTGTACAAAAGACTTTTTGGAAATAAAAACAGAACAAAGGGGGTCAGATGGCATTCTCAACGTAGACGATATCTCGGTGCGGTCAATTCCAAATACGGAGCGGCAACGGCGAGCGAATCCGTTGGCCATCGCGATATTTTGACGACTATGGCCTATATTAACAATTCACTGCACATGGACGACGTGCGACGAAAAGCGGGCGAGGCGATAACCGAAAGGTATGAATCGATTACGAGAACTCGATGAATCGATAGTGGAGAGAATTAGAGCGGAAGTCGATATTCGCCGCGTCAGCGCGCAAGCGCCGGTGAATCACCATTTCGCGCAAGTCAGCACTCCCACTCCCCCCACCTGTTCCTATTATTTCGTTCATTCTGTTGTCAACTCGGGTCGGTGTAGTTTGTGTCATTCATTCGTCTACCAAACTCGTGTCATGGATAGTGGCGAGGAGAGACGTGGTGAAATAACCGGTTTTGAAGATACGTCAGCAAGTAACGTTCCTCTGCAATCAGGTGGCGGAGTCGGGGGAAGTCAGAGTTTACCACCGGGTTATCATCAGGTCGGATTGGTCAGTGCGGTAGTTCCGGTAATACTTTTGAAATCGCTCCCAAGTGGACAGAATCAGGGGTCCGTTATCACCCCCACTACCATCGGCACTATCCCTACTACAACTACCGCCATTTCCGATGTCAACGTGACAAACGTGCGCTGGCAGCTACAGCAAGAAGAGACGGATTGGCACCGGCGTCAGTCCAAACCTACTCGAACTTTTGAAAACACATTTCTGATGAACACCTTCAGCGAGGACAATTTTATTTTACGGCCGGAGAAAAAGGAAAATTCCCGACCGTCAGCGGGACCGACGCTGGATCTACTACGCGAAGGATTCGCAGTGTACACGATCACCGAGCAGAATCGAAAAAGAGGTAAAGGAGACATTTTGAAGATTTTTTGTTGTAAATTACCAAAAACCAAAAACTTTCATTTTTACAAGAAAGTAAACGTAGTCGATCGGCCTGATGGTAATTACGAGTGTGTGCTCGGTGAGAACGTGCCCCGACAAGAGTTTCCGCTTTACAACACTTTTAGCCTCATCAATCGCTACATCAAGTGTTTTGCGACTCTGGCTGAATTTAGCTTTGAATTTGCCGTTTGCGAGCCGAATATGTCGAGTGGACTGTCGAATGTGTTGATTGTGGAAAAGGTGTGGAATTACAATGTTGAAACATGTGTTTACGTGCCATCTTACAAGCCGATTGAAAACGATGACTACACGGAGTACGTAATGCGTTCCATGAAATCTTTCTATCTCTGCGATAACATAGAATTCATCTCAACGCTGCACACGAGCCTGTTCTCCAACGACGTGATTCTAAAACGTATTTCTTGCTCCATGCGAAACCAACCACAAGCGACCGAATCTACTGCAAAGCCGCCACCACCATCCAAGCCGGTGGCTCGTTCGCAAGAGAGAAACCTCGCAGAAACTACGATACAGCCGACTGAGCCAAAAAAAGAGACGGGAGAAGGACCACCAAAGAAAAGAAAACGTTTCCTAATTTCCCAGCCGACCGAGTGCGGACCTTCTACCAGCGGGAACGACCCACCACCTACGATACGAGCGGAGGAGCGGTTCACCAATCAACCTACGGCACGAGCGGAGGAGCGGTTCACCAATGAACCTACGACACGAGCGGAGGGGCGGTTCACCAATCCAACTCTGATTGTTTTCAAACAGAACTTTTTCAAACGGTCACAAACATTGGTATGTCCCATATTCATTGAAATTCATTTATCTAAAAATATATGTTTTAATTGAAATAAATCAAAATTGTATGAGTAAATTGTATTTTTTTAAGACCTTAAAAAATCCAGTTATTTTAACTATTTTTTGTCTAATCGACTATAGATCCTCTTCGCTGGATGACTGCTTCGCGGCATTAGTACCGACTGCCGATTGAGACGAGGAGTGTAGTTTAATTTGTCCGGGCCTAAGTTCCTCGGCGAACGACTGCATGAATCTTTTTTGTTCGTAACTGTAGGGTGATTTTGTGGAGACGAATTGTTTTCTTTTTCGTATTTTCGCGCGTCGTTTCGCGGCGCTGTTTCTCGTCGGCGGGGCCGAATCGTCAAGGTCGAATTCAGGATCTGTGTACAGCACGAAAACCGTGCTTCCGGCTTGTTCTTCAGAAAGATTGCGCGCGTCCACGACGCCTTCTCTGTAAAAATACCTCGACCCGCCACCGTTCTTAACAGCTTGCACTATCGGATCGTTAGAAGCGCTCGTTCGTACGGCGTCGCCCTTTAGATTGTAATAACTCTTGAGCGGTAAAAGTTTGTAATGCCTGTCACCCCGCGCGGCCACGTTGAATTCGTTCGTAACCGTGAATTTAGCGTGCACGTAATATGCGTACACCGCGCTCTGTAGTTCGCTCGCGGTCGTCGTCCTATTTAGTCGTTCCAAGGCCGCCCCTTCGACGTTGAGGTGGGTCACGCGTAACATGTGTTTTACGAGAATCTCGCGGAACGCCGGTGATCCGCTCAGTGGTATCAACTCGTATATGTTATCGATTCGCCGTCTGAACGCCGCGTCTATATCCCGCTGACCGGCGCCTGTGCTGAACAACAGGGCGAATCGGCTCAACCGCGAGTCTTTGTTGAAGTTGTCCATAATTTGTAGCATGGTAGTTTTGATCACGTTCAAATAGTCCTCACCGCCGGCCGAGTCTCCGCGTTCGCTCATCAATGCGTGCACGTCGTCTATCCATAGGACGTCGAAATGACGACCCTCCCTCGCGTTTTCCCTCGCTCTATCCAACAGCCATATCATTATCTGTTCAAAGTTTTTCTCGCTCTGACCCCGCCATTTACTCAACAAATCGCCGTAATTGACTAGATATGTTCTAACCCCGTCAACGGTTTCTGCCAGTTTTGCGAGATACGATTCACAAATCTGACGTGCCAAGGCCGCATCACCCGGTACGGTGATCAGTTTTATGGCGCGGACCTCATTCGGCGGCAGGCGAGATTCCAAGTTAACGTCGCGCACCGCTTCACGGTCGCTGCCCGCGCGTAAAATCTCCAACGACGTTGCCATTTCGATCAATTGTTGGTCGACGTTTCCCCGCGACATCACGATGTCGTTCATTAGACCGGCCTGTTCGGGATCGGGGACATACGCTGATACGCCTACGGGTAGCGCTCCGCAGTCCCCGGAACGCACCGATTCAACGAAACCAGAGTCACCACGTCTCGACAACGAATCCAATTCCGTTTCGAACCGTTCGATAGTCCCTTTGACACCGTCATCTTGGTTGTCTTCCGCCAACGCTACGTACATGCGTTCGATCGCGTCGATTGTCATCAGTTCATCAAATTTATCACGGCACTGATTCATCCCGTTCTCCAGGCGTTTCAGTATTTCGACTAGATCGACCGTGTCCATATAATAGACGCTCTGTACGTTTTTATCGTTTTCATAAACCATACTGACCATTTGATGAGTCAGTATAGTAACGTCGAAAACGGACATATACCACGCCATCGCACGTACGTATTGACGTTTAGGTATCAGATCGGTATTGATGATTCCGTATGCTTTCATAATGTAATCGCGGTATTCTTTCAGCCAGGTTTCTAACCAAAGCAAGAGACCCCGATCCCCATACCACCTTTCTCGAACATCATTCATTGTCTCCGGGATAAGTCTTATTAATAATGGCCGGGGCCTTTAGTGACGCGTTCGTAAATGCCTTTAAAAGGCTTGAAACCCTCGCGGGTACGGTTTTCAAATCCAAAGCAGCGGCTGAGGAGGCGTTGAATGCGGCGAAAAGCGACATTTCAAAAACACTAGCTCGAGAAGGTGGAGCGCACGCGGCAACGACCGATTGTCTGATGGAGTCGGTGTTGTCACGAACGGCGGCGCGGGTTGGCGAGACTACCGAAAACGCGGTGTTTCGTGCCGCGGTGGACGTGGCGGACGACGGTACGACCGCGGCGGTGACGTTAAACGCATTGTTGCGCGATATGAGACGAGGACGCGTGACGGAAGTACTAGACGGGTTAGGCGTACCCGCAGACAGCGCGTTCCGTAGCGCGGATTTCGTAGATTATCTGACGCGCGCGTTTCGTGACACATATCCAGACGCGGCCGTTGAATCCGCGTTGCGACGGCCGCGCGACGCGCCGCGGGTACCCGCTGAGCTTTTCGAAAAGACCGCTTACGAAACAGCTGAAGATTTGAGCACGTTGATCGGGCGTTACGCGGCCGCGGAACGGTTAGTGAAAGCGATGGAGAAATCATTGCGAAAAGGACGACCGATCGTGAGCCGTGGACTGTTTTTTGGAATAGTCCTGACGTCTGGCGGCGCGGCGGCGATATACTCCGCTCTGGCTGAAGGCGCCAAGAGGGCCGCCGGCTGTTGGCGCGTGTATCGAGACAAAGACACGGGTGAACTGGTATCGTGTCGTGTACGGTACGCGTGTTGCGAAATAGTCACCGAGGACGGGGGTCTGCCGGAAGACAAGTATTGTCGCAACTACCCCGCCGTCGTCCGGGAAACGTCCTGTGCCGAAGAATGGTCGGGTAGGACGCCCTGTGTGCGTTGCGATCCGTCCGGTACCGGGACGGACAAACTCGAGGTGGCGGATTACGCTGATCCCGGTGACGTTTACGTCTGTTTGACCAAACCGTCTTTGGGCGAAATGCTCGGGCAAGTGGTATTGGACGCACCACACGTACTCGGCGAAGCAGCGAACGATGTGGTCGAAGGTGCTGAAAGCGTTTTTGGACGTCTGTGGAACGAAGCGTTACGCGTGGGCGCGTGGATAATCGTTGGACTCGCCTTGTCGGTGGCGTTGTTGTACTTTTGGGAGAGGAGGTTGGGAAGTACCGGCGAGCCGGAAAGGGAACCCCGCTCAAAAGGCGAAGCAATTGACGCGATAACTCCCCCCTCACCTACATTTCGTGCACAAGCAATAGTCGACCAGTCGGTGGTGAACATATGAGCAACCCCGTTCCTATAACACCGTCGCCGACTTCTATTGTGGCTCAATCGATCGCGATGATTGCACCGGAAACTACAACGGACGGAGCGAAGATGGAAGTGATCGAAAATGTGAACGACTTGGAAGTGATTGGAAATGGAGGCGAGTTGGCCGACGGCGACCATAGCCGCGACGCGGACAAAGTAACGACCGATTACTTGGCTGATTTTGTACGGCTCGCCGGTAAGAAACGGCCCTGTTCGGATGAGAGTCCATCGAATTTCCCATGTAAAAAAATACCTAATTTCTTATTGCCAGATTCGGCTGAGGTCTCTAATCTAACGGAAACATCCGATTGTAGAGTCAACGAAGAGAAACAATCGATGTTACACTCGTATTTGGAATCTTGTTCCAGACTGGTTCCAAACGAAAACTGTTATCGAGACCCCGATGAAGTGATCATAGAAACGTGTTCTGAAAACACTTTTTTACGGGACGGCGAAGAAGTGATCATGGACGACGGGGAAGACGGTTTGAGTACGGATTATCAAACGAGACGCGTCTTTTCCAACATACTGAAAACAGCGGTGGGAATATCATCGTACCGAAAAACGTTTATATCACCCAGTAAGGTTCTGAAAGACGGCCTGGCAACGTTAGCGATCAACATAAACTCGTTGAACACGCAACGCGAGGAGTCTAATGACCAGAACACGATCAAAAAGTTCAAACGGACCAAATACTTTCTACAGATAATCAACGCAGTCAAGTCTCTTCTCTTGGCCATGGACACGTCGAAAGGGGGACGAAAACTAATTGTGAACCATTTGCATCCGTTCAGCTGCTTGTCAAATGAAAAAAAACTCAGGTCGTTGATATTTTTCAACGGATTCGAACCTTTTAACCGTTATGGTTATTCGGATTGCAGATTCTACATTCCGATCAAATTGATCTTCTTGGGCAGTTTTGAACTTCAAACCGACAGGAATTCCGATACCGACGATACGATCGCCTACAATATCGAACTCTCTCGATGTTTCGGCACTTATTTTTACGAATTCTTATTGAGTCTATACGAGGTGTGTTTTGTGAAATTGACAGAAGAATTTGCTAAACACCTGGTATACAAAAATGTGGCCGGTGGTGTGTCATCACTGGCCGTGTACGGCCGCTCGTATGGCAATCCTAGAAGTGGGTATGGCCGAAGTTGTGTTCTGGATGAACTCCAAGGCTTATCGCGGTCTGACAGTATCCGTATTTTGGGTACGTACGGAATCCCGAACCGCGTGTCCCTGATGCGCTATCACGAGGAGGATAAGACTGTGATCGAGAACGAACCTAAACAAGGCGTGGAAGCGGTACTCGTATCTTCGTTTATCAGAATTCGCATCAAAAATAACGGAGTTGTATATATGGACGTTTACGCGCGTCACGGTCTCCAACTTGTAAACGATGAAGACGAGGATGTCTGCGAGTAATCTGTTGTAAGTCGTTCGATATATCGAACTGTGTGGTTTACTGTTTTACAAAATAAATTATTTCAAATAACTTTTGTAATTTACTTCTCGATTCAACCCCTGTAATACGACGGTTATGTAACTCGGCCGAGCCAAATTTCATAACAGTCGATTTCGGCCGAATCCAGGTTGCACCGACATCGTTTAAGTGGGGAAGATCACCGCGATCTTCAAAGGGTCGGGGTAAATCCAGGGCGCAAAGCCATTGGAGGCCAAACTCGCTTGGTCCGTGTAGGCCGGTAAACCCCTCGGGCAGTTACTGACTATTCGGTCCATATTTAGATCACCCCCGTCACAAGACCGATGGGGTATCATAACCCATTCAAATTTCTAATAATCTTTTTTATTTTTCTCCCGAAAATTCTCGTGATTGGGCGGATAATAAGTGCTTACGAAGAACATGTCCGCGGACGAATTAAAACGGATAAGAAAGACTTTGCGAGAGTTAGTGAAACGGGAGCGACAGCGTTCTAGTTCACCGACTGTAAATAACCGACGCGGAAGACGCGTAAGTAAAAAAGATGAAGTATCAGCGCGAAACACAGTAAAAAGGGGGAAATCACCATTGGCGACGAGACCACCTAAAGATACAAACATTTATTGCATTCATTGTAAAAAGAAAACTGTCACAATAAGCGGTGTCATGAAGAAATCCGCAAACAACCGGAATTATTATTCCGGTGAGTGCAATACGTGTCACAAGAAGAAATCTCAGTTTGTCTGAGAGGTAAAATAGAAACAAAAATAAACGCTTGGTCTTTTATTGCGAAAAAATGTTACATCACAAATGAACATCGAAACTTTCTTCTCAGATCTGACGCTTCCTTACTAGACGCTCCAATGAAGATATCTTTTAAAAGTTTACGTAAAACAGCGCGTCCGTCTATTTTGACTAAAAATATTGGCAAGAGGACGCGATTATCTTCTGCCGCCGCAGCATAGACCGTGTTAAACACATATCGGACGAATAGCCATAGTTTAAATACAATATATTCGGCCAATAATAAGTGCTTTGAAGATTGGTCTTCGGCGAGAGCGGGCACCGTAATTGTGAAGACGTCGTTTTTCTTTGATGGTCTCGATTTGTTTAACCCGTCCGTATCCAAAATTATTCGTAAAATCCAAAATAGAGTGGAGCGCTCTTCGCTCGCGAACGGGTGATTTTTTTTCCTGGAATTTGCTCGGATTTCTTCAGTGACGGTGGTCCGTACTAAATTCGCCGGCTTCAGATTTGTCGTTGCGATCGCAGACAGATGGAGGTCGTTTCCTCGTGTGTCGAGCGCGTTGATGTACATCTTCAACCTCTCTCGTTCCAAATCACCGACACCGAAGAGATTACAGAAACCGTCGACTTTCTTCTCGGTTGTGCTCGATTCGCCCCGAACCTTTTTTACGAGTGGACGGCTGTTGGTCCCAGTACATCTCTTGGTCGACTCGTCGTATTTGATTTTTTTCTTGAATTTCTCCGCGTCTTTATAATTGAATTTCACCGACGGTTGGGCGTTGACCTTAAATTTTTTCTTGTCAGGCTCGTCGTCATCACCGGCGAGTCCTTTGAACATTTACTTTATTGTACTGCCATCATCGTCTCTGAGAATTAGCACTCTATTTCGCACTGATCTTTCTACGTGTTTTAACTCTTGCTTTCCGAACGTTGTGCCGTAATCTGATTGATCGGTACACGCAAATTTAGGAACGCTTCTGAAGAAATAGAACCTCCACCTTTTTTGGCCGCCGCGCCTCTAGGAGCTCTGGTCGACTTCAAAAGGGAAACGCCCTCCTTATACCTCACGACGACCTTTCCCACCGTGTCGAGTATTCCCGTGTAAACTGTCGCCCCACCAACACTTTTGGCGCTGGTACCGTATCTACGCCTTTTGTTAACGTTGTCAAATCCGTTATCGATTATTGACGACAGGGCTTTGTCAAAAAGCAAAAGGAGTAAATGCTTTACCAACGCGAAATTTCGTTCACGTAACCGCCCGGACTCCTCTTCGCGCAACAGTTCGGCCGCGAATGGATCTGAGTTATCCGCGGGCTTATCGTAAATACCGTCCCGCTCCATTTCGCTCGCTCGTTGATTTCTGCGCAAAAACTCTTTTATTGCTCGTCGAACCGTATCGGTGGAGTTGTATCTGATCGATTCCTCGTAGCAGCAGGTTTTCGCACGTTGCGTCAACCTCTCGGCGGCGTATTCGCTCACGTAAGGCGCCGTACAACCGGTCACAACCTCATAACGTCTTCTCAGATCGACCGGCGTCATAAAAAACATATAACATAAAAATTCCGCGAGAGCCGTAACGTCGGCAATGACGTAAAGCGTCGCTTCCGGTCTGGATTGAGATTCTTCGTCTAAACCTCCGAAGCTGTCGTTCGCACCGTCTAAGAAATCGATTCCCGGTTTTGGTCCACCTTCTATGAGCAATTTTGAAAGGGCGCCGAGTCTTGACAGGAAACGACAGTGTTCCAATTCTTTTTCGGCGTCCGTCATGGGTTGTGTTCGATTCGCGCTGCCGCCATCGAAAGCAACGCCCGTAGTAGTTGCTGGCATCGTTTCGTAAGAGTCTTTGTCGAAAAAAGGTTCACCTTTTTTTCTAGTATACAAATATGTACGCAAAAAGTCCGAACAGCCACAAAACAGCGTGGGCGAATCTCTAAAATGTGCCTTGACGATAAATGGCCGTCCCGTTTTGGCAAAGGACTGATTATTGAAATACTTCGATATGCACACCTTTGTAGCCAATACCAGTCTGCGAGCGAGCGCACTCAACGGATCGTCCATGTGCGGTTTGACAATTTTTTCAAAAACTGCGTTCGCAATTCTCATGCGTTCTAAAAACAATTCCTCAGATGCCACATCGCGCACAACGAAGAGGGCATTGTCAAAAAGACGAAATCCACGATCACTATCTGTACTCTTTACCACATCGATCCGCATCGCCGGGACGGATCGATTCGCTACAGACGGGTCGGGCGTTAACTCACCGAATAATTCCATAACTAGCCGCTCTTACTGGAATCGGCATCCCGAAGTGTCACTGGTGACGGCGGCGTCGAAAGCGATTCCCCCCACTCGGGTTTACGAGCCGCGCGGGACGGAATAGAGGTCATCCCCACCACTCGCGCCGGTTATAAAAGCCCGGCGCGCGGCGAGCTCCATCAGTACACCACTCGTCTCCTTCTTTTTGAGTTCGCTCTGTGCACTTCAGACACATCTTCATCGGTACGCTGCCAGCGATGGACAACTATCGCATACCAAAACTACGCTCGCCTGTAGAATATGAACAAAAGTCTGTTCTAACCGAATACGCCCCTGACCGACTGTCGTATTGGCGAAGATGGCCGTCCCCAGACCGACGTGAACAAAAGTCGTCTGCTCCGTCTGCTCTACCTTCCTACGCCCCTGACCGCCCGTCATATTGGCAAGATCAACGCGGATCGCCGGAGATGAAGGAAGGCCGTTTTCGACGTAGACGGCGCCCAAGAGGGCCTACCAAGACGGCGCTGAGAAAACAACAAAGAAGAAAAGCGGCCGAAAAACTAAAGGCTAGTCACTCGAAAACCTACATTCCACGACGGATCGAAACGGACGACGTATCCTACATTCACCAACGGATCAAAACGGACGACGCACGACGGCCTCTTCAAATCAAAAATGTTGAAGTTAAACCGTGTTACGTTGTGTTGAACCGTGATCACGACAACCAACCTGGACTGACGGCGTTGGAACGAGCTATAAAACGTATGCAACGAGCTATCAAACGTATGCGGATCGCCGATCACGAAGTTGAGTTACAAGATTCGACCTGCGCCGTAAACAAGAGCGACAAAGCGGCTATGATTCTCTTGAATTTCATCAACAATTGCAACTTTAACGAACCCGAAATTCAAAACAGAGGTTACTGCACCACCACGGAGTTTAAACCTGCCCATTACACCCAGCCATCGATGAAATCAACGCCTGACACCCAGTACTTTTCTCGGGAAAGAGGTTATTTCACGTATCATATTCATTTATAAAAGAGGTACCATTTACATTAAGAAAATTCTATTGTATATTATAATTATTTATTAATAGATTGGTTGTAAATATTTTTAAAGTTTTGATCGAATAATTAATATTGAATACCTTTTGATTTATATTTAAACTAACACAAGAGTTGCACTAACTAATACATGTTAAAATATTATATTTTGCTTAAATGACCATAAGAGTTATTATTTAATAATAAATTGTTTGTTAAATATGTTAGATATAAATTGTTGTGGTGTAATAATTTGTTACAATATACATTTTAAAGTGTAATAAATTGTAAATATTTTATGTTATTAAAAGTGTTTTTTTTTAAAAACTCCTACGAATCTATCGGGATCCCGTTAACTGTATATTTGGGACTTCAGACATAAACATAGACCGTTTCAGACACAAACGTGTTGGTGTTGTGTAAATCTGTGTTATCAAAGAGACATGTTTGAGCATTTTTTATATGTTTACAATTTCTTTGGTGGAATTAAAACGTGTATATTCATGATCATATCACGGGTCACGTTGTAAATAATGTCAATAATGTACCAGCATATGTTTTGTGGGGGAAGCTGTCGAGTGGATACTCGAATTAAGCGGCTCCAATAGATGAAGAACCACAACATCCATTAAGTCGTAGCCGTTTTCTCAATTTCTTCGATATCCATAAACGTAATATCTCCATTACACTTTAAATACATTTTTAGTCGTGTCGAGACTATTTTTTGCCATGAAACCGGCCTCTAATTGGTCGAAAAATACTCAAATCCTATTGTTGGACGGTACACGATCTCGGCCGAACGCCTTTCGTCTCCCCTCACCATCTCGTCCGCCGTAGCCGTTGGCCGCTACCTTTTTCTTGCGCTTGGCCGCTTCCTTTTTCTTGCGCTGCAACTCGCCAGTCTCGTAATAAACCCGACCGGTGGTCATTCTGGAAAACACGAACTTATCCCTTTTCGTTCTCCGTACAGGTCCCTAGCGCACATAAAGGGCGCGCGAGATATTGATCAGAACGCGCTGGTAACTGCTTTAAATTTCTGGTTAACCACGTGAGGGTCCGTAACCCGCACGAGAGTGTGAAAAATTCAAAGTCCCCTTTGCGACCACCCTCTCCGACGTCCGCCGTAAGACTGAGTATTTCCCCCACCACTTTTTGGTTCGGTCAACCCTTTACTCTCGACAACCCCCGACCACCGACCAATAGGATTCGAGTATTTTTCCCGCCAAAAATTTTAGCCAATCAGAGAGCCGGATTTTTTTGTTCGTCGAAAATTACATCTCGACACGCCGCCGAAATTGCATATATACGAGGTATCGTTCGCGCGCGACTCTTTAGCTCCTTGCCCATAATAATGACTCCTTCAAGGAAGGAGCAGCGGGGAGGGGCCGGCGCGTCGCTTACTGGGGTGGTTTTTTTTAAATTTGTTAAACACATTTTTACTCGAGAAAAATTTTGAAATCTCCGACCGACTTTCCGTCAAAATAAAAACGCTCTGATTTACACCTCTTTTCGCGCCAATCCTAGACGTGACGATACGGCCGTTTCGGCGTCGTATTTGCGTTAACGGAGTACTTCGATGGCCCGCGTTGCGGACGGCATTGACTCAAAACGGCAATATGGACACGAAGTGGAGAGCGGCAAAAACTTACGAGTTTTACGGTCCGGCAGAATATAAAACTCTGCAAGAAAAGTTTTGAAATCTCCGGCCTCCGTCAGAATTAAAAAAATAAAGACCCGATTCTCAACATGTGCCCCGCAAATATTATAGTAAAAACACTCTTCGAATTAGCTTGCGAGACGTTTACTCTGTCGCTCGATGATGCGAGCGTAATCGAGAGTTTGCCATTACCGCGACTCGTGAAAAAATGTACAAGAGCATTAGTAAAAGACCTCTGGTTGAAACAGGGGCCTTTACATCGTCCCGAAGATTTTGATTATTCGAGCGTAGACTTACTGGACATGACGAGATCGGAGTTGAATATGGTTATGAACTACCCGGATAACGAGCTAGGAATTCCGGAGTTTGTATCGCTCGAAGACTGTCATATAGTGTGGGAGTACTACGTATGGGTAAATGTGGAACGACGTGTCAGGCTGTGCGCATATTGTTACAGTTACATTTCATTTATATCGCTAAACGATGAAATGGGAGAAAGCAAGTGGGGGATGTCTCCTAAATGTTGGACGTTTTATCGAGAAATCAACCATTGCCATATGGGTGCGGATGGAGTGTTGGGGAACATAGTGTTGAAGCATGATAACTACTGCGATATTTGCGTCGTAAAGCCACTTTACTTTATAATTGACCGTGAAGAGTGTTTTATTCGATTTCATTATCACGAAAAACCTTTTCCCGGAAACGGCAACAGTGACAGTGAATCGGATACGGACGAATACGATCATCACAGTTCAAAAAGGGTGGTTCCGGTGCCATCATTTTCCAACGCCCGGGTAACTTAGTTTTACACAAAATCAACGGTTATGCTGAAAAATAAATTAGTTCAAACATTTTACAGTCTGAAATTTATTAAAACATCCCCCCCGATCCAATATACAAGACTAAGTGCCGATTTTAAGTGATAATTGTAAAAAAAGATGTAGTAAAAATATTTATGAAACTTTGTTTGTTTGAACATCATACACACATAAAGTTGAAATAAATATATTTGTTGCCAAGAGAAACATATAAAAATATGTACAATATTTACTCAAACCGCAATAAGCACATTATTTCATTTAACCCTTTGATGGTCACGGTTGGATACTGCAGTTAACGAGAAAATTATATTAAATCGGGTTCCCGCCCGATAAGTTATTAGTTTTTAAAAACTTTACGAATATGCCCGTTTGTATATAGTCAAAAGAGCATATTCGTAAGTTTTTATTGAATTTATTTAAAAATAAATTCAATACATATGATATAAAACTAATTTATTTTCAACATTTATTACAAAAAAAAAAAACTAAAAACAAATAAAATAACACAAATATAGAATAAAAATATACACAAAGTCGAAATTCGCGTATCCCACAGGTTAAAATTTGATATTTGGATCATCGAAAGACGTGAGGTCGAATTGACTGCACCCACTCTGTCCGAAGTTTCAAGTCGCGAGCGGTCCGAATCGGTATCGCTTCCATGCGTTCATCAGCTTTGCATATCGATTTACGGCATCTGAACACTCGTCCGATAGGTCTCTCATGATTTGGTAATCTTCTACGCACCATGAATGAGGCATCTGAATATACCGTATATAACTGTGTTCATGCAGAATATCCACTACATTTTTCGAAAATTGAATTTCCTTCCACATGATTCCGACGATGTAATCTTGTAGGGACATTGGTAACAGGTTGATCCCCTCCGGCACGAACTCCATTATCACCGCAACCGTCAGATCTTGAAGAGTTTTCGGGTTAATTCTATCCGTCACTCTCTTCGCCGTGACCGTAAGATCTTGAATGGTATTCGGACTTCGCGATTCGCTCATGGTGGGTGTCTGAACCGACATTCTTATCAAAAATGAGTGTCAGGCACGGGAAGGTCTAGTAAAATGGAGTGGGAGAACGTCACGTGACTTTCTAGGAACTTATTATGTCATGGACGAACAAATGACAGGTCGGAGTTCCGTATCGGGATAACCTTCAGATGACAACCGATTGTTGGGTCATTCGGTAAACTATCGAATGATGCCACCCCCACTCAACCACCTCGAGTATAAAATCGCGCCGCCGCGGATCGACGTTCAGTCGTGATTCAGACGCCTAGAAATGCTGTCCTGTGGAGAATTTTCATTCTTGTTTCTTCACCCTCCCTTCCCGGTCATCGTTCCTACGGACAAGTGCTGTGCGTGCGGTATGAATAGATTCGTGAGATCAACGCGGTTGGTGAGGGAAAATCTGTTAATCTGCCCCGCGTGTAACCACGCTATGCGCCAACCACTAGATTTTCCTCTATTTCACCGGGCATGCAACAGCTGTAATCACTCGTGCGTCAGGTGTTCCGAAAACCCACCGAAGAACATCTTACTGAAAGCCACGTGCGGAGCTTGCTGCGCAACTACAGACTTCTTTTTCGAGAGCGGTGAAGAGGGAATGATGTGGAAGTCGAGGAGTTTCACCATACTTCCCGGCCAACTGCGCTGGAACACACCATGTCGAAGTTGCAGCTACATCCCTACCGGATGGAGGCACGATACCAAAACGCAGTTTAATCGTTGGATCCCATTCACGATGATCATCGAGCCGACACCCGTAATGATTGTAGAGGATTAGAAATAACGTAGTTAAAATTTTGGATTGTAATAGATAAACATTTGTACACTAACGATCGTTATTTGTAATCAATAAAGTTTTTTTTTGTTATTCTTAGGGTGTTTGTAGTATTTTTTTTAAAAAAACCCTTCGATACATCGGGAAACCGATGATATCAAGTTGCGACATGGTAAAATTTGACATCTTAAAATATTTGTGTGCAAAATAATTATTTTAAATGTACAATTTTTAACAAGAGTCCGGATCCCCTCGGACGTGTGTTATATGTGAATTTGCTTACTACCATTTTGTAACTGCCGCTTCCTTTTTTTCTTGCTCTGCAACTCGCCAGTCTCATAATACACTCGACGGGTGGTCACTCCTCGACTCGACATTAAGAGCGGCGAAAACTGTATGTGTTTTACGGACCAGTTTTGCGATTCGTCGGAAAGTGTAATCTGACCGTGGAAAAAAATTTGTTTGTGAGCGAATTTACTTTTACACGCAGTGACGGTGGTGACAATTGTGGCTTCCCGCTCGTTCCACCACCACCGTTACGGTGCCAAAACTGTTGACGAGAAGAGCGGTGAAAATGGTTTGTATTTTTGCGTTTCTCCGCAAATTATAATCCGGCCGGGACAAAACTTTTCTGTGGTAAAAATATTTTTCTTTGAATCATAATAATAATAAAAACAAATTCCAACTAGCGACGCGCCGGCCCCTCCCCGCTGCTCCTTCCTTGAAGGAGTCATTATTATGGGCAAGGAGCTAAAGAGTCGCGCGCGAACGATACCTCGTATATATGCAATTTCGGCGGCGTGTTGAGATGTAATTTTCGACGCGCGCAAAAATGCAGCCTTCTGATTGGCCAAAACTTTTGGCGGGAAAAATACTCGAATCCTATTGGTCGGTGGTCGGGGGTTGTCGAGAGTAAAGGGTTGACCGAACCAAAAAGTGGTGGGGGAAACGATCAGTCTCGCGGCTGACGTCGATGGGGACGGTCGCAAAGGCGATTTTTCAACACCCGTAACCACTTTCGAGAACGAAGATAGATGGCCGTAAATGGAATGTCTACGTGAACATTTCGTTACGACCGTGCACGAACAATAGAGTTTGGGCACTGCGCAATCATTTTGGCGGCAAGATCTCCAGTCGTTGGTGAATGTCAAACTGTTTATTAGTATTGTAAATTATTATATTTAATAATTTGTAAATAAAATCAAAACATATTTTTGTGTTGTTAAATTATTCGGAATCTATTATTTTTATCACGATGATGTGTTACCAAGTCTCAACAGAGACCATAAAAGTCTACCCGGGGTTCAGCCGAGACAGTAAGAAGTCACCTGCAAAAAATATATGTCTATATCGAACTCGGCCGAGCTCCGAAAAGGTTTACATGCAGTTCGGCCGAGCCCCGTGAGCAGTCCTTGGCACTGACTAACAGAGACCGTAAAAGTCTACCCGGGACAATGTATTTTATTCTTTAATAAATTGTAAATATTTTATGTTATTAAAGAGTGTTTTTTTTTAAAACCCTACAATTTTATCGGGATCCCGTTAACTGTATATTTGATAATGTAATAATAAGAGTGATGTTCCGGGACAACGTAGTTAATGGAAAAATCTATCATTTTTCATATCGAATCGGTTCCCCGCTCGATAAATTATTAGTTTTTAAAAACTTACGAATATGTCCATTTGGATACGGACATATTCGTTAATGCAATATACATTATATAAAACTAATTCATTTTCACCATGTATTACAAAAGATCACAAGCATTAGGAGTTAAAGGATTAAAATTTAAAACGCATTTCTTGACATGAAATACATTTATTCTTCTCGTAGTGCGGTCGTCGTCCGCAACCTTGTTCGATTCCTCTGGCGTACACTACCACGATGGCGAGGACTCTCCGGTGACTCCTCTCCGCCGTCGGGTCGCAGACCGTGACGATAACGAGGACTTCCCGGTGACTCCTCTCCGCCGTCGGGTTGCAGATCGTGACGATAGCGAAGACTCCCCGGCGACTCTTCTTCGCCGTCGGGTCGCAGACTGTGTCGAGAGCGAGGACTTCTGCTGCGCGATCTTTGGTCAAAATTGATGGTACCATCCATAATATCCAATACATATGATTTTAAGTTGGAAGCGATATAATAAAACTGATTGGCTGGATTTGTTTCCGAAAGAAAACTCATTATTCTAGTCATTTCGTTATTTTCTCCCCCCCTCTGCTCATAATCGTATACGTTAACCATAAATAATAAAAAATTTTGAAGACTTCTTTTCGATCTAATAAAATTCTCAACGTTAACGTCCGTACGCACATCCATATCTCAGTTGGTTGCAAACCTCTCCAATAGAAATAGCGAACTGACTCAGTTTGCCGCAATGAACTCTTTATTATAGTGGGTCTAGCGAGTGGTGGGGGCTGAGCGATTGGCCACGCCCCGTAGCGTTGAGATTGAACGCGTTTCATAACCGGACGGGTTCCCGATGTAATCATTCGAGTTTCATAACCGGACGGGTTCCCGATGTAATCATTCGGTTACGGCCGTAATCAAGGTACGCCCCAAACAAAATCGCACCGAATTGAAAGTATATTTCATCAGTATGCTGATTCGATTATATAATTTTTTTGTTTGTTGAAATGTTACACTACAACGCGATGGTGTCAATTACAACTCTTCATGTCGTCACGTTTCGAGTCGAAATGAAGAGCGGTGAGATCATTTGTATTTTTGCGTTTTCAGGATGAGTCAAATCCGGGTTGAGACAAAACCTTTTCGGATAAATAATAAGATAAAATAAATATTAACATTTTTATTTTAAAATGTACAAGCAAACATATGATTGCTTCTGTTTTTAAATAAGAGTATTACTAGTTCAAATTTACTGTCAGTGATTGGTGGTCGATATCCTCTCTTCATCCGGCGGGTTGAGTGAAGCGGTGACAAGTGGATCATGAAAAGATACTCTTTTCATAATTCTATAAAACTAATCATGATTATGCACGACAACACTTGGCCAAATCCGATGCAGTAATGTCAAGAGTATTTATGTCAGGAGTATTTTCGGAGCAGCATGCGAGTCTACGTTTATTATCCTTTTGATCTCCCTTCAGCTGCATGTTGAATCGAACAAACTTGCAGAAAGGTGAATTCCGAGCATGGTCTGCGAAGGGATCGTCATTTTCCTTCCATTCGCCCAAAATGACACCGCAGTACACACATTTGGTGGAATAGTTTGTAGAATGCACGGGTACTAAACCGGCATCTGCAAATTCTTTGGCAGTGGGTGAAGTTTGTTTCCAGTCGGCGAACATTTTCGCCCTGACAGAAGGTTCATTTATGTCTAGAAGAGCTATGTTGTCAGCACACCATTTAGCAAGAAGTTGTGCGTTGGAAAAAGTGCACACGAATCCTGGTGAGTACAACTGGTGGTAGAGACACTGTTTGGGTAAGTCCTCATCCCGCCCAGCCTCGTCTTCACCACAATCGCTTATCAGCCTTGGAAAAAGTGATGCTCTTTCTAGTGGAGGGCAACCGAGCTCCTCCAGACTAAAGACTAATCGTCTGGTATCAAATAGTTGTTCCAACACTCTAGCCTTCTCGAGATCCGGCGCATAGAGCACTTTCATATGTGAACAAATCTCGTTCAATCCAACTAGCAAGTCCTCATAATCACTGAACCCACACGAAAAGTCCAGACCGTGATAATGATGGCTCAGCCATTCGTTGCGGCGATCTCTGGTGTAAGTACCGGGCGAATAACGAGGTGTATCCTTTGGCGGTTTGAATATCCAGTGCTGAGCAGATCCGGTCACTATGTCCACCACGGTCAATTCCTTAATAAAAACATCGTTAGTCTTCTTGCTTACAAAAGCGTTGAAATCTATCACCGCCATTTTCATTGTAGTAGAGGTGTCGTGATGAAGCCGACAGATACAAGAGAGCGAATGACAATAGGGCGGGCAGCGGAGCCGTCTTATATAGACTCGCTAGAAGGCGGAGCCTAGTGATTGAGCCTGACGAAATCGGTCGACGGGTTGTAGTTGGACGCTTTATCATGAATAACGAAACAGTACACAGATGTATGACCAGGAAAGTCCCCCGATGCCTAAAACTCTAAACGTATGCTGATGTAATTTATTTATTTTGTTAGAGCAAATGATAACGACCACGAGGCGCGATTCCTGAATATCCCCACACACAACCTGGGAATATCCCTCGGAGTCCCGATGGAATGCTATTACCGGTCTTTATCATAAGATCATTTTACAATGAATGACAAAGGCGTGGCTATGGGCAACGCCATATTACTGGCTCGTTCGGGCGCGGCTTTCTATAATAATATCACGCAAAGGATGTCCTGGTCGTTATCATTCACGAGCGACGTCTTTTATGGAGACAGATTTATCGACGACGATGTGTGGTCATTGCCGTTCGCAGAAATCGAATATTCGGTTATACCGAATATGAGAAATGCGCTGAACGAGTTCAGTAGCGGTGTAATAGGAGCCGAAACACTTCGTTTTTGGTCGACTCTGAAAGAGGTCAATCGTGGTTCTGACATAGAAAAGCTTTACGCCGAGTCACTTAACACCGGCGATAACGAAACTCTGTCGAGCGGTGGCGATGAATATCGTAGCGTAAATGACAATACAAGACTTTACGAAATGCTGACGGCAGATCTGGAAAAAACGAACGATTGGCGCGACAAGGAAAATACAAAGATCGTGGAGGCGTGGATACGGGCGACGGATCACGTGGTCGAGGTGGCGCGGGGCAACGATAATTTGAAAATCGAATTCGAGCGGGTATACGAAACGGACACTGCTTCGGGGGGTGGTGTTTTTAACGCCAGTTTTAATAACGAAGCGATAACTCGTGCCGAATCGATAAAAATGATTTCGCCGTTTGGATTTTTAAACAAAGCTGCTGTTTTTGGTGGCGGGGGCGAGTCGTCCATACGTTATAAATCTTACATGTTCGGCAGTAACGTGTTTTTGTTTGACAACAGCTTGACGTCTTATGACGCTTTGGATTCCCTCCTGCCGCCGGACACGGACAAAAGACATTTACAACGCGCTTTCGATATGAATGACGCCGAATTGGACAAATTCATTTCTGACGTTGTCACGCTGTCAGGTGGGACGGTGGTGGATTGTCCGCGGTACGGCGGGTGTGTACGTCCCGGCAAAAGGTCCGCCGCCGGGTCGTCAAGACGTGCCAAACGCGGTCGCGGAAACGACGGCGATTCGATGGACGGCGCGGGTGGGTATCAACGCCCACCGTCGTCTAGTTTGCGGTTCACCTCGTTTAACAAACTGAACAACTGCGTACAATTTACATTCAGCACGAATGATCGCAGATATTATTATACCGCAAATATATTTTGGCTGAGAGCAGACGATTATTGCACTACGGATCTGGTGTACAGACGGTCGGCGGTGTCCAGTCTGTGCCAATGCCAAAGACCCACCCTGGCTTGGCGCGCCTGTTTGTTGATAACGCCGATAAACGCCGCCACCGTTTGCGGCGAAATGCGGGTAGAACTCGACAGAGTCGTGATGTCCGCATTTGCCGCCGTGCAGTTTGCCTACAGAGAAAAACAAGCCACGACGCGATTGGCCGTTTTGTCCGGATTTCTCGGTATGCCGATCATACCGATCAATTCGTCATATCTAATCCCAAAACGCAGGATAAGAAACAACGAGTGGTTTCCGATGTGCGTGTTTCATCGTTGGTTGAGGGCGTATACCTACTATGTTTGGTCAAAGTCGGACCAAGTTTTGAGCATGCTCGAACACAAAGAAGGACGTGGTATTATCATACATAGACCCATATTCATGACGGGAACGGACGAGGAGACAATGGGTCAGAAGGTATTCGTGTCTCATGCGACATTCGAGGACTATGTGCAAAAGGCGTTGTTGTTAACGAAATATTACCTGATCAACGGCTATACGGATCCATCGCGCGACGGAGCCAGATGCGCGGTAGCTTTCGTACGTGGCAAAACGGATATTATAGAAATAGATTTGGATTTTGAAGTTGAGGATGACGATGATGATTCACAAAGGTTGGAGCGGGAAGAAGAACGGGCAATCGTGGGCGGTCCAAACAAGTTATGGTGCGATCTATTCGAGGCGCCCAGTGTTCTTTACGTAGACGTCAGAGTATTAGGAATTCTCGGATTCAATCCCGTGTCTTTCGCAACGGCACGCAACGGCGGCGGACGGACGTTCGAACACGCCGATCCCGTCACGGGTGAAATTTGTACCGTGTACTGTTCGGTGTTGTTGCGCCCGTTCGACGACGAAACAAACACCGTGTTGAACGAGACGGACGACGGGACCGATGAATCGGTGGAGTGCGAAAACCTCGTCGACGTACCTCGCGTGCTGCGTACCGAGACAGTGTCACCGCACCAAAGTCCGCTGGATGCCCACAGAACGGTGGAAATCGCGATGCTTCAAAACGGCCTACACGTGATAGTGCACGATCGGTACCGCGAGACCGTCCACGACCTCGGCGACATTTGGCCGGGCGTGCGTCTGATCAAGATCAATTTCGTGGACCCCCAATTGAAGCACGTAGAGTTTGCGTTTTTCGCTGGGGGCGACGACCGCGAAGAAATGACTTTGGAACGGTTGCACGCTCTCAGCGATCACTGTTCACGCGAGAGACTCCTGTCAATCCCGATACTGTACACCGTCCAACACGAAGTGCTGAACAGGTTGTACGGCGGAGATCCCGCGACACAATATAAGTGATTTGAGGGACAAAAACAAACGTATATTGAACCATTATGAGTACGCAACCGGTGTACACGACAGCGCGTGAGCGCGGTGGTAATTTGAACGCGCCGCTTTTGCAGCGCGCCGAATCCGGCGGTTTTGAATGGATACAGTACGTGGGATACGTTCTGGCGGCGGTGATCGTCCTGTGGGGAGTGCTTTTCGCGTTGTTGCGTTTAGGCGTTGTCGGCCCTAGAGACTGGTTGTACGACAACACGAAATGGATACCGTTACTAGGTGAAAACTCTTGGGCCCGACGTACAGCGGTCAGCGGCGGTAATTAGACCGTCCGCGCACAAATCAAGTAGTAATATATTCCACCCCACCCGTGATAGATCGTTATCAAAACGAACGTCCCAGTTAGGTAATCGTTATTATTTCTTATCTTCCGAAGGATCGTAAGAGGAAGAAGGGTAAGCCTATCGAATCCCGCGATGTGCGGATTCCGACGCGTTGTTTTATGTGCGCACATTGTGTTGTTTCCACTTCTCGCAGGAACGGTACCGGTGAGTAGGCGTGCCACTATTCACCATCTCGACTTTCCGGGCCGGTATGCGGATTATTTTCGAGCGTACGGTTACACGGACGAAACACCGCTGCCGCTTCTTCCGTACAAAACCGGTGACGGCGTGGAGGCTGCGGTCGATCGAGAGCGTCAGCGTATGGCGGTCGCAATCTCAAAGTTTCAGGAATACGCAAGTCTCAACGTCACCGGAACGCTGGACGAGGCGACCGTGCGGTTGATGAATACGCCCCGCTGCGGTCTTCCGGATAATGAGTATCCCAGATCGACGGGGCGCATCGCGAAGAGATCCGTCAGAAGATGGAGCGATGGAAATGAAATAAAATGGCGCTGGGACGCGGGGCGGTCTTCGGACTTTTACCGGCTTTCGGCTCGCTTCGCGCCATACGTACATACCGCGCTTCAGGCGGCCTTCGATACGTGGGCGAACGGCACCGCGTTGAGATTTTCTCGCGCGCGTCAGGCCGATATTGTCTTGTCGTTCGGCCGGCGTGACCACGGTGGGTGTTCGTACGAGTTTGACGGGCCCGGAGGCATTTTAGCGCACGCGTTTTATCCGGGTGAAACCGACGAAACCGGAGGTGACGTACACTTTGACAGTGATGAAACATGGTACGCCGGTCAGCGCCGGCGGGAGTACGACCGTGAAGAAGACGAATGGGAGACCACTAGCCTTTTTCACGTCGCCGTACATGAAATCGGTCACTCGATTGGGCTGTCACACAACCGGGATAGATCGTCAGTCATGTTCCCGTGGTATTCCACCGAGTCTGTGGATGCCTTGTCACCGAAACTTCCAGCCGTAGATTCGATGTCGGTCCGCAAACTCTACTCCGATCTATACGACGACGGAGCGGGTAACGAGAGGGTACCTACGGAAGGCGAAAGAGAAGAGATACCCGTATCCCATTGCGGTTGGCACGGCCCTTACGACGACATAACCTACTTCGAGGAGGAGATTTTCATGGTAAAAAACGGCGCGCTGTGGCGATGGTATTTCGGCCGTCCCGTCGAAATGGGAACACACCGGTTGGTCGATCATTTCGGGGACCTGCCGCGATTCGGGCGGATAGACGCTTTTCACTATGACGGCACGCGTCGTTCTGTCGTCGTGGTGACGGGTGACGATCTGTACGAGTACGCGTTAACTGCGGTCGGCCCGTCCCTCCGCCGCCGCATGTCGGTCCGATCGGAAGTGGGGTTGTCGTATTTCGGCCCGATAGACACAATATTTAAATGGCGGGCAGAAACATTAGTGTTTGCCGGTCCGTACTACTGGTCGTTGGAACCGCGATCCATGAGAGCGCGCTATTTGGGATACATCGAAGACCGATGGCCCGTCGGTCCATTGGACGGCCGCGGCTATCACGCGGCTTTCAGTCATAGCAGACGTTCGTATTTCGTACGAAACGACACCTACTGGGAGTACGATACCGAAAGTGGTGAATTTTTGAAATCCGACAATGCGGTCGGCGGGATCTTGCCCGGTTGCGCTGATGGAAACCGACTTTTTCGTTCAAAAGCGGCGGCTGTAGCACCAAAAATCGTCTCGTGGTTATCGCTGATCAGTATTTTTATCATCGGTGGACTGTAGAGCGATAATTACAGGCGAGATTTCCACGCAAACCAAGGACGGCGAAAGTGGTTTTGGTGGTGGGGGACGTATCTCGGGATTCCGATTGAACGGTTTGTCCCCACCACCCGTCCCCGGGTATAAATACAGGTCGTTTGGACAGGTGAGCTCAGTTTGGCGAGTTGAGTTAAAGCTTCACCATGAAGTTGTTATTGGTATTCGTATTGGCGATCATCTGTATTGGACAACAAGGTAATTATTTAAAAATAATACTTGGTTGGAGGTAATTCTTTCAAAATTTGTATTGTATTTAGTGAACATATTTATAATTTTTACATTGAAAAATTATTTTAACTTTAAAATAAAGGTAGATTATTTATATTTAAATTACTTAATTTATACCTGAAATAGATGGTTTTTAAACGCTATACTATGATATATATCAAATTGAAATTATGGGCTTCAAAATACAAATTCGGTAATTCTTTCAAAATTTGTATTGTATTTAGTGAACATATTTATAATTTTTACATTGAAAAATTATTTTAACTTTAAAATAAAGGTAGATTATTTATATTTAAATTACTTAATTTATACCTGAAATAGATGGTTTTTAAACGCTATACTATGATATATATCAAATTGAAATTATGGGCTTCAAAATACAAATTCGGTAATTCTTTCAAAATTTGTATTGTATTTAGTGAACATATTTATAATTTTTACATTGAAAAATTATTTTAACTTTAAAATAAAGGTAGATTATTTATATTTAAATTACTTAATTTATACCTGAAATAGATGGTTTTTAAACGCTATACTATGATATATATCAAATTGAAATTATGGGCTTCAAAATACAAATTCGGTAATTCTTTCAAAATTTGTATTGTATTTAGTGAACATATTTATAATTTTTACATTGAAAAATTATTTTAACTTTAAAATAAAGGTAGATTATTTATATTTAAATTACTTAATTTATACCTGAAATAGATGGTTTTTAAACGCTATACTATGATATATATCAAATTGAAATTATGGGCTTCAA
The DNA here is from genome assembly GCA_963675035.1 of Allygus modestus. Lineage (NCBI taxonomy): Eukaryota > Metazoa > Arthropoda > Insecta > Hemiptera > Cicadellidae > Allygus > Allygus modestus. The sequence continues at coordinate 315,045,927 of OY776112.1, forward strand.
AATACAAATTCATAATCATACCCGGCCTGTATAGATTTCGGATATATGTCCCCAATGACAGTAATAGTTTATGAAAAAGCAGGTATGGAAAGGACACTTATTAGATCAAAACCTATTGGGGCTTCGGCTCCGCACTTCTTCTAACTCTCAGCTAAAGGCAAATATTATTTTTTCACGTTGTATGAGATAATGGTATTTGATGCAGAGTTCTTCAATAATTTTCTGAAAATACTTTAAAAATATTATTTTGGCTTAGAAATTTTTGTGTGGTATCCTTAAATACCAGATTGTCAAACATTGTGATGTGGTACTAAATATTAAAATGAAGTTTTATTTTTCGTATTTTCCTCTCTAAGCGATATATCTTTCCACCGAAATGTAATGGTTAGCTGTTTTAGCGAATTTCACCTATAGGGAAGAAACTATGACCGTAGGTCTCATGGTAAGACTTAAGCCCGAGACCATGATAACTTTTCATTTTGAAGTCCCCAGATGCCAAAAACACCATTCGTTCAAATTTATATATATGTCCGTAAGCACGATAACTCTCGTAAAAAAGGTCCGATCTTAATGAAATTTGGTACAAATGTGTAAAGCACCAATTGTTTGAACGATTTCAAAAACCAGACAAATCTCACCATCCTAAGGGTTTTTTGGGGGGGTTTTGTAACCCAAAAATGGAGTTTATGGGGTTTCCACATTTAATTTTTATTTAAATCAAATTTTGATTTTTACCATTGAATTCATCATAAAAAACAATTTGATATATTGATCATTGTTTTAAGTCAATTGGTTACTGAGATATCGAAAGTGCTAAACACAGTATGTTGTCTAATGTTATTCTTATGGAGAAAAAGAAAAATTGTATATCTCGCTTATTTATGAACATAAACTGACGAAATTTGGTATATGGCTTCATCGGGTTGTGGTTAATTGTTGTTTGCAACCAAAAAAATATTTCGTCTATGGTTCCCGTAGCAGCAAACCTAGGTACTTGGTCCCCATTGTTCTTATGGAAATGAAAATAAAAATGTTATATATCGCTTATTTATGAATGTACATGGATGAAACTTGGTATGTGGCTACACTAAGATGAGTTCTATTGATATTTGCATAAGTTATTTTGTGTTACTTTTTGCAGCAAACCTGCGTACTCATCCCCAATGTTATTCTTAAGGAGAATAATTAATATTTTAAATATCGCTTGTTTGTGAATGTATTTCTTATGAATCCTGTTAAGTGTTATGTTATATATTTATTGGAAATTCGCTAAGTATGCAAGTTTGCTGCGATGGGGATATTTTTATTTATTACGTGTGTAGAATTATATCTCATATTGTGTGTATTTCAGAAACACCATACTTTACTGCGGGTACGGGGATCCTCGGAGTCACCTTGGCGGTGCTTTGTTTTGTGCGGCACGGGAAAGCTGGTAACCGGCGTCGGCGAAAATCCAGCCACCACGGACGACGGGCGAGTTATGATGGTGAAAGGTTCTTGACTCACCGGCCCCACCAAATCAATGTCTGTTCACGACTGCCTGAGGGATATTATTCCTTGGGGCGCCATCGTGTAACAGACCGCTATGAAACATGGCGCGGGGACAACATTAAAGAACTCATAGAAAGATGTGAAATACATTTTCTATATTATACAATAGATACTTGTGATCTTGGTCACACACAACGTATTAAAAACCTTTTTAACAATATCAGACATTATGAACAAGACATTAAATTTGTAGAGTCTATCAGCCCCTATGTAAATTACGATTATTTTTCAAATCTTTATAATTACAAATGCAACGAGGAAACTATGGATACACTTCTTAAGGACTTTCGAAAGTGGAGGACAGATGAAGTAATGGATTACATAAATCCGATCTGCGAGAATCTCGGAATGCCGCCGGTATACACGTACCGAGATCTATTCGGTCGGATTGACGTAGATATCCTCTTTCGAGAGTTCATGGGGAAAGATTTTGAACTTATAGGGAAAAACAAATCTAATATACCGAGACAATTTTTAATCGAGATGGAGGAACGCCCCTCAGGGGTCTTTACCTCCGAATTGAAAATTATGACGGACGCCGATAAGAATTTCGTGCGATATTTCTGGCCGGAATTCGATGATACTTTTGAATGTTTTGACAATATTCAAAAGTATCGTCGAATTTCCGAAATGAAAGGAAATGAAATTCTGTATCGTGCGGCCATATACAAGGAAATTGTACGGTCTAACGGTCCTAACTCTGTATACCGGTTTGGACCGTTTTTACGGGAATTTCACTACCATACAAAATTAAAAATTGATCTGCTTTTCCAAAACAAAACTCTCAACGAAGAGTTCAAAAACTCGGAATATTTAGATTTGTTGGACCCGTTCAAATGAAAATTTACCTTTTTTCAAAATTCATTTTTCAAAATTTATTTTTCAAAATTGATGGGTTCTCAACCTTTTGCCATCAAACATCGGCCACTCCACCAGCCACTCCACCGGCCGCCCCGCCGGCCACTTCACCGGCCACTCCACCGGCCGCCTCGCCGGCCACTCCACCAGCCGCCCCGCCAGCCGCCCCGCCAGCCGCCCAAGGTGATCCGAGGTTACTCTGCCGGCCACTCCACCGGCCGCCCCGCCGGCGACTCCACCGGCCGCCTCGCCGGCCACTCCACCGGCGACTCCACCGGCCACTCCACCGGCCACTCCACCGGCCGCCCCGCCGGCGACTCCACCGGCCACTCCACCGGCCGCCTCGCCGGCCACTCCACCGGCGACTCCACCGGCCGCCCCACCGGCCGCCTCGCCGGCGACTCCACCGGCCGCCTCGCCGGCGACTCCAAAATAACAATTGTATAAATGTATAAATGTTTAATAATTTTTTATTATATCTGTATTTTGTAATTTTTTATTATATCTGTATTTTGTAATTTTTTATTATATCTGTATTTTGTATATATAGCTTTTAAGAAAATTGTAACTGTTTATTAATAAACAAATAAAACATAAAACAAATATATCCGTTCGTTTGTCTAAAGCAAGCGAACGGATATATTTGTATTTTTTAAAAAATCGTTGGATTTAGATCGGGAAACCGATTTTGAATTCCTACAGTTAGTGTTGACTTATTTTGAATTCCTACAGTTAGCGTTGACCTGGATGTGAATATTCGAGTTCTAGGTGTAATTTCTGGCCGATGTAGCCTGTTTGTTTGATGGTGTGTTCTCGTAACTGCTCGAGAACAGCGTTGAGAACAGCTTCAATGGTGCGTTTGTAATTATCCACCTACCGCAGATAATTGCACAACGCCCTTTGTCCGTATATGTGTTCTAGAACAGCTATCCGAACCTCTTTTCTGTATTTCGGCGGGTCAAAATGTCAAATTTTACCATGTCGTAACTTGATATCATCGGTTTCCCGATGGCTGGAATGGTTTTTTTTTAATACTACAAACACCCTAAGAATTTTATATTGTTTACAGGCTATACGTGTACTATTTTACCTACAATAACATGGAGAAAACGAAAATAACATTAGTCCAATTATTGTGCATAACATATAAATGTACTATGGTATCTTTCACTGGCACTATTTTGACTGTGCCTTTACTAATCGTAAATGTGCTTGACGAGTGTCTGAGGAGGGCGGGGTTGTATTCGCACCCGGTGCAGACCACGTTCCACTGTCGTCCGCCCGGTCTGATCTTCATTGTCACGGCGGCCCAAAGGCCGCTCCTGTTGCCGGCAAACCTCACAGATCCACAGGATCTGCAGCGTTCTCTGTTGGTCCGTGACGACATCGTGTCGGCAGACCGTTTTTGCCGCTCTCCACTTCGTGTCCATATTGCCGTTTTGAGTCAATGCTGTCCGCGTTGCGGGCCATCGCAGAACTCGGTTAACGCGAATACGAAGCCGAAACGGCCGTATCGTCACGTCAGGGATCGGCGCGAAAAGAGGTGTAAATCAGTGCGTTTTTATTTTTTATTTTGACGGCAAGTCGGTCGGAGATTTCAAAACTTTTCTCGAGTAAAAATGTGTTTAACAAATTTAAAAAAAAAACCACCCCAGTAAGCGACGCGCCGGCCCCTCCCCGCTGCTCCTTCCTTGAAGGAGTCATTATTATGGGCAAGGAGCTAAAGAGTCGCGCGCGAACGGTACCTCGTATATATGCATTTTTGGTGGCTTGTCGAGATATAATTTTCAACGGACAAAAAAATCCGGCTCTCTGATTGGCTGAAATTTTTGGCGGGAAAAATACTCGAATCCTATTGGTCGGCGGTCGGGGGTTGTCGAGAGTAAAGGGTTGACAGAACCAAAAAGTGGTGGGGGAAATGCTCAGTGTTACGGCGGCCGTCTGAGAAGATGGTCGCAAAGGGGACTTTGAATTTTTCACACTTCACGCGGGTAACCGACCCTCACGCGGTTAACTAGAAATTTAAAGCGGTTACCCGCGCGTTCTGATCAATATCTCGAGCGCCCTTTATGTGAGCTAGGGACCTGTACGGAGAACGAAAAGGGATAGGTTCTCGTGTTTTCCAGACTAACCGCCAGTCGGGTATATTACGAGACTGGCGAGTTGCAGCGCAAGAAAAAGGAAGCGGCCGACGGTTACGACGGACGAGATGGTGAGGCCGGTTTTTATGGCAAAAAATAGTCTCGACATGACTCAAAAATGTATATAGAGTTTAATGGAGATATTACGTATATGGATATCGAAGATTCAACTCCGATCTCGTCCTCCGAAATAAGAATTAAAATAAATTCACATAGCGTGACTGTGAATGTAACAGGAAACAAAATAAATCGTGGCTTATTGAATTTACAAAACGGTAGTAAACAAATTCATATATAACACACGTCCGAGGGGATCCGGACTCTTGTTAAAAATTTTACATTTACAATAATTATTGTGCACACAACTATTTTAAAATGTCAAATGTTGCCATGTCGCAACTTGATATCATCGGTTTCCCGATGTATCGAAGGGGGTTTTTTAAAAAAATACTACAAACACCCTAAGAATAACAAAAAACTTTATTGATTAAAAGTTACTATACATGTACTACTTTACATACAAAATACTACAAATATATATAAAGAAAATTAACATTTTAAATTGTACATGATTAAAAGATATACATACATCAAACATACTACATACAAAAATACTACAAATATGAAAAGATTAAATTTACATACAACTACTATTTACACTTGTACAATTTTACCATCACTCGATACGACTTTTTGGAGGTTTTGCAACTTCCACTCCTTTAACACATTATCATAAACTACTTTAAAATTTTCAATTTGATTAACTGGCACTACTTTTACCTTGCCATTACTAATTCTAAATGTGCTTGTTAAATGTCTGAAGGGGGCGGGGTTGTACCCGCAACCGGTGCAGACCTTGTTCCACCGTCGTCTGCCCAATTTGGTTGTCGTTGTGACGGTGGTCCAAAGCCCGCTCCTGTTGTCTCCCACCTCCAGGTCGTATTTAGTCCTCGCAAGACACGCCCCGCAATCGATGTTCACGACGACGTCCTTCGGTCCCTTATTGCCGCCGCAGATGGAACAAGAATGGCGGCAGACCTCGCAGATCCTGTAGATCTGCGGCGTTCTCGGCTGGTCCGGGACGACATCGTGACGGCAGACCGAGCACCTGAATTTGCACGGATACGTGACTATGCGGCCAATATTTTCAAATGATCCCGATCCGCAGACGCAACATAACTCCCGAAGTGGCAGCGGGTTGGAGGCCTCTGCAGTATGGAGATCGTAAATTCCACAAGAAGTTTCCATGCTGAACGGCTGTGTACTGAATTTGCCGCGGAACGCTGCTCCTAATATAGGCGATGGGGGCCATACCCCCTCTCTCCTCTGACGGCCATACCCCCTCTCTCCTCTGACGGCCATACCCCCTCTCTCATCTGACGGCCACACCCTCTCTCCTGACGACACCCAATCGGGATTCCGAATTATCAGTGAAAAGGGTTAGAGGGGCGAAATAGTGTTTGATATCGATATTTAAAGGCCGATGTTCGATATTTTTCATCCGATGTATTTACAGTATCGATATTAGTAATGCTAATTTTTAAATATATACTTAGGTCTATTATAAAATATATCCAAGTTCGGTTGTTCAGTTTCTTTTTTGAGCAGGATAAATACGTACATTTAAGATTGTGAAATCCTCTTAAAAGGCAGGGTTACAATTTATGTCCATCCCGTTTTTATTACCAACAATTGTTTATTCCAATTTACTTTAACAAATAATATTAAATTAAAGCAGTATTAATTGTGAGTTTGCGTCCTGTAACACACGTCCAATGGAGTCCAGACTCTGTGTTAATCAGTTTGCTGATCTCCGTCTCGGTTTTTTTTACGAATTTCACTGACAAGTATATCAAAAAGATTCGCATCGCCGAAAATTATGGATTTCGGATCAGTTACGTTGGATAGTGTGTTGTTAATGACGATTGTTCGCCCGTAAAATTTCTGAGCAGCCCGTTCGTGTTGTTCGTGTAACCGCACCAGATAATCCAAGTTCAACTCGCTTTCTTCCCGACCGGTCTCTTCCAAACGTCCCCGTTTGTGGACGCGTTTGTAACACGTCTCCGGCTCCGTGCGAACGTACAGTGTGATGTCGGCCGGAGTGGGGTTTCCGTCAACGGTCACTTCTTCCCGCGGATCCCTGATCGCATCGATTAATTTTTCCATAATTTGATGCTCCGCTTCCGTCATGTTACCGTAGAGATGTTCGCTGAAAATATGTCGAACGCTGAACGAAGAACGCTCTTTTATTACGACGAACCCGTCGCGTGCGAACTTCATCGCCTGTCTGTCATAGTCGGTCATATCTACGAGTGCGTTCGCCTGAAATGTAAACGCCCATCGCTCTATATCTCTGTACAGAAGTTCTAAAAGATTGGTCCCGTGAAAGTCCGTCCACAGACCCAAAGGTTCTTTGATATGTACAGTTTTCCACCCGGCCCGCTTGAATTCCTCGTAGAGAGCGGTGGCCAACGTGGTCTTGCCGGCGCCTATATTACCTTCCAGTGTGATGATACTCATCTTGATCCCGTGGGTTCGGTGCTGACAAGGCGAGTACTAGTTTCGATTGTCATATCGACCGCTATATCAACTATCTTTTCCATTCTGTGGCTCGCTAATCTCGACGGAGTTGCGAAACGTCACGCCCCCCCCCCTTCTCACCGCTCGATCCCCTTCTCTTCCTCGGAGCGAACGAAGGTCGGGGCGTTCAGTTTGCGGTACAACACAGGTCGCGGCGGACGAACATGAAAGACCCCACGCTGAAAAATGTCGATCGTTCCATACTCCAGTACAGTTTCCGGACGGAGAGCGAATATTTGCTGAACATCAGAGCGTCTCACCAAACGAGAAATGTCTGCAACGACCTCTATTCGAAGAAAGACTTCTTTCGTCGGGCGGGCGTCAAACTATTGGAAATATACATGATGATTTTCTTCGATGAATTCGGAACGGTCAATCACATCCGTACTGGGTGTCCAAAAATCGACACGTCTTTTATGTCCGCCGTTGGTTCTACCGCGGAGGGTTTCGGCAATCAACTATCAAACATCATTAAGTTTTACATATTATTTTTTTCAACAAGAGAATCGTTAAAAGATGACGAGTGGAACGTCGTGTGTTATGTGACTTTTGTAGGAGCCGATGGGTTTCTCATCTCACAATTCAAGAGGTTCGTCAAGAAAAAATACGAAGTGTTTCCAAAAGAATCTATCCCCGAATGTGCGAACAACGGTTGTCGCAAGATCGCCATGATATCGGTGAGTGGATCCGCCGTTTGTTTGAGCCACGTTCCTAAAAACGGCAAACGGTTCCCGACAGATGTGAAAATTATTGATCCGATTTTCGTCTTCGTCGAGCCACTCGTCATCGATTCGATGGCTGGTGTCAACGAGAGTTTTTTGATGACTGAAACAAAATTTGAATACTGGCGACCTGGTGACATTTACACGGCCAAACCCATAATTGAATTAAACAGCGGACGTATGAATCCGGATTTAACTCTGTCATACGAAATTCAACGCAATCTGAACCGCTTCAATTCACGGTTCTTCGATCCCAAAGGAGGTGACCACGACGTTTGGTTGGAAATGGCGGAGCTGTTCGACATCCGCATGATGGACTATTCTCGTTGTCCACCCTTTGTTTTGGGGTCCACCGGTATGGATATAATGGCTTTCTTTAAAATGTTCTGCGAATGGTGTTTGAAAATCGTGTATTCGCAAGAAGAGGGCAGTACCAGCTCCCTGTACAGGATCGCGCGCTCCGAATACGAAAACACGTTCTTTGCTAAACTGGAAGAATACGCGATGTGATTTTACTGTATTGTTGTTGTTATAACTTTTTCTGTTGTAAAAATATTTATATTTTGATTTGTTCTTCACCATACCAGCTCCCTGTACAAGATCGCATCTTCAAATAAAATTTATTTAAATTTGTATCAATATATTATGTATCTATAGTTTTTATAACTTTTTCTATCGTACTTACAATATGTTTCAATCAAGATGTATAGTACTGTAAATTTTATATTTTTAAAAAAACACCTATGTTTTCATCGGGATACCGACCGCTCTTGTATGGACCGAACTTCTTGGGGAACTGATCCGGTTCTCATCGGTCATCTGTGGTGGACCGTTCTCTGTTTTGGCGCCCACCGATATGGATATAATGGTATTCTTTAAAATGTTCTGCGAATGGTGTTTGGAAATCGTGTATTCGCAAGAAGGGCCGTACCAGCTCCCTGTACAGGATCGCGTGCTACGGACACGAAAACAAGTTCTTTGCTAAACTAGAAGAATGCGCTATGTGATTTTACAGTATTTCTTTGGTTGTTATAACTATTTGTAATTTGATTTGTTCTTCGCCATACCAGTTCCCTGTACAAGATCGCATGTCCAAATATAATTTATTTAAATTCGTATCAATATATTATGTTTATGTATGTATATAGTTTTTTATAACTTTTTCTGTCGTACTTAAAATATGTTTCAATAAAGATTTATAATACTGTAAATTTTATATTTTTTTAAAAAACACCTATGTTTTCATCGGGATTCCGACCACTCTTATATAGACCGAACTTCTCGGGGAACCGATCCGGTTCTCGTCGGTCTTCTGACCGTTCGGAATCCCGTATAATGCTCCTTCGTTGGGCATATAAGCGCGCCCGTCTCGGGTCGGCGTTCAGTCGATGCTCGTACGCCCACCGAAAAGAACATGCAGTCCTGCGGAAAGATCAAAATATCCTTCGCTAGTTTTCCGGCTCCTTGTCCCACCGGTATGTGTTGTTCGTGTGGCGGAACAGATTTCAAAAGGTTTACGCGGTTGTCAAGAGGAGATTTACTTATTTGTCCGGTGTGCAATCACTCGATACACACCTCATTATTAAAAGACCCATTATACCATCAGGGCTGCGACAGCTGTGGTCACTCTTGTTCAAAGTGCACAAAGGACCCGCCGAAGGATCTCCACGTCCAATCAACCTGCGGAGCTTGTTGCACAACGACAACGTTCTACTTCGAGAGCGGAAATGGAGGTTTCATGTGGAAATCCACCCACCTATACATACAACCTGGTCAGCGACGATGGGACATTCCCTGCTTTGGATGCGGCTACGGCCCAAATAGGTGGGAACACGATAACCCGGGGCCGTATGGTCATTGGATCAAGTACAAATTAGTCCTCGAGCCAACACCAATATTAGTCATAGACGAGTAGAGGTCATAAGTTTGTATATAATATTTTTAATTCAGTAAATAATTAAAAAGTAATTTTAGAAATCTAAGGTATGTAAATAAAGACTGTAAGAATATCTATATATAGTTCATTGGTTTATTTTTAAATTTATTTGTAAAGTAATATAATTGTTTTGTGTATGTCGATATTTTTGAAGGATTTCCTATCAAAGGAAGCTTAGTATTGCACCTAAATTTGTTATTGTTGTTTGTCTTTATATGCGTTTTGGAAAATAAGTTGTTAATTCATTTTAAATTCTTAATCCCAACGTTCGATATATTGGACGTGTGAAATACGCAAATTTCGACCTTTTGTATATTGTTTTTTATATATAAGATTGTTAGTTATTGTATTTGTTTGTAGCCTTTTGTAATAAATGTTGAAAATAGATTATTTTTATACCATGTACAGTATTATTTTACAAATAAATCCAATAAAATTTACGAATATGCCCGTTTGGATAAAGTCAAACGGACATATTCGTATTTTTTAAAAACTAATAGTTTATCGAGCGGGAAACCGATTTGATATGAAAAATGATATATTTTACCTTCAACTATATCTTTCGGTGTAATGACTCAACTTTTTGTGCATAGATGGGGAAGATCGATCTATCCGGCCCTCAAAGCTTCCTTTTTTCTTGCTCTGTAACTCGCCGTTTTTTCTTGTTATGCAAATCGCCAGTCTCATAATACACTCGACTGGTGGTTATTCTGGAAAACACGAACTTATCCCTTTTCATTCTCCGTACAGGTCCCTAGCTTACAGAAGGGGCGCGCGAGATATTGATCAGAACGCGCGGGTAACCGCTTTAAATCTTTGGTTAACCGCGTGGGGTCGGTTACCCGCGCGAAGAGTGTGAAAAATTCAAAGTCCCCTTTGCGACCACCCTCTCCGACGGCCGCCGTAAGACTGAGCATTTCCCCCACCATTTTTTGGTTCGGTCGACCCTATGCTCTCGACAACCCCCGGCTGCCGACCAATAGGATTCGAGTATTTTTCCCGCCAAAAATTTCAGCCAATCAGAGAGCAGGATTTTTTGGCTCGTCGAAAATTATATCTCGACACGCCACCAAAAATGCATATATACGAGGTACCGTTCGCGCGCGACTCTTTAGCTCCTTGCCCATAATAATGACTCCTTCAAGGAAGGAGCAGCGGGGAGGGGCCGGCGCGTCGCTTACTGGGGTGGTTTTTTAAAAAATATTTGTTACAAACATTTTTTTTACCCGAGAAAAGTTTTGAAATCCCCGACCGACTTTCCGTCAAAATGAAAAATAAAAACGCGCCGATTTACACCTCTTTTCGCGCCGACCCTAGACGTGACGATACGGCCGTTTCACCGTCGTATTTGTTTTAACCGAGTCCTGCGATGACCCGCAACGCGGGCGGCACCCGAAAAAATTAATTACGGGTAAAATGATATATTTGACCGTTAACTGCATCGTCCGATGAAAGGACTCATCGTTTTGTGCATAGATGGAGAAAATCGATCAACCCAGCTAATGCAGTTAACGGAAATTATATCATATTTAATATCGAATCGGGTTCCCGCTAGATAAATTATTAGTTTTTAAAAAATACGAATATGTTTGTTTGGATATATCCAAACAAACATATTCGTATTTTTTATTTGAATTTTTATTGGATTTATTGTTACAATAATACATGATATAAAACAAATTGATTTTAGGCTAGAGATAAAATAACTATAAACAAAATATAAAAATATTAATTGATTTTATAAAAGTCTACAAAATACAGAAACATTCAACATTTAATAAAAGTCTACAAACTAATACAAAATTATATAAAACAAATAACAGATTATAAAAGTTCACAAACATATACAATAACTATATGAAAAATATAAAAATTCAATCGATTCTCACAATTGATTATAAAAGTTTACAAACTGATAAAAATATAAAATTAATTATTCAATATTTCATTCAAAAGTCTACAAACTGATACAAATCATGTGAAAAAACTAGCAGAGTACAAAAAATAACTATATGCAAAACATAAAAGAACTAATTGATTATTATAAAAATCTACAAACTGATACAAATTATATACAAAACTAATGAATTACAACAGTCCACAAACAGCTACATACAATAATTAATAATTCAATATTTTATACAAACAATCACAAACAATCAATACAATCTACAAACAGAAACAACAACTATAAACTAAACCATCCTCATATCAAAAAACTCCGCTTCTGATGAGGGAAGTGGCACCCAGGTTTTCATCTCGTCATCCGTTGGAATTGTGGTCCAATTCTCCTCCAACGAGTCGAGAATGGGTTCTAAAGTGGCCCAATCTGTTGTATCCAACGGCTGGTCTGACGGTTGGTCTGACAATTCTACTTTTCGGATTGATAAATCCAACGGAGTCACTTGGGGCAACGCCGGCGGGTTGTAGCCGCAGCCGCGACACCACTCGTTCTGTTGTCTTTCATATGGGAAGACGATATACTTGTTCGCCTTCCAAAGGGAATCCGTCAACGTGTCCGAATTGAAACGTTCGGAACACGTGGTGGTGCACACTTCACACGTTATCGTTAACACAAGGTCTTTTGGTGGGACGTCACTGCAAATTCGGCAAGAGTGACGGCAAAATTTGCAAGCCAAAAAATAAAATCCACAATTCAACACTTCCCCGGCGATTTGATGTGAACATCCCGGGCACAGCGAAGATGGATACATTACCGGGGATCCTGTCATCATTTGAAACTCTCCCACAGTCCCGCACGCACAACATCGACCGGAACCCAACCTGGGTTCATCATTTTCAATCAATGAAAAATAAACAGTCGCACAAACCATAACTATGTTGTCACGTCTCCTTCTGAACTGAGCCAGACCGGCGAAGACGGAGCAATTTATAGGCGGTGGTGGGGATAGAATCAACCGGTCATACGGGATCCCGAATAGTCGTATTCCTTAATCGTACGTTGACGACGGATCGGGATACCGAATTGTAAGAAATAGGGGACATTTGATTTGAATCCTGTGAAGCGACACTTTTGATATACAGATGATCCGAAACTCCGATTTGTAAAAAACAACGGGTACTCAGAAAGAAAGAATGACAGCTAAACGAAACTTCACGAGTATTGAAATCGAAATTCATTACGAAAAAGTTGAACATACTATAAAAGAATTAAAAGTCGTAACGACATTCTTGGATGATATTTTAATTCTTTGCGTTGAAAACAAATTACATACAGAATACCATGTACTTTCTTTAGTGACGGAACTACTAAAACGGCGGTGCGATCATTTGCTACATATATCATCAACGGCAACGCTCGATTTACGCATGACTTATCCCACCCATTTTCTAGGCCAATGGTTGAAATTTCTGGTCGTGAAAAGGAGATTATCTCCGGCAATTTGTAATTTTCGATGCGGCCGGTTGTTTGGAAACACGGAAAATTCAGAATCGAATCGCTCGTACAACGACCGGTACGTTATGGAAGACTATTTATTGTACGGCCCGTCAAATAGCGCTCCTATCCAGTCTTGCAAAGAGAAATGGACGGAAACTTACGAGTTGAAATACGTTTATCACGCTCTGCGAAACGCGTTGTTCCGTTTTGAAGAACACAACGAATCCGTCTGGAATCCTATAAAAGAACTCTCCGAACTCGTATTCGTACGTTACCGTACGAAATTAGGATATTCACCGGGAGCTACAAACGAGGTCGTATTGAAAATCCGCGAACGATTCTATAGATATTTCAACTGTTTCCGACTCTACAGATTCGAAAGGCATATCGGGAACCCGGATAGATCCCCCCCACCCAATCTCCCTTGACCCCCTCCACTATACGAGTTCCCCTCCACTATACGAGTTTTCTTCGTCAACGCCACGAGATTCAGTCTAGCTGAAGGAAAGCCGTCGCGAGGTTGTTTGTTAGATTCACTCCAGCTCGTTGATCGTTATAATGGCACCGAAGAAATGTGAATCTTGCGGAAAGAAGGCGAAATGTGTGAAGTTAGAGCGCGAGTATAATGAGGGGTTTTACGAGGTGTGTTGCAAATGCCTTTGGATTAATTGTTATTTTTGGAAATTCGGCAACAACATCCAATACGCCTGTGAGCATGAAGCTGCAGCCCACCACAAGGAGACACGAGGAAAATCATCACAGACTCTGGCGACTCAAGAATCGTCGTAGACACTCCAACCAGCAGCTAGCCAACCCCCGCCTCACTCCTGTACGAGCCGGCTATCATCTTCTTTTGAAAACAACAAATATTGGTTTTTTAGTTAAATTGATGTTATTAAATATAATTTTTTGCGTATATAAATTCAATTCACATTGTCCATTTTTTAGATATATTTAAATGTGTGAGATACGCAGATTTCTATTTAATGTTATTATATATAGAATAGTTAGTTATTGTACTTGTTTGTAGCCTTTTAAAATAAATGTCGAAAATGGATTGGTTTTATACCGTGTATATTGTTTTATTTTACAAATAAATCAAATAAAAACTTACGAATATGTCCGATTGACTATATCCAAACGGGCATATTCGTAATGTTTTTAAAAACCAATAATTAATCGAACGGGAAACCGACTGTTTGTCACAACACTTGTATTGTATATCGGATCGGGAATCCGACACGATTCGCGGTTACATTTACCAACAACTATTTGGTAAGTGAACCACGACATGTCACAACGCGGGATAATCTTTTATCAAAACGACGACACGGGTAACGAATGGATTATGAACGGGCTCGTCCCTCCGCTGGTCATGGAGTTTAACGTGGACACGCTGAAATGGTGTCTAAACCCAATGTCGGACTCGTATCCGGATAAAGTGAGAACATACTCTATGACGAACGATCGTTACCTCTTGAAAACCTGCTGGATCGGTCCATTTGTCAAAATGAGTCTGTGGAACGAATTTCCGTGGCGTGACTGGAAGTTTGGACCCTTGACAAAGTCGATGGAATCGGCGGGACAGATGTTGAGGACCGTGTATAGATATTACGGGACCCACGACATACTTTACGCGGCCGACTTCAATCCGAGTCTCGTTACCGATTTGACAATTCTTAAAGTCGTAGAACACACGGACGCCACGTTCAAAATGGAAACGTCAAACGATCTGAACGATGGAGCGGATCAGACGCAAAAATGCATCATCGTTCGACAGGCCAACAAAGAAACGGAATTCTATAATCCTATTTACGACAAATTCAGTGGCGGCGGTGCGTTTACCAATAATCCGCAGACAGTAACGATAAACACACGCGTCTTGTCCGATACGACGTGCGTAGACGGAATGAATACACTCAAAGACACAATATCCCGGATACCGCCGCAATTCAGAGACCGACTCACCCAATCGTATTTGAACGCCATGCGAGAATACGAAAAGCAACGTTCCACATACGATTTATACAGTGTGCCCGCTACTGTGCCCGCTACTTCCGGCGAGTCATCGTCGGCAAACGTTCAGGAAAACTTAACCGTTGGAGGGGAAGACATAGAAATGACAAATCAAGCCGGTTCTCACGCCCTCCATGAATCAACCCTAACCCCCCACCGTCCGTCAATATTCGATTTTAGCGGCAGAAGTTTGTTTACGGTAACGGAAAGCGGCCCGGAAGAAAATATGCTTCCACCACACCCGTAAAAAATATTGTAAGTACGTTTGAATCGAATACAAGGGAAAAACAAACAAATTCTAGCTTAGTTACGTACAATGTCCGATCCAAACTGGGGTTGCGACGGAGAAATCCTTTTCGCACATTCGTACGGTGGGTTGGAAGACTATACGTTCACCAGTTCTGTGGCAGTAACGCCGGCTTGGCTAGAGTCCGTCAAGGAACACGACGGAACGTTGTGCGAAGCGAACAACACGGTATGGATGAATTTCAAATTGACCAGCGCTTCGGTTTTGGGCTTAGAAGATGGCGATTACGAAGATGGCGGAATCAGTAGACACGTGTCGTTCGCGCGAAAGTATTGTTACCGAGAATTTTGTAAAAAGTTCTGCGGGTATTTCGGCATGACGGCGGTTTTTCACTTTCTCGATCGCTTCTTCTCACCCAGACACAAGTGGAAACTCGACGCGTACGATAAGGCTTACGTATCTTTTGTCGATTCCATATTGCAAGACGTCGGATTTATCGTGTGTATGAAAAGACCGAGAAACGCGGGTGTCGGCGTCGCCACGCCCAACCCATCGGCCGGCGCGAACGAAGAGCCATTTACAGAGACGAGGAGACCGACGGTAAACGACAGTGACCGAGAAGACGATTTTCTAAATTTCGAGTCGGGCGAATTCGATTTGTCGAAAGACCGACCCGTCATGATTGGGTCGCCGTATTCGTTTACGTACATGGAAGACGACTACATCGACGACGCCGATGAACTCTTCAAAGTCGGGCGGGGTGGTCGGTCTCGGCCAGGTACCCCCACTTCGGGCCCCCGGTGGTACGACGGTTATGCCGGTAGCCCCGCGGCGGCCGACGTCGTGGCGGAAAATTACCCTATTCATGATCGTTTAGAGTCTTCAATGACCGATCTGGCGGCGGTGGGTCTAGATGACGTAACACCCCAGTCTAAAACGTCCGCTCGTAACGTCAAAAATGAGAAACACAAAATCTTTTTGACTCCTTAACGCGGGCCCGCGAGGAAATAAGTGCATTCGCGATGGAACCCGCGGACTTGGTGTCGGCCGTGGAATTTGACGGCAAAACGGTCGTCGGCGATTTGATCACCGCTCTTGGGGGCGGCGTTCGCGATACGAACGCCTGCGTCGTTTTGGACACGCAACGCGGTGTTTACGTCCCTCGTTGGGTGGACAGGAAAAACGACACTATTTTCATATGCGCCGATACGGTGGAATTAAAATCACTGTACCGCGCGTTGTACAACAGCGATTACGGAATGCAGTTTAGCGAAAACGATCCCGAACCGTGGACGTCTATCGCCGGCGACCAATGGCTGGCGGGGTGGTCGAAACACCCCGACGAGTCCACGGAGCGACAACCGGCGTCAGAGACGCTGCGTTCGCTTTGCCGTTACGTGGGCAGTCGCGATCGTCTGGCCCGGTCCGCTTTTATCATGCCGAACGACCAGTTGGTTCGTTTGCGCCTCGGTGAACCGTTCTCTTTAAAGAAAATAGGCCGCACGCACGGCAAAACCGTATACGCATTCGTCGAGAGGAGCGGCGATAAGAGGGATGTTGGATTCCTCGTCGTTTGGAATAGCTCAATAAAACCACCGTCTCTACACGTGGTCAGAGATATTGACGCTCGCGTGTTCTGCATACTGATTGGTGATTATACTAATGATAGATTTTCGGGCCGCGACAAGGAAGCCGTACACAGAACGTTTTCCCATTACGAGGGAAGGATTTCCAAGAAAGATTTTTCGGCACGAATCGGACGGGAAGAAGGAAAGAAATAAGAGTTTGTTTATAAAAGATAATTTCTATTGTCATTTCACAAATAATCACCGGGCGTTCCGTCTTTTCTCGCGTACCAACGTCGATCTCGAGGCCTGCAGGTCAGGTTGACCGACACGTCGATATCTGATCGGTGATTGGGGATTGATTTGATGACCTTCCGACTTTTCGCGAAACATCTATGAGCGTGGGCGACGTCGGACGGGCGAATGTTGAACTGGTGCGGGGTGAAATTCCATGCGTTTCTTAGACACTCAAAGCGAACATTATTCGACGGAACGTGCGTGCGAATGTGTGTACAGAGATGAGACAACGCCGACAAAGCCAACTCGTACGATAAGGTGCAAAAGTGAACGCCAACGGCCGGTACGTCGCTGAGATATTTTTCGTCCGCCGCCCTGTCCGCACCGGCATCATCGTGAAAACAGGGGTTGTCGTTTCCGTTGGAGTGTCCAAAACATTCGTACAAGTGGCGATCTGCACCGCGCACGTCCAGAAGGACTGCGCCTACGACTTCCAAAGTTGTCTCGTCCAGTAACGTGTAACCGCCCGATTTTGCGCTTCCGGAACAGATTTCGACACTGATCAACGACCGCTCGAAGAAGGTGGTTGGATTCTTCAACACGATTTTTGACGCGTTACCGAACAATTGATGACGAAGATTGATGCTGTTTTTAGCGCCCCAATTTATGGTCTTCATTTCGCAATTGGCGGGTCCTCGGAACCTCGTGTCCGGCCAGTACATCTTGACCGATTCCAGATGCTCGTCGACGCTGTTCCACCAGTTGAACGACGCTCCGTCTACTCCGTTGTTCATAAACTCTTCCCTGTCGCTTGCCCACACGTGGATCAGTCGGTCGAAATTCTCTCCTTCCGCGTACCCGAGCGGGGTCCATTCAAACACTTTCCGTTTTTTTTTGCGCGACGTAAGGGCGGTATCGATCAAATAATAATGAGGTGCCATTTCTCCTCTGGTCAAATCGAAGTATTGCTCGCACGCGGATAACCATCTGCTGCATTCTCGGCAAGCGTTCGACATTTCTTTTTTTCTCGTTTCTAATCCGAATTCCACGCCGAGAAGAAACGGCGACCATCTGTATACGCCGGGTTTCAAAATTATCTGTTTTAACGGCGTAGCCTTCCACCTGGCTATATTCGCATAGTCTAACTTGGATGGTGTGTACAGCACGTCACCTGTCCATACCGTATCCCCTTCCGAAACCACCATATGCATGGCGTGTTCGTATAGAACCGACCGTTTGAACGAATTCGCTCCAGCCCGCTCCAATACCGGCGGATTCAGAAAAGGTAGTCTCAGAGTGCACGCCCGGGGATACGGGAGATGGTCGGTTGGACTACTGGCGGATGTTACTGGTACACCGCCGAAACATAGTCTGTGTGTTTCCGGTAGCACGTTGTTGTTATTGTACGAGATAACTCCAATTAGTTTTTCTTTGATTTGCGTCAGAACCGTTTTCAAATAATTGCCAAATATGCCCGTTCCCAGTTTTTTTGGTTTTGAATATTCCAAACACATCAATAATCCGGGATATTCGATCGGAATGTGCGACGTGTAATTGGACTTCCATATCGGCACGGCTCCCATGGCTTTGGCTCTTTTTCTCCAATATTCGGATTCGACCGTGTGCATCAAGTAGGTCGAGCCGAATGTCAGTCGCTCGGCGCGAGCAGCGTGATAATCGCTAGAAAGTTCAGTTATCCTCCGTTTCGGTGGAGGTGGTGGCGGTGATTCTGTTGCGCGTTGTCGCGTGTACGACTCTTCAAAACCACAGTCCGTTTCAACGCGGACGGACTCGGCGAAAATATCTTGAATCATAACGTGGTGTACTCGATTCCTGGCCCGCTTTACAGTCCTGAAGACGGCTACGCGTTTTCTGTTGCCGCACGTGTTTGCCAACCGAGATCGAGTGGTTTCTCGTATATACTGTCGCGTCTCGTACGAAGGCGACGGTGTCATTTTGAAATGATTGACGATGTCGTAAGTCCGATTATTGTACGTTACGAAAAAGGGTACTAAAATATTTTGTAATTCGGTCTCGTCCGGCGAAGAACACCAGTTCGAATACCGACCGTTCTTACACAAGCAGCCCGCGCTCTCGTCGATTGGATCCCATTCCTTAGCGAGCGCGTGAAAACACGCTCGTTTCAAACAGAACTTTTTACCCGAACCGACATATGAAAGTTCATAATCATGATTGTCCAATTCGATTATGGTTTGACGGTTGTGAAAAATGATTTGACCCAGCTTCTGATGACGCGTGCAACGTTCGCGACGAATCGCGGTGGAGGTGTGAACGCGATCCCGTGACTGCGGCGTAATCCCGCTTGCTTCTTCAAACGGCAGTTCCGCATTGTAGTGTGTGAGATAGCTGTAATCACAATAAATGGTGTCCCAGTAGAGATCAAAGTGTTTTTTATTGGATTCTCGTGCGTTGAAATATATCCGAGGGGGCGAGAGTATCCAGCCGATTTTGAGATCTCGTTGTCCGCGACTCGCCATCATTTCCCAGGTGGTATGTAAGTGAGTGTTACTGATGGAGCGTGCGAACGGCGATAATATTGTCTCGAAGGCGACTCGCGTCTGGACGAGACCCAAGAGAACGGCAGAGACAAATGTGCGGGGCGGTACCGTTGTGGTCGAGAGATTGGTACGGACGGACGACCCCCCCACCTCTACCGAAACGACTCGTCAATTGTATCCGGACCTGAGGGAATGCGCCGCCGCGGAAAACGTGGCATTGTCCGACGTGACCCCGCTCACCGACACCTCCAAAGACGGACCTGTTGAACAGACGGGCGAAACGACGGAGTCCGAAAACCAATCGAGTAGCGAAGAGTCCAGTTCGTCCGATGACGGTTCCGTCAGTGGTTCCGAGTGAATCTCTCGATATTCGGATCGACAAGGAAAAATCGAGCGTAAAATAAAAATAACAAAAAACAATAGTATCCTCCCGAAAACACCGTGATTAAGGAAAATAAGTATGTCGAGAAAGTTTATAGGGGCTGAGTTTATTCTCGCTCTACCGTTACGTGCACTGTCCTGTGTGACGTCACGTTACTAAAAGGGGCTGCAACGAATCCACAAAAATTCTACTGCGATCTACGGAAAGTTCAAAAGAAGACAATTACATCGTTAAACTCCTTTTCCGTACCCTCGAAAATAACACTTTGCCACCAAAGGGCCACGCGTATCCGAGATGGATTTGTATTCCAACAGGTCGGATAACGTGAGTAGAACCGCCGCGGGTTTACGGCAGAATGCTCTTCGCGGAGCATCGGCCGCATCTAAAAAAAATCGGAGGGGTCGTGGGGCGGGTGTAGGTGGCAGAATAGCCGCCGACAATAGAATGCCCCCGGTACAAAATCAAATGGACAATATCGTTCAAAACATTTTACCGCGCGCTCGATTAAATGGACCAGAAGCCCGGGACTTGGTGGAACCCGGGGGATCGCGGGAAGGCGTCGCGTTAGAAGCACCCGGAATCGGAGTTTTCGGTATGGCGGGAAATCCCCTCGAGGCGGAAGCAGACAGGAGGATACTCAGGACTCTGGACGACATGGAGAACGCCGGAATGACCAGACGGACTGTTTTAGGAAACACGTTCGCCGCCGAAAGCGAAATGACTTCCAACCCGGCAATATGGGAAACGATCGGTGAAAACCTGAAAGACCAACTATCGATAATGGGAAACGCGCGTCGGACCGGCACCGATCCCGGCGCAGTCATGGACACGATCGCAGATCAGGCCGATGAAATTTTAATGGCGCATCAATATCCGAATTTTTTACAAAATTACAGAGCTAACCACGGCCGGCGGCAAACAGACAGGACTCCCATATCGCTTAGCGGTGGGACGGGTGCGGGTGGAGGAGGAACGTGTCAGGCCGCCGCCGGCGGTTCGGGAAACCGAGAAGGGGCCACCGGTTCGACCGACCCGCCACCCACGGGCCTGGAACAAGTGGATCCGGAAAATCCGTGGTTCAGACGCGTCGTGACCGGCGGCTCTTCCAGTCTGGGCGTCGTGCTCGACGAAATCAATATGGCGCGTCTGTGGAACGGCTCCGTGTTCCGTACAACACTCGGCTCGTTGGTGACGAGTTTGGTCCGCCTTTTCACCACGAAATACGAATGGGCCGAAGAGACCGAGGCGGTCAGATTGG
Source organism: Allygus modestus (assembly GCA_963675035.1). Taxonomy (NCBI): domain Eukaryota; kingdom Metazoa; phylum Arthropoda; class Insecta; order Hemiptera; family Cicadellidae; genus Allygus; species Allygus modestus. The sequence goes on from OY776112.1 coordinate 315,067,339, forward strand.
TTCACGAAGCGATGGTTCGCGGCTGTACGGTGGCCAACGACCCGCGATTCAATTCGTCCAACATCTGGGACGTGTACCGAATGCGAGCCGGGTTTCTCGTAGGGTTTGTGAATTTCAGAAGCTTGCTGGAACGGATGGAACTGAACGGACGTATCGGGCGCAAGCACAAAACTGATCTGATAATGCTGTACATGCTGTTGTCGTCTTCCGACGTACGCGTTTATCGCGATACGATCGACGCCAACACCCTTTCCTTTTTTGACCCTATCACGAACGATAAACTGCGCACCGCGCCTTTGCTGAATCGGCCGCTCGTCATCGATATACACGTGCAGGAAATGTTTGGAAACATAGCGAAAAGTACAAAAATACTCGAACGCTCAATCAACACGGCAAGCAACAACGCAAAAAGAAAGCGTGAGCCACCGTCCGAAGACGAGATCGTAACTCTTCTAAACACCTCGGTACCGTTGCCGATCTGTGACAGTGACGACGAGATCGAGGGAGAATTTGACTATCGAGAGGATTTTCAAGATACGTCGTTAGAACCGGAAACCGAAAGGGTCGCGTTGCGTGAAATGCTAGTCAACACCATGGTGGTGTCCATGATGGCCGAAGAGTTTAGAGTTTTCGTCGGCGATATGGAAACGGTAGCTGGGGCCGGCGTACGCAAACCACCCTCCACAGTAACGACGGGCGCCGGCAAAACGGTTGCCGCCGGCACCAGTCTGATCGCCGAGGTGGCGGACGGCGTTAGCGACGCCGGAAATGACGAGGGAAACGACGACGATGTCGCCGAGATGCTCGACGCGCTGCCGAAAAGCGCGCGCCACCGTAAGCCCGTGTTCTATCATTTTACAAGATCCGCGACAGGTATAAGTGGAATGTCCAGGTTGTTGAAAAATCCCGTAAAAAAATAATTCGCGATGGAGGTACAGAACGACTTTATATCGTCCAGTGTGAATGCAGATCCGGTCGCCTTGCAACCACCCGCGAAAGCGTGCAATCGCAACGTCGTTTACAAAGAGCGCCCCGTCGCACCGATGGAAATCGTGTACACCGATATTTTTCTCGACGTGTCCGAATACGAGAGGGACAAACGTCTGCTTTTGGAAAACATTTTGGGTCTAACCGAAGCGACGCGTCGGGGCGAGGGTGGTCGAGGCGGGAGGACGGCGGTATTGCTCGTATGTGCGGAGGCGTTATACTCATATTTACGAGACGCCGCGAGGGATAGGGGAGATAACGTCACCGAACCCATACGACTGACGAAAAACGCGGATGTATACGTTTGTGACGTGACGCTACAAAACGCGCCCGAACGCTTTGATCGCTTAGTGACCTTCAACATTGATCCGTTCGAAATCTGCGTGGGTGGACCCTTTGTAGGTGACCAGCGGTATGCCAAATTTAAAAGGGCGTTCAGACACGCCATGACCGCCGGCCGGTCACACGGCGCTGTCCAATTGGTCTTTAGTATTTTTCTGTTGAACGAGCGTGCGATGAAAACGTTCAGCGCGACAAATGACACGGACGTAAAATTGGTGGAGGTACGTTTCCTATTGGTGGACGACAACACAGACGCTGACACAGTGCGCGATATAGTCTGCAACTATTGCACCGACCTGATGCTGTACGTGAACGTGGACATGCAGCCGTTTGAGGTCGACGGTAAGATGCCCGCTTCCGTAGATTTCGCTTTAGACTCCAATCCGTACCATCTGGTCAAACTGGTAACGAGACCCGAATACATGAAAACGTCACCCGAAAACGAATATTTTCGCTTCAAACAGTTTTATCACACGTTCGCGTACGGAAAACAAAGCAAATGGGGTATAGAAGTCGTGGGCGGGCGGGACCCGGCCGCCGAGCGTTCTCAATACATAAATTCCCTGAACGACGCGCTCCACATGGAACTGATGCGGTTGTTCAAATTTCTATGCTTACACGTCCACCAACAGCGGAGCGGGCGGAGAGCTGTGTACCGCAGTCCGTACATCAACGTTCAAGAAGCGATGCGTTCGTACGAAGACGGGACCGCCGTGGATGAAGAAGAATACAGTTTGATGATCGAAGCTCGCGATAAACTATTCAAAGTCTACTACGCCTGTCCGATATTGATGAGCGGAGTCGACGTGAGATCGATAACTCATTCGGGAGATAACGAAGCGAAAACGCGATTGAAACACGACCAACGGAAATTGTTGGCCAAGCTGCGGGTCACCCGGGATCCACCGCCGGAAAACGCCGCCGGTACGTTTTCAGTAGCGGATCAAGTCAGGCTGTACGATACGATGACGTATCCTTACGGCGGGGACGTGAGCGATAAAAACACTCTGGACATAATGCTGACTGATGAAATCGGCCTTTCCGGCTGTATGGTCAAGAGAAACATTCGTCCAAACGGCACAACCGAGGTGAAATACAACGGGTTTATTTCCAGCCTCTTGTATCGGTAAATTCGACTTTTTGTGTTTTTTATTTTCAGAGGGGAATGTATAAGTGAGATTGCTTTGGTAGGTATAACATAAAAATATGACAGTGCCGAACGACGCCGTCGCGGCTTCCGCGGAAACCGAATCCGCTTTACTCGCCGACCTCGTGTCGAACATGGGCCTGACCGAAAAAGAAGAGGACATGGACCTGACCGAAAAGGAAGAGGATGAGCTACTTCGGGAAGACGACAACAACGGCGAACAACACTCCGCTGTGTCGTCGGATTACGCCATGTTATTGGACGCGCAATTGGTGTTTCACCGTGGACGCGGATCGCTGATCAAGGAGCTCGCATACAGGATGTTGAACAGTCCCATCGTGTCCGGGCTGAACATGATACACGAAGTCGATAACGTGCCTGCACATCTCCTTATCCCCACCGACGACGGTAACGGACATTACGATGTACACACCGGATTGAAGTTGGAAGACGGAGAGTGTCGCTACGACGACAGACACGTGTTGTGCATTTTATCGGGCGCCCGTGTCGTGTTCGTGAAAGGGGCGAACAAGAAAAAGGCGTTAATGAACCTATACGAGCGAGCGAACGATTCCGCCGAGCAGCCACGCTTCCAGAAACCCATTATAGTCAACGTGGACGGTCATACCGCAGACGATGAGGACCGCGCGTTCTGCAAGAGCAGGGGTATCCGCATGGCGACGTTCTCGTTTCCGTTTGTATATAACAACATGCACGTGTTCGAAAAACTGCTATACGACCAAAGAGACAACGCCGCCGGCGCTCACATTCCGGGTGACTTTCTTTACGTCTCCAACGTCCTCTCGAAGGATCCCAGGTACGACCTATCCGGCAAGGGTCGAATTGTCTGCGTTTGCTACAACGATCATTCTCGCGGCGGTGCCGTCACGTCATTTGACAAGAATCAGAGATGTTCTCTTCTGAACATGTCGATACTCGAACACCTGTGGCTCAGACAACAAGACGCGCTGTTTAGGGAATTGGTAAGAAACGATCCACGGAGGAAACGCGCTTGTGATATGTCGTTGGCGAATCGTAACTACGGAGGAGAGGGCCAATTCGGGCCAAAGGAAGACCACCAACAAAACAACCGCACCCCGACTCGTCGGGGACGTCGCGGTCGTCGTCATCGTTCCGGTGGCGAGGTTGACGAGTACTTGCCAAATCGGTTCTTTTCTGTGACCGTAAACTGTGACGATTCCCAACATCATCGTAGTCACGGCGAATACAGTCATCAGGCCGAAAACGGGGTATACGGATACTACGACGGCAGAGAAAGGTACTACGACGATCGAGACTATCTGTACGATGAAGACCGTAGCGGTGAATTTCACGGACAACGCCGTATGACGAGGAGAGTATACGATCCGGAATTCGACTATTTGGAACAACGGGGTTATCCTCGTTACGGAGACGGCTACGCGCAATATCATGTCGACAACATCGACCGCCACTACGACCGACCGAATCAGAAGGCGCGATCAAACGGACGAAAGCGACGGGTCTACGGAAACGGAGTAGAAGAGGAAGTAAACCGTGCGCAATCTTCGCACGAAAAACAGCGAAGAACACAATATCCCGCGTCATATCAGAATGGGATGGGTTTCGCTTCGGACGTTTATCGTAGCCGATGTTAGTTATTGTTACAATAATAAATATATGTTTTAGAAAAAAAAGTTTGTCGTTATTTCACAAAATATCCTTTTCCAGATTGGCCAAACTCTTTCACTTTTTCTACTACGGCCGAAACCGGTGGATTTCTTAGGTTTCGGCCGTGCCTCTCACATGAGGAGCGAGGGGAAAACGCCAAAGTGCGTCGCTCGGGTAGACTGCCGTTTCGTGTTTAACAAATTTTATTACAAAAGAAACACACCGAAAATATTTTTTTGTCGGTATGCTACCGTAGACATTCCATTTACGGCCATCTCTCTTCGTTCACGAAAGTGGTTACGGGTGTTGAAAAATTGCCTTTGCGACCGTCCCCTTCGACGTCAGCCGCGAGACTGATCGTTTCCCCCACCACTTTTCGGTTCTGTCAACCCTTTACTCTCGACAACCCCCGACCACCGACCAATAGGATTCGAGTATTTTTCCCGCCAAAAATTTCGGCCAATCAGAGAGCCGGATTTTTTTGTCCGTCGAAAAATATATCTCGACACGCCATAAAAAATGCATATATACGAGGTATCGTTCGCGCGCGACTCTTTAGCTCCTTGCCCATAATAATGACTCCTTCAAGGAAGGAGCAGCGGGGAGGGGCCGGCGCGTCGCTAGTTGGATTTTTTTATTATTATGATTGAAAGAAAAATATTTTTACCACAGAAAAGTTTTGTCCCGGCCGGATTATAATTTCCGGATAAACGCAAAAATACAAAACATTTTTAACGCTCTTCGCGTCGACAATTTTGGCGCCGTAACGGTGGTGGTGGAGCGAGCGGGAAGCCGTAATTGTCACCACCGTCACTGCGTGTAAAAGTAAATTCTCTCACGAAACAAATGTTGTCCACGGTCAGATTACACTTTCCGACGAACCGCAAAACTACAAACGTACTCAACTCAAAGCGTTTGACGCCGTTACGTCAGTGACGGCCGTTGTCAGAAGAAATCGGTGACCCGATGAGATACGGAGCGTGGGGGTATGGTGGGCGTGGAATATCCCCCCCCACATCTACTTTCACTTTCATACTCCACCACTAGCGTCGCCTATATATAGTTGTCACCGGGACATACAAAGTCAGTTCGGCAGTTTGTTCCAACTCTCGGAAGTCTTAGTCAGTGAAGCATGGAGTGTTCAGTGTTCCAGCGTCCAGAGTGTCAGTTGGGAGAGATGGTAAAATATATTATGGAGAATGAAGATTTCAAGACACATTTGATGACGTTATTGAAACAGGCACAGGACGAAGACATCAACGGAAAGCAGGCAGCTACCGCTATTACCAGCAAAGAGAAGATAACTAGCAGTGAGATGGAAGTCGAAAACAACAAAGAGCAGATCGAAGAAAAAATCTATGAGCTGAACTTATTAGAAGCCAATAACAAAAAAGAGGAAACACAACCCATCACCTTCGTCACCTGCGATACTGTCATGATCAGCAGTGAAATGGAAGTCGAAAACAACAATGAGCAGATCGTCATCAGTGAAATGGAAGGCGAAAACAACAAAGAGCAGATCGTCAGCAGTGAAATGGAAGGCGAAAACAACAAAGAGCAGATCGTAGAAAAAATCAAAAAAGAGGAAATACAACACGTCACTTTTGAAACTAGCGATACCGCTTTGGTCAGCAGTGAAATGGAAGGCGAAAACAACAAAGAGCAGATCGTAGCAAAAATCAAAAAAGAGGAAACACAACCCGTCACTTTTGAAACCAGCGATACCGCTTTGGTCAGCAGTGAAATGGAAGTCGAAATCCACGAAGAGCAGATCGTAGAAAAAATAAGCGGTGTTGATCGGATTTCCAGATATGAAATTCGTGATCCGAGGTCGCGCAGCAGAAGTCCGCATAATAATCAACCCACTCGTTTCGGCGACAACGGTGATGTTCAGCTAGCGGACGAAGAGGAAACGCAAAAACAACGGGACGGGCGGAGACGAGGGAGACGCGTACCTACGAGATTCAGAGATGTGTCGATTGAACTCGAAGGTTACAATAATTTGATGATAACGACTGACTGCACATATTTCGTAGAAATGAATTTTCTACTGTCGTTGTACAAACCGAAAATCTGTGTGTCGGATCCGCTCATGTTGACCAGGCTTAGACCGAAAGAGGTAAGCGTCATTCGTATTTCCGGCCCACCACTACTTTCACATTGGATCATAAATTATCTTCAAGAAGAAGGAAAACAGTGCGTTAACGAAAATCGAGAGATTTCGTCAATGACTCACGGCATGTCGTGGGTGACGAAAAACTCCATTTCGGATAGTAGCCGTATCTGTATTTTTGACGATTTCATACAACAGTTCACCCGTTATGTGTATCGTGAAAACTGGTGTGAAATGGAAAGCGAAAGAGGCGCAAACAAATTCATCAGGTTGATCACGTACGACCAGACCGTTCGTCATTATCTGACCAAAGTATGCAAATTCAAATATGTCATTCTACCGAAGAGGGAGGAGATCAATTTCGATCCCCGTATCGAAGCCTGCGGCCATCACACCAACGTGGACATTTCGTCACGACCGTGCACTAATAATAGAGTTTGGGCACTGCGCAACCATTACAGCACCAAGATCTCCCGTCGTTGGTGAATATTAAACCGCCTAAATGTATTATAAATAATCATATTTTCTTGTTAGATTTTAGACTAAATATATATACACACCCAGTGTTGTTAGATTTTAGTAATTTGTAAATAAAAATTGTAATATATATACACATTGTAAATAAAAATTGTAATATATATACACCCGGTTTTGTTAGATTTTAGTAATTTGTAAATAAAAATTGTAATATATATACACCTGTTTTTCAATTATCCCGTTTCTATGGTTGTTGGTCATTATGTTACCAAAAAATTGCCACGGTCTCAACCGAGACCGTGAAAGTCTTTCTCGGTTCAGCCGAATCCGGGAGAAGTGTATGTGTATCAGATTTATGTTACCAAAAAATTGCCACGGTCTCAACCGAGACCGTGAAAGTCTTTCTCGGTTCAGCCGAACCCGGGAGAAGTGTATGTGTATCAAATTTATGTTACCAAAAAAGTCTTTCTCGGTTCAGCCGAACCCGGGAGAAGTGTATGTGTATCAAATTTATGTTACCAAAAAAATTGCCACGGTCTCAACCGAGACCGTAAAAGTCTTTCTCAGGCTCAACCGAACCCGCAAGAAGTGTATCAAATGTAATTTCCACGGTCTCAACCGAGACCGTAAGTCTTTCTCAGGCTCAGCCGAACCCGGAAGAAGTGTATGTGTATCAAAGGTCTTGAGAAGAAGAATTGAGCCAAATAAATTGGACTGAAAAAATGTGCAAAGTACACTTTTTGTTTCTTTTATTTGAATAAAACACTAACAATAGACCGTTTCTATAGTTGTTGATTACTATGGTCAAATGACGGTCTTGGTTGAGACCAAAATTACCAGCGATTATAGAGAAACCGGTTTGGCACTGTCATTGGGCCGTCTCAAGCGAATCCATCGAGCTAACCCGGAAACCTCTTTACCCAAAAGCTCTGTCACGGCCAACCCGACATAGGGTTATTTCTGGGTCCGGTTCTGCCCGCTACCTTCAGTCGACTTTCAAAAATACTGAATCGAGACTTTTTCAGACTGAAGAAAAAGTAACGGTAAAAAACAATCGCTCGGAAAAAATTTCAAAGTCCCGTTTGTGACCGTGCCCTTCGACGTCCGCCGCAAGACTGAGAGTTTCCCCCACCACTTTTTGTTTCGGTCAACCCAATACTCTCGACAACCCCCGACCACCGACCAATAGGATTCGAGTATTTTTCCCGCCAAAAATTTCGGCCAATCAGAAGGCTGCATTTTTCCGCGCGTCGAAAATTAGATCTCGACACGCCACCGAAATCGCATATATACGAGGTACCGTTCGCGCGCGACTCTTTAGCTCCTTGCCCATAATAATGACTCCTTCAAGGAAGGAGCAGCGGGGAGGGGCCGGCGCGTCGCTGATTGGGGGGGTTAAATATTTGTTACACACATTTTTTTACTCGAGAAAAGTTTTGAAATCGACGGCCGACTCTACGTCAAAAAGAAAAACTAAAACTCGCGGATTTACACCTCTCTTCGCACCAAACCTAAACGTGACGATAAGGCCTTTTAGGCCTACGTGAAGAGCGGTAAAATGGCTATGTTTTGTGGTCCAGCAAAAATAAAATTCGGTGAAAAAAAGTTTTGAAATCCCCGGCTGACTCTTCGCCAAAAATAAAAAAAGCTCACGGTTTTACAGTTCTGTTCGCGCCGACCCTAGACGAGACGATACGGCCGTTTCGACGTCGTATTAGCGGTAATTGAGTTCTGTTTAGACCCGCGCTGACCCAAAACGGCAATATGGACACGGCGTGAAGAGCGGTGAAAAAGTCAGAGTTTTGCGGTCCAGCAGAAAATAAAATTCGGCGAAAAAAGTTTTGAAATATTTGGCCGACTTTTAAATAGAAAAATATAACACACGGTTTTACATCTCTGTTTGCGGCGTCCTACGGTACGTCCATTTTTACGTCGTATTAGCGTTAACTGAGTTCGTTTGAGCGTCACACCGACGGGCGTCACACTGACGGGCGTCACTGACCCAAAACGGCAATATGGACACGGCGTGAAGAGCGTTGAAAAAGTCAGAGTTTTGCGATCCCGCAGAAAATAAAATTTGGCAAAAAAAGTTTTGAAATATTTTGCCGACTTTTAAATAGAAAAATATAACACACGGTTTTACATCTCTGTTTACGGCGTCCTACTGTACGTCCGTTTTTACGTCGTATTAACGTTAACTGAGTTCGTTTGAGCGTCGCACCGACGGGCGTCACTGACCCAAAACGGCGATATGGACACGGCGTGAAGAGCGGTGAAAAAGTCAGGGTTTTGCGGTCCCGCAGAAAATAAAATTCGGCGAAAAAAGTTTTGAAATATTTGGCCGACTTTTAAATAGAAAAATATAACACACGGTTTTACACCTCTGTTCCGCGAGGTGCCGATTTAGCATGGTCCGTGAATCGGTGGGATGCGAAAACATGGGCGACGCACACCCTCTTCACTCCGATCCAAGACATGTTTCGGTGAGAGCGGTGAAAATGTTTGTATTTTGCAGTTTGGCTGAAAATAAAATACGATCGTGATGTAACTTATTTAGAATTGTGTAATGTTAACCATCCCGAGCGGGTAACCGATCTGACAAAAAGTTTAATATGGCAGGCTACAAAATTTGTATTGGGTAAATCTGTAAAATATCCAATAGCAAAAAAAAACCCAGTCAGCGACGCGCCGGCCCCTCCCCGCTGCTCCTTCCTTGAAGGAGTCATTATAATGGGCAAGGAGCTAAAGAGTCGCGCGCGAACGGTACCTCGTATATATAGATTTTTGAGGTCACGTCGAGATTATTTTTTCGACACACAAAAAAATCCGGCCTTCTGATTGGTCAAAAAATTTGGCGGGAAAAATACTCGAATCCTATTGGTCGGCGTTCGAGGATTGTCGAGAGTATAGGATCGACCGAACCAAAAAGTGGTGGGGGAAATGATCAGTCTCACGGCGAACGTCTAAGGGGACGGTCGCAAAAGGGACTTTGAAATATTTCAGCCTAAAAACGGACGCAACAGAGACAATCTCAAAGAGGGTTTTTCTGAGTAACACGCGTTGTGATTCAAAAGTTTACACACGGATATGTGATGTATCTTCGCGTAAAGACATGGAGCCAAAATGGATTCGGCAGTCTGAATCCTGTGTTCGAAACGTACTCTGGCGGGAACGCGGTTCGTGTCCGTTCTTGCGCCGGTAATCTGCTTCCATTCTTGATACGGCAGGTCAGCCCCAACTGTTAACGTTGGGGTTTTACTTTATATTAATCGTCCTCATTGCGGTTCTGACTTTGTTGTATCCTTTAGACGGCCAAAAGAGAACGGCGGTAATTGGTCGAATAAAAGAGATATGCGACTCGCTAATGCGCGCCTGCATAGCCGAAGCTCTGGGGGAAGCCCAAAGTGCCGACCCGACACTGGGTTAAGTAATATTTTTGTATTTCAACGTACAAAGAAAATATTTTCACCTGAGATAATTCTTGATTTCAGCCATCGACGTTTTTTCAACGCGACGCAAAAACACAAACTGTTCTCGAATCACATATGTCCGATGTAATAAAAGGGGATGAGAACAAAATTTTGTTCTCTGATTTTGATGGGTCGAGCGGGCAACCGAACGCCCACGGTGAGGTTTACCAGTCGTGCCGCAAAAATACAAACATGTCCGATGTAATAGAAGGGGATGAGAAAAATATCGTTCTCTGATTTTGATGGGTCGAGCGGGCAACCGAACGCCCTCGGTAGGTTTACCGTTCGTGCCATCCTAGCTATAAGCACGCCAGGTCACCACTGTTACGGCAAAAAAAAACGGCCGACACAAACGTTTTTATGTTTTGACGGAAAGTGTAGTCTGGCCATGAGTCCACCTTTTATGTTTGCACATATTTTTCACGCCCTTGTGGATAACCAAATGCCCATTGTGAGAAGTAAATCGTAAAAATATATATTTTTACTGCACCCGAACGATATTCCGTACATATCGATTTTCGGGTTTGCGAGTTAAAGAATTCGAATTGATTGAAATCCATCAAATCGGGATCCCGATGACTGTTGTAATGGAAGAAAAATATGGGCAGCCGCCGTACAACGTAATAACAAATTGTTTCAACAATTTGTTATATGTTTGACCGATACAAATTGTATGGTCAAATATAACAATCGAATAGGTTTATTCAATTGTATGCCGATTTCCCAACATCGCTTTCCCGCGAGGTGGGCGCTGTCGTAACGGGTGAAAGGCGAAGGAGAGGGGATTCGAGGTCACTGGTTGGTGTTGGGAATGAGGAAGGGAGGGGGGTATCGCTTAAATAGGCTGGTGGTGAGCAGGTTTGTTCAGTTTTGGTTTAGCACCGATACACGCTCCGGAGTTTTGTCTTGACGTGATACGCTTTTACTATTATTAATCGACATAGTGACAATTTTATAGAACTGTCCGTAAATTAGTAAACTGTGACATCGAGTGCTGATATTTTTACATCATGGAAAGGCACCGCTATTCTCATCACGATTACAGACCGTATTATGCCCCGGATCGAAGACGTAACGGGAGTCTAGATCGTGTGAGAGAGAGATTTAATTTCTCAAGATCCAAGAGTGTCGCTCCGGAATACCATCGACCGCGGCATAACAGCGGCAGTCACCGATCGTCACCGCACTACGACCGGGACCGCTACAGAGAGAAAACACCGTCAAAGAGACAGTCGTTGGATCGCCGTTATTCGACCCACAGAAGTGTTAGTCGTCCCCCGTCACCCCGCAGCGCAGAACCATCGAGGGCCGTTAACACCAACCAGGACTGTCACGTCGCAGAAAAAAAGTTGTTTTGGGTAGGCGGGAAAGGGACATTCGGATTTCTCATTGACGGAGAGTATAATATATTTTATTTAAAATCAAAATCAAAAGACTATTTGGAAAGGAAATCTTATACACAACGGATGGCCATGTATCCGTCGAAGAAGGACGATCGGGCTGGTAAGTGCACGGCAAAGTATACGATAAACAAATATAGATCTTCGTGTGATTCAGTCATCTCGATTTTTGATTCTTTTCTAAAACTGAACAGAGTGAAAGTGTTTACGACGTTGACGACACCATCCGTGTTGGATGAAGAGAAAATAAAGAGATGCAAAGATTACGAGTCTTTGGTACAACAGTTGGATAAACTAAAGAAGCACAATGAATTCGATACCAGGCTAGTGACACCGATGCGTCGATCTTCTGCGTGCATGTTTCGAAAGGGTTGTAGGGATTACAGCGAATGCATTTATTGCCAACTGGAGTCGCTTAATAATCTAGTCACGAACAAGTGTGGGCTGAGAACTTCGAGAGAGGCGAACGACGACACTCCGAATGGCTTGTTTGATACGGCTGTCGCCAAAATTACGGCCGGTAGAAAAAGGTCAGCCTCCACGTCGTCTTTATCGTCAACATCATCGTCTTCATCGTCATCATCGTCATCCTCCTCGACTACCTCTACGGGATCGAAAAGACGTGGAAAAAAACAAAAAAAGACTGATTCTCCCAAAAGCCCGATAATTGTCAAACCAGTTACGACTGGCGAAGTGAATACGGATCCATCAAACGAGGTATCCTCGAGAGATACGGAAAATGAAGATGGCGGTGATAGAGCGACCGAGCCTGAGAGTGACACAGAAGAAGAAGAAGAAGAAAGAGCAGACAGTGGTGAACATAAGTCCTCCAAAGACACCGATGCCGCCGTATCGCCACGAACCAATCTAAACGAGAAAACAGCAGTCACCCTCGACAAACCGTCCACCACTCCGACGAGGATGTCAGTCGAGAAAACCGTCTTCACGGAGACGGCACAAAACGTCCTCAGTCCTGCGGCATCACAAGCGTCTGATTCGTCATCACCATCGTCATCGTCAGAAGACGAAGAAGACGACACGAAAGAAAAAGGAACTTCTTTGTGGAGAAATAGGGGTGGATCGTAAGACTTTGTCGGAGTGATGGATCGCTCTACATTCAATATTGACCAACAGCCGAAACCTTATTTGGGGCGCAGCGATCTCGAACTGCTCTTCGACTACATTTTAGTAAAAAAAATGGGACTCAAAATCGAGTGGGACAAGGCAGTGGCCGAAGGCGATTGTGAAGCATTTTTGGCAAAACTGTGTACAAAAATCGCCAAAGAAGGATGTGATTTGTCCATCGTCCGGACAAAAGAAGACGGTTCCAAGATCGTGTTGGACTTGAGCGGGGGATTCGTTACGACTGTATTTGATGTAGATATGTAAATAACTTTATTACTGTAGTTCTTAGATATGCAAATATAAATAACATTGTAACTGTTGTGTTCTCATTACCTTTTATTTGATGTATATATGTAAATAACTTTATTACTGTAGTTCTTAGATATGCAAATATAAATAACATTTTAACTGTTGTGTTCTCATTACCTTTTATTTGATGTATATATGTAAATAACTTTATTACTGTAGTTCTTAGATATGCAAATATAAATAACATTTTAACTGTTGTGTTCTCATTATCTTTTTCCTCAAACCCATTTGTATTGTGGACAGAAAAAAGAGGTATTCACTAAAACTCGGCCAAATCCGTATCAATGTAGTAGCTTGTCTCGGTTTCAGCCGAGACCGCGGAAAGCGTATGTACAAACCGCAACTCGGCCGAGCTCGTGGAAGTCAAACTCGGTTTTGGCCGAGCACGGTGCAGTGTATGTGTTTCTCTGGTACGGCCGAGCCCACGGTAATGAATGTGTTTCATGGTAGTTAATGTATTTCGGGTTCGGCCGAATCCGAGGTTGTTTCATGGTAGTTAATGTATTTCGGGTTCGGCCGAATCCGAGGTTGTGCAAAATTCGGTTCGGCCGATGCCGATGTAGAGTAAATCGGCATCGGCCGGCTCTCAGAAATGTGTGTGGACGTATCGACTGAAAATAAGTTCTGTTTCGGGACACAACTATTTATGTGCAAAAAATTGTACCTCTATTCGGATAACCGAACGCTCACCACGCCATCGTAATGACGGGCGAGAAGAGCGGTACAATTTTTGTTTTTTGTCTCCCGGAAATTATTCCCGCGGCGAGGACAAAATTATTCTCTTAGCGGAGACAATTTTTCTGAGATGAAAAATTCTTAGTAACAGTAAAAAAAAAATCCCACCCTGCGACGCGCCGGCCCCTCCCCGCTGCTCCTTCCTTGAAGGAGTCATTATAATGGGCAAGGAGCTAAAGAGTCGCGCGCGAACGATACCCTGTATATATCGATTTTTGAGGTTTTGTCGAGACGATTTACTCGACACACAAAAAAATCCCGCCCTCTGATTGGCTAAAAATTTTGGCGGGAAAAATACTCGAATCCTATTGGTCGTCGGTCCAGAGTTGTTGAGAGTAAAGGGTTGACTGAATAAAAAAGTGGTGGGGGAAACTCTCAGTCTCACGGTGGACGTCTGAGAAGATGGTCACAAACGGGATTTTGTAAATTATTTTTCGGTAGTAATTTTGTAGCAGCTAGAACCCGAGTGAATCCGGAAACCCCGACATAGCCTGTTCCGGGTCAGGTCTTTGAACTCACTCGAGACGGGCGTTCTGATTAGTAGGCGAATTTAGCGATGCATTCTTGTTTTAATATTCACTTGTTTCGCCTACGCCCGGCCGAGGATTCAGACTCGTGTTTGGCTTTATGCTATCAAGGGTACATATCAGACTGAAATTTTAGGTTTAACAAATTGTATTGAAAAAAATATAATACCAAGGTAGGTGGTCATTTCGGAGATCTTACTGTCAAAAATCCTGTTCTGGCCATCACCCGGAGTTTTTGGAAAGGTTGACACGTTGCCTCTCTATCTTAACGATGAAATCAACTGTTATCGGATTTATCTCTCTATTTTTCATTCGGATTTTAACGTCGTGACTCTTTCCTTCAAAAATATTCCAGATACCGAGAAGTCCATCGGAATCTTGAAAACTCTCTTTTGACGATACCTTTCCCGAATTTTGTTGGGAAACCACGGCGTATCGGATATCTTGTTTTTCTGTGGCCAGTTGAACGATGTCGGTGTTCATCTCCGGCGTGTAACACGACGATATTCTCGAAGAGAAGATCACGGCTTGAAATATCGCGTACGTTAAGCCAATACAAAACATCAAAACCATGTAATAACGACGAGCGCGTATCATCTGCGCTGTCAAACGTTGTTCGTATGAAGTATTACCGCTTTGTTTGTCTCGTATATAATTACGTAAACGTATCCGTCTCATTATGTTTTTGATAAATGTGCTCATGTTGAATTCGTCGGATCTTTAGCGATCGACGCTACTCCGAGAGTGAATAACTAGGACGGTTTATCCAACCAAGAGTCGGGGTGGTCTCGTCGAAAATACGATAATCGACATTTGTTCGCTTATCGGTCAGCTTTGGTCGAGAGTCGTATCCTGTCAAGATCACTCCAACCTACAACAAGACCGGTGTTTGTGTCAATTGCTCTCGTCCCGACGAAAAGAGGAGGACATAATGAGTTGCGTAGAAATCGAAGAAGCCTGGCACGATCTTACTATACAGGAGCGTTACTTATTGCTTCAACTCAAAGCCGAACGACGTTTGGCTAAACGTTTCTTAAACATTTCTAATCTCAAGGATTGTATTACCAGCATTGTGATAATTTTGTTTGTGTTATATTCTTGTTCGAACGACACGATCAGTACAAATTACGATCGACGAGATATCGTTGAATTGGACACGAAGGAACACTCAATCCGATGCGTCGTTCTGTTTGGCGAAGACTTTAGAAAATCCGAAAATCTTCTTGGAGTCTGGAAACTCCTCTGCGCAATTTCCCGTAAAACAACAACAGGAAACGATAAGGTGACCCGATCTTTCAGTCAGACAATCAAATTTGAAGGCGAAAACGAAATTTTGCTTGAGGAATCTACTTTTTTCACCAACGTATCGAATTCGACGATTCCGACTTCAGTTGCAAACGGGGAGTTATACTTGTAGAAAAACAATATATGTCCAAAAATTTACGAATTTTGTCGCTTTGAAAATAAATCATTTTTATGAAATATTTTTTGTCTCTTGTGTCTTGTTACCTCTACAGTACCGCTAAAAGATTTTCAAAGTCAATATCACTCCGTTTGCTGGATTTAGGGTGGAAATCGTATATGTTTCGGAGGGACAAAATCTTACAGAGCAAATATTTTTAAGGTCCGAGAATCTGTTTTGGGGTTGATGAGAGTCGGGAAAGCACGGACTCGCGGATCTCTACTCGAATCCCCACCAACAATCCTCCCGGCGTATCCCCTCCATTGCTCAGGGGTCGAGGTCGGCCCCCCACTCACCTCCTCACGTTTGAATACGCGCTTTCACTCTGATCGCGCCAGTTGGAAACTAGCCGCTGGAGTCGTTCAAGCTGACATATTTATGCAGAAAACCATCCCGGCGGAGGCAGAAGTGAAGTGAAGTGAAGTGAAAACCGTCCATCAGATAGAAGTTCGGCGGAGGGAACGATCATGGAATCTGAGGACGAAATAAGAAAAATAATGTCTCGGGATTCGTTATATAAACAAATAATGTGTTCTAAAAATAATGAAACTGTAATGAACAAACTTGTGCGGAATATGAATTTCATCAATTCTCGGACGTCATCGACAGAGCCGTCACAACACATATGGAAATTGCGGGGGATTGAACGTGAGAGGAGGCAGAAGGAAAGAGCCGCAATGTCGTCCCGGATCACGAACAATTTGATTCCCGTGGACAACGAGAGCATAACGAAAATGCACGAGGCATACGGTGTCGAGGATTCGATCGTCGATATCCAAGACAAAGTCGAATCCGATATGAACGAGTTCGGTAAAATGTATCAAACAGCCTCTCTGGACGAAAGGTACGTAGCATTAACCGAGTTAGCTGAATTTGAAATTTCAACGCTACCGACCGGAGAGGAGAGGGAGATAGAACGCGAGAAGAGGAAGAAGGAAAGAACCGCGATGTCATCCCGGATCACAAACAATTTGATGCCCGTGGACAACGAGAGCATAATGAAAATGCGTGAGGCGTATGGTGTCGAGGATTCGATCGTCGACATCCAAGACAAAGTCGAATCCGATATGAACGAGTTCGGTAAATTGTATCAAACCGCCTCTCTGGTCGAAAGGTTCGGATTACTAACCAAATTAGCATTGGAATTTGGAATGTCGGTGCCACCCACGGGAGAGGAAAGGAAAATGCGAAAGACAGAAAGGCACAGACAGTGGCAGGAAAGGAGGGAGATGAATGCGAGACTTATCCACACTACGTTTGAAGATATCGACGGTCTGAGAAGAATCGGCGGGACTTATAAGACACCCAGTGGTGTCGGGAAAGTCAAAGAGATTGAGAAGATTGTTGAAAAACAAATGAGGAAATTCGATAAAATGTATACGAAAGCGGTGCAGAATGGTACGAGATACGATGTTCTAGAGGAATTGTTACAGCGTAGTAAAGAAACCGATGCACATAAAATGTAAATAACTTTTCTTGTAAATTATACCAGCGAAAATAATCTAATCTTTTTAGTCTATTATTGTAATACAGTTTTATATTTTGATTTAAATTGTTTCACTTGTATATATGTTTGTAGAATGAAATAATCTTTGTTTTGTAAATAACATTTATTTATTAACGAATGTTTTTATTTTTTAAAAAATCCTTTGAGATCAATCGGGAACCCGACAGGGGATCATGATTCGTGTAACGATCGGGATCCGATTATGGTAAGTCACTGAAAACCACTCTAACATGACCGTTAGTCGATACATAATCGGGGC
The DNA here is from genome assembly GCA_963675035.1 of Allygus modestus. Lineage (NCBI taxonomy): Eukaryota > Metazoa > Arthropoda > Insecta > Hemiptera > Cicadellidae > Allygus > Allygus modestus. The sequence goes on from OY776112.1 coordinate 315,084,849, forward strand.
AATTTTATTCGTATCTTTATTGGGTTCGGTTATGCTTTTGACGCATTACGTTTATTGGAAATTAGAATGTTACATCAAGGAAAAGATTTCGTTAAAAACACAAGAGGGTGGCGGGGTCAGCGGTGTCGGTCTCGAAGTTGTGGAACCGGAAGTGGCCCCGGGCAATTGGATGTCTGTCGAACCAGAAACCATCTGCAACAAATCGGACGTAGACGAAAAGGATGTCGAACCCGAAACCAGCTGCAAAGCAACGCAGACAGATTTCGGTTGGCCGAATTTGGCCGAAGTTGGCGAAACGATCCAGCCGAATGCGTCCGAGTCTGAAGATACGATCGGCGGCGAGTCGAAAGTTGACATTTTACCTTCGGCCCCACCACCTGAGTTAGTGGGGGGCGAAAACAGTCCCGACCGCTGGACGCCCCCGCCGCCGTACAACGAAGTCGTTGAGACGTACACACGAAACGATCTGGAATGGTATCGCGTGTTTGCGGCGTTCAATGAGAAACGCATGTCTATGGCCGTCCACTGGACCCCGCCGCCTGTGAGCGGAAAACCGTTGAAAAGGTGCGTAAGTGAAGTAGAGAAATTCGCCAACGCAGAAACGCATCCGGTAGGCGCACACGAAATTTTCGCTTTCATAAAAGCTTTCGTCGCTCTCACGAATCTCGTCTACGCGGAATCGGCGGTGGATAGTCCGGTCAATGTCACCGACGCCGTTACGTCAATCTCCGTCGAGGACGACGGTCATCGTGAATCGCGCGTGGACTTGTTCCGAAAGGCGTTCGTTCTGCTCGTGAGTCAATACGTACCGAAAACCCCGATCAAAAACAGAGTAGTCCCTTTCGGCTACGATTGGTTCATCTTTTCCGGTCGCATAACGTATGCCGTCATAAACGCTCACGTGACGTTATGCTCGATTAATCGCGGGGCAACCGCCGTAGCAGTCACCGCCCGTCCGTATTACACGGCGGACGAATATTCGGTCACCACGCGCGCCGTAGTGGACGGATTAAAGAACATCTGCGCGAATTTCACGTACTCGTTGGGCTACGAGAGATACAGTTCCAACCGCGTGTACATCGGCGTCGCTTTCCTCTACGCCAGCCTGTTGGAAATCGCTTGTGATCGCCTATTGACCGACGGACGGATGCCGGACTACGCGGAAACGTTAAACGGAATTCTCACGGACCCTTCTAACCGTTATGACGCGTTTGAGAGTCTGATCGGCGATATAGGCAAACGGAGTCCGACCGCCACTGAAAGTTCACGGGTCAACGCTCCGAACGAGAAACGCGTGCCGGTCGGCGCGAAACGCGGTGACGTCACTTACGACGGTGTTTACGATGACAGAACGTTTATAGCCCATCGTAGACTGCGCATGTACGCGTACATCCGGTCGTATTGCGAACAACTGCCGGCCATACAGATTCTACTCAGGGAAAAACGGTTGGACGACCAGAGACTGTCTGTCCTTTTGCGCGCCGTCGAACCGATGAGTGACGAATCGTCGTTGTTCTATTTCAATCTCCATTCGCGCGTGGGCGCGTTCAAGTATCGCAACGGCTCGGCCCTTTTCGGCGCGGCGGGTCTTTCGAAATTTAGAAACGGCGTCGGCCGCACCTTTGAGGGCGGTGACTCGTTCGGGCGCGTTTACGCGGCGGACGGAGCTAGCATACTGTTCGTGCAAAGCCGAGCATTCACGTTTCACACGATAGGGCAATTGACCGATTTGGCCTACGGGGAAATTGAAAAATCGAACCGAGATCTGATGCCCGCCTGGTTGATGGGACAACGGCCGCTATTTCTTTCGGAAAAGAACAGACTGTCCGACATACCTTGCGGTCCACACCTGGAACCGTGCGTGATCGACACCGGCAAGAGCGAGGGTCTGATGTTGGACCTCATCGGCCGTCGTAATACGACCAATTATACGCCCGAAGAGGCTTCGTCAGCGTTGGTAGTGTTCGAAGACCAGAACATCGGCGCCGTATTCACATCCGTTCGCGAAAAAAATATGGACGTTCATTATAGCCGATGCACAGTGGCCACCACCTACTTCACGTTCACCACGTATTTTCGTATAACTAGAGAGAGCGTCAACGACGCTGAGGATATACGCCTCAGCTGCTATACGGGCAGTTCCGCTAAAATTAAGAAGAAACAGAAACGCAACGCCTCTTCTGGGGATTCTGACGTCAAAGGATCGACGACTGCCGTCCCTAACGCGGATGAGAAACCGGCGAGAGGTGCAAAAGGAAGAGATGACGAAACCGGTGACTTTGATATGGAGGAAAATTCGTCAGACGGAACGTTTGAATTCAATTACTGTTCGGTCCGAGTCTTCGTGCAGACCCGGGACGGTACGGATTATTTGGGTGGCGCCGTACGACCGGTGGTCACCAATTCGGTGGAAAAGAGGTCCAAAAGTAAATGCGCCTACAAATCCGAAGATCTAAAAAACGTATCCTTAACGGTGGCACCCTACGGAGGCGGTGATGACGGTTCGCCGGATCAACCGGCTTCGATCACGATTCTGTACAGGCCGAAAAACACAAAACAAGCGAAAATACCCTTGTCGCTGGCGGAGCGCGAGATTTCACCTTTCGCCACTGTCGAGCGTAAAAATGAAATTTTTCGGATAAAAATAGATTTAAGATATTCTGTATATTGTGACACGGTCGGTAAAATCGTCGTATTAGTTGACGCGCATGAGAAAAGGGCATGTATCGCGTCGATTCGGTCGAGCATATCGCAAGACGAACAGCAGTCTGATGAAAATGAAACACTCGCTAAAACTTCACTCCTTCTGGCGGAAGAAAATTTAGGTACGATAAAATACGACTCTAGGCGCAACCTGCGCACGTACGTATTTTTTGATAGCGGTTAGTTAGAATCGCGGTAACAACCGTTGAGTGGGAGGGGAGGGGGGTTCAGTCCCGGCCACGCCCTCAAGGGTGGGGAGAGGGGGAGAGCAATCAGCGTGCCGGCAGTCAGTCAGCTTTGGGATACTCAGTCGAGCGGTCTACATCTGTTTTAACCCGACGCACCCGTGAAGAAGAACGAAGGTGTAGAATCAATGGATAACGAAATGTTTTATGAATCTGAAAAAATGCGCGATCTTGTAAATCGAGAAGAACAAGTAGTTGCCGTCGTACGTTGTGGTGATAATATTTTATCCGCCGTAAAATTGACACCGCCGGATCTCGAGCTTCAGAACAGTCTTCTTGCACGAGCGAAAGAAATCATAAAAGAGGAGGAGAAGAGTTCCATGTCGTCGGATAACAACGGAAAGCGTGGTGGCATTAAACGCAAAAAAAATAAAATCGCCACACGCACCGGCAGTGCTACGACAGTGGATCGAGAACGTTTCCAACGAATCAACAGAGACGCTTTTCGAAGAAAAGTTATGAAACTGGTGGACGGGTGGATTCGGTTGCTTAAGGACGGTGATGAACTTAAACAGACTGTAGTCACTAACGACGATCAAGCAAAAACAAAAGGGCCCGAAAAAAGATCGAAGAGAGGCCCCGAGAAAAAGGTAAAGAATATCTACGCCGAAGAGATACGGGGGAGTTGCAGCGGTGACGCGGACGAATTGTTTCGTCAGCAGAATGGATATTTGTATTACAGTATTTTTTGTACAAAAGAGTTGGAATCTCTATTGACGAGTAAAAGACAGAAAATGGAGGGGGAAAACGAAATTGACGTTTTGATAGACAGACTGGCCATGCTGGCGAACATCTACATCAAAATAATGTACACGTTCGACATAAGACCTACGGTATTCATCAAATTCGACGACCGGGAAGTCCCGGCGTTGTTCGCCCGCCAGACGGTGCCTACGCCGGACACGTGCGTCACCGGCCCTCCGGGATATTACTGGACAAAGATCTTGCATTCTGACAACATCGTCAAGCCGATACAACGCGTCCCTTTACAACGCGTTAAATCGGAAAGACTCTTGCAGGATGTGACTTTCGTCGTTGTCGGCGAAAGAGCGTTGGATCAGCTGTTTCCAGTCGCACCGAATCAGTTCTTCGCGCAACAACGATCGCGAAAACGTTTCAAAGAAACATACAATTACCTAGCGTCCATTCCGGAAGTCGACCTTTCCCATTTGGGTTGGGACATTATCAAAGGGACGGGTGTTATAGATCCGATAAAAACGTTTTTGCCAAAAATAACAACGGCGGAGGTTTGTTCTGCGGACGATGAAGTTTTCACCAACTACATGGACATGTTCGTCACCATGGTTGTGCTGAGATTGAAAAACGAACAACTCACGTTGGCTCACAAACAGGTCTCTCCTAAACAACCGCGCGTACTGAGGACCGAATACAAGTTCGAGATCGCTGGGAGAGCAGACCGCCCGGCGATTTATTTTTTCAGGGACCGGAATGATTTCGTGACGGACATTTCGGTGTTGAGCGTGGTTGACGATCTCTTTGGCTCGGAGGAAATTGTGTCTAGGATGATGGGAGACGGCGACTTTGACGACGGCGTCTACTTTTACGACGTACTGTCAGTGAACGAAATTCTGACGCTACTGAAATCTCTCGGAATATCTTACGTTCAACCGGAACACCAAGATTTCTACACATACGTTCTGTCTTTCAACGACGATGTGCGTGAAGCGATAGCTTGCTCGTCTCATACTATCGACTACAGACTCGAAGATGTCATCGCGGCAGGCACGTTGATTAAACTACACGAGACGGATCCGGCCCGTTTCAAACCCGCCGAATGTCTGATTAAGGCCGATGATATAATCGTGACAACCAACATGTCGCAGTACACCACGACCTACTACGTAGAAAAGGGCAAAAAACTATTGAGAGTTCTAAACGGGTATCCCGAAAATCTCCAGCGGAGCGATTGCGTCATGCGCGTGTTCAAGTTGAAATGGAAAGGAAAAGATTGTTCGGAAATCCCAAAATCCCTTTATACGATTTTCCCTCAATTTAGTTTCGTTTTCAAGAACATGGAGTTGTACGAAGAAGTCGAAGCGGGAATAACGACAGACTTTGGGTCGACTGAGATTATTTTTCCAGACATGAGGTATAGTCTGGTCGAGGTGAAACCGGAAATCACAATCGGTCCAATGGAAGTTCGGGTTTCGCCCGAGGAGGATATTTTAAAAGATTTCAACTTTAATCTCTGATCCGATTAAGATAACGGCCCGTTCAAAAAGAACACCGTCACTGCCAGTGTCATCGATCGCTACTTGTTAATGATACATTTATAAACTTTACCAACAGTATTTTTATTATTTATAAACATATATTTACATATTTATCGTTTTCCTTTTTTTGCCTTTCCACCGGCATTTTTATTTTGTTTCTTTGTCGGTTTGTCCTGTTTGTCATGGTTGATCAACAGATTAACGGACGAAATTTTCTCCAATCGCTCCGTACCCAAGTAAACTGCTTGTACGGGGAAATCTTTCCATTCGCATCCCTTCTCGTCGGTCACGGTGTCGGTTTTGAAATCGTATTTTATACTGTCCTTGACCACGGGCGTAAAGTCGTGGAACACCATCGACGCGGGCGTATCGCCTTTCTTCACGATCCTCATCCGAGCGTACCTCTTGGGTTGGCCTTTATCGTTTTCACCCACAATGATGCTCTTTTTGACCTTCCTCTCCTTGCTAGCTCCCGCGGGTAACGCGGAATTAACAATCTTGACGATACAATATCTGTTGTTGATGTTCGATGATCCGACACACTTTTCAAGCACTTGGGTCATCTCAGGCGTCATCACAATACTGAGACTCGAGATGTCTATGGAGTCTTTGTCGCGCGCGACCTCATCGTGTTTGAGGAAACGTTTGTCGATGTCACCGCGAGGGGCCGGTTGAGGCTGCGGGGGCGCGATCATACCAACGTCGTCTTTACTTTTAGATTCAGTTTCTTTATTTGATTTTTCAAATTGTGACGGACCCGTCACGGTGGCCAATATCTTTCCGACCAAAGGTGGTGAAACGACCTTATTGCCCTCGCCATCGCGACGTTCACTCGGTATTTGTAACTGAACGTGCATCGGCACCGCTTCCGCTATTGGAGCCGGTGTACGCTGGCTGCTGTTTTGCGTCGTTTGTACAGGTGAGGCTATCGCCTCCTTTCTCGGAACAGGCGCTGGTGGACGTTCGGGAACGTTTTGGGTGGGTACTGCCGGCGAACGATCGGGAACGTTTTGAGACGTCTTCGCGGGTGCTGCCGGCGGAAGCTGAGGAACGTTTTGAGATATCCTCGGGGATGCCACTGGCGGACGTTGGGGAACGTTTTGAGACGTCGTCACTGGTACCGCCGGCGGGCGTTGGGGAACGTTTTGAGACGTCGTCACTGGTACCGCCGGTGGGCGTTGGGGAACGTTTTGAGACGTCGTCACTGGTATTGCCGGCGAGTGTTGGGGAACGTTTTGAAACATCGTCACTGGTACCGCCGGCGGACGTTGGGGAAGGTGATACGTCATCACTGGTGCCGCCGGCGAACGTTCGGGAACGTTTGCCACCGTCCCGGGGAGGTCTTTTCTCTGAGCCTGATCCGGCGGACGTTCAAATTCGGGGACGACATGTCTGATTTTTGCTGCCGCTGCCGCTGCCGCGCGTTCACGTTCCGCTAAAAGTTCACTGTTCAATTGTTCATTTCGTTTGCGCTCGCCGTCGAGTCTGAACTCGAGATCCTGGAGGCGGCCTCGTTCCGATAACAACCATTCGTGCTCTTCTTTGAGTTTCGCGTCGACTTTGTCGAACCGCTCCCTTTCGTTCCGCAACGTTTCTTCCATCGATCTCAGACGCTCGGCGTTCTCGTTGTTCTCGCCGCGCTCATCCATCATCTGTTTTTGTAGTGCCTGTATTCTGTTTTGATACTCTTCCGCCCTACTACTCATCGTTCCTTCGATGTCGTATAATTTCCTTTCTAACATTTCTATCGCACCGGCGTTCGTCATGATGTCGGCGGCGTAACCGGTTTTTAAAAGCTCTTCTGCCGGCTCTGTTTCAGCGGGTTCTATTTCGGATTCACCACCGTCTGTGTATTCGGACGTTCGGGCTTCGTCGTCCGCGTCAGCCGCGTCTTTGGTAGCGGTCACGACAACGATGGCGACGAATATGGCGAACACCAATAGCGGTATCACGTAACCGGAAATCATTGTCTGTCGATATATTTACTTATCACCGTCAGCGGAGAAAGTCTCACCCAAGCCCACCGGCTCGTGCGACACGGGGGCGGGCGAAAGAGTGTGGGTTTTTTTCGAAAGGGACCGGCTTTTTTTCGCCCGCGCCGATTTCATAGCTTTTTTTTGTGGAACGTCGGTCGTGTCGGTGGCTGGTCGCCTTTTGTTCGTTGCATCGCACGGGCGTTTTGAAGTGTTATCCGCGGTGCGGGTGGCAGCGGGTGGGCCGGTCACAACCGGCCCGGGCGATATGCTCGTGGCGGTTGTAATCCGGCATGCGGTATTGCTTGACTTCCTTTTTGCACCGGCTTCCGTGACGTTCGCTCTATTTTGGGGTTTCCTACTTTTCTTCGTCTCTATGATATCATCAAATTCGTCTCTGGCCCGATCTGTCAGATCGTTCAGTTTGCTGACGGTCAGCGTTCTCGTACATTCGGTCATTTCTCTCTTTTGATAAAAGATGTTGCACGAGCCCAACACCATGTATAGCGAACTGTTTGGATACACGTAACTGCAGCCGACTTTATCCCAGCCGATGGTCTGCTGGTAAAAGAGACGCGATCGCAAGACGCGGTTTTTCATCACCTTCTCGTGCGTTTCCATGACCCTCAAAAACGTTTTAACGCTATCGGTCGTATCGAGCGTGTATACCATCCTCATTACGGGTGTTTTTTTGATGGTCGGCCGGTAACCGGAACCTTGATCTTTATCGAGCCAAGCGGCCGTCTCTGTTTTGGGATATTCACACAGCACGCCGAAACTGAGTACTCGAAATCCGAAACACAACATGATATGCACCGTGTGAGCTGCCGGGACGATCGGATCGTTGGCGTTGTTCGGTTCCCACTTGGCCCGGGTACGAAACGCGACGATCGCGTCTTTCTTGTCGGCGGCCACATTCCCCAGTGAAAATAGAAAATCCAACACTACCGGACGTTCTTGAAGGGCTTCATAAATTTTCGCCTCAAAGTTACGAAAGTCGTTAACGACACCCGGAGGGTACGAGTTCCACCAGAACGACGGCGGAAGACCTTCCGAAAACTGATGTCCGGGAAGATTTCCCCTCGCTTTATTTTTTATCTTTTTTCGTTTGCCTTCAATTCTGGGTCTTGTAGGTCTAGTCAACGCCACGTGCGAATTGAGGACGTAAGAACCCACAAAATGCCAACTTGGATACGAATGCTCGCCGACGCCGACGAAAACGTTAGTTTCTTTCGTGAGCACTCGCGGAAACTTGACTTTGGCGTGACTCAGCGGTTTCCCGACGATTTTCACGATATAGTCGGTGGTCGGACAAACCTTTGAACGGTTGAACCGATGGTCTATGAGCAGAGTCGCGTTGTCGAAACTGAAAAGACGAACATTTTCAAACAAAAAGGTTTTGATTACGCCCTGGTTTTTAATTATCGTAGATACGAATTCTGCCGGTATCGAAATCATTTCTATTTCGAAAATATCCGTTTTAACAAAAAAAGGCAAGAGGTGGGTATAAAATTCTATTTTCAATACACGTTGTGGTTTACTGTCAATTTTACCCGCTTTCGGCATCAAACTGTCGAGTGCCTTGGTCGTATTTGCTTTGGTAACGAACATGCTGACGGAATCTTTGGCGCTCTCGGAAGGCGTGAGAACTCCGGCGTCTGATTCGTCGCTGTCGGTCTCGCTTTCAATAACCACCGTTGATTCGGAATCGGTGCTATCGCTCTCGCTTTCGTCATCGTCTAGGGTTATATTTCTTTTCGCTACTTTAACGCGCGCCGACTTGCCGAAATTGCTCCACTCGAAATCTTCGCTGTCGGAGCTCGATGACGACAAGTACGATTGGGCTCGCTTCATACTTCGTTCCTTACTACTATTTCCGAATTATTCGAATAATTTAACGAAATCTTGGACGATTTCTTCTTCCTCTTCTCCTTCCTCCGCTATAGAAACGTCATTGACCTTATTCTTCACAATGGGCTTTTCTGCTACGTAGGATCTTCCGTCGGACGTTGCGGCGTCCTTACCTTTCCCATCTCCCCCCAGAGCTTCGTCTATGCAGGTGCGCATCAACGAGTCGCATACCTCTTTTATCCGCCCGATTACCGCCGTTCTCTTTTGGCCGTCTAATGAATACAACCAAGTCAGAACCGCGATTAGGACGATTAACAAAAAGTAAAACACCAACGTTAACAGTTTGGGCAGACCGACCAGGACGACTACGAAAGCAGTGACGCTGCAAAACGCCGTATTGCGCAGCATAGCTATATCGGCCGCGTCCAACGGACCGGCTACATACGCAACAGTACTGCTCAACACCATGATTTACAAACTTATAGATTTCGCGGCCGAACCCGTGAGCTCGGCTAAAATTTCAAAGTGCCAAAACGACCTTCCACTCCGCCGTCCGTCACGAGACTGAACGTTTCCCCCACCACTTTTCGGCTCTGTCAACCCCTAATCTTCGACAACTCCCAACCGCCAACCAATAGGATTCGAGTATTTTTCCCGCCAAATTTTTTGACCAATCAGAGGCCCGGATTTTTTCGATCGTTGGAAAAAACGTCTCGACTTAACCCCCAAAATGCATATATACAGGGTATCGTTCGCGCGCGACTCTTTAGCTCCTTGCCCATTAAAATGACTCCTTCAAGGAAGGAGCAGCGGGGAGGGGCCGGCGCGTCGCAGGGTGGGATTTTTTTTTATTACTGTTGGATACGAATTTTTTCATCAGAGAAAATTTTTGTTCTGGCCGGATTTTATTTTTTGGCGAGACATAAAAAACGAAAAAAAATTACCGCTCTCCTCGTCTGTCATTACGAATCCAAAATAGCTATTAGCACCGCCGTCACACAGCGCTGTGGGCGTTCGGTTACCCGAATAGAGGTACAAATTTTTAAATCCGTACGTTTTTTATTTTTACATTCTGACAGGCCGGAGATTTCAAAACTTTTCTCGCAGAGTTTTATATTCTGCCGACCGCTCTTCTCGTCTGTCATTACGAATCCAAAATAGCTATTAGCACCGCCGTCACACAGCGCTGTGGGCGTTCGGTTACCCGAATAGAGGTACAAATTTTTAAGTCCGTGCGTTTTTTATTTTTACATTCTGACTGAGGCCGGAGATTTCAAAACTTTTCTCGCAGAGTTTTATATTCTGCCGGACCGCAAAACTCATACGTTTTTGACACTCTGCACTTCGTGTCCATATTGCCGTTTTAAGTCAATGCCGTCCACTTGCGGACCATCGCAGAACTCGGTTTAGGCAAATACGACGCCGAAACGGCCGTATCGTCACATCTAGGATCGGCGCGAAAAGAGGTGTAAATCAGTGCATTTTTATTTTTTATTTTGACGGAAAGTCGGTTGGAGATTTCAAAACTTTTCTCGAGTAAAAATGTGTGTAACAAATTAACCCCCCCCAGTCAGCGACGCGCCGGCCCCTCCCTGCTGCTCCTTCCTTGAAGGAGTCATTATTATGGGCAAGGAGCTAAAGAGTCGCGCGCGAACGGTACCTCGTATATATGCATTTTCGGTGGCGTGTCGAGATGTAATTTTCGACGCGCGGAAAAATACGGCCTTCTGATTGGCTGAAATTTTTGGCGGGAAAAATACTCGAATCCTATTGGTCAGCAACCGGGGGTTGTCGAGAGTATAGGGTCGACCGAACCGAAAAGTGGTGGGGGAAATGCTCAGTTTTATGTTAGACGTCGAAGAAGATGGTCGCAAAGGGGACTTTGAATTTTTCACACTCACGCGCGGGTAACCGACCCTCACGCGGTTAACCAAAAATTTAAAGCGGTTACCCGCGCGTTCTGATCAATATCTCGCGCGCCCTTTCTGTGAGCTAGGGACCTGTACGGAGAACGGAAAGGGATAAGTTCGTGTTTTCCAGATTAACCGCCATTCGGGTGTATTGTAGAAATAGTTGTGTCCCAGGGGTTTCAGCCGAAATGCAAAACACAAACATTTCCACCGCTCTGCACGTCAAACGCTTGTGTTGACGGTTAGTTGTAATTGCCGTCCCTACGGTGCCAAAATAGTTGGTAGATGACCGGGAGGAAGCCGGAATAAAGGTGTATATTTTAATTGTCCCCGGCCGAGTTTAATTTTCACCTGAAATACAATCAATATCGAATCGCGTAACGGGCGATGGCCAAGTGGGCAACACCCCCCAGATATTCGCATAAAGAAATATACAGTAACTGTGAATGGGTAATCTTATCCTACAGTGAAAAGTTGTATATGTATCTCGTTTGGACAACACATATTCTAACTAAAGGAGGAGTAAATGAGGAAGCTTATTGAAAGTCTACAATTTTATTGAGACAAATAATAAAAACTAGTGATCAATCGGTATTTGTAAGTCTACAATTTTACTGAGACAAAATAATAAAAACTAGTGATCAATCGGTATTTTTTCAGAGTCGCGGTTGTTTTTCTTATTGTTTTTAATTTTGATTTTTTGTTCACTTCCACTTTTGCTATCGGTCTTTTGCGCGAGTGAAATCGGTGGCAAATCAAACGGGCTGTGATTGTTGTTATATCCCATTACTTCCCGTTGGATGTTCAATATCGATTCCACGGCTGATTCGTTTATATCATTTAGTTTGGCATCCGCATCGTGGTCATTGTTCACATTTTCTTCTAAATCGGTGTCTTCCTCAAAGAAGGTGCGATGAACGTCTTCCGCCTTGTACAAAGTACGCGCCTTTTTCCCAGTCGCTCCCTTTTTCGTTTCCTTATTTTTTATCTTTTTTTCCGGCGGAGGTTGTGTTTCATCATCGTCCGTTTCCATCGCTCCTTCCCCGACCTCTAAAGCACCGTATTCACTGTCTGCGTTGCGGGTGATATATTTTACGGTGGCAAAACGGTCCATAGAAATTTCGCAAACCAGTCTGCGCAGTTCGTTATATAGATCTTCGTAGCTACCGTTAAACATCATTTCGTTACCACTCAGGATCTTCGGATCGTGTTGTCGGAGTTTTGTGGCTAAAGCCTTCGTGTGGTCCTTGCATTCGTCGTTCCTCGGTGCGATGCAAATGTAGCGGTCGATTTTACCCCTTTTAGCGTATTTAACGGCTGACTCTAAACGTCTGTAGACAAACTTCCCGTCTTTTTCAAATATGATATATTCGCAATCGTTGCTCGTAGTATTGCGCTTTCTTTTCACCTCCTTGTTGTCTCGTATCGGTTTGTCTTGAGAAATCGTGTTAGCATCGTTAGTTTTTGGTTGGCCGTTTTTCATTTGACACATCGATCGATCGCCAAACAGTGAAATGGAAAGGATGTCAAACAGACCGTTGAAATGGCGTTGGTAAAATATCATCTCGTCGACAGGTTCTAGTGCCAACGCTTCGGCCTTTTTTTTCCAGGCATCTACGATGGAATTAGCTGTGGCCAAGACGCTGTTCATCTGGTTAGAGGTGCCGGAGTTGCTCTTATCGTTATCGGTGTTATGTCCGTAGTGGAAAAACAATTTCTCTACTTTCATATTGTGAGCGAATTTCCCTTCCGATTTGGTCAGCGGCAGTGTGTCGAACATTTCCGTGTCTAAATACGAAGCCAAATCCTGTTCTGCGGTGGTGTTGGTTGGGGAATCTCGGCTCTGTGCGAATTCAGCAGCCATGTTATACGGCGAACAGCAAGCTGGTACTATGTGAAGACAATCGGGTCGGTTGTCGAGTTTTATAGTCTGGCTGACTCGAGAGGTGACAAAAAAGCAAAGACTGCCGATGTTTCGTTGGACTGACAGAAAGCGAAAAATGTTTTGTTTACTACAAGGTGCGCTCTGGAAAGGGGATCGTCCTATCGCTTCCGGTTTCTTCGGTGTACTGCGGTGGCGGCGGCAGAGAGATAGACACCGAGGACGATGGCGACGTCGAGAACGATGATAACGACGGGATGGGGTGGGGATGCCGTTCGAAGGTCGAGAGTGGGACTGGCTCCCCGCCCTCCGCACACTTTGTGCAGCTGCACTGTGGCGGTTCTGGGAAAACTAACGGAAACGGGTTGAAATGCGCGGTCGAACTTACTTCGGAATACGGGGGTAGGCGATCTATAATGACTGCACTCAGGTTTGTCACGTTTGATTTTCTCTTAAAATGGCAAAACCTAGTGACGCAAAACACTGCTCCGATACCAACAGCTACCGTGGTAACGATACCAACTACTATTACAAAAATCATCGCACTAAATGTCGTGAAACCTTACAATCTTATGCGGGGTCCGGAACTACGGCTCCGCGTTTTTCCTCAACAGATTTTGTAACGCTTTCTCAATCTTGACGACTACCGATTGGTCGTCGTCGCAACTCGCAAGCTCGTCATCGCTCGTTGTGTAGGAGGTCGACGTCAAAGTGTTCACGCTTGTAGTGTCCGTGTCGAACTTTTCGTCAAAACTCGTAGTGTCGGTCACGCTCTCCCATTCTTCACCCGGATCGTTCCGACTCGCGCTGTCGCAGAGTAGGACTTTTGCGTGGGAATTTTCGGCGGTCGTCGCTCTTCCGTAAAGTCGGTAATCGGTTCTCGTAATTTCGTCCACGATGAATCCATATACGTGTACGACGTTGCCACATTTCTCAGCATCGACGGTCACCAGATCAGCGTTTGAACCGATGTCTTTCTGTGCATCGTACCATTCGGCGGACACAGCGCGCACCGCTCCTTCCACTTCGGTCTCACCGATTATCTCGAACAGCACGCCCGCCAACAGGGCATTTCCTTCCGGATTGTTAGCGATACCGAACACGTCTTTGCGTTCGGACGAGAGCATTCTGTGAAGACGTCGTAGCGTCCGTGAAACCGACTCGGGATGTCCGGCGGTATCCAGTTGAACTCGAATCACGCCTACTGTCGTTTTTCGTGAGTGCGATCTACGCGGACCGTCCGATTGTGCTCTCAGCAGACCCGTGTCAACGATAAACAACATTTCGAGACCGCCGTCTGGCGCGGACGTCAGTGGAAGCAGTTTAGCCTCTTCTGGACGGAACGCGAAACGGAAAGCGCAATCACCGACCGCCAAAATGGTGGGACCGTATATCCCGATTGGCGACGCGTTGTACAGTCGCAAGTCAGACGGAGAAGGTTCGTAAAGTACCGCGTAACCGATGTCGTCATGGACGCCTACCATTTTGTGCGACCATCCTGCTGGTACGCTCACACCACCGTCCAACGCTTTTGCGCAAGACGATGTCACCAAGTAGTATGGTGGCAAGGTGAGCGCGTCATTTTCGGCCACCATGGTGCCGATACGTGAGCGGAGAACGACCGCCGCATCGCCAAAAACGAATGTAACTGTTTGTTTGTCATTGCTCCGGTCGTTTTGAAAGTCTTCCACTTTATTAGCGATCACGGCCGCTTCCTGGACGAGGTGAAGTCCGCCGTGCTTGAGCGTAGTAACAGCTTCGCGTTTGGCTCGTATTCCGTCACCCGCGATATCGGTCCCCTCCGAAGAGTTTCTTGTTTCTGTAATTTCGGCTTCGTCGGAAATATTATTAGTTACTCTTGCGTCTCCAGTAGTCTCTTCAGTGGGCGTGAATGGTTTTTCAGGAATTGTATCCACCACGGGAGGAGTTACGTTTAATGAAGTGTTCTTCCCCGTGAATGTGTTTTCAGGAATTGTATCAACCGCGGGCGGAGTTACGTTTAATGAAGTGTTCTTCCCCGTGAATGGGTTTTCAGGAATTGTATCAACCGCGGGTGGAGTTACATTTAATGAAGGGTTCTTCCCCGGCGGTAACACTTCCGGTTCGATCGTAGGCGTGAATGGTTTTTCAGGAATTGTATCCTCCGCGGGCGGAGTTACGTTTAATGGTGGTAACGCTTCCGGCTCGATTATGGGCGTGAATGGGTTTTCAGGAATTTTATCCACCACGGGCGGAGTTAGGTTTAATGGCGGTAACGCTTCTGGCTCAAATGTGGGCGTGAATGGTTTTTCAGGAATTGTATCCACCGCGGGTGGAGTTACGTTTAATGGCGGTAACGCTTCTGGCTCAAATGTGGGCGTGAATGGTTTTTCAGGAATTGTATCCACCGCGGGCAGAGTTACGTTTAATGAAGTGTTCTTCCCCGGTGGTAACGCTTCCGGCTCGATCATGGGCGTGAATGGGTTTTCAGGAATTTTATCCACCTCGGGCGGAGTTAGGTTTAATGGCGGTAACGCTTCTGGCTCAAATGTGGGCGTGAATGGTTTTTCAGGAATTGTATCCACAGCGGGCAGAGTTACGTTTAATGAAGTGTTCTTCCCCGGTGGTAACGCTTCCGGCTCTATCATGGGCGTGAATGGGTTTTCAGGAATTTTATCCACCTCGGGCGGAGTTAGGTTTAATGGCGGTAACGCTTCTGGCTCAAATGTGGGCGTGAATGGTTTTTCAGGAATTGTATCCACCGCGGGTGGAGTTACATTTAATGAAGGGTTCTTCCCCGGCGGTAACACTTCCGGTTCGATCGTAGGCGTGAATGGTTTTTCAGGAATTGTATCCTCCGCGGGCGGAGTTACGTTTAATGGTGGTAACGCTTCCGGTTCGATTATGGGCGTGAATGGGTTTTCAGGAATTTTATCCACCACGGGCGGAGTTAGGTTTAATGGCGGTAACGCTTCTGGCTCAAATGTGGGCGTGAATGGTTTTTCAGGAATTGTATCCACCGCGGGTGGAGTTACGTTTAATGGCGGTAACGCTTCTGGCTCAAATGTGGGCGTGAATGGTTTTTCAGGAATTGTATCCACCGCGGGCAGAGTTACGTTTAATGAAGTGTTCTTCCCCGGTGGTAACGCTTCCGGCTCGATCATGGGCGTGAATGGGTTTTCAGGAATTTTATCCACCTCGGGCGGAGTTAGGTTTAATGGCGGTAACGCTTCTGGCTCAAATGTGGGCGTGAATGGTTTTTCAGGAATTGTATCCACAGCGGGCAGAGTTACGTTTAATGAAGTGTTCTTCCCCGGTGGTAACGCTTCCGGCTCGATCATGGGCGTGAATGGGTTTTCAGGAATTTTATCCACCTCGGGCGGAGTTAGGTTTAATGGCGGTAACGCTTCTGGCTCAAATGTGGGCGTGAATGGTTTTTCAGGAATTGTATCCACCGCGGGCGGAGTTACGTTTAATGAAGTGTTCTTCCCCGGTGGTAACGCTTCCGGCTCGATCATGGGCGTGAATGGGTTTTCAGGAATTTTATCCACCTCGGGCGGAGTTAGGTTTAATGGCGGTAACGCTTCTGGCTCAAATGTGGGCGTGAATGGTTTTTCAGGAATTGTATCCACAGCGGGCAGAGTTACGTTTAATGAAGTGTTCTTCCCCGGTGGTAACGCTTCCGGCTCGATCATGGGCGTGAATGGGTTTTCAGGAATTTTATCCACCTCGGGCGGAGTTAGGTTTAATGGCGGTAACGCTTCTGGCTCAAATGTGGGCGTGAATGGTTTTTCAGGAATTGTATCCACCGCGGGCGGAGTTACGTTTAATGAAGTGTTCTTTCCCGGTGGTAACGCTTCCGGTTCGATCGTGGGCGTGAATGGTTTTTCAGGAATTGTATCTACCGCAGGTGGAGTTACGTTTAATGGCGGTAACGCTTCCGACTCGATCGTGGGCGTGAATGGTTTTTCAGGAATTGTATCCACCGCAGGTGGAGTTACGTTTAATGTGAATGATTTTTTAGGAATTTTATCCAACGCGCCCGGTAACGCTTCCGGCTCGATCGTTGGCGTGAATGGGTTTTCAGGAATTGTATCCACCGGCGTGAATGGGTTTTCAGGAATTGTATCCACCACGGGCGACGAAGCGTTCTTCATTTCCGTCGTTTTCACGGTCGGAAGGGGAACTACGTCCACCGGTGGCGTAACCGTCTTGATCGTGGGCGTAAATGGTTTTTCAGGAATTGTCTTTGCCGCGGACGAAGCGTTCTTCGTTTCCGCCGTTTTCACGGTCTGAAGGGGAAATACGTCCACCGGTGGCGTAACCGTCTTGATCGTATGTGTAAATGATTTTTCAGGAATTGTGTCCGCTGTGGACGGAGTTCCCTTTGTCTCAGTTGTGGGCGTAAATGATTTATGAGGAATTGTCTCCGCCGCGGATGAAGCATTCTTCGTTTTCACTGTTGGAGTCTCGATCGTGGGAATAGATGGTTTTACAGAAATTGTCTCCGCCGCAGACGTTGTATTCTCTTTAGATTTCGATGTGTATGTGTCTAAATATTCTGCCGAGGCGGAAGAGGTTTTATCAATGTCAATCTGTTTAGTATAGGCTGTTTCCTCCACGGATATTTTACTCCTCCGCGGGAGATCGGTAACTATAGTAGTTTCGGAAGCTGTTTCGTCCGAGCCAGAAATAGGTTCTTTGGTGGTCACCGTACCCTCTTGAACGGTTAAAGTTCGTGTAGAGGTGGGATGTTGTATAGTGTCCGTTACATTTTTCCCGTCATCCGTCGAGGTAACAGGATTTTCATCTTCGTAACAACCAATGTTGAGGAGAGGTTTAACACCGTTCATTCTGGCTAAAAACAGTACGAACGAACCGACAACGAAAAACGCCAAAACGATTAACGTCCTTCGTTTCATTTCTATTTGATTATTTTGTTCACTTATCAAGTGCCGGCCGGCGGAGATGACAACATCTTGCTCACGAAAAAAATACCAATTCAATTAACCTTTTATTCATCTTCTTCGCGTCTAATCTTCTCGTGATTAACGTCCGCGGCCAGCCGGCCGAGTTTACGGGCGATCGAATCGTTTTTCCTCTTTCTTCGAGTCATCTTGTTGAAATCTTTTTCACGTAGTTTCGTAGACACAGAAAGCGGTGGGAACCAGACGTTCCATTCTTTCATCGCTTGCCTTATACCTGTTTTTGCCTCTTCCTCTTCCCTTTCGTCGACGTACTCTTGTTTCAAACGACGTAGACGATACTCGCTGAACACACGCAGGATTTTAAGCCACACTGAACACCATTCGCGGTTTTTGACAATGAAATCCCTACACATAATCGTGTGTGGATATTCGCGGTGATTACCGAAAGTGTCTACAACTATGGCGTGAAACAAACGTTTAGACCGAAGCCGCTCCATATTTATGACAGACGCCGGGGTGTCTGATACATCATCACCGTCCGCTCCGTCGTTATCGATCGTTTTACGACTTCCGTTTTTCATTAAATCCAGCGACGTGCTGTCCATGATATGCTTTAGCTGGCACGTTAACGAGGTAAAATCGGCGTGTTCATCGTTAGTGAAACATGCCTTGTACTTTTCCGAATCGTGTTTTTCCCAGAATCCGGCCGCATAGTCCCGCGGGTCGCACTCGATACGTCTGGCTTTCACGCAATTACCGCCGCTCGTGACGAACGCCTCGTTTGACCCACCACCTGAGAGTATGTCACGCAGTTTATCCTCGTCTGTAACGCTTAACACGTAACGGTAATAGTTTTTGAACCACATAGTTACCAGCCTCTCCATAGCGGCGGCGAAACTGGAACAGTCCTTTACAAAGTGCACCGGTCTCAACGATCTCAGCGCTCCGTTGTCGTCGACATACGGGAACCGGTCCAAATTGATAACAGCGTCCGTAACTGTGCAGAAGGATGGCCAATAACCCTCTCGTTCGTGGAACGTGTCCCACTTCCTCAACATTGCGGTGACCACGGTCCAAAACTCTATGGCATTTTTCGGCTCGTATTCGGCTACGTGTATATCGTATATTTCTATTTCGGTTGAAATAGAACATAGGCGGCGGTTTAATGAGAAATTGTGCATCGTACAGGGATCTAGATTTTCCAACACGAGTGCCAGCGGTTTTCCGCTCCACCTGTCGGTTGAATATTGGGCATTTTCGTGTACATGGAGTTGGTTTTCAACATCACCCTCGTCACCGTGAAACAAAAGGCCAAATCGACTACCAACGATGCCGTTATTTGATCTGTCCCGTTGATGCACTCGATAGTCCGCGATGTTTGGAAACAGCGAACACAAACCGTCGGACGCGTGTTCGCGGTAGGAGTTGAACCGACATGACGTCATCCTCTTCCCGCCCGTTAACTTATTTTACCAGTACGGTTATGGAACAACCAAGCCTCGTCCGATATACTTATTACCCGGCGATTAGGCGGCGGTTCCATCCGTTCTGTAGTTTCGCCGGCGGTCGGAATAAACCCAGGGTCGCTGTCGGTCCCTTCGTCGTCATCGACCCAGGGGTCGTCGGGTCTTACGTAGTCCGGATCTCGTGTACTGTCGTCTCCTTCCAGTTCGTTTATCATAGCATCAAATTCTGCAAAAGTGCGGAAAAACCTTTCGATATCACCGTCGTAATACGGATAGATGGCATTCGCCGATATTTGGGAATTACCACTCAAGAGCATCACGCGTTTCCCTTTTCGATGAACTCCGTGTTTGGAATTGTAGATCACTAACGCGACGTCGTCATTCTTGTCGAGTGGCGTTTTTATTGTCGTCCCACTTATCGTGTAAACGGGTGATACCAGAGATCTGTGTGGCGAATCGCCACTCGTCTTCCGGTCGCGTCGTTGAACAACCACACCACGTTTCAAAATTTCCAACAACACCTGCGCGGATATCCGGCGCATAACCTGAGACAGGTGCGATGGCGCCAGTCCCAATCTCAGCGAATAACGTACGATGCGATAGAGCCGTTTTTCCGTCATGTTGATACGGAATTTCTCCCGATAGAAATGCGCCAGTCGCGTCATATCATCGGATGAACGGGGCAGGTCGATCAGTATCGCCGAAGATCGGCGTAAAATGTCTTCGGCCATTCGCTCTTTGAAGTTTGTCGCCATCATCAGTACACGCCCACGTCGTCGCTCGCCGGTGTCGCGCTTATGTCTCAGGAATCGTTCGAAAAGTCCGGTCGTGACTGCGCGAGTATACTCCACCTGTTGAGAATCGTTTGGAGCCGCTGCTGCGAGAAAACTATCGGCTTCGTCTATAAACAATAGTAAATCCTCGTTGCGATTTTCTAAAAAATTGAAAATCTCCACGGTGTTCTTCTCGCGTTCTCCCACGTAGTGTCCGCCCAACGACGCCACCGCTATCGTATACACCGTGAGATTGAACTCGCGGCCGACGGCCAACGCCATGGAGGTTTTCCCAGTTCCCGGCGGGCCGTACAAGACCATTGACAGTGGTTGTGAAACCGTCACCGTTTCGCGGACCAGTCGTTTCACCTTCTGCACGGCGGCGTCCTGTCCGATGATGGTGTTGAAACCACCGGCAACACTCATGTCGAATCGAGAAAGGCCGGCGGGAAGCGGGGTTGCCGACGTACTCTCTCCTTTCGCACCGACGGTCTCGGATCTCGGATTGAGATCGGTGACTTTGTTCAATATTGCAACTACTTCTCCGGAAGCTCGGTTGTTTGTAAACAACCTCTGTAATATCGAGAGGTGCGAACGTACTGTGTTTTTATTGACCATCATCAACAGGTTGTCGATATCGAACTGTTTCTTAACCAACATTACGTGAAGCGCCAACAGGTGGTACGGGTTCGTCTCGCTCGCACGTATCGAATAATCGGTTTTTAATTCTAAATCAAAACGCACCAAAGAGAAATAACAATCCAAAAGTTTTTGCGTAGACATTGTGTGGTCAAACTGGTGAATGTTCACGTTTGCGTCTTCGAGATCGTCACCGGCCTCCACCAGCCGTTGGAGGTAGGTAGTTTTTTTCGATCTCGCCACCGACATACTCTTTGACTTATCGGCTGACCGTTTCCCGCCGTCGATCGCCATCATCGCTCCCGCAAGAAGAAAAACAGTACGTCAACAGAGCCGTCGTGTATCCGATCAGCATCGCGGTGACCAATGAGCGAGCGACGCTAGGCACCACGGGAGAATCGACGACGCATCGCGGAGGTTTTGGTGGGAATGGAAGCTTTTTCCAGGACATCTCCTCTTCGTT
Source organism: Allygus modestus (assembly GCA_963675035.1). Taxonomy (NCBI): domain Eukaryota; kingdom Metazoa; phylum Arthropoda; class Insecta; order Hemiptera; family Cicadellidae; genus Allygus; species Allygus modestus. Next base: position 315,105,895 of record OY776112.1, read on the forward strand.
TACGGTCATGAGGAGCGTACGGTCGACCGGTTGTGAGACTCTATCGGCCGTCACCGGCTCGAGACGGCGATGGTCAGATGGCGAGGTTGGAAGGGAATCCTTCGGCTGGCCGTTTTTCGGTTCGTTGCGGCGAGATCGCATCAATGCTCTTTCTTCGTCCACGACCTGTTGGTTGTACGTATCGTATGCCATTACGAAATTCGTGTCAATATCGGTTTCGTATCTCGTGTTCGGCATGAGTCAAATATCGGAGATTGAACATTCGTCTATCTTACCTCTAACGCGAACCGAATCAAAATTCAAATTTTTGGCAGACCGATCACTCGTCTGCCAAATTCTGAAAGACCAATTCCCACATACGCGGTCGCGGTCGAACACGAAGCGGTACGACCACCGAATCCCGTGACGCCACAAGGAAAACGGTCGAGGACCGAACCGAATTCCTCCAATACGTCCGCGTCTAGTCTTCCTATCAGCGGTCGTTCGTACGATTTAACACAACCGCGCGCCACAGTAACGATGTATGATCCGGCGTCCAGTCCGCCCCCGGCCATGCAAGGTGAACACGCGTACGGATACGACGTCATTCCGTCCGATAAGGGATAAGGCGGGGGTGCGTTTCCAGGCGAAGATGTTTCTTCACCGGTTACGCGCGAAAACATCCATCTATCGGCGTGAACGTGAATCTTTCCGTGACTAGTTAAACAGTCGCACCCGCGATCGCGACCAGCGGAAAACCCTATCAGCGCGACTGACCTATAAATAAATTTAGCGCAATAGTTTCGTATCGTCCGCAATCGATCGATCGGCGACGGGACATAGGCGTTTGCCATGTGATCTACAGCGGATTTTTCTATAGCACACCTCCATCTATATTCCCTCCTTTCTACGTCGATAGTTTCTAACCGCGGGTCGGTTGTCGGTGCGGGAAATTCACTGACCGCCGGTAAACGGGATATGTATACCCGATCTGTGATTTTGTCGTGTACGGCACCGCCGCATACGATGATATCACCGCCATCAGGACCGCCGAAAATATCCGGCCAAAGGGGTACGCAGTAGTGATTAGTTCCACCGGGCCCTTCTATTACGCGGGACACGTCGTTTCGGCAATCCGATTGCTTCGCAGCAGCCTCTTTGACGTCCTCCGTGTGGACTGTGAGCGGTTTGGTGATGTCGGGTTTGGCGCTTTCGGAAAATATTAAACAAACTATGGTGTATATAATCGCGTTTACTATGAATATATAAATAATGGAGCCCATTCTGACTTATCTTTTTTGTCGCGATAAAAAAATCGGTAGACGGACGAGATGGTGTGTTTGTAAGAGATCCCAAAATGGAAACCGTACCCATTCGCGTTTACGAGGCGAACGTCGTGAACAATCGCTATTTGAACATTGTTGCGATAGTGCTTTTAATGGGCTTTCTGGTGTTTTGGACGTCAGAGTTGAGCCCCTCGGCGTTTTATTTCCTGACCGCTATTACGGCGTATTTAGGCTTTGTTGTAACGAAATCGTGCTTTGCAGAGAGCGAATTTATCAGTAATGCCAAGCGCGGTACCATCGCCCCACGCGCCAGCACGTCGGTCGTGACATCGACGACGGTGTCGCGAAGCCAGTAAATAGTCATTAGTGCGCCTATATATAAGTAATATTTCCACAGTCATGCCGAGCGATTTGGACAACATCGAATCGTACTCTCAAACGGTTTCGACGAATGTCGGTGGTACGGTCCCCGATGTGACGTTCAAACCGATCGCAAAACATAATCTATTTCCGGGCGCAATCCGTAATAAACGGAACCGCAGTCCCTATCGCATAATATCGTCGTCCGGTGAATATGGTGGGGCTAGAAGGAACAAGAGTCCGAGTCCTTCACCTTCTCGAAAGAACGGTCCAAAAGGTAGTGTCGGTCTGAGTAGGTCGGATAGCGCAAGCCGACGGTTGATTGGCGGAAAAGTTGAAAGATCGAATCGTTGTCGGTCGAGTGGCCGCGATAGTTCCGAGGTATGTTCTCTGAGTAAAAAGAAAAAGACTGGAAAAATCAAAAGTGGGCGTTCCAGCAGTAGCGACAGTAATAGAGGTCGATCTCCGAGCCCCTCGAAAAATAGCGCGAGTGGTAAAAATAAATCACCGACTAAAAATAAAAGTTTTCCCGGTTCCGGAGGACGTTCTTCGAGTCCCCGCGCGTCTGGTAATAAGAAAAAGACGGAGAATACCAAGACCTCGTTCGGCAGTGGATCTTCAAAGCGATCTCCGTCCCCGTCGAAAGAAACCGCGAGTACCTCGACAAAAAAGAAAGACAAAACAGAGAAAAAAAGTTTGAAAACGGCAAATAAAAACACAGTCGCGTCCAAAAAGAATTCGGTTCAAAAGAAAGTGGTTCAGAAAAATAAGTGAGACATTATAAGTTAGGTTATAATGGCGTTTCCCGCGAATTATTACATGCCAAACTTGGACGACGGATCAAGTGAAGATGACAACGACCAACTGCAGTATACCAATTTAATGCCATTATCGCCGCGTCCACCAACTCCCGGTGCAGACATCCAAACGACATTACCGTCTTTCGCAAAAACTTTTCAACGTCCAGAACTCGCCACGTACAACGTTGCCGGAACGTCTGCCGGATCGTCGCAACCCAAATCTACTCCGCTAACCGATTCGGCAACCGGAAAGCCTGTCAGATCTCCGCGCAAACGGAGTCCTCCCCCGGCCGTGCGTCGGCGTTCGCGCGGGTCGTCGGCAAGCGACGACGATGAGAGCGATTCGAGCGACAGCGATTCTGCAGCCGGTTCCGTGTCACCTGAGCGAGAACGAAAACGGCAAAGGCGGCTGGCTGAAAAAAGAAGGATCCTGGCTCAGGGAGGCTTAAACGATGACGAACGCATCACAAAGGGGCGCCTGAGAAACCCTGCAAAATATACAGATAAATCCATGTACACTAATTTAGACCATTCGCAAGGAGACGTGCGTAGACAGTTGGCCGAAGGCTTTCCGAGGGAAATTAAGGGCATTTGTACAAATCGTTTGGGTCGTGTGCGAACATGTAAACAGTTGCTAACAACAATGAATTTCAGAAGGATATTCATGCGATTAGACGATAAACTTCCAAAAAATTTACTACTGGCCCTAACACTGGACGTCTCGGATAAGCGATTGCGAACACTAGAAAAAGCGGACGTGACGAATTATTATTATTACGCGGCCAAATACCTAAACACACCCCCCAGTCAAGACAAAGAACTGTTAAATTCTGATTTGGCGGTTAAATGGTTGTTGAACGCTATACAAGTACTAGATCGGCTCGAGATGTGTGTAGGAGATACAAAAATACATCAAGCCATCGATCAGAAATTCCGACCGTCATTAAAAGTCGTCGAAAATCTGATCGGCAGTTTAGTGAGTAAAACGGTCGATTACAATGACGGAGATAAAAATAAACGAGAGGCGTTAACGTCGCTTAGGGCACTGGCTGATAAAATTGTTCCCAACGATATAAAAATTTGGGGTTTGTCCGATGACAAATTGGACGAGAATATATCCAAGTACACTCCGAACACGTTTCTGGGTGAAGCGAGAACGAACGAGGTGCGCGTATATCCACTGAAAGAAAGGATAAATTATGTCAGAAACGCAGGCGCGCGACGAGAAGAACATACACCCCCCCACTCTCCCGAGCATTGAGTATTGTCACAGTAGCTCGGCAGACACAATAACGAGTGCATCACGCTCAGCATGTCCGTAGACGTCTCTACTGTTATACTCGTTGGCCTCGGGTATTTGTTTCTCTTTGCATCTATTTTTCTCATGTTTACCCTTTTGATTTTTACGTTTATATTATTTTTAAAAGTGGTTATCGACCAGGTTTTGTTATTTTACTTTACCGAGGAACTTTACGAGTCGGACCGAGAAGATGTTCCGCTCATCAGACACAGTGTAAGATCCCCCTCTACCCGTTCATTTGTCGTATGACCTCAGAACCATTCGGTCGACATTTAATTCTCCCCCCCCACCACAACCGATAAAGGCAAGTTCCCTTTGACAGATGAACAGTCTTCCCAATCGTCACGCCGAGTAGAAGCACGTTCTCTGACCCTATAGTTCGCGGAAATGGAAGCAACAGCAGAAGAGACACATACTTCAACTGTACCGCTTGAGGAAACAGATGCGACGGGAGAGGATTATGATTTCGACATACTTTCAGAGATGCAATATCAAGAGGGGATTTTTGCGTCAACTTCCGGCGATTGTACCAATGTCATGGGATCAGTTAAACGTCGACGAGATGCGATCGACGGCATTCCAGACGAAAAGAAGAAACGCGCAAGAAGGAAGCTGTTCACGGAAGACCAACCGGCAAAGGCGGACGGTGACGATTATAATGACATGGCCGAAGCGGAAATCAACAATTTGAAAATTCGCCCTACGGTGGATCGTTTCGTTTACGGAAACGAAATTGTGGATCTACGAAGCCCGTTGCCCGGATACGAGGGAGCCAGCGTCATTTTGACCAACGTCTATAATACCTTTATCCATATCGTGCAGTACAAGTCAACGCTGTTGTCTCTAAACAATCGTAAATTAGCGATCCAAATGCGCGCGGCTGAGTACCACATGCGCCAACTAGAAGAGAACAACTACGAAAACGCCCACGTCCATCTGCCGCGGATGTTAGAATCGCTATTTTCGATGCTGGATCATCGAAACAATCCGATCTACATAAATCAAATAAAACCGATCTCCTGTGTACTGAGCAAAAAGTTTCTGATGGAAAACATATCGTTTCGTTCCATGGAGGCCAAAAGCAAAAACGATTCGAATTATATAGAGCTGATGTTCAACAACCCGTTTCGATTCATATTCATCGGTTGCGCTCAACGCGACGGGGGTGAGTTCAACAAGTACCATGTTATTCCGCATCCGTTTTTCGGTGAATATATCAACAGGGCAATAAACGACATGTACGACGTACTGTACCACATGGCTTCCAAGGAAATCAACAAAGCAAAAAAGGAAATTGGAGAAGCGAATGATCCACATCACGAAATGCGGAATAAAAACGAACACAACGATGCGCACCAAGAGATGACTGACACCCCTAAAAACAGCCTGCAAATGATGGAAGTTTTTTCTAACTCGAAAGCTGGTAGAAACACCTCCGACTCCGATCGCCTACGTTCATATCTGCGATTGATCACCCTACCGTTGGCCAAGCGAGAAACCATAGACATACTACCAACCGCTGGAAACAGTGGTAAAATGGTTAAAATGAAATACCTGACTGTGGAAAACGACAAAGATAATATCGGAAAGGGTGTTTTAAAAATGGAGGCAGCCGAAGTTATTGAAGATGCAGTTTACATGTCGTCGTACTGCAGATGTCGAGTTCAAATTTTGGATAAAAATCAAGCGGCATTCAAACTTCAGATCTACACTAGACACGCCATAAAGCTTTTATTGATCGATGATCGTGTTGTGAAATTCAATGAATTCCCACAGTAAAGTGATGATACATATGACATTCTGTCAATAAATATTGTTTACAAAATTATGAAATTTTGTCAATAAATATTGTTTGCAAAATTATATTTTTCCCATTTCCAAAACCATATACCCGATAGCAACACTTTCGGCCGGATCGAAATACTACACATACAAAATTTCGGCCAGGACCGGCGTATTATTTTTTTGTTCCGGTCACTACTACAGAGATGCATACACATATCCGCGGTCTCGGCCGGGCTCGATATACACTCTCGTGATCCAGGCCGAGATCGAAATACACTTACGACACTTAGGCCGAAATCGGCGTATTATTTTGGCCCCGGCCGCTACTACAGAGATACATACACATTATTGTGAGGTGAACAAAAACATACACATAATTGTGAGGTGAACAAAATTCATAATTTCAAAAAATTATATTTTACACAATATCAGTGTCCAAAGCGAGCCCGGTTACAACTGAATACGCCGAGCGTAAACTAACGGGGTTGATAATTTTCAACGAACAGACATTTTTGGAATTCAGCCGTTCGTGCGAACACCTGGAAAACATTAGTTTGGCGATGCGATTGATGACGTCTGGAGAATGGTGTTCCCCCAATTTAATAAAAAGGTACCTAGCACAGAAATCGAAATCCTCTTCATAGATTTCGTGAATGTGTATCGTGTCCTTATCGATCCTCTCTTTGAAATTATAGGTTGTTTTCAAATCACAGTTATTCTTTCTGATTTCACGAACATTTCGGATTTCCGCTTTTGTTTCATTTATATTAAGTCGAATGTTTATCTTCATAGATTCGTCAACTTCATTGACAAATGCATAATATAAATCGGACAAGCGATGAATAGCGTCTTCCATCTTTTTCAATAGTTCGTGCTCCCGTATGTGTTTTACAAATCTGGCGGCAGCTTGCATTTCGCGACAGAGCTTAGATGGAAGAAAGTTCAATCCCATGACTGATTTTGGGTTGTTTTGGTCGGATAACCGTACCGATGGTACTCTTAACCTGAACTCTTCATCATGAACGAGATATCCGACAACTTCTCCGTCCATTTTAGATGTGAAAGCTATAATTTGATCATCGATCAAATCCATGACCTTAAGCGTCCCGAAAAATTTGACGGGATCTTTAAATATCAGAGTCTTGAATCTATAGAAACTTGTAAGTTGGTGATCTTTGTCAGTAAAATTAACGTCTTCCAGCCATATATTTTCCAGGTTTTCGACCCACATGTGAACGGAGTAATCGTGCTCACTCAAAACCTTCGAGCCTTCGTAATATGGAGAAGCATAACACGAATCGATGTCAACACCTTCAGATCCTTCCAACAGAAATATCTTAATCCGCGAGTTTCCTTTTATAGTTTTATCTTGATTAAACTGCATCCACCTTTGTAAATTGTTCAAACATATAGTACACACTTCACATCGTGATCTGCAGGTGTCGTACTTCATACTCGTTACCAATACGGCCGAATGCCATTTGTATATACCTGGTTCCACGGCGAACCTTTTGGCTATACCGGAGTTTGTGAAGTCGCCTAATGAAACCAACCACATGTCCTCGTTACAGCTAAACCTCATTTCTTTGGCGGCTTCCCTTTGTACGGCCCGTAACAAAATTGACATATTCGGAAATTTACTTCTGTCGTACGAATTCAGGTTGTAACGTTTACTCGCTAACTTGCGCGCAAAATGTTCATCGTTATCGGCAAGCCATTTAACCTGGTCATAATTCATGAATTTCATCAAATCGTAGTATATTTCTTTTGGCAGTTGGGTTCGAACGGTTTTCAAGATCTCGTAGTCGGGTTCGATTGTGTGGCGATATAAACCCATAAATTTTCTATCAGTATATTGTTTTTGGAAACGAAAAATCCCGTTCAGTTTTTTTTGTTGTATTACACAAAACACTTTGATGGGTGAGTTATGGCCCCTGTCATCGGGAAACACGCTCTCGGAGGGGAATATTTCCTTGAGATCTATTACGTTATAGCTGCATATTGGAGTCGTGTATACAACATGTATATCCTTTTCGGGCCCTAACATTTTTGGGGCCACTTTTATCTCATTTCTGAATCCCACGCCGCTGTAAGGTGTCGCCCGAGAACGACCAACCATCGAAAGATCGTCCTTATGTTCAATTTTTACCTCCACGTTGCAAGGTTTCTTCAAATGTATACATACGCGTTCTCCGACAACCGCTGACAATTGCTTATCTAATATTTCAGATTCCGCATCCATCATATGTCCCCCATTGAACATTTCCGTTAACTTCGGTATTTCAGTATCGCTCATCCCGGAGACGTGTGTGCTTACAAGTTTGTACAAATTTACATATATGGCAGATTTGACGAGTATGAGTTGGCTAATGCGTTTGGCTGAGCTCGAGTGAATCTATCTCGGATTCCGATATGACCTTTATTATGCATTTTCATTGGCAGTTGAGACAAAGGTTTCGACATGCAACGTTTCCAGCCCTTTGATTGGCCAAAACATTCGGCGGGAAGAACATTCAAATTCAATAGTTGGGCGGTGACGAGCCGGCGTATTATTTTTGTTCCGGCCACCGCTAGAGAGATACATGCATATATCCGCGGACTCTATATACACTCTCATGATCTAGGCCGAGATTGAAATACACATTTGACATTTGGCCGGAACCGGCGTATTATTTCTGTTCCGGCCACCGCTAGAGAGATACATGCATATATCCGCGGACTCTATATACACTCTCATGATCTAGGCCGAGATTGAAATACACATTTGACATTTGGCCGGAACCGGCGTATTATTTCTGTTCCGGCCACCGCTAGAGAGATACATGCATATATCCGCGGACTCTATATACACTCTCATGATCTAGGCCGAGATTGAAATACACATTTGACATTTGGCCGGAACCGGCGTATTATTTCTGTTCCGGCCACCGCTAGAGAGATACATGCATATATCCGCGGACTCTATATACACTCTCATTATCTAGGCCGAGATTGAAATACACATTTGACATTTGGCCGGAACCGGCGTATTATTTCTGTTCCGGCCACCGCTAGAGAGATACATGCATATATCCGCGGACTCTATATACACTCTCATGATCTAGGCCGAGATTGAAATACACATTTGACATTTGGCCGGAACCGGCGTATTATTTCTGTTCCGGCCACCGCTAGAGAGATACATGCATATATCCGCGGACTCTATATACACTCTCATTATCTAGGCCGAGATTGAAATACACATTTGACATTTGGCCGGAACCGGCGTATTATTTCTGTTCCGGCCACCGCTAGAGAGATACATGCATATATCCGCGGACTCTATATACACTCTCATGATCTAGGCCGAGATTGAAATACACATTTGACATTTGGCCGGAACCGGCGTATTATTTTTGTTCCGGCCACCGCTAGAGAGATACATGCATATATCCGCGGACTCTATATACACTCTCATGATCTAGGCCGAGATTGAAATACACATTTGACATTTGGCCGGAACCGGCGTATTATTTTTGTTCCGGCCACCGCTAAAGAGATACATAACTGTGAGGTGAAAAAAAATCATAATTTCAAATAATGATATATTACACAATATCAGTGTCCAAAATGAGCCCGGTTACAACTGAATACACCGAGCGTAAACCAACGGGGTTGATTATTTTCAACGAACAGATATTTGTGGAATTTAGCCGTTCGTGCGAACATCTGGAAAACATCAGTTTGGCGATGCGACTGATAACGTCTGGAAAATGTTGCTCCCCAAATTTAATAAAAAGGTACCTAGCACAGAAATCGAAATCTTCTTCGTAGATTTCGTGAATGTGTAACGTGTCCTTATCCACTCTCTCTTTGAAATAAGAGATTGTTTTCAAATCATAGTTATTCGTTATGATTTCACGTAAACTTTGGATATCCGCTTCCGTTACGATTATATTGAGTCGAATAACCACATCCGTGGTTTCATCAACCGCATTTGACAATGCATAATGTAAATCACGCAAACGATCATAAGCGTCTTGCATCTTTTTAGCGATTTCGTGCTCCCGAATGTGTTTTACGAGATTGACGGCCGATTTCATTTCAACACAGTGCGAATCTGGCAAAAAGTTCAATCCTATGACCGATTTTGGTTTTGATACATTTAACGCTGGTACTCTCAACCTGAACTCTTTGTCATCAACGAGATATCCGACAACTTCTCCGTCCATTCTGGATGTGAAGGCTATAATTCCGTCATCGATCAAATCCATAACCTTTAGCGTACCAAAGAATTTGACGGGATCCTTAAATATTAGCGTCTTGTAATTATAGAAACTCATATATTGGTTGTATTTTAACCTTTCATCAGTAATTTGAACGTCTTGCAGCCATATATTTTCCAGGAAATCGACCCACAAGTGAACGAAGTAGTCGTGCTCACTCAAAACCTTCGAGCCCTCGTAATACGGAGAAGCATAACACGAATCGATATCAACACCCTCAGATCCTTCCAACATAAATATTTTAATCCGCGAGTTTCCTTTTAAAGTGTTCTCTTGATTGAACTGCATGTTTCCTTGTAGACAATTAAACAATTCCGTACATTTTTCACAACGCGATCTGCAGCTGTCGTACTTCATGCTCGTTACCGATATGGCCGATTGCCATTTATATATGCCCGGTTGCACGGCGAATCGTTCAGCTATACCGGGATATTTGAATTCGTCAAATGAAACCAACCACATGTCCTCATTACAACTAAACCTCATCTCTTTGGCGGCTTCCTTTTGTACGGCCCGTAATAAAACTGACATATTTGGAAATTTACTTCTGTCGTACGAATTCAGGTTGTAACGTTTACTCGCTAATTTACGCGCAAAACGTTCGTCGTTATCAGCGAGCCATTTAACCTGGTCGTAATTCATGAACTTCATCAGATCGTAGTAGATTTCTTTCGGCAGATGGGTTCGAACAAGTTTCAAGATATCGTCGTCGGGTTCGGTTGTGTGGCGATATAGACTCATAAATGTTCTATCATTACATCCTTTCTGGAAACGGATAGTCCCGTTCAGTTTTTTCTGTTGTATTACGCAAAACACTTTGATGGGTGAGTTATGGCCCCTGTCATCGGGAAACACACTCTCGGAGGAGAATACTTCCTTGAGATCTAGGACGTTGTAGCTGCTCCTTGGAGTCGTGTATACATCATACATCTCCTTGGGTCCAAACGTGTTTGGGACCACCTTAATCTCATTTCTGAATCCCACGCTACTGTAAGGTGTCGGCCGAGAACGAAAATGTCTGTATGAAGCGGTATATATTCTTGTTTTGTTGGATTTTATAGTTCCAGCTACTGCCGCTTCTCCTAATTCGCGTACTCTCCAACCTTCAAGGTCTTTTACACCATCCATCGGAAGCTTCTCCTTTTCTTCTTCAATGTTGACCGTCATGCTTCGAGGTTTCTTCAAACGTATACACACGCGTTCTCCGACAACTCCTGACAATTTCTTATCTAAAATTGTAGATTCCGTTTTCATCCAATGTCCCCCACGGAAAATTTCCGTTAATCTCGGAAGTCCAATATCACTCATCCCGGCGGTGCGTGCTGACAAAGTTGTTTTTAAAACTTACATGTACGGTAGATTGGACTAGGATGAGTTTGCTAACGCGTTCGGCTGAGCTCGCGTTAATCCATCTCGGTATCCGAGATTACCTTTATCTAAGTATTTTCCGCGGCGGTTGAGACAAACGTTTCGACACACAACGTTTCAGTTCTTTTGATTGGGCAATCATTCCGCGCCACAATAAACTGAACCGAGGCTTCCGTTACCACGATCACGTGTATCTTCCCGAACAACCACCGGAATTCAATAAGTTATAAGTGATATGACTGCGAACGCAGGAGAGGAACCCGTATGCGATTTCGATGCGGAAAAAACGTTTCTCGATGTTACCGAAAGTCTCGAGGCAATACGGTTGATCGCCGAACGAGGCGGCGCGTTTCCGACGGAACTCGGGACCGATCAGAAGTGGGCGGGTTACGACGATGTCCCACAAACCCCAACGGCGGACTGTACGAAACTTACCGCACACGCTTCCGTGATGTATTACGGAGATCGCCTGATACTCTCTACTGAAACCGTACAATTGACGATATCAAAAACTGATCACGACATGTTCTGCAGAGTCGTAAAATGTTTTACAGATATGATAATGGGCACGTACACGATCAAGGACGTTCAAAATTTGAGAGAGGACCACGACCACCTGTTGAAACGCTGGGATTCCAATAACGGCAGTTTTCACTCTGTCCGCAATATGTCGGCCGATGATCCGAGACGAGCGCTGGGCGACGAAATTCATAAAATGATAAAGAACATGCTCGAAACGCCCGTCTATTACACGTCCAGTTGTATGGCTCTGATCGCGTGTGGTGCCATGCTGCGCGATCTGTTCAAAACTACGATGAAAAGAGAGGCGAATGATTTCGACGATCTCATGCATTTCGTGCGCAAACACATACGCCACAACCCCGTCAACCCGTTTGATTGCGAATGCGCGCCGGAAAACGAATGTTCGGCATCGTACAAAACATTGTTGTCGCTCATTCTCGAAGTTCCGCCAGTCATACACAATCAAACGTACATGCTGCAAATACTCGCCTATCTCATGTATGACAAGGACGGCCGGGAAGAAATTTTCGTCGTCAATATGAAAAATGTCGTTTCTCCCGGGCTGCTTGATAAAGTGCCCGCAAGACTAGCGATGTTAGTGGGCAGTTTGGACGAAAATATTATACGATCCAGGATGAAACTGTTGTTGAGAGAGACGGCCGGATTGAATATCGGGACGGGCTCGATAACGCCTCCGTCCAAAGCTCAATACAACAGGAAGATATTGGAAAATATCGTGACTACCGTCCACAACCCGAAGATCGCTAAGGTGATCGAAGCATTGCCTGGCGTACGGAGCGCTACTGTAGAATTAATATTCGAACGTTGCAAAAATCGTCGCGTCTGTCTGAACGCAAACAACGAAGGCGATATAAATTCGCCAAAAAACAATAATTACGGTAAAAATAGATGTTGCGGTTACATAAAACTCGATCCGGTTGGCATGCTCGCGTCCAGCATTAGTATGGTACAGTTGTGTGTTTATCTGTGGACCGATACGCGAAACGCGCCAAAACGGAGTCAGCGTCACTTTTTCATTCGAGATATACTGGTGGCGATGGCAAAATGCTCCTTGGGTATGGACGACACCAGTATACAAGATATATTCGGTTATTTAGACAGGTGTGACGTGTTTAGAGGGTTCGCGCATAATCCGATATTCACGTCGACGTTTTACAAACTCTTTCAATCGTATTTAAAAAGCATGAAAAACATTTCCGGTCGCATTAACACCAAACGTCGAAAAGTGAATCGCCTACTCGAAAAAATCACCGATGGCCACGGTTAGATCACCGCTACCAATATTGTTATTGACTGACATATTGTATCGGTTTCCCGACATGGTTTAATATATTTTTTAAAAAAGATTTGCGAATACGTCGATCCGAAAGTCAAAAATTACAATCGGATCGACGTATTCGCATATCGTCTTTTAAAACTTTGGGTAAAATGATCATACACATATAGAGTTGACATTATATTTGATATAAACAATGATATACAATCGTTGCCAAATTGAATTTACAAAAAAACATGAACATACATATATAAATTTGATATAAACAGTGATATACAATAAAATATACCAATTTCACAAATACAATCGTTACAAATTTTAATTTCCAAAAAAAATATATAACATGAACATCATACATACATAAATTTGATAAAAACAGTGATATACAATAAAATATACCAATTTCACAAATACAATTGTTACCAATTTTAATTTACAAAAAAACATATATAACATGAACGTCATACATAAATTTGATAACAACAGTGATACACAAGAAAAAAGTTCCTTCTTACTTCTTTGAATAGATGCCCCTCTTCAAGGTTCGCTGAGCCGCAAAGCGTATGCTCATCAGCCGCGCGTAGTTCAGCGCGCAAGTCTTGGATGGTTTGAGTGCGTGGAATGAGCACACCAGAGGTTTTAGTGGCAACTTCTGAGACCAATCGTTGACTACGAGAGTGTCCATCGCGTATATAGTCGCAAAGTGGAGATTTGGAAACCACTTTTTCAAATAATACCTCTTCCATGTCGTCTTGACTACTATCACCGATGAATCTTCTAGATCATTGAATATCTTCACAACTGATATTGGAACATCACCATCATTCCAAGTGATTCCGTGCGATTGTATTAGTTTGTAGTTATCTCTATAATTGTTTATGAATACGGGCACATTCATATGACGCGGACTATCTATGATGAAACACTGTTGAAACTGGTCACCGTTGGTCGTATTCCCTACTACTGCCAATTCCTTGATAACCTGTTTGCCCCCTTTCGAAAACAGGAAATTGTAATCGACGAACATCGTCTCAATCGCACCTTTTTCCGAAGGTAATGACCGTGACTTTCCCGCCTCCATGACGTTTCAGTAAGAAGACCGACAGAATACTGCCCACCGAGAACGACCCGCGCTATTTATCATGGTGGGAGAGGACGGCGGTCGTGGTGGGGGAGGCGGAAGGTGGTCGTGGCGGCGGTAGAGGGGCGTGGTGGGAGAAATGATAACCAAATCGCTTGATTTATGCGGGCATCCGCGGCGTGGTGGGAGAGACGAGAACCCGATCACTTGCTTTATGGGGCATCCACCTCCTGCGATCGATCCCCACCCCTTTTATTTTATTTGTTTTCAAAATCTCAGGGTCGAAGTCCGTTAAACAGTCACATCGCCAAAAGATTTCTTCTATACACGCAGAACCATATGCGGCGCACTTGTATTTATTGAATATTGTTTTGTGTTGAAAGGATTCGTACAAATATCTCATATCATAACTCGAATTGTTCGCTGTAACAATCACGACAAATAATCACGTTATTTTTGGAAAATAAACAAATCAGGGCAGAGCAACATTTTTTTGAAGTGGGTAATGTCAAGGTCCACGTATATTGTATTTGGAACTTTATGTTCAAACAATTGTAGCTCTCGTCTGTTTCGATATTTACGAAGAATTTGAATCGCCAAACAATCTTTTGAGAAGGGAGGGCAAAATGATATCGAATATTCAAAACCGGATCGGAATACCGATTAATCGTTCAGCGGCAAAAAATATGCGGTGGGTATTCCCACGCCCCACCAACGCTTTCTTGCTGACCTCGTTACGGCCGCGGTGGGTTTTTCCACCCCCCACCAACGCTTTCTTGCTGACCTCGTTACACTGGCGTCACGTGATGGGCCCCTTCACTTCCCTCTCTCTTATCACTCGGCTATAAAAGGCGGCGCTTACCACACTTGAATTCAGTTTTGTAGCAGGAGTCGTGGCTTTCAGACGTGTTATACGAGTTTGTTGGTGGTGTTAACGATATTTATATTTTATCATTAGTTTATATTGAAAAATGAACAGTATGATTCGTCATGTCAACTATTGTGCAGGGTGCAACCAGTGAAAATCAATCTTTTTTAAATCATTATCAAGAAAAGGTTGCTAAGCGACAACGTCTGGAACAAGATTTGAGGATCAGCAGCAGCATTTCGAATCAATACGATAACTTCGATTCACAACCCATAGTATTCGCGTTGGACTCTTCCCCACTCAGAGAAGACGACATCGAAGACAGTATTTATAGAGTTTGTGGTTTGAATCCTACGGATATCAGCATTTCTCACGGAGGAATTAGTATTGTGGCGATAGAAGAGAACTGCAAAGAAATGAGTGAGGTGAATCATCTCGGACATCTCGCCGATATAGATTTAAACGAGATTTTCAGCGACAACGGACCCGCGCCGGAACCGTATATTCCCTCGTCCCGGGCATCTGACGGAGAAATGAACACGAGTACACAAACCAAAACATCATACATTCCTACCGGAATCAAGACATTACCGAAAAAAACAAACAAAATCACCGGCAATAATTTCTCTGATTCCGAGAGTTCGGTGAGATCTACAACGGCAGGTAGGAAAAGACCTTCAAATATGCACTCGTCGCCTACACCAGCACCGTCAAAAAGAAATAAATCAATAACGGGAGGTTCGGATTCTGAGAGTTCGGTAAAATCGACTAAGAAAAGAGGTTCACCCACGCATTCATTGCCCCCACCATCATCATTGAATAAAACTATATTGACAAACGAAGATTCCGATTCCGAGAGTTCGGTGAAATCTGCGAAGATAGCTAAAAAAAGACCTTCGCGTCCATACTCACTGCCTCCGCCGTCATCATTGAAGAAAACAAAAACATCGAATGAAGAATTCGCTATAAACAGATTTGAAAGGCTGGAGCGCGTCGCCAAAATCGGTGATTGCGCGTCGTCTTCTTCAACAAAGACAGCAAAACCCGTCCGACAACAAAATACCGAACAGCGGCGGGTAAATTTTAAAAATACTTTGACGGAGCCCCATTTAAGTCAGTCAGACGACGGGTTGGATGACATCGAAGATTCGGCGAGCGTTTGTAGTGATACGAACATAAGAAGCGGACGTGACAGAAGAAACACGGGCTTCCGCCAACCCCCAACACCCACGAATAAGTTGAGGTGGATCGTAATAGACCATGAAAATCCTAAAGTACAAAGAAAAGAAAAGGTACTCAGCTCCATGAAATTCAATAAATACATTGCGGAAGCTACAAAAAAGGTGGTCGATGAGTTGATTGAAAAATTTATCGAGAAAAACGACCACACCAAAGTGTCTTTCGGCAATGTTATCAAAACTTTGGTGAAGTCCATAACATATTCGGCACTAGGTAGATATTGCCTCGAACAATCAGAAATCATTCTCGCCATAAAAGCTAATACCACAAATGACGAACAAAAAATGGAGGCGCTCGTTGTATGCAGTAAACTTTTGGGTCTGTATGACAAAAACAAAAGTTTAGTAGAAATAGAATTGGCGGGATTAAAAGATTGGGTGTGTAAATTTGCAAATATAATTTCTAAATTCGTCGCCGAACAAGAAACAGAATTGATCGAGAAGGGAGGACAGGATAAAGTCGAATATTTACAGAAGAATTTCGATCGATACGTTGACACGCTCGATGCGAGCATTTTCGGTACGTGCGACAAGGAAACGACATCTTTCCTCTACGAAATGGGAAACGTCAGCGATATGATAGTATATATTCTTTTTGGTGTAAATTTAAACAAAAAACAGAAAGAAAATAACGAGGCTCTTCATCGCCGGGTGACGACGCGCGTATTATGTTTGAATACGCTCTTGATTCGAGCCAAAAAGGATAAAAGTATTATCGAGCTGAGAAAGGAGAACGACGACGAAAAGGATGTTAAAATAAATTGGACGTTGCCGCTCGCCTACGCCATGGAACTGCGCGGCATCGGCAGAGAGGTGGTCGCAGAGGACTCGGACGAAGAAAACATTTCGTTGGACGATTATTTGAAGTCTGCGTTGTAGTAGAAACTTAAACCCAAAGGACTTGTTGATTGTAAATACATTCGTATAGGTTGTTTAAGATTTTGTCATGATTTGATTGTAAATAAATTTTATATTATATTTTTCATTATTTTACTGTAAATATATTTTTGTAATTTTATGATTTGACTGTAAATACATCTGATATATTCTTTGTTATTATATTTATTCGATATCCCTTTGACACTCTGAATTGGCCGAACCCAATATCGCAAATATATCTGATATTCGGCCCCGAATTCAGCCCTTCTGGTTCGGCCGAGTCATTACAAATAAAATGTGTACTTTGGCCGTACCCACGGCAAGTAGTAATGGAATCTCGGATTCGGCCCTTCTTTGTTCGGCCGAGTCCGTAGGAATAAAATGTGTACTTTGGCCGTAAGTAATAATGGAATTATAGCAAATATATATCGGATTCGGCCCTTCTTTGTTCGGCCGAGTCCGTAGAAATAAAATGTGTACTTTGGCCGTACCCACGGCAAGTAATAATGAAATTATAGCAAATATATATCGGATTCGGCCCTTCTTTGTTCGACCGAGTCCGTAGAAATAAAATGTGTACTTTGGCCGTACCCACGGCAAATAGTAATGGAATTTTTAAAAATGTCCTCTGTTTTGAAGGGTGAGAAAACAAATTACAAGCACCGATATAGCAATAGTAGCGTAACCCCTTTACTGACAACATCCGTTATATTGGACGGGTATTTTTATTGACTGAAAATCGGAGGCCGGAGATTTCAAAACTTTTCTCGAGGCCGGAGATTTCAAACTTTTCTCGAGGCCGGAGATTTCAAAACTTTTCTCGCAGAGTTTTATATTCTGTTGGACCGTAAAACTCGTACGTTTTTGCCGCTCTCCACTTCATGTCCATATTGCCGTTTTGAGTCAATGCCGCCAGCAACGCGGGTCATCGCAGAACTCGGTTAACACAAATACGACGGTGAAACGGCCGTATCGTCACGTCTAGGGTCGGCGCGAAAAGAGGTGTAAATCGGCGCGTTTTTATTTTTTATTTTGACGGAAAGTCGGTCGGGGATTTCAAAACTTTTCTCGAGTAAAAAAAATGTTTGTAACAAATATTTTTTTAAAAAAACCACCCCAGTAAGCGACGCGCCGGCCCCTCCCCGCTGCTCCTTCCTTGAAGGAGTCATTATTATGGGCAAGGAGCTAAAGAGTCGCGCGCGAACGGTACCTCGTATATATGCATTTTTGGTGGCGCGTCGAGATATATTTTTCGACGGACAAAAAAATCCGGCTCTCTGATTGGCCGAAATTTTTGGCGGGAAAAATACTCGAATCCTATTGGTCAGTGGTCGGGGGTTGTCGAGAGTATAGGGTCGACCGAACCGAAAAGTGGTGGGGGAAATGATCAGTCTCGCGGTTGACATCGAAGGGGACGGTCGCAAAGGGGACTTTGAATTTTTTACACACTTGCGCGGGTAACTGACCTTCACGTGGTTAACTAGAAATTTAAAGCGGTTACCCGCGCGTTCTGATCAATATCCCCATTTGCAAATTCATGAACCAAGCCACTTCCGCAGTCAACGTGCTAGAGAGGAGCAGAAGGACGGTAATACTGCTGGACAAATCGTATACTACAAAGTGCTGTCACTGGTGATTCGGCAGCTCACTGGTCTGAGTCAGTCCCCACCCATACGTACAGGTGTGTCGGCTAACATCTCCTGAGATCGACGGGAAAATGGAAATACGACCGTAACAGCGAGCCCCCCTCCTACAAATGGTTAAAATACAAACAACGATCGTTAGTGTACAAATGTTTATTTATTACAATCAAAAATTTTAACTACGTTACTTCTAATTATCTACAATCATTACGGGTGTCGGCTCGATGGTCATCGTGAGTGGGATCCAACGATTAAACCGCATTTTGGTTTCCAGCATACAGACGAACGGAGTTCAAAATCGATCCGCGTTACGTAGGTAAAACGAAGCTGAAGTATTTTCTACGATGTTTTTGTCATATGTCTTTACCTCAGCGAGCTCGAGTTGTCAATTATTCCTGACGGTAAACGGAGTTCTGCCGCTCGCTTCGGCCAAGCCGTTTACAACTCGATCGTGGTGGGGGTTGGTAGTGTGAGCGGCCTTCGTCGACGACTCGAGGAGGGGGTTTCCAACACCGGTATACGATAACGGTCGGTACGCGGTAACCGATATTTGCTTCTCTGCTCTCCTCGTCGTCGATCATCTCGTTCCAGTCGACGCGATCTCTCGATTCGTCCATCTCTCGAGATGTGCCTATCGAACGACGAGCTCGTTCGTTGGTTCAACGGCAGTATGAATGAAGTTATCCAAATGTACAAAATCGCGGAAAGTGATACTGTCCTGTTATTGGAAAAACTACCCTGTACGGTGATTACCACTTCGCGCGTGTTGAGATTGAAAACCGGAGAGGACTCGAAAACGTCTCTGGTACCTCGCGCAGCTTGGACGTCTAGACTTATAGACTGGAAGGACGTACGAGAAAAGAACGCTTACGAAGAAAATGGCCGGAGTGTTTATGAATTTAGCGATATGAACGCGGCATTGAAATACCTGCAGTTGGTATGGCTTCTGAAAGACGAAATTCCGTGTTTGGCGTATAAAATAAAGGCGGATGAAGAACGTTTGCGTTTTATTCCCGACTTGGAAGACGTTCGACGGAAGGAGGCCGGTGGCCGAAATCTCGTCCGAACCTATTTTCGTATAAGCGATTGAAATATTTTTTTTTCTCAATAAATCATTTCTGCAAATGATAAGAGATCATTTTTACCATGCATTATTCTTTTTGGTACAATCGGTGTTGCGTGGACCGCGTCACTGCACTAGCGATTTCTAAAAACGACCCGGTCGATTATGTGGATTTGATACGTTACGTATGGCCACCCGGTTCCATATGGGATTGCGACAGGCCGCCTCTTCGCGGGGATCGAGTGCGCTTTTACACTTGCGGTTGTTACGAGTGCCAAAACGAAATTTGCGCTGTAGTAATTGATACGGCTGCAAAAAACGTGGAGACCGCAATAAATATGAATCCAATGTCCATGCAGATTGTACGCTTGAACAAAGTACCGGAGACGTACGACGTGATATACACGTTCGTTACTCCGTCCGTGTATGACGCACGCGTTTTAGATATGATCGTCGAACGCGTGAACGTTTCGTTCATGTTCGTTTCCACGCGACTCAATATCGCCGAAAACGTGGAAGACGAGTCGATATTCAAATTACACATATGCCAGCATAAAACTCCATACGGCGGCTCCAGGGAATATATCGAATGGTTGCGCGATCGGATCGGAATGGTGTTAAACTGTAAGCCGTTGTATATTTGTACCAATTACGTTTCCACGTTTACACCCTGTTCGTATTCATCACCTCGGATTCGATCCGTATAACCAACGACGACGGGGGTGGAAATATGTTTAAGCCGAATCGCCGATTGCCTGACCGCGAGACTCGTTCTCGTCGGCCGGGCGCTGAGGTATATGACAAAGAAGTGCGTCGCGATCGTCGGGAGGATACTTTTCAAGTCGTTTAGCGTCAACGCGTATTCGGACGACGAGGACTCCGACTCGGACCGTTTGGACCGACGGTACGATGGTAAAGGGAGAAAAAAGACGTGTTATATATGTTTTGGGACGATTATTCGTCCGCCGACCACAAGGTTATTGCCTTGCATGCACAACGACAAATTTCACGTTTCTTGTCTTTGGGAGTGGGTGATCGAAAGTAGTAAACACGATTTTGACCGATTGGGCTCGTTCAAAATATCCTGCCCTTACTGTAGGTCGTCCAAAGTCTCTCAGACGTGCAACATTTCCGCATGGTCGAAACGTTTCTCACGACCGACCTCCCTGTAATGTAGTTATAGGGTTCGCGCCCGGCTCGAGCGTTAATTTGTACTCCGGACGATATGGCGGCAGTTTTGAAAACCCAGCGAGGAGCGTGGGACGAGGTGTTCGAGACGTTCTGTCGCGCGCACGAGTGTCCGAGGATTTCCTACTTTGACGTGAAACAGTTCTCCAAGATGATGGCGTCGTCTGCACATCGGATCACAGAGGGGGCTAAATTCGACTATCGCACTTACGCGCGATATCTGTCTGACGCCGCCTCGGCGAGGGTACTTTACTGTCCGGAGATGAGTCTGGTGGCCGGTAACGTAATCGCGTTTTACACACGGTGGCGCGTGGCTTTTTCCAACACCGATTTTCACGCGCCGGCTGACTTGGGCGTTCGTGAAATACAGGGGCCGACCGGCGGGATCTCTGCAGCCGTAAAGTGGCTCGAGGAGTGTTATATCCCTGATGGGGTTGGCTGCTCCTATCTGAGACTGCACGAACGCGGTCTTTTGACTGACGCCTTTATGAAAGCGGTCGATCGGTTCGGTGGAACGAAGGCGATAGAAGAACTGCTAGGATCCGTAACCCATCTGGAGTACGGGTTCGACCATTTGGCCATGCGTACCGCGATGGAAGTTTACACACTCCGTTCGGAAAAGGGGGATCCGCTCGAGACTCTCGGAGAAACATTTATGCGGACAGCCCTGTATCTGCACGAAGGAGAACGAGAACGTGTGTTGCGCACGTTCGACGATCTAATAAACCGACGCTGTATGTTCGCCACACCGGTACTTGCAAACAGCGGGCTGGAACGAAGCGCCAACATTTCTAGTTGTTTTCTGATCGGCGAGCCGCGAATGAACGCAGTGTGCGATCTCTTTGAAATCCTAAACACCGTGGCCACGTGTCTGGAAAACAACGGTGGCGTCGGTATTTCCCTGACACACTTTAATCTGCGAAGATACGGGGGGATACTTTCCGCGATGAGACTCATCAACGAAACCATCAACATGATGAAACATAACAACTCGAGCCGACCGGGGGCCGTCGCTGTTTATCTCGAACCCTGGCATCCGGACATTTCAGAATTTCTGGAGGTGCGCAAAAATCACGGCGACGAAAGAAAACGCTGTCGCGATCTGTTCACCGCCCTTTGGACGCCGGACCTGTTTATGAAACGCATCCACGAAGATGGACAATGGTCTCTGTTTGACCCCGAATCCGAAGCCGGTCGTCTTTTGTTGCCGTTGTACGGCGACGAGTTTGAAAAAGAGTATGTGCGACTGGAATCTGAAGGTGCGTTCGTTACTCAAGTCAATGCGCGCATGTTGTGGACGAAAATGTTGAAGAGTCAAACCAGCACCGGTACGCCGTACGTGTTGTACAAGGACAGTTGCATCGAAAAAAGTGTCCACCGTGATTTGGGACCAATTCGATGTTCGAACTTGTGCACCGAAGTTATACAATTCAGCACGCCGGATGCGATCGCCACCTGCAAATTGGCCAGTGTATGTCTTCCCGCGTTTTTACAAAAGGAAAGAAACGAAGTTGGCGGCGAGAAAGATACAGCGGTATTGCAGTGGAACAGACTGGAAGATACTGTAGAGAATTTAGTATATTCGCTGAATCGAATGCACACCAGGTCGAAAGCGATAGACGGAGAAGAGACGGGTAGCGCATCCATTGGGATCGGCGTGCAAGGATTGGCGGACGTGTTATTTTCACTGAATACGTATTGGGGTTCTCCCGTGTCGATGGAACTGAACCGGGAAATCTTCGAGCGAATATACTATTACGCCGTTTTGGCCAGTTGCCGACAAGCGCGACACAGTGGGTGTTTTGAAAATTTTAAACTGACAGAACTCGCTAAAGGCGTGTTGCAGTTTGACCATTGGGAACCGGCGAATCGCCGGTTGAAATGGGATTCGCTCAGGCGCGAGGTGATGATGCACGGGACGCATAACTCCCTTTTGATCGCGCTTATGCCAACGGTAACAACGTCACAGATCACCGGGTGCAACGAGTCTTTCGAACCGCTGATTTCCAATCTGTATCTGCGGAGAACCAGAAGTGGCGAATTTCAGATGGTGAACCCTTTTCTGGTGAAAGCCTTACGCGCTAAAGGTAAATACAATGAGGACACCGTGCGCCGTATACAGCGTGACGACGGATCGGTGCGGGGGCTGGGGGACATCCTCGACGAACGAGAACTCCTCGTGTTCAGAACCGCGTGGGAGATATCACCAAGACTGTTGATCGATATGGCCGCCGATCGTGCCCCCTACGTGGATCAGTCCCAATCGATGAATTTGTATCTCTCCAATCCCACTGCCGACTCTCTGTCCGATCTGCTTTTTTACGGCTGGGCGAAAGGTCTAAAGACTGGCATGTACTACTTACGCACGCGACCGGCTGCAAACGCAATAAAATTTACGCTGATGCCGACCAGTAATGAACAGGGTGATCACGGGATTCTCGATGTTTCCAAAGAATGTGAAAATTGTAACGCATAATAAATTTATTTTTTAATAAAAACTGATAAAATCACTAATAGTCGCCTTTTCTTTTCATTATTTTATAAATAGAACACGTTAAGAGCAAAAAAGTCATCTGGCTTTATATCGAGACCACATATCTCGTTACGTATACTGTCCAATATGTCATTGGGTGCCAATTTTTAAACATCTTCTTACGATACACACTACAAAACTAAAATTGGATAAAGTATTGGTTTATGAGTACATAAAATAAATAATATTACTTTCCGAAAACCCCTCTGGATTCAGGAAGTTATTCGGGAAACCGATCCAAGATTCGCCGATCACTCGATTGTTCGGGATCTCGGACCCCCCACTGCGTATAAAAGTGCGCGCGTGGCGGATCAGCGTTCAGTCGAGACTCGGACGCTCAAGTTGCTAGTATTGTTTTCCATTGATCGCAAAACATAATCGTAAGACTATCTTCTTTTGGTTGATAATCACCCGCATCATCGAGACATTACAAAGCTGAAGAATCTAAACATGGAAGAAATGGAATATTTAAGTATTGAGGTGAGTTGTTTATTTTATAGCTTTCTGTGATTTTGTACGATTGCATAACCTCTTGGAGATTCTATTTGTTCGCCTTTCAGTTTTTGGTTTTTGTATGATTGCATAACCTCTTGGAGATTATATGTTGCGTACGAGATTCTATTTGTTCGCCTTTCAGTTTTTGGTTTTTGTATGATTGCATAACCTCTTGGAGATTATATGTTGCGTACGAGATTCTATTTGTTCGCCTTTCAGTTTTTGGTTTTTGTATGATTGCATAACCTCTTGGAGATTATATGTTGCGTACGAGATTCTATTTGTTCGCCTTTCAGTTTTTGGTTTTTGTATGATTGCATAACCTCTTGGAGATTATATGTTGCGTACGATATTCTATTTGTTCGCCTTTCAGTTTTTGGTTTTTGTATGATTGCATAACCTCTTGGAGATTATATGTTGCGTACGATATTCTATTTGTTCGCCTTTCAGTTCTTTGTTTTTGTATGATTGCATAACCTCTTGGAGATTATATGTTGCGTACGATATTCTATTTGTTCGCCTTTCAGTTTTTTGTTTTTGTATGATTGCATAACCTCTTGAAGATTATATGTTGAATACAGCATTTGTTCAACAAATGGTTATTTTGTAATGATTGCATAACCCCAAGGAGATCATATGTTGGATACACGATTGTATTTGTTCGCCATATGACGATTTTTGAATGACTGAATAACCCCCACTTATCAGATGTTCTAATGATTAAATTTGTATTTTAGGACATTTCCAATGATGAGACTTTTGATGACGGATTTGGAATAGAAAAGCTGAATCTTTCGGATAGTAGCCAATCAGAGAACGATGACAGCGATCGGTCATCTACAGGTAATTACAAGCTATTTAACTATTTATTTTATCAACAAGCCCAACAGCATATATTTATATGAGTTCTATAGTTAGACTGTTAGCAACATGATCATACCGAGAGATCGGATCATCAGTCTTATTATTTCATTATTAGTATTCTAAACCGCAAGGTCGAAATTTGCATATCACACACATCATATATATCGGACGAAATGAGACTTCTAGGTCGAGTGATTGACAGCTTCCGGTCACGTGACCGGATGTGCTGCGTAATATATACGTCATGGTATAAAAGAGGGGGAGCGCTGAGATTAGTCTCAGTCTTGTCTAACACACGCTGCAGCTAACATGTCGGTGCCACCGGTGAATAATCTACCACTCGGTAACAATTTGGAGACTTATTGTTGCGAGTTAAAATGTTTTAAAATACCAGACGATCAAGTTGACGGGAAAGCTTGTCTTAAGTGCGAGTGTTTCAGCTATTGCATATGTAACTGTAAAACATATCAAATGAACCGACAAAATAAAATACAAGAATTACGACGACGGATTACATTACTTTGGCGGCGAATGTAGTAGCAACCATCTGCCCCGCGCCAGCTGCCATCTGCCCAACGCCAGGTGTTTTGTGGTCAATCACGTGGCTCAGAAGTCTCATTTCCACACACTACTAATTTGATTGTTTAATATTTTTGTCTCTTTTCTTCTCAGATGAGCACCAGACCTGTGCCAGGATCCGACCTTACCGCTTTCAACTACCACTGGGCGAGACCACCGCAGAACGAGCCCAACCCGGTCCAGAACGACCAGAGCAGACGGAA
Organism: Allygus modestus; assembly: GCA_963675035.1. NCBI lineage: Eukaryota > Metazoa > Arthropoda > Insecta > Hemiptera > Cicadellidae > Allygus > Allygus modestus. Next base: position 315,131,491 of record OY776112.1, read on the forward strand.
GAAGTCGGCAAACTCAAGAAACGAAAAAACTTTTGCCCGTTCTGTGAAAAAGTAATCACCAACTACAGCAGGCATTTGGTTCAACGTCACTACGATCGGGAAGAAGTAAAAGATTACATCGCGTTGTCAGACGAAACTGCCGTCAAAAGAAAAATAAAACGAATGTTGATTACGAACAAAATAAAAAATATGGGAAATAGAAAATACAACCAGCAAGTCGTGGAAGGCGTAAGAAACAGCAAACTTTTACCGGTCAAAAGATCTTCTAAATACACTGTGGATAACACGACACACGTGACGTGCAACTATTGTTTAGGACTGTTTAAGAAAATTTCGCTGTACAAACATTTGGCGAATTGTACAGAACGTCCGCCGGAAGAACGTCCGGCGAAAAAGAAAAATACTGTTCTGCGAGATCACGGTACACTTCTGTTGAGATGCAACGAAAACGCAAACAGACTATTAAAAGAAGAAGTGTTCCCGAAAATGCAAAAGGACAAATACACCGTTGTGGTACAAAGCGACAGCCTAATTGGTAAATTCGGATCCAACTTCAGATTCAACCACCGGGGAGTGAAGCAGATTTATTACTGTTCAACGAGGATGCGCGCTCTGGCACGTCTGTTTCTCGCCATGCGGGAGCGAAACCCGGAGATTCAAGAATTTCGTAACTGCATCGAACCGAAGAATTTCGACCTGTTGGTGGAGTCCGTTCGAGAAATGAGCAATTACGACTCTGTGGACGGCAGCACGAAAACCCCGACCGTTCCGGCGGCTCTCTGTTCGTCGCTGAAAAGCTGCGCCAATATCGTGAAATCTGAAGCTATAAAAAATGACCTTCTCACGAGAACTCAAAAGACCGAAGTCATATGCGAAATGGATGACTTTTTGCATCTCATGAACAAAGACTGGTCCACACAGGTCAGTTCCAACAGCGAAAAAAGCCGGAAACAAATGAAAGTTGTAAAAGAAGACCTGTTGCCCGATCCAGAAGATATAAGAACGTTCAACAAGTACATACATGAAAAATGTCCGTCTTACGTGTCTTTGCTTCAACAGTTACCGACTACGAAAAACTATGAAAAATTAGCCAAGCTCATAATTGTTCATATCATTTCTTTCAACAGACGAAGACCCAACGAGACCGTCGAGATAACACTGGAAGCGTATCGGTCGACTCTGAACAAAAGGACAGATTACGGTAAGGAGGCACAAAACGTCCTTACCGAAGAAGAGATACGATCCGGTAACGAGCTGTCCATCTTCTACGTCCCGGCTAATAAAAACACGAAAAAAGTACCGGTTCTCCTGACGAAAATTTTCCACGAAGCCGTTGAAGTTCTGATTGAGTCGAGAGAAAAGATCGGCATAACGAGTAAATACTTGTTCGGAAGACGTGATGGAGCGGAACTGTTTGACGGATCGGCCGTTCTGAGAGAAATTGCAAACAAAGCCGGTTTGAAGTTTCCATCGACATTCACTGCCAACGCCTTGAGACATCACGCGGCGACCTCGTCTCAGTTGCAACCTCACAACGAGACGTACACAAAGCGATTGTCCAAATTTATGGGTCACGATCTCAAGACGCACGAAAGCTACTACGAAATGCCTCTGCCCTTGATTCAAAAATATAAAGTGGGCCATAAATTATTGGAGATGATAAAACCGTCAACGTCGACTCGCCCCGAACCGAGTGTCGAATTTCCGCCTGCAGACTTCAGTGACGACTCCATTCTATCACTACCTGAGATGCCTATGGATAACGAAAACGCGATGCTGAAAAGTGATGATTTTTGCGTTCCCATGGAGTACGAAACGGAACGAATCAGCTACGAACATTCGTACGTGCGAAGCAATTTTGTCGGCAATCCCTCGGAACCGGAAGCAGACAGTGAACACGACCGGCGGTTGATATTTCACGAACATTCATACGCGCGAGGGGACGCATCGGATCAAGAAACTGTACAACACCCCTCGAGCGCACCGGGAAATTCGGGTGGAAAACAATTGAAAGTGATACACCCAAGAAAAACTACCGAGTGTCCCGATCTCGAGATAAGACCCGACTCTCCGACTGCCGGACCGTCCGGAACGGTAGAACCGTCACCGGTCTCACCACTCCCTCTCTCGGAGGAAGAAACCGGGATTGACGATAGCGCCTTACTGCGCACTCCTCCAAAGAACGCGCACAAAAAACTGAGATGGTCTGATGAAGAAAAAAAGATTATTTACGAAAGGTTCAGCCGCAATTTTGCCGTGGACGTTAACCCGCCTCGAAAAGAAGTGAAAACTGTGTGGGAAGAAGAACCCGCTCTGCGGAACAGGACGTTGCAGCAGGTCGTCACTTTTGTAAACAACATCTTCACAAGAAAGCAAGTCATCTCAACGCCTATGAGAAGGAAAATAAAAAACATGATAAAAAATAAAACCACTATGTTTAGTCCTTGATATATTTATTTGTACAAATAAATCAAATTTGTTACATTCCATATTGGTTTTCTTTCACATTATCCGATAGCATTCTTGTAAAGTTCACATAATCCCGGCTAGCTTTCGAAAGGTTCATATGAAACAGCATTTGGTACTTTTCCGAATCGAAATCTGAACACCAATAGTGACATAATTCTAACACCCATGTGTTTATAAATTTGCTCATAACGAACAGTTTGTTGACGAATACTGGTTTCCGCAACCTGCTGGGGTTACACACGTACCCCGTAAAAGAGTTATCACCTTCGAAATATACGACCGGCCATACGGGCACCGCGTCCCCAAATTTGCAATGTTGGTCGTAGACGATATTGTCTAAAACCGCCTTCTCCTCCCGCGGGTTTTCGAACGGAACCGTTCGCTCTAAAAAGTAAAAATCGTCGCTGTCGTCAACGCGGATGGACGCGTTCGTCAGACGTGCTCGAACGTCATATATCAATTTTCTCAGCAACGCTTCGCAGCTCAAGTCCCCCGCGTCGGGATCGTCGAAATAGTCCAACGTTTCCAAGACCGCCCCGGTCACGGCGTCTTCGGCCGCGGCGCACGGGACGACCGCGGCCGGATGACCTCTCAGCACTTTTTCGTCATCCGCATATCTCACGGCGAACTTATTGGTGATCTTTGAAATAAAACACATGTTGACGTAGCGCACGTTGAGCCGTAACGTCCTAGACTCGACCGCGATTCCGTATTCTGCGCCGTTTCCGTTTAACAGTTCGTCTACGGTGTTTGTAAAAGCTTGACGGACACGTATTACCAAATTTCCCGACTTTCCATTAGTCTGCAACAATCCGCCGTCGGTTTGTACGCGCAACGTTTTCGTCTCTTGTTTCAGCCTCTCTAACGTGCGCTCTACGACGGTTCGACATAACGACACCACCGCTGCCAAACAGTGCGGGGCGAACAGGTCACTCCCATTTTGTCCCATGCTGCCGCATATTCGATTTGCCAACCTTTTAAAGAAATAAGATATCGTCCGATCGTTTGTTCTCCTTTTGAAAACCAACGATTTTAAAACGGCACTGGCGAAACCTCTGTAGACTTGTGGAGCGAGCGATACAATTACAGAATTTTCTTCGTCTTTTTGTCGCGATCCCACGTACGGCACAATGAAAAACCATCGGTCGAGTTCGAAAGATTTGCCGTCACAGGTGGTCAAAGATCCTCGCGATCGTTCTTCCGATCGGTCGAAAGTCGTTTTGCTAACAACACAAGTAGTCTCCGGCGAAACGTTGAACTGACCAGCTATTGCGGGATACGCCGATTCTATGTCGAACTCGCAAATCTCACTGTCCTCTCGCGTGTAGTATACACCGCCGCCGTCGTTATCTTTTAAAGGCGGCGGGATGAGATTTTCTTTTCCTCCGGTGGTATTTTTTTTCATCACCGCATCGCGAAGATCGTCTGCGAAAGTCGTCGAGCTCGTGTACACCGATTCGTTAATCAGAGTGTGCACGAACGCGTAGTTTGCGACCGGATCGTACTTCATACAATCTCCGCTGTCGGTCCGAGTGACACCATACAAGTCCAATACACCCAGATACATTTCGGTCGCCGTATTAAACGCAAACTCGGCCACGCGTTCCGTTTTAAATCGCAACAGCATGTCCTCTACCCGCCGTTGTCGTGCCGTCAACACATCGAGAGGTATATGCGCGGCGCCGTCCGCATTAGCGAACGCTACCGCTGATCGCACGTTCTTGTCATATGCGGCCGCGAACGCAGAAACGCGTTTGTCGAGATTTTCAGCCAGTTTCGAACAGTCCAACGTGATGGAATTGGGGAACAAGTCGATACCATCGTCATTGCTATTGCGCGAACCTTCGATTTTAGATTGCAATGCAATTTTTCCCGCCGATATTTGGCCTCTCGCGGCCAGCTCCGGGAGGACAAAACGAGCGTGTCTGTCGTCGTCTTGTTGCGAATTGAACACCAACCGCAAGTAAGCGTTTGAATCCATTTTCCAAAAACACGATTTGGCGTCGTCCAACATTCTCGTATAGGCGACAGTACTATTTTCGAAAACTTCACAGCGCGAACGTGCCGTGTGCGTTTCTGCCTCGGTGGGTATCCCACCTAGAAGAACAACCAAATCGATGTTCCAAACGTAATATACGTGAAAAATTACTATTAGTTCTTTGTACTCTGTACAAGCGCTAAGACACACGAAATCCCGTTCGCAGCGCACGTAGACCACGGGTAGTGACTGCATTAGTGCGGCTCCATTTTTATTTCCAAAAATCGGATGCCTGTAGAAACGGCTGACGTCGTGCACCGCCAATGGGCTCGAGCGAGCCGCGCGTTCCCTGACCAACGTGCGCGCCTGTGAAGAAGCCGCTGGCCGGGACGAACCGAGAAAGAATATCGGCCTTTCTCGGTCCTCTTCTGTATCCCCGGCGTCACCAAAGTCCATGAGATGAAAGTTAACATCAAACGCCGCTTCCCCGTCATCGTCATCGGCCCTGGGTTCAGTAGTCCAAGCGTTTTGTATTTTCAATGCGTGCCTAAATAGAGGCTCCAGGTATCTAGTGACCGTAGTCATGCAGTTATTTGAACTAAAGTTTATCGCGTACAAATCGGAATTGGTCGCTCCGTTGTCGCGCAGAAAGGTGAGAGCGTTGTTTCGTTTTCGCAACGAATCAAAAGTCAATCGCGCCAAACAGCCGATTCTTAGGGCCGGCGTCGGAAAAACTTCGGTGAAGGTGGACTGCAGAGAACCGGCATGTTCGAAGCGCAGGAAACTGTACTGTATTGCGCTCGGAGGGCAATCAGCCGTTTTCAACATCTCGAAAACGAGCGCCTTGTTTTCCTTGAAAACGAGATCGGTTCGTCTGATTGTTTTCGACACGTCATCCGAACCGGGCGTGTCCCAATGAAAAGCGTATCGGGTGTACGGAGTCCGTTCGTATGAAATAAGAATAAAAATTGGCGGGACGTACGGAGTGGGGACCGGCTCGTCCTCGTAAAGATTGGTTCCCAACAAGAATTTACAGGTCAGCGCCGGTTTACGGTCCTCGCCTTTTGCCACAAGAGTCGTGTGAAGTATAACACCCCTGGCGTTGCGCAAAAAGTGCCGTCCTTCAGTTTCGGAAGGTCTTGAGACCGAGGACGAAACGGAAGACGACGTCGACTGGTCGTTGATCATGTTCGGTTGAATGAATTGTTTCAAACCCCGAGTCATATCTTCACTCTAACACGAAGAGGGTGAGTCGAAACCGTCAACGTGACTCATGTTTGTAATATTCCCGCCGCCAATACTCCCGTCATTTGTCAAAGATGAGCACCGCGGGGAGCGTCGTCTCGAGCTGCTCGTCATTGAGATCCGATGTTTCGACAGATTCGGAAACTCTGCTATTGAAACACACGCACGTGAGTAATTATCTGGGCCTCGAAAAATTCGCCATTAAAAAGAGTGACAAATTAAAGGGCGACCGCTATGTTCAGATATCTTCGAAAACGTTGCAGAAAAACTACGTGCTGTACGACGAAAAAGATGTAGATTGTGTTTTCTCAAAACTGATAGAACTGATAAAGGAATGCAAGAGATCTCATAGAAATTTGCCGAAAACTGACTTTACGTGTCTCTCGCGCGCTGATAGAAGAAAAGTGTGGATAGACGTAGATTGTCTGTCGTGCAAACGCGGAAATAAGATCGTGAATAGTCGCCACTTAAGAATTACAAAGCTGGTCGAACTTATCGTAACGACGATAGAAAACGTATTCGATCGTACCGTAGAGGACGGCGTGTACATGACAAACGGAAAAGATACTTGTGGTTTCCACGTTTTTTTCAACACGCTGGCCTACGATTCCGCCACCGCCTCTAACGCCGAAAATGCTCTGATGGACGGGCTTGTCGGTGCGTTCCGTCACGCGCAGATTTCCAACGCAAGCGTCGATCGAGGTTGCACGCAAATGCCGTTACCCACGGCCACACACTCAAATTCCACCAGTCACACTAGATCGTACCGCATGGTGAAAGGATGTGGAACAAAATGGAATAAAGTACATCTCAATTGGGCCGATATGGACGTCGAAACTTTAAAGTGTTTTTCTTCTATAGCCTTCTCCAGGCACTACAGCGTTAACGTAGTTGAACCCCCGCGTTTCCGGACACCGGAATCAATCGCTATTGTGGCGAAGCGGAAGCGCGACATTTTTTCTACGAGTGAAGACGATACAAACCGCAAAAGGAAACTAGTTTTAGACGACCACATCGAGGCGGCTGATTTCACCACATCGAACGGTCGTAGCGAGGCTGAATCATTGTCTAACGAAGTGGACAATCGGAAGGTGGTTTATACGGAAGACGAAGAAGGCGACGGCACTTTGCACTCGGGATTGTCGGACGATCGGAAAGAAGTGGTTTGTACGGAAGACGAAGAAGGCGATCAGAAAGTGGTCTGTACAGAAGACGAAGAAGGCGAAAGCGATACGATGCATATGGAATCATCGTCGGACGGAGTGGACGATCGTAAGATGGTTTGCACGGAATACGAAGAAGGTGACAATAAGTTATACAAGGAATATTCGGGTGGAATGGTATTTCGTTCCGTCTCGCCAGCGGACGGCCAAAACACGTCGGTTTACAGAGACGAGGAAGACGGAACGCCGCCACTTTCTGATTTCGTAACACCCAATGAAACTATTTCACAGCCGGTGAACAGCTGTAAGCCCGTTTCCGGAGCAACATATGACGACGAGGTGTCGATAGTTTCGAAATATACCGAATCATCGTTGTTGTCTTCTTTTCACTGTCCGAGTGTCAAGAACCAACGCGCGCCACTACAAACTTCCTACTTCGCAGATCGTCAGAAACGGAGGGCGAAACGCGGTGAAAACGATACGGAAGCTCCCCCTCTAAACGTTATCGAGAGACTACCTTACGCATGTGAGGACGACAAAACTAGCGCTTTTGCTGACAAACAGTACAAAGCGTCATTGTTGTGCGCCGAAGAGGAGGAAGCGGCCATATCTAAAGTGCGTCTCAGCAACGGTAATCAACGCGTTTACGTGATCGAAGGGAGCAGTTCGAACCTCACGCGCGAATACAAATTGCTAGTTCAACTCGCCAACGTTAATAGGGCCGTGTATCAAAGCGATATATCGCTCGGCCGCGAATGGAAGGAAGTGAAAATTTCGTATTACGATCAACACTTGCGGAACCCCGTGTTACTGGCCATGTTCAAGTTTGTATTTCGTGACGAAAGTGTCGGAACTTTTTTCCTACCTTGGGAACTAGAGGAGGTCGTCACTTCCATCGTTCATCTAATGACGCCTTTTAAACGTACCGAGGGGGTCAACGACGACGACAACAAGGACCGAACGTTTGTAGAAGAGGAGTTTGAACGGGAAGCGAGGCCACACAAGGCGCGCCTCGTCGGAGCGTTGATACGTGTGTGCACACAGCTATTCAATATGACAACGGCGGTTTTTTCCGACTTGTGGAAAATACAAAAAGCGAACGAAAGGCGAGACATGTCCTCTCTGAATCGTACGGTCGTCAACCACCAAGTCACTGCCGAAACGTTTGCCAAACGGCGTTTTCACCCCGCATCGGGCTACGACGACGATTTAGACTGTTCTGCCTCGATGTTTGACGGAGAAGGTGCAGGTGTTGAAAAAGGTGGCGAATTGATCGATTACAATGCTGTTACGAACAATTACACCCTGCTCGCGTCGCTGATCGTTCACGAAGAGAAAAACCTGAGCGATATGTCGCTATACGCTCTATTATACTATTACCATTCGTTCCCGTTTGGCACCATCGACAGGATTATGGACGAGGTGCATCACGACGCTCTGATGGTCACGGCCGTGATAAGATATTTTCTAATGTACGATCATCGAAACTGTAAAACGCTGACGTTACAAGAGATTTTCGAAGGTTTCAACGATTGCGCAATCTCACTGAGAGGACCCGAGGGGTTTCTAAAGATGCGACGAAAAAGCCAAAAGCGGGGAACAGCGAAAAAAGTTGGGGCGGCAAAGAAATCCAACGCGGCGGCGGTGACAACGCCAAAAAACAAAGATCCCGAGTGGAGGAGACGCAAGAGGAAAATTGACGACGATTACAGTGACGGTGTGTCAGAATTAACGGTGGTGAAAAAAGGAAAAGAAGACCACGAAGGTTGTGGTGACGTCACGGCGGAAGAGGTGAATCAGTTGCTCGGTGGCGCCGGAAGAAGACGAAAAATGTGCGCGAGAAATAATATCGGTCCGGCGTCCGAAATCACGTACGACTACAAAGACAAGCATATGTGGGAGGCTGTGATAAGATACTACCTGAGGCCCGTATCGATTTACGACGATAAAATGGTGTTTGCGAACGATAATTACGATACGCTCGAAGACGACGCCATAGAGTCCAGCGTCGCTCATTTAGCTACGTCGAACAAAAATACGAAAGGCGACGTCCAGACAGCGTTCAAAGACGCGCGCACAGCCTGGCGCATGCCTCACGGCAGTCAGTTGATTTACGAGAGCGATCTGCGATCCGACCGGTTGGGCTGTTGTTTCCACATCAACGCCGCTCTCAAGATGTACGAGATGTTTTGCGGCGGTTGCGTCACGAGGATGAAACGGGTACACAAGAACTATTTGATTGACCGCACTCGCTTCAATATGACCGTTTACGACGTGGTGGCCGAATGCAGGACCGCCGCCGTGAATCTCACGTCCGCCATAGACCGGTCGTACGTGAATCTCCTGTTGCGCCAACCGATCGTACCGCCGTTCCTGGAAGAAAAAGAGGAAATCCGCAGATTGTACATGTCAAAAGACGAGATGGAACGCGGTTCTTTTTGTTGCCTATCCGTAATGGATTACATACGGACGCTGAACCTATTTGAAAGATCCAATTACAAATGTAAATCCGAATTGGAAACGTGCGAATACGTGGAGAAGTTTTTAAACGACATGTACACGAACGAAATTGCCGCCGAACACCCGCCGAATCTCGCTGCCAACGCCAAAATACGGCTATTATACACGTTTTACTCTTTGTTCCTGTTCGAAGTCGTTTTCAACATGCGACACGTATACGCGAAGCGGGAAAACCTCTTTGTATCGATAGAACGCCTGTGCAATGAACTCGACGTTCGCGAATTGATCATCCTTTTTTTTGGCGAATCCAGTATGAAACACGTCGAGGGACTGAACGACAATTTGGAGCAGAGAATCCGCGCGTTCGCCGACGACTGGAGCAGTTTCGGCAAACGGTCGTCCGGCGAAAGCGAACCGGCCGGATCGACCGCCGGCGGTCGGTTCGACGTCAGACCGGTGTTGGCGGCGGAAATCCCGGATAAGATGCTTCGCATGAAAACTCTATTCGGCCAATTCGGGTTCGACGTGATGCAGGATTGCTGCGTGACGAGAGAAGACGGGGACTTTATGACGGCGGGGGGAATCGGCTTGGAAACTGCGGATAACAACAGTAGCGCCGATTTCACGAGCGACGAGAGTCTAAGCAGCGGCGGCGATCGAGTCTGGGACGACGATACGAAATTCGAGCAGGAATTTTACGCGGACGAGAATTGGTTGAACGCGGTATGTGACCGCATGCTAGACAAGAGGATAGTAGGAAGATCTCACAAAAGAACAACGCCCGCGTTGTTGTCGTCGGCACGCGGCGGGGAAAACATGTTCGCACGCGAGACGTTGCGTACGATCATGCGTCTGGAAACTAAAAGACACATAGACAACGACAGACTGGGTAAACTGATCGACGCGATCGGCAACGACCGCTCCCCGAGCGTTTTCGACGGCATGATGGTGGCGGCCAAAAATCTACCGATGAGGCTGAAACTCCTAGCGTTCATCCTGACCACGCACACCGTCAAATCGAAAACAACATCGCTGTGTCCGGACGTGCTAGAGTCCATGTACCGCGAGGCGGACGGACGATTCGCTGACGAAAGTCGCACATACGAAGGCGAAATCAACACCGGTACTTTCGCCCTTGTGTCAAACAGCCGAGACCCGCCGGAGAAGGTGTGGTGCCGCAGGACGGGGGCCATATTGTCGAACGACCGTCTGTCGCTTTTGCTCCACGCCCGATGGTTGTCCGAACAGAGATTCGAGTCAAACTTCTTTGTCGGACTAGACCCGGTACAGGTGTATAGTGTACTCTACGAGTACATGAAGGGCAACGTCGATCGTTACCCTTCGTTCGGAGAGTTTGACAGAACAGAAGGAGAAGCGGCCAGGAACCTCTGTACGGCCGTGATGTTTCTGCTGATTATGAGCGCGTACGATCAAGAACACCTGGACTTGTATTTAAAAGTGTTTTTAGCCGTCGAATGGCCGGGTCAGTGGGCGAAAACGATATTCGTGTGGAAAAGCAATTCGAACGCTGGAAAATCCTATCTGTTCGACGCTATCGTGAAGAGGGCGTGCGCGAACAGCACTTGTATCAATGACCCAAAAGGCGGAAAGGAAAACGCGCCCGAAAAAGCCGAGTATGTGAGAAATTTCGTCTTGTTTGCAAACGAGTTTTCGCAGGCCAATTCGAACGAATTAAAGAAAATCGTATCCGAGAGCACGTTCAAGTTCAGAATGAACTACGGTAACGTCATGAACGAAGCGTACGCTACGGGAAAAATCATGTTCAACTGTAACACGCTGCCGCCGACCAGCGATGAGGCGGCCATCAATCGGCTGACGCTTTTCGACATACCGTTCTGGTTTTGCAAACGCCAGAAGATCAGCGACGCCATGCTGAATTGGATACGCGGACCGAGCGTCTCGGCTCCTCGTTGGGAAGTCGCCTATCGACACGAATTACCTTCGCTACTCGCAGCGGGCGAAAAGGCGTTTCTAAAGTCGAACAGCGACACGAAAGACGAAATAGACCTTTTCGACGAGGACACGGCCGTGCGCCAAAACATTCTTCCCATAGAGTACAACAAGTCGACGTCGTCCCTTTTTCTTGTGCAGAATAAAACTTCCCGCCTGTACGTCTCTTCCTCGCCACCCACCGATCGCATAGTGCACGGTCTCGTCAACATCACGACCCACTTCAGTTGGCTGCGCTTTTTCAAACGACTCGATATGCCCGTCGACTTTACGACGCTGCCCGCCTCGTCGGAAGCCGTTCGGAGCGAATGGTTAAGTCTGACTCTGCCTTATCAAGAATGGAAGCAGATTACCGGCGCAAGAACGGACACGAACCGCGTTCCCGCCGAGTCCGTCTACAGATCACTCCAAACATTCGCCGCGAAGAAGAACATAAATTACTTTGGGATAAAGCAGTTTTTTGAAACTGATTTCGCATCTTCGAGAGAAGCCATCAAAGACGAATACTACATTTGGTTCGATTCAAAAGCTTTTCGCGATTGAACTTGTATATTTCTCGAGATTAATAAACTTTCTCGCTAAACAATCTTTTGTATTTTTCGCTAAACAACCTTTTGTCTTCCCACAGATGTCTCAGTTCTACCGAAATATAGTAAAGGTTACTTTCACCAATCCCGTTGCCACCACATTCTATTTTCGAGACGACGAAGATAGAATATCTATGTGCGTACGCGATAGAGTACGTTTCGAACACAGGATTCAGACTGCCGAATCCATTTTGGCTCCCTGTCTTTACGCGAAAATATCTCACATATCCGTGTGTAAACTTTTGGATCACACCGCGTGTTACTCAGAAAACCCCTCTTTGAGATTGTCTCTGCCGCGTCCGATTTAAGGCTGAAATATTTCAAAGTCCCTTTTGTGACCGTCCCCTTCGCCGTCCACCGCCAGACTGATCATTCCCCCCACCACTTTTTGGTTCTGTCGATCTTATACTCTCGACAATCCTCGAACGCCGACCAATAGGATTCGAGTATTTTTCCCGCCAAATTTTTTGACCAATCAGAAGGCCGGATTTTTTTGTGTGTTGAAAAAATAGTCTCGACGTGACCCCAAAAATCCATATATACGAGGTATCGTTCGCGCGCGACTCTTTAGCTCCTTGCCCATTATAATGACTCCTTCAAGGAAGGAGCAGCGGGGAGGGGCCGGCGCGTCGCTGACTGGGGGGGTTTTTTTGCTATTGGATATTTTACAGATTTACCTAATAAATGTTTCGTCAGAACGGGGTTGGAACAGATTGGTGACCCGCACGGGATGGTTAACATTTCACCATTCTAAATCAGTTACATCACGACCGAATTTTATTTTCAGCTAAAATACAAAATACAAACATTGTCACCGCTCTCACCGAAACGGCCGTATAATCACGTCTTGGGTCGGAGTGAAGGGGTTGTAAAACTGTGTTTTTTCCATTTTTATTTTTGACCAAAAGTCGGTCAGGGATTTCAAAACTTTTTTCGCAGAATTTTATTTTCTGCCGGACCGCAACAAAAAACATTTTTCACCGCTAACTCGAGACGTGACCATATTGCCGTTTTGCAGAGACACACTTCGCGTGCTGCGTACTGAGTCGGTGCGACGCTCAAGCGAACTCAGTTAACGCTAATACGACGTAAAAACGGACTACCGTAGGACGCTGCAAACAGAGGTGTAAAACCGTGTGTTATATTTTTCTATTTAAAAGTCGGCCAAATATTTCAAAACTTTTTTCGCCAAAATTTATTTTCTGCAGGACCGCAAAACACAAAATTTTCACCGCTCTTCACGCCGTGTCCATATTGCCGTTTTGGGTCAGTGACGCCCGTCGGTTCGACGCTCAAGCGAACTCAGTTAACGCTAGTACGACGTAAAAACGGACGTAGCCGCAAACAGAGGTGTAAAACCGTGTGTTATATTTTTCTATTTAAAAGTCGGCAAAATATTTCAAAACTTTTTTCGCCGAATTTTATTTTCTGCGGGATCGCAAAACTCTTGACTTTTTCACCGCTCTTCACGCCGTGTCCATATTGCCGTTTTGGGTCAGTGACGCCCGTCGGTGTGACGCTCAAGCGAACTCAGTTAACGCTAGTACGACGTAAAAACGGACGTACCGTAGGACGCTGCAAACAGAGATGTAAAACCGTGTGTTATATTTTTCTATTTAAAAGTCGGCCAAATATTTCAAAACTTTTTTCGCCAAAATTTATTTTCTGCAGGACCGCAAAACACAAAATTTTCACCGCTCTTCACGCCGTGTCCTTATTGCCGTTTTGGGTCAGTGAAGCCCGTCGGTGTGACGCTCAAACGAACTCAGTTAACGCTAATACGACGTAAAAACGGACGTACCGTAGGACGCCGCAAACAGAGGTGTAAAACCGTGTGTTATATTTTTCTATTTAAAAGTCGGCCAAATATTTCAAAACTTTTTTCGCCAAAATTTATTTTCTGCAGGACCGCAAAACACAAAATTTTCACCGCTCTTCACGCCGTGTCCATATTGCCGTTTTGGGTCAGTGAAGCCCGTCGGTGTGACGCTCAAACGAACTCAGTTAACGCTAATACGACGTAAAAACGGACGTACCGTAGGACGCCGCAAACAGAGGTGTAAAACCGTGTGTTATATTTTTCTATTTAAAAGTCGGCCAAATATTTCAAATCTTTTTTCACCAAATTTTATTTTCTGCCGGACCGCAAACACAAACATTTTCACCGCTCTTCACGCCGTGTCCATATTGCCGTTTTGGGTCAGCGCGGGTCTAAACAGAACTCAATTACCGCTAATACGACGTCGAAACGGCCGTATCGTCTCGCCCAGGGTCGGCGCGAACAGAACTGTAAAACCGTGAGTTTGTTTTTTTATTTTTGGTGAAGAGTCAACCGGGGATATCAAAACTTTTTTTCACCGAATTTTATTTTTTGCCAGACCACAAAACATAGCCATTTTTCCCGCTCTTCACGTAGGCCTAAAAGGACTTATCGTCACGTTTAGGTTTGGCGCGAAGAGAGGTGTAAATCCGCGAGTTTTATTTTTTCTTTTTGACGTAGAGTCGGCCGTCGATTTCAAAACTTTTCTCGAGTAAAAAATGTGTGTAACAAATATTTTAAACCCCCCCCCCCCAATCAGCGACGCGCCGGCCCCTCCCCGCTGCTCCTTCCTTGAAGGAGTCATTATTATGGGCAAGGAGCTAAAGAGTCGCGCGCGAACGGTACCTCGTATATATGCGATTTTGATGGCGTGTCGAGATCTAATTTTCGACGCGCCAAAAAATGCAGCCTTCTGATTGGCCGAAATTTTTGGCGGGAAAAATACTCGAATCCTATTGGTCAGTGGTCGGGGGTTGTCGAGAGTATTGGGTTGACCGAAACAAAAAGTGGTGGGGGAAACTCTCAGTCTTGCGGCGGACGTCGAAGGGCACGGTCACAAACGGGACTTTGAAATTTTTTTCCGAGCGGTTGTTTTTTACCGTTTCTTTTTCTCCGGCCCGAAAAAGTCTCGATTCAGTATTTTCGAAAGTCGACTGAAGTGCAGAGCGGTTTCCCGTAGGTTCTGATCGATCTTGGCGATCATTTATAGATTTTCTTTCTCGTTTAACAGAGGGCAGACCAGACTCCCGTCATCTTCCCGTATGAATTCGTATTTTTTCACAGAACCGTCCGCGGATTTTTCCGATACGGTCAACGGAGATGACGAACGACGCGTATCATTTTTTGTGCCGTCACAATCGCTACTATCGGATTCGTTGACGGTCGATTTCAACTTTAATTTTCTCTTCTTGTTAAACGGACATCGGAAACTAGACGATCTCTTGTGATCCGTGCCGCCGCATCTCGAGCAACCGGAAATTTTATCTTTCACCGCTCTAATCCCTTTTTTGCTAATATACACTTCCTTCTTTTGATTTTTGCTCAGCGGACATCGTGAACTAGTCGATTTCCTATGATCCGAACCCTCACACTTGGAACAACCTGATTTAACCGAGTTGGTTTCTTCGTCCGAGGAATCCGACTCATTTGCCGGTTCCAGATCGGTATATTCCTTGTTCGTTTGACGCGCCGCACATAGCGAGTGCGTAGATCTCACGTGGTCCGTGCCACTACACCTGCTGCGCGCTCAACTTTCGATTCATGACACTTATCCCCTTTACTATAAACGTTCGTATGTCGAACGTGAATTTCAACCTTAACACTTTAAAAATAAAACATGAATTATTTTTAGCCCGAACCTCGGTTGTGGTAAGACTCTACATTAACACGCGCGTTTATGTATACATTACTATTTTGAAAATATATGAATTATTTGTATCGTCGGCCCCGAATGTGGTAAGGGCTCTATCTTGCTTTTCACGAAAGAGGAGAGAATGGGTAATGAATAACATAGACGGTAAAACTTGTTTTTAGTTTATATTTTGTGTAATGAGTAACATAGACAGTAAAAAGGTTTTTTTTACTCTATCAGCAAATTTTAAATCCAACACCTCGGTTGTTTTTCGCTATTGCTGCTATTGAAAACTTACCAACAAAAATCGTCTGAAAACCGTTTGAACCGCTGCCTCGTAAACTCACCCAGCGCATGACCCAACATGCACTGCACGAGCTCCGCACTAGTGCGGGAATCAATCAAGGTGTACACCCGTGAGTTTTTTATATTTTTATATTCTGACGGAGGCCGGATATTTCAAATCTTTTCTCGCATATTTTCATATTCTGCCGGATCGAAAAACACTTGTATTTTTGCCGCTCTCCACTTCGTGACCATATTGCCGTTTTGAGTCAGTGCCGCCCGCGTTGCGGACGCCAAAACGGCCGTATCGTCACGTCTAGGGTCGGCGCGGAAAGAGGTGTAAATCAGCGCGTTTTTATTTTTCATTTTGACGGAAAGTCAATCGGGGATTTCAAAACTTTTCTCGAGTAAAAAATGTGTGTAACAAACATTTAAAAAAAAACCCAACTAGCGACGCGCCGGCCCCTCCCCGCTGCTCCTTCCTTGAAGGAGTCATTATTATGGGCAAGGAGCTAAAGAGTCGCGCGCGAACGATACCTCGTATATATGCGATTTCGGTGGCGTGTCGAGATCTATTTTTCGACACGCAAAAAAATGCAGCCTTCTGATTGGCCGAAATTTTTGGCGGGAAAAATACTCGAATCCTATTGGTCGGTGGTCGGGGGTTGTTGAGAGTAAAGGGTTGACCGAACCATAAAGTGGTGGGGGAAATGCTCAGTCTTGCGGTGGATGTCGAAGCGGACAGTCGCAAAGGGTAATTTTTCCGAGTGATAGTTTGTTTACACTCTCGCACTGAGGCGTGTCCGATACCGAGCCCTCAAGTGTAATGGCACCTCATTTAATCAGATAATGGGAAAATACATGATTATATGTTTTTATTTTCGAAATATGCGAATACGACTTTTACGTTTCGTTCAGTTCTAGTCGTCATCGGCGTAAATTCTATCGTGCGTCTGTGGCTGGTTTCGTACTTAGGACGGGGTGATAGCCGGGTTAATTCCCTATGAGATCGATCCGGCATTCAAGGGGTTATCTATTTATTTTTTCGCGAAAATACAAATCTAAGACATTTAAAACTGAACGATGGTATTTCTCGTCGTATTGATTATAATGAGCGTTACTATAGTGAGTTTAGTTTTGTGCGTTATAAACGCTACGATATTGGGTAAACACGATGAGAAAACAACTCGACGTATAAACAAATACGAGACGGAAAAAGGCGCAGGAACTATTTCGGAAACCGGGGTGGACATCGAAGAATCTAACGTCGGGGCGATATGTAAATGTGACCAAAGGAAAGGGTGTGACGATCCCGCGCGCACGTGTTTTCATTTATCGCGTACTGTCCACCTGTCTGACGGAACGGTGTTGCAGCCGAACGTTTCCACGGACGAAGGTTACTGTGTGCTTTACGAAACGTCTTCGCCGCAGAATGTCTCTTGTGATCCGGCGTACGGTGCGCCCGCACCGATCTTGGATCCGTCCGGTCGTTTGCGCATGGCGTGTCGGTGTTTCTGGCCCGATCTATTCGATCAGAAAGACGAATTTTCCGACTGTACGATCGTGCGCGCTTGCGGAGGAACCGGACAGTTGGTACACTCGAAAACACGTGTTCCGTTGAAAGAAATGTCGCCGAACGTGGATATACACCAATTCGAATGTGCTTCGTGCGGCGACCCGAACTGTACACAGCCGGGTAAGGATAGGCACACCGGATTGCCGTCTTGTGTACCGAAACCGGTTTCAGATCGTTCGGGTGGGATGTGTCTGTACAAAGAGTTGCTGACTTCGACGCCTCCGGCGGTATCCGGCACGCACACGATGGCACCGGTCCTCTCCGTCAGCGGCGCGTTTGTCGAGAAAAAATTGGCAAAATCTTTTTCTAACACCAGCGCGGAATCGGTTTACGTTCCAAACCCGTGCGCGTTCGACGCGTTTCGCGGTTTCAGTTTGGACGGACAGTGTCGTCTGACGATAACGCCTTCCGGAACCGGGTATTGCGAGCCGATGACCGAGACCGTTACCACCGTCGTGTTTGACGACGATTACCTGCCGCTCAATGGCGGTCGATATTCCAACGCCTGTTACAGGTTTACCGCTACCGAACGTAACATTGACGCGTACGTCGTAGAGTACTTTGTGCGAGCGCGAGGCGAACGCGGACCGGCGAACGCCCGAACGGATTCCACACCACTGCCGGTCGTGTCTGCGGAGATAAAAGTCGGAAAATTGGATGCGGACATTTTGGACGTTTTGAATTTACGCTCTACGGCCGCCGCCGACCCTAAACGAAAAGTGCTCGTCACGCAGGGCACGTTACCCGAAGATGTAAAAACCATGCCACCGCCTTTCGACGCGGCCACGATGTCGCGATTCGTTCTGGAACGCAACGAGTTTGTTTTTCGTATTCCGGCAAGTCTGACCTTTTTCAAATATTGGGCTCCGATACAGCCGATGACGATTCCGGATTGCGACTCTGTACACGGGGACCGGAGAGTCGCCGCTTCGTCCATTATGTTCGTTTGGGAATCCATCGACGACGGCGAATACGAATTGAAGAGACAACAACACGTGGTCGCCTGTCGCAAACCGGGTTACGACAGACGTCTGGCCATCGTGCCCAACATCGACGTGAATCCAAATGGCGCCGAATATAACGCCGATCCGACCAGTGCGGTGTTGCGTTTTGACAAAACGGATTTTATCGTCAGGCCGTATTGGTATGGATCATACTTTACACATAAAGCGGAGGTGATGGCCTACGTTGCTAATCTTCCTTCGAGACCACCCCCTACCAAGATTAAAAAACTGGGAGAAAAATAAATGTGTATTTAGAATAACATTTTTATTTTTCAACAAATTGCATTCGCACATATGGATTTTCCTATCTTCGAACGCCAAAGCCAATCCCACCACCATCCGCTCCATATTTTGAACATGAGCGAATTTTTCGCCGTCGAAGAATACACCGAGAGATCGAATTCGATAACGTAGAGGTCCCTGCTGTTTTTGACCCGTTTGTACATTTCAGGCGAAATTAGATTTTTCACAATTTTCTTCTGGTTACCGCCGGTCGGTTGATCTCCGGGGCTCGGCAGGGTGAGACGTCCGTCGACCGGCGACTCTGCCGTTACCGTCATCAGTTTCTCGAAAAGCGTATTGTAATTGTGAGTTTCATAAAATTTCAACTGATAATTTACCATAAAATCTATATAGTCTCTGATGTTGATCACTACCAGATGATTTATAACTCCATCGCTTGTGCGACTTATCGCGCTAGTGTAGAAAGTGTAATCACGATCGTTCGATGTCGAGTCCCCGTCGGTTTTACTGACGTGCATATTGACGCGACGCATCAACGACGGATCAAAAGCGAAATACAAGAGTTCGCGAGTGCGGGCTATGAATATATCGTATTTCCAACATTTTCCGTCGTCCGTCCATTTCAGTTCTATCGGGCCGTCGCCGGACAGCGTGACAGTTTTATTGGCGCAAAGCGTCTCTTCGCAAAACTCCCGCAATGCGGTATCGGCCAAACAGTTGTCGCCCCGCTCTCTGGTCCCTCTCGGTATCTGTAACATTTCGAGAAAAGGTCGTAACGACCACGTCTGGAGCATCGGATCGGTCAGTGGTGTCTCGTCCACGCCGCAATAGTCGACCAGTTGTATTTTCAGTTTATTATCACCGCCGTTATCGGTGTTTGTAGACGAGATCATCTTGTAAGGAGCGGAACGGACCACGCAGAGCGTATTGCCACTAGGGTCGAGTGCGAAAAGACCGGCTCGTTTCTTGCCTCCACCCATTGTGTTGCAAACGACTTATGTTTGTGATTGGTCTTCGCGATGCTGAGCGGATCCGTCAAGCTAGATTACGACGAATTGCCCTATGTGCTGAAGGAGTTTGTGGACGTCATTCCCGGAGGGCGCTCCGTTGACGGTGTTGTTGGCGAACGTGATTATTATACTGCGTTCGAAACCCTACTGCGTGTCAGGTGCTACGGAAATGTCGAAAGCGCGTCGACCGAAAACTCTCGTGAAACGCTTCCGCGTTTATCTTGCGCGCACAACCGACAGCTTGTTGATTTTCACGTGAGAGAATGCCTGTCAGGCTGGGTATTCGACCACGCCGCGCACAAACAACACGCGTACTTCCCCTCGGCCGCTTTCCCGATGGGTAGCACTATGGAGTATTCGTTTTTCATGAGGCAGTGGGCGCGAAACGTCAACAATTCGCACGTGCGAAGACTGTACGACCGGAGCAACGGTTTTGCCGAGGTCTTGGCTGGTGTCGACGGCGATCTATGTCCCTGTAACTATCTAGTCTGCTTCAACGTATCGGACCATACCGAATACGATCTAGGAGGTGGAGGCGTTCTTTCTCGGATAGCATTGGAAAACGAACTGATGATGAGATCGGACTTTTTCAACAAACGACAAGATTCTTACGCGCTGTTCAACAAGTGGTTTTGCGAGAGGATTTTTTATCCGTTTCTGTACTCTTCGTTTTCGTCGTTCGAATCGTTTTGGAAGCCGCTGTCGATCGTTGAGGCCGTATTCAATCGTCACAAAAAATACGAAACTCGTATGAAGAACAGATTGGCGGCGGCGGCGAAAAAAGGGACTAAAAACACTACAGTCGACGATAAAAAATCAACACCTTTAAATACCGCTAAACGTTCTAGACTCCGCCGCATGCGATCCGTCAGTTCACGCCTCTTCTTCGGCCGGGAGTCGGGAGATATACGTTCTGCGTCCGAAAACGGATCAATTTCCGCAGCTGACAGGAAGCTTTTGGTGCGTTGCGAAGACTACGAGTCGTTTTTATATTCACCGCTTCTGAAGGCGACTTCTTGCCGCCACGAGGACGACGAGGTCACATACGAACAGAGACGTTGCGGGGACGAAATTCATTCGGAAATAAGAACATGCAAAAGGTGTGGTGCGGTAAGGGTGATTGCAAACTAGTAAATGTATACGAAAAAGACAAGGACGGCATCTCGGATGGACCACCGGACTCGGCGGACAAATCGACTAATGAATTACTCGCACTTCTCGGCCGTTACGGTGTCGTCGTGTGCGAAGAAGAGAAATTCACAGTGCTTCCGGTTGACGTCCGTACGTTCATAGCGAAGACAGTCGACTGTTGGGTGAAAAAGAATCCGGCCGGACGCGTAACCTCGGCTAACTCCCTGACCGGTTCCCTGACACTGATGGCGCATGGGACGCATCAAATATATCGTTCGTTTGAAAAGTTTCTAAAATGCAAATTTGACGATGCGAAATTGTTGAGAGTACTCCGCTGTTACAACAATTGCGTTCCCGAACCAGGGACATACTTTGGCGAAATAGTCGCTCAGTTTTTTCAGCATTGTAAACAGCAATCTAATTTGAACGTGAAAAGAACCACGGGAGGCAAGGCGCCACAGGGCGAACGTCGAATTGACACTGTAAAACGTCTATTGGAAAACGCGTTGAAGATGTCGGACGAAACAAAAACAAGCGATTCTCGCGATAAGCAGAGATGCGACATGGATAAAAAATTTGACGCTATCATGTCTTTGAAAAGATCGGCTACGGTGGTCCTCGTATTCAGATGCGTGCAAAAATTTAAAATGAAACTCGGCACCGTCCAAGAGTTGGTAGTGTATTTGAGGAGTAAAGTGTTCGGTACGTTGGCAACATCGAGCGGATTGTATCTGGATACGGTGAGTCACGAGTTCGACATCAATCAGTTTGAAAACAGTCCCGGTGGTGAACTATATTTCTCACTCACGGTCTACAGAAACCACAAGTACGATGTCGTACTGGACAACCTCTTCAACGCGGTCGATCTGTACAACGAGTCGGTCTGTCGCGGCGTCAAACACAGATTTGACGTTTGCAATCTCGTTTACTGCAGCGATACGCTCTACTTCATGGGAATGTCACAGGCGTTATTTATTGACAATTCGGTCACTTTTCTCTATTGTTTCCTGACAGAAAAATACAAACCCGTGATCGAAACCAGAGAGGACTCTTTCGTTTTCGGATTGGTGAAGATATTATCCACGATAGAGTATTTTACCGAGTGTTCGTTGAAGAGGAACCACAATCGAAAAATGGGCCACGGACCGCTCATTTCGGTGATTTCAGAAGGTGGGCTCAACGAGAGTGTAAAATATGTAAACAAATTATTCCGCAATTCAACGCTGTATCGCCACGATAGCGGGGCATTCTCCGAAGAAGAAGTATACGCACCGATGTCACCAGTCTACAAGCCGGATTCGCTACCCCCGTCATGTCCAGAAAGTGTCAATGAAGACATAACGCAGGACACTTGTCACACGCCGTTCGAGCTGGATCACGACAACCAAAGCGAATTGAAAAGATATTACAAAATAAACGAACCTTATATCAAGACGTTTTTGAACGTCCCCGTCGAATGTGGAAGCAATTATTGAATTTAATAAATGTATGTTTCTTATTTTTCGTTGTTTAATTCAATCCGAATTTTCTCCGTGAATCCATCGATAATGTCGAGAGTCATATTATCGACAGGATCACCCCGGCCCACAAGGGGTTTAATTTTCGTGCCAGTGCATAGCGCGACTAGACTGAAAGATGTCTATCTGCCACGAATACGAAACCACTTGCGGAATAGTTTTTGACGGCACGCTCTATCCGCGGATAGTTTCTTTACTCTCGAGCCAGAGTGAAACGAAACCATTTGAAGAGAATATCGACATTTACGAAGACCCGCAAAACGCGCGCGGTCGGTATAGATTGTTAACCAGATACGCAGAATGCCTTTCTTTTGGTGACGTTCCTATAGATTATCGGAAATTCGATCACAAGATAACTTCTAACATGATTGAAATGCAGTTTCCGCACGTACAACGTTTGACCGGCCGTGTTATTTTCATCACGGGCTCGTACAAAGAGTCTATCGAGCGCGTCTTGACCGAGGACGAGTGGAAAAATACCGTAATAGAGGATCACGCCACCGGCCGATATATGCGCACGTACAACAAGAAGAGGTTGTGCTTCTACAAGATGAAGGGTGGAGTGCGGAATGCGCGCGTCACTGTCGGAGAGCAGTCGTTTTACGGCGGTACATTAGAAGCGAGGACCGCGTGTAATTCGATCTATTATTTAGAAATCGAACTGGAAACGGGTAAAAAGTTAAACGAAAATGAAGTAGCCAACAACTTGCGCCGTCTGTGCGAGATGCTGATAAAATTACTGTCCTACGATCTAGTGAGGTTGGCGATGTTCGCGGCAAACAATAATTCGGTCCAACGGGAACGTCTGGATAGTCTGTTTGATACGTTCAAACGTCGTTTTCTCGACTACAACCGATGCAGGACCGATCTGCGCGAACGCGCGAACGGACATTTGGACTTCTTCGTAATGCCGAAGTGGGACGGAATACGAGCGACGGGGATTTATTTCTGCGATGGTTTTATTGTGATAAAAGACGCCTGCGGACGAATGTGCAGCTTCCGTACGACGTTGCCGTTCGACAACGACATGATATTTCAATTGGAGGTGGTGGAGACCGGCGGCAAAGACAACTCGAGACGCTACTACGTGATTACGGAACTCATGGCGGTACTGATTAAATCTCACAATACGATTTTCGCAGTTTACGGGAGAAACAACGCCATTCACAATACGGGACGGAACATAGGCAACGTCGCGTCCGGAATAGCGATAAAGACTCAATTCGTCAACAGCTCTCACGTTTGTAACCTTTACCGGACGCTACCAGCCCACGTATCGTTGCAAGTACTCTCCGAAATTACAAAAATGGAAAACCACAAGAGAAAAGCCACCGCCGATCAACACCGACACAGCCCGCCAATCACCATAACTAGCGTTGTGGATCTCACTGGTGGAAATGGCGATTCGTTGAAATCCAACGGGCTATTGGATCTGCTGGACAAGGCGTTTACGGACGATGACGGCAGACGCTCCGTTATAGAAAGGTTTGTGTTGCGGCTGCCCAAGTATTTGCAAGACGACAGCCGGTTGAAGAACGATTGTGAGGGATTGATAGTGGCGTTTTCAAAACGCGAAAAATCGCCTTTTACTGCCGCGGAATACGGCTATTTCAAATTGAAACATACCGATACGGT
The DNA here is from genome assembly GCA_963675035.1 of Allygus modestus. NCBI lineage: Eukaryota > Metazoa > Arthropoda > Insecta > Hemiptera > Cicadellidae > Allygus > Allygus modestus. The sequence goes on from OY776112.1 coordinate 315,155,436, forward strand.
AGATTTGGAATTGGATCTCGACACCGAAAAAGTGACATCGGCAGATCTCACCGAATACGCGGTCGAGGAATTGCCGACTCTGGAGACCGTCGAAAGCTGGGCAGAACGTCCTAATCCTATTAAAAACCGGCGAATAATAGTAGAATGCTATTACGACAACGGAAGGTTACGTTTTATGAAAGATAGGTGTGACAAAAACCGTCCGGATTCTGACAACAAAATCAGAGCCACGAATATATGTATTTATGAAAATTGTAAAATCGATTGCAATTCACAATAAAAACTTTGTAAATCTTTTACCGACTTCTTTTTCTATCTTTGGTCGGGAGAAAAGTCTGGACCTACCCGCCTTGAATTCTCAAACGAGTGCTATTGATTGGATTGTCCGAAAGGACAATCAGTCATGCCGCCCGCTCGCTCCGGTAAAGTACATTGTGACACAGACAGGCCGTACGTAATCGGTCATGTGTCCGGCCACATCTCACCACATAGAGGGTTTAAAGGTGTCGGTGACAGTTATAGCGTTGGTGATGCGTGGGATTTAGAACATATGGAGAAATACGCCATCACGCCGGCCGAACTGCTCAAATTGAAATCTTGTTTCGACCGTCTGAATCGTCGGTCGAAAATTCGTGACAAGACGTGTTCGCCGCAGGTGCGTGCTAGGCGCGAAAAGTTGCGCGAACGGTTCAACAACGCCTACATGAATTTGAAACAATTGGTTGTGAAAACGCGTTACAGATACAATATGCGCAGATATATCAACACACCACCAATGGCTCAATGTACGCACCATTACGATACCGTTCTGCGACGTCTGTGTCGCCTGGACGGTATGGAACCCTGTGATTTACAGGAGAAAAAGATATTCATCCAGCAAAATTGGAACAAATCCGGCTGTAACACAGATGGACAGAAGTCGCGACAACAAACGCAATCTAAAATCGGCAAAAATAAACAATCTCGCATAACGGACGCCGTTCTTCAGCGTCTGTGGAAATCGATGAACGAGGCTGATTTGGTCAATAAAAGTATAAAAGATCAAACACAGGGCGGAAAGAGTTTCTTGAAACAGGTCGTCGTGCCCGGTAAGATGTTAAACTGTCTGTACGGAAAGGTTCTACCGGATCCCACGTTAAAACCCGACGAAATCGGACTCCCGGCGCACGTGATGGAAAGCGTCTTCAAAAACGTCAATATGAACAAAATGGCGGCTCTAGTAAAGCGCGACCCAGTGTTTTCGTCCGACGCAATTACTACTTTTACTAAGGTGATACCGACCGAATACCCCTACATTTCGTTGCCCTCGGAAATCATAACCAACAAGCAGTTGGATTTCGACGGAGACAACGTGTCTATCGTCTTGGTAAACAGCGGTAAATGTTTCATCGAGACCCTGATGCGCCTCTCTCCCAAGATCGGGATGTATTGTTACTTTTATCGTACTCGTCTGGCGTTCAGTCAGACGAACCCATTTAGGATATCCGGAGTTCTAAAACACCTGAGACAGCGGTACACACGATCGGACGACTACGCCGAACGCGTCAGATGTCTTTTCGGCTCCACGTTCGCGTTTTGTCACACGCAAAATCACGAAAATTCCGTTTCGAGGGTCAACGATCAACTCAACGAGACGCTAGTATCTCTGTCTCAACAGTACGGACCGTACGTCCCGTATGGTTTCGTAATGTTGGTTCGCTGTCGTTCGTTTGAGGGTTATAACGAGAAACGAATCTATCCCGTAGGACCGAACGCGAAAGAGCAAGCGATGCATATCGCAGAATCCGGCAGCAAAGGTACGCCGGACGGAGTGAATAACATGTTCAAAACGACGACAGATGAAGTGTCCGCAACGGCCGAGACTCTGGATTACGCCAAACGTTTTATAGAGGTCAAGTCCACGATACGAAAACAGGGACACAATGCAAAGAAAATGGATTCTGCTTTTCAGAACGTCATCGTGAACCACGACAATCGGTTGACTCTGCGAGTCAATAACGTAATTTACGATCTAGGCCACGTAATCAACTACATGCAACGCGAATGGGTCATGTCCGATTTGACCGTAAAATGTCTGTTAAACGATATTGAAGAGGACGAAAGTATGTTAAAATCATTTGGAACTCAATAAAACAAGTCAAAAATACAATTATAAAAGTGTCTTTATTGTGAAAGTATTATTCCCCTGATAGCCGACGTCTTTTGAAATCTAGAAACAGCTACGTAGATATCGTCTTGTTTAGTCGACAACAAGTCGATAAAACAATCCGATACGATTGTGTTACCTTGCATCTGATATATGTTTTCACATATCATCGGCACCATAGGTAACATGAACGCGACTACGGCGGTATTGTCGGGACGCAACAGTCTCGTATCCTGTCCTTTTCCGTCGTATCTTTCCGAATGTGCTTCTGTTATTTGTTTTGTCGGCTTCGCGTACGATCTTCCCGCGTCGTCTATCCGCGCCTTCTTACAAAACAAATCGTTCGATCCTCCTCTATCGGTCTGTTTGACAAATCCGAAGAATGAATCACTCGTACGATTGACTCCGGTTTCGATGAGGCGGTTTTGTGTGAATCCCGGTGTGACCGACAGAAAGTGATCCGTGTTTCTCTGCAGTGTCTTGAGAACAATGTTTTTTATCGCCCGTTTTTTGTCAAACATTATGCCCGTCAAAAGGACCAGTTCTCCGTTACTGATGACGGGCAATTTATTCCATTCCTTGATTGTTTCCGTCATCCTATATGGCACGCCCGTCATCAGCGTCTGTTGTACCGGGCCCTGGTTCGCCATGGACATGGATACGCATAGTTTTTCCAACAATAGTTTTATGCCGATGCGGACACCGTCTTTATCGGCGTACTTTTTACTCAGCTCCGTGTATATGCCGTTATACAAAGTCTTCAGGAACGTGTCCGATAAAATGTTGCATTTGTCGTTTTTCTTCACCATGAATATCGGAAATTTCGCGAGCGCGAACCGCGACGCTTTCTCGTATACGAAACTTGGTGATTCGGTATCATTCAAGGTTCCGTCGTTGTATCTCAGATAGATTTCCTCATAGAGTTTGCCATAAAAATTTATAAACGGCGTCATGTCCATAGCGGGAGGGCTGGACCAGTCCACCTCCATATCGAGCGTGTCGTATGAATCGTCATCGCCCAAATGTTGATCGTCGTCGTCCGAACCGCTACTACCGAGATCATCTTCTTTTTCGAACACCAACTGTCCGGTTTTACACCCTCGTCTGTTGACGTCGTATCGGTACAAGCGGATGCCGCGCGCGCGGCCGAACGCCACCAACTTGCGTTCTATCGCCTTTACTGATGTACGTTTTTTACAACTGTTTCTCAAATAAACGACCATTTTTGCCAGTTCGGGGTCGTCACGACAACGCTGTGAACCCTCCATGTGATATTCGAACGGCGCTTGATCCAATCTCTTGGTCAGTTCCTCTCTGACGTCCGACACGTAGTATTCGTTATTTGCAGTTATCGCTTCGACCGGAGCCTCTTCGCCACATCTGTCCCGATAACACTTGTCGTTCTGAGCGTCCCAGTCGATCGGGCCTAGTTGGAACTGGTCACCACCCATGATCAACACGGTGGGCGCTTTGAAAAGGTTTCGAATGCAGTGTAGCATTTTGTGCAGTAGCGGAGGAGATATCATGGTGTACTCGTCCAGAAGTATAACAGCGTTACTAGTGCGATCGGCGAGATCTTTCCCGAATAAGACGTCCGGTATCTCCATTTTCCACTGAAGCGCTTTACGCGAATTCGTTTGACGTGCCGCCGCAAAACTAGATTTGTTGTAAACCAGTTTTTCCACCGTGCAAGCATACCGACCCCCCTCGTTGCAGAGTAGAGATTCGAAATCACGCGCCGACGATTTAGACATGTCGGCGACAGGCGGCGGTGAAATCAATTCGCCCTGTCCTATCTCGTCGTACAGAAAATCCTGTAGGCGTTTATTCTGTTTAGTCAAATACATGACATGAGTAGAGGGTGGAGAATGGTTCATTATATACGCCATGAGGCGTGTTTTTCCGCAACCCCCGAGACCTTCCATGATAACGGAACGAAAATAAATCCCGGACCGCCTATAATCCCTTACTTCCTCTTCGACCTTTTCGATAACGTTTTTCTGTTGGTCAGATAGACCACTCCAAGATGGTTCGCATCTCCGTGCCAATGTAAACGATCCCGTATTTTCGGCGACGCATGCGTGATAGTAATTGTTCATATAGCTTTCATTATCCTCGCACTTTATCGTTTCGGCACTGGGTTTTACCACTTCCGTAGCGACATTGTAGGGCGGCACGAAGGTCATCACGGACGAGTCGAAGGGTTCACCATCAGATCTGTAGAAACGATAACCTTCTACTGACAAACTATACAGCGACGTATCCGAAGTCATGTTGTGTGCTCGATTCCACTTCGAGAAATGACTATGTTTCTGACTTTCGGTGTGTATTATAGCGACCGTTGAGCGTGTCTGTAGAGAGTTGTAACTAGACCCATTTCATTCGAATGTTATCGACGACGACTATTATTCGACGAGACGTATTTCGCCTTTTGATTTATTTGTTTCTTCTTCGTAGATATACCAATTATTATCGCGAATAAACTCGATTGACATCTTTCCCGTAGATCTAGATTTGTTAACTATAGTATCAAAAACGTTAACCAGAAACGTTTTGGAGTTATTCATTGCTTCCGAAAACCATTCGTCTGCGTAATCTGTGAATGGAGTGCGTCTATTTGACCGCTGCAGTACGTCCAAACAACCGACACCCGGGTTTTTTTTACCAATCGGGGAGTTAGTTTGGATATGTGTCAGGACATATACGTTTTTCGAACCCATAAAGCTGTTCGGATCGTTTATATCCGAGTTTATCTTTTTACGGAGCTGAGTCGCGTTATCTTCAGTCATGATGACTTATGTATTGCAAAAACCCCGGCAAAATGATTCAAAAACCGTTTGCGAGATTTGTAAATTTTTGTGTTCACATAGCTGTTCTTTTTGACCATCAGAACAGCATTTAAAAAAATCACTCGCGTTCCCATAGCTGTTCTAGAACAGCTATACGGGAAGTGTGTTTTTGATTTTGGATAAAATTATCATGGGAATTTTTTGTTTTAGCTTCGCTTATAGCTGTTCTCGAACAGCATCATGAACCACACCGGATGTGTTCATCATGCTGTTCGCGAACAACATCATGAACGAAAAAATATACCCACGAGTAAATTTCGATTTTTGAAGTCAAACAAAATCAAAGAAAAACCCCTTTGTTTCGGTAACCTCGGCAAACAGTTTAGAATTCTTTACTACTGATAACAAATCACTTACATAAATTGAGAAAAACAAAGGTCCAAGAATAGATCCTTGTGGAACTCCAGAATTGATATTTTTATAGAAATTACACAGTCAAATGCTTTAGACAAGTCACAAAAGACGCCAACAGCGTGTTGAGCATTGTCAATTGCATGCAAGATAGAAGTAATTATCTCATTTATTGCATCACTTGTATTGTTTCCTTGTCTGAAACCAAACTGTAAATCATAAAATAAGTTATTTTTAAATGTAACTAGTCAATTTATGAAGAACAACTGTTTCATATATTTTTGAAAACCCTTGGAGAATAGAGATAGGTCTGTAATTATTCACTAAAGGGGTCTCCTTTTTTAAAAATAGGATAAACATTGTTGCATTTTAAAAGGTTAGGAAAACTTCATTAAGCAATGAAACATTGATCACGTTGGTTAAGGGTCATGAAAAAAAGAGTCGCACATTCATTAATTAGAAATTTATGAATTTCATCACAAATATTTGAGGTTTTAACATTTGTATTGATTTTATTACATCGTTTTCAGAAATGTGTTCAAATATCTATTTAAAACTATTTACAATCAACTTATAACTATCAAAAATAACAATAATGGTATACTTTACAAATACTTGTAAACTTATTACGGTAATTAATTCATTGTAGTGTTAATGTTTACAATATAGAATAGGCATACTCATGGTACACAACACTTAAATATTTAAAATTTAAGTTACGATAAAGTTTAACGGGCTACTTCTAAAATGATACATCACAATGTCCCAAAATTTGAATAAAAATGAGCAGTTTAAACTTTTTTATGAAAATTATACTTTATTGTTCGATGTGCATATAGTTGTTTCGTATGTCTAACCCATCATCAAAATAAAAAATAAATAAAAAACTAAAAAAATCAATTAAAAACTGAAAAAAACTCAAAATCAATAAAAATCAATTTGAATTAACTTATACTTATTTAGCTCAGGCTTTAGCCAATTTACACATTCTACGTCAATTATCATCTCATCGAAGATCTCCTTTAAATCCTCGTCTTCAATCTTCTTATTTTTCTCCTTCTTTATCCTCTTCTCTTCTATTTTTTTCTTTTCATCCGCTTTATTTCCCAAAATGTCTTCTTCTATTTTTTTCTTCGCTTCTTTTGATTTCTGTAACTCTTCTTCCAGGAGGTGAACCTCCTTCTTTGGGTCTATTAAGTCTTCATTCTTCATGACCTCTTCATATTCTTCCCAATATACACATTCTACGTCAATTATCATCTCATCGAAGATCTCCTTTAAATCCTCGTCTTCAATCTTCTTATTTTTCTCCTTCTTTATCCTCTTCTCTTCTATTTTTTTATTTTCATCCGCTTTCTTTCCCAAAATGTCTTCTTCTATTTTTTTCTTCACTTCTTTTGATTTCTGTAACTCTTCTTCCAGGAGGTGAACCTCCTTCTTTGGGTCTATTAAGCCTTCATTCTTCATGATCTCTTCATATTCTTCCCAATCTATCCTCCATCTCAGGCACCTTTCTATATCTTCCTTCATTTTTCTTCTTTCCCTGCATGCTCTTTCCTTTTCTTTATGGTAGATTCTTGGTTTTTTGAAGTAGTTAACTCTCCATTCATCTTCCAGTGTTTTGTTTTCGTGGACCATTTCAGCAAATTCTCTCTTGTTAAAATCATTCATCCGCGGGTTCACTCTTCTCTTGTAATGTTTCTCACCCCAACGTTTAGACATCTGGAAGAAACACATGTGATTAGGAATTGTTAAGTAAAGGTAATAATTATTTATTGTATGGTGTGGGCTCATGGTACCTAACGTTTAGACATCTGGAAGAAACACATGTGATTAGGAATTGTTAAGTAAAGGTAATAATTATTTATTGTATGGTGTGGGCTCATGGTACCTTTTCAATAAACTTATGTGTAATGGCCCATTAAAATGACCCGAAATGGGCAAAATAGTTTGTAAGTGTTTGAACCGATTTTTCTTTAATTTCATAAGGCCCTTCTTATATGTTAAAAAGGGTTGCTGTTTCACCATAAGCTGTATTTGATATTAAAGTGTTTTTTAATAAAACTTTGTCACGTACTTTGTGTTTACTGAAATTAATTATCATATTTAGATCCTGCATATTGTCAGTCCCGACGATGACTATTTTTTATTTTATTTATTTCATATTATGTTTGATGTAAAATTTCTTGTCTAAAATCTCCAATATTTTGTACTAGCGTAATCTTTTTGGATTCATCACTTAACTTAATTGAACATACCCAATTTCTTGACATAATTATTGATAACAAGTTGACTTAGAAAGATCAAATTTCATCAGTTGCCACTAAATTATACAGAGTATACTATATGATTTGCATTCTCTCTAAATTAGTAAACACAAACAGACTTGTAACAGTTTATTACGCATGTGTATATTCAAATTTAACTTATGATGTTATTTTCTGGATTAATTCAGTTAACTGTAGAATATTATTTAGTTTAAAAAAGATTTTTAGGAAAATCAACAATGTGACTTTTTATCATCAACCAAGCCCAGTTTTAAATCATTACAGATTCTCATATTGCCGTGTATTTATAATACTATTCTGTTTATGAAAAAAACACAATCAAATTTTGACTTTTCTTTCTAGCTCACATTCTGATGACACCGAATATAACCATATTACCCTGGGATGCACCAATGAATTAACAATGAAATTTCTTTAAATATTTCAAAAATAAATTAAAATAATATTTATTAACAAATTGTTTCATTCGATTGAATAATATTTAAACTGTTTATAAATTTGATGTGTAATTTTTAAAAGTACCAAATTAGAGTTTTAAATAGCAATTAACTGTAGGAAAAATGGTATTATAATTAAATTTAACTTTATTGTATTACTTACTTACCATTAAATAGGCCCACAGCGACTGGAGACTGAGACCGGAGACTGAACTGTCACGGCACAGGGCAAATGGTCTGAACAACTCGCAGTGACTAGGAGAAGTGTGTCACTTGCTGGCAGCAAGGCTGCTTATATAGGTGGTGGGGCAGTGCCGTGAGTGCCGTGTGCAAAATAGTTGGTCGGCTATTCGAACGCCGTAAGCGACTTTCCACCCAGTTGCGACTGTACGCCGATGATTCGGTGGTTCTGGTCGTTCCGTTTCATATCACGTAAACTTTAAATGAGGAACTAACATACAAACCGTGTTTTGCCACATTTTGCGTGACTGCACAAAGCTTCTGGGAATGTAATAAATAACGCGGTTGATTCGATAGTCCAAAAACCCCTACTGGGAATGTTATCAATAAGCGGTTGGTTTGATAATCCAAAAACTCCTACGCCCGCACCGCCCGAATACTCGGCATATCCCAGCTAAATCCACAATTAATAGGGAAAATTAAATAAATGTTTTTATTTTGTGAGTTTTTAAACGTTTTGATAATAAATTAATATTTGTTTTTTATTAAACCATATATTATAGGGAAATAAGAAACATATAACTAACATATCTGTGAAAAAACTGTTATGTAAGTCACAGACCAATAAATGTAGAAAATAGTAAAATCGTTATGTAAACCAAATACCTCTAAACCCCGAGAGTTTGAATTGACGTTTTGGGTTTTTGGTGTATATACAAAAACATAACCTATAAAATTTTGAGGTTAGGTCTATATACAAAAACATAACCTATACAATTTTGAGGTTAGGTGTATATACACCGAGGTTGAAATGACGGATGCGATTTTTCTACTTTTCCTAACCTAAAAATTGAGTCATGGCCGATGAGATTGAAATAGCGGATACATGCCAAATAGAGATTGGAATGATGCGTATCAATTGAATCTCTCAAATGAGACTGAATTAACTATCCTAATCGCGATGAGAGATACAATTGATCAACCCACATATGTATATATATATATATATATATATATATATATATATATATATATATATATATATGTGTGTCTGTTACCGCGATAATTTGAGTAAAAAACGTCCGATTTCGATGAAACTGGGCTCAAATGTGTAAAGTGATATTCATGACTTTAAGTTGGAAAACCAGAAATATCGGACCACAGGAAGGGGGGTTTATGGGGGGTTTAAATTTTCCAAAAATCAGTTTTTTGCATTTTTCACCCTAAGATAAAAAAAAATTTTGGGTTTGACCATGTTATAGAGCTTAAAAAAACAAATAATATGGTATCTTGAATTATTAACCTAGGTTAAGTGGTTGCGGAGAAAATCCAAAAAAACCTGCTCATAAAATCTCCCATGTTAATCTTATGGGAAAAAGGTTTTTGGCTTTTCCTCGGTTCATTTCCATGTAAACTTCACATTTGCTTTTACCAATCAGTTTAGCTCTACAAAACAATCATTTTGGTGTTTAAATTGTGATTCTACGTCCAACCGTTGCCGTGATATTCAAAGTGCTAAACACAGTATGTTGTCCAATGTTATCCTTATGGAGAATATTTAAAATTTGATATCTAGATTATTTATGAACGTATATTGATGAAACTTGGTAGGTGGCTTCACCTAGTACTGGTATATTGATATTTCCACAAAAAATTGATTTTTTGTTGATTATCCTCTAAGCAGCAAACCTGCATTCTCATCCCTAATGTTATTCTTAGGGAGAATACGGAAAGCTTTATATCTCCCTTAATTATGACCATAAATCATTAAAACTTGGTATATAGCTTCACCTGGTTGAGTTATATTGATAATTGGAAAAAACCCGCATTTTTATCTTCCTCGTTGCAGCAAACCTGCGTTCTCAGCCCTAATGTTCTTGTAGAGAATAAATAAAATGCTATATATCACTTATTTATTTAAGTATTTTTATGAAACTTGGTAAGTGGCTTTATGTGGTGGTAAGAAATATATTCATTCATAGGGAATTCGCTGAGTACGCAGGTTTGCTGCGACGGGGGTATTATTTTAGAATACGTTAGGCTACTGGCTACCGCATTTATCATTTTATTTTTCCCGCATAATTAATTATTAATACAATTATTTGCTCATCATCTTCATGGTTTACGGTACAAATTTGAGGGTGGCCAAGGGGTCAGGTCTACTGGAAACTAGGGGTGAATAGACTCTGCAACTGATTTGCCAAAATTGAAGACCACTTATGCTTTTTGATGTTTCTTTAAGCACTTAAACTGTACCTTAACACATGGCTACACAAAATATTCAACGACATATTTACCAAATATAATGTTAAGGGGAGATTAAATTTGCAATATTGCTGACAATTTTCTTTTACATTTTTCAACATTAATATTCATAGCATTATATTTCATTTTAGTGTGAATGATTGGTGGTTACCAGTAACTGTAATATAATCATTAACAAGGCGACTGAAATGGCAGCAGCAGAAATAAAATGAGTTTTCACGCTGTGACGGGGGTATTTTATTACTAGAGAAGACATTTTTAATGTTTGGTCTTGTTTACCTCCCAGTTCATTTCTATCTTTTTTTAGCGAATGTCCTCTATAGGGAAAAAGCTATTACAGTAGGTAGCATGGTAAGACTTAACGCCAAGACCATGATCACTTTTTGTTTTGAGGTCCCCGTATGCCAAACACATAAGTTGTTTAGATTTATATATATGCGTCCATTACCTCGATAAATTTTGAAATAAATGCCCAATTTTTATTAAATTTGGCCTAAATGTGGAGAGTAACATTTATGACTTTAGTTCGAAAACCGGATCGATCAGGCTATGGAAAGAGAGTTCAAAATAGGTAAAAACCACCTAGTACTGGTATATTGATATTTGCACAAAAATTTGTTTTTTGTTGATTATCCCCGTAACAGCAAACCTGCATACTTGGCCATGTGTTATTTTTATGGAGAATAAGTAAAGTTTTATATCTATCTCCCGTAATTATGAACATAAATTATTAAAACTTGGTATGTAGCTTCACCTGATTGAGTTATATTGATAATTGCTTAAAAACACATTTCTTATATTTCTTATTGCTGCAAACCTGCGTACTCAGCCTTTATGTTATTCTTATAGAGAATAACTCAAATGCTATATATCACTTATTTATAAATGTATTTTTATGAAACTTGGTAAGTGGCTTTCTGTGGTAGTAAGAAACATATAGGGCTATATGCATTAGAAATTTGCTGCGTACGCAGGTTTGTTGCGACAGGGGTATTATTCATATGGAGAGTAAGTAAAGTTTGATATCTCCCTTAGTTATGAACTTAAATTAATAAAACTTGGTATTTAGCTTCACCTGTTTGAGTTATATTGATTATCGCAAAAAAACACATTTCTTTACTTCCTTTTTTTAGCAAATCTGCGTGCACAGCCTTAATGTTATTCTTATGGAGAATAAATAAAATGTTATATATCACTTACTTATGAATTTATTTTTGTGAAACATGGTAAGTGGCTCTATGTAGTAGTGAGACACATTTATATGCATTGGAAATTTGCTTAGTACGGATGTTTGCTGCGACGGGGGTATTTTTAGATAAAATATTACCCAAGGCTATATGCAGTATTAGCTTAATTTTTTTTATTTACAGGAAGCGAGGCCATGATGAAGATGAAAACAGAGAAGGCATTTAATCAACTACCAATACTTACTGTGTGTTTATACAGCCTGGTTTATATGACTTACATTTTTTATGTACTTATTTTTACTGCAATTATACTGCCATTTTGTTTGAATTCATTACTGTATTATTTTAAAAAAATCCTTAATTGTTTGTATCACATCACCGAACAATTATAAATTGGAATCCATCCTTAAATTTTTTAAATCTGTATTTATTAATTCAACTTTTGATCTGAGAAATGTTTAGGCTTACACATGCATATATTCATTTTATTATAAACTTGTTAAAACAACTATTTTTTTTTAAGATTTGAGTAAATTTTAATAAAAAGTCCTAAGTTGTGTATATATTTTCAGTGTTAATCCAATTAAGTACATATAATCAGGACATTAGTGACACTTTTACAAATAAATCATGTGATAGTAATGATAAAAATTAGCATAAAATATGACAATGGTAACCAATATAAAGTTGTAAAACATGATTTTAAAGGATTTTTGCTTTTGGACTGTGATGTGACAATTTAAAGTTTTGTATGGGTCTAAAGATGACAAAATTACTTTTGACAAAACGTGTCATCCATTAAAAAGATATCCTAGGATCACAAGGAAGATTACAGGTATTTAACGTTTATACACTAGTCAACCTGTTTTAAAAAATAACACCAATATGAAGTTAAAACTTTGTTTTCTATGTGCAAGCTGGGCATGGACAATTATAGTATTATTTTTATAAAAGAATAATTTAAAGTTGTCCTGTAATTTATTTTAGAACTGTCTTCCTATCAGATTGTGTGACCATATTGAAAGGTGTCCCATTATTCTATCAGTTTGAATCCCCTAACCCCACAGATATCCCTGCCTACTCCATGATAATTCTGCAGTCATCCTTAGGAGGTGATATATGGCTTCAGGGTACACACTACCTATTACTAGGAGCCTTATGGCCTCCTAAGGATGACCACAGAATTATCATGGGGAGGCAGGGATATCTGTGGGGTTATGCGATTCATACTGATGGAATAATGGGACACCTTTCAATACATGTCAAAGGCATGTCTCCAGTAAATCCTGTGGGACATCCTGGGGATGTCCTAGGACTTCAGAGTACAATATCCCTTTGTGGACCGAGGGATGTCCCCAGTACATCCTGGGGATGTCCTAGGTCTTCAAAATACAATATCCTTTTGTGGTCCGAGGGATACCCCCAGATAATCCTGTGGGACATCCTGGGGATGTCCTATGGCTTTCATTATCATGACCTGATTAGGTCCAAGGGACATCCCATGGTCATCCTGAAGGATGTCCCCAGGATGTCGTGGGGAGAGGACATTTTTGTGTCCTGGGGACATCCTGAGGGTATCTTGAGGATATCATGGGATGAGATAGGGATGATCCTGGGATATCCTGCATATCCCACTGTGATGTCCTTGGGATGTCCTGAGGACAATCTTGTGCTGTGTGGGCGACCTTATAAAGAATTCCAAATCAATGTATTGAATTCAAACATATTGCTTTCACATGAGCTATATTTTGATTTTACTAATGCTTTACTATCATAGAATAAAATTATCATAGAGCTCAGTGTTTACATAGTGGCAACTTTGGCAACACTGGTAAACGTGGAAACGTAACGAAACGAAACGAACGATACGATAGAAACAACAAACAACGAAACAACAACAGAGATGTACTGATGGCAAAAGTTCGACAAACATCGATGGATCGATGTATCGTCCTGCCATAATCGGCAATGAAGAAAAATCTAACTCAATTTTTATATATGCCATGATGAAGTGAAACCATGGCCAATCATTCGAATGATGCGATGCGCATGAACTGAACTGAGTGAGACTGCGAACTCGTGAGAACTAAACTAAATGCCAAGGTCTTGATACGGTTCAGTACATATTACAGAGCTCACGGACATGATCGAAGGGGAATCCCAGGCGATGTGCAACCAAAAAAAGTCTTGCTACGGTTCAATCTCTTCACGTGATCGAAGGGAAATCCCAGCCTCAGGTGATGTGGCCCAACCACTGGACCACTTACTGAAAGCGTTTAGAACCATTCATAGACCACAGACTAAACTGCGTTTCAGCGTTGCCTAGAGGTAGGCTTGGAGAAAAGCCGATTACTATTGGCAAGTAAGATTATAAGTTTACATTAAATAACCAAAATCAAGTATAATGTAAAAATGTATGATATATTGTCAAAATTGTATTTCGATGAATAAAACATATCGATGTAAATGAGGGAAAACATCGACGTCTAAACAAAAATCGACATTGCAACATCGATGTCAAATAATCGATGTTTTTGTAACGATATATCGATGTTTGAAAAACATCGATGTTTCTTTGCCATCCCTCCCAAGAGCCGTGTTTCCATTTGAGGGTTTTTTATAGCTTTCTAGGGATATTTTGGACCTCGGAGGGATTGAGGGATAACTAGGGATAAAACTCAACGTTGAGGGAATTTGAAGGGTTCTCTAGGGATTTTAGATCGCCATGAAGCAACCGAAGCAACGCAAAAATTCTGGCATCTTGACCATTGAACTGTCCACGCTTTTGGTGGCTAGCTAGTGCAACTACAATACCACAATCCCTGTTATTGTGAAGTAATACATAGTGTAGTATGCCCAATTTCTGCTTGCTAGATTGTAGGACGCTGGAGTCCTTTGGGGTCATGTTTCTTCAATCTCTACGCATGTTGGTTTAACCGGACGAGGTAGGCCTAAGTTAAAGCGGTGTGTCCACCACAGCTAGTACCTTAGTACCTATAGTCCATCTTGGTTTTATGACCGGCTTGGCACCGCGGCTCTCTGGATTTCGGACAGTCGGGGGATACAGGTGTTGGGTCACGGATCCGGTGACGGTTACGTCTGGGTGAGACTTCGGCGAGTCAATGTATACAGTGTCTACCTCTCTCCCAACTATTCCGCCGAGGAGTACCGGGAGAGGCTGGAGGCGCTGGAAGACAGTCTCCAGGGTGTCTCGGGGGGCGTAATAGTGGCTGGGGACTTCAACGCGCGTGCCGTTGAGTGGGGCATGCCAGTCACTAACGCCCGGGGGAGACGAATCTTGGAGATGGCCTCGAGGCTCGACCTGGAAGTGGCGAACAGAGGGGACACGCCGACATACCGCAGACCTGGTTTTGGTGACTCCATACCAGATGTCACGCTGGTATCGGCAGGGTTGTTTCCTCTGGTAGCGAAGTGGGGGGTTATGGACGTGTACACGGCCAGTGACCACGAATTCATCTCCTTCAATCTGGAAGAAAACGAGTTGTCTCGTCGATGCAGTACCCGAAACCCAATTGGCTGGAATCAGGCCAATCTGGACAGGGGAAAATTCGTCGAGCGGCTCAGTCGTAGCCCCGAGGCCGGTTTGACGGAGCGCTTTGACTCCGCTGATCAAGATCGGGTCGAAGCTCTCGTGGGTTCCACAATGAAGCTGATCGAGCGTGCATGCGACTCGTCGATGCCTCGGAAAAAACCTGTCCGGGGTCGTCGCCACGTGTACTGGTGGACGGACGAAATCACGGAGCTCAGGAGAACGGCACTGATGCTTCGCAGAAGAGCGCAGAGAACTCGAAACCGACCGGAGGCTTTGGCCAGGTCGGCAGAGCACAAGACTGCGAAAAAAGCTCTTGCCAGTGCAATTCGCCTGAGCAAGGCTCGCTGCTGGAAGGAACTGTGCCGGGACGTGGACTCCGATCCATGGGGAAAAGGGTACAAGCTCGTCACGAGAAAGCTCGGGGGAATGGGGGCCAGCAGTGCGTCTATGCCTGCAGGCACGATCACGGCCATCGTCGATGCTCTCTTCCCAAGTCACCCTGTGAGGCGAGAGGAAAGAGTAACGGGGCCGGTGCCTGATGTTCCTTTGTTCACGGAACAGGAGCTCGTGGCAGCGTCGTCTGCCATGCACAACAACAGAGCTCCAGGCCCTGATGGCATTCCGGTTGAGGCTCTGAAGGTTGTGTCGGGAAGTCACCCACATCTGCTGCTGCGCATGTTCAACGCGTGTTTGGCGCTGGGTGTGTTTCCGTCACGCTGGAAGACAGCTAGACTGGTGCTCATCAGCAAAGGCAAAGGTGACCCGGAGTCCCCGTCGGCATACAGACCACTCTGTATGTTGGACACGGCGGGTAAACTCTTTGAGAGGTTGCTGAAACCCAGGTTGAGGTCGGCCGTCGAAGCCGCTGGGGACTTGTCCCCCCGGCAGCACGGCTTTCGGAAGGGCCACTCAACCTTGAATGCCGTGGCTGAAGTCCTGGGCGCCGTCCAGCGGGCTGACACGGTCTGCCATCAGGCCAGGCCGATAGTGCTGCTGGTCACCCTGGACGTTAAAAACGCTTTTAACTCGGCCCGTTGGGTGGACATGCTCGAGGCGTTGCAGCGGGACTTCAGGGTACCCGACTATCTCTTGGTCGTGGTACAGGACTACCTGAAGGAGCGCAGGCTGCTATATAGCACAGAAGCAGGGGTCCGATCCAAAGTGGTCACCGCCGGTGCGGCGCAAGGGTCGATCCTTGGCCCTGACCTTTGGAACGTGGCATATGACGGAGTGCTTCGCCTCGAGATGCCACCACAAGCCTATCTCGTGGGGACTATCTATTTTACTGACCAGGAGAAATCTTGACTGACTGGGTACTTCCGGTCGGCGGATTCGCTTCAAAATTGGTACTTTTGTTCTACCAACTAACCCGGACAATAATATAAAACAACCATCCCCCTAAATCTTTGCTAAGGGGTACTTCGCTATCAACTCCCTGATGACCGGTTAGAAAACCCGACTGACTGGGTACTTCCGGTCAACCGAATCGCTTCAAAATTGGTACTTTAGTTCTACCAACTAACCCGGACAATAATATAAAACAACCATCCCCCTAAGTTTTTGCTAAAGAGCACTTCGCTAGAAAAACACTGCTGATTGGTTAGAAAACCCGACTGACTGGGTACTTCCGGTCAACCGATTCGCTTCAAAATTTCTACTTTTGTTCTACCAACTAACCCGGACAATAACATAAAACAACCATTACCCTAAGTTTTTGCTAAGGGGTACTTCGCTATTTACTCCCTGCTGACCGGTTAGAAAACCCGACTGACTGGGTACTTCCGGCCAACCGATTCGATCCAAAATTGGTACTTTTGTTCTACCAACTAACCCGGACAATAATATAAAACAACCATTACTCTAAGTTTTTGCTAAGGGGTACTTCGCTAGAAAAACCCTGCTGACTGGTCAGAAAACCCGACTGACTGGGTACTTCCGGTCGGCCTATTCACTTCAAAATTGGTACTTTTGTTCAACCAACTAACCCGGACAATAATATAAAACAACCATCCCCCTAAGATTTTGCTAAGGGGAACTTCGCTATCAACTCCCTGCTGACCGGTTAGAAAACCCGACTGACTGGGTACTTCCGGTCAACCGATTCGCTTCAAAATTGGTACTTTAGTTCTACCAACTAACCCGGACAATAATATAAAACAACCATCCCCCTAAGTTTTTGCTAAAGAGCACTTCGCTAGAAAAACACTGCTGATTGGTTAGAAAACCCGACTGACTGGGTACTTCCGGTCAACCGATTCGCTTCAAAATTTGTACTTTTGTTCTACCAACTAACCCGGACAATAAAATAAAACAACCATTACCCTAAGTTTTTGCTAAGGGGTACTTCGCTATTTACTCCCTGCTGACCGGTTAGAAAACCCGACTGACTGGGTACTTCAGGTCAACCGATTCGATCCAAAATTGGTACTTTTGTTCTACCAACTAACCCGGACAATAATATAAAACAACCATTACTCTAAGTTTTTGCTAAGGGGTACTTCGCTAGAAAAACCCTGCTGACTGGTTAGAAAACCCGACTGACTGGGTACTTCCGGTCGGCCTATTCACTTCAAAATTGGTACTTTCGTTCAACCAACTAACCCGGACAATAATATAAAACAACCATCCCCCTAAGATTTTGCTAAGGGGTACTTCGCTATCAACTCCCTGCTGACCGGTTAGAAAACCCAACTGACTGGGTACTTCCGGTAAACCGATTCGCTTCAAAATTGGTACTTTAGTTCTACCAACTAACCCGGACAATAATATAAAACAACCATCCCCCTAAGTTTTTGCTAAAGAGCACTTCGCTAGAAAAACACTGCTGATTGGTTAGAAAACCCGACTGACTGGGTACTTCCGGTCAACCGATTCGCTTCAAAATTTGTACTTTTGTTCTACCAACTAACCCGGACAATAACATAAAAAAACAATTACCCTAAGATTTTGCTAAGGGGTACTTCGCTATTTACTCCCTGCTGACCGGTTAGAAAACCCGACTGACTGGGTACTTCCGGTCAACCGATTCGATCCAAAATTGGTACTTTTGTTCTACCAACTAACCCGGACAATAATATAAAACAACCATTACTCTAAGTTTTTGCTAAGGGGTACTTCGCTAGAAAAACCCTGCTGACTGGTCAGAAAACCCGACTGACTGGGTACTTCCGGTCGGCCTATTCACTTCAAAATTGGTACTTTTGTTCAACCAACTAACCCGGACAATAATATAAAACAACCATCCCCCTAAGATTTTGCTAAGGGGTACTTCGCTATCAACTCCCTGCTGACCGGTTAGAAAACCCGACTGACTGGGTACTTCCGATCAACCAATTCGGTTCAAAATTGGTACTTTAGTTCTACCAACTAACCCGGACAATAATATAAAACAACCATCCCCCTAAGTTTTTGCTAAAGAGCACGTCGCTAGAAAAACACTGCTGATTGGTTAGAAAACCCGACTGACTGGGTACTTCCGGTCAACCGATTCACTTGAAAATTTTTACTTTTGTTCAACCAACTAACCCGGACAATAACATAAAACAACCATTACCCTAAGTTTTTGCTAAGGGGTACTTCGCTATTTACTCCCTGCTGACCGGTTAGAAAACCCGACAGACTGGGTACTTCCGGTGAACCGATTCGCTTCAAAATTGGTACTTTTGTTCTAACAACTAACCCGGACAATAATATAAAACAACCATCCCCCTAAGATTTTGCGAAAAAGCACTTCGCTAGAAAAACACTGCTGATTGGTTAGAAAACCCGACTGACTGGGTACTTCCGGTCAACCAATTCGCTTCAAAATTGGTACTTTTGTTCTACCAACTAATCCGGACAATAAAATAAAACAACCATTACCCTAAGTTTTGGCTAAGGGGTACTTCGCTAGAAAAACACTGCTGACTGGTCAGAAAACCCGACTGACTGGGTACTTCCGGTCATCCTATTCGCTTCAAAATTGGTCCTTTTGTACTATCAACTAACCCGGACAATAATATAAAACAACCATCCCCCTACGTTTTTGCTAAAGAGCACTTCGATAGAAAAACACTGCTGATTGGATAGAAAACCCGACTGACTGCGTACTTCCGGTCAACCGATTCGCTTTAAAATTGGTACTTTTGTTCTACCAACTAACCCTAACAATAATATATAACAACCATCCCCATAAGTTTTTGCTAAAGAGCACTTCGCAAGAAAGACACTGCTGATTGGTTAGAAAACCCAACTGACTGGGTGTTTCCGGTCAACCGATTCGCTTCAAAATTGGTACTTTAGTTATACCAACTAACCCGGACAATAATATAAAACAACCATCCCCCTAAGTTTTTGCTAAAGAGCACTTCGCTAGAAAGACACTGCTGATTGGTTAGAAAACCCAACTGACTGGGTGTTTCCGGTCAACCGATTCGCTTCAAAATTTGTACTTTTGTTCTACCAACTAACCCGGACAATAACATAAAACAACCATTACCCTAAGTTTTTGCTAAGGGGTACTTCGCTATTTACTCCCTGCTGACCGGTTAGAATACCCGACTGATTGGGTACTTCCGGTCAACCGATTCGATCCAAAATTGGTACTTTTGTTCTACCAACTAACCCGGACAATAATATAAAACAACCATTACTCTAAGTTTTTGCTAAGGGGTACTTCGCTAGAAAAACCCTGCTGACTGGTCAGAAAACCCGACTGACTGGGTACTTCCGGCCGGCCTATTCACTTCAAAATTGGTACTTTTGTCCAACCAACTAACCCGGCCAATAATATAAAACAACCATCCCCCTAAGATTTTGCTAAGGGGTACTTCGCTATCAACTCCCTGCTGACCGGTTAGAAAACCCGACTGACTGGGTACTTCCGGTCAACCGATTCACTTCAAAATTGGTACTTTAGTTCTACCAACTAACCCGGACAATAATATAAAACAACCATCCCCCTAAGTTTTTGCTAAAGAGCACGTCGCTAGAAAAACACTGCTGATTGGTTAGGTGCGCCATCAGGTTGTCGGTCGGGTCTTACCATTACGTGCAGGAGTAGAGGTAGGGGATGCCAGAGGCTCGGCGGAATTGCGCGCTCACACTTAGTTGGCGACCCGTTGGCGGTATGTTCAGCGTCGTCGGAGAGCTGTGTTATACTGTTTTTGTGAGTTTTGTATTTGCAATTGTGAAGTTTTGTGAATGATAGTGATTATTATCAAAGTATTGAATGAAGCCTGTTATCCATCCATTACGTTATAAAAAACTAGCTTATTCTTTTGATTTATTTTGAAGTTTGAAGTATTTTGTGAGCCCTCAAAATGTGTAGAGATATTTCCAACCGATGATGGTATGAATACTTTGTTTTAGTGGTTTCCTTATATGCTAAATAGTGGATTAATAATGTTGCTAAAATGTTACTTAACTCTGTCACCTTAGGCGCAAATTAAACCTTCACTAGGGTTGCCATTATTTTTTTAGCAAGACTAGTTCTCAAACTGATTGGGAAATCTGTATCTTCTCCCCTGATAACGTTTTGAAAATTAGCCTGTAAATCAAAAACTTACCGTAACCACTTTTTGGCAGTGCCGTCCTTCAGTGGTGGATTTACATAATTGCCGTTTAAGGGCTGGTAACAATCAGCGATCTCTATATAGAGATCGCTGGTAACAATCTGCCCCCCCGCAATCAACAGAGGCCTAAAAGATATGTTCTTATACATTGTTAAACAATAATTTTTAAACCAACGCATTAACTACTGAACATTAGAATATATAACCTACAAATATGACCAGCAATCCAGCAATCGTAGAATAGTAATTCAAAACACTGAATTATTTAGTTTTTTGAGCTCAGGCGTGTCTCAGTTATTTTTGATATTGTGTCAAAAATAGTTAGTAGAATGTACGGTACATGAAGTCCGTACATTGGCCATAGTGGCACAGCGCCTGATAGGCTGAGGGGAGTAGTTTAATTCACTCCGGTTTGTAGGTCTGTGAAGTTGGCCTACCTGCATAACAGCCTACCCACAATTTTTAATTCCATTTGTTAGTTCCTTGTTAGTTCCCGATATTTCCGTAACAATTTTTGTTAGTTCCGCAAATTTAAGGAAGAAAATTAAAAAACGCAATGGGTAGGCCAACTTCACGCTAGCCTACCCATATCCTAAAATGAGTTTAAAACTGGATCAAATGTTAGTTCTATGTTAGTTCCGGTTAGTTCCGTTAAAAATTTCGTTAGTTCCATGGTCAACCATCATGTAATTGACAAAAGTATCTTTAAAACTTGGGGCGGGCTAACTTCACGCTAGCCTACCCATATGCTAAAACGGTTTAAAAACAGTATCAATCGTTAGTTCTTTGTTTGTTCCCGATAGTTCCATCAACGTATTTGTTAGTTCCATCACCTTACACTATTGAACTAGCAAAAACCATTTTTGTGGCCTTGGGGCGGGCTACATTCACGCTAGCCTACCCATATGCTGAAATGGTTTTAAAACGGTATCAATCGTTAGTTCTTTGTTAGTTTCTGCTCTAGTTGAAGTAATTGAACCGAAGTGTATTTTAAATATGCCCAAGAAAGACTGAAGAAAACTGTTAATGAAACTAAAATGAAAGATTACGATTGTACTAGAAATGACACCCTGTATAATATGGAGGGACAAATCTAATAATTCATCGATTACTTAATGTTTTAAAATATTGTATTATGGAATAAAAACTATATTCCGTTTTAGGATATGGGAACTATCCGGAACTAACAAGGATCTAACGTTTTACACAGTTCTAATCACAATTTAGGGTATGGATAGGCTAGCGTGAATTTAGCCCGCCCCAAGCCCACAAACATGGTTTTTGCTAGTTAAATAGTGTAAGGTGATGGAACTAACTAATATATTGATGGAACTATCGGTAACTAACAAAGAACTAACGATTGATACAGTTTTTAAACCATTTTAGCATATGGGTAGGCTAGCGTGAAGTTAGCCCGCCCCAAGTTTTAAAGATACTTTTGTCAATTACATGATAGTTGACCATGGAACTAACGAAATTGTTAACGGAACTATCTGGAACTAACATTGAACTAACGTTTTACACAGTTCTAAACCCAATTTAGGGTATGGGTAGGCCAACGTGAAGTTAGCCCGCCCCATGTCCACAAACATGGTTTTTGCTAGTTAAATAGTGTAAGGTGATGGAACTAACAAATATATTGATAGAACTATCGGGAACTAACTATGAACTAATGATTGATACAGTTTTAAAACCATTTTAGCATATGGGTAGGCTAGGGTGAAGCTAGCCCGCCCCAAGTTTTAAAGATACTTTTTTCAATTACATTATGGTTGACCGTGGAACTA
The DNA here is from genome assembly GCA_963675035.1 of Allygus modestus. Lineage (NCBI taxonomy): Eukaryota > Metazoa > Arthropoda > Insecta > Hemiptera > Cicadellidae > Allygus > Allygus modestus. Next base: position 315,178,031 of record OY776112.1, read on the forward strand.
ACGAAATTTTTAACGGAACTATCCGGAACTAACATGGAACTAACATTTGATCCAGTTTTAAACTCATTTTAGGATATGGGTGGGCTAGCGTGAAGTTGGCCTACCCATTGCGTTTTTTAATTTTCTTCCTTAAATTTGCGGAACTAACAAAAATTGTTACGGAACTATCGGGAACTAACAAGGAACTAACAAATGGAATTAAAAATTGTGGGTAGGCTGTTATGGGTAGGCCAACTTCACAGACCTCCGGTTTGTCTCTTGCTGCCCTGTGAATCCTCTCTATGTGGCCTAAAGTTGTACGGACGAGTGTATTAAAACTGTGTTAGGGAAGGGCGTGAGTTATTGTAAGGGTAATAAATTAGCCTCTCATTATTGCTACCTTTATCACCATTAAGAGGGCGGCACACCATCGTCTTCTTCCGCTTTCGTCAAAATGTTGCCGTTTTATTCATTTGTTTTGAAAAACTTTTTAACTTTCCTGATAATTTAGGGAGAAAATGTAGTATTGAAAAGGAAAGGCCTCGCGTTGGATAATGACGGCGGCGCTTTTTGGCAGTTAAATCTAAATGCAAAACAATTGTTAAGTTTTCGAATCAAATCTAATTGTTGTTAAAGTAAAGTTGACTTTATTTTAATCACTTTATAGTAATGAAGTACTAATGGATTATTAAATCTGGATTAGGTCAATGACAACAAATTACGATTAACTATAGCGTAGTAATAAATACAAAAATTGATTAATGTAATGACCGTTTTGGGGGTTATTAACTGATACTGTGGTAATGATCGAGGAAAATGGTGATTTATTTAAGTTACTAAATAGTTTTTAATTTAAGAGTAATTACTATAGTACTAACTATCCTGGTAGTTCATTAATACAGTACTATTTTTTACATAGACTAACTTAGAAATAAATAGCCAAATAGGTTTGCTAAATGCGATTACAATTTATCACTTACCGTTAGCTAAATTATCCGTATTACATGTATCATAACTACTGTCATGCGGTCACTGCACAGTAACTGTTGTACTGGCACTTTACCTGACTTGACTCCAATGAACTCCAGACGCAAGTCGAACGGAAAGTTGCTGCCGCGCCGGCCGGTGCCGACGCGGATTGTGCCGCCCAGCGAGGTAGGTGCCGCCAGAGTCTGCTCAGTCCTTTGAGTTCATGCCGCCAATGGCTACGCAGTTTTCGCATTTGCCACGGTGACTTCTGGAACTTTCCAGAAGTCGTACCACTAACCCGTTGCAACAGGTACACACTTATAGTTCTCACAATGTGTATTTTTGTGAGAAACTTAAGGTAACCATATGGTAAATAGGAAAACGAGGAGATTTCAGCTGGCGACCCGTGGCCAGGGGGATTGGAATAACCGCCCGCGCCCGGGAAGAGTGTTCTGGGATTACCCCCCTCCACCCTCAAAAAAAAAAAAAAATGAATATCAGATAAATCTCGTTTTAAAGCATTCTACAAAATTAATTATAGAATCAAATCATTTGCTATTTTTATTTGCCTACATTTCCCATATTTAGCGGGAGTGTTAAAACAATAAATAAATATTAAAGTAAAATTTGTAGGAAAATGTATTTATTATTTTTTGTTTTGTTTTATATTGAAAATTACACTAAACTACAAAAATATATAATACCCCCGTCGCAGCAAACCTGCGTACTCAGCAATTTCCAGTGCATATATATGGGTATCACTACTACCTAGAGCCACTTACCAAGTTTCACCAAAATACATTCATTAATAAGTGATATATAGTTTTTGATTTATTCTCCATAAGAATAACATTATAATTGAGTACGCAGGTTTGCTGCAACAAGGAAGATAAGAAATGTGTTTTGTTTTCAATTATCAATATAACTCAACCAGGTGAAGCTACATACCCAGTTTTATTAATTTAGGTTCATAACTAACGGAGACAAAATTTTTCTTATTCTCCATATGAGTATTATGGGGGACGAGTATGCAGGTTTACTGCTACCGGGAAAAATTAACAAAAAACTTTTTTTGTGCTAATATCAATATACACAACTATTTGAAACCACATACCAAGTTTCATCAATATACATACATAAATAATCGAAATATAACATGTTATTTACTCTCCGTAAGGATAACATTGGACAACGTACTGTGTTTAGCACTTTGAATATCACTCACTGCAACGGTTGGACGTAAAACAACAATTAAAACGCCAACATGATTGTTTTGTAGAGCTAAACTGATTGGTAGAGAGAAATGTGGAGTTTTTAGTGAAATTATGTGAGGAAAATCTAAAAACCGTATTCCCATAAGTCTTACCATATCACCTACGGTAATAGCTTCTTCCCTATAGGGGAAATTCGCCAAAAAGAAATAATGTTTTTATATTTTTTGTCAATCGTTGCAAGAGGATGAAGTTCCAAACGTAAATACATTTTCCTTCACAAATAGGTTTCGAAATAAAATTTGCGTTACTTAACGCTTTTTTAGGAAACAAATAAAAAATAGGGAATTATTATATTTTACGGAAACTCCCCGGAGCTATATCTTTCCCCTACCTAGAAATATGGCAACCCTACAATAACTAAAATACCGCTTTACTAGATTTTCATTTCTGAGATAACAATTGATTAGATGAATAATTGTACATTATATAGTTAACAATAAAATGGAATATATCTAACATCGTTAGATTTTATCTGCATGGCCTAAAATGAAATGAGTATGCTTAATTTGTGTGGATTAAAAGGCTTCATTCTGTACCAATTTTGTATATTATTTCTCAAGGATAATGTGCGCGTGACTTTCTGATGATGTGTGAAGCAACAACTGAACTCAACAGACCATATCAATTGAGTGATACATGGCTTAAAATCCAGCAGTATCATACCATTCTCTCGTCGGTAAATGTGTCTACATGTAATGGAACCCCACCCGCTAGACCACAACCAGGCGAAATATATATGTATTACAATGCTGATAAAAAAGAGGATTGGAAAAGTGATCAGTACCGCTGGAAACACAAAGGAACCAAAAGTTTACCATCAAAAGATCCGATATTAACATGCCACTATTATAATTGTTTTGAAAATCCAAAATTTCAAAGAAGAGAGTACATAATATTTTTAAAAGACACCCCGTATGCTAGTCTTACTTTGGTACATTACACTGTATGTAATGCAAACGACAGGTTTAATTTGGAGATACCAAAGATCAATCTTCCTCATGGAAATAGCAAAATAAATACCCGGCAACATGTAATGACGGCAAAGTCGCAGATTTCAAAACAGAAAGAGAACCTGTCTCAAAAACCAAAGGAAACATACCAAAATTTACTTGTTTCTTCACAAGTGAATCCAATCATCGCACCTGTTTTAGATCCAAAGAATTCTAAACAGTTAAGCAACACATTATATCGAGAAAAACAAAATAAAATCCCAAGTCGGGATGACATAGTTGGAGTTTATATATTAAATTCAGAATTGGCAGGGTTCGTGAAAAAAATGGAACTCATTCCAGAATTTGTGTGTGTACTTTGTAGCGAAAAAATGTTGGACATGTGCAAATCAGCTTTCGATCAAGACGAAAAGCCAGTCATAATGTATTATGATACAACTTTCAACTTAGGGGATTTTTATCTTTCGATTTTAGTTTACTCTAATCCTTTTTTCAATGGTGAACCATCTATCCCATTGGCTTATTGTATCCATCATAGAAAAACATTTCAAGTACATAGTTCAATTTTCAAATGTCTAAAATCATTACTTCCACAGATCACTCTCTCGGTCTTGGTTACAGATAGAGAAGAAGGAATAAGGAAAGCTATCGAAGCAGAATTGCCAACAACAAATTACGTATTTTGTTGGAATCACATCCAGCAAATATGAGTGATATAGGTTTGGACGAAGAAGCAAACCAATTCAGAAAAAGATGACTGTAAAGTATACGAAAACAACATATGGGACTTGTTAGACTCCCATTCAGAAGAAGAATTCAATAGAAAATTTGATGAAATGTCGTCTCATTGGAGCGAGCGTTTCAAAAAGTATGTTGACAATTGTTTACGTGAAGACATGAAGATTTCTGGAAAATGGCGGCTGGAAACCCTAAATGTTTACAAAACAAGTAGTGGAATTACTATAAACCCGTCAGAAAGTGTCAACGCTGTTTTGAAAAGACTTTTAAAAACAGAAGTGAAAGTACAAATCTTAGTATTGACAATGTACCAACTGGATAAACACTATCTCAAGGAGATATTAAGAGGACTTTGCAACCTGGGAGATTACATGTTAAAAGAATGTTTCAGTGACTTTGCAATTAATCTTGAGCATGTAGAGTTTCTAACAGGACTTCTCCCTTTGGAAAAGTTGGCATACATTTTCCTTAATGAAGATTTTGATACTTTGAAGGGACAGGAATCAAGTAGCTGTGAAAAACCCCACACAACCTTTGGGATCGCTAAAATGATAGTCTTGCAGGGAAAAATAAGTCACGTTCCTGATCAACAGGCTTTTATTGTTGGAAACGAAAGTGACGAAAGGTTTTTGGTGCACGTTTTCCCCAAAGAGAAATGTTCATGCATCCTAAAGAGGAACTGCCCTCATATTTTAGCGGTGAAGTTATCAATTGGACATCCTATAAAAACAGTAAAGCAAATTAAACTAAATACCTTAATGAGGAAAAAGAGAGGGTACAAATCAGGCAGAAAGGGAGGCCCTAAAAAAATCGTCGAGGTAGAATGTGCTGAAGACTCCAAGTTGGCATTAACAATAAGCGATTCTTGTTCCGCTTTTCACGTACCGACGAAGAAAATAGGTTCAAAATCTGTAAAATACAGATTCGTCGAATCATCAGTTGGCAGTACAGGTCCCTTAAAACAAGAAGAAAGCGAACAACAACTGAATGAAAGTGTAAGCCTACCTCAATTTAAGCAAAAGATTGCCTATGCCACTGACAGACCAAAAGCTTGTTCAACTCCAATTAAGATGGAATCTGAAGAAGAAGAACATTTTTCATCTATTGTTTATGACACGTTCGATGTAGATTTCAATAAGAACAAACAGTTTCGAATTATTGACAAAGCGTTATATCCGTCCGATTTAGACTGCTTGGTATACAGTAATGGGAAAAGTGATTTTGACTTGTATTTGAATGAAAGTGTAATGACCAGTTACATGTCTATAATAGATTTTGAAGAAAGGCGTAACAACACAGCCAAAATTGCTGTTTGTGACACTGTTTTGGCACACTGTAACAACCCAAATTTTCTTTTCAAGTTTTCTCTAGCATATTTCGTTAGGTTCAGGTTACCAGAACAAGATATAGTTATCATTCCTGTGGTCCAATCAAGTCATTGTACCCTAATAGTAGTTTTGAAGAAACTCAAAATAATTATGTACCTCGACAGTCTTTTTGGTACTATTCCACATTCATGTCTCAATGTCCTTCTTGATCTGTATTCAAACTACTACAGTGTTTTTCTAGCGACGTGCTCTTTAGCAAAAACTTATGGGGATGGTTGTTTTATATTATTGTCCGGGTTAGTTGGTAGAACAAAAGTACCAATTTTGAACCGAATCGGTTGACCGGAAGTACCCAGTCAGTCGGGTTTTCTACCCAGTCAGAAGGTTTTTGTAGCGAAGTACCCCTTAGCAAAAAGTTAGGGTAATGGTTGTTTTATATTATTGTCCGGGTTAGTTGGTAGAACAGAGGTACCAATTTTGAACCGAATCGGTTGACCGGAAGTACCCAGTCAGTCGGGTTTTCTGACCAGTCAGCAGTGTTTTTCTAGCGAAGTACTCTTTAGCAAAAACTTAGGGGGATGGTTGTTTTATATTATTTTCCGGGTTAGTTGGTAGAACAAAAGTACTAATTTTGAAGCGAATCGGTTGACCGGAAGTACCCAGTCAGTTGGGTTTTCTAACTAGTCAGCAGGGAGTTTCTAGCGAAGTGCTCTTTAGCAAAAACTTAGGGTGATGGTTGTTTTATATTATTGTCCGGGTTTGTTGGTAGTACAAAAGTACCACTTTTGAAGCGAATCGGTCGACCGGAAGTACCCAGTCAGTCGGGTTTTCTAACTAGTCAGCAGGGAGTTTCTAGCGAAGTACCCCTTAGCAAAAACTTAGGGTAATGGTTGTTTTATATTATTGTCCGGGTTAGTTGGTAGAACAGAGGTACCAATTTTGAACCAAATCGGTTGACCGGAAGTACCCAGTCAGTCGGGTTTTCTAACCAATCAGCAGTGTTTTTCTAGTGAAGTGCTCTTTAGCAAAAACGTAGGGGGATGGTTGTTTTATATTATTGTCCGGGTTAGTTGGTAGAACAGAGGTACCAATTTTGAACCGAATTGGTTGACCGGAAGTACCCAGTCAGTCGGGTTTTCTGACCAGTCAGCAGTGTTTTTCTAGCGAAGTACTCTTTAGCAAAAACTTAGGGGGATGGTTGTTTTATATTATTTTCCGGGTTAGTTGGTAGAACAAAAGTACTAATTTTGAAGCGAATCGGTTGACCGGAAGTACCCAGTCAGTTGGGTTTTCTAACCAATCAGCAGTGTTTTTCTAGCGAAGTGCTCTTTAGCAAAAACTTATGGGGATGGTTGTTTTATATTATTGTCCGGGTTAGTTGGTAGAACAAAAGTACCAATTTTGAATCGAATCGGTTGACCGGAAGTACCCAGTCAGTCGGGTTTTCTACCCAGTCAGCAGGGTGTTTCTAGCGAAGTACCCCTTAGCAAAAAGTTAGGGTAATGGTTGTTTTATATTATTGTCCGGGTTAGTTTGTAGAACAAAAGTACCAATTTTGAAGCGAATCCGCCGACCGGAAGTACCCAGTCAGTCAAGATTTCTCCTGGTCAGTAAAATAGATAGTCCCTATCTCGTGGGCTACGCAGATGATGTAGCCGCAGTCATCACGGCTCGGAATCCGGAGTTAGCCCAGCTTCGCCTCAACCAGGTGATGTTTCGGGTCAACAGATGGATGAGCGGTCATGGACATGAGCTGGCGGTCGCCAAGACCGAGATCGTCATGCTCACGTGACGGAGGATCCAAACAGTAATCCCTATGACTGTTGGTGACGTGGAGGTCCAGACGAAGACTGCGGCGAAGTATCTGGGAGTGGTGCTTGACCGCCGCCTCACATGGTGGGAGCACATCCAGGCGGTTTGCAACAAGGTCGATGTTTAATAAATTTGGAACTTAGGTCTTCTTTTTTCAGTATTGCACTTTTGAATTTCTATATTTTTCTTTTACTTAAATACATTTTTCTTTGCCTGGTAATGCCAATTAATTTATGTATATTTATAGTAAGATCATTATTTTTTTCCAAGTCCAATAAAAAATCGTTTGCAAGCTTATTGATCTTTGATTTATATTGCACACTATCCCTTGTTGCCCTTTTCTGCAATTTAAATATTTCTTTTTAATTTGCCTCACCTCCCCATATTAAAGTCCCATATGACAGTACAGGGCTTCACAAGGCGATTGGGAACCCGGGGAAAACATTCTCTGGAGGCCCCAGAGACCCCAGTATTACTATCTTGGTAATTTGTTCCTTTGGCCGGGGCCTCTTAGGGCACCTGGAATCAGGGCCGTATATAGGCTACATAGGCGCGCGCCAATGGGCCCGAAAATTAAAGGGGGCCTGCACCACACAGTAACAAATGCAAGAGCCTGATACAATCACAACAAAAAGTTCACAAACTTCGATTTGGACAAAAACAAGGGCCCTCAACACTGGTTGAGTCTATGCTGAATCCGGCTCTGCCTGGAATTTGGGGGTGCGGGGCATATAGTGCCGCGGTTGCCCTCCTAGTAGCAGCCCTGAGCTTAGATGGCTGTGTATGTTTGCATAGTATATATATAATTTTGAGTACTTCAGTCTTTACGTTGTTGGAAGGTCTTTTAGAGATAATAATCCTTTAGATAAATTGTCAAATTGTCAAATTGTTTATCAATTTCATACTATGTTTTACATCTCCAAAAATAAAAAGCGTGAAAAGTTTAATACGACAGGAATATTTTTAAACATACAAAACTCCAGCTAATTGGTTTTAGCGAATTTCCCCTATAAGGAAGAAAAGCTATTACCGTAGGTCTCATGGTAAGACTTAAGCCCGAAACCATGATAACTTTTTGTTTTGAGGTCCCCAAATGCCAAAAACACTATTCGTTCAAATTTATACATATGTGTATATATATATGTGTGTGTGTGTGTGTGTGTGTGTGTGTGTGTGTGTGTGTGTGTGTGTGTGTGTGTCCGTTAACACAATAACTTGAGTAAAAAACGTCCGATTTCGATGAAATTTGGCTCAAATGTGTAAAGTGAAATTCATGACTTTAAGTTCGAAAACCAGAAATTCGGATCATGGGAAGGGGGGTTTTAAATTTCCCAAAAAACTGTTTTAGCGAATTTCCCCTATAGGGAAGAAGCTATTACCGTAGGTCTCATGGTAAAACTTAAGCCCGAGACCATGATAAATTTTCATTTTGAGGTCCCCAGATGCCAAAAACACCATTCGTTCAAATTTTTATATAAGTATATATATAAGCACGACAACTCTCGTAAAAAAAGTCCAATCTTAATAAAATTTGGTACAAATATGTAAAGTACCATTTATTTGAACGAGTTCAAAAACCAGACAAATCGCACCATCCGAAGGGGGGTTTTGTACCACAAAAATGTTTTTTTTTGGGGTTTTCACATGTAATTTTAATTTAAATCAAATTTTTATTTACACCATTGAATTCAGCTTAAAAAAAACAAACAATTTGGTATTTTGATCATTGCTCTACGTCAGTTGGTTACTGAGATATTACAAGTGCTAAACACAGTACGTTGTCCGATGTTATTCTTATGGAGAAAAAGACAAATTTTATATCTCGGTTATTTATGACCATAAACTGACGAAACTTGGTATATCGCTTCATCTGGTTGTGGTTTGTTGATGTTTGAACAAAAAACCAATTTTTCGCCTATGGTTCCCGAAGCAGCAAACCTAGGTACTCGGTCCCCATGTTATTCTTATGGAGAATAATAAAAATGTCATATATCGCTTATTTATGAATGTATATGGATGAAACTTGGTATGTGACTTGACTTAGATGAGTACTATATTGATATTTGTATAAAAATCCATTATTTTTTGTTCCTTTTTGCAGCAAAACCTGCGTACTTATCCCTAATGTTATTCTTATAGAGAATAATGAATATTTTAAAAATCGCTTATTTATGAATATATTTCTTATGAATTCTGGTAAGAGGCTTAATGTAATATTAAGACATATATATTTATTGGAAATTCGCTGAGTATGCAGGTTTGCTGCGACGGGGGTATTATATTTTGCATTTTTCACCAAAAAAATTTTAAAACACTCAATTTTAGTTTTGAGCATTTTATAGAGCTTAAAAAACAAATAATTTGATATTTTAAATTATTAACCTAGGTTAAGTGGTTGCGGAGAAAATCCAAAAAACCTGCTCATAAAATATCCTATGTTAATCTTATGAGAAAAAGGTTTTTTGGATTTTCCTCAGTTCATTTTAATTTAAACTTCACATTTTCTTTTACCAAACAATTCAGCACTACAAAACACACATTTTGGTGTTTAAATTGTGATTCTACGTCCAACCGTTGCAGAGATATTCAAAGTGCTAAACACAGTACGTTGTCCAATGTTATCCTTATGGAGAATAAATAAAATTTGATATCTCGATTATTTATGAATGTAGATTGATGAAACTTGGTAATCCACGTAGTACTGGTATATTGATATTTGCACAAAAAATTGATATTTTGTTGATTATCCCAGTAGCAGCAAACCTGCATACTCAGCCCTAATGTTATTCTTATGGAGAATAATTAAAGTTTTATATCTCCCTTAATTATGAACATAAATTAATAAAACTTAGTATGTAGCATCAACTGGATGAGTTATATTGATAATTGCATAAAAAAACATAATTTGTTTTCCTTGTTGCAGCAATCCTGCGTACTCAACCCCATGTTATTCTTATGGAGAATAAATAAAATGCTCACTTATTTATTTATGTATTTTTATGAAACTTGGTAAGTGGCTTTATGTGGTAGTGAGAAACATATGTATGTATTGGAAATTCACTGAGTACGCAGGTTTGCTTCGATGGGGGTATTTCATGATATAAGTTGCATTCTTAGTGTTAAGGACACCGCGCCCCCTTGGACTTTGGAGGGGTTTAAGTTTCAATGTTAATATTAGGGGGTTATTTTGTTTAGACTGTTTTTACTTGTGTTACTTATTTATCTCAAATAACTTATTAAATGGAGTTTTAGAGTGATTTTTTTTATCAATTGATATATCGTAGGTATACGTTGCATTAAATTTGAGGAAATGTTATAGAAAGGGAATTTTGACATATGAGTGTGAGGGATAAAGAGGGATTTGTTTACCTTCGAAGAGGGATTTATTTTTCCTCGGATGGAAACTTATGGAAACACTGCAGAGTGAACCTGTTGAACAGGCAAAACAGAAAACAGAAAACAGTAGAGATGTGCCAAGCAGTTACATGAGCGAAACAGCTGCAGCTAGTTCCTTAGCGGCCGCGGAACTTGTTCCAAAAGTAGTTCCAGCTGCAGCTAGTTTGGCCCCCGTTACTAGAGTCTCAAAACAGTCAGACGCTGCAGCTGTTTTCGGAACTAAACGCTGCAGCCTTAACTTACTTTCAATTGCTTTAATATATATTGTTTGTAGAGAAAACTGATTCTTAAAATTAATATAACTTTGCTAAAGAGCTGTTTTAATCTTTATAGATAATGACCTCTTGTAATGTAAAATTATTTTTAGAGTTAACCACTAAAAAACACAAAACTTATATGAACAAGTTTGAATAGCTTAGTATTTAAATTAACTGAAAAAATAAAAATAGAATTTAGTAAAATATTTAACACACGATTGTGGTTACTGTTTAAAAAAACATTTTCAAATAATTGTAATGCACACTAGAAATACGCAATAAATTTACAATATGGACGCATTAAACTATATACAAGAGGTGGAATGCAGCAGGGAAACAAAACCAATATTTCAAAACAGATAAGCGATGTCTTCGCGATCAGTGTCCTATTGAGACTGTACAGGAGGGATGTGCAGAAAGAAATCAGATAAATAATTTCCTGTCTCAACATGAAAGAGTAGGCCCAGGCCTGGGGTTACGCTGCAGCTGTTTTGGTTTCTCGGTAACTCCCAGTTTCAGTTACAGAAAACGAGCTGCAGCTAACATCCCGTTTCAGTTACAGAAAATGGGCTGCAGCCATGGCTGCAGCTGGTTTGAAAAGTAGTTCCGATCGGAACCGAATTGCTGGTCAGGTTGGAACGGTTGGAACTCCTTTAATTCTCGGAACGTTGAAACAAAGCAGTTCCAGCTGCAGCGACACATCTCTAGAAAACAGTTATATCAAATTATATGTAGCATTGGTTAAGGTTATTTCTTTTATTTTAGTTAAACTAATTAAATTAATATTCTCAAGGATTAGGATGTGGAGGATTTTAGTAACTATTGTTGTTGGAGGCTCAGTGATTTTGCTGTTTAAAGCATATAACTATATATTTGGTAATTGCTATATCTTTAAAGTACCATACTACCGGCCAAGACATTGTTTAGTAAGAAACTTCAGAGGATGTGTGAAAGCAGTGTTGAGTATATCAAACAGGTAAAATTATGAAATTGCTTCTCATATATAACGTTGATTTTCCTTGCATGTCATTTTGTTTTTATCTTAACCTTATAACCTTAACAAGAAGTTTTTATCTTAACTTTATAACCTTAACAAGAACTGTCACATAGTGAGTATCAACACTGTTATCTATTTTATTATTGTTTACATTGTTCCAAAAACATAATAATTGATGATACACTAGGGCCCTATTATGGGAGAAAGAAGTTAACACACTAACCGTTCAGTATGGATTAGTACCACTTCCTGACACCCCCCACCCTGGGCTACTCGATTCTTGGAGTACTTTCTCTGGATGCAGTAGGCTAGGCTATGAAACACGTCCAACAACTATTCGGATGAGCTATATTAGTCTTTGGCATTCTATATCAGGTCTGTAGAGAGAGCAAATGTAGGCCTATTTCGTTCACCAGGTCTGCTCGGTCGATATAGCCTATTCTATTTAGGGTTTTCTAGTTAGTATTACATTCGCTACCAAGTGTCATGTATGTGTCACACCAAGGAAATATGAAGAAACATACCCCAAGACAAAATATTTTGTTTAAAGTTTAAATATACTCAAATCACTTAGCCTACCAATTAAAAAATTCCTAAGTCACTATAAGTACCTTACAGTTACACATATTTGTGGATTTTTGTGTCACACACGTGACGTCGGTGTATAGCGTTTTTCTATTCCACTGATAATATGCTGCAGACCAACAGTGATACATATGTGACTTGAAAGAAATGCATGTTTTTTTATGTTTGCATCTTTGTTTTAGTAAAAGTGGAATAAAGGAACACTATTATCACTAATAGGCCTATCTCCGTCATCCATCATACGATCAATCTCATTTTCAGTCTTACAATTACACTGCTTCCTAACTTATACTGTCTCTGTTCGTTCATTTTATACACTCAACAACCCTTACCAAACAGTTTCTAATAGGTAACATAAACAAACTAATAATAAAGATTATGTATGAGTGTAGGGGGCCTACCTCAGCTGTACAGTTCAGAATAACATGCACAACAAGTTGACCAATCCTCCTCTGGAGTCAAAATTAAAAGTCCCACGCATGGACAAAGCGACCATGTATGACAGACATTTCTCTAACCCGATATGCAGTTATAAAGATGATCAAATATACTGGCAGCCAGAGCGTATTTTATAACAATAAGCATGAGTCACAAATACGTGACGTAAGGCTGTGGTTTAAGCCCCAAGTCTCACACAAGACCAGGGTTTAAGCTGCGGTCGCATTTGTCGCAAAATGCGACATGCACCATGAAAACGTGACAATATTTGGGCAGGCTGTCGCTTTTTTGCTACAAAAAAAAGTATAAGAAATTTTTTAATTTTATTGCAGAAAATCTGGTTTTAACAATACAAATTGTATTAAAAGTTTGTGATCATGATCTACAATCAAAAAAGATTAGAAGAGTAGTTGGGATGTTGTAGAGTCTTAACGTTCCGTTGGTTGCACTACGTCACTTTACCGATTGCCTCTGAGCGAGTAGTAGAGGAGACGAGCCTACATAACGTAAACAGGTGCTGTTGATTTCAACTGCGTATCGTGTAAACGGAACGGACGAGTTACTGATATAACAGTTGTAGTGACAGTAACTAACCCCCTAGAAGACGGCATGCCCTGTGACTGTTTGGCGCGCACTTTGTAGTAGTCGAGTCTAGCCGAGCGAATCGGCGAAAGTGAGAATGTTGAGGGCTAGTTCGCCACCGAAGGGATGACTTCGCTCGCCTCGCCATCACACCGATTCTTGTTGGTTTTTGTGGCCGAGTCAAAGGAGACGAGCGGCAGGTCCTCCATACTTAGTGCCGCTCACGGTCTCGACTCGCTGCAGAATGTGGACGGTTACACGAGCACGAGTCGCTCGAAATCGCAACGATCGGGCGAAAGTGTAGAGGTACCTTAGTGAAAACAGACAACTCGAAATCGGTGATGCGCAAGTGCGATCACGATATGCTTTGAGGTTATGTTTCAGAGTGTGTAATGTTTGGGGTGTGTGAGTTTTAGTTGATCTAGTGCCATAGTCAATAGTCAATAGTCAATAGTCAATCATCTTTATTCATGAAGAAGTACAGAGTACAACATTTGAACAGCGTCGAAAATGGTACAATTAATAAACAAACAATCGCATCACCATCTTAATTAAGTACAGCAGGAGCTAATCAAGGATTTCAACTTCCACTTTAAACAATTGTATTATATATGTGACTTAATGTAGACTAAATCCCTTTAGAGGGAGATGGAAGAATTCCTCTAACGAGTAAATGGCCGCTTCAATTAAATATTCTTTTAGTTGTTTTCTAAATTTAATGTGATTTTTTTCATTTCTTATTTGTTCTGGGGTACTTTTTAGAAATTTTTCCCTAGCCTTTTCTCATACAATTTTAATCTATGATGATTCTGCATAACCGCATTCTTTTTTCTTGTATTATAATGATGCACAGGTTGGTTAGAAACTTCATTTGCCATTTTATTTTTGACCAATAAAATAGAATCGAAAATGTATTGCCCATATACAGTAAGTATTTTTAACTGTTTAAAGTGTTCTTTGGCTGAATCATCATGGTTTAGTTTAAGCATTATTCTTACTGCTCTCTTCTGCTGTTTTAATATGTTATCCAAATTAACTTTTTTGGTTGCTCCAAATAGACAAATACCGAATGAAATGAAAGAATGGATATAAGCAAAATAAATATCCCTTAGTGTTGTAACATTACAATAAAAGGACATTTTTGTAAGGGCATAAATTCCAGAATTAATTTTTGTTAATATTCTGCTGACATGCTCATTCCAATCTAAATGTTGATCTATTGTTAGACCCAGAAAATTTGTACTAGTTTTTTGTTCAATTAGTTGTGAGTCATACATTATTATTGGTTCAGGGTGAACTTTATTTTGTGCTGTTTTAAATTTAATAAAATTTGTTTTTTTATCATTTAATATTAAATTTTGGTTTAGCAAGTAGCTACCCAAATTTCCGAGTTCCACAAAAGCGGTCACTTCTGTTTTTTCTAATGTTGGGGATGATATCATTAAGTTGGAATCATCAGCATAGAGGCATAGTTCACTGCTAGGTTTACACGACAGTGCATTACCTATGCCCTTTAAATAGCATAAAAAAAGTAAAGGTCCCAGAATAGACCCCTGCGGAACTCCATATTTGACTGGTTTTATTTCTGATGCTGTCCTAATTATTTTATTATTTATTAAGTGAGTTACTTCAACATACTGTGTTCTATTGGTTAGATAAGAATCAAACCATTGTAATGAATTTTTTGATAATCCAAGTGATTGTAATTTTTGTAAAAGGATAGGATGTTTTACACTATCAAAAGCCTTGGATAAGTCCATGAATATGCCTATTGTGTTTCCACCTCTATCAACAGACTCTATTACTGACTCTAAAAACGATACTGCTGCCGTAATAACTGATCTTCCAGATCTAAACCCATGTTGGATGTTATCTATTAAATTAAATTTTTCAAGATATGATGTTAGCTGAAGCTGTACTATTTTTTCATAAATTTTAGATACGGTTGGTAGTAGAGACACAGGTCAATAATTAACAAAATTTGCAGAGTCATCTTTCTTATGTATCGGAACAATTTTTGCCTTCTTTAGTTGATCTGGAAATGAGCCGGAGATGAAAGAAGAATTAATTAAATGAGCTAAAATTTTACTTATCTCATATTTTATATTTTTGAGAAGTGTAACAAGCACTTCATCATGGCCGCTGGAATTTGTATTTTTTAAGGAACTTATTATACGTTCCACCTCCCTCTCATCGACTGGCTTGAAACTAAACTTAGGCTTTAAAAACAAATCTTGGATCGAGCCAGTCTCTGAGTCCATACACAGTACATGCTTATTGCTGTTAGTGTCAATGTCCTCTACCATATTTATGAAATAGTCATTGAACACATTTGAAATAGTTTTAGGATCATCAACAGTATGTTTTCCTTCAGCTAATGTGATATTGTTACATTTTTTATTATTTTTTGATCCAACTTCAGAATTTATAATAACCTAGACAGTTTTTTGGATATTAGAAGATCTATTGATTTTTGTCTCAAAATATTTGGTTTTAGCTTGATTTAATTCTGCCCTAAATTCAATCTTCTCCTTTTTTAACATATTTTTAATCTTATATTGCTTGCATTCATATTAGGCTTATTCTATTAGAATGTTTAGTATATTTCCATTACAGACTTTAATGGTTAAAATGGATAAGTTACCAAGAAAAGTAGACTCTGCTGAATTATATATTATTTAAATGTTAAACCTTAAAAACAAATACAAGCAAAAAACAACTTAAGACCAAAAACTAGTATATTGACACACGATAAAAATGTGAAAAGGAAAATATTTTTGCTACAGGTCTCTATGAGCTTGTATGAGCTTGTAGCATTTTTGCTAAAAGAATGTTTTTCCCAGCTGAATCCCTGCACATGACGTTGGTCTACACAGCCAAAAATAAGAGTGTCACAAACGTGACGTCGGTCTGTGCTAAAAGTCACGTTTTTGGGTCATAGCGAATGTGTTTACCAGAAAATTCCTCGTAAAAACAGCTGTAATGTCACCTGATCACTAGTCCTATTTGCAGTGTTGAAAATAGGATCACAATATTTACCGTACGCATTCCATATTTTTTATTTTACTCTTAATTTTAATTTTGAAATAAATATTCTTTAACTGCTTAGATACGGTCCTTTGATCAGTTTATTTTTTTATATAAACTAATATAGGCCTACCTAGCCTATATTGTTTTATTTTTATATTTAAAACGCACATTTTAGTATTTTTATTAATAATTAGGGAACCCAATCAGGATACCGGTACCTACCCTACTTTCCAATCAATAGATGATTTTTGTCTCTAATTAATATTGTAATTATATGACACCAGCCGTTACTCGTCGCGGCTTTGCCCGCACTCACTCACTCACTACATAGCGATAGTAAGATATACCTATGTTAAATGACTAAGAGTCGCCTCTTATTCCAAGGCAGGAATTTCAAAGGCGCCCCACGTATTCCTGGTAAACGTTTGCCGCCGCTAGGCATAGCCCTTGCAGCAATAGCTTGTCTGCGAGCTTCAGCTTCCTCAACAGTTTCTAACTGTAGATCACTACTCTGCCATAGTGCCATTTCAGTTGCAGGCCTGCCGCTGAGCTTGCTCTTCATGTCGAAGTAGCTTTTCTTCTGGAGTTTCTTCTGCTCTGTGTGCTGCCTGCCGTAGAGCTCGTTGAAGATTTCTAATTTATATTTGTGCTGAAGTTTCCAGACTTCCATCCACTTTATTAAATCGGGATTTTTCAAACTTCACTGGGGCATTATTTTGGTATAATAGTAAGGTATCAGGAACCTTAATAATTAAACTTGTATAAAAAGTGTAAACAATAATACAAAATAATAAATAAACTCAAAATCTGATATCCAGAACACCTGTTTTAGTTATCATCTAATCCAATAAATGTTAATGCCCACAAGATTATCATGGGTGTTTAGTGGCCACTGGGGCAAAGCCCTTTTGGAATTTGAAAACGAGAATAGGCCTATTTGTTACTTTAGGATATTAACTATCTTCCTACTAAATATTAGCTCAATCGGTTCAGTAGTTGAACGCGATTGAGCCACAAACAAATAAACAAACTCACAAACTTTCAGCTTTATAATATTAGGTAGTAGTAATAGATTAATGTATTTTTATTATATAGGTACCAAACAAGTTTTTGTTGTCTTATTCATAAATAAGATTATTTTTTGTTACAAACTCACTATTGTTCTGAAATTCAAAAGCTGTTGCTACCCCCCCCCCCCTGTATATTTATATCTTTTGCGACTCCATAGTAAAAATTGTATTCTAAGGGAATTTTTATTTCTTGTATTAGCGAATTTCCCCTATAGGGAAGAAGCTATTTACCGTAGGTCTCATGGTAAGACTTAAGCCCGAGACCATGGTAAATTTTTGTTTTGAGGTCCCCAGATGCCAAAAACACTATTCGTTCAAATTTATATCTATGTTATCAGCAATATTTATTTATATATCAGCTCTACAAAATAATCATTTTGGTGTTTAAATTGTGATTCTACGTCCAATCATTGCAGAGATATTCAAAGTGCTAAACACAGTACGTTGTCCAATGTTATCCTTATGGAGAATAAATAAAATTTGATATCTTGATTATTTATCAATGTATATTGATGAAACTTGGTATGTGACTTCACGTAGTACTGTTATATTGATATTTGCACAAACATTTGATTTTTTGTTGATTTTCCCAGGATCAGCAAACCTGCATACTCAGCCCTAATGTTATTCTTATAGAGAATAAGTAAAGTTTTATATCTCCCTTGATTATGAACATAAATTAATAAAACTTAGTATGTAGTTTCACCTCGTTGATTTATATTGATAATTGCATAAAAACACATACTTCGTGTTCCTTGTTGCAGCAAACCTGCGTACTCGGCCCTAATGTTACTCTTATGGAGAATAAATAAAATGCTGCTATAGATCACTTATTTATTTATGTATTTTTATGAAACTTGGTAAGTGGCTTTATGTGGTCGTGAGAAACATATTCGCATAAAAACCAATTGTTTGTGTTCCTTGTTTCAGAAAACCTACGTACTCATTACCAATGTTATTCTTATGGAGAATAAGTAAAATAGCTTATATGTCAATATATTGTTATGAAACTTGGTATGCGGCTTTATGTAGTATTAAGACTTACATTATACATTAGAAATTCGCTGAGTACGTAGGATTGCTGCGACGGGGGTATTGTAATTATGTGCGTTTACTGTTCCAGGCGTTCATGTGTGTTCCGCGTGGTTGGGATGGACTGTGAGATGACCTCCACCTCAGTCAATGGCGGCCACCCCGTCCCCGCTGTGCTACAGCTGGCCAACCCTGATGGTTACTGTGCCATTTTCCAACTTAAAGCCATGAAACGGTCCCAGGATATGATAACTGTTCCTTACGTATCAGAGCGTCCCAAGTTTTCTGTATATACGCTTCCCAGTGAGAACATCGTGGCAGTGAGTTATTTCCCTCATAATTTAGCCTTAGGCATATTAGAGTAATATTTGTAATATACGGTATTTCTAAAATGTAATCTGTTGGTATAGTAAATAATAATTCCATCTAAGAAGTTAAGAAGATTAAAATTTCCTTGCGTCTTAATATTTTTGTTAATTTTGAGTACCAAGCCAGAATGACATTTTTTATGCTTTCTTTCAGCTATGTTAGAGTTGGTTTGTAGAAAATAATGTAATTCCTTTCAGAGTGGAGCAGGCTAATCTATCTTTCACGTGTTGTAATAAAAAAATGTGATAAATTTAATATAAACCTTGCAGAAAGTTAACAAAGACAGAATGGCAAACACTGGATAGCTGTCAAAGACTGGATGGTTTAACCTATGCGTGTAAATATTGTAAAATTGTGAAATTGTTACGTAATTACCACTAATTCACTGAATAAAAAAAAGGAAAGTTTGAACTATTACTAAAAATCGCTAAATTGCTAATCATGTTAAGCTAAATTATTGTTATCTTTAGAAGTGTAAATTAGCGTAGGTCATTCATTACCTATTCCGAAATACTTGCACTTAAAACATATTCGCTCAGCAACTGTGGTTTAGGTATTCTAAGCAATCACATTTGTAAAATCATATTTCTAAAATAATAATATGCTCTAAAGTCTTAAAAACTCAAGATGTTAAATCGCTTTCTATAAAAATCCCACCATATGTTTAGTCAATGATATCAAACATTATTATCACACTAGGAGTTATAAATGGGTGACCCAAAACACATCAAAAACCTTTAACTCTGAAAATATTTTCTGTTATAATAAATTTTGCCCATTAGAGCTAAGGGAACCCCAGCAGAGCCACCTATGTCCCAGTTAGACAAGTTTTCCAAAGTGGGATTTTTGTGCACGTCATCGGAATGAAACAAAATAGTATGCCGGTTGGATAGGAAAGATCAGAAGGGATAGGGCAGCCGATTAACCTTTTAGAGGACAAACTCCCGTGACTCCTGTCATGGCTGCTTATCAGCCCTCCTAGCTAGGCTAAGTGATGAGATATCCATGTTCATTAGCTGGGACCACAGTAATAGGAAAGACGTTCCGTCCCTTGCTGTTTACAGACATGGAGGGATCAAGGTGAAAGGAATCATGTTATAACAGATAGCCAAAGGACTACTCACATAGCGGGACACACGTTTGCTGTATGCTCTGTCAACCTCTGGATTAGACTAGTCTAAAAAGTTGTCCTGGAATTTTATTCATATTGTCCCTGTGAAGGCTGGGCAATTTTTATATATATCTCAAAAGCCGGGAGGACAAACTCTCAAAAGGAACAGTGTCAATAGTCAATAGTGTGCCCCTAAAGCTAGACATCTGGTCACCCTGATTGTTAGCCATGCACTTTTAGCATCTTGGACTTTGGTTAAAGGGTCACAGGTTTGATTTCTGTGATTTTTTCAAAAGTTGAGTGGTTTAGGCTGTCTGGTATCTCGTAATTTGTTTAACTTTATTGCGTTTTTAACAGAAAGCGGCCTCTACAATTAAAATATCAAGATGAATAAAAAAGCTTACGTACTCATGACATGTGGTGCTTTGCTGTACCTATAAATTATGTTTAAAGATTATAGGTAGTTCAACGTTTACCACAGAGTTATCTGCTCCTCTTTTAAAAAATTACTCCTAAGCTGTTAACAGTGAGGGTTAATATTTAAATTAAATTTCCTATCCAAAACTGTTCATCTAAAGTAGTAGACATAAATCATCCATTAGCCCAACTATGTGTTATATTTCCTGTACTCTTCACATTTGCTTTTTTGCAAGAATATATCTTCTTTATAAAAAAATCAATACCTTTCACATATCTAGCTCATGAAGGATGTGGTGGCATTGTACACCTAAGGTTAACTGTAATAGAATTGTTAAGGCCAAATTTGATGCGTTTGATTTTTTCAGCAAGTACTGGAAGACACAAATGTGCTGAAAGTTGGTGTAGCAGTGGTGAATGATGCCCGGTACCTTGAAGAAAGTTATGGGTTGTTCTGCAAGAGTTGTCTTGACATACGATTTTTGGCCAAATGTGCTGGTATCAAGCCCAAAGGTTTGGACTACTTGGCCAAAAAAGTTCTTGGCAAGGAGAAGATTGAACTAAATAGGAAATGGAAAAAGCCATGGGAGTCGGATAACTTAACCGATCTTCAGATCGAATATGCTTCACAGGATGCTCGTCTGGGAGTTGAAATATTTTTGAAACTCAACCAAACTTTGGTGAGTTTAGAGATAAGTTGATGAGTTTTAGTGCTAATATATTGTAAAATGTTGTAAAGAAATATTTTATGTTTTATAACAAATCCAAATAACGAATTTAAACGAACTCCTCTGCCTTTTTTTGAATTGGAAAACATATGATTTTGTTGGATGTTCTGATGATCATGGTTCTATTTAAATCAAATATTGGGATTCCAATGTTGTGCAGTAACTGGTATGGGAGATTGGTATTTAACCCTTTGACCGCCAAGTAAATAACGGGTGCAAGCGCCATAGCGCCAGCCGTTCCAATGCCGTGCGTCCGCTACACGTCAGGCTTATAATGCTGCGAGTGCGTTAGAACGCCGAGCGCATTTTGGCTGTTTTTTACCTTTGCACAAAAACTCTTGTCTTTCCGTTAATCTTTATCGTAAAGCGATGGTTTTTGCACAATTGTTTTGTGATAAAAGCGGCAACAGTTTGGTGCATAATAAAGAAAAAGAAGTTTCCTCTAACATGAGTAAATAGAGCGCAATAAATAAAAAAAAATTACATTTAACAGTTTTTTTTAAGTTTGAACCCCAAAAGTATATAAAGAAATAATTTTATGCTGCTTATCTACATTATTATTTGGTCCTATATTTAATTGCAAACAAGAACGTGCATAATTTAATTGGAAAAAACACTTGGTTACTGATTTTTGAGTTTTTTTTAGCGAATTTCCCCTATAGGGAAGAAGCTATTACCGTAGGTGGTAAGACTTAAGCCCGAGACCATGAGAATTTTTTTTTGAGGTCCCTTTGATGACTAAAACACTATTCGTTCAAATATATGTATATATATATATATATATATATATGTGTGTGTGTGTACGTGTGTGTGTGTGTGTGTGTGTGTGTGTGTGTCTGTCTGTGAATGCGATAACTTGAGTAAAAAACGTCCGATTTTGATGAAATTTGGCTCAAATGTGTAAAGTAACATTTATGACTTTAAGATCGAAAACCAGAAAAATCGGATTATGGGAAGTTTATGGTGGTTTTAAATTTTCCAAAAATCGGGTTTTTCCATTATTTTTCCTATCATTTTTAAAACACTTAATTTTGGTTTTGACCATGTTATAGAGCTTAAAAAAATAATATAGTATTTTAAATTATTAACCTAGGTTAAGTGGTTGTGGAGAAAATTAAAAAAAACTACTCATAAAATCTCCCATGTTAATCTTATGGGACAAATTTTTTTGGCTTTTCCTAAGTTAATTTTAATGTAAACTTCACATTTTCTTTTACCAATCAACTCAGCTCCAGAAAACAATCATTTTGGTGTTTAAATTGTGATTTTACGTCCAACCGTTGCAGAGATATTCAAAGTGCTAAACACAGTACGTTGTCCAATGTTATCCTTAGAATAAATACAATTTTATATCTCCATTATTAATGAATGTATATTGATGAAACTTGGCATGTGGTGTCACTTAGTACTGGTATATTGATATTTGCACAAAAATTGATTTTTGTCGATTATCCCCGAAGCAGCAAACCCGCGTACTCAGCCCCATGTTATTCTTATGGAGGATAAGTAAAATGTAATGACTCCCTTAATTATGAACATAAATTAATAAAACTTGGTATGTGGCTTCACCTTGTTGAGTTATATTGATATTTGTATAAAAACCCGTTTTTTGTTCCTTGTTGCAGCAAACCTGCTTACTCAGCTCCCTCCCATGTTATTCTTATGGAGAAAAATTAAAATATTATATAGTGCTTATTTATGATTGAATATTGACGAAACTTGGTATGTGGCTTCACCTAGTTAAATTCTATTTACATTTTCATAAAAACCAATTGTTTGTGTTCCTTATTTCAGCAAACCTACGTACTCATCACCAATGTTATTCTTATGGAGAATAATTCAAATAGTATATATCGCTTATATGTCAATATATTTTTATGAACTTGGTATGTGACTTTATATGGTATTAAGACATATATTATGCATTGGAAATTCACTGAGTACGCAGGTTTGCTGCGACGGGGGTATTTTATGTTCAAACTACTTTTTGCTGTTTTGTACCTAAGTACATAAACTTTAACTATTCTGTTAGTTCTGATGGTATATTGTTGTTTTTGCTACAGTTTCATTCATACATCAGACAAATAAAAGAATAGGCAATAAAGTTGTATTTTGCTATTGCTATTATTATACATGAAACATAAGAAATTGAAAAAAATTATAGTAGGCCTACTAAAAAAGATGTTTTTACTGAAACACACCTTAATTTTTTCCATGAAGTCCTGTGAAATTTAGTCACTAAAACACACAACACAACTTATTGCACATAACATTTAGCACTTTAACATATACTCAGGAATATTTTTAAAACATAAAACACTATTTACAACAATGAGCACAACGTCTACTGGCTAGTATCTCTGGCTAGTATACAATTCCAAGACAAATCAAACTACCTGTGTAAAGATTGATTGATGGAAAAAGTAGAAAACTAAAATTTAGAGTCCAAAGGAGGAAGACGACCGTCTTCAGCAGCAAAAAAGGCCAACTTTTGGACACTAAATTTCTCTGTTATCCATCAATTAAGCTTTACATATGACACACCATTTTATGTCTTAAAATTGTCTAAATATTTTGTTTCTTAACACTAATAAAATGTGTAGATGTTTAACTTTGTAAACTTTGAACTGCCGTCATCTTGAAACGGAAAATTGTATGAAAATCTAATGTTTATGTAAGTTGTAAACTGCCTACAGTAACCCTTATACCAATTTTCATGATTTGATCTTAAACCGTTTCAAAAATATTAAGGTTTTTATAACAAATACATACAGACAGACAGAAAACGGGACGAGATAGAACACATGTTAATGCTATGTTATTTGTTTGATGTGACCTGCTGAATAACTTGGTTAAGTTTGTTCAAATGGTTGCAAGACACCCTGAATACTCACTAAATTTAGTATGGTTGTACTAATAATTAAAAAAATCACACTTTATGCATATACTGCTTTGCTCACTCATTTCAGCATTGACGAAGTTATTACGATGGTCTAGAAGTTATTACCAACATAAGATCGTCACTTCATAGTGATGTAAAATACCCGGGTATTTAAAACTCGGGGTAAATACCCAGGGTAAATACCCAAAATTCATAAATACCCGGGTATTTTGGGTATTTATAAAAAACGAGCGAGATCAATAGATATTTTCCCCATATAACCTTATTACTGTTATTATGTAATATTTTAAGATAGTTTATTACAGTTTTATTTATTATTCAACCAATAATTAATCAAATAAATTTAATTATTACCCAAAACTTTATAATAACCCTGGTGAACGTGTTAGATTAACTGATATTTACCCATAATAACCTTAACAATACCATTGTTTTACACATTAGAATAGACTATTACAATTTAATTATCAATTTGCCCATGAATAAATCAGATTCTTTTGTTAATTAACACCTTTGGTTGTTCTTTTTGTGAAATGACCCGTAATAATCACTTTGCTACCATTTTATAGAAGTTGGGTAAATAAGATACATTTACCATAAATGACAGAAGGCACTAATTTATTTTCAAATTACAGTATGAGTAATAAAAAAACCTAATCAGTTATTCTCCAAAAACAAAAACTTATCTAAATCAGGTATTTTTCAAAAACAGAAAAGTATAGCCTATCATTAACAAATACAAAAAAATCCTCCATCCAACTCAACACTCTTCAAATTATGATCTTTAGTCATCATTACTTCTACTGTCCTTTAATAAAATTACAACCTATCATTGACAAAAAGAAAAACATCACTATCCAGCTCCATGTTTTCCAACTTATGATCTTTAGTCAGAATCACTGCTACTGTCCTTTGTGTCTAGCTCCAAGGGTTCATCTTCAGACTCTGATAAATTGTCGGATGAAAGTTCATCCAGTGGTCGTGGTTCATCTACTTCGTCTTCGTCTTCGTCTTCAACTTCTTGTTCACTCGGCTTTGCTGATGATTTTCGTTTGGTTTTCTTGGGTTTGGGGTTCTTCTGTCTGTTTAAAAGGTGCCAGTTATGAGAAATGTACGTGATTTTAGATGCCCTTGCAGTTGTCAAACTATTTCTTTTTTTGCTGTGGATCCAAGAAAAACTGCTGAATGTCCTCTCAGTAGCCGCAGATGTTATGGGTGCACCAAGGATTCTGATGGCAACATCAGCCAGCACACAAATCCCTCTTAGTTGCCTCCACCACAGTAGGGGTGAAACTTCATCGTCCTTGTCTGCTTTTTTAGAAACACCTTCCCAAATAAATGTCCTCTTCCACAAACCCTCCTTGTCCCGGTAGTCGGCCACGTCTTTCTGAATATCAATTAACTTAAGGCCCATTGATTCGCCTGTTTCACAAATGAAACTCATGGCATCTAGTAACTCCTTAGGTTGTAGGTGACAGCCTTGACTTGTAGGGTTCAATAGGTCTCCCGCTAGGTGGATTTTGCTTATGCCTCGTTTCATTCTCTTCGTTAGTTTTTTCATGACTTTGTTCTCCTCTACTTTTTGAAGAGGTGAAAGGGGGATTTCTTTGGTCAATGCTGCTTGAAGTTCTTTCAACTTCACATAGCATTTGTGGATAAGTGCATTGTTACCCTCGAAAAGTGTTATCAGTTCTATGATTGGATTCATTATTTTGATCATCTTTTCCACTCTTACCCAAAACACAGCATCGTCTAAAAGGCGTTTCTTCAGATCAGGGGAGATTTCAGCCTCATCACTGACTGCTAGTTTCTGCAAAACAGACTTATTTGCCTGCAGACTTTCAAGACAGAACAAATGGCTCCCCCATCTTGTGGCCCCGGGCAATTTCAGTGAGATTCTATCTTTGAATTTCTTTTCTGACTGTAGGCGATCAAAAATAGCCTTTAACCCATTGAGGTAGTAATTTTATTCTATTTGTAGTAGCCTATAACGGGAATTGATTGGTGCTGCACTCTAGTAGCAAAATATGTAACTAATGACCGCGGGCATCTACGGTTCTATCCGCTAGGGGCGCGGACTGACTGAAAACACTTAATATCGCCGCCAGGCCTTTGGTCGTGTTAGCTGAGTTGGCTACGTCGTGGAAACACCTTGGCCAGGTGGCGATACGATGTTCGTGGGTTCGATTCCCGCACACAACCAAAACTGACCAGTTGTGCAACTCTCAATGAGTTAACCAGTCTGTGGCAACGTTGGTGGGAGGGCCCAAGTAAAATAAACGGTGGCAGGCTTGCTTAGAAGTTGACGGGATCGGATAATTCTTTTAGACTTGCACATGGTCAACACTGATTTTGCTAATTTTTACTTATGTCTACTGTGTGTGTGCCAATGCGACTCTCTAAACTGAAAGAAAACAATATTTTAATTAAAATATGCCATTAATCCATTTAAAAACACCAATTTTATACTCCAATTCACACGTTAATAAAATTACAAGTAAGGAACGAGACCTGCTCGTATGTCTACGCCAATGGGTTAAAAGATGGCTATTTTTTACTGTTTTCACTACATCTACAGCAGTTGCCATAAATGTTTTAACTGTAGTACATCCCAAGATGTCTCCACACAAAAGATGCAGAAGATGGGCAAGGCATCCTAAAGGAATAATTTTGGGAAACTTCTCCTGGACCATTCTCAATGCACTTTGCATGTTGGCTGCATTGTCTCCAATCACAACCAAAAACTTTTCAGAACCGTACTTTTCAATGGTCTTGACAATTAGTTCAGCCAGGTAAGGGGCATTGTGTCTATTTTCTTTGGTAGAAACAAACTCTACAAATAACGGCTCTGGTTTGGAAATGACTATATTGATAATTGATTCATTACGAATGTTACTCCAGCCGTCGCATTGTAAATGGAGATGTTTTGAGTCTTGAAGCTGGGTCGTTATGTCATTTTGCATTTCAGCATATTGAGCGTCTAGGTATGTGGAGGCGATATGGTATCTTGACGGAGGGATGTAAGATGGCCGCAGTTTTCGAAAAAAATCAACCCATAGTGGGTGTTCCGTCATCGATAAAGGTGCGCCACTTACAAATATAGCCTTGGCCAGACTCTGGTTAAGGGATTCCTGGAAAAAGAAATCCTGAATAAATAATAACCAAATAAAGAAAACAAAGTCAAATAAACAAGAGGCACAAATTGTAAAACTTGTAAGCCTAATAACTAATCCAGCTTAACAATTTAGCTTGGACGAGCTATAGGCTGTAGGCCAGTAGGCCTAACTCTAATTTGACTTAAAATAGAGACTTGCTGTAAATTTGTATACAATGTTATGTCAAATAGGCTATTTAGAGTCAAATTAGAGTTAGGCCTACAGCCTATAGCTCGTCCAAGCTAAATTGTTAAGCTGGGTTAGTTCATGACTACCATAAACCAGTTTTAAATAAGTAGGCCTATTGGACAAAGATTGAGTCATAATAACTTACATATAAATAAAATTAAAGGAAAAGTTGTAAAACTTACATTTAATTGCGTGTCCATAGTGTCGATAAAAGAAAGTAAACCTCCTCCCACATTGCTTGCTCTTGAAAGTGGTCGTACAAACGAAGATTCAGTTTCATGTGACAGTGACACTGTTGAAGCTATGGACATGTCAGACTTTGAGGATAGAGCACTTCCTGGTCTTTGACTTCCAGCTGAACTTGGACCTTGCTCTGATTCAAAAGAGGGTACATAAACTTGCAACTTTCCCTCTCCCAGTCCTTCACCTGATTTCCTCCTACTTTCTGGTGGGGTTTGAATGTTCTGGGGCAGATTGGTGGTTTGACTTTCCAGATATTTTTTCAAATCTTCTGGACACTTAAAACATTTCTTTATGTGCTTTGTCATTTTGTTAACATTAGACTGTTTGTATTCTTTTGAACAATATTTACAAACTACACCTTTGTTCTTCTCTTTGAAAAAGTCCCAAGCTGGCCCTTTTTTCTTACCCATCTTTAATAAACACTTAAAACATGAATATCAATGTCCTTAAAACTCACAACACAAACTTCACACTATGTCCAACTATCAAGCAAAGCCAAAGGGTGTTGACTAAACAAACATCAGGTAGTGGGGTGAGACACAAACAAAGGATTGAGGCCAAGATGGAGGTGGGTTTGCAGTGATGCAAAACTAAAATGCCCAAAACTAAAATTCCCCATGTAGTATGAAGAAAAAACCAAAGAACTCAAACTGGGTGGTAATCAATCAAGGTATTCAGTAGGCTAGTAAGCCTAGGGGTATTTATTTAGTTTAGTTAAAACTCATTAGGAAACTAAATAATAAATATAAATACTATTAGATACAAAATATACATTTGTTTAATGTCTTTGCAATGATTATGAGAAAAAAATCATATCACACTTAACAAAAACTATGAAAGTTTTTACCCGGGACCTGGGTATTTATGTTGATCATGTTAAGGAATAAAATGCTTGTGGAACCATATTCAAAACTTTAAAACCCTTTATTTCACCTTTAGAGCATGGTATTTTTTAAAAAACAGTAAATATTCCCTAAATTTGATCAAAATCATTGATTCCCGGGTTTTGGGTATTTACTAGAGATGTGTCGCTGCAGCTGGAACTGCTTTGTTTCGACGTTCCGAGAATTAAAGGAGTTCCAACCGTTCCAACCTGACCAGCAATTCGGTTCCGATCGGAACTACTTTTCAAACCAGCTGCAGCCATGGCTGCAGCCCATTTTCTGTAACTGAAACGGGATGTTAGCTGCAGCTCGTTTTCTGTAACTGAAACTGGGAGTTACCGAGAAACCAAAACAGCTGCAGCGTAACCCCAGGCCTGGGCCTACTCTTTCATGTTGAGACAGGAAATTATTTATCTGATTTCTTTCTGCACATCCCTCCTGTACAGTCTCAATAGGACACTGATCGCGAAGACATCGCTTATCTGTTTTGAAATATTGGTTTTGTTTCCCTGCTGCATTCCACCTCTTGTATATAGTTTAATGCGTCCATATTGTAAATTTATTGCGTATTTCTAGTGTGCATTACAATTATTTGAAAATGTTTTTTTAAACAGTAACCACAATCGTGTGTTAAATATTTTACTAAATTCTATTTTTATTTTTTCAGTTAATTTAAATACTAAGCTATTCAAACTTGTTCATATAAGTTTTGTGTTTTTTAGTGGTTAACTCTAAAAATAATTTTACATTACAAGAGGTATGTAATGTAAAGAGTTATCTATAAAGATTAAAACAGCTCTTTAGCAAAGTTATATTAATTTTAAGAATCAGTTTTCTCTACAAACAATATATATTAAAGCAATTGAAAGTAAGTTAAGGCTGCAGCGTTTAGTTCCGAAAACAGCTGCAGCGTCTGACTGTTTTGAGACTCTAGTAACGGGGGCCAAACTAGCTGCAGCTGGAACTACTTTTGGAACAAGTTCCGCGGCCGCTAAGGAACTAGCTGCAGCTGTTTCGCTCATGTAACTGCTTGGCACATCTCTAGTATTTACCCAAATCTTGTTCAGAGTTAAAATACTTGTAGGGACCCTACTACAGACCTTTAAACACTTTTGATCATTGTTTTATCGTCCTTAGAGCATGTAGATTGCAAAAAGACTTGTAATTTCCCTGTAAACAAAATAAAAAACATAAATACCCAGGTTTTGGGTATTTACCCGGGGCCTCGGGTAAATACCCATTTTATATTTACCTACCCGCTGGGTATTTACCCGGCCCACATCACTATCACTTCATCACTTTGGTGTGGGTAATGCTCAACTCAGGGATTATGAATAATAATCGTCAATAATGCTCATCCAGCGATGTTAATAATATTTCTTGATCGCGAACTGCCCGTAAAGGCAGGCGACGATTCCCGAGCGCACGCATCTACGAGTAGCGGGCTGCATCCAAAGCCGTGCTGGCGCTGAGGTGGTAAGAAGTGGTTTTCCGCTGTTGGGGCATGGTCAAGCTAAAAAAAGCTGACAGAATGTGTCAGCTTAGTATTTGGCGGGATATCACGTTACTTTTTCTGCGATGGTCTGTGGGTAACTTTATCTATCGTTACTGTCAATTTATTGAGTTGTTGTTTATTTTTAATCATCGCTACAACAAGTGTGTGTGTTTGTGATAAATGGTCAAAAGTTGTGCAGCATACAACTGCATATCAAGATGGAAGACAGGAGGCAATATTTCTTTCCAATAGTAGTGAATGCTTGCTTAATATCTTTTACAGGGTTTAGTCTCGAAGGTCGACGACTAAACTTCTCAGGCATCATATTCTTCATAGTTTACGAGCTATTGATGTTTTTAATATTTTGTATAATGTGTGTTGCAATCTCATAAATAATTTGTAGGCGATAAAATATGCAGATTGGATTGTAAAACTCTTACCCTTCTAAAAATTAACAGTGATTATAAGAAAATGCAGATTTTAGGTGTTTAATAAAATGAAACAACAACACAATTTAAATTTTCTATTTCAAACAAACTTGTTACGTTCAAACGGTGTTTCCGTCTACAGTTTCTGCTTAGAGAGTGATCCTATATCTTAAAAACTTTCTCATTTATTGCAGAATAGTATTAAGATATTAAAACATTTATTTCGCTAATTTAAATATTGGCGTATTTTTTAATTAATAGACTTTTACTGAGATTATCCATTAATTACAAGTAACAAAACAATGAGAATTAAAATTAAAATTGGGTTAATTTGTTTGTTAATTTTATTAAACTCCTGAAATCTGCCTTTCTTTATAATTAGCCTACTGTTTATTTTATACGCTATACAAATGTTATGGTTCTATGTGCATATTTTCTTGCCTAAAATCTATTTATGAGTTTGCAATACACAGATTATATATATATATTAAAAACGTTAATAGCTCGTAAACTATGAAGAATATGAAAGGAAATTTCATTTTTGGTTGGAAATAATCGTTATATTATAACAAGCCTGCAAAGTTGGTCGTCGACTTTTGAGACACCGTGTATATTGATTCACTAAAGAATTTCGGTGTCGGCCCACTACATCGTTATTTCTCAACTGATTTGGACAATCGATGCGTCATTTTAAAGGTTTTTTTCACTGCAGATTAACATAAAAATTTAAAACTCAAAAATCCCACTTGTTTTTAGCGAATTTCCCCTATAGGGAAGAAGCTATTACCGTAGTCGGCATGGTAAGACTTAGGCCCGGGACCATAATAACTTTTCGTTTTGAGGTCCCCAGACCCCAAAAACACCATTCGTTCGAAACTGTATGTATATATATATATATATGTGTGTGTGTGTGTGTGTGTGTGTGTGTGTGTGTGTGTGTGTCCGTGGGTGCGATAACTTTCGTAAAAAAGGTCTGATTTTGATGAAATTTGGTATAAACGTGTAAAGCAATATTTATGACTTTAAGTTCGAAAACCAGCCAGGTCGCTCTATCCAAAAGGGTATTTTTGGGGGGTTTTGTACCCCAAAAATGGGTTTTTTGAATTTTGTACGTATAAGTTTAGAAATAGTCAAATTTTAGTTTTCACCACTGGATTCATCTTAAAAAAACACACAGTTTGGTATTTTGATCATTCCTCTACGTCAATTGGTTACCGAGATATTGAAAGTGCTAAACACAGTACGTTGTCTAATGTTATGGAGGAAAAGAAAAATTGTATATCTCACTTATTTATGAATGTACACTGACGAAACTTGGTATACGGCTTCATCTGGTTGTGGTGCATTGATATTTGCTCAAAAAAAATTGTTTATCAAAGGCTCCCATAGCAGCAAACCTGCAAACTCAGTCCCATGTTATTCTTATTAAATGCTATGTCCCCCTTAATTATGAACAAAAATGAATAAAAACTGGTATATGACTTCACCTAGTTGAGTTATATTGATATTAGCATAAAAATATATTTTTTGTGTTCCTTGATGCAGCAAACCTGCGTACTCAGCCCCAATGTTATTCTTATGGGGAATAATTAAAATTGTATATATAGCTTATTTGTGAACATATTTTTATGAAACTTGGTAAGGGGCTTTATTAAGACATTTATATCTCCATTTGAAATTCGCTGAGTATGCAGGTTTGCTGCGACGGGGGTATTAAAATATTGCTCCATGTGAACGGGAGAATGTTCTTGAAGGAACTCGGCCTTAGTTTGGGAATACCAGTTAAGAGTCTTCATCACCTTTGACAAAAGTTCGACCGTACAGTCTGGTTTGATTCCAAAGGACCTCGTATAGTCAGGTGCGCCAGGCTATGACGAGGGGCGAAGAGGGGGCTCTTTTCTAAAAACATCAGACCATCTACCACCGCGCCGCCACGCCGCCGGCCGTCGCGGTCGTCCTTCCCCGACTGCTATGCTACCCCAGCTCGCCATGTAGAGCTCGCCAAATGGACAGAAAACGGTCCGCGGCATTGTCAGGCCAGACGATAAGTGAGTAATCCCGAGCGGTGAGCGTGTTGTCGTTTACACTTTCCTGTACATCGTAATAATAATAAAACTACAATGAAACTTACATATTCATTTTCTGCATAAATTTCCGCATCCAACAGTAAAAATATATTTTAGTTTACAATTATGTGTAATTTTTAATAATAACAATACTAGAAAGCTGTAACAGCATGACATGAAAAACACAGCAAGCGAGAAACTTTTTTATTTTTGAGGTAGAAACAAACTTCCGGCGAGAAAGTTGTAGCTAATTAGATGATCTTAAATTTTCATTCAAAACAATTTTTGATATAACTTATAGTTTGTTCAATAATCCGATCTAAATAACCGCTATGTTCAGTTATAAGTGCGCCGTCGTCGCGGTCCACGGCTCCACGCTGTTCTACCACATCCAGCATAATTAAATGATCCTCATTTTACTTAGATTTTCACCTGTAAAATATTAATTATGTACATTTTACTCCATCTTGTATTGAGATTACCGTTTTTTAACATAGCTTTCGATTTTGATAGAAAACTCAGTTATCGAGATGTAATTAGGCTCATGAGGAATCTTATAATTTGATTTGTAAAGTAAATTAGACAGTAAATAATAAGAGACTTACTTGTATGAAAGAATAAAACATTATTTGATAAGATAAACATTATCCGATTAGTGATTAGATATTTTACTCGTGAAGCAACAACTTTTTTGAATCAATAATGAAATAAAATACTTCAGTAAGAAAACATAACGTTGCCTTTTATAAAACAAAACTTACATCCTTTTAAACTATCTGTTACTTAAACATTTATTCCCCCTCCAAATATGAAAGC
Organism: Allygus modestus; assembly: GCA_963675035.1. NCBI lineage: Eukaryota > Metazoa > Arthropoda > Insecta > Hemiptera > Cicadellidae > Allygus > Allygus modestus. The sequence continues at coordinate 315,211,271 of OY776112.1, forward strand.
TTCTTAGTCGTAAATGATATAGCTACAAATTTGATTAAAATGACGAATAAATATATGTTTTATATAAAAACTTAAAACTAATCCTCTATATCAGCAATATAACCAATCCTATACAAATGTGTTTGGCAGCGGAACCTATCAAGGAACTTGAATACGAAGGATGCTTAGTTCAGGGTTTCTACAGAATTTCAATTTTCTATTTCCCTGACTTTCCCTGACCCTTCTGTCAAACTCCCCTGACCAACTTTCATTATACGTCTTCGCAATCTTGCTTTATAAACAAGCGTGTGTGCATAGTTATTAGTGAATTTCCTTTGGAAAGTGAACTATTTTACAAGATGTTAATAATAAACTCCTAGGAATCCTTAGATCATTAGCCAACAATTGGGACTTCACCTGAAAAATACTGCTACAACAGATTGTATACAACCTGGAGCAAACATTTCCTCAGTTTTGTCATCATCGGGGATCAGATGGAAAATAAGAAGCACCGAATTATCATGTAAATTTTGTATGATTCCTCAGAGTAAGTTATTCTTGTTGTGATAATGACCCTCATAACCTACTTTGAGACTTAACAAAGATTACAAAATTAATTTTGAGAAGTAGCATTAAGGTTTAATAGTAATCAGTATTGTCTATAAGCTACAAAATTATTTTCATATCTTTAGCACGTGGGGTCGATACTTAAAATAAGCTTTATTACTGGGTTCCCTGACTTTCCCCGTCCTTCCCTGACCAAATTTCAATTCCCCGACTTTCCCTGACTTCCCCTGACAGTAGAAACCCTGTAGTTGTTAATAAACCTTTCTACCGAAAATATAAATTGAATAATATAGAATCAATGTTTTTATCTCAAAACTCAAAACTAAGCCTCTCCAAAAGCCTTACAATAGTTGTTATATAGTTTGGTTTCATATCAAAAATTAAGGAATGTATCGATTCAAGCAAATATGGCAGATATAGAGTATGTAAATTATTATTTTTTCGATACAAATCAAGGTTAAGTACGTGAAGATCGAGATATTTATACTAATATTGAAAACTACACGTGTTTTACGTCATAATCAGAGGTTAAATACATTTGAATTTAGTACCAAAAGCTAAAGAATTTATCCTGTGATATGATTCCGAAAACCATTTTAAAATAAAACATTCCTCGTGCCGTAAACCTCATTTAACTCATTTATTTATTTATTTTACCCAGAAAGGGTACTCGGTTTAAGAAAGTATGCTAAAACCAATATATATACAGGGTGTCTCTGAACTCTCTACCAACCTTTTCAGGTATTATTCCTGGACCATAGACAAGCCAAAATATCATATTCAAAATTTCGAAAACTCAAAAGTTACTCGTATAGCCGCCATTTTGTTTTTTCACATAGGAAATTTTAATTCGAGAACGGCTAGTTATAATTAAATGAAATTTGGTATTTAGCTTTATTCCCTAAATACCTAATTACAGAAAAAAATGATTTTTTTACAATCATTAATTTCAAAATGGCGGCTGCCTAAAAATATCAAACGTAAATATCTTAAAAACCGCTCATAGTAAAATAATTACATTAATTACGTTTTATTTATAGAATTTAATTGAAAATCTAATGACACCAAATTTACGAAAATCGGTTCATAAATAACGGAGAAAATCCATTTTTAAGATATTGCATTCTTGTCAATATCAACTGTTATCATGTGACATCGCTGCTAGTGAGCCACGTCGATCAGCTGTTTCAAGTATAATCCACCAAACAGCTGATTAAAACATTAACCAGCTGTTATTAAGTTCATTTGCACCAATCACCTGATTGATACCCTTACGATTCCCAGGGTTCACTTTGCGTGGAGACTAGTGATGGTCAAAACCAGAAATTTCGAATCTCGAAACCGAAACCGAAACTTACAAAATCGAATCTCGAATCTCGAAACTCAAATCGCGAAACCCTATTTACTTGCCTGGGTATGGTTATGAAAAATAAATCCAGAAAAATTAATTAAAACTAATTATATATTTTGGTTAGAGTTGTTCTTTCAGAAATAAAAAATCAATAATCCAAAAAGGTGAAGGTAGACGACCGATGACAGTAGGCTTTTGACCTTTGCATTATTGATCGAAACATGGGCGTGATTTCTGTTAAAAAAACAACAATAAAGACACAAAAAATCTCAGCAGTTTCGAGTTTTGATTCTCGAAACTCACCGATCGAATCTCGAAACCGAAACTTTTCCAAAGTTTTGGTGGTTTTGAGATTCAAGTTTTGGTTTTGACACATCACTAGTGGAGACGATTGTGGACAGCAGTGAAACGTTTTGGCAGCAGGACATTGTCTATTGGGGAAATAGTCGCTATACAACCTTCTCGCTTCATTTGCATTTCCAAATGCAGCTCCATAATAAAAATGCATATCGCAATACTCTGCAACACTATAATTAGCCATTTATCAATAAATATGAATACTGAATACGTTAACACAGATTAATATTAAAATACCCCCGTCGCAGCAAACCTGCGGACTCAGCGAATTTCCAATGCATAATATTTGTCTGAATTCCACATAAAGCCGCAAACCAAGTTTCATAAAAATATATTCACATATAAGCGATTTTAATTATTCTCCATAAGAATAACATTGGTAATGAGTATGTAGGTTTGCTGAAACAAGGAACAGAAACAATTGGTTTTCATGCAAATATAAATAGAATTTAACTAGGCGAAGCCACATACTAAGTTTCATCGATATTCAATCTTAAACAAGCGATATATGACATTCTAGTTATTCTCCTTAAGAATAACATGGGGGCTGAGAACGCAGGTTTGCTGCAACAAGGAACAGAAAAATGGGTTTTTATATAATTATCAATATAACTCAACCAAGTGAAGCTACATACCAAGTTTTATTAATTTATGTTCATAATTAATGGAGTCAGTACATTTTACTTATTCTCCATAAGAATAACATGGGGGCTGAGTACGCAGGTTTGCTGCTACGGGAATAATAAAAAAAAATCAATTTTTTGTGCAAATATCAATATACCAGTACCACTTGAAGCCACATACCAAGTTTCATCAACATACATTCATAAGTAATCGAGATATCAAATTTTATTTATTCTCCATAAGGATAACATTGGACAACGTACTGTGTTTAGCACTTTGAATATCTCTGCAACGGTTGGGCGTAGAATCACAATTTAAACACCAAAATGATTGTTTTGTGGAACTGAACAGATTGGTAAAAGCAAATGTGAAGTTTACATTAAAATAAACTGAGGAAAAGCCAAAAACCTTTTTCCCATAAGATTAACATGGGAGATTTTATGAGCAGGTTTTTTTGGATTTTGTCCGCAACCACTTAACCTAGGTTAATAATTCAAAATACTAAATTATTTGTTTTTTTAAGCTCTATAACATGGTCAAAACCAAAATTAAGTTTTTTAAAAATTTTAGGGTGAAAAATGCAAAAAACTGATTTTTGGAAAATTTAAAACCCCCATAAACCCCCCTTCCCATGGTCCGATTTTTCTGGTTTTCGAACTTAAAGTCATGAATGTCATTTTACACATTTGAGCCAAATTTCATCAAAATCGGACGTTTTTTACTCAAGTTATCGTGTTAACGGACACATATATAGATATATATATACATATATAAAAATTTGAACGAATAGTGTTTTTGGCATCTGGGGACCTCAAAACAAAAAGTTATCATGGTCTCGGGCTTAAGTCTTACCATGAGACCTACGGTAATAGCTTCTTCCCTATAGGGGAAATTCGCTAAAACAGTACACTGATTAACAATAAGCAACATACAGGAAAAAGACACATTGTAACAGGAAACTGTAATAATTTTAACAATACATTGATCAATCAGCTGTTTAGTGGAATTATACTTGAAACAGCTGATCGATGTGGCTCACTAGCAGCAATTTCACATGATAACAGTTGATATTGACAAGAATGCAATATCTTAAAAATGGATTTTCTCCGTTATTTATGAACCGATTTTCGTAAATTTGGTGTCATTAGATTTGCAATTAAATTCTCTAAATAAAACGTAATTAACGTAATGTTTTTTACTATGAGCGGTTTTTAAGATATTTACGTTTGAAATTTTTAGGCAGCTGCCATTTTGAAATTAATGATTTTAAAAAAATAATTTTTTCTGTAATTAGGTCTTTAGGGAATAAAGCTAAATACCAAATTTCATTTAATTATAACTAGCCGTTCTCGAATTAAAATTTCCTATGTGAAAAAAACAAAATGGCGGCTATACGAGTAACTTTTGAGTTTTCGAAATTTTGTATATGATATTTTTGGCTTGTCTATGGTCCAGGAATAATACCTGAAAAGGTTGTAGAGGGTTCAGAGACACCCTGTATATATCTACATATTTAACAAAATTCCTGATTTTTGTTCACTCACTTCCTGAAGTTAATACTTAACCGATTTTGATGATTCTTTTCTATAATCAATATGAAGTTCCTAAAAGATACTGTGCTGACATTTCATGTGTTGTTTCGAAACACTAACTAAATTGAACCTTATAGACGGCCACACACTACTGGACTTTTCCCGAACAAGTCATCGGACCAGACATCAGACCGAGCAACAAGCGCTCTCGAGGCGGTTTTTTGACGAAAGATCAGTGAAAGATCGGTCCGCTGTCTTGTTCGGGGTCTGGCTCAGGGTTCGATAGTGAACTGTATGGTACCTCCATACGCTGCTCCGAGCGCCGGCGCCGTCACGAGCCCCGCCGCTAGCGGTGGGGCATAATTGTTTAAAAATGAATAAGTTTTGTTGTAACATTTTAAATGTTAGCAAAGTTATGGTATTTGTTATATGTTCCTTTATTAGTGAATTTCCTTTGGAAAGTGAACTATTAGCATGACCCGCACGGTGAAACTTAAGCCCGGGACCACCATAGAAGTTCCTAACGTGACCCCCTGAACAGGTTTTGGGGGGTCGTTCAAAATTTTATATATATATGTATGTATATATATATATATATACATATATATATATATATATATATGTGTATGCACTCTAGCGGTCGCATTTTTTGTCCGATTTATTTCAAATTTGGTAGGGACGTTCCTTTCTATAACCTGTTGGACAAGTTCGTTGGGCAAAACAATCGGAAAACTGTAAACCCATTTTGTGGGGATTAATCTTTCAAATTTTGAGTTTTTTGGCCCAAAAAGGGTCAGAAAAGCCCCAGATGTAAAATTCATGCAAGTTAAAAGATGGTAATTAGAAAGACGAAAGTTTTAAGCCCTCTCTCGTCATTCTAGCATAAATATTTACCGAGTTATTAAAGAAAATGTGTATCGGGTAAACACAGTACGTTGTCTTATGGGGGGTTTTACACTAGAAAAGCCTGTTATTCCTTTGTTAGAGTACTTTTATTATCCCCAGCAACCTCACGCCTACTTTCAAGCCTGTCTGGACCTTCTCCTAACCTTATAAGGCGTAAAAATGTATTCCCAGCTTTGCAAGTAAATGAAACCAGGGGTATCAGAACAGCCAAAAAAACAATGTTTTCAGATTTCAATAAAAAATTGGACAAATGGATGTTTTTACACTGATTTTGAGTTTTACAAGTTTTTATGTGGAAATTCACTTCCCTCACGTCAGCGTGCTGCGTGCTGCGTGCGAACTCGTTACATTCAATTTATATGTATTTGTTACCATATTCAATTTGTTATAAATTGCATGTCGCATTAGTTTTTTATTTACTAAATTATTACAACCTCGTTATTGTTGTTACAATCCTTCTACAAATAACTCTATATAGTTGATGAAACCCTTATCTTAATATGTGGTCAGATAAACCATATTCTTCAGTTTAGAGTGTAAAAAGCGTATTATTGTAAAAATCAACACCAACCAAAAAGCGTAAACACCAACCATGTAGGCCGATTGTAAACTAATTTATGAATTTTCATTTACTAACTCACCTGTTACGCTCTTTGTGACCATTACAAAAATATTTGAGATTCTTGCACTTTAGGTGGTCCCCAAAAAGATGTCTGAGTGTCTCAAAGGAGGGTTAGGGGGTCGAAACGGGCTGTTTATAGCGTGACGTAATTTATGCATGGCCCCTAACCTAAACATCAGGATGAAAAGTATTGTAATCAGACAGTATTTAAGTATTTAAGAGATGATCTCAACAGTTTGGGGTGAAACCGTCTGATTACACTTTTATTTCTAAAATTACTCATTCTGCTGAATTTATAAATGTATTGAGTAAAAAACTAAAATACACTCACCTCGTACGTTGTTGTTGGCGCCATTTCACAATACCAACATTTATAATTATTTGTTTACGCTTGGCGTTTGAAAACAACCCACCCTTTTTTGACCGTCTCCTTCCCATGCTTCACATCGACAAAAACTACAGGAAATAAAATAAAACTGAAGATCTGCGAACTGAGTACACTTCAGACTGCACGTTATCCACGGCACAGAAGGAAAAGGGCGGGAGCGGGAAACTAGGCCTACTGTAGCGCGCCTCGTGGCATTGTGTAAAAGCAGCCCTCGATAGATTTGTCGGTGACGTATTAGGAAGTATACTTATATCACGACAATCACTGTCTATGAAATGTAGCAGAGCGATTTAATGAGCAGGAAGATCCAGACGGAACGTTTACCCAAACCTCTCAGACTTATATATTCTTTAAAACATAAGAACTAGCCCGTTATAGACATTTTTTCTATGGTAGCCTTCTAGCCTACATGATTGGTTTGGAACTAAAGCAAAATCTCTTTGCACATTATTTTATAGGTGAGATATTTGAAATAAAACAACGTTTTTAATTAATTACTGGTTTGTAAATAATTAAAATTAATAAAATAAAGATTTTATTTAAAAATTAATAAAATAATACATTTCTTACGTAAGATGAATCGCAACCATAGCACTGACGCAGATTTGTAATCCTCATATCCAACTTTGGAACACGGACAATGAATCTCAGAGATTTCGAACGTGTGTAGGATGTTTAAATCAATCTTTGTGTGCTTGTGTGAGTGAAAATGACAATGTTTGTAGAAAGGCTAGTAGCGCCATAGACGGCTTTGTTCGCCGGCCCCGTTTTTGCCTAAAACACGCTCTCGTAGTACCCTGTTTCCGTCGCAACCTACAAACAATTGTTGATGGGATAAATTTCTGCGTACATTTCGAATCTTACTGCTTCTTTCTATAACCTAAAAATTTCAAAATTATTTATGGAAGCATTTTTAAATAATTATGAAAATCAAGTAATTTTGGCTAATTTTGATAGATTTTCTCGATGCTAAATTATATATTTTTCAATATTATGAGGTTATATAAAAAGAGACACACTCTTCGTGATAAGTTTAAGAGTATTTATGAGAAAATCGGTTGAAAAATGGTGTCAGAAACAGGGTACTACGAAAGCATGTTTTTAGCTTTTTTCGCGAGGGTGATGAAGACTCTTAACGTGTGGTCATGGAATTTGTACCAATTTAAGCTTGAACATTCCGATACTCTACCAAATTATTGTCATATTTATTATTGAATGCTTGAATGCATTTTCAAGGAACCCTGTTCAGAAACCATATTTCAAACTTGGAATTTTCTTATGGCAGCCAAGAGTTAAGATTCATTAAAATTATAGGGACCTTACTTTATAAAACAGTTTGTTTTTCGTATGATAAGATAAAAATTAACTTGTTGCCTATAGGCTAATAAAAACAAATTAGATATCAGACAGAAGCTGAAAATGTTGCCAAAACATTTAATTTCTTTCATTTACAGTAATATGTTTTGAGATATTTGTTAATTTAAACAATATATATATCTTTTTAAATAATACTGTTGTTTTCATTCGTCTTTCATTACAAATTGTAATAAGTGTCAGTCTTTACAGACATTTAAATAAGGTGAACATGTCGCAGTCGCTTACGGGGTACACAGCATATTAGTATACTTAACAAGTCGAATCAATCACCTTAATAAATTTACATAATTGTAATTAATGTAATGTATTTGATTTTTATTCAACAATTACATCTTCAGAATGATAACTCACAATGTGTTATGTCTTAAAAGCAAATTGATACGCTTAAAGGGGACGAAAAGGTGCCATGGCAATGTTATAGTAATGCGCGGCTGGAGGCTTCTGCCACCTCTGCGCCTTCAAATTCAAAAACGCAACCACCGGCGGTCGGCCTGGCTCTTGAAACTGCAGCTGCCAATCCAGTAGTATTATTAACATCGCTGTGCTCATCTCATTGTAATCCATAGAATTGCTTTTACATCCACAAACAAAAGTTGGAAAATGGTAGTATAGGCCCGTTACTAAACTAAACGTAGTGGGAAATTAAATAGTCCCTTTGATTGGTATTTATAGGATGTCTGTATTATTTGTTTATACAAAGTCAAAATTATTAATTAATTAAAATCAAAATTGAACAGTTTAGGACCTCTTTCTTTGAACACTTTCGCTGCTGCAAACATGTTTAATCATGAAATTTGCATAAGTTTCTATGTTGAGACAAAACCCTGATCGGGGTCCGCAGCAGCCAATGCGTAAAGAGTTTAAATGCTCTAATCAAAATGGCCACTGGCGTTGAAATGCAATAAAAACCCTTTTGCTAATTTTATTTACGTATTTGTGACTATCAATTTCTTGCAAGGAACTTAAAATTATGAATTTCAGATAAGACAAGCAGGAAGGTGATGTTAACCAAATCACCTTAAACTACTCATTGAATTCACTAATTCTCTTTAACATTAACATTTTACATGTTACTATACCTCCAAGACAGCTTAGGTAAGCTATCAATTTGTAGAAATCTAATGCAAATGTTTTATTACTGAAAACGCTAAATCCTGAATTTTAGTTACAACCTTATGTAATGATAACTTACAGGTTTATAGCAGTTGAAAAGCTTTCTGTGAGTTCAGGTACAAACAAGTTATTTTTTTATATGACTCATTGTTTCTTGATCATTAACATAATTTGGATAACCTTTTATTTTGGAAATGTATGTTACTAGTGAAACTTCATGATTCATGGGCTATAAATTAATTTTCCATATAAACTAATAATAAAATAACTCAGTACCGTCAAACAGGGCTACTTTGTAACAAAAATGTTTAATTTTTGCTCTAACTTTTTTATTTTTCAAGATATGTCAATGGTTCTACTACTTAAGCACTATTCAAATGTGTCCTTATAAAAATTAGACATTCAAGTTAAAACGAGTTCGCACGCAGCACGCTGACGGTTAGGAAGTGAATTTCCATTTAAAAACTTTTAAAACTCAAAATCAGTGTAAAAACATACATTTATTCCAATTTCTATTAAAATCTGAAAACAGTGATTTTTTGACTGTTCTGATGCTCCTGGTTTCATTTACCTGCAAAGCTGGGAATACAATTGTGCGCATTATAATGTTAGGAGAAAGTCTAGACAGGCTTGAAAGTAGGCGTGAGGTTGCTGGGGATGATAAAAGTACTCTAACAAAGGAATAACAGGCTTTTCTAGTGAAAAACCTCTATAAGACAACCTACTGTGTTTAGTCGAAACACATTTTCTTTAATAACTCGGTAAATACGTATGGTAGAATGACGAGAGAGAGCTTAAAATTTTCACCTCACTAATTCTCATCTTTTACATACAGGGCTTTTCTGACCCTTTTTGGCCCCAAAAACTCAAAATTTGAAAGATTAATTCCCAAAAAAGGGGTTTAGAGTTTTCCGATTGTTTTGCCCAACGAACTTGTCCAACTGATTACAAAAAGAAAAGTCCCTACCAAATTTTAAGTAAATCGGACAAAAAATGTGACCGCTAGAGTGCAAAAACACATATATATATATATATTTATATACATATGTCTATATACATATATATATATATATCAAATTTTGAACGACCCCCCAAATCGTGTTTATGGGGTCACGTTAGGAACTTCTATGGTGGTCCCGGGCTTAAGTCTCACCGTGCGGGTCATGCTAATGTTCACTTTCCAAAGGAAATTCACTAAAAAAAACACACACAAAAAATGCCTGCCCAGAGTTTCCTCGCTATGGAGCTTCATTGTAACAGTGTATTGAAATACATATTGCTTCAAAACAGTCTGTAATGGGGCTACATTGGAACAGGTCCTAGAAAGCTGGGGTTATTCCAGACATTTTGGTGCAACTTCCATGTTTGTATCATGAATGGTATAGGAGGTAGGTATGAATGGTAGGCCTTTTTTTTAAAAAAAACCTACCACCGAATTTTGGAACTTTACAAGGGTTTAAAAAAAAAATCTTATCCATGAGAAGGTAATGAATTAGGCAGTTAATAAAACATACTCTCTGTACCCAAAGAGTTGGGAACTAGACAACAAATATAACAATAGTTTATGTGACCTGGTTTTTTGTCACATCCGGTAAATCGTCGGCGAATAAACAATACCGCCTATCTGCAACTTTTGGGTGAATTGAGTTATTGATGCCAGCGCATTCTGTGGGTGAAAACGCAAACTATGCCGCACAGTTTACTGTTAAAATCCGACAGATACCGCTTCAGGAGCCTCTGAAACAATACCGCCTATCATGATGTTGTTGAAAATACCGCATAACTACGCAGTCGCCATTACATCATGCTATGCAACAGGTGAGCGCCATCTTATATAACTTCTACAAAATTAACTTGTAGGTTTTATCACATTTCTTAGTCTAAGCTTAACAGTTATAAGTTAAAAGTTATCTTATTAAGTATTAGTTTTACTTGAATTCAATGGATGTCGAAGATATTCCATCATAAAAAAATGTCTGCAGATAAGCGGTATTAATTTCAATCGTAAGGTGTAGTTACGCGGTATTGTCAATATGGTTGAATGGATTTATTTTCACTATCAACCATTAACCAAACAGTTCTATTTTATTATTATTTCATTTAACACGTTCTTTTCATTTTTAATTAACCATACAAACTAATTTACTGTTCGTTTTTTCAGACGCTAATATGGCACTTAATGACGAGGAGATTTATGAAGAAATTCTCTATTGCAGTAGCCCTACCTTGGACAGTGAACCAAACGATTTTGTGAATGCTGCATTAGTAGAAGGTAATCTATAATAAATTGTGTCAATATCTAAACATTTTATAATTATATTTAACCCTACTTTGTTTTTTATTTTAATGGGACTGTTACTGACTATCTTACATGTAAGATGTATGCCTATGTACATGGGGCTGAGCCGCTATTTTAGTAGTTCTCTTCACTGGAAAAGGGAGTGTCTGCTGGGTACCTTTTTTCTTCTAACAGCTCCTCTAGTTACTTCCCTTTCAATGCTCTTTTATTTCTGATTTTCTTTACAAGCTCTTGAATTTTTTTCTGATTCTGAACAAATTTTTGTTGCTAAGAGACCGGGTAAATCTATATTCTTTATTTATTTTAAATAACTTATAATCAAGCTAGGAAAAAAATAGTTACACCGTTGTAAACACTAGATTTAAATTAATAAAAATGGACAAAAGATTTATTTTACTATGTTTTAGCATTTGTTTTGAGTAACAGTCCACTTAATAACAATACATTTTAAAATGTCGCTGCGGTGTTATAGATCATGTGGACAAGGAAATGGTCGTTAATATGTTTTAAGGGAGTGGATAAAATATAATAGTGCAAAATTAAAGATTATTGTTATTAATTTCAGATGGAGTAAAAAGATCAGAAGAAAATGGTTCAAAAAGTCAAAATGATGAGACCAAACAATTGGATGATCCACCAGATGCTACACCTGAATTAGCAGATACTGAAGTGTTTAATGATGTAGCCAGTTTTGCTGAAGGTATTGAAAATATCATTGGTAAAACTAGTAGGCCTATTGTAAAATTTGGTATTGAATGAACCCATGTTTATAATAATGTATTCAAAATTCATGAAGAAAACACCCCTTAAATCAGAATCGGTAAACTCATTTATGATAACTGTTTGATTATCATACCAATTTTGTTTAAAGGTTATCTTGTTCATCAATTTTTTTCAACATACAGTATTGTAAAACCATTGACTTTTAAAGAATACTAGGTAAAACCTTGACCTAATATTCAAAGTCAATGGTAAAACCCTAAATTAGGCTAGGTTAAATTATTGAGGGTAATTTAAAAATACACTCATATGATACAGTTAAAAATTAAACATTTTAATATGAGTAACATGTACACGTCATTGTATTTCACTTATAGATATTTGTTTCATTTCCAACATAAATAAATGTAATAAAAGAGTTTTTTTCTCATCTAAATATATTTTCCTATTAAATGTCTGCTGTCATAATCCATTACAGCCTACCTTTTCCTTTAAGAAAGTTGTAATCACATTGAAATTATATGCTTGATAATTTGTTTAAAATATTAGCTTAATATTTTAATATTAATTTATATATTTTTTTTTAGTTGGAGAAAATATACTCATTGACGAGATGTTAACATCCAACATTGAGATGAACTGGAATAACATGCCTATTGTTATAATACCAGAGGGTGTGGATGCAGCTGACTACTTAAGTGAAGTTCTTGATGGTAACCACTACTTAAGTGAAGTTAGTGATGCTAACATTGAAAAAAATAATGAAACAGATTCACTTGAACACAATAAAAGTTGTTTGTCTGGTGTCATCGAGCAGAATGTATCCGAACATAAGTCAGAAGTATTCAACGAAGAGGCAAATGATAACATTACGAGAAATGAAATAACCGACCAGCAAGACAGTTCAGATCCTGAATTCAACGTTGACAACATAATGGAATCAAACTCTGATTCCGACTTAGAAGATGAACCTGAGGCAAGAATTGAAAGTCGTCAACAAAATAATCCAGAGACCTTTCCATCACCGAACCATCATAATGATGAAGAAGAGACCCCTGTGTTACCCGAGCGAAAGAGGAAAAAGAACAATCAAAGTAATTGGAAAAAGAATATTAATAAGAAACTCAGGATGAGTGGCAAAGCATACTTGGGCTATCGAAGGACCAAAGACGGTGTAGTGTTCCATGATAAAGACAGAGGTGAACGAAAAATAGGACCACATTGTGGTTCAAATAAGTGTCGCAAATCTAAAAATAGACATTGTTTTAGTTTCACTCAGGAACAAAGAAAATCGATTTTTAATAACTTCTGGGCTGGAATGAACTGGGATCAGAGAAAAGTTTTCATTGTAAACATGGTGGTTAAAACTAGAAAACAAAGAAAGACCACCGATGAAGAAAAAAACAGCAGAAGAAATGAGACATTAAATTATTTTCTGACTGCTGATGGTGTCAAGAAGCAAGTATGCCAAAAAATGTTTTTGCAAACACTCGGTATCAAGCAGTGGACGGTCCGCTATTGGGTTTCTGGCGATCAGTATGTAGGTAAAGAGCCTCTTGAAAACCACACTTCAGCTGGGATGGTCCCACAAGGAACGACTACCAGACCATCTTCAGCCAAAAAGTTTAAAAAACCACAGGCAAAAGAGTTTGCTAAACAATTTCTCGACAACATTGCTAAGTTACCATCTCATTATTGTAGGCACGACTCAACACGTCTTTACCTTGAACCAATGTTTCGTAATTTATCTCACCTTTACAACGTATATAAAGATAAATGCTTAGAAGAGTTCCAACAAGATTCTAAATCCTTTATACTAAGCAGGTTTACCTTTGAGAAATTGTTCAAAGATATGAACTTAGCTCTTTATCAATCAAAGAAGGACAGATGTGATGTTTGTATAGGATTTGAAGTAGGCAACATCACCGAAGAAGATCATAAGATGCACATCAAATTGAAAGAAGAAGCTAGAGAGGAAAAGGATAAGGATAAGAAAGAGGCAAAGGAAAACAAATGCATTGTTTACTCGTCTGATGTGCAAGCTGTTAAATTATGCCCATTTCTCAATGCTAGTGCATTATATTACAAGACAAAGTTGAACATACACAATTTTACCATGTACAATTTGGCCTCCAAAGATGTTCAGTGTTTTTGGTTTGACGAAACAAGTGCTGAACTTGTAGCCTCGGTTTTTGCTAGTTGCGTGATAGACACTTTAAAGACACAGTTTGCTACAAACCCAAAGCCAATAGTTCTTTGGTCAGACGGTTGTCCCCCTCAAAATAAAAATGCGGTTTTCGCCAACGCTCTGCTGCACTTTGCAGTTGCAAATAAAACTACAATTGAACAAAAGTTTCTGTTAAAAGGTCACACTCAGATGGAGTGTGACTCGGTTCACAGCACAATTGAAACTGCCCTGAAGGATGTGCCAATATACCTGCCAAGCCAATATAGTCAAGCAGCATTGAAGGCAAGGCAAATCCCCTTTCCGTACCAATCAAAATACCAGAGCTATTCTTTTTTCAAAGACTTCTCAAAACAGAACACCTTGATTTATGATTCAATTAGGCCGGGCAGTAGAAAAGGAGACCCGACTGTTTATGACATTGTTGCTATAAAATACAATCCTAACGGGAAGATTGAAACGAAGTTGAACTTCAAATCAAACTATCAAGAGTTGCCAAGACGGCCCAGATCAAACAACTTCACCAATGAGTTCTTGCCTTTGTACCGAAACAAACTTCCAATCAAAACGTCAAAGTTCAAACATCTTCAAGAACTGAAGTGTGTTATTCCAGAAGATTGTCATCCGTTTTACGACTCATTACCTCATACAGCCTGAGTGGAAGTTATTCAAGTAGGCCTAGTGGAGTTGCTCAAACTTGGAAAAGACTGAACTATGTACCTAACATTTTAGTGTTATAATGGATCTCAGGGTACGATATTTGTATCTGTTTATATATAGCCATACAAATTAATAATTTTTACGATTTACATACAGTAGTTCACTCATATTTTTTACAATAATAATAAACACAACTGTTCCTACCAATCTGTGTCAATGTTTTACCGTTTGTAAATACCGCCTATATGGTTACCTTATTACATAAATTGAAAGCTAATACCGCCTAAGTGCAAATAACAATACCGCTTATCTACAAACACGAAAAAAATACATGGCAATACCGCCTAAGTGCTTTAATAAATTGACGAAAGGCAAATATTGTATCAAATATATTATAAACCATCAACAACATGGTTCATTAGTTTGTTCAAAATAAATGCAAGGGTTTATACTTATCCGTAATCAAAATAATCAGGTTTTTGTGGCTCCTGTAAAGTTACCCAAACTGTAGATAGGCTGTATTGTTTATTCGCCGACGAAATGTTGGCTCCAGAAGTGTTGGTCGCCACGCCCTTTCAGATAACAATCTGCTGCAGCTGTAGTATGTCACAGTATTGAATGTTCAAACCATCAAACTCGTAGTACTGGAGTACCAGTAAACCTCTCCTGTTCAGTTTGGGTTCATCTAGCACCGCTACCACATCCGAAAAAGGGACATTAAGGTCTTCGTCACATAGTTCGGGCAACTGAAAAACGTTAGCGACTGACCTGTTAGGCCACTGATCGGGTACCGAATGTTTATTTATTTTTTTTATTTTTTGATTCATATTATGTTAACATTATTGATATTTTTTGAACTGCAAAAAGTGCAGCTCCAACATACATAAACTTAAGCATTTAAGTACTTATGCAAGTCCACTTTACACAACAAAGTTTGGGTGACATTTATTTTAATGAAAAAAAGTACCTTAGGTTATTTTTTATTTTTTAGGTATAGCCAAAATGATTTTTTCCCTTAAAGTATAAGAGTTTAGCTATAATTTTTTATGTTATGAAAATTACATGTTATATGATATTTATGATTTTAAGACATTTTAAAAGTTTGTCCAAGGTAGCTTCCACGTCCAAAGTAGCCCCCACGTCCAAAGTAGCCCCCACGTCCAAAGTATGACGGTATGCTAAACCTTGTTGTAGCTATACTTTTTTGACCAAGTGTCACCTAGAGGTATTTTGTAAACACTGACAACGACTTGACACAGCACATCCCAAAAATCTGGTCTAAATAATTTTATCATACCTTACAGAACAATTATAAAAGTTACTAAAGTAAAAAGTTAATCAAAATGTACTGCATATAACAACCCTTTCGGATATTGGCATTTAAATGATTTTATGGTAACGCAAAGCTAATTGAAGAAATAATATGTTATTACCAGGTTTATAATTGGTGGCTTTACGAATTACCTGAGGCTTAGAAGGAAGTAAGTTATTTTAGGATCTGATAAAGAACATAAGTTAAACCTCACAAGAGAATATACGTTATTTGCGATCTCCCTCAAATGGTAAAACCTAAACTAATGTTTCATAGTTGCCCATAGTAACAGGTTATGCATGCTACTGTCATCTATCACTTGTAGCTGGTTATACAGTTCGGCAATTCGTTATCTTCAATTGTCTAGCTATCATATTATCTCAAACAATTTTTTTTGATCCAAAGACCATTGGTCAGTATACCAGAGCGTAACAATGACGTCCAGAACATAGAAATACCCCTTAGCAGCAAACCTGCGCGTACCCAGTGAATTTTCAATGCATACATATGTATTTTAATACTACATAAAGCCACATACCAAGTTTCATCAATATACATTCGTAAATAAACGATTTATGACATTTTAATTATTCTTCATAAAAATAGCATGGTAGTTGAGTATGCTGGTTTGCTGAAATAAGGGACATAAAAAATGGGTTTTATACAAATATCAATATACCTCAACTAGTTAAAGCCAAATACCAAGTTTTATTAATTTATGTTCATAGTTAACGGAGATAACATTTTACTTATTCTCTATAAGAATAAAATGAGGGATGAGTACGCAGGTTTGCTGCTACGGGAACTGTCAGCCAAAAAATGTTTTTTTTAGCAAATATCAATAGACTACAACGGTATGAAGCAATACACCAAGTTTTGTCAGGATCAGTTGATAAATAAGCGAGATATACAATTTTTCTTATTCTCCATAAGAATAACATTGAACAACGTACTGTGTTTAGCACTTTCAGTATCTCTGTAACCAATTGACGTAGAGCAATGATCAAAACACCAAATTGTTTTGTTATTTTGAGCTGAATTCAATGGTCAAAAATAAAATTTGATTTACTAAAATATATGTAAAAAACTCAAGAAACTCATTTTTGGGGTACAAACCCCCTCCATAATATCCCTTTGGGTGGAGCGATCTGGCTAGTTTTCAAACTTGAAGTCATAAATGTTGTTTTACATGTTTGTACCAAATTTCATCAAAATCGGATCATTTTTACGAGAGTTATCGCACCCACGAACACACATATATATTTATATATTTTGAACGGATGGTGTTTTTGGCATCTGGGGACCTCAAAAGAAAAGTTATCATGGTCCCTGGCCTAGGTCTTACCATGCCGACTACGATAATAGCGTCTTCCCTGTAGAGGAAGTTCGCTAAAAAAAATGTATAGGATAATGATTGACAGTGTATTGGAATTTACAAAAATATTATTTTATGGGAAAATCGTTTAACCAGGTAAGGTGAGCCTGAGTCCTATCTTCCCCTTCCTGGCAGGTTACAGCTATTTTTGGGAACCATTCTGTCATTTGGATAAACTAGGAGTACACTCAAATATTCGCATGATGTGATAACCGAACTCAGAAATTGTATATGAAAGTTACTGCTGTTTACGTAAGTTCTAACCGAAATGCCATCACAAAATATCAAATAAATAGTTTTGGGGTCTAAAAGAAATATCTATTTTTCTTTTGATTAGTTTTAGATCATAGGACAAATCGTTCTTAATTATTAAAGACAAATTCTTCCACAAAAATAACACAGTAATTTGCCCATGCAGTAAGGTACTTTGGAAATTAGCTGGGTACGCAGGTTTGCTACGATGGGTGGGGGTATTTAAATATCATAAACTGACAAAAGAACACAGTTGGCAGAACTAAATACAAAATAAATGGCTGCTGCAATCTAGCGGATAAACTCACTCACATCACTCTTATTATAGGAGAACGTTATCTTTATTTGTAATAACTGGGATTAGTTTTTTAATATAAAAATATAAAAAAAACTGATAAATTGAATTAACTCAAGTTAAATGGAGAGGACTTTAATTATTTAATTATAAAACATAAATATGACCATTTGTTAGTAATTTCTTGGCATTACGAAACAATATTGTATTAGTATCTCGTACTTTACGAGCAGTAATTTTTATCCAATGCTTTACCTTATGGAAATTTTATAATTTTTAAATCTAAGTTACTAACCCATTGGATCACAACCCCGAGTATACTCGTGGCCGCTGCAAGTAGCCCGGACGTGCAATCCCGAGTATCCTCCTTGTAGATTTTTTGTATAAACTATATATATATATATATATATATATAATATTTACCATACATAAATGCTGTCAAAAGTATTTTCTTCTTGTAGATCATTTATTTCTCTAAATATTAGTACTAAAATCAAGTAAATTGAGCAATAATTGTTGCTATAGTGACAGTTTTAGTAAAAGTCTATGTTTATGTTATGTTTCTTAGGAAACTGAACAGTTTGGCAGGTGGAAAATTTCAGGTAGGCCAATGGGTTAAAAGGCTGTTGAATGAATGTGTTCCAATTTTTAACTGGTAGCATAAAATAAATGGAAAAGATTTGTTTAAAATAAAAAAATATCTGTTTAACCGTTTTCATGTTATTGCGTTACGAACACGAGGACACACTGACAGTCAACGAATCATTATCTCTGCTAATACATTGATTCCTTCACTTCGTTCCTTCATCAATGAGTTGAGAAACCTGATTCCTTCACTTCGTTCCGTCATCAATGAGTTGAGAAACCCTACAAACTCATCTAAAAATGACCAACCTGGCAGTTTGTTGCACGTATAGATCGTTTGCCTCATGTACACTAAAAGAGAGTGTACATGAATCTTATATATTACACTCATAGGGGCATTAAGCCAGTTTTCCCATGAATGATTTGCTGGAAAAGATCAGCAATTGGAGTATTTTTTGGGATGATTTTTCTTGTTGAACACTTTGGCACTGTCTAGGGTGACGCTCAACATTTGTAAGCTCTTTACTTTTTTGCTGCTTGATGACTCCCTTTAATGTTTAGTGGCAGTCAAATATCAGAATATAGCGTCATTTACAAGTCGGGTCGCGTAACAAACTGTTGTTGTGATTGAAGCGGGAGTAGAGAGTAAAAGGGAACTTAACCGCGATAATGACCGTGAGTCGTACGGTACAGATGTAAAGTCCAACTTCATGTGAAATCGTCGCTACTGCCAACTGAGCAAAATGAAATGTACCTGAAAGTTGAAATTTAAGTATCATAAAGATAATTTGGCTTAAAAACATTGCTGTGACCCTCCAATCTGGGTGACACTTTCCCCCACCAAATTTTTACTGTTTTGGCCAAAAGTCATTACAACTATCGCGTATAAGTATAAATAACATGATATGTCTCAGCAGTAAGTGTGCATGTGTTTGGCAGTAGAGCAAAATAAGCAAAATTAGGTAAGGCAGGCCATCATAAATCTTGTTGGTTGCAGGACAACATACGCAAGTCAGTAGTTTCACTCTGCATAATTTGTCTAATTTCCTTCAAAAGTGGAGAAAAAAGTCGGGTCACTTGATTTTACTTAGCAATACCAGTCTCTTTTAACAATGATAAAACTTAATATGATAGTATATGGGCGAATAGAAGAAAATATGTTATTAAATTTTGTAACTGTTATAGAACCTGCACATAGTCAATAAAACGGCCAAATATATATTATCAGCTGCCTACTGAAGTAGACAATTTAATAAAACAAAACTAGTGATCATCATTTCCCCCTTTTGCGGTCGACATACTGCACTTGATGTGACTATGACCAGAATGCCCGGTGTAAGGCAGCCTGCACTATTAAAAACAAGCACTATTCCACATAGAGCTGTTGTCTCAATTTGTGTGGATTCTTATTTTTGGTGCCTGGCTGACAGTTACTTGTTAAAAATCTTAACCGATGCTTATTGTTTCAGATTGAACGATCTTACTCGTGGTTGAGGAGATTATTTTGGGATGAGAAGACTTATTGGAAATACTCTTTAAAACTTTGGAGAGATTACATCGGGAAAAACTTTGAGTTTTCCACCTCAGAAAACTTTGAACAGAGAAGTAGCTGGATTTCTTATATTCCAAGTCAAAGCACTGTTTTGTAAGTAAAAGGATAAAATTAATACTAAAATATGTGATAAGCATACTTTAATAGCAGAATTGCTAAGTGCCAACATTTAAGTTGTTTGGATAGTTTTAAAAATCAGGTTGCTGTTGACTGCTGTGGAATTTAATGTTGGTAGCATATTGCCAAAATCTAGACTGTCCTAATTTTGTGTAAAAATACTGCATTTAGAATATGGTATCATTTGTTTTCCTGAAATATTTTTATGGATTCGGGATTGACATAGTTTATTTTAATGATACTAAAATAAGTCAATGTCAAACAGTAAAGGATAAAAAGCGTTTTCCCTCCATAAAAGTATTATAAAATATATAGATAATATGTAGGATAGTATATATTTGGCTTTGTTGTGATTTGTCTTTAATATCATATTAATACTGAAATTCTTTTTAAGATCAAAATTTTAAAGTGACTTTTTAGCGAATTTCCCCTAAAGGGAAGAAGCTATTACCATAGGTCTCATGGTAAGACTTAAGCCCGAGACCATGATAACTTTTCATTTTGAGGTCCCCAGATGCCAAAAACACCATTCGTTCAAATTTTTATATATGTATATATATATATATTAGAGATGTGCGAGTACAGGTTTTTTAAGTCGAGTCGAGTAAATGGCAAAAGATTCGAATCTCGAGTTTGAGTCGAGTATACAAATAAAAAACATATAGGTCGAGTTAAATTGGATCAAAACAGTGTATAGGGTTCCATTTATAAATTTTGTTATTAAAATATACTTTTCTAGTCACTATGCCCTGAAAATAATAATAGTAAGTCAAATAAATGGATTCCTGCTTCATTGGAAGTTATTGCCTAACATTTTGCTATGAAGGTCAAATACTTTTAATATTTTGGTATTAAGGTTTTTATAACCTATATGGTATTAATTAACAGTTTCATTAAAAAATAATTTGTTTTTTATTTTATTTCCTATTTTTTATTTATCCTACGTTTTATTGTATATTATGTTTAGGCCTAAGCTACATCTTTCTACGAATGGAGGAAATAAAATACATTTAGGCCTAAAAGTTAAAATAAACTCTATGTTAATATTTAAAAGGCCTATTACATGGTAAAGCATTAACCTACGTACTTACCACACAAAATGTATTTACTAACATATCTTAGCATTAATTTTAACACTAATAGTCCTAATAAGAACAATCAGTTAATAAAAACAGGAAGATACTATGTTTGAAAGTGCCCGGCAAATCAATTGATAAAATTGAAGCCATGTCTTAAATAGAGTTTCAAAATATTAAGAATGATTTAAAAAATCATTGATGAAACTTAAACAAAGCCTAAACAAATCACTTGTCTTTAAAATCAGCTCAATGCCAAAGGACAATAGTTGAGCCTAAAATTAATGGATGGAATTTGTAAGTTAGGTTAACCTAAAAGTGGACTGTGACTATACAGGCAGTGTTCATACAACTCAATCTGAAGGTCCTGGTAAATCTTCCTTTTTGGTGTAAAGAGTAGGCTAACACAAATTTATAAGCCACAACTTACTTATTTATTAATAAAACACTAAATTCACATCACAACTAACTCTTAACACCTCAATTGCGTTGACACTCAATTTGAATTTACAGACGACGCGCGGCCGCGGAGGACGCGCGGCCGCAGACGACCCGTGGTAGCGCGGGTAAACGGCGGGAGTAAACTCGCTCGAAACCTTCGAGTTTCAGTAAAACCTCGAGTTTCAGAGCTGAACTCGGCTCGAACTCGAAATTTCGAGTACTCGCACATCTCTAATATATATGTGTGTGTGTGTGTGTGTGTGTGTGTGTGTCCGTAAGCACGATAACTCTCACAAAAAAGGTCCGATCTTAATGAAATTTGGTACAAATGTGTAAAGTACTATTTATTTGAACAAGTTCGAAAACCAGATGAATCGCACCATCCAAAGGAGGGTTTTTGGGGGGGTTTGTACCCCAAAAATGGGTATTTTGGGGTTTCCGCATGTAATTTTTATTTAAATAAAATTTGTATTTTTACCATTAAATTCAGCATAAAAAACAATTTGGTATTTTGATCATTGCTCTACGTCAATTGGTTACTGAGATATTGAAAGTGCTAAACACAGTACGTTGTCTAATGTTATTCTTAGGGAGAAAAAGAAAAATGTTATATCTCGCTTATTTATGGACATAAACTGACGAAATTTGGTATATGGCTTCATCTGGTTTTAGTTTATTGTTGTTTGCACAAAAAAAACAATTTTTTGCCTATGGTTCTCGTAGCAGCAAACCTAGGTACTCGGTCCCCATGTTATGGAAAATAATTCAAATGTTATATATCGCTTATTTATGAATGTATATGGATGAAACTTGGTATGTGACTTCACTTAGATGAGTTCTATTAATATTTCCATAAAAACCCATTATTTTGTGTTCCTTATTGTAGCAAACATGCGTACTCAGCCCCAATGTTGTTCTTATGGAGAATAATTAATGTTTTAAATATCGCTTGTTTGTGAACATATTTCTAATGAATCCTGTTAAGTGGCTCAGTGTGTTATGTTATATATTCATTGGAAATTCGCTGAGTATGCAGGTTTGCTGCGACGGGGTTTTTTATTTATTTTACAGCGTTATGTGTATCATAAATGTGATTTAATTTCAGTGAAACAGGAAGACGACTCTGCACAAGCTCAAAGTCTTACTGCAAAGAAGCAGTGCGGTATACTTCTTTCATCCCGGAATCAGCTATCTTTGAAAGAATGTGTTATGTGTGTGGCTACC
This sequence comes from Allygus modestus, assembly GCA_963675035.1. NCBI lineage: Eukaryota > Metazoa > Arthropoda > Insecta > Hemiptera > Cicadellidae > Allygus > Allygus modestus. Next base: position 315,234,180 of record OY776112.1, read on the forward strand.
CGGATGATGGTTCATTGAGTGTAAAACTGAAACCATTGGTTCCAGTAGACTACAGTGTTGAATTTGATGGCAAGTATTTTATACTAGTGGTCCTTTTGCTCAGCCAATATATACTTCTTTGCTCTGCATTGCTCGTAACCGAGCAAAGTTGTTTCATCTAAGATATTAAAATAGTTTGTGTTGCGGTTTCAGTAGTGTAATTGTATTCAGCTCAGAACATATGGTACAGCTTGAAAAATGTGTGTGAAATTGTAAAAAGCTGTTTTATATTAGAATTATCTCCATGTTATACTTACGGGCAAGCAATTTTCTTATAGGGCAGCCTACACGCTGTAGCATGGAAATATTTAAAAATGAAAACGTTTTTGCATAATTACGAAGAATCGAGGCCATTTTTTATACATCAATCTTAAAAATCCATTTAGAAATAACATAGGATTTATGTTTATATAAATTGCCTTAACAAGTATTATAGATACAGATGATCTTTGGTCTTCCCTACCCTCGCATTCCCTCAACAGTACTTCTTATGTTACCAGACTCGTTTGTACTTGTTTTGAAAACATTTACTTTATAAATAGCTTAAAGCATTTCTTGCTCCACAACATCGAGTGATCAAGTAGGTGGATTTTTTGATAAAGCTATTCCTGGTGTCGTACTTATATTTTTATAAATTATTAATATTAGGCCAGATCAGCTAAGCCTAAACATAGAATTGATCCTTTTAGCGAATTTCCCCTATAGGGAAGAAGCTATTACCGTAGGTCTCATGGTAAGACTTAAGCCCGAGACCATGATAACTTTTCATTTTGAGGCCCCCAGATGCCAAAAACACCATTCGTTCAAATTTTTATATATGTATATATATATATGTGTGTCCGTAAGCACGATAACTCTCGTAAAAAAGGTCCGATCTTAATGAAATTTGGTACAAATGTGTAAAGCTCCATTTATTTGAACGAGTTCGAAACCCAGACGAATCGCTCCATCCAAAGGGGGGTTTTGTACCCCAAAAATGGGTTTTTTGGGGTTTCCACATGCAATTTTTATTTAAATCAAATTTTAATTTTTACCATTTAATTCAGCATAAAAAAACAAACAATTTGGTATTTTTATCATTGCTCTACGTCAATTGGTTCCTGAGATATTGAAAGTGCTAAACACAGTACATTGTCTAATGTTATTCATATGGAGAAAAAGAAAAATTGTATATCTCGCTTATTTATGAACATAACTGACAAAATTTGGTATATGGCTTCATCTGGTTGGGGTTTATCGTTGTTTGCACAAAATACAAAATTTTCACGTATGGTTCCCGTAGCAGCAAACCTAGGTAATCGGTCCCCATGTTATTCTTATGGAGAATAATTCAAATGTTATATATCGCTTACTTATTAATGTATATGAATGAAACTTGGTATGTGACTTTACTTAGATGAGTTCTAATAAAAACCCATAAAAACCCATAATAAAAACCCATTATTTTGTGGGTTGCATAAAAACCCATTATTTTGTGTTCCTTGTTGCAGCAAACCTGCGTACTCATCCCCAATGTTATTCTTATGGAGAATAATTAATATTTTTAATATCGCTTGTTTGTGAATATATTTCTTATGAATCCTGTTAAGTGTTAATGTGTTATGTTATATATTTATTGGAAATTCCCTGAGTATGCAGGTTTGCTGCGACGGGGGTATTTAGTCTAGGGGTGTGCGAGTATTTGTCAAGTTTTCGGCCGGGTGTTTGGGCATCTCGCTAGCATGTTGGACTTAGGTTCATGGGTTCAAATCCCAGGGTGTCCACACAAATTTTAGGGGTTTGGACCGCTTTCCCTAAAAGCGTATATTAACTCTTTTAACAAAAATGCTGTTGGTGTTGAAATACAAAACTAAAATACTGAAAGTTATGAAAAATACTTGAAAGTTCGAGCGAGTATTTTCTGCCGATTTCCGTACGGTCACTAACGATTGCGACCGTCCAAATCGCTCAGTAACGACCGCAAAAGGCGATCGCGTCACATAAAATCGGCCAAAAATGACGACCAGATCGCGTAATTTCTGCTGTAAATGACGACGGAAAACATAATATCAGCCAAAAATGACGTCTGGATCACATAATAAAGGCTGAAAATGAGGACAGTATACATAATATCGCCAAAAGTGGCGACGAGGCCACTTAATATCGGCCGTAACTAATGATTTCGTCATCTAATATTGATTATAAGCGATGTCTGGACCAGGTGATATTGGCCAAAGGACAACCGGACCGTGTTTTATCGGCTGGAAACGAATGTCAAACCGAGTTTTGTTTGTCAATATGTAATCCAGTTTGATTGTACTGGCCAAAACTTTGTATTGCTACTCATGTATTAGTTAGAAACCATGTTTAGATTATCATATCTGGAGTGGTATCCAAAACCCATTATACTACTATTTGAAACTACCAACTAATGGCAAATACTCGCTCGAAAATACTCAAAACTCAAATAAATAATTGTCACTCGACACAATTTAAAAAAATCACTTCTGGCACACCCCTAATTTAGTCTATTCACTTTGTTTTGTATTCCAACATTATTTTCACCTGTATTTTTCTGGCTTGCACAGTTCACTACTGATTATGTAGCATAGTGTAGCATAGCTCAGTAGCATAGTGCTACCCTCCCATTTGATAAATATATATATTATTTTATTATCATTATTAGAACTAACTACACATTTACAGTTTTATAATTTATATATATTCGACTACTTTCGGTTTATTCCATTTTCAAGTCAAAATTATGTTCCTACTAGAATACTGAAGCTGATCTCTGATGATGGGTACAAATGTGCCTCTGACAAATGTTGGATAAGTGTTGAAAGTATGTTGTAATCTCAAAAATTATTTAATTATTTGCCTACTAGTATTTACAATATAAAGCAAACAAATGTAATATCATACACATTTTGTGCCAGACAACTAATGATAACTAACCCATTGGCTTAAAAAAAGTTTCGTTCATAACTTTTGATTTTCTAAACCTATGAACTGAAATGGACAAAATTGTGTTTTTAAATGGATTAATGGCGTATTTCAATTAAAATATTGTTTTCTTTTCAGTTTAAAGAGTCACATTGGCACACACAAAGTAGAGATATGGAAAAAGTATCAAAATTAGTGTTGACCAAGTGCAACTCACAAAGAATTAACCGATCCCGCCAACTTCCAAGCAAGCCTGCCACCGTTTATTTTATTTGGGCCCTCCCAAGACATTTTTTACAATAAATGTACACTTTATTTCCCACGTGTGGCCGGCCAAGGACAAGAGCAGACTCAACAAAATAAATTCTTTTTCTGTCTTGTAGCCAAGTTGTCAGGGTTTTCTCCAGCTTCTTGCTTGGTGTGTTTTTCATGTCGTCTGGGAGGTTGTTGAAGAAAAGCGCTCACTTGTAAGACGGCTTCTTTTCATACAGGTTGGGTCGGTATGCTAGAAGGGCAAAGCTAGAGGCGTTTCTTGTGTGGTGTTGGTGTAAATCTTCGTTTCTTATTTGAGGGGTGGAGACTGCATGAAGGATTACCTTGCGTATGTAGAGTGACATTACAGTGAGGATTTTCAGTTCTTTGAAAGCTCTCGGCAACTTTCTTGCACTCAAAGTCCTGCTAGGCATCTTATTGCCCTTTTTTGATGCACTAGAACTCTCTCCAGGTTAATGTTGAAGGTTCTTCCTCATACCACTAAGCCATTCAAAGAGGCTTTCAAATAGGGAGTAGTAGGCATTTTTTGCTGCATGCAGGTCACTTATGTGCATTATTCTTCTGATAACATAGATGCCAGGCAAGAGTTTCTTGCATAGAGTTGTTATATGTTGCTGCCATGAGAGTTTTGCATCTACGATGACGCCGAGGTATTTGGTGCTGGGTTCAGCTTGTATGCCTGGCAAAGTTAGGTGTACATCTCTGTTTTTGGTGATATAATTAATTTGCACAGTTTTGTTTTCATTGAGAGCTAGTTCATTGTTGTTGTAGTATGTTTTGGTTCTGCTGAGGGCTGTATTGGCATGGAGGGTGAGTATGTCTATTGATTTCTTAGCTATGGTATCATCATGTTAGTTATGGTGTCATCTGCATACATGGTAGTTTTGCAGAAGTTTCCTAGTTGGATTGGGAGGTCATTTATGAGCAGAAGGAACAATACTGGGCCAAGAATTGAGCCTTGCAGCACTTCTCTTCTTATAGGTGCTCTTTCAGAGTGTATTTTGTGTTTTGTGTCATTTTGTGTGTCTACTATTTTGACAAGCTGATGTCTGTTGTTTAGGTAGCTATAGAACCATTGTGCTTTTTCCCCTTAATGCCTTGTGCTTGTAGCTTTTGGAGGAGCTGGTTGTGGTTAAGACAGTCAAATGCTTTGCTGAAGTCAAGAAATAAACTGGTGACCAGGTTGCCTTCTTCTAGTTGGTCAGTGACGTGCTCTGTAAGTTGCATGAAAGCTGTTGTTGTGAATCTGCCTTTGAGAAAGCCGTGTTGTTGGCTTGTGATCAGTGCATTTTGTTTCAGATGGCAGAGGAGCATTTAAAAGAAACATTTTTGAAAATTTTTTGAAAAAGTAGTTATTAGGGAAATTGGTCTGTAGCTGTTTGTGTCACTGGCACAACCTTTCTTATATTTTGGGTATACTTTTGCTGTTTTTAACTGTGATGGGAAGATGCCTTGTTTGGAGTGATTTCTGTATTAGGTGTGTCAGTGGGCGCATTAGTTCATTTTTGCACGCTTTTACTAGTTTTCCTGAAATTTCATCAATTTCAGATGATGTTTTCGGTTGTAGTGAGTCTATAGCGTTTTGTATTTCGGTTTCTGTGGTTTCTTGAAAGTGTAGCTCTTGATTTGACAGTTGAGGTGTTTGTGTGATTGTGTTGTTCATGTGAGTCCTGATATTTTTGTCCTCTAGAGTTTTTTCAGCTACAGTAGCAAAGAAATTATTAAAGTGATTTGCTATAGAATGGGTGTCTTCTAGCATTTCCTGTTCCAACTTGAAGCTTCCATAGGTTCTCGGCCCTGGGTTTCTCTTTCCTTTCATTGTTTATGATTTACCATAATGTCTGACTTATTGTCAGAGTCATCAAAAAGTCATTAAAAAGTGTGCTAGCTTGTCAGTCTCTTTTGCTAGCCAGTTAATGTTTCGATGAGCAATCGTGAGTTTGTATTCTTGGGCCCTTTATTTTGTCAGTGATGAATTGTTTCTGTTTAGGTGTATCAGTTAGTCCGTGCCCCTAGCGGAGAGAACCGTAGTTGCCTGCAGTCATTAGTTACATATTTGTCTACTAGAGTGCAGCACCAATCAAATCCTGTTATAGGCTATAGCGAATAGAATAAAATTGTTACCTTAGTGGGTTAATGTAATGTACCGGTATATGATGCAGTAAGCAAACTTTTATTACTTTAATTTTCAAATATATTTTAATAATTTCTTTATTAGCATGATACGTGTTGTTAAAACTAAATAGGATAAATAAAATACGTCTTACAACACTATAAAGTATATTTACACTTATACTGTACTTACATACAAGACGGTAAAATATACACAAAAGATGGTACAAGGCGATCGATTTCATCCAGTTACACCGGTCATCATCAGGCCCAATCAGAGAATGCTGGTTTGCAGGCATTCTCTGATTGGGCCTGATGATGACCGATGTAACTAGTTGAAATCGATCGCCTTGTATCATCTTTTGTGTATATTTTACCGTCTTGTATGTAAGTACAGTATGAGTGTAAATATACTTTATAGTGTTGTAAGACGTATTGTATCTATCCTATTTAATTATATTTAGTAACAAAAAGTATTTAAATCAGATTCAATTAATTCAATCTGATCTTATTACTGGTTGTGTTTATCTTCTCGATAACAAATATTTTTATATTTGTATTTGCAGATGATAACCTTTATTTCATATGTCTATGTAAAGAGTGCTTAGACGAAAGTCGAACAAAAGTAGACTATGAATTACGCCATGAATTGACTGAGGAGTGTGGAGCTCCTTATCCAGATTATGAAGATCACCAGGTAGGAAAAATGATGCTTTTGTTGTTGATCATTTATTCAACTATCTACAGTCAACTCCCGATTATCCGGGGTAATGACCGGGTGGAGGGTCACGGATAACCCAAAACCACAGTTAAAATAAAGGGATTCAATAAATTAAATATTACAAATATAATAAAGGTTTATCAACATTTTTACACTACAATATTGTGTTTTAATCTAATTTAAGATGTATTTATGTAAATTAAATACTTTTGAAAATCTTTAAATTGTGATAACATCTACAAACAATCAATATAATAATAACAATACCAGCAATGTTTGATAGCAGTAAGTACTATCAAAAATGCCGAATGATATTTAATAGGTTAAAAATCTCGAAACACCAAACTCTCTAAACTACACCGAACAGTATGCTAATTAATTCCGCACGCACTGGGGGAAAACCCCATGAGTGTGAACAACGGCAGGAAGGGTGATTGTTTTGAGATGTTTATATTTTTAGACGTCCGCGTCTAACCGTCCGTCTGTCCGTCAGTCCGTGCTCGCTTAGGGTGAACAGAGGCGGGAAGGGTGATTGTTTTGAGATGTTTCTATTTTTAGACGTCCGCGTCTGACCGTCCGTCCGTCGCTCTGCCCAGCCAGGTTCAGTGGCTAGAGCAGTGTCAAGGTCATCGCTCTCCATCACGCACCCACAGCTCATTAGCGAGATGACAGACAGTGTTTACTAAATTGAATGAATTCTGGTAAATTAAATACGATTCAGGAGATAATTTAGCAAAATAAATGGTTATTATTGCTCTATTTATGTTTAGATGGGATTAATAAAAATAAACATTTCGAGACCCCGGTTAAACCGCAACCCAATTAACCCGCTCCTGGATAATCGGGAGTTGACTGTACTAGTTTGTATAGAGTTTAAGGTTTTATTATGACAATATTTTATTGACGTACATATTATGTATCAACTTTTTTTTTCTTTAATTAATGTATGTATTATTTATTTTACGTTGAAAGTAGCAACACAATGCAAGGGTTTTTGGATTATATTTTGCAGCAGCCACAACCCTAGAATCAAATGTAAGCGTAAAAAGAAAAAAATCATCCATATTTTGGTTTTTTTATTTATTTTCATATTTTTAGAGTTGTTATATTTACAACTATTTTCAAATATAGAAAAAAGGAACTTCTACTATGACTATTTTAGAAATACTATATAGATTAAAATGGGAAAAAACTACAAGAAGAAGCTTGAATTTATTTTGAAAAATATTAGATTGAAATGGTAAAAAACTCCAAGAAGAAGCTTGGATTTATTTTGAATTGAGTTTAGCGCGTTTGCGGCTGCGGCCATTTTCGCGATCCCCTCCCCCCATCCTGAAATATAAAAATGTCATAAAATCTTACCTTAGTGTGTAATAATAGCTGTGGTGTGGTTGTAACAGCTTCCAATCATTTTTGAGCGGTGAAAAATGACGTAAATGTATGTTATGTATATATGTATATACGTATATATGTATTCCTCCTCGACTTCAATGTCACTTATTTCTGTCTCGTCACCACTGGACACATCGTTTTCCATGTCACTAAATACATAATCAGGATCGTCAGGATCCATAATTGCAATAAATAACAACAACTCGCACGTCAGTAACTACAAATTATACTAAACACAACGTAAACAGACGACTAACAATGTCCGCGCGCGAAAACACAGCTGTCACTGACGCTTAGGTCGGAAAACGGCCGCTAGATCTGCAGGCAGCACTGTACGGCGGGACCCAGCTGTTCTGTGAATAACACACGTCTGACTAGTGCTGGGCGAAGTTTCAATGTTCTAGCTGTAATCCTGAACTTTTGGCGGGTCATTTAATAAAGCAATACATGACGGCAACAAATGTTGCCGTCAGGATGGCGTTAAGGACCTGAGCGGCAACAAACGTTGCCGCGCCGCCGCGAACGTGTTAGAGTGTGTGTTAACCTTTTGTTGTAGCCGTCACCAATAATCCTGTGTATCCTAAGGTAACGAGTGTTTTACCTTGTCTAAATAACATTTTTTGATGAGGTAGCACACATTATTCATAGGGTAGACTGTACCTGGACCTCAAACCTCAAATAATTTTAGCCCAGATTTTAGATTTCATCTTAAAATTTTAGTTTTGCTTTTACAGTTGGAAACAGCCAAGAAATTAGCTGCAGAGTTACTTTTCTCCAGTCGTAACGTTGGGAAGGAATGGATCAAAATATTGGAGTCCAGTTTGAAAAAATTGCTTCCTGACCTACCTGAAGAGGAATATCATATAAGAACAATGGAAATCATCCTATCAATGGATTGCTGGTAATGTATTTTTAAAGTATTTTTAAAAAGGAAAATACCTCATTATAAAACCCCATCCAGTAATTTTAAAGTTTAAATATAAAGTACTTTGAATAACTACATAGCGACATTTATGTTTCAAATTTCCTTTACGCTAAAACGGTTATTTTAATGGAAGGGAGACAACAATATAATTTATAGCCAAAGTGGAATAACATACTAAACAATTTACATCATCGCTTTGAAATAACCGTCAGTGCTTGTCAAATATTATCATGTACGCTTCTACAGCCTGAAGATATACTCTTGAAGTTCAGTATTCATATTCAGTTTGCTACAGTATTCATCTTCAGGGCAATGTGAATTAGTTATGAGAATTTATGAATGCAAATTTATGAATTTATATTTTGCATTCATTGGTCATCCACCTCTTCCTCATATAGGTGCCGCGGCTGTAGGACAGGACCTAGTTCACAGCATTCAAGAATCTTCAGGAATGCCAAAGCAGGTATTCCTGGAATTGACGTGAGGAGGTGGAAGCAATAGAAATTTAAACAACATTGAAATAATATCAATTTAGATTTTAAATGCAGATTAATCAAAATTAGTTATCAATTTTAAATATATTACCAAAGTGCTTAAAAAAAATCCTGTACCAGATCCAGGAAACCCACGAATATTCTCAATTATCACTCCGCCTGGAGATATTCCCCTTCCATTTTCTCACTGCAATTCCAGGAAAACAATAGAGAAGGTGCCACTCCATACCGGCATTCCTGAGGGTTCTAGAATGGCCGTGAACCAGGTCAGCTCGGTTTACAACCTATTACCACGGCACCTATATAAGCGAATAGAGAAGGTGCCACTCCATACCGGCATTCCTGAGGGTTCTAGAATGGCCGTGAACCAGGTCAGCTCGGTTTACAACCTATTACCACGGCACCTATATAAGCGAATAGAGAAGGTGCCACTCCATACCGGCATTCCTGAGGGTTCTAGTAATGGCCGTGAACCAGGTCAGCTCGGTTTACAACCTATTACCACGGCACCTATATAAGCGAATAGAGAAGGTGCCACTCCATACCGGCATTCCTGAGGGTTCTAGAATGGCCGTGAACCAGGTCAGCTCGGTTTACAACCTATTACCACGGCACCTATATAAGCGAATAGAGAAGGTGCCACTCCATACCGGCATTCCTGAGGGTTCTAGAATGGCCGTGAACCAGGTCAGCTCGGTTTACAACCTATTACCATGGCACCTATATAAGCGAATAGAGAAGGTGCCACTCCATACCGGCATTCCTGAGGGTTCTAGAATGGCCGTGAACCAGGTCAGCTCGGTTTACAACCTATTACCACGGCACCTATATAAGCGAATAGAGAAGGTGCCACTCCATACCGGCATTCCTGAGGGTTCTAGTAATGGCCGTGAACCAGGTCAGCTCGGTTTACAACCTATTACCACGGCACCTATATAAGCGAATAGAGAAGGTGCCACTCCATACCGGCATTCCTGAGGGTTCTAGAATGGCCGTGAACCAGGTCAGCTCGGTTTACAACCTATTACCACGGCACCTATATAAGCGAATAGAGAAGGTGCCACTCCATACCGGCATTCCTGAGGGTTCTAGTAATGGCCGTGAACCAGGTCAGCTCGGTTTACAACCTATTACCACGGCACCTATATAAGCGAATAGAGAAGGTGCCACTCCATACCGGCATTCCTGAGGGTTCTAGTAATGGCCGTGAACCAGGTCAGCTCGGTTTACAACCTATTACCACGGCACCTATATAAGCGAATAGAGAAGGTGCCACTCCATACCGGCATTCCTGAGGGTTCTAGAATGGCCGTGATCCAGGTCAGCTCGGTTTACAACCTATTACCACGGCACCTATATAAGCGAATAGAGAAGGTGCCACTCCATACCGGCATTCCTGAGGGTTCTAGTAATGGCCGTGAACCAGGTCAGCTCGGTTTACAACCTATTACCACGGCACCTATATAAACGAAAAAGTCGGACGAGCGCGCCAATCAGTGACTGAATTTTTAGTAAGTTTGTGCTGAAGATGGATAATGTAATATATCCGAAACATCCACTACCAACTTTGTCAACATGTACCCAGACTAACCCGGAAATAGAAGAGTGCTTGTCAAAGTAATCTTCCAACTGGTCTCTTTAAGTGACTTTAGTGATAGTAACTTGTTTGCATTTAATGATGAATAGGAACTACGAATAGTAAAAATGTAATGGACTCATTTTAAATCTAGGCTCTTAAACTGCATGTCTACAGTGCCCAGACGAATAGAAACAGATGTTATCACAACAAAAAACTAGCTTTTTGAAAGCTGCAGTCATAGAAATTTCAGTTGGAAAACCTAAGAAAATCATTATATTAAGGGTAGTTTTTAATACTCAGCGGATTACTCTTAAATTAGCAAAAATGGGAAGAGCACCGGCCTTCAAGGCAAATTGAGTTATAATAACCGGTCATTCTTCCCCCTCCTGTCTTGACACTTTTTTGGACTCTTCCATTGATAAATGTATAAATTATGTACAGTAAACCTAGGAAAATCCGGATCCCGGATTAACCGGACAAGCTTGCCCAAAAATAAATAATGTTAATTACTTGTGATTTTTCTCCCTCGCTATCGCCTTCTACGTCTCGGACGCAACCGCAATATATTATGTACCAACGAGGTTAAATATATTTTGAGGTCTCGTCTCGTGTAAAAATAATGCAGCCTAAATGATCGATGACCATTTGACCCGCTGTCAACTCTGCTTCCTGGGCAGCCTACATCAAATCCTCTCTTCACGAGTTGTATGAAAGTCAGCTGACAAAAATATAACTTGCGAAGAAATTATTTGATTGGTTACCTGAGGAAAATGGCGGTCGACCATGTAGGCTTCACTTTATTACCCAGACGAGACCTTTCGATATATTTAACCTCGTTGGTTGACCGTTCATTACTAACCACAATTTGTGAGGTTATGTTGCATTTGTAGCTGTGATTGGATTGTGTGTTAAGACAGTCAAACAAACACTGTGTCTCTTCTGTTTTACAGTCTTTCCATAAAACTGTTAGCATTAACATTGCAGGTGCTAGTGTCCCGATTGTTATTTTTGCGACATAGCTTCAGATTATCTGGATTTTTTACTATCCGGATCAATATGTCACCACATTAGTCCGGATAATCCGAGGTTTACTGAACTGTTAAAAATGTCCATATCATAAAAAATTGTCTTAACTGAACCTTTTCTTTTAAACTTCATAATTTAACGGATAGCTCTCTTTTTTTGAATAAGTATTTCATCTGTTTTTGGTTGTTGCTCCATAAATAGTAATTCTATTAAGATATGTGACAATTTAGAAAATAATAATAGACGTTCCTTAGTGTTTCAAAATTGCAAATCCTGGACATACGTCGCAGAGCATAGATACCAGAAGATAATAAAACCGAAAACATTGTTCTTGATTGTTTGTTCGAAAAGGATATAAAATTTGAATTATTTACATTTATCAGAAGATTTTTTCACCAAGTAATTATTTAGTAGGAAACAAAACTTTTAAGAAGACTGTTCAATGTGTGCTTGTGATTTTCCTGTAAATAAGATATTAGAATCATCAGCATATAGACACATAGCTCCATCACTCCCAGGAATCGACTCTGGCATTCCCCTGAAGTAACAAAGAAAAAGTAGGGGTCCAAGATTGATCCCTGGGGCACTCCATATCGCAGTATCTGATGCTGAGATCTGAATTTGTCATGTATTTTGTGTTCCTTCGCTCTTCCCTAATAATGAGATATCATAATTTGGCATTACTTATTCTGTGATGTATCATTCGAGGCCGGGGTCAGACCACGGGAGGTTTGTTCACGACTACTTCTGCCTGTACGGCGGCGGCCTGAGAGAGTTGCGGTGGCGGTGGTGTGAGAGGTTCTGGCGGGTAATGAGGCCGCAGCACTTGCCGTGGGTGTGGAAGGACTTCTACCGCTCGGACCCCCGCTGGCACTGGATAACGTCGTGATCACACCCACGCTAATGAGGTAATCACACAATCACGTGTTTGATAAATGGCTGTAACTGTTTTTGCTCATGTGTTTTGTTTAGCTGAAGCACAAAAATGAAAGTTCAAATTAAATGTGTAAAAATGTTAGTAGGCCAGATATGTGGAAAATGGTTACAATTATTGATGTGTCGGTTTTAGTTTTATTCAGTTTGGTCACAGTTTGATTTAATGATTTAATGATTTGGTTTGTTTGTTGATAAAAAGTTTGGGTGCAATCAAAATTGATGGGCAGTGTTGGACGATGCGATTGACATTAAAGCCTGATATTACATTTAGATACGATAGAACAGGAAGTTAGAATTATTGGTTGGTTGTAGGTTTTGAGTTTTTCTCAAAAACCAATAGAATCGAGAACCAATAACCAAAACTGACTCTTCCCTAGTCATATTTTTACGGGATCTCAGCAAACAATTATTATTAAATGCTGTATAGATAATAGTTTACCAAGCTATTCAATGATAATTACATTTTTTTTTTTCGTATCGAGTTATGATTTTTGGAAATAAAATGCAATCAGTTGCTTTGTAAATCAAACAGGAAATGTTAAACAGAAACTAGTGAAGATAAACATATTTTTATAAAACCAATATTTTTAGCAGTGTATTACTATGATCAGTAGAACTGACTTTAAATAGAGTGAGCACCTTAGAATAGGAGTTATTGTAATTAAACCCAAAACATCCTTGCTATTGGTAGTCTCTCTGTATAAGTAATGTGCAGTTTGTATAAGCTTGTACAGAAATTGCTCAAAGGATCAACTAAATATAAATAAACGGTATCAGGAAACTGACACATACTTTCTCCCTTTTAGCCCAACTTTAATAAATAAATAACTTTTATTTACTAAATATAGAATACAAAGCACGGTCGAATGTACAGAAAATCTTGTAAACAAGTTGTTTTAAAAAACATCCACCCAAATCCCTGCCTTGGAGGCACTACAGAATCCATTGCTACACTCGTGGTTTTAAGAGGGGAAATGACCCCTATTCCCCCCCCCCTGGGGTTATTAAGGGGCAACATATTTTGAATTACCTCTGTTGGTCAGTGCTAAATTGACAAGTGTATCAAGTTTGGATGAAATTGATCAGTAAATAAGAGAGAAATAGTCATTTTTGTATTCCCCATAAGAATAACATTGGACAACGTACTGCGTTTACCGCTAAATGAAAATTTCAATTTTCTCCGAAACCAGCAATCGTAGAATAGTAATTCAAAATACTAAATTATTTAGTTTTTTGAGCTCTTTTTAATGGTGAATAGTAATATTTTTTTATATTTATGTCTTTTTATGAAAAATCCAAAAAACTGAATTTTGGATGTTTTAAGTCCTGTAATTTCTGAACCCGAATTTTTACAGGAATGCGGGTGGTGTCATTTTGTTGGAAAACTAAAGTTCTACAAGCGACTAAAGGTTAATCAAAATCGTTAGAGCCGTTTTTGAGAAATTTTGATTTTTCATGTTTTTTGGCGGTTTTTGTGGGATAATTACCCTTAAAAATCAAAAATTCAAAAAAATTAAAAAAACGCCTGGAGATATCGTGGACCTACATACCAAATTTCATAATAATCGAACCATTGGTTAGGGCTCTAGCTCTGTACACATCCACAGAGACACACACACACACACAGACAGACATCACGTAAAAACCACTTTTTGGGTTCAGGGAGCACCAAAACGAATATTTCCACTAACAACTCAAATTCGAAAATTTTGACGAAAACAATACTTTCTCCATATACTATGTATAGAAGGAGAAAGTAAAAAGCTGTTAAAGTACCTGTACTTCCAGAAATGTATAGTCTACTTTGATCTAAATTTTCATTCCTGTCTTGACCGAGACCAATTTTTATGTTTTAAGTTTTTGTCGGTAAATGTTTTTCTCTTAAGTGATTGGTTTATGTTTTTATGTAACTGTGTATTTGCTTTTTGTTACAAGTGTTCTATTTCTTAAATGTGTTTGATCAAATCACCAGGTACATAAGACGTACTATTTACTTCAACGACTTTTTAGATTAGTCATATGCATACAACAAATATTGTTGCCCAAGTTATAACAATGTTTTAGGACTGAATTTTAATTTTAAGATATAAAACATTCTTCGAAATGTAGCTTACCTTATTAAACCTTAGTCCAAGTTGTCACAGGTCTGTTAGTAGTTTTCTTATCTGCCAACTTAAGTTGCTTACCTTGTAGTTGGACCATTCATTGTTTGTATTCTTCGCTTAAGGTGAAACGGTAAAGATCATTCTTTTACCTCTGGAACGAGTTATATAAGTTTTCTTTCCTTTCAAAATCATGGACACAAATTATAAATTTGAAAACTGAGGCTAGTTGTTAGAAAACTATTATAATTTACTTTTAAATTAGAATGTTCTTTTTGAGATTGTTATGGGTGCTTTTTTAAACATCAAACCAATACAAAAGTTATGTTAGCTTCCTGTGAGAGAATAGACTGATAGATATAAACAATCAAACTTTTGCTAAAACAATCAAAAAAATATGTTTACAAAACTTTGGGGTGTTAGAAGTGCCAATGCTAAGGCTTTGGTTTAGGTAACAATAGTAGGACATAATATAGTGTAAAGTAACAAGCAATAACAACGAGAAATGCAACATGAACAAAGTCATGGACAGTATTGTGGGATATGTTGTTTTCCTTTTTTTTGGGGGGGGGGGCACAAAAACAAGTAGCCATTGCAATGGAGGATGAATATTCAGTTGTATTCCAAAAGATCAAACTCGTTATCATCTAATCTATTATAATATTGTGTTGTTATCTATTATTATTTTGCTTGCATTGCCCAGTATTACTGCTCTCAATGTTAAACACCCCTTTTATCTGTTCATCAGATCCTTAAAATAAGGATTATGGGCTTTCTAAGCTAAAACTTGACATGTTCTTCTCATTCCAACTTCACCGAAAGTAAAAAGTAAGTAACACCTAGATTCCCCAAAAATTCAAACTGCCCCAATGATTTTACTAAAGACACTTGCTGAGCTCCAGGAGGTGACTTAAGTAAAATAAAAGTGACTTACAGCAACTAAAGTCACAAATCATGGCCTACGGCCACCCTAACCTAAAACCAAAGTCACAAATAACTGATTTTGATAGAACGACAGTAGTGGAAATTATGTGTTAAATGAATAGTGTTTAGTAATTAAGAGATGGATCTTGTGACTGACTTGGACGCTGGGTAGTGTATTGGCTAGAGCACTTGCCTCATAATATAAGGTCTGCCATATCAATCCTGAGCAAAATCTTGAAAGTGTTGCGATGGTTCAAAACTGGATTCAGTTTCCATTTGTCCTTAGGCTATTTGATTTATGTTAGCCCTCTTTGTCATTAACGAATTAATCAAAATCACAAACTAAACTAAATTTATAGTGAGTTCCAAATTGATTTTTCTTATTAAGGGTAATTATGAGGAAAATGTTTTTTGATAATAGACAACCTCTTTGTATAGTTTTAAGTAAAATCCTACAGAAATTGATTTTTTCTATGAAATTACGTTTGTAAAAGTTCTGTTTTGTGATTGTGATGTAACATGTGCATTATTTTCAAGCATTTGAATGTTTTCAATGAAGGTCTAAAATTGTCTGTTGCATAATGAAATAATTGTCTGATCATGTTTTCACAAAAGTTAGACCACATGAATAATGAAATAATGATTAAAGAAATTTTACTATGACTATGACATTTTGCATCATGTTAAGCAGTAACAAATTAACTCGATTTGTCGCATCACATTTTGTCAGTTTGCACCCTTAATTGTATTGTATGGGTTTTCACAGTTTTTCATAAAATGACACTTACTTTCAAAGGTATTTAAATTGTGTTTTAATGGGTATTTTGCTGAAATTTAGTGACAGTTAGGAACTTATTTTTCAAACAAAATCAAGCTCTTACTTCAAAACTAGGCCTAATTGTGAAACCCCAAGACTAATAAGGGAAAACTCAGATGACCTTTGTATTTAGTAGGGGTGTGCGAGTAGTGAATTTTTAAATCGAGTTGAGTCGAGTCGGGTAGTACCAATTATTTTCGAGTTTCGAGTATTTTCGAGCGAGTAGTTGTCATCAGTTGGTAGTTTAAAATAGTGTGATGGGATTTGGATACCATCCTAGATTGATAATCTAAACATAGTTTCTAACTAATACATGAGTAGCAATACAAAGTTTTGGCCAGTACAATCAAACTGATAAACGTATTGAGAAATAAAACACGGTTTGACATTCATTTCCGGCCGATGAAACAGGGCCCGGTTGTCATTTGGCCAATTTCACCTGGTCCGGACATCGCTTACAATCAATATTAAATAACAAGGGTGTGCAACATTCAGACCTTAAAAACCATTTATTTTGCTTTGATAAATTCACACATGTCTTATGGTATAGCTATATATGGCGGAACCACTAAAAAAAACTTAGACAAGATTCTTCGTCAACAAAAAAAAGCACTCCGAATTATTTTAACATTAAAAATCGACCATCAGTAAAGCCATATTTTTCTAAATTAGGTGTTATGACTGTCTTTGACCTGTACATATTTGAAACAATATTACATGTGAAAAAATTAAACCTTCAAACCAATGATACAAATTTTCACAATTATAATTTAAGAAATAACAGGCAGGAAGAAAAACATAAATTACAGTTTTTTGAGAGGAAAACTAGTTTTATTGGCACTAAGTTTTTATTTAGTTTGCCTAAAAATATAACAAATGAAAATAATTTTAATGTTTTTAAAAAAACTCTGAAGGAATATCTGCTCACTGCATCCCTTTATTCTCTTGAGGAATTTTGGGATCTAAGAAATGCAACATAAATTATGTTTATAAACTTTGACTAAAAGTTATTTAACATTAATTGTTACATCCATATGAAAGTAAAATTATTTAGTGACAAGGCCCTTATGTATATATATTCTTGACACTATTCAATGTATTGTAAATACTGTTAGATGAATAAAGATGATTTGAATTTTGAATTTTAACGAAATCTTTAGTTACGGCCAAAATGACGCGGTTCAATCGTCATTTTCGGCCGATTTTACGCGATGCGATCGCCTTTTGCGGCCGTTACTAAGCGTTTTGGCTGGTCGCGATCGTTCGCGGTCGTCATTTCGGCCGATTTTACGTGATACGATAGCCTTTTGCGGCCGTTACTACGCGTTTTGGCCGGTCGCAATCGTTCGCGGTTGTCATTTTCAGCCGATTTTACGCGATGCGATCGCCTTTTGCGGCCGTTACTACGCGTTTTGGCCGGTCGCAATCGTTCGCGGTCGTCATTTCGGCCGATTTTACGTGATACGATAGCCTTTTGCGGCCGTTACTACGCGTTTTGGCCGGTCGCAATCGTTCGCGGTTGTCATTTTCGGCCGATTTTATGTGATGCGGTTGTCTTTTGCGGTCGTTACTTCGCATTTTGGCCGGTCGCGATCGTCCGAAAATCGGCGGGAAATACTCGCTCGAACTTTCGAGTAGTTTTTAAAGTTTTGAGTCGAGTTCGAGTATTAAAATACTCGGCCGAAAACTCAAAGTTTCGAGTACTCGCACACCCCTAGTATTTAGATTTTATAAAATTAAAGACTTATTTATGTCCGCCCAATTAAAATAGAAACGTCAAAAACACAAGTTCTGATGATGGTTGTCTTCACTTATTTTTCTTTTCTCTATTTTCTATTTTGAATCTCAAATTGTTATTGCATTGTTATCGATGTGTAGTTGTTAAGTTTATAAATATCTTAAGTTCCAATGAAATGCTGCTGTGACTTCTACTTATTGTCTTCCGACCCTCTTCCCCTCTGATTGGTGTTAAGTACAAACACAAACTAGCCATTGAACAGTTCCTTTTTTAATCATATATACTTTATCGATATGCATTTATATGACAGTAATGTATTGTATAGTTTATTAGCATAATTGTTGTGTTTTTATTAATTTTGTAAACTATATCACATAATGTTATATTATACTATGAAATATTTTTATATAACTATTTTACTGCAGATTGTTTATGAAACTTATTTTTACTAACAATAGCTGTATATTTGTTGGAGAAATGACCTTGTGTTGGAGTAATAACCCTTGTGTCTGAATAAAGCAATGTACAATCAATATTTATTTGTTGATGTTTTTTTGCCTCTGCTCCTTGCTATTTAACTCACCCAACAATCTAAATGCATTAGAGAGAAGGGAAGACAACAAATTTTTAATCAAAGGTGTGTAAAACAGATAATCCTAAGTTGGTAATATTGTACAATGAAGTCACAAATCATTACTATAAATACTGTATGTAGTGTTATTCAAATGATAAGTCAGCAAACTCTAACCTACAAAAACTAAATAGTACAGCACGTAATGTTTGCATCGTTGAATTTTTACAATTTTTATGTTTTACAGATTTTCTCATCTTAATTGATTATAGTATCATAACACCTCAATAGCAAGCAACCATAAAATATATATTTTTGCGGGAATTTTCCTTCCCATAACTAGATCTCTTGGCTCTGTAGTTTTAAGTGGTTAAACTGCCAATCCCCCTGACAACTATCACAAAAGTAGTCCTACATTAAACTCGGAAACTCCTGGAGAAAATACAATATTTTTGTCGTTCAATTTATAAACAAAGAAAATGTTTTTACACACCTAGTAAATGTGAGTGCAATTGGTTGCTCAGGAGGAGCCAATGATACATTAATTTTATGTTATGTAAGAGGTGATTTTAGCAATACCAGTGTAATTCACATTCCTAAATGGTTGAAGTCCTAAATATTAACAGAGTAAAGTACGCTTTTGATCTATCTCCATAGTAGTGTGCCTCTGGGTTAAATCAGGACATTATGAGGAGGCTGAGGCAAGGACAATACATCCAAAGGTGTACTATTCACTGAGTGCAGCTCCAACAAAGCGGGAACATTTACTGGTTGAGGGCGTGTGTACTCTTCACTGAGTGCAGCTCCAACAAAGCGGGAACATTTACTGGTTGAGGGCGTGGTTAGTCTCATCAAACATTTTTTTATTTTCCCTCAGATTGTTCCATTTATTGTAAACAATGAAAAATAAACGTAAACTTGTTAGAAGAATCTGTCAGCACTGATGTTGCTATAGCTTGATCCTGAGTGAGTGGGTAGTCTGGAATGTTCTACCATCTGGATGCGAGTGCAGAGAACCTCATAATGACACTTTATTGTAATCATGATGAAACTAAAATAGTTAGTTTTGTGTAGTAGTATCTAGGTAGTCAGAGAATGTATAACAAGAGAGGAATCTCCATCGACCATTGACTTCCATTTGGAGAAAAACTTACCGCAAAAAAGAATTTCAACTCTGTGCTTTGTATTTATTGATGTAATTGTATCTTCCCAGACCTTCATATTTTATTGCATTGTTCAACAAAGGTTGTAAAACAGCATTTCTGTTGTCACATTACTTTATTGATAATACAAACTGTAAATATAAGCATAGAAAAAATAGCTTAACAAATATAAGGTATCACAAAAGCAATGCATTTATAAGCCACATTTTCACTTGTCCTGAGAGACTTTCTTTTCTTGACAAATATGTAATGAAGACATCATGGTGGTTGATTATACCCTAGTTTCTTTTGGAGGAAGATTCGGTTTAGACGATTCCCTGTAATATGGATAGGCCGGGCGAAATTCACTACACTCATAAACACATTCTTCAGGTGGAAGATTTTCGCTTAGTTCACTCCAAACTTGAGCTGGAAAAATCCCATACCTAATAATTTTTAATTATTTAGTATTTCCCATCCACATTTATATTTATTACCTTTTATTCCTTGGGAATCACTTAAGATCATAGGCATTATCTAGTAGTTTCATACTAAAATAACATAAAAGAAAATTGTCTATATTTATCGTATTATCCGTTTTATTGTCTCTTTGTAATCATTTTGTAGCAACCTCATTGATTTCCAGTGCTTACGTAGCATGTACATATAAAAGACAATAAAATAAAGAATCGATTCCGTTACTACTGATTTCCTGTTCTCCGCATGGGGGTCTAGAAGGCACATTCCGATGGTTTTAAACTTTTAACTTTTAATCGGCTGTTAGACTATATAAAACAACTCCATTAGATTAACATTGCAACTTTAAAAGCCCATGAGGCGGAGTCCTGATTGTAGATTGTAGATGTTTCTCAAACCCCAAAAGACACATCTATAGAGTTAAGATGTTTTGATTGATACCAAACGTGTAAAACCATGATACAAAATAATAATTTTAAACCATCCAATTTTTTTTTTTTGTTAAAAAATCGCTGAACAAAAACGAAAAATTTATTTTCATGATATAGATATTCCCTCCAATTGTAAATAGATATTCCCTCCAATTGTAAGTAGATATTCCCTCCAATTGTAAGTCAGCCTTGTGATTGACTGTAATATTGACAACAAATGTTCTTAGAGAATATTAAATTCTTGACATGAAAAACAAGAACAAATTAAATGTTGGGCCACTTTCTATAATCTGTTTATTTATCTGCTTTGATCTTCCTTTTACAGTAGGAAATTGTATGATTTTATGAATTTATACAGTGCATCAAATTAGGTACCAACTATCAATCCATCTAATTTTAGGCAAAATTAGATGGTTTAACCGCCATCGGTTTAACCGCCCTCTCTCCAGGAAATAACTTACATCCACCAAAACAGCCGTCGTACCGATACTGAACCGTGAAAGATGTTCAGGTCACAACAACTCAATCACATGTTTTCTTAGTTAGTTAAGTATTTCATCTTAGTACATACTTTTTATACCTATTTTGTAACTGTCGTTTAAGTTTTATAATGGTTAGTGCTTAATATGACAACATCCAGGTATTATTTGTTTCAATCGCCCTATTAGTTATCCGACCCAGGGTTCGGTCCCATAGAGGGCGGTTAAGAGGGCGTCTGCTGTACACCACATAATACACTACTAAAGACAGAAACATACTTACGAAGATCTCTTTGTTTGTGATGTTTAAACGGTATTAAAAACTGTTTTTCATACTTGTACGTCGACTCGCTGTCTAGATTTCCAAAGTTCTTCCGCAGAGGAATGTTCCCTATAACTAACGGCATCTGAAGCACCAAACGCTCCTTGGCATCCAGGATATCCATCCTAATCTGAAACACGAGTTAGGAACTGTTAAATGTTAATCAAGTTCAGATAAGTATTATCATATTTGTTGGCAATGTAAATCATATCCTCCTGACCATTACAGTTACAATTTCTTTGGTTGTCTTTCTAAGGCATACCCTTCAATAAGACAACTTTCTAACAATCGTCATATTTTGTGGAATGTTAGGTGTTACACTCGTCCTCACATGAGATCCTAGCAGAGCTGCTAGACAAGTCTTCCACTCTGCCCATGTCAACCTCCCAGCTGGAATAGACCAATCCCTAAACTGCTCTGGGACATTTCATTGAGTGATGTATGATTTGTTTTTTTTTTAGTATTCTAACCAGAAAGATTGCTTAAACCTTTTTTAAAACAGTTATACAAGATTTATTCGGAAAATAAATCTTTGTTTTTCACTGCACAGGCTACAGTAAGGCAGGGCCATAGTTTGTGTGCAGAAATACAGTGTTAATTCTTTGAAGTGTGGGGCAGCCTCCTTTTGCTTTACTTTGCCTGTCCACATACTACAGATCTGTGTGTGGAACTTATCCAGCCCGTTGTGTGAAAAGGGTGAGCCTTTACTGAACAGTACTGAAAAAATCTACTTGCTTGAGTGGGATTCAAACCCACAGCAGGGCTGCTGCCATGGCTTCAAAACTCGTCGCCTTGACCAGTAAGCCAACAACTCGCCCATTAGTCGTCATCAAGCTCTAGTAATGCATCCAAAACGGCCAGAACCTTGCCCGTTGTAGGGACCAGGAGTTATAAATGAAGCGATTGAGAAAGCGAGGGTTGTAGGGATAAGAAGTTATGAATGAAGCAGTTGAGAAAAGCGAGGGTCTGAGACTTTACCTCAAATCGATAGTTGATATGGATGAGCTTGCAGATGTCCTGACTGAGGGAAGAGGGGGGCAGCGGCGGAATCGTCAGCTTCACGACCGTATGCTCCGACTCTCCCTGAGGCACTGCGTTCATCTCGTAGCTTAACACCGACCTCTCGTTCTCTTGATGGCGTAGGTTTTGTGAACACGTATATCTAACAGTCTAAACAAATTTTTGTTAATTTCAATCAACGAGTTGTAAATATGTTACTATTCCTTAAATTAGGTGATTTAATCATCCTACAGACACTAACATCCCAAAGAGTAACTTTATACTAGAAAGCACTGATCAGTAATAATTTTTATTTACGGGAAATGTATATAGAAGTTTCCCATGATAAATAACTTCAACTTTACACACCAATTGACTCTATTGCTGTGTTTTGATGAATGTTTTGCCAAGAGCTCACAGAAACCAATAGACTCTAATCTTGCAACAAAAAGCTTCTTCATGCCCAACTCGCTAGCCTAATGGTTAGAATCTTGGATTTCGGTTCAATGGGACAAACTCAGTTTTCAGGATGTCCTAACAAATTTCAGGAGTTTGGATCACTTTCACTTAAAATCATTTACATGGGCTCTTCACAAAAAAGCTTTTGTCATTGGAATAAAAAAAGGTTCATTGTATAACTTGAAGATGACGCTTTACACAAAAAAATCTACTCTTATCCAATAACCCTGATCTGATATAAATCATGCCAGTGAAGTCTAAAAGAGTTTAAACCTTGAGTGAATGGTATAATTGGATGGTCTATGTCTGAACTAAAAAATATTCAGATACAAATCCGCAATAGTGGTTTATGCTTTGAATCCCACTTTAGACTGCAAATATGACCTCAATTTCTATTGGTCATTGGTGTATTAGTTAATGATCCTGGCTAAAAAATGAGTGGCTCTTTGCCAGTATCAAGGCTACACTAGCCATCTTACTCTCCTACAACTCGTAATTCATTCATTTTCATATTGAAATCATACATAGATTCAATATTTATGTATGAATATACATAGATTCATTGTTTGTAAGCATCCTATATTGTGATATAGTAGTAGTGATCAATGTATTATATTTTATGGCAAACCTACACAGAACTTGAAATAAATCCAGAAGGATTTCCTTGGAAATAATGGTTTTACACTTGAATCTAAATTTATTTGCAAATCCCATAATTTACCCTTCCCCTTCCTGCGGCAAGCAAGGGGGAAGCTTTTGACAATTGATTGAGAAACTCATTCGGTGTTAGCACCTGTACAATGGAAGCTGAGGTCTTAATGATATCTTTGTTGCTCATGTTGTGAATGTCCACGGTGATGTTGGCAGTCTCACCACAGGCAAAGCCTCTGTGGCGGACCTCGCAGGAGGCTATGATGGTGCCCCGCGGCACGCAGAAGAAACAGGAGTTGGTGCACTTCTCATCCGAAGCAGAACACTGTTCGGTACAGAAACACCTCAGACATGAAAGAGACAGGTAAATTGTGGTCTAATTGGAATTAATCTGTTGACAGTGGATTAAAACAAATGATTCAAGTTTTATTTCACTAATGTAACTTCTTTAATACACAATCCATAAAACAAACGATGCTTGTGGGTTGTAATACAGGGTTTGCTACTTACAATTATGCTTAACAAATCTCCAAAATGTCCAAAATAAAGTGTAAACTAAAATTGAGTTGGTATATCTAAGTTTCATCCAAGTTTTCAGATATTAATGGGCTTGGATTTGACATTTTGTCTAGCGACAAGATAAATCATGAGATTCGGTACAAGTAAGAAAATCAAATGGGTCAGGAAAACTTTATAATTTTTCTTAAATTAAACTGATATTTTAGTTAAATGTAAGCATTTTAAGTTGCAACGAAGTAATTGTATGAAAACCATTGCAAAGGTTGTAAAAGTCTGAATATAAGGCATAAGAAATGGATATAGTGTTGTACTCATAGTTTGAAACAATAAAGGCATAATAAATGGATATAGTGTTGTACTCATAGTGTGAAACAATAAAATGATATCATCCAAACAACTGTGGGGCAACTTAATTTTTCCAATAATCCTTGGTCAGAAAAGTTTTTACAAAACCTGGAAAGACCAGGAATAGCTGGATCTTGCTAGACACCCTGGCATTTATAATGTTAAAGCGCTCACATCAGCTTTAGGCACGTTGTTGATGTCGGTTAGGTTGGAGACACTAAAGTAGACTCGCTTGGTGTCTTTGTTCCGCCATCGCTCCAAGGTAGACTCACAGTAGTAGCGGATGAAGCCGAACCGGCCGTTGAACGAGGAAGGCAACTGAGCCGGCAGCTTGTACTGGAATGGGAAGCTATGGGATCCCTTCCACAGCTGTTCTTTGAAACCTTCACACAAAATAGCAGTCATCAAGTTGATGGGATATTCAGCTCGTATTTAAAAGACAGACAACAAAATGTGGAAGTACAAAGTTCAACTAATCATTAAATTAGTAAATTTTGATATGTAAGGAAATGTAATTTGTCATTGCAGATATTAAAGTATGGGGTCCCTCAGGGTTCGATCCTGAGACCACTTCTCTTCCTGTGTTATCTTGGAGGATTTCCCACAATGTTTTTGGGGAGTGGCTCTGCTTGTCTGTATGCGGATGACGCAAATATTAAAATTTGAGGCAAAACAAGAGAAGATATTGAAGTCTCATCTTTTGTTGTCTCTCAGCGATAAAAGAATTCCTTGATGACAAAAATCTCTTCTTAAATCCAAAAAACAAACTTTATTTAATTTTTTACAAAACAACAAGATCAAAATTTAAACCGTACATCATATTAAACAGTTACAAATTGGATCAAGTAGAACAAACCAAATTCCTTGGACCCGTAATTGATAAAAATTTAGGATGGGACAGTCACATTAACCACGTAGTAAAAAAAATATCATCAGGAGTATATGCTTAGCGCCAAATGGCTAAAATATGCATCAATGATAATTTAAAATCAATTTATTTCTCATTGGTACATTCACATCTAGCATACGGAATAGCATTCATGAAGCAACAACAAAAAATAATTTGGACAGAATCTTGTTTCTACAAATAAAATCTCTGATAATAATATTCAAACTTAGAAGAATAGATTCAATCAAAAATTATTTCTCAGACCTTGGCCTTCCTACAGTGTATGGGTTATACATTTTTAAAATAATAATGTTTGTTAAGTAAAACGCAAACCCAACAGTAATACTCAGTCATCACTGTTGTGGAGCAACACAATTTGCATTTCTATAAAAATATAACTCACTTCATTGGTAATCAATTTGTATTTAACTTGCCTAACAAAATTGTATTGGAAAATAATTTAACTAAGTTCAAAAAACAGTTGAAGGAATATTTTTTGAAGCTTCATTGCTGCGGATTAGGAAGCTCGAGCATAGCTGTTAGGCATATCTTCTACAAGGAGGTTACTGCGCAGGTTACCGGAAGGACAGGATATAGCAGGAAAGAAAAAGGTGGGATGGGACGGCAGCCAAATAGACCCTTCAGAGGGCCAACTCCCGTGCCCCTGTGACAGCTGGGATGAGGCTCTCAAACAGGGGACCCGCATTCTGCCCGGTCAACTAAACTGACAGAGTATACATGTACAACAGCCAGGGACCATCCAATCTCAGGTTGGAAGGTTGGGTACCAAACCCGGAGATTCTGTCCATAGCCGCTACAAATGGAGGGACCAAAGGTGAAAGGGAAGTTTGTCATAATGGACAGCCAAATAACTTACCATATGTAATGACAACTTCATTTGCTGTGCCCAATGTCAGCCTCAAAACTGGTATAGACCAGTTTTAAGGTTGTCCTGGGACCTTTTAAAGCTTTCCTTGTATTCTTTAGGAGAAAGTTGGGAAATTGTAAGCATAAAATAATTTATTAGTGAATTTCCTTTGGAAAGTGGATTATTAGCATGATCCGCACGGTGAAACTTAAGCCCGGGACCACCATAGAAGTTCCTAACGTGACCCCCTAAACACGTTTTGGGAGGTTGTTCAAAATTGTATATATATATATATATATGTGTTTGCACTCTAGCGATCACATTTTTTGTCGGATTAACTTCAAATTTGCTAGGGACTTTCCTTTCTGTAATCAGTTGGACAAGTTCGTTGGGCAAAACAATCGGAAAACTCTAAACCCCCTTTTTGGAGATTAATCTTTCAAATTTCGAGTTTTTGGGCCCAAAAAGGGGCAAAAAGCCCCGGATGTAAAATTAATTGATGTTAAAAGATGGGAATTAGTGATGCGAAAGTTTTAAGCCCTCTCTCGTCTTTCTAGCATAAATATTTACTGAGTTTTTAAAGAAAATGTGTTTCAACTAAACACAGTACGTTGTCTTATGGGAGTTTTACACTAGAAAAGCCTATTATTCCTTTTTTAGAGTACTTTATCATCCCCAGCAACTCACGCCTACTTTCAAGCCTGCCTGGACCTTCTCCTAACATTATAATGCGCAAAATTGTATTCCCAGCTTTGCAGGTAAATGAAACCAGGAGCATCAGAACAGCCAAAAAATCACTGTTTTCAGATTTCAATAAAAATTTGAATACATGTATGTTGTTACACAGATTTTGAGTTTTAAAAGTTTTTATGTGGAAATTCACTTCCCTCACGTCAATGTGCTGCGTGCGAACTTGTTTTAGATTTGTGACTATTGTAATTTAAAGGTTTTTCATTAATTAAGTTTACTATCTAAGGTTGTGTAACAATAAGAATACATTTTTGATTCTAACAAAATAATACTCAGGTGTATGAACATTGATTGTGTGTACATTAAGTTCTATATTAATGACTCTGTTCTATGTACCGTGTACAATTTATAGAATAAAGGAATTTTTGATTTGATTTGAACATTTTTTTGTATTTAAAACTCAAAAATAGCACAATGGATATGCAGTGTACAAATGTATTAACAAGTTGAGTTTAATGATGTTACTATTGTTTAAAAACTAGAACATTTACAACAAGTCCTCTAGAGGTAAGTAAAACCTTGACGACATTTCCAGAGAGTCTTTCCGACAGTTGAATCTTTTTAGCGGTGTTTAGGGGTTCGGATCTCTTGAGAGACATTTTAAAAACATTTGAGGACAAAGTTTAACACATTGAGTGCGGCAGGTATCTTAAGGTACCCTAGACCGCTCTGTGTTTTCATCGCTGTGGCCTAGCCACGTGTCATTTCTAGCTGATATTTTATAGCCATCTGTGATGACAGTGTAGAATACTGACAGTGACCTTGGTTTCTGTTTTGGGTGAGTGACAGGAGAAGGAGTGACTGCGGGTAGGTAGTGTGTAGATATTTACAGAAGTTTCTTGAAATTTAACATTTATCGTCTCTCTGCTATAAGCTGTTTCAAAACCTGGCGTGTTTTTGTTTCGGGTGGTGAGATTTCTTGTGTTACAAAGGGTGCAGGTTCCTAGTCAGGGTGCTCGGTCTGCACTACTATACACCCACAGGAAGCATAGGTGGAGGCGAGTGTGATAAGGTACTCAAAGTTCAAGACGGTCATTTTTAAATAAAAATCATATTTCAAAATGTCCTTATGTACATTTTTATTTAGTGCTCATCTAAGTAAGGTTTGAATATAAAAAGTTTGTTCAAATTATAGTAATATTTGTTTGATCACTTTCTAATTTGATGTTTAATTTGTATATTCATTTGTTCATTGGTGATTTTATGTAAACATTTATAATTTTGTCGTTCAAATTGATAGTACCTGGGGGGCCGAGCTTTGCTCGGGAAAGGCCAGCCAGTTGGGTTTAGATGACTTGGAGTAATATTTCACAACTTCGCCCAACTGACAATCGGATTTTTATAGCTCATTTGCCTCTTTTCTACATTTTTAAGGTCTCTCCAGTTGTTATTTATAGCTCAATGTCCCTTTGATTTATTTTACCACTCTATATATGTAATCTTCACTCAAATATTTTAATCTCTGCTCTCAGGAAACCACATGTTAATAATCTTAAACAACATGAGTATCAGGGTTCGTATAGCTTTCAGACCAGGAGTGCTTATTTACATAAGAGTAATATTCGCAGCAAAGATGTCTTACGAGGGCGTCCAGCTGATTCATAAATCAACAACATACCATGAAGTGTTGCCAACCTTAAGGGTATAATAATGGTACAGCTATTATTAAATTGTCACTGGACATGCAGAAAGAAAATTTAAACCCTTAATCGATTAATCTAATAATACAAATACATCAAAACAATATATAGTTTCATAAAATAACAGCTTATCATAGAATGTAAGCACCTAAACAATGTTAATTCTAATTACACTGATGAGGAAAATATGGTACTCGTATGATAAATATCATGTTTCCAGCAACATTGCAGATTGGATTGGTGATCACGTGACCTTCCAGCTGTTTTTACGAGGTCTCTTCCGGTTAAGTATAAAACCTTAAATAGATCAACTCAGCACACCCTGGTCTGAAAGCTCTATGAACCTTGCATGAGTATTACTTTTATAGTTCACTAATTGATTATAAACAGCTGATACAATTCTTTTGCTTTGAATTTAAACTCTATAAGCACAATGTTAATTTTTTCTTTACTTTTCATTTTCGTTTTTTTACATTATTTGATTTTTCTTGGGGACAAGACCTGTCTAGAATTTATTTTTATCCCAGAAATAAGTTATTTCCAATATTTGAAGGAAATCGTTGGTGCCGTTATTGAGATCAGTGTTGCAAGGAAGCACGGACGCACGTGCAAACCTTACTCATATTAGAGTAAAGGATAGGATATAAATGATTTCTTGGTTGTAACCATGGCCAATGTGGTTCATAAAACGGGATGGGTACGATATTTTTTCCTAATTTGTATATATAAGTTAAGAAGCCGATGAAATGTATTTATGAGCAAAAACATCTTTTGACAGACTTAGCAACTTACTACTGTATTTGTGCCCGAAGAGGTACTCCTTGAAGTGGAAGTATCGCTCGGTAGCGCTGAACCTGTACACCTTGTCCTGGCGGAAGAGTGCGCTAGTGTTGCCCAGCCTACGGGGTGGCCGCTCTCCATGGACTGCCGGGCTCGGGCTGCTAACAGGCAACCAGCAACACGTCGTCAATACTCACTCAACAATACGCGTTCCGGAATACACAAGCGGACAAAACGCCACCGTTTGTCCGCTCCCCTAAATAAAACTAATTGTTTCATATTAGGCGGACTTCACGAGCAGGTTGTCCGCTTACTGGAGATGCGGATACCGAGTGGACAATGGATCGTAAGCCTCTGGACGAGTTGAATTCCGCACGCTGTTCGTCTGCTTGCCGGACTACACGTAGCGGCAACACTCGTTTCTCCCGCGCCCTCTTTATGAACTTTGTGCGTCACAACCGCTTGGCACGGACAATCGGCGGCACTTGGTACGCTCGTGTAGTCCTAGTAGCCTTGCTGGCCTGGTCAAGGAGCAGCTTGGGGTAGTCTCGTTAGACGTCGTAATTGGATATGTATGGTCCCGGGTTCGATCCCTACCAATCTCAGTGGCAATTAGCTAAGTTGAACGTAATAACTATTACCAGCAAATTTCTTGATAATGTTTTATCCCCTGCCAAAAGAGCCAAATTTCTGAATTGTCTTTATACCTTGTGTTTTTATAGATTGACTAGTGGCTTACAAGTGCTGTAGCCCCTAGCATATGGTTTTTTTGTAAGTGGATAATCACAGCTGATCATTAGTTCATTTTGCTTATTAATAAAAACCCCCATAGCAGCAAACCTGCGGACTAAGCAAATTTCTAATGCATATATTTATGTATCTTAATACCACATAAAGCCACATACCAAGTTTCATCAATATACAATCCTAAATAAACGATTTATGACATTTTAATTATTCTCTATAAGAATAACATGGCGGCTGAGTATGCAGATTTGCTGATACAAGGATAAAAAAAATGGGTTTCTATACAAATATGAATATAATCCAACTAGGTGAAGCCACCTACCAAGTATTATTGAGTTATGTTCATAATTAAGACATACCTTCTCTTAATGTTTCCTTAGAGTTTCCTTATCTTCCCTTAATTAAGGGAAACATAATATTTTACTTTTTCTCTATAAGATTAACATAGGGGCTGAGTACGCAGGTTTGCTGCTACGGCAACCATCGGTAAAAATTTTTTTGTGCTAATGACAATAGATCACAACCAAATGAAGCCATATACCAAGTTTGGTCATAAATAAGCGAAATATAAAATTATTCTTATTCTCCATAAGAATAACATTGGACAACGTACTGTGTTTAGCACTTTTAATATCTCTACAACCAATTGTCGTAGAGCAATGATGAAAACACTAAATTGTGTATTTTTTTAAGCTGAATCCAATAATATGGTGAAAAATAAAATTTGTCTTTTTCAAAGATTATACGTAACAAATTTTTTAAAACATTTTTGGGGTACAAAACGCCCCCAAAATACCCCTTTGGATGAATCGTTCTGTCTGGTTTTTGAACTTAAAGTCATAAATGTTGCTTTACATGTGTGTACCAAATTTCATCAAAATCGGATAATTTTTACGAGAGTTATCGTGCTCACAGACACATATGTATATACAAGGTGTACATAAAGTCCCGCACGGGTTTAATATTTTTTGAATGATACGAGATAAATCAATAAGATTTGGTACATCAACACTACACCTAAAAATCTCCTTTTTGAAGGAACTATCAGTTTTCTGTCATATCATGGGGATGTCCCGCAAGGAGTCAGAAGGAAATTTTAAATAGGAGCATAGGTCGATATGCACATCACTTTAAAGGGCTTATCTAGCAGAGTTTAATGCCGCAAACCGCACTAAAAAAGGTTGATCCAGTAAAAATTGGCGGCTGTTCAAAGGTTTTACTTGGTTACATTTTATTAGTAGCCACAACCCCATTAAAGCAAAACTGCAACTAAATGAATACTGCAGCTAAATACTACATTATCCCTGTCAATACAGAAGTGAATTATGACGTTAGTTATCCTGAAGGGTTACAGATTTGGTCCTAATCTATTGATAACGGGGAAAAACTGGTAACAGTAACAATTAGAAAGATCTTATCTTTTTTTAAATAAAACCTTTGAACAGCCGCCATTTTTTACTGGATCAACCTTTTTTAGTGCGGTTTGCGGCATTCAACTCTGCTAGATAAGCCCTTTAAAGTGATGTGCATATAGACCTATGCTCCTATTTAAGATTTCCTTCTGACTCCTTGCGGGACGTCCCCATGATATTACAAAAAACTGATAGTTCCTTCAAAAAGTAGATTTTTAGGTGTAGTGTTGATGTACCAAATCTTATTGATTTATCTGTTATCGTTCAGAAAATATTAAACCCGTGCGGGACTTTATGTACACCTATCTACAGTTTTTAACGAATGGTGTTTTTGGGGTCTTGGGACCTCAAAACGAAAAGTTACCATGGTCCTGGGCCTAGGTCTTACCATGCCAATTATGGTAATAGCTTCTTCCCTACAGGGGAAATTCGCTAAAAACACTTTAGTGATACTTCCATAAGAAAATCATCGGATCTTCGAAGTCTAGTGGGGCATAGCCCACGTAATTTTTGACATTTCTGATATTTTTCCCACCCTCAAGCTTGGCCCTCAAGCTTTAAAATGAATCGTCATAACCTAACTTAACTTCTTCCTACCTTGAGATATTTTGTGGAGACTGATTCACTTACGGAATTAAATATAAAGATTCGATCTGAAACTCCTGTTGATTCAATTTAATTTCACTAGCATCCAATAATGAAATACCACATACTGGCATATGGATCGATATATAGTATTACAGTTATTGTAAAGCTTTATCTATCTATCTTCTATCTATAATATTATAAAGAAGAGGTGGTTTCTGTCTGTCTGTCTGTCTGATTTTCCGGGTAAACGCAAAAACTACTGAACCGACTGGGCTGAAACTTTACACAAAGGTAGATCTTGAACCCACGCAACACATAGGCTATTCACTTCCTTAAAATCCCCTCGGGCTACGCCCCGTGAATGTCCCAAGTTTCAATGTTTACATTTCAGAAAAAAGTAAACATTCAGAAACTGTAACGCGAAGAGCTGTGGACACTTCCATTTGACAGCTTAAAGAGCAGAAGCAAGAACAGCGTTTCAAGATCTCAACCTTTCTAACCCATGCAAAGAACGGGTAGATCAGCTAGTAGTCTGTCAAATCCGCCAACTAGTATCAGACCTGTTATGTATTGTTCAATATATTGAAGTCATAGAACTTATTCACATATGAGGTTTATTTTAGTTATCTATTCAGCCAATGTCACTACTAAAGACTTAGTTTAGATCTTAACCTTTTGAGTTCCAAGCTGATCTTGCTTCTTGGTTGTTTTTTGTACCAACAGTTGCTGTAAAATGTTCAATTACATTTATTTATTTTCTTCCATAAGATTACCATTAGAACTTTGAAAGCCCAGGGAGCAGAGCCCTGAAGGTGTATGTCTTCCATACCCCCAAAAGTCACCAAGATATCTAGATGCCAAGGGCATCTTGCCAAGACATCTAAACACGCCAACGATGATGATGGTGTTGATGATAATCTAGGATTATAAATTATGTGGCTGGGGATAATGCCTTAGACCGCTCGACCACTTATTATACCAACAAATTCGCAAACACCAAGAAGGTCAGGTCTTTATTGGAAAATTTTAACCAAAAATTAGTTTCTTAAAATAAAAATAAAAAATCAGGAGAGGTAGTGCGCGAGACAAACAACTGATTTAAGCATGAACGTGGCGGAGGAATTATAAACGCACCGCTAAGCTATATTTTGTTTGAGTGCAGAATTTTGTCTACGATTCACCAAGTTTTAAAGAAGTGTCCAAATTCTTATCATTATACCTGACCTTAAGTGTCCGTATATTCAATGATATTAAAACATACGTGTTGGTCCAGTTAGTTCCGCTACTGTCTACATGGTTACACCACATGTCAGGCACAGACCGTAGACAGTTTTGATAATAGTAAAATTTGCGTATACAGCTGTTAATTTTGTTTTAGGTGGCATATTTAAAAGCTAATATGCACTCAAGGGGTTAACTACCAGTAACTTGCATCACCATTAACTACTTACATCTTATTGTTAAAAGGCTTTCTCCTCCTGACAGTTCTGGCGTTTCTGAAGGTGTCCGGGACCGCCACGCATGCCTCCCCAACCAGTCGGATGGTTATACCTAAGCATGCCAACGCAGTGGTAAGCTGACACTTTAGACGCAATGTTTTGTATAAAATGAATCGAGTAAACACATTATTTAAGTGAGCATATGCAACAACATTAGAATAAACCAATACCCCCGTCGCAGCAAACCTGTGTACTCAGCGAATTTCCTATGCATGAATATATTTCTTACTACCACATAAAGCCACTTACCAAGTAACATAAAAATACATAAATAACTAAGTGATATATAGCATTTTATTTATTCTCCATAAGAATAACATTAGGGCTGAGAACGCAGGTTTGCTGCAACAAGGAAGATGAAAATTTTTTTGCAATTATCAATATAACTCAACCAGGTGAAGCTACATACCAAGTTTTAATGATTTATGTTCATAATTAAGGGAGATATAAAGTTTTACGTATTCTCCATAAGAATAACATTAGGGATGAGGATGCAGGTTTGCTGCTAAGAGGATAATCAACAAAAAATCTATTTTTTGTGCAAATATCAATATACCAGTACTAGGTGAAGCCACGTACCAAGTTTCATCAATATTCATTCATTAATAATAGAGATATAAAATTTTAAATATTCTCCATAAGGATAACATTGGACAACGTACTGTGTTTAGCAATTTGAATTACTTGGCAACGCTTGGACGTAGATTCACAATTTAAACACCAAAATGATTATTTTGTAGAGCTAAACTGATTGGTTAAAGTAAATGTGAAGTTTACAGTAAAATTAATTGAGGAAAAGTAAAAAACCATTTTCCCATAAGATTAACATGGGAGATTTTATGAACACGTTTTTTGGATTTTATCCGCAACCACTTAACCTAGGTTAATGATTCAAAATACCAAATTATTTGTTTTTTAAGCTCTATAAAATGGCTAAAACTAAAATTGAGTGTTTTTAAAATTTTAGGGGGAAAAATTCAAAAAACTGATTTAAAAAAATTTAAAACCCCCATAAAACCCCCTTCCCATAGTTCGATCAATCTGGTTTTCGAACTTAAAGTCATAAATGTTACATTTGTACCAAATTTCATCAAAATCGGGCATTTCTTTCAAAAGTTATCGCGGTAACGGACACATATATAATATATATATATATATAGATATATATGTGTCCGTTACACATATAAATCCGTTATTATATAAATTTGAACGAATGGTGTTTTTGGCATCTGGGGACCTCAAAACAAAAAGTTATCATGGTCTTGGGCTTAAGTCTTACCATGCCACCTACGGTAATAGCTTCTTCCCTATAGGGGAAATTCGCTAAAAACACATTTTCGCCATTAGAATCAAACATAGTCTTCTAGAAAACTTCGAAATTCACTGTTTTATATTAAACTTGCATTTAGGGGGGTTCCCATTGGCCGCTACCCCCAGTTGGCACACCTATAAGTGAACATTCTTAATGTTACTGAATAATTAAAATACAAATATGCAAATATACTAACAAGACATGTTAATTTTAAAGTTACCTCATGGGTCAGGGCCCACCTGAAATGAGAAGATTCCTGATCTATTATTGCCAGTTGCAACCAATCCCTACCGTTAACATAAGCAATCCACCATTGACAGTTCTCTACTGCAAGGGTTCCTGCCAGGAACACCGTTGTTGTGAGTTGTGCTTCCTAGGGCCATTTAGTGCTGAATCCCATTTCCATGGACCACCAGCCCTGACTTACCGTCTGTTAATGAACCATATGTGTATCACATGAGAACTGATCTGGCCTTTAGTAGACTACCCTTCCAGATCCATACGTTATCTACATATTTAAAAAAAAAACCTACTTTTTGTTCACCCACTTCCTGAAGTTAATACTTAACCGATTTTGATGATTCTTTTATTATCTAAAAGATCATTTCAAGTTCTAAGTCACTGTCAAGCCAGAATTTCGATTTAGGCCCCAGGGCTCTGCCCCACGGGACTTCCAAGTTCCCATGTTATTCATACGGAGGAGAGTATCATTTGGTTTATGTCACATGTGTTTTTTCTTGATTCAATAAACAGCTGTTATAAGAATTATATCTGCAAAATATTGCAGGGGAGCAGCTCGTAATTTTTAATTTGATTTCAAAACAATCCAAAACAAAACCTACAGCATAGATTACTGCAATTATGCAATATTATGGCGTTTCGGTTTTGGTCCGTCACTTATGTTTATCTTGGGCGTTATCATTCACCCCAGAAATCTCAGCGTTTCACCCCACAGTTGACCACTTGACACCGTCGAGAGCTGCTTGCCTCAGCCAGGGGTGGGACCCACCTTGAACTGTTAAGTTGGAGTCCAGGCAGATGGCGACATGCCCCTTGACATCGTCCCCGGAGAAATACACCCTGTCAGGGTCATCCAGTATCAGGTCGTACCGCTTCATCCCCTGGGCAAAGAGAAACCCCCGTCAATAAGAGTCACAAATTAATATGAATAACCCTATTTTTTGAAAAGGCAAGGGATCTTAAACTAAATACATAAATGGAAACGAAGGGCATTCAAGAAAATATGTATTATGTAACCTTAGAAATGTTTTCTATACCTTGGTCTGATAAGCGTTAATAAAGACAAGATGTCCTCCGTGATAAACGGGAGCAGTCACAATGAAATTAAAATCTAAATTCAACACTGATTTGCTTTGCATTTTTAAAACTAGGAGGACGCTCAAATATTCGCATAATGGAATGACCGAACTCAGAAATGGTAGACGAAAGTTTCTGCTGTTAACGTAAGTTCTAAGCGAATTTTCATCTCAAAATATTAAGTAAATAGCCCTGGAGACTCTGTAGGAAAATATATAATTATCTTTTGGTTAATTTTAGGTCATAGGATAAATTATATTAAATTATATTGTATTAGAGGTACAAATTCTTCAACAAAAAATAACACGGTAAGTTGCCTATGCAGTGAGGTACATTGGAATTAGCTGAGTACGTAGGTTTGCTATGACGGGGGTGTTTAATATCATAAAAACTGACAAAAGAACACAGCTGGCAGAAGTAAATCTATAATATTATAAAGAAGAGGTGGTTTCTGTCTGTCTGTCTGTCTGTCTGATGTTCCGGGTGAACGCAAAAACTACTTAAGGCTGTGCAGTCAAAAAAATGTTATTTTTTTTTCTCACTGTTTTTTGTTTATTACGATTATACAAATCGTAAACACACATTTTTTTGGAAAAATATTTTCGTTATGTTGGTTTTTTCACCCTTTGAAGTGCCGTTTTAGAGGTATTTTGAATTATACACCAGTTGAAAACGGCCAATCACAAATGTTTCAAAATTGGTTTACGTATTTTCAAAAAATATACTTAAGGGTCACCTAAATGGATTTTATTAAAATTTGTATTATTTCAGGAAATAAAGTTTGTATCTCGGTTGTTTTTTATTCAAGTGGTTTTAAAACTTCAGCTAACCCAAGCCAAGGGTGTACAAAGACAGTTATATGCAACAATATGTAAAAATTAAGTTTCATAAAAAAGTTGTGTAGAATAAACTTTTCAATTTTAGCCCGCGCCAGACACCTACCTACCCCTGAGCCGCCCATATCGCCCCGACTCGCACGTGCAGGCACCCGCGAGTAGGGTTGGCGGGAGATGGGTCCCAACATGGGGTCTTATGGGCCTAAAATCTGGCTTCTGATTGGTCTAATTAGGTCACGTGATTCAAGATGGCGGCGCCCATGGTGGCGTTCCCGCCAAATTTGCGCGCC
This sequence comes from Allygus modestus, assembly GCA_963675035.1. NCBI lineage: Eukaryota > Metazoa > Arthropoda > Insecta > Hemiptera > Cicadellidae > Allygus > Allygus modestus. The sequence continues at coordinate 315,271,506 of OY776112.1, forward strand.
AAAAAAAAATTGGCGCCAAACCTAACCTCACTTTTCATCCCTCCAAAGTGTTACCAACTTAGCAGAGCTAATGTACTATACATAATTATATGTATCATATATAATTATATGTACCATATATAATACTACAGTGTATAATCATATATATACGTACAATAATAGTGTATAATATACCATCACCAGAAAGGTAAGTGGCTATCTAACCTCACTTAGCCAGTGTTGCCACCCTAAACGCTACCTATAAACCTAAATCAGTTACGCAAAATTATTATATGTATTATGTCAAACTATCTAAAATTATTATATGTATGTATTACGTCACGCTACGATGTGTTACCAACCTATGGCAATGTATATTTCGCAAGCAAGTACCGCCAAACCATTATATAAAACCATTACATGTATATATACCAGAAAGTACCGCTAACTCAAAATATAAAACTATTACATGTATATATCGCAAGAAAGTGTTGCCAAAAAACTAAAAATCGCTTATATCTCGAAAACGGTAAGTCCTAGGGTCATTTTGACCCCGGAAAACTGCCTACTACGTAGTGTAGGCACTCCAGGGGGGTATCTACCCATATGAAAAATCTTAACCAAAATGTTGCGGGTTGCATCTCAAAAAATGAAGGGGCAAATTTTCAAAATTAAATATCTCAAGAACGGCTTGGCCGATTTTCACGAAACTTGGCATGTATGTACCTGTTAACCTCCGCTACATATTACAAAAACCTAAACTCTGTACTGCAGGTAGTATCAAAATAATTGAAGGAGTCATACTTTAAAAATCAATATCTTAAGAACGGGTGGGACGATATAATTGAAACTTGACATGTGGATACTTGTTAACATCCTCTAACCTTCAATTTTGTTTGAGGGTAGAAGAGGGTTGTTTAGGGGATGATGGAGGGTGTACAACTTTAAACTTTAATATATTGAGAACGGTTTGGCCGATTCTCATGAAACTTGGTATATAGGTACCTGTTAACCTCCGCTACTATTTAAAAAAACTTAAACTCTGTACTGCGGGAAAGTATCAAAAGATCGAAGGAGCTATATTTTAAAAATCAATATCCCAAGAACGGCTTGGCCGATTTTAATGAAATTTGGTATGTATGTACCTGTTAACATCCTTTACATCTTACAAAAAACTTAACCTCTGTACTGCTGGTAAGTATCAAAATAATTGAAGGGGTACTAATAAATACCTTAAATCTCGCAGCATAATCGGGGGGAACGCGGTGGTCTAGTGGTTAGCGCCTTGGACTACGGTTCAGGAGGTCCCGGGTTCGATTCCCTCTTTAGGTTCTTCATCAAAGGTATTGTAAAAGTCTGGTCTTGCCCTTCCTTTACCTACTGGAATGTTTATCCGTGCTACATCTACTCTAAACGTGTCACTGCTGGTAATTGATTCAGCGTTGCTTTGAATTATGCCCCCAAAAATCTCCCAAAGGACATTGCAGGGAACATAGCATGATCTAGGCTAAGTAAGGCATACTCTCACAGGGGGAATTTTTTTAAAACTACAAACTAACCTGTAATAGAACAAAGAAAAATACAAGCCAAAATAAATCCGAGATGAGTGGTGGCGATTATATAGCCAGGCAGTGTCTATGGTACCATCACTCTGTGTCTTGAACGTATATGTAGTGCATTTCAAATCAAACATTAGTTTTTAAGTATTGAACCCAAACCTACAGTGAAAGACAGTAGTGACCTACAGTGGACCACAGTGCCTATACTACTTCACTCTAGGGTGTTTACTGTTTCATTGTATAAAATATACCATGCCAGATACTCTCTCAGATCCTAAAGCGTTTAATCTGGTTTTACACTGTGATGCTTGCGGGGTCATCACAACACCATCTTGGAGAGATTGTCGCTGTTAAGGTAAGATATTTATCTATATTATTAGTTAGAGGTTTCTACCTCCCCTGGGGAATCATTTACCTTTGTCGGAGACTTCTAAAAGTGTTAAGCTTCCGCTGGACAGTATCGCTTGGGAGGTAAGACAACATACCTCACCAAATAAACTTAAAGTAAACATAATAAGGAAAGTCTTATAATGCCAAAAACCTGAAGACGGTGGATTTCTAGAGTTAGAATTACTGTGGAGTGACGATTGGTCAATCACCAACTCTCTTCAACACACAAACTCTGCTCATCCTGAACCAGTCAAGCTCACTTCATGATGAACACTCCGCTTAGCCTAACTAAACTTTTTCTTAAACAAATCTGTTCTGACAATAAATTACTTGACAACATTGTAAAAATAAATGCCCCCTACCTTATTCAACACAATATTATATTTTAGCACAGAAAAAACTACAATTCAGCACTACAGTCCATAATACCGTTGGGAAGGAAGGAGGTATTGCGAATAATGCATTACGATAAGTAAATGAGATTATAAAAGACGGATACATTATTCATTAATAAATATTGTTCTTTTTTTCATTGTAACTAAAACTGCTATTATTAGCGTTTCCATATTTTTATATTCTAAAATCCCAGCAATATATTTTGCTTTAAACCACGGATTGTTTAAAATTCTGTTCTTGTTTGACAGAGATGGCACCCTCAAGCTCTCGAGGCAAACGTGCGGTAACAGTTTAAAGTCCCGCTCGGGTATTCTACCAGCCGACCGATTCAACCACTCATATATTGCAACTGCCAGAGGCCTGTGGCTGGAGGATTGTTGAACAGCTGCACTTGTGTGTGTATTTTCTCATCATTTAAATTTCCCGGTCAAAATATTTCAAAGTCCGTTTAATTGTTTGCCAGGGCCGTGGTGTATTTTGACGGCGTAATAAATTGATCAATCGTACCCAATACCGCTAAAAACTGCCCCGGGGGCCTTGATGTACTTGGCCTGCAACGTTTTAAATTCTTCGGTCAGATACTTCCAAGTCAAACGTTTCCCTGCGGCCAGTGTTTCAGCCTAGATCCATCGAGTCTCCACCGTCTAGGACCCCGGGCACTCCGTGACACGGTACCTCTATCACTACGCAAGTCAGAAAAACACTAACACACAAACTACGCAAGTCAAATCAGAACTACAAGTTACCAAAAGTTAACTCTAAGGAAGGTAGAAAACACTACTCTAACCAAAACCGCATTAAAGATCAAGAATAGAAAGTAAGATTACTGTTACCCAGCACATACAAATACAACACTACGCCTGACACATGGAAGTCAGGGTTTGTTTAATTCCTTTACTGTAAACTACCAAATCAAACAATTGAATACAAACACAACACTAATCTAGCCAATTCAGACAGTTATACTGTTTAGAAACCTCAATATACTAATTACAGTAACTTAAAGGAGAGAAGAGGCTTGTAAAAACCAGCAGAAAACTACAGGCAAGAAACTGATAACCCACTCCACGGGTTTATTAACCTGCTTGCCGGGGACCGTGTGGTACTTTGTTCATGTAATTTCTCGGTCAACTATGTCCAAGTCCGCTGAAGTTACTTTACCGGGGGTTACATTTAAATTGACCGAAACTTCTTAAATTTCTCGGTCATTTACTCCTGCCTCCGCTGAAGCTACATTATAATGTGTTACATTTCACCTTAACGGGGATCTTTTTAAATTTATCGGCTAAACACTCCTAACCCCAGTGAAATAATTTTGAACGCTCACGTTTCCACACCACGGTAAGCCTTTAGGCTAGGCCGTAGGAGCGTCGGCGCGTTCTTTTTGGTTACCCAGAGCTTCCCCTGGAGGCCTAACCTCTGGGGTGAGAGGCCCCAACCATCGCCTCTCACAGTGGTAGCCACTCCATAACAAAATGCTACCTCCTTTTATTGTTTATTTTATTTTATTTTTTACAAGTCCCACCGTGCGGACTGTTCCAAGAAGTAACCTGGGTCTAAGCCAGGCCCTCAATCTACTAAACCCTTCATCCCAAATTTAGGTTTACGGGGCTTTTCGTCACCCGCGCCAGGGACCTTCATTCAGGTTTACGGGGCTTTTCGTCACCCGCGCCAGTGACCTTCATTCACACACACACACACACACACATACAGTGGGAACTTATGCATTATTCAAGACATGCTCAACTATATTTACAAAATTGTGAGAAGTTAGGATATTGTTATATGCAGAGTCAAAGTGCATACCATAACCCTTCATTACTTCTTTAGCTTTGTTAAGTACATTAATCCCGTTAGGAACAGGAGACTTGATGAAACAAGGTACGAAACCTTCATTTTTGGCTTTAATGAGAGCTTCGTTAAATTTTCTTTTTTGTATGCGAATACATTTGTACTCACAGACTCCGTACAGCTCCAGAAGAGTTTCTTTAATAAGGACACATAAAACATGTTTAAGTCCATCGTCGTCTGACATCACAGCAACCTTCGGTGCCTGTTTAGTCAGCAACTCATTCAGTGACTGGTTTTCTTCACACATTATATCGTTTGTAGTTTTAAATTCTGAGTTAATTTGAGCTAGCTTTTGGTTGTTTTCTAGAGACCATGTAATTTCAGCCAAGAGTTGAGAGTTTTGATTTTTTAACTGATTATTTTCATGTCTGATTTTATACACTCCATACTTTCTAATGGAAGGCAGGACTTCTTCAAAAACCCAGTATTTAAATGTTTTAGCAACTGGTAGTTTAGAGGAAAAAATCAACTCGTATAAACCCGGTTCTGATATAAAAACTACTTTAGAATCATGATAATTGAGTTGGGACCCATTTTGGGTCCCAACTACTTCCGGTTGAGTTGATTTGTATATTTCACTGATATGTGCTAGAAGAGCTTTTTTAGGGTTAGAGTAGCCCAGGATTTGAGCCACTTCTTTTCCATTGAACCAAGGATTATTTTCTCTGTCAAACAGGACAGCAACGGCCTGGTTATTAAATATATAAGAAGTTAAGTGAGACATTTTATATCAAGTAATGTGCAATAGTACAGATCAGAGCTACGTAAGGACACGTCTTACCTCGGCAGGAGCGGCGGCAAAAGTGACCGAGGCAGAGCGATTCGCGGGAGGGGAAAGTATGACTCATTATGGGTTAGGGGGGTGTTTCGTCCCCCTTGCACTTCCGGTGTTGTTTTACTCAAGTCTTTGTTTTTTAAAGCCAAATGGTAAGGTGTCGTACTCACCCTCGAGCCTCCTCTTTGGTCCTGTGATTTTAAACTTTTTAACTTCGCTTACTGTTACAATATCTCTGTCTTTAGTCCTCCTGATTCTATTCTCTTCAATTTCTAAAATTTCAGCAGTTTCACTAAGGACCATCTTTTTTAACTGTTCAAAATTTAATGTTTCGGAGGTTTTTAGGTTGAGGGCGAGGCCCTTGATTTTACACACAGATTCTAGTTTTTGCTTTTTGGTTGACCAAACAAGGTATGCGTAAGTTTTAGGCCCCCCAGAAATAAACTCTACGATATAAGAGCCGGGCCCGTACTCGCTTGCCAATTCATCTGTCATTTCCCCGAGGTAATCTCCCGTAGGGACCCTGTACAGCCCTCCACTGTATAAATAAATACATGAGTCCATGCCATAATACAAGACCTGCCCTCCAAGGGCATCCAAGTGTTCATAAAGTTTAAGTCTCGCCTGGGCAGTGGTGTAGGCCGCAATTACAACATTTCCAGTTCTTAGAGCCTCATTGGCGTCATCAACATTCTGCCAATTAACTAATAAAACCTCTTGGTTAGTTATTTCAACAAACTTTACTTTTATTCCTGGTTGAGTTAACGATTTGAAAAATTCCTTAGAGTCTCTCACAATTGAAGTTTTGTCATGTTTTCGCGTTGACCAAACATGCCCCAAAATGAATTTAACATTAATTTAGCTACTGACCTGAGTCCTCCATTTTTAGCAATTTTGTCCTTGTCCAGTTGAATACCCTCACGCTCAAATAAATCAGAAACATACTTGTCTTTATCCTCCTGTGTTTTACACCAAGCGGGATACCCTGAAGCTTCCTGCTTTACTTTCAAGAATTTATTAATAAAATCGGTAAAAAGTCCACCTTTCTCGTATGTGGCGACTTCATACTCCCACTACTCATACATGTCCAAAATCACATAACCTTTCTCTACAGCTTTTCTAATTTCACCCATGGTCCATGTTCCTACCATTGCCCTTTCCTCACTATCATCAAAACATTCCCCCTGGTTTAAAGTCTCCCCGCAAGTTCTGCACAAAACAATTTATTATTCATTTTAGCGGGGAGTACGGGATGATACAAGTTGTAAGGAGGTAGAATTTTACATTTTAACAAGCCCTCTACTTCAAGACCTCTCTCTCGGCACTCATTTCCAACGTAAACAGTAGGATGACCCACGGGATACTTAAAATATTTATTTACATATGGGTAGAGGGATCAGACATCAACATACTGGATTGTTTCTCCCTCTTCACATTTACAATACGTTTTAGTATTACCCATCCTACCTAGGATTAAGTGGAAGTGTGTTTAGAATGGACAGTTGGATCACGTGATTTAATTTATTGTCCTTCTTCAAAGCTCTAAACTCACACTCCCACATTACTACAACTTCATAGCTATTAAATTTTGCCTTTTTGGACTTGGTTCTCTCGTAACGGAGATGCAAACTGTTTGAAGGATCCTCCGGCAGAGGTTCTTCTCTGCTGTATTGATAACATTTCGGGCAGCCGTGCCAATAACACCCGTGAAACTCATAAATTCGCTCACCGTCAAACCCATCTACTTTCATTCCTTTAATTTTCACTTCTTTACCCCGGCCCGCATGTTGAATCTTTACTCCACGTTTCTCCTCCTCCCATGTTAGCCACTGTAAAGCAACGGCTGACTGATTGTCTGCAAGTCGGTACCCTGATTTTGGTATAAGTCCAATAGTATTTTCTTTTAAGAAGTTACGGCGGAAGGCCACGTTACATGCGCTGGCTATTGTTATAGCCTCAGGAAACGGATCTACGTTACACTCTTGAAGAAGCATGGCTCTAAATTTAATACACGCTTGAGCTAGGATTTCTACGTCTAAAATACAGTACTCCAAGATTTATTTTTGAAAATCAAACACGTAGTCTTCAGCGACTCGTTCGTCATACCATACATCAAAATCATCGTGTTTATTTTCAAACATAGACTCGGGGCAATAGTATTTTTTGTCGGGCATAGGACCAATATAATTTTGGTTTGCCAGAGTGTTGAAAATATGCGGGAAGTAGCCCTTCTTTTTCTCGGGAGACAGGTCGAAGGCTTTAGGGAGTGCAGAGAGGGCCATGGGAAAGTAGCTAATTGAGTCCACAAACCTTACGTTTGCTACTTCAATAAAAATAGCTTTAGTTCCCCGAGGCGTTATTTTTGGGGTAAATTTAGTATCTTCTATGATGTAGAATGAATTGGAAATCAAAACCCTGCCCGTTGTGGGCAATTACACAAACATCCTTAAATTTCTTTAGAATTTCCATTACATAGTCCATAAACTGTTTTACCGGTTCTTTTTCAAATACCCTTTGCCGTTCCGAGCAAGTTTCACACTCACCCCCATTAATACATTTAAAGCAGTACAGTTGAGAAACGCACAAGTTTACTTTATGAACTTTCTGTTGAGGGCCCGTGGGAAGTGACTCGTCTTGGCGAGTCTCCAAGTCAAAGAAAATAAACAAAAAAATTAAGCTCTTTCGGTGTTCTATCTACCCTCATGAAACACTGATGCGCGGGGTCTTTGAACGCTTCGCAGGGTTTACAGTAAACTTCTCCGCATGCGTGAACTGTCTTACGTTTTTTTGGATAAATCATTTTGTTACAGTCGCGGCAGAACTTTATAGTTTTACAAACTTACCCTTGATGGGCTACTAAACACCGCTCGTTTTTGAATACTTTTTGCTTTTTATTATGGTTAGTGTATGTAATTTAAGACGTTGAAGAATACTTGTAATACCATGCTTATAAAAGCAGGATTCTTTCAATTTCGATTACTTTGGGAAACTTTCTATGCATTTAATTGTTTAGAGACCTCAATATACTAATTACAGTAACTTAAAGGAGAGAAGAGGCTTATAAACACAGACAAAAAAAAGCCATACCCCTATTCCAAGGGAAGCGAAACGCTCCCTTTTGATAACATTACACCGGAAGTTGTAGGTCCAATCTGGACCCACTTTGAACTGATTCTAAGTGTTAGACACAGCTAAACGTCGGGTCCAACGTGTTTGAATTAAATTAACGTTCTGAGAAAGAGACAGTAGGGTATTTTTGTAAAGTTAAAAAGGTACAGAGATTACACACTTTAGATTTCAGATGTGACTTTTTGTTGTAGTTAGTTGCTTGTAAAACTCTGTTCTCATGCTCTATTCCAGTGTCGGCTTCTTCGATATACCAACAATCAGAATATATACCCTGTCTTAAATACCTGCAGTCTGCATTCACAAGTAAAAAGAATTTAATGATCAACACCAAAACTAAACTTAACGAGGAGTTGACCACATAAAAAACATGAACAAGAGTAAATCTAAGAAGACAACAAGCAGTGACATTCGTTCTTTATAAGGACAGCAATTATGCAGTGTTTTCTCCTCGGTAGTTTTATTTTTGTTTCCCCTGAAACCAGAGCAGCATCTCCCTTTGACGATGTTATTTCTTGGTCATTTGTATCCAAGTCCGGTGAAACGACGTGGTCGTCCTGCGGTTTTACGGTGTAATCTCTCGGTCAATTGTGTTCAAGTCCGGTGAAAAGGGTCTACCAGGGACCGAGATGTATTTTGACGGTGTAATCTCTTGGTCGATTGTGTTCAAGTTCGATGAAAAGTGTCTAACAGGGTTAAATTTAACTTGACAGTAACTTCTTAAATTTCCTTGCCAAACGTTTGTCGCCGGATCTGTTAAAACACCAGGGAAACATTTAACTGTGCCTAAATATTTTAAATTTCCCGGTCAAACATTTCCGAGTCCGCTAAAATCTGTTTACTGGGGACCGTGATGTATTTTGACGGTGTAATTTCTTGGTCGAACGTTTCCGAGTCCACTGAAGTTACTTTTATCGGGGGTTACATTTAAATTGACCTAACTTCTTAAATTTCTTTGCCAAACGTCTGTCACCGAGTCCGCTAAAACTGTCCACTAAGGAAACATTTAACTTTGCCTAAATATTTTAAATCCCACGGTCAAACGTTTCCAAGTCCCCTCCCCTCGACGTTATCATGAGGATGGGTCACACGCTCTGTACTTCTCACATCAATATCAGTTATGGAGCCGGCTTGCACAGATTTTGTGGTATTCTCAAATTTTCACACACCCTTACGGATGCTTAATGTTTGTCATCCGATACATGTTGTGTAGGTGACGCCTCACATGCACATCGTGTATCATTATTGACTCCTCCCTTGCCTCTGGGTCGATTAACGTGCAGATAGTTTGTGTGTGGTTTGATTGCCACGTTTGCCATTTGAACTTCTGCACTGGTTGGCTGGAAAAACTTTTTATAAAGGTACATGTCAAATATCTTTAACTCCGGTGAAACCAGGGAGAATACAACTTGGCGGAAACCTTTCAAAATTCAGGGCCAGTGAAAACTGTCCAACTGAGACCATGATGTACATTGCCAGGAGCATTTTACATTTTCCGGCCAAACATTTTCGAGTCCTCTAAAACTGTCCACCAGGGACAATGATATACATTTTGCCAGGAATGTTTTAAATTTTACGGCCAAACATTCCCAGGTTCGCTAAAACTGTCTACCGGGGACCGATATGTATTTTGATGGTGTAATCTCTTGGCCGATTGTGTTCAAGTCCGATGAAAAGTATCTAACGGGGGCCGTAATGTATTTTGACGGTGTATTCTCTAGGTCAATTGTGTCCAAATCCTATGAAGATTGTCTACTGGGGACCGTGGTGTATTTCTATGGTGTGATATCTCGGTCAACTGTGTCCAAGTCCGATGAAAGGTGTCTACCGGGGACCGTGGTGTATTTTGACGGTGTAATATCTCGGTCAATTGTGTCCAAGTCCACTTAAATATAGTTTTTAGAGATCCTAGTGCACTTTGACAACACTTGAAGATTTGTTGCTTTTTAGTATGTAAATTAAGACGTAGTGATTAAAGGAATACTTGCAATTTATGCTTATGATAGCAGGATTACTTTGGGAGCTTTATATGCATTTAATTGTTTACAAACCTCTATTAACTTAAGGTAGAGAAAAGGCTTGTAAACCCAGCAGAAATATATAGACAAGAAAGCTATACTCTTACCCCTTTGATAACATACACTTGAAGATGGTCTACATGGTGGGTCATGTGGTTGGAGGTATGGGGAGCGAAACGTTCCCCTTCATAAGGATTCTAAGTGTTAGACTCTGCTACACTCTGGGTCACTGGTTTTGAATTAAAACTAATATGTAATACAGAGACAGGTGACTGCAGTTTACATTCACAAGTCAAATATTGTAACCAATACCAGAACAACTAAAATTATCGAGGAGACACAACATGGACAAGAGTACATATCAACAGACAATTAAAGCATAAAATGCATTATTTATAAAGGCAATAATTATGCAGATAATCTAAGAAACTTGATCAGCCATGTCTCATCGTTAGGTTATGTTATGCTCTGTTAAGTTAGGTTTGTGCATGGAAATATGAAACATCGTCAGTCGTAGTTAGGTTTATTGATGCAGGTTTAAGTTAGGTTTGTCGATGCCAATTTTTGGACATCAACAACGCGCGCGATGTTGATGTCCAAAAATTGGCATCGACAAACCTAACTTAAACCTGCATCAATAAACCTAACTACGACTGACGATGTTTCATATTTCCATGCACAAACCTAACTTAACAGAGCATAACATAACCTAACGATGAGACATGGCTGATCAAGTTTCTTAGATTATCTGCATAATTATTGCCTTTATAAATAATGCATTTTATGCTTTAATTGTCTGTTGATATGTACTCTTGTCCATGTTGTGTCTCCTCGATAATTTTAGTTGTTCTGGTATTGGTTACAATATTTGACTTGTGAATGTAAACTGCAGTCACCTGTCTCTGTATTACATATTAGTTTTAATTCAAAACCAGTGACCCAGAGTGTAGCAGAGTCTAACACTTAGAATCCTTATGAAGGGGAACGTTTCGCTCCCCATACCTCCAACCACATGACCCACCATGTAGACCATCTTCAAGTGTATGTTATCAAAGGGGTAAGAGTATAGCTTTCTTGTCTATATATTTCTGCTGGGTTTACAAGCCTTTTCTCTACCTTAAGTTAATAGAGGTTTGTAAACAATTAAATGCATATAAAGCTCCCAAAGTAATCCTGCTATCATAAGCATAAATTGCAAGTATTCCTTTAATCACTACGTCTTAATTTACATACTAAAAAGCAACAAATCTTCAAGTGTTGTCAAAGTGCACTAGGATCTCTAAAAACTATATTTAAGTGGACTTGGACACAATTGACCGAGATATTACACCGTCAAAATACACCACGGTCCCCGGTAGACACCTTTCATCGGACTTGGACACAGTTGACCGAGATATCACACCATAGAAATACACCACGGTCCCCAGTAGACAATCTTCATAGGATTTGGACACAATTGACCTAGAGAATACACCGTCAAAATACATTACGGCCCCCGTTAGATACTTTTCATCGGACTTGAACACAATCGGCCAAGAGATTACACCATCAAAATACATATCGGTCCCCGGTAGACAGTTTTAGCGAACCTGGGAATGTTTGGCCGTAAAATTTAAAACATTCCTGGCAAAATGTATATCATTGTCCCTGGTGGACAGTTTTAGAGGACTCGAAAATGTTTGGCCGGAAAATGTAAAATGCTCCTGGCAATGTACATCATGGTCTCAGTTGGACAGTTTTCACTGGCCCTGAATTTTGAAAGGTTTCCGCCAAGTTGTATTCTCCCTGGTTTCACCGGAGTTAAAGATATTTGACATGTACCTTTATAAAAAGTTTTTCCAGCCAACCAGTGCAGAAGTTCAAATGGCAAACGTGGCAATCAAACCACACACAAACTATCTGCACGTTAATCGACCCAGAGGCAAGGGAGGAGTCAATAATGATACACGATGTGCATGTGAGGCGTCACCTACACAACATGTATCGGATGACAAACATTAAGCATCCGTAAGGGTGTGTGAAAATTTGAGAATACCACAAAATCTGTGCAAGCCGGCTCCATAACTGATATTGATGTGAGAAGTACAGAGCGTGTGACCCATCCTCATGATAACGTCGAGGGGAGGGGACTTGGAAACGTTTGACCGTGGGATTTAAAATATTTAGGCAAAGTTAAATGTTTCCTTAGTGGACAGTTTTAGCGGACTCGGTGACAGACGTTTGGCAAAGAAATTTAAGAAGTTAGGTCAATTTAAATGTAACCCCCGATAAAAGTAACTTCAGTGGACTCGGAAACGTTCGACCAAGAAATTACACCGTCAAAATACATCACGGTCCCCAGTAAACAGATTTTAGCGGACTCGGAAATGTTTGACCGGGAAATTTAAAATATTTAGGCACAGTTAAATGTTTCCCTGGTGTTTTAACAGATCCGGCGACAAACGTTTGGCAAGGAAATTTAAGAAGTTACTGTCAAGTTAAATTTAACCCTGTTAGACACTTTTCATCGAACTTGAACACAATCGACCAAGAGATTACACCGTCAAAATACATCTCGGTCCCTGGTAGACCCTTTTCACCGGACTTGAACACAATTGACCGAGAGATTACACCGTAAAACCGCAGGACGACCACGTCGTTTCACCGGACTTGGATACAAATGACCAAGAAATAACATCGTCAAAGGGAGATGCTGCTCTGGTTTCAGGGGAAACAAAAATAAAACTACCGAGGAGAAAACACTGCATAATTGCTGTCCTTATAAAGAACGAATGTCACTGCTTGTTGTCTTCTTAGATTTACTCTTGTTCATGTTTTTTATGTGGTCAACTCCTCGTTAAGTTTAGTTTTGGTGTTGATCATTAAATTCTTTTTACTTGTGAATGCAGACTGCAGGTATTTAAGACAGGGTATATATTCTGATTGTTGGTATATCGAAGAAGCCGACACTGGAATAGAGCATGAGAACAGAGTTTTACAAGCAACTAACTACAACAAAAAGTCACATCTGAAATCTAAAGTGTGTAATCTCTGTACCTTTTTAACTTTACAAAAATACCCTACTGTCTCTTTCTCAGAACGTTAATTTAATTCAAACACGTTGGACCCGACGTTTAGCTGTGTCTAACACTTAGAATCAGTTCAAAGTGGGTCCAGATTGGACCTACAACTTCCGGTGTAATGTTATCAAAAGGGAGCGTTTCGCTTCCCTTGGAATAGGGGTATGGCTTTTTTTTGTCTGTGTTTATAAGCCTCTTCTCTCCTTTAAGTTACTGTAATTAGTATATTGAGGTCTCTAAACAATTAAATGCATAGAAAGTTTCCCAAAGTAATCGAAATTGAAAGAATCCTGCTTTTATAAGCATGGTATTACAAGTATTCTTCAACGTCTTAAATTACATACACTAACCATAATAAAAAGCAAAAAGTATTCAAAAACGAGCGGTGTTTAGTAGCCCATCAAGGGTAAGTTTGTAAAACTATAAAGTTCTGCCGCGACTGTAACAAAATGATTTATCCAAAAAAACGTAAGACAGTTCACGCATGCGGAGAAGTTTACTGTAAACCCTGCGAAGCGTTCAAAGACCCCGCGCATCAGTGTTTCATGAGGGTAGATAGGAGAACACCGAAAGAGCTTAATTTTTTTGTTTATTTTCTTTGACTTGGAGACTCGCCAAGACGAGTCACTTCCCACGGGCCCTCAACAGAAAGTTCATAAAGTAAACTTGTGCGTTTCTCAACTGTACTGCTTTAAATGTATTAATGGGGGTGAGTGTGAAACTTGCTCGGAACGGCAAAGGGTATTTGAAAAAGAACCGGTAAAACAGTTTATGGACTATGTAATGGAAATTCTAAAGAAATTTAAGGATGTTTGTGTAATTGCCCACAACGGGCAGGGTTTTGATTTCCAATTCATTCTACATCATAGAAGATACTAAATTTACCCCAAAAATAACGCCTCGGGGAACTAAAGCTATTTTTATTGAAGTAGCAAACGTAAGGTTTGTGGACTCAATTAGCTACTTTCCCATGGCCCTCTCTGCACTCCCTAAAGCCTTCGACCTGTCTCCCGAGAAAAAGAAGGGCTACTTCCCGCATATTTTCAACACTCTGGCAAACCAAAATTATATTGGTCCTATGCCCGACAAAAAATACTATTGCCCCGAGTCTATGTTTGAAAATAAACACGATGATTTTGATGTATGGTATGACGAACGAGTCGCTGAAGACTACGTGTTTGATTTTCAAAAATAAATCTTGGAGTACTGTATTTTAGACGTAGAAATCCTAGCTCAAGCGTGTATTAAATTTAGAGCCATGCTTCTTCAAGAGTGTAACGTAGATCCGTTTCCTGAGGCTATAACAATAGCCAGCGCATGTAACGTGGCCTTCCGCCGTAACTTCTTAAAAGAAAATACTATTGGACTTATACCAAAATCAGGGTACCGACTTGCAGACAATCAGTCAGCCGTTGCTTTACAGTGGCTAACATGGGAGGAGGAGAAACGTGGAGTAAAGATTCAACATGCGGGCCGGGGTAAAGAAGTGAAAATTAAAGGAATGAAAGTAGATGGGTTTGACGGTGAGCGAATTTATGAGTTTCACGGGTGTTATTGGCACGGCTGCCCGAAATGTTATCAATACAGCAGAGAAGAACCTCTGCCGGAGGATCCTTCAAACAGTTTGCATCTCCGTTACGAGAGAACCAAGTCCAAAAAGGCAAAATTTAATAGCTATGAAGTTGTAGTAATGTGGGAGTGTGAGTTTAGAGCTTTGAAGAAGGACAATAAATTAAATCACGTGATCCAACTGTCCATTCTAAACACACTTCCACTTAATCCTAGGTAGGATGGGTAATACTAAAACGTATTGTAAATGTGAAGAGGGAGAAACAATCCAGTATGTTGATGTCTGATCCCTCTACCCATATGTAAATAAATATTTTAAGTATCCCGTGGGTCATCCTACTGTTTACGTTGGAAATGAGTGCCGAGAGAGAGGTCTTGAAGTAGAGGGCTTGTTAAAATGTAAAATTCTACCTCCTTACAACTTGTATCATCCCGTACTCCCCGCTAAAATGAATAATAAATTGTTTTGTGCAGAACTTGCGGGGAGACTTTAAACCAGGGGGAATGTTTTGATGATAGTGAGGAAAGGGCAATGGTAGGAACATGGACCATGGGTGAAATTAGAAAAGCTGTAGAGAAAGGTTATGTGATTTTGGACATGTATGAGTAGTGGGAGTATGAAGTCGCCACATACGAGAAAGGTGGACTTTTTACCGATTTTATTAATAAATTCTTGAAAGTAAAGCAGGAAGCTTCAGGGTATCCCGCTTGGTGTAAAACACAGGAGGATAAAGACAAGTATGTTTCTGATTTATTTGAGCGTGAGGGTATTCAACTGGACAAGGACAAAATTGCTAAAAATGGAGGACTCAGGTCAGTAGCTAAATTAATGTTAAATTCATTTTGGGGCATGTTTGGTCAACGCGAAAACATGACAAAACTTCAATTGTGAGAGACTCTAAGGAATTTTTCAAATCGTTAACTCAACCAGGAATAAAAGTAAAGTTTGTTGAAATAACTAACCAAGAGGTTTTATTAGTTAATTGGCAGAATGTTGATGACGCCAATGAGGCTCTAAGAACTGGAAATGTTGTAATTGCGGCCTACACCACTGCCCAGGCGAGACTTAAACTTTATGAACACTTGGATGCCCTTGGAGGGCAGGTCTTGTATTATGGCATGGACTCATGTATTTATTTATACAGTGGAGGGCTGTACAGGGTCCCTACGGGAGATTACCTCGGGGAAATGACAGATGAATTGGCAAGCGAGTACGGGCCCGGCTCTTATATCGTAGAGTTTATTTCTGGGGGGCCTAAAACTTACGCATACCTTGTTTGGTCAACCAAAAAGCAAAAACTAGAATCTGTGTGTAAAATCAAGGGCCTCGCCCTCAACCTAAAAACCTCCGAAACATTAAATTTTGAACAGTTAAAAAAGATGGTCCTTAGTGAAACTGCTGAAATTTTAGAAATTGAAGAGAATAGAATCAGGAGGACTAAAGACAGAGATATTGTAACAGTAAGCGAAGTTAAAAAGTTTAAAATCACAGGACCAAAGAGGAGGCTCGAGGGTGAGTACGACACCTTACCATTTGGCTTTAAAAAACAAAGACTTGAGTAAAACAACACCGGAAGTGCAAGGGGGACGAAACACCCCCCTAACCCATAATGAGTCATACTTTCCCCTCCCGCGAATCGCTCTGCCTCGGTCACTTTTGCCGCCGCTCCTGCCGAGGTAAGACGTGTCCTTACGTAGCTCTGATCTGTACTATTGCACATTACTTGATATAAAATGTCTCACTTAACTTCTTATATATTTAATAACCAGGCCGTTGCTGTCCTGTTTGACAGAGAAAATAATCCTTGGTTCAATGGAAAAGAAGTGGCTCAAATCCTAGGCTACTCTAACCCTAAAAAAGCTCTTCTAGCACATATCAGTGAAATATACAAATCAACTCAACCGGAAGTAGTTGGGACCCAAAATGGGTCCCAACTCAATTATCATGATTCTAAAGTAGTTTTTATATCAGAACCGGGTTTATACGAGTTGATTTTTTCCTCTAAACTACCAGTTGCTAAAACATTTAAATACTGGGTTTTTGAAGAAGTCCTGCCTTCCATTAGAAAGTATGGAGTGTATAAAATCAGACATGAAAATAATCAGTTAAAAAATCAAAACTCTCAACTCTTGGCTGAAATTACATGGTCTCTAGAAAACAACCAAAAGCTAGCTCAAATTAACTCAGAATTTAAAACTACAAACGATATAATGTGTGAAGAAAACCAGTCACTGAATGAGTTGCTGACTAAACAGGCACCGAAGGTTGCTGTGATGTCAGACGACGATGGACTTAAACATGTTTTATGTGTCCTTATTAAAGAAACTCTTCTGGAGCTGTACGGAGTCTGTGAGTACAAATGTATTCGCATACAAAAAAGAAAATTTAACGAAGCTCTCATTAAAGCCAAAAATGAAGGTTTCGTACCTTGTTTCATCAAGTCTCCTGTTCCTAACGGGATTAATGTACTTAACAAAGCTAAAGAAGTAATGAAGGGTTATGGTATGCACTTTGACTCTGCATATAACAATATCCTAACTTCTCACAATTTTGTAAATATAGTTGAGCATATCTTGAATAATGCATAAGTTCCCACTGTATGTGTGTGTGTGTGTGTGTGTGAATGAAGGTCACTGGCGCGGGTGACGAAAAGCCCCGTAAACCTGAATGAAGGTCCCTGGCGCGGGTGACGAAAAGCCCCGTAAACCTAAATTTGGGATGAAGGGTTTAGTAGATTGAGGGCCTGGCTTAGACCCAGGTTACTTCTTGGAACAGTCCGCACGGTGGGACTTGTAAAAAATAAAATAAAATAAACAATAAAAGGAGGTAGCATTTTGTTATGGAGTGGCTACCACTGTGAGAGGCGATGGTTGGGGCCTCTCACCCCAGAGGTTAGGCCTCCAGGGGAAGCTCTGGGTAACCAAAAAGAACGCGCCGACGCTCCTACGGCCTAGCCTAAAGGCTTACCGTGGTGTGGAAACGTGAGCGTTCAAAATTATTTCACTGGGGTTAGGAGTGTTTAGCCGATAAATTTAAAAAGATCCCCGTTAAGGTGAAATGTAACACATTATAATGTAGCTTCAGCGGAGGCAGGAGTAAATGACCGAGAAATTTAAGAAGTTTCGGTCAATTTAAATGTAACCCCCGGTAAAGTAACTTCAGCGGACTTGGACATAGTTGACCGAGAAATTACATGAACAAAGTACCACACGGTCCCCGGCAAGCAGGTTAATAAACCCGTGGAGTGGGTTATCAGTTTCTTGCCTGTAGTTTTCTGCTGGTTTTTACAAGCCTCTTCTCTCCTTTAAGTTACTGTAATTAGTATATTGAGGTTTCTAAACAGTATAACTGTCGGAATTGGCTAGATTAGTGTTGTGTTTGTATTCAATTGTTTGATTTGGTAGTTTACAGTAAAGGAATTAAACAAACCCTGACTTCCATGTGTCAGGCGTAGTGTTGTATTTGTATGTGCTGGGTAACAGTAATCTTACTTTCTATTCTTGATCTTTAATGCGGTTTTGGTTAGAGTAGTGTTTTCTACCTTCCTTAGAGTTAACTTTTGGTAACTTGTAGTTCTGATTTGACTTGCGTAGTTTGTGTGTTAGTGTTTTTCTGACTTGCGTAGTGATAGAGGTACCGTGTCACGGAGTGCCCGGGGTCCTAGACGGTGGAGACTCGATGGATCTAGGCTGAAACACTGGCCGCAGGGAAACGTTTGACTTGGAAGTATCTGACCGAAGAATTTAAAACGTTGCAGGCCAAGTACATCAAGGCCCCCGGGGCAGTTTTTAGCGGTATTGGGTACGATTGATTAATTTATTACGCCGTCAAAATACACCACGGCCCTGGCAAACAATTAAACGGACTTTGAAATATTTTGACCGGGAAATTTAAATGATGAGAAAATACACACACAAGTGCAGCTGTTCAACAATCCTCCAGCCACAGGCCTCTGGCAGTTGCAATATATGAGTGGTTGAATCGGTCGGCTGGTAGAATACCCGAGCGGGACTTTAAACTGTTACCGCACGTTTGCCTCGAGAGCTTGAGGGTGCCATCTCTGTCAAACAAGAACAGAATTTTAAACAATCCGTGGTTTAAAGCAAAATATATTGCTGGGATTTTAGAATATAAAAATATGGAAACGCTAATAATAGCAGTTTTAGTTACAATGAAAAAAAGAACAATATTTATTAATGAATAATGTATCCGTCTTTTATAATCTCATTTACTTATCGTAATGCATTATTCGCAATACCTCCTTCCTTCCCAACGGTATTATGGACTGTAGTGCTGAATTGTAGTTTTTTCTGTGCTAAAATATAATATTGTGTTGAATAAGGTAGGGGGCATTTATTTTTACAATGTTGTCAAGTAATTTATTGTCAGAACAGATTTGTTTAAGAAAAAGTTTAGTTAGGCTAAGCGGAGTGTTCATCATGAAGTGAGCTTGACTGGTTCAGGATGAGCAGAGTTTGTGTGTTGAAGAGAGTTGGTGATTGACCAATCGTCACTCCACAGTAATTCTAACTCTAGAAATCCACCGTCTTCAGGTTTTTGGCATTATAAGACTTTCCTTATTATGTTTACTTTAAGTTTATTTGGTGAGGTATGTTGTCTTACCTCCCAAGCGATACTGTCCAGCGGAAGCTTAACACTTTTAGAAGTCTCCGACAAAGGTAAATGATTCCCTAGGGGAGGTAGAAACCTCTAACTAATAATATAGATAAATATCTTACCTTAACAGCGACAATCTCTCCAAGATGGTGTTGTGATGACCCCGCAAGCATCACAGTGTAAAACCAGATTAAACGCTTTAGGATCTGAGAGAGTATCTGGCATGGTATATTTTATACAATGAAACAGTAAACACCCTAAAGTGAAGTAATATAGGCGCTGTGGTCCACTGTAGGTCACCACTGTCTTTCACTGTAGGTTTGGGCTCAATACTTAAAAGCTGATGTTTGTTTAGAAATGCACTACATATATGTTCAAGACACAGAGTGATGGTACCATAGACACTGCCTGGCTATATAATCGCCACCACTCATCTCGGATTTATTCTGGGTTGTATTTTTCTTTGTTCTATTACAGGTTAGTTTGTAGTTTTAAAAAATTCCCCCTGTGAGAGTATGCCTAACTTAGCCTAGATCATGCTATGTTCCCTGCAATGTCCTTTGGGAGATTTTTGGGGGCATAATTCAAAGCAACGCTGAATCAATTACCAGCAGTGACACGTTTAGAGTAGATGTAGCACGGATAAACATTCCAGTAGGTAAAGGAAGGGCAAGACCAGACTTTTACAATACCTTTGATGAAGAACCTAAAGAGGGAATCGAACCCGGGACCTCCTGAACCGTAGTCCAAGGCGCTAACCACTAGACCACCGCGTTCCCCCCGATTATGCTGCGAGATTTAAGGTATTTATTAGTACCCCTTCAATTATTTTGATACTTACCAGCAGTACAGAGGTTAAGTTTTTTGTAAGATGTAAAGGATGTTAACAGGTACATACATACCAAATTTCATTAAAATCGGCCAAGCCGTTCTTGGGATATTGATTTTTAAAATATAGCTCCTTCGATCTTTTGATACTTTCCCGCAGTACAGAGTTTAAGTTTTTTTAAATAGTAGCGGAGGTTAACAGGTACCTATATACCAAGTTTCATGAGAATCGGCCAAACCGTTCTCAATATATTAAAGTTTAAAGTTGTACACCCTCCATCATCCCCTAAACAACCCTCTTCTACCCTCAAACAAAATTGAAGGTTAGAGGATGTTAACAAGTATCCACATGTCAAGTTTCAATTATATCGTCCCACCCGTTCTTAAGATATTGATTTTTAAAGTATGACTCCTTCAATTATTTTGATACTACCTGCAGTACAGAGTTTAGGTTTTTGTAATATGTAGCGGAGGTTAACAGGTACATACATGCCAAGTTTCGTGAAAATCGGCCAAGCCGTTCTTGAGATATTTAATTTTGAAAATTTGCCCCTTCATTTTTTGAGATGCAACCCGCAACATTTTGGTTAAGATTTTTCATATGGGTAGATACCCCCCTGGAGTGCCTACACTACGTAGTAGGCAGTTTTCCGGGGTCAAAATGACCCTAGGACTTACCGTTTTCGAGATATAAGCGATTTTTAGTTTTTTGGCAACACTTTCTTGCGATATATACATGTAATAGTTTTATATTTTGAGTTAGCGGTACTTTCTGGTATATATACATGTAATGGTTTTATATAATGGTTTGGCGGTACTTGCTTGCGAAATATACATTGCCATAGGTTGGTAACACATCGTAGCGTGACGTAATACATACATATAATAATTTTAGATAGTTTGACATAATGCATATAATAATTTTGCGTAACTGATTTAGGTTTATAGGTAGCGTTTAGGGTGGCAACACTGGCTAAGTGAGGTTAGATAGCCACTTACCTTTCTGGTGATGGTATATTATACACTATTATTGTACGTATATATATGATTATACACTGTAGTATTATATATGGTACATATAATTATATATGATACATATAATTATGTATAGTACATTAGCTCTGCTAAGTTGGTAACACTTTGGAGGGATGAAAAGTGAGGTTAGGTTTGGCGCCAATTTTTTTTTGGCGCGCAAATTTGGCGGGAACGCCACCATGGGCGCCGCCATCTTGAATCACGTGACCTAATTAGACCAATCAGAAGCCAGATTTTAGGCCCATAAGACCCCATGTTGGGACCCATCTCCCGCCAACCCTACTCCCGCGCACCATATTTCTCTCTCATTCGCACATCCCTTTACTCTCTCATACATCTCCTCTCTCTCTCACTACCCCGCATCGGCCCGCCGCGCCGGCACCGTCACCCCGTGACAGAGGAGGTGTCTTCCTTGCAAATAAAACAAAGGTCTAAAAGCCAGGTTGTGTTAAGTTGTATGCAGGCCTGAAGTCAGATTTCTTTATGCCCATCAAAGATGTTTAATATATTTTTACAATTGTTAATTAGGCCCCAAAAATGTATTCTTAAGACAAAACCGCCACATTTTATTTCTGTTAGTGAAAAGGGTTTTTCTTAGCTAATAATCAAGTTGTTTATACACTGTTTTCTTTGCTTTTTCTATGTAAATCAAACATAATTTATGAGTCTTAAATTTCACATTAAATAGTAGCCAACCATATTTTAAAATACAAATCAGTTGCACGTTTGATTATAAAGAGCAATGGATTATAATTTGTTCAGCTTTGTGATTTGATTTTACAATAAAACAGAACTCAGATGACCAATAGAAGCTGTTGGGCAAAACTAGCCTTATATCAGGGCCGTAAGGGCGCACGGGGCGAGCGCCCAGGGCCCTGGGCCCGAGGGAGGCCCCCAGGCCACGAAAGTGGGACCCTTCAGACCACTAAGGAGGCAGTTTTTATAATTTGTTCTGAAAAAGTTGATTATTTCTCAACTGACAACAATACAAATAATTTTAAGATGTAAAAGGTGTACGTTCAAACTAAGTATCAAATCCAAAGTCATTCAATAATTTTTATTATTTTTAATACCATGTGTGGACTTGATAAACTTGCCCAAATCCAGTAACTAAAATTGGCCAGGTAAGATTTGAAACATAACTACTGATGGCATTGTAGAGCACTTATTTTGCTGAGCATAGATTGTATGTATTGTATTGTTTAATATAAATTATAACAGCCATGCTCTGCCGTACTTGGAACTTGCATATTCCGTTCAAGCCGATTTAAGTTTGTTGTTATTGTCGCACAAAACTCATTATGATATATTACAAATTATTAGGAACAAACAGCCAAATATAAAGTAATTAAATAATAGTATCAAAACAATAATTGGTTACGAAAGTCAGTTAACGTAGGACACTGAGTAGTCATAAGTGTTTCAGGTATAACCCCAATTCTTGTGTTTCTTTTTTCTTCTTGTTGGGGGCCTAAATATGATATACAATTAATAATAAAGATGATAATAATAATGGTACGGTAGCTTTTAGCCTGTTTTTTGTTGTTGTTATTTTGTTCGTATCTTCTTTATATATAATTCTGTAAGCGAAATGTTAATGTCAAAATTGTGGGAGTTTGGCTAATTTCAGGATAATGGGAGAGGTCTTGGCAGGAAACAAGGCCCAATGATAAAGATAATATTTCATTGTATCAACATCACGTAAACTTATCTCGAAAATAATGTACAAACGTCTACAATATAACTGACTTTTTACTACATTTCCAAACATTTAAATCTCTTTAAGAATATTTTTATGTGCGATAATATCAACTGCATCCGGAAAAAGAACATGTTTTAAAGTTTAAACCTGTAAAAAGTTACCTTTGAATTAGCATTAAACCAGAGTTTAGAAAATTATATTTTGCGTTGGCGTTGCCTATGTTACTTGAACATATAATTTATGATTTTTCAGCCTATAAATGCCGAGAAAGAAGGAGTTTTTACCGTCTATACTGCGTGAAATACTATTTAATAAAGTCTATCCAGCAGTATGTTGATCTACGAGCTTTAAAGAGTTCCAAATCAATGTGTATTAAATTCAAACATATAACATTTATTATAACAAAACACTTCATATGTGCTATATTTTAATTGTTTTCATGTTAGTACAATGATTTTTGTGGTAAAGCAATTACACGAGATATTTCTTTTTAAATTTATAAGTTGTTGGTTTAATTAGTCATAATGGTTTTTATTGTATATTAACTTAATATATTAGTAGCTTGTTGTTGGATATAGGCTTGAGAGCTAAAACCAGACTAAATCCTGTAAAGAAAATTAAATACATTTTTATTTTGCAAATTTTTAAAGTTTTCACAACAAATTAAAATTTGTTAATTATTTGTATATTTGGTGTATTTATTACAGTCTGGACAATTAAAATTAATAAGGTTATATTACGGAATAGATAAATAACTATTGTATGTATACCTACATACATGCTTGTATTTATGTTAGGGGGCCCCATTTTCGTATTCGCCCGGGGCCCCAGAGGTCCTAAATACGGCCCAGTCTTACATATTAAATCGCTAAGGAATTTCGTTTTTGGCCCGCTACGTCGTTATTTCTCAACCGATTTGGACAATCGATGTGTCATTTTAAAGTTTTTACACTGCACATTAACAGACAAAATTACTCTTACCCTCACAGCCTGTTTTTGGGTAAAGACAGCCAGTCCTACTCTTAAACATGGTGTATTGTGGTTTCTACGGACTGTGTCGGACCGTGACTATTGGTTTTATGTTAACTGTCCGCATGAGCTGCTGTAAAGTAATTCAAGCAATACAAAATTTGGGACCTGACTGACATGGTTTACCAGGATATCTCTTAGTGGTAATGTATATTTTTGGAAACCATTTGCCTCAGACATCAGAAATCAGATCTTTATTGCCATTCGACTTTTACAAGCATTGACAAACGTCATTTACAAAAATAATGTGACATAGAAAATATAACTAATTTATAGCACAATGTTCAAAACATTCAAAATTATATATATGTCAACGGTAAAAAACAGTAATTACTTCTTGTCAATAAAATACTCAGACACACTGTAGTATTCCTTAGCAACCAAAAAGGATCTCAGCCTCCTCCTAAACTTACCCACATCAGTTACTGCTATGAGATCGGATGGGAGGGAATTGTATAATTTAATGCCTGCATACAAAGTCTGGTTTTTTAAAAAGGTAGTGTTGTGACGGGGAATTGCCAGGGATCCAGCATTACGAAAATTAAACCTCCCTATCTGGGTACTACCAAACTACCACCCGTTTTTTGGGCACATCTGAAGTTTACAAACTTCACTATAGTATAAAAATATTTAACCATTGCTCTACTAGGCCAATCATATATAACATTAAAATCGCAAACAAACGGTTAGCTCTGATATTTTAATATGTTGTTAGGATCACTACCAGTAGTTTAATGATGCCTTAGACTTTGTTTCAAAGTTAATGTGTTTAATTGTTATCAGATATTTTATCCGTGATTCAATCGTATTTTATACTGGATCTTGTTAAAATCCGTTATCATATGAACTGAATCAATTCGATTTTTGTAAACAAATATTTGATTAAAAACAATTTTTTATTTTCCCCGAAGCAGCAAACCTGCATACTCAGCCCTAGTGTTATTCTTATGAAGAATAGTTAATATTTTATATGGCCTACCTCCCTTAGTTATGAACCTAAATTAAATTAATAAAGGTATGAAGCTTCACCTTCTTGAGTTATTTTGATAATTGTATAAAAAAAGTTTCTTATCTTCCTTGTTTCAGCGAAAACCTGCGTACTCAGCCCTAAAATAAAATGTTATACTGTATTTTTGAAACTCCTAATAGTGATGGATTTGAATTTTATAATTGATTTATTTGGGCTTTACCTATCGCTCCTAGGGTTTAAAAACTTGTTTCTAGTGTTTTAAACACTAGAAGTGATAGGAAAAGTCCAAATAAATCGATAGTAAAAATGGTATATATCACTTATTGACGTATGTATTGTTATGTAACTTAGTAAGTGGCTTTATGTGGTAGCGAGGCACATATTCATGCATTGGAAATTCGCTGAGCACGCAGGTTTGCTGCGACGGGGTTATTTGTATGTTAGTAGAGCGTTTCCAACTTGAATTAATTTTATCTACGATATCATAGATTTGAGAGACTTGACTGAATTCATTAAATATGGCCTTTTTAAATGGTATATTAACCGCTGAAAATTGTATAACTAATAAATATGTTTATAACACATGCGGAGAGGCTGTTTGAGTTGAGTTCCCGCTGTGCTGCTTGCTATTTGCCATTTCAGAATCTCGGTGCCTGATGACGGTTCAGGGCAGGGCGTGTAGCAAGCCCAGCTGAGTGAAAGTGGTTTGACCACTTGGGGAAGTTGGGGGTTGGGGGTAGTTGAGGGGAGGGTTCTGTGTGTGTGTGAGTGAGCATCCGGGACTCTGCATGTGTGTGAGTGAGCAGCGACTGGCCTGACCTCTAGGCGGAATAGCTTGTCAATAGAGTCGACTGGGCTTAACCACCTTAACCGACTGGGCTGAAACTTTACACAAAGGTAGATCTTGAACCCATGCAACACATAGGTCTATTCACTTCCTTAAAATCCCCTTGGGCTACGCCCCGTGAACGTTCTAAGTTTCAATATTTACATTTCAAAAGAAAGTAAACATTCAGAAACTGTAATGCGAACAGCTGAGGGCACTTACATTTGACAGCTTAAAGAGCAGAAGCAAGAACAACAGCTGTTTCAAGCTAACTAAAATGAAATTTGCATCGACTATAGAACGGGTAAGGAAAACCCCTGTGCGAAGAACGTGTACATCAAGTATATATATATTTATTTCAATATACCGTATAATTAATCTATATAAATAAAATTAGAGTTTTGTCTGTACATTACTTGGAATTATGACATTTTTGCATATTTTCATGTTTTACACCCTAGGGATACCAAAACAAATCTTATCTCAATTTATGTCTGTCTGTCTGCCGGTAACGCTCAAGGACGGGTTTTTGTTCGCTTTTCACTGGAAAACGGGTGCAGTGACATTAATGAAACTTAGTTTCTTTGTTCTATATATGCGTGAGAAGGTTTTAGGGCACTATAAAATGGTAGTAGATCTGATCCAAATAATTACCGTCCAATATCTTTAATCCCCACACTTGCTAAAATATTTGAGTACATAATCTTTAATCAAGTTTATAGCTTCTTTGAAAGTCATCAATTTTTTAGTAATTTTCAGTTTGGTTTTCGTAGTGGTTGTTCTACTATAGACGCAATTGACTCTATTGTGACACAAATTTTAACAGGATTTGAAAGTAACAATTTTGCTTGGGGCACCTTTTGTGACCTAAGCAAGGCGTTTGATTGCATACCTTTTGAATTACTTTTCAAAAAGCTAGAATATTATGGCATTCGTGATAGCCAGCTAAATTTATTTAAAAGTTATTTTTATGATCGTAAACAATCAGTTTGTGTGAAGGGTGAGTGGTCGCCGATGACTGATATCACATGTGGTGTTCCTCAGGGATCAATACTTGGCCCTTTACTTTTTATTATATATATTAATGACCTGCCCGCCAATATCAACTCTCTTTCATACATGTATGCTGATGATACTGCGTTGTTAACATTTCATTCTAACATCAACGAGCTCAAATATCTAGTAAAATCATCCTTAAAAGATGCTTCTGACTGGTTTAGTTCAAACAATTTCCTACTTAACAATGAAAAGACTCAGACAGTTATTTTTTCTTTAAGAAAAATCCCTGATGATATCTTAACAGATCTTGAACCAGTTAAATATTTAGGAATGATGTTAGATCATAAGCTTAGCTGGGCTCCACATGTTGATATGGTGACCAAAAAGATATCTAGAGTTGTATTTTTATTACAAAGATTGTTAAATTTTGTTCCACAGAAATATGTTATATCCTCATACTTTGCATTTTTTCAGTCAGTTATAAGATACGGTTTAATTTTTTATGGTCAGTCAAGTAAAACTAAAGATATTCTTCTAATTCAAAAAAATATTGTTCGAATATTAACAAATTCACCAAGGGATTCCCACTGTAGACCTTTATTTAGGGACCTTAATATTTTAACTGTATACAATCTATTTATTTTTGACACTACCCTATATATTTTTAAAAATATTGATAGTTTTAGATTAAGAGACAATATCCATTCTTATACAACAAGAAGTCACTTTAAAATTGATATACCTTATTGCAGGTTATCGAAAACTCAAAATAGTCATGTAGTTTTAGGCATGAAATTCTACAATAAGTTACCCAACTCAGCTTTTAATGTATCTTTTAATGTATTTAAAACCAAGTTTTATAACTTGCTGATTTTAAATCCTATTTATTCAATTTCTGAGTTTTTAAATTTTAATAATCGTAATATTATATTTTGAAGTAGCCCATTACATTAAGGAAGGAATTGTTTTTATTATTGTCTTTGTTTGTATTGCTGATCTGGATGATATTTGTCATATGTTTTGTATTATTTACTATGCAATTTGTAGAGATTGTTCATTATTTATGGTATTTAATTTTGACTTTGTCTATAACCTGTATAGTGTTGATGGCAATAAATATTCATTATTCATTATTCATTATTCATTATAAACTGGCATACGCCTTTTTAAAAAATAATGGCGGCCGCTCAAAAACGTTATTTTGTGCGGTTTTGGTCATGTTTTGTTCGCTTTTCACAGGAAAACGGGTGCACCGATTTTTATGCAACTTTTTTCTATGTTCTATATGTGCGTTAGAAGGTTTTAGGCTAATTGGATTGTTTTAAATTACCTTAGAACACTGCCCCATAGGGTTTTTAAGATCCTATGCTATTCTTATGGACAAAGCATTTATTTATATTCAACCAGATGATGGCATAGTTATTCTATAAATAGGTTTTTTAGTTCTTTTTTAAAACGTTGAGTGAAGATTGGTAATAAATAACATAAGTGGACATATGATCTAAATCTATATTTGTCAGACTCATGCACTCACTGACATAGTGATCACTTTATCTAAGAAACGACAATGTCTATTGAAGATAAAATTTTGGATGGTGGTTTCCCTTATGCTGCAGATTCACAATAAGAATACGTTTAAAAAAGTCCTATAGGGTTCTTCGCTAATTTGCTTTTATGGCAATTGTATGAGTATTAGTACTTTCTGGACCTTTGTAAGTTACATTTCGGTAAGAACATAACTAATTCATCAGAAAAAATTGCAGCCTATTCCTGTTACGAAAATGTTTATGGGCTTCGCCCCCCGGAATTTCAAAATGCAATATTTTAACAATCTTGCACATACTCTTGGACTGATGGATCTGAAATTTGGTAGGAATGTAGCTGATAGCTCAGTGCAGACATTTACCTACTCCAGACACAAATATACTCAAGGACTCTGGCCCAATGGCCTTTAATATAAGCGCGTTAGTCATAACACACAAACTACACAACCAGTAGAGCTGAAATTTGGTGCCTTAAAGGAAATAATAAACAACATCATGGGGAGTCACGGTGTTGTTCTCTGGAGATCTCACACAGACCCTTTGTCGTAAGTGAGATATGAGTGGACGAGTCTACCCCTCTCTAAAAATATATTTTATGTAGCCGACCACTGAGCGTCTGAACTTAACAGTAAATATGAAAATGTATTTTTGAGAAGATTAAGGGGTTGATCAGTTTTCTTATGCGCTTTTAAAAGTTGAGATTGGGACATTGAAAAACAAATTAAGGTCTCAGAAACATCTATCCTTCACTCGGCACTATCGATGAATCACAGGATTTATTTATTAACAGTTTGTTACACCGAGGTTCATAAACAGTTTAATCTGGAAAGTGCCTGGCTCTGTGATTGTGCCATCCTCACGTCCACCAATGAACAAGCAACAGAGATCAACACGAATGTAGGTCTATTCCAAAGGGAGGAACGAACATATACAATATTTAATACCGTTCATTTAACCATGACCACTGTTAGAACAGTTCGTATATACTGATTTACATTTATTTAAATAAAATCAAGTAGTCATATGTTTTTAAAACATATGATTTTTCCAAGTTTAAATTGTTTATTTACAATTATATTGAAAACAGGACCTGGCAAGAATGGTGATTTTAAAAGTGGTTTGTCAATGTTTTTAAAGTTTAATGTTTCGTTACATTACTATTAATTTATTGGAATGTAAAGATTAATGTATCAAAGTATTTCAAATGTTAAATTAAACAGGGTTAATATTTTGTTGTACTCGAGTTCTTTTATTTCTAAAATTGAATCCAAAGTGTTACGTGTACCAATTTGGAGTAGCAAAAACCACACCGTTCACTACCCGACAGAGTTCCTCGACTTGGCAGCAGTACCCAAACTATCTGCCATAGTATATTTCATTAACTTCAATTTAATTCTACTTTAAAAGTGTAAAATGTAATTTTAATATTGTAAAATTATGTGGGTTGTTAATATTTTTAGTTAATCTGCCATTTATGTACAACCCGTACGAAGGACGGGTACATCAGCTAGTACGAAATAAGAGGCTGCTGTGATCTAAACTATTATAACTCACTCACATTACTCACATTATAGGAGAACGTTATCTTTATTTGAAACTTGTGTTAATTTTATAATATAACAATTTTAAAACCCTTTGATGAATTGAATTAAATCATGTTAAACTGATAGTACTTTATTTATTTAATCATAAAACATATGAATAAAACCATTTTTTAGTAGTTTCTTGTAATAACGAAACAATATTGTAGCCTAGTATCTCGTACTTTAAAACCAGTAATTTTTATCTTATGCTTTACTTTATGAAAATGTTACAACGTTTAAATGTTAATTAATAAAAAAACGGTTTAACAAATGTGTTCCATTTTTTAACTGGAAGCGTAGCGTGTACTGGAAAACTTTTGTGTAAAATCCGAAAACGATCGGTGCAGCCGTTTTCACGTTATTGCATTACGAACACGACGACACACTGACGGACAATGAATCATCGTCTCTGCTAATACATAGATTCCTTCATTTCGTTCCGTCATCAAGAAACGATATCACCCAGGGCCCTATAACAAGGGCTATACCATTTCTTTGTTCGCGGCGCGTTGCCGCCGTGACCGCCTCCCGCCCCGCTAACGCTCCGCCGTACAGCGCTGTGTTGTCACTGTGCTGACAGCCGCTCATCACGCGCTTGGCGCAAATGCTAAATGAATACTTTTTATCTACAGATTTCTACGAATCTGTACGTCTAAATCTATTATCCAAGGGCCCTTCCGTTCACTCGTTTCCTCTCGTACACGTGTCCTGATCTATTTTTGAATAGCTTCAAATATAATCATGGTATTTGGCTCAGAAAGTGGAAAGTGTTTGCTTACTAAGCACACTGAGCTTGATCAGTTCTTTACTTATTGTATTGTTTGTAGTGTTGTAGTGTTACGCGTGTACTTGTGATTGCCGTGAGTTTAATTATTTGTTGTTATTGATTTAGTTTTCACCACTATTGTTTGGAAGATTAGTTTAAAGCCCTGGAAGTTATCATAGAAAAATAAACCAGGTATAAAAGTGACACGAGGTAGGGAATACGCGTACACGGGTATCATGGAAATGCAGGCGCTGTCGCGTCGATTTAAGTCTGAGTTAGCGGTGCCTTGTTGCCAAGTCGGGCAGCGCGGGATTCCCAAATTCCCGCAGGGAGCAGGTATCACCAAGTGCAGAGATATAAATTGTATATACAATTTTAAGCGTTTAGCGGTAACATGTAACATCAGTTTCACGTTTAAAGTTGCAAAAACTCTTTAAAAGAACCTTATACGGTAAACGTTAAACGTTATTTTTAACGTTTAGGGGTAGCTTTTAACGTTATTCTAACGAGATTTCCAAAAAACTGTTTAATGCTCTAAAACACGCTAAATCAGACAAATATTTCCAGTTTACTTAGCGGGTTCAAGGAACGCTGTTTGTTTTCACGTAATTCATCGACGAAGTATTTGACCCACGCGTGTTTGCGTGCCGCTAAAGTGGCGGGGTCTTTGTTCCCCATATCAGCACTTGCGTGCGACCTTGAAATCTTTACAATAGCGGTACTAGAACAACAACTGCAAATGTAACCTAAAACCTGATACAGTAAGTATTCTCATAATAATCCGTCTACAGTCTACATAAGACATAGTTTTGTAATGTAAACTATAAAATTTGAAGATATCTTTCATCTCTGTAGCCTGATTGCATCATATTTCATTGTAAGCTATAAATTTAATGTGATTTCCTTCCTTGAGCAGGACATTTATACTGTGATTTCATCCCGAATGTACAATCGACTCATAATGGCGATTGTAAGTATACAGGAAGGTGATTTTTTCTTCTAAAATCTTTCTTGATTAAATAATTATGATTATCATAACTTGGTTGAACACGTAAAGTATACATTTATTTTTCAGAGGATTATTGAGTAAAGTAAATTTTAATGGAAATAATGTTCTTAACATAAAAGTTACCTATAGTAAGAAACTTGTTTTCAGTAACCGGTAGGGTAAGACTTGGATCTTTAAAGCTGTAAGAGGTTAATGAGCTTACTTCGCCTATTGTAAGCTAACCATAGGCCTACCAAGGTTGAAGGCCGAGGAAATATTTTATGAAACCATAGGTCGAGTCTCTATAAATATGTATGGATACAGGCGTCATAATCGCTAAGATAATGCTGGTGTACAGCTAGAAATATACGCTAGTAATTCCTTATTTTACTTATTCCAGAAACAGTGTTTTAAAATAACTGATGGTTTTGCTGCAAAACTGCTTTTTTTGTAACGCAATCAATTTAAACAATAAAAGCATATTATTGAGAGCCTGCCACATAATGCTATCACATTTCCATTATATTAATTAGAAGAAGTTGCCGAACGATGTGACAAACAGGGTCGTGTTGTTGTGGACAGAGGAAGGTGGGAGTGGTAGGGAGGGCGATTGGGGGGGGTAGGTTGGTTATGGTGTCAAGTGAGTAAACTCCAGTATCGGTCTCCCCGGCCTACAAACATGTTTAACAGGGTGATAATTTTAACTACGTTTAATAAATTCAATAATCTAAGAACTTTATGATTCGCACTCAAATCTCCAAAATTACTTTCTCGTTATAATGCAGCTTAATCTTGTTGTTATTTAATGATTCCTGTTTACCTTAGACCATTTTAAATTTAATTTGTTCTTTCCTTTCTATTTATTAAAGGTAGTGTAATACAGTGTCCCAACCATTTCAAGTATGCGGTGAAACTGTCAATGGTGCAATCAATGATAACTATAAAAGGGAAAAATAGTCTTTGGTGTCCTAAAATCTAAAACAAACTTTAAAAATACATATTTCAAGAGTTTATATCGGCGCCGCCAATTTACCCACGTGCAATTTTGATTGCTGGAAGAACACTTGCCAGAGTCAACGACAATTCGATTTGCTAAGAACACGTTAGTTGGCAGAACGAGAAATAAACAAACTGTTGCCTTTTTACCGGAGAGTACCTTTTTATCTGTCTATCTAAAATGATTTTTTTTTTAGATAATGGGGTCATGGGATGATATCCAAAGTATTTTTAACGTAAAGTATTTTTAAGGTATTTTTAACGTTCAGTGAAAGAAATTTAAAAACTATTAATGAGATATACTGTATTTATGATATTAAAAGAACAAAAAATCCCATGACCATAGTTTCTTCCACAAATTTCCAAAAACAACTTCATAAAAAGACCTAGACTTCTACTGGATTTAGACAAATATATCTGTGTTTTTGATAGAAGTACAAGTTAATTCGATGGGATCGCCAATAAAATACTCTTAATCTGGTACTTCCTTTAAGTTTATGATATTTTAGTCATAACAAAGGTACGGGTAAAATGTTAAATACAAAATTAGTTTTGCAAGAATTACAAAATCAGTTAATATTTCTCAGAGTTTAGAGCGTATTTATGTCTCGAAATATTTAAAATCCTTTTAAAAAATTGTTTACTATGTTAAATACTAGTTTTTGCACGATTGCGTATGTAAAGTGTGTAATTTGTTAACATTGGTAGAATCCATCCTGGTTATTTTATTAGTACAACATATGAAATAAACATTATCATTGTTTTTGGACTATACTTTTTATTTTATTATATTTTTTGCAAAAGCGTTTATAGTCTGTAAATGAATGTATTTTGTATAACAAGGTTACATACCAGATTTCCATCTCAGTTTAAAAATATAGTATTTGTTTAAAAGAAATGTATCGTAATGTATTTGTTCATATAAATATATGGCAAACTCGCTGTGGAAGTACTATATGTCTTTTGTGTCTTTTTTCATAAAATATAATGCAATTGCTATTTTAGTTTCGTAGCCTAAAAAAATATATTTACAAAACAAATTTACAGAAACAAAATTACAAAATATAGAGTTACAATTTAGAGGAAATTTTAGAGTTACAAAACTATATTTTGGCCGTCAATGGAGTAGGCCCTTTACTAACAATCTGTAGTGTACTGATATTAATAATATATACGTATATAAATACAGAACTCGAAGTACTACAATCTTGAATTGGCCAGTCTTACCAAGCAGATTTAGAATAGTTTCTCACCCCCTTAATCTTAGGATGTGGGCCTGTACACCCTACAAATAAAGATGCCATTTGGACGACATTGAGGTAAGAATAAGTCAACCAGTCAGATCAATAAATTCTGAAGTAATCATTTCCACTTTAATCTCAATGGGGGGTTGCACCCCCCAACCCCCTTCCCACCCCGTTTGCATTTTTTATCTTGATATTATTGTTAAAACGTATAGAAATACAGAACTTGGAGAGTAATAATCTTGAATTGGCCAGTCTTACCAATCAGATTTAGAATAGTTTCTCACCCCCTTAGTCCTACGATGGGGAGCTGTACACCCTACAAAAAGAGACGCCATTTGGACGACAATGAGGTAGCAATAAGTCAACTAGTCAGATCAATAACCACCAAAGTAATTATTTCCACTTTTATCACAATGGGGGCTGCGCCCCCAACCCCCTCCCCTCATTTGCTATTATTTTATCTTGATATTATTGTTAAAACTTATGTAAACACCGAATTTGAAGAATAACAATCTTGTATTGGGTAGTCTTACCAAGCAGATTTAGAGTAGTTTTTCGCCCCTTTAGTCACACGGGGGGGGGGCTGTACCTCCCAGAAAGAGATACACCATTTGGAGGTCAATAAGGACCACAATCAGTCAGTCGGTCTAAGAACTACTGAAATAGTTATTTGCACCTTTATCCCGCCAGAGGGCTGCGCCCCCCAACCCCCTCGCTATTATTGTACCTTGGTATTATTGTTAAAGTGTGTATAAATACAGAACAGTCTATCGGGTTTAGAGTCCTAAACATGAATTAATCTTGCTTGAGGCGCGCACACACACACACACACACACACACACACACACACACACACACACACACACACACTAAATAGTTACTCGCCTTAAGTTCCACACCGGGGCTACATTCCCCAGGCCCGGATTTTTGTGCAGTAATACCCTTAAAGTGTTGTTAAAATACAAAAATATTCATAATTTGTAGGAAAACGAGATCCAGAATCACTCAACTAATAAAACCAAAAAGTTTAGTTATCTGCACTTTGGTCAGACTGAGACGCTATGCTGTCGAGGGCCCCCGTTGGTACTGGAGCGTAAATTAGTTGCTCAAATATTTATAAATACAGAACCTAAAGAAAAATAAGGATTAAAATCAGTCATCGGGTTTCGCCGAAACTACGCCGAAACATAATCCCCCCCAACAAAAAGAATAAAAATATGGCATTAAGTGGACACACACATAGTAAGGATATTTGTTCGCCCTTTGGTGTCAGTGGGGATAATGCCTTCCAGGCCCGGTATTTTTGTGGTGCCTCCTAAATTTTGATAAAATACAAATGAATTCAAGATGTATAAAAAATAAGTCCGCAATCAGTTAGAGCAAGATATTTCAAATTAATTATTTGATATATATGGTATTCCTGGAGGGCTATACGCCTCCAATTTTATTGTAGCTAGGTATTGTAATTACTATATATATATATATATATATATATATATATATATATATATATATATATCATATATATATCTCATATATATATGAATAGATAGAACAATATGTTTTAAAATCGGTCAATGAGTTTTGAACGCCCAAACATTAAAAACTCTACGTTCACGTTCTTCAAGTGGAGTATGTAAGAATAGTTACTCTTTGATACAGTTCAAAGAAAATACAGAATATCATGGATAACAATGGGGTCCAAAATCGGTCAGTCAGAACAGATGGGTTTAAGAGTACAGTAGTTATTTGAACTTTAGTCCAGTAAATGGGTTATGGTTATACCACTTACTATGCCCCCATTGTTATATTAACTTGAAAAAATATAAAATATGCTACTGTTAAAAACAATTAGGCTTATCAGCATGTTTAGGTTTATTCTTTCCCCTATTACTTATATAATTTATATACCGTTAACGTTTGATCTACGTCTTAAGAATGGTTATCTATGAAAAAATATTTAAATTGAAGAATAATTAGGGTAATTAAATCAATCGGTCAGACATAGTAGTTTTACATTACTGTTGGGTTTATAGTATTCTAAACCAGTACTGGTACCTGGGAGACCGAGCTTTGGTCGGAAAAGGTCAGTAAGTTTGTTTAGATGACTTGGAGTAATTTTTTACCACGTCCCCCTACTGACGAGCAGATTTACTTAGCTAATTTTCCTATTTCCAGCATGTTTAATGTCGCTCCAGATTTTATAATGGATCATTGTCCCCTCAGGTATTTATTCATAATGTAAACACCAGACAAAGGTGTGCTCCAACGCCAACGAAATTCCGTAACGTTCTGCGAATCCCAAGAAGTTTACATTATTTGTTTTGACTTTGAACATATGTTTTTTGTTTAACCATAAAGCTTTCCGTTCTGATGTAAACATTAAATAAACGGTATCAGGAAACTGACACATACTTTCTCTCTTTTATCCCAACTTTAACGAATAAATTACTTTTTATTTCCTAAATTGTAGAACGGTCGAATGTACAGGAAATCTTGTAAACAAGCTGTTTTCAAAAATATCCTCCCAAATCCCTGTTTAGGAGGCACTACAGAACCCATCGCTACACAAGTGGTTTTAAGAGGGGGAATGCCCCCTATTCCCCCCTCAGGGTTATTAAGGGGCAACATATTTCGAATTTCCTCTGTTGGACAAGCATATCAAGTTTAAACGAAATTGATCAATAAATAAGAGAGAAATAGTAGTTTTTGTATTCCCCATAAGAATAACAATGGACAACGTACTGCGTGTATCGCAAAATGAAAATTTAAATTTTCTCCGCAACCAGTAATCGTAGAATAGTAATTCAAAATACTAATACTAAATTATTTAGTTTTTTAGATTTTTTAATGGTGAATGGTAATATTTTTTATATTTATTTTTTTAATGAAAAATCAAAAAAACTTAATTTTGGATATTTCAAGTCTTGTAATTTCTGAATCCGAATTTTTACTGAAATGCGGGTGGTTCATTTTTTTGTAAAACTAAAGTTATACAAACGACTAAAGTTTAATCAAAGTCGTTAGAGCAGTTTTTGAGAAATCTTGATTTTTCATGTTTTTTGGCGGTTTTTAGGGGATAATTACCCTTAAAATTCAAAAATTCCAAAAAATGAAAAACATCTGGAGATATCGTGGATTAGTACCTGCATACCAAATTTCATAAAAATCGGACCATTGGTTAGGGCTCTAGCTCTGTACACATCCTTTAATCCTGGGATCAAGTCCTTTAATTTGTGCCGTCTCCCATCATCCTACGTTTTGCCAAACTCCCACAATTTTGTCTTAAACATGACGTTTACAGAATCGTATGTATTTTAAAATAATCGGGTTATTTATTTCACGCAGCTTTCGAGACGACCACTTGACGGATTTTTTTATTCTCTCTTCAATATGCAGGTAATTTTACGTAGAAAGTCGTAACAAAGACAGAATTTCGATTTAAGCCTCAGTGCTCTGCCCCACGGGACTTCCAAGTTCCCATGTTATTCATATAAAAGAGAGTTTAATTTGGTTTATGCCACGTTTTTATTAATTAAATTCATTAAAATAGCCAGCTGTTAAAGGATTATATCTAACTGCAGACTTTCATTGTTTTGTTTAAATTGTTCTACTCTCTTCCTTATTTAGAGTTTTTAATCGCAAAATCTTGCGGAGGAGCAGTTCGTTATATATAATAGTTTCAATTCAGTAAGTACTATGGTTTGCTGTGACAGGGTAATAACATAAACTGACAAAAATGTACAGCTGGAAAATATAAATAGTAAATCAATTGATGCTGCACTCTACCGGAACAAATAATAACCTTCTCAGATCAGAGAAGAAAGTTATCTTTATTTGTAAAACTTTAATTTAATAAATTTCAAAAACCTTTGTAAAACTGAATGAATTATTGTTAAACGGGCACTAATTTAATTATTTAACTATGAAACAAATAAATATAAACATTTTTAAATAGTTTCTTGTCATTAGTAAACAATATTTTAATAGTATCTCGTACTTTACTAATATACATTTTACCCAATGCTTTACCTTATGGAAATTTTCCAATTTTTACATTTTTTTTAATTAAAAGACGGTTGAATGAATATGTCCAGTTTTTGAACTGGTAGCGTAAAATGTAATGGAAAACATTTGTGTGAAATATGAAAGAAATCTGTTCAACCGTTTTCAAGTTATTGCGTTTCGAACATAACCACACAACCACTGACGGACAACGAATTATTGTCTCTGCTAATACATAGATTGCTTCACTTCGTTCCGTCATCAGTAATAAATAAAATGACAGACATGTTAATTTAACGGCAGACATTATTGAACGTCTTAATATCAATAACACAGATCAATTATTTGGAGGAAATAGTTTGATGAATCAAAATGTATATTTTCCCTTCAAATCTGTTTTATCTATTGGGTTATTAATTTTATTTTGTTTTTGGGTACTATAAAATGGTAACACAAGTTGTGATATATATACTCGTTTATTTATTTTCATAATTTATAACTGTGTTTATAGTTAATTTCCTTTTTTATTTGTTGTATTTAGGTCGAGTAAATTTTCCCATTACAAAAATGTGATCAAGTTTCATGTTTTTTTACATTGTACAAATTAATTCTCTTGTTTTTCTATTAGATGCCAACCCGGCAGACGGCTATATTAGCCATTGCTGTTAAGTGTAATAAATTAGTTCCCTGCGTGGAGAAAATAATTGTATTTGAAGCTTAGTTCAATAAAGCACTTTTTCATTTAATTTCATTTCAATAATACAGACAAACTTAGGACAAGAGCAGGTTCCAAGGTGCAGAAAGGTGAGTTTTGAAAAGAAAATACAAATATTTGTTTTTTTATGCCGGTGCCACACTCTGGTATTTATAGGCAGCTCTGGTAACAGTTTTTATATAATTAATTGTTCATTGGGAATTGAAAACTAAGAAATACTTTACTGAGAGTTTAAATATTGTTTCGCTATAGCGGTTCTTGTCCTTACTAAAATTGTTCAAGGATTGGGATAGACTGGTCTCACAACCGAAAACCGAAGTTTAAGCCTTTAGTTAGTCTCTCAATTATTTAAATCTTGAATGTTACCTCTTTCTTGAATGTAATTTAGTTGCTTACCCCCTCCAAAGAAAACAAAACACTCTTTATTTTTAGGTTTTAGTTTTAGTATAGTATTTTCCTCAACTTATGGCAATTATTTGATTTAAATGTGCTACGTAGTTGGAGAGCATATTTATTGTCACCTTCTAAGTAATCACAGAAGTAATTCATAATGACAGCATACAATTTAGTCTTTCATTTAAAAATAATTAAACTAAGATACAGTCGTGGTCATGTGGGTCAATCTTTGAAATAAAGAGACATAAGATTGTCATTGTTAGAAAACAAGTAATCTAATTTTTAGCTTGTATGTGGAAATAGTTATAAATCAGGGTTATACAGATTCAAAATTCAAACTATAATTTAAGTTTTAACATATGGTAAACCAGTTTTCTCGTGTTCTTATACAGCTCCATGTAATTATCCAAATCAAGTAATGACTAATACCTAAAGATCCATACAATATATAGTTTATAAAAACTACTAAAAGTAGAACAAAATAACCAAAAACAAGTAACTAACTCCCCGTCTACAGGGTATATTGTTTTGTTGTTTACGCTAAACGATGGCGACGAAAGTACTTACTGCGTGACGCGCGGGCGACGCCTGTTGAAGGCAACAAGTGGAGTGACGCCACCCCCTACCACGGCGTGTGAGGGGGTAACAAACCCACCCCCTCCCCTAGATACCACTCACGCTTAATTACATCGTGGCGGCAGTGTGGTCGCAGGCATATATCCCATCCCACTGCAGATCACATGCCCTCATTCAGTTTTTATAGCGTAATTCCTGACCGTCAAATGAACTAGGCAACGCTGGGTACGCCTAAATTTCCTATATATTTCTTGTAAGACTTTTTAAGATTCACTGTAATGAATTAAATATTGCGATTAGGACTTGGGGAACTGGGGCACATTAGGGAGCGGGTACTCTGAAAAAATGATGTTTGTTTTTGTTTTAACTTAAGAGTCTTCATCACCGGAAGTTGCTGGGCGCCATCTTAGAATTTTGTTCCATAAGGCCAATGTTAACTTTGTGCCTCCATTACTCCTTACCTGATCGTCACATATAATTAATTTTGGTGTTAATTTAAAGGTTTCGTCGTCCTCTAGGGAAATACAATGTCGAATTTCTTAATTTGGGTATCATAGTTTCATAATAAATAGTTCAATTTTGAACTGAAACACTGTACATGTTCTCATTAATTTGTAAGAAAATCCAAATTCGACTATTGTATTTCCCAAGAGGATGACGAAACCTTTAATTTGACTCCAAAATGAATCGTTTGTGACGATCAGGTGAGGAGTAACGGAGGCACAAAATTAACATTAGCCTTATGGAACAAAACACCAAGATGGCGTCCGGCAACTTCCGGTGATGAAGACTCTTAAAACATTCGCTACTGCAGCAGGAGACACCGAAACAGTCATAAGATATTTAAGGAAAAGATGAAAGTAAATACACGTAAATGTTTTGATTATTATAATGTTGTATAGTTACTATGAGGTTCCGTCCTGTTTCCTTTGTTTTTATTGTTTTTTTTTCACCGCAAATTTTAGAATTATTTAAAAGTACTGTATATGTAATGCACAGCCAGTAGTGGCAAAACCAGAAAGAGAAGCCACTTTTGACACTTTTTTCCCATGTTATTCTTATGGGGTTTAGTTTTTGCACCGACACCTGAACCCGGCCTAAACAAATTTCCTTTTTTGCCTATACTATTACCCGACCCTTGCCTATATTAAATACATTTTTTTCATCCCCATCCGTCCCCTATATCTTTAAAAATTAATTGTCAAAAAACTAACTTTGGTATTTATGGATTTGTTTTAAATTGATGTTATTGTTCTAGACTAGTGTATATGTACTATGTACACCTGTATTATGCATCCTAAAGTGTATATAAGGGGGTCAGTTGACTGCCCCCCTTTTACTTCCAGGTGATCCCCCCACTTTCCATCTTTAATGCCCAAATGTGGATTTGCTCTAAATTCATTTTAATAAATCCTTTGCGGAAATCCACGAGTTCTGGCTACTTGGGAACCCGAGCCATTTGACATATAATAAATAACCCTTCCTCCTAATTACATTCTCTACCAAATACATGTCTTTATATTTAGTCTTTAACAATTCTTCTGTATAAAATCCTCCTTTGATTATATTATCATTCTCATCTTTCAAAATATAAGTCACAGGCTTTGTTTTCTTGACTTCTGCTATTGTAAAAAGCTCCCCTGTCCAGTTAGGGGTATATCCTTTACTAAATACATGTTTATATTTCGATGTCCTTACACTATCCCCTACCTTATATATTGGCTTTTTAACTTGTAGTTTAGATGCTAACCTTTCATGTACATCTTTAGAGTTCTTGACACTTACTTGGTTAGGCTTCATCCCTATGGATCTATGTACTTTATTATTATATATCCTTATTAACTTTGGAAGTAAATCCAACCACTTGTAACTCCCTTGTGCACTAAACTCTCTATACAACCAATTCTTTAAAGTTCTCTGGAACCTTTCCACAATAGCCGCCTTAGTTGTAGAGTAAGTGTGGTATCATAAGCTTTTTTTAGAAAATGTGCCTATTAAAGTTAAAATATATTTATTCCCAGAATTCTCTCTAGCATAATTATGCATATCTATTAAATCTATTTGAACAGTTTCGTTTATACCCAATACATTAAAAGCTCTTCTAACGAAATTCTTTCTCGAGGGCTTATGCAATTCGTAAGCAATTTTTTCCATTTTTGTATTCTTTATTTTTAATGTTAACGTATCTGCCAGTCTCCGTCGTTTCAAAAACACCTCCATTGCTACCAACTAACATACCATCAGTCATTCTTTGATATACATAGTTTTTTGGCAAATATGCCTCTCCATCTAAAGTCTTAAATCCGCTTAAAGATGTAGCACTTAATGAACTGCAACTAACAATTTAGTATTGCACATCATCATATCGATTTCATTATTGTCTTGCATAAATTTCTTAGTTTTGTTGTTAAACCTTAATGCATGTGATTTTAAACAAATATCAAATTTAATGTTGTCTTGTATAAAAGTTTTAATATTATCGTCATTCCTCAAAACCTGCGACTTTAAACAAATATCAGTTCTCTGTTTGCCTTCAGGTAAATTCTTTATTAATTTGTCCTCTGCATCCTACATATCGTTATCTAATGTTAATACATTATAATTTGTATCCCCCTGTTTTTTATGCTTTTCTCACCTTTTGTTAAAATTTTATTAACAACAGCCACATAATTTGGCAACATTCCAGGTAAAATGTTTGTTAATTGCTTATTTTTACCATCAAATTTAAGACCGTCTAAAGTCAGAGTCTGATGTTTTGTAACACAATCGTTCTCATCAATAGCGGGTTTAACACGAACTAGCCTTTTATCATTAAAATCACATAAGTTTAGATCCATTTTTGGTCCTTGAGAGACGTTTACAACATCATCGCTTTCTTTACCAGCCAACAAATTACTAATTTTTCGCTTTTTGGAATTCCAAATACCTTTCTCCGATTCCAAAAATTCATAATTAATTTTGTCTTGTACAAAAGCATTACCTTTTCTTATTATTAAAGTCTGCTCTAATGTGGTTACATCGTCTGAACTTTTACCTCGTTTCACATTAGTAATTTTGCGTTTATTAGCGTTCCAATTATTACTCTTGGATTCTAAAAACTCATATTTATTATAACCTTGTACAAAAGCATCACCTTTTCTGGTTAACGTCTGCCCCAAAGTCGATACATCATCAATAAACTCCCCAACTTTAACACTACTAATTTTATAATTTAAAGCATTCCAACCATCATCTTTTAGATTTAAAGTAGTTTCTTTAAAACTTCTAGTTTCTGGTTTACTAAATGGGTTATATACGCGATAAAATTTATCTATCAAATTTTTTTTAATAAATAATTCCACTTTCCCTCAATTCTTCTATGATAGAATCTATCTCATTATCCACTCCAGAATTTCCCACCAATCGGCTTAACCAAAGCAGTCTTAACCCATCTACAAGCTCATTAGGATCGACCCAATAAACGTAGTCTATTTTATTACCAGTTACCTGCCTTAAACCTTCACCAACAGTCTTAAATAGGGGTTTAATTATATTAAGATATTTAGTGTGTTTATTACTTGACATCTGAGTGTCATTTGGGTTATTCTTGGTATTCTAGATGGGGTTTTTTCTAAAATAATTGGGAGAACTGGCCTCTCCTTAGTTTCGGTGGCTAAATTGTTTAACTCTTGCAAAGGCTCTATTAAAGGTTGGGATATTTGGAACCTCTCTTCAGCCTCTAGAAATTTACCTCGTTTTAATGCCCTATATTTGTCTCTTATTTGTTTTGCAGAGTCTACCAATTCTTGTTGAATATTTGTTTTAATTTTATTTACATTTTATTTATCTCATTTTTCAAAGGATAATACTCAAACACTTTAGCGTGTATTATTAGGCAATATGCAGACGTGTTTGAAGGGACATTTTTGCAGTTTCAATTTCTAATTTAATATCTACAACCGATTTGACCGATTCATTCTGCCTAGAACAGTCTATTACAATTAGGGGATATTTCTTTATAAAGTCAGCTCTGTTA
This sequence comes from Allygus modestus, assembly GCA_963675035.1. Taxonomy (NCBI): domain Eukaryota; kingdom Metazoa; phylum Arthropoda; class Insecta; order Hemiptera; family Cicadellidae; genus Allygus; species Allygus modestus. Next base: position 315,315,066 of record OY776112.1, read on the forward strand.
AACATAGGATCGGGGACAGTGTTGTCACAAACATCTCATAAGCTTTCAAGGCATCTCCATTTTAAAAGTCGAGATTTAAATCACTATAAGGATAATATTCAGAGTTTAAAAACACTTTGAGATTTTTCAATTTACAGTGATCGAATTCGTCAGTTTTTTTTCGTGCACGGTTGTTCCTACCAGTTTAGAAACCAAATATAATATACCTAGGCTTCTCCAAACTCGAAGACGTCTTAACTGACCATGTATTTCTCTTGGTTTCGGGGTATTATAGGAGTTTATGAAGCTCCAAACTTCTAAATGCAATTTGCAAATTTTTATTTTACAATAACATCTTTTGCAATTGCAGCTTCTCCCCATCAGATGGCATCACATGCGGCATCACCCACTGGATCGATTTAAGTGAAATTTTAGGAATAGGATTGACCCTACTTGTTGGAGCATTAACTGGTGTTAATATACAGTTTAATTCGTTTTTGGATCTTTTCAACACCAATTCTTGTTTAACATTTACTAAAACATTATTAAAATCCTCAAACACACCCATTAACAGCTCTAATGGGACACAAGTACTAAACTTGCCACTTTTATAGAACTCCTTTAAATTTGTGTCAGAATCAAATGCTACATTTCACAATTTAGTCGTTTTATTGTAAAAGCACAATATCATTTCATAAGACTGGAAATTCCTGGATTTCTTACAATATCTATTTCTTTACCAGCCACTTCCTATCTAATTTCGTCAAATAAGAACGCAAATACATTATTTATAAAATGTCCTTTATCATGATTCTCTATTTATCCTTTAATATACAGATAACTCCTACATGAGAGTGTTAGTAAATCTTGATTACTTATACATATTCGAATTTCATCGGAATTATTTATTGCCAAAGTGGTGTATGGAACATAGGAGTGATTTGTAATTTTAACCACACTATCGTCGGATTGAAATTTACCTGTAACGTCTAGAAAATCTTCCATTTTTATTAATAGAAAATTTTAACTTCAGCCCAATTGATCGCAGAAACCTGGCATTTTGCACACTCAGTCCATTCTTGTAAATTCTCATATCTTTTTTATATGATAAGTAATTGTAGTTTCTTCTCCATTAAAGTTAATTGGCCTGTCGTGTTGATCTGCAAATGTAATAATAACAACATTTAAACTTCTCTTATTTACAGGGAAGTATATAATATTTCTGGGGACCTCAATAATTTTGTAGCCGGGAGGAGCTTCTGGGTAAAAACTGTGTATAGTGTGTGATTTGTCACCATTTAAATAAGACCCATTTGCAATATTACATTTTAATCTAATCACATTTACATTATTTATGTTGATTTTATTTACGGATTTAAACGGAACATCGGGAGTAGAAAATTCTTTAAATCCCAATAATACAGGCCCTAAACACGCTTTTGTAAAATCAAACACATGGCCAAAATGTAATGTGGTTTTCATAAGTATGTAATGTATTTTCGGCTATAAGTACAAAATCTGGGAGTTGCTTTTGAATTTCCTTCGCAAGCTCAAACACTTCGTATGTACCTTCAGTAATTTCAATTACATTTGGAACTTTGTGATCGTAATAATACACATCCTCACTCTCGTCTATAGTTAATTTTGTGTCTTTAAGTTTATTTAATTTTGGAACTAGCCCTTTGTAAAATATAAGTTTGACTTTTTTATTAATTAATGCTACTTTATTTTGTATACAACTTCAACTTTCCCATCTAATGCCCGGTTTAATTCGTCAATTGTGACCTCCCCTTTTGGAGTTGTAATTTTGTGCATTTTGTAATATGTCAAAGTGTTTAGAGGTTTTTTAATATTAAATATAGAATTATAACTTTGGAAATCTACCAGTCTAATTACATAACTACCATTAAATTCTATAGGAGGAAAGAACACCGACTTCAACTCTGGCTCTGTAACCGTAAATGTTACAGTAAATGAATCCATTTATATAAACTAAAATTTTTAAGAAATTATAAACATAAAATACCACAAATGGAACTATTTAAATCTTGTATTTGATCAGTTGTATGGTAAATTTTCGATGGTACATTATATTCAATTACTTATTTTGGAGGTTGTATTCCGAATGGGTAAAAATATATTACAATATCTTTATTTTTACGAGATGCTGTCCAATGTGTGCCCCTGTCACTGTCTGAATTAATAATTCCACACTCTTTTACTTTTGGTTTCTGTTTTCTTAGCTCGTGTTTTAGGTACATTCCTCGAAAGTGGGCACGTCTCTTTTGGCCTCTAACAGCTGAAAGTTGTCCATCCTTTTTATTAAATTTTAATCCCATTCCCATTTTTGCTTTGGCCTTCATCAAATGTGTCACTGTATAAGCCGCTGATTTTTCGGCTAGATTGGCGTCTTTTGCCGAAACCCTAGTCCAAGCCTGGTCCGCTAATCTCATATATGCCTTGTTCCGGGCGGCTGTATCGGGATTATTCATTTAGAATCTGATCTTTACATTAAGAGTCTAGCTTATTTTTTGAAGGTACATTACTGGCTAAATTTTCACGTATCTTAGTTCCAGGACCACAATTAGAGTATGACGGTATGTGGAGGAGGGGATGGAAGGTTGTTTATAAGGGTATTTAACAAGCCACGGCCTCTATATGGCTTTACGAATAATCTCTTACCTTGGAACTTTTTACACTTTCTCTTTGCCATTTTTACTATATAAAAAATGTAATTTATTCAACAAAAGAACAAATTTAAAATAGCACATAAAGAAAATATACCAAAGATGTTGTGTCTATTTCCTAATAATATTCGCTGTCTTATAATTAGGCCTAGCGGTTCGGGGAAGACCGTTGTAATTTATAACTTAATTGTAAAAAAGGAAGGATTAAAGTTTACAAATTTATATATAATATCCAAATCTTTAGAACAAGAAAAAATATAACAAAATAATTTAAATATTTCGTCTGTGTCATGAAGTTAAACTACACACATATTCAGACTGTGAAATCACACCAAATGATGTAGAATCACACTCAGTTGTTGTATTTGAGACATAAATAGTCCAAATATAGCACTAGTTTTTTCAATGGGCAGACATAAAATTATTAACAGTTTTTACTTGTGTCAATCTTACAGTAAAGTAATCAAACATTTACGTGACAATGTTAATTTCCTAATATTATTTAAACAAGACGATTTAAATTTAAAACATGTGTATAACAATCATGTGGGGAATGATTTTTGTATCCAGAAGGAGTGTGGTTGCCAGAGTTTATAAAGCATTCAAAATCTGCATAAATCACAAAGGGAGCTTTAAGTTGATATTTGTAATTTGTAAATTGTAATGTATCTTTTTTTAGACATTTGTACTCTTTGGGCATCGAAGTTTTTACAATATGTTATGTGACGTTCCAATATATATTTAGTGTAAAAATTGTGTACACAGAACTTGCAATACTATTTCTTATTATTGTCTTTTGTAGAACGTAGCATTAACTTATTAAAATCACGAATTAAACAGTAATGTGATTTGCGACCTTCTTGTAAAAGCTATAGGTTTACGTGAGTATTACTATTTAGTTTAGTTATTCTCAATGGATATATTAATTGTCCTTCAACCCCATATACATTAATACTTATATTATTTTGTTTTTCAAATTCATCAATGTTGGATATTTTTACGGGATATTTTATATTTGTCATATTTAACTGACCTACGTGGGGTTCATAGTAAAATACTCGATTTGCATGTTCATTTATACAATTCCTTGGATGGAGGGCCGCCAATACAGACCACAAAAAGCATTTTTATCGCTATTTTTAATATTTAAAACAGCGTGTTTTGATGTTATATTTTCTGGTGTGGGTATGTATGACTTGGGAGTTAGGGGATTATACTTGTAAAAATGCAGCTGCCAGTATTTAGTATGGTCATATATCCATCCACTGCCTTGGGCTTGATACTTATGCATGGAGGTCTTCTGCATGGTATCAGACTGCTTCTGTTGGAGTAAGACGTAAAACAGACTGCACAGGTCAACATTTTGTGTTGAAATGAGTGTAGAGATGTCGTGCTCTGCTATTTATAAACAAAAATTACTATTTTTTTTAATTAACTTTTGAAATTTACAAAATATTTTAATTTGTTTTTGAAAATATTGCTCTACTTTTTTTTATTTTGGACTTTTGGAAGTGTTATAATATGTTCTTGGACTTGTGTGTTTTTTAGTTTCTTCAAAAACACCCTCGAAAAGGATAAGAGATATCGAAAAAATAACGAAATTTAAAAAAATACCTGGGAAATAGGTTTCGGGGGTTCCCCGCCCATTCCAGGTTTTAAAAATTTGTTGACCCCTTTTGGTCAAAATTTTGTTACCTTTGACCTTTAATTCTATCTTTGTTATTTATAGAGCTATCGAGCTGAAATTTGGTATATAGGTCCATATGGATGTAAAACTCAAAATTAAAAAAATTTCAAAAAAAAATTCAATGTAGGGGACACGCTTGCGTGCTACAAGCGATGATTTGGAATTCAAAAATTAGCTCCCATGTGGTTGTTTATTGTTCAAATTTAATATAACTTGGATTTACATGTAGAACATAAACCCCCACTTGCTAGCGTGTACGGATTTAAACAAACTTTTTTTAATTACAAATTTTGGTTTTCCAAAAAACCCTCATAACTTTTTTTATTGAGATATGAGGTTCAAATTTGGTTTGGGGGTTCTTTATACAAATATCTAAAAGGTAGTTTCCCGGATGTTTAATAAGGGGCGTGGTTTTTATAAAAATGTCGAATTTGTGTTTTTGTCTACACAAAATATAAAACCTTCATATTTTCAATTTTGATCTTATTTAAATTTAAAAAATGGTAATTTTTGTATTGCTGGTACTGGGGCTGTTAGATGTGAAGTGAGGACCCTGGCCTGCAGCGACTCTTCATATAGCCAACAATTTAGATTTGTGATTTCAGAAAGCAAAATTAATTTGTAAAATTACGCTGGGATTCCCCGCGGAGAGTATTGACCCCTTATATACATTTTAGGATGCATAATACAGGTGTACATATGCACTAGCCTAGAACAATAGCATTAATTTAAAACAAATCCATAAACACCAAAGTTAGTTTTTCGACAATTAATTTTAAAAGATATAGGGGACGGATGGGATGGGGAAAATGTATTTAATATAGGCAAGGGTCTGGTACTAGTATAGACCAAAAAGGAAATTTGTATATGCCGGATTCGGGTGTCGGCGCAAAAACTGAACCCCATAATAATAACATGGGGAGAAAGGGCCGAAAGTGGCTTCTCTTTCTGTTTTTGCCCCTACTACAGCTAATGCTCATTAGAAGCTATTGAATTTAAGTCCTTGACTACAAGCACCGATTTAGATATAAACGAGTTCACACGCAGCACGCTGGCGTGAGGGAAGTGAATTTCCACATACAACACTTTTAAAACTCAAAACCAGTGTAAAAACATACATTTATTCCAATTTTATTGAAATCTGAAAACATTGATTTTTTGGTTGTTCTGATGCTCCTGGTTTCATTTACCTGCAATGCTAGGAATACAATTTTGCACATTATAAAGTTAGGAGAAGGTCCAGTCAGGCTTTAAATTAGGTGCCAGGTTGCTGGGGATGATACAAATACACCAACAAATGAATAACATGCTTTCTAATGTAAAAAACCCCATAAGACAACGTACTGTGTCAAGCCGATATACACTTTCTTTAATAACTCGGTAAATATCTATGCTAGAATGACGAGAGAGAGCTTAAAACTTTCACTTCACTAATTCCCATCTTAATACATTACTTTTACGTCCGGGGCTTTTCTGACCCTTTTTGGGACCAAAAACTCGAAATTTGAAAGAATAATCCCCAAAAAAGGGGGTTACAGTTTTCCGATTGTTTTACCCAACGAACTTGTTCAACCGATTATAGAAAGGAACGTCCCTACGAAATTTGAAGTAAATCGGACAAAAAATGTGACCGCTAGAGTGCATAAATATATATATATAAATATATATATATATATATATATATATATATATATATATATATATATATATATAATTTTGAACGACCCCCCAAAACGTGTTTAGAGGGTCACGTTAGGAACTTCTATGGTGGTCCCGGGCTTAAGTTTCACCGTGCGGGTCATGCTCATAGTTCACTTTTCCATAGGAAATTCACTAATAATTGCATATCATCGATTGGTTCTCTCTCATTCTCATTCCTTTACAAACACGCCGTAAGTACAAGGTTTATTTGAAGTAGGCCTAAAGGATGTTTTAACTTTGTTAAAATTAAACTGCCAACCCAAAGAGTTGCATATACACTCTCGGTGAATCAACAATGCAACGATCACCCTAACTCGGATATAGCTGATTTCATCACTTAATTCGACCGATTTCCTAAAGTAAATATGTTTATGTTTAATGCATGCTTGTAACACACATCATTGTTATTGTGATTACAATTTGTTAATACATCGTTCTTCGGTATAAAAGAGTAATCCCACTCCTGACACCAATTGATGTTCGAATGCGGTTAAGCCGCCTTTACCTCGTTCCTGTCACAAACTCAAAGGATATTTTGCTCACTACCTAACCGTATGAAGCGTACTGTCCGACAGCCGTGTCCCGTGCCGTGTTCCCGTGTCCGGCACGCACGCTCGTGTCATCATCTCCTTATCAGCTCGCCGTGACACGAGCTCTTATCTAATGACGCCGCCCCGCCCTTCCAACAACCAATCATCGTATTACCTCTTAATAATACAATGCGGTTGATTATATGACGCCATATAGTCGCTTTAGAGTCTGTTTACCGCAGCAAAATTAGTTCTCGCTGAGAGTACTCGATGAAGTGGTGTGCGTTTAACTCGTAAGGAGTAAGTACATAATAACTAAAAACATAACTCGAGTTAAACAATGCTATAAATTATAGGTTTACATAAGTACACTTAAAGTAGCACGGTAAATTTGTAAAAGTTAATCTACACTGGATTTGATTTTTCCTTTGAGAATAATTTCAAGTTTAAAATCATTAACCTCAAACCATTTTTTCGAATTAATTTTAACCCTCTTAAAGGAAGATTAAAATAATATTTACAATTATTATTACAATGATTATTCACTCTTGACCCTTCATTTATTTTATTACTAGCTGTGTACCCGTCCTTCGTACGGGTTGTATATAAATAAAGTATATAAATAAAGTTCGGTAGATTAACTAAAAAAATTAACAACCTACATAATTTTACAATATTAAAATTACATTTTACACTTTTAAAGTAGAATTAAATTCAAGTTAACGAAATATACTATGGCAGATAGTTCGGGTACTGCTGCCAAGCCGAGGAACTCTGTCGGGTAGTGAACGGTGTGGTTTTTGCGACTCCAAATCGGTACACGTAACACTTTGGATTCGATTTTAGAAATAAAAGAACTCAAGTACAACAAAATATTAACCCTGTTTAATTTAACATTTTAAATACTTTGATACATTAATCTTTACATTCCAATAAATTAATAGTAATGTAACGAAACATTAAAATTTAAAAACATTGACAAACCACTTTTAAAATCACCATTCTTGCCAGGTCATGTTTTCATTATAATTGTAAATAAGCAATTTAAACTTGGAAAAATCATATGTTTTAGCGAATTTCCCCTATAGGGAAGAAGCTATTACCGTAGTCGGCATGGTAAGACCTAGGCCCGGGACCATTATAACTTTTCGTTTTGAGGTCCCCAGACCCCAAAAACACCATTCGTTCGAAACTGTATATATATATATATATATATATATATATATATATATATATATATATATATATATATATATATATATATGTGTGTCCGTGGGTGCAATAACTCTCGTAAAAAAGGTCCGATTTTGATGAAATTTGGTACAAACATGTAAAGCAGCATTTATGACTTTAAGTTCGAAAACCAGACGGATCGACTTATCCGAAGGGGTATTTTGGGGGGGTTTTGTACCCCAAAAATGAGTTTTTTGAGTTTTTTACATACAATTTTTGAAAAAGTAAAATTTTATTTTTCCCATTAAAATCAGCTTAAAAAGACGCACAATTTGATGTTTTAATCATTGCTCTACGTCAATTGGTTACTGAGATATTGAAAGTGCTAAACACAGTACGTTGTCCAATGTTATTCTTATGGAGGATAAGAAAAATTGTACATCTCGCTTATTTATCAACTTATCCTGACGAAACTTGTTATATTGCTTCATTTCATTGTGGTCTATTGATATTTGTACAAAAATCCATTTTTTCCCGATAGTTCCCGTAGCAGCAAACCTGCATACTCAGCCCCATGTTATTCTTATGGAGAATAATTAACGTGTTACCTCCTTTAATTATGAACATAAATTAATAGAACTTGGTATGTGGCTTTACCTAGTTCAGTTATAATGATATTTGTATAAAAGCCCATTTTTAGTGTTCCTTATTTCAGCAAACCTGCATACTCAGCCGCCATGTTATTCTTATGGAGAATAATTAAAATGTCATATATCGCTTATTTATGATTGAATATCGATAAAACTTAGTATGTGGCTTTATGTGGTATTAAGATAAATTAATATGCATTGGAAATTCGCTGAGTATGCAGGTTTGCTGCTACGGGGGTATTAAAAACATATGACTGCTTGATTTTATTTAAAAAAATGTAAATCAATATATACGAACTGTTCTAACAGTGGTCATGGTTAAATGAACGGTATTACATATTGTATATGTTCGTTCCTCCCTTTGGAATAGACCTACATTTGTGTTGATCTCCGTTGCTTGTTCATTGGTGGACGTGAGGATGGCACAATCACAGAGCCAGGCACTTTCCAGATTAAACTGTTTATGAACCTCGGTGTAACAAACGGTCAATCAGTAAATCCTGTGATTTATCGATAGTGCCGAGTGAAGGATAGATGTTCTGAGACCTTAATTTGTTTTTCAATGTCCCAATCTCAACTTTTAAAAGCGCATAAGAAAACTGATCAACCCCTTAATCTTCTCAAAAATACATTTTCATATTTACTAATAAGTTCAGACGCTCAGTGGTCGGCTACATAAAATATATTTTTAGAGAGGCGTAGACTCGTCCACTTATGTCTCACTTACGACAAAGGGTCTGTGTGAAATCTCCAGATAACAACACCGTGACTCCCCATGATGTTGTTTCTTATTTCCTTCAAGGCATCAAATTTGAGCTCTACTGGTTGAGTAGTTGGTGTGTTATGACTAACACGCTTATATTAAAAGCCATTGGGCCAGATTCCTTGAGTATATTTGTGTCTGGAGTAGGTAAATGTCTGCACTGAGCTATCAGCTACATTCCTACCAAATTTCAGATCCATCAGTCCAAGAGTATGTGCAAGATTGTTAAAATATTGTATTTTGAAATTCCGGGGGGCGAAGCCCTTAAACATTTTCGTAACAGGAATAGGCTTGCCTTTTTTTCTGATGAATTAGTTATGTTTCTACTGAAATGTAACATACAAAGGTCCAGTAAGTACTAATACTCATAAAATTGCCATAAAAGCAAATTAGCGAAGAACCCTATACGACTTTTTTAAACGTATTATTATTGTGAATCTGCAGCATAAGGGGAACCACCATCCAAAATTTTATCTTCAATAGACATTGTCGTTTCTTAGATAAAGTGATCACTATGTCAGTGAGTGCATGAGTCTGACAAATATAGATTTAGATCATATATCCACTTATGTTATTTATTACCAATCTTCACTCAACATTTTAAAAAAAGAACTAAAAAACCTATTTATAGAATAACTATGCCATCATCTGGTTCAATATAAATAAATGCTTTGTCCATAAGAATAGCATAGGATCTTTAAAACCCTATGGGGCAGTGTCCTAAGGTAATTTAAAACAATCCAATTAGCCTAAAACCTTCTAACGCACACATAGAACATCGAAAAAAAGTTGCATAAAAATCGGTGCACCCGTTTTCCTGTGAAAGGCGAACAAAACATGACCAAAACCGCACAAAATCACGTTTTTGAGCGGCCGCCATTATTTTTTTAAAAGGCTTATGCCAGTTTATAGTGCCTTAAAACCGTCTCACGCATAGAACAAAGAAACAAAGTTTCATTAATGTCAGTGCACCCGTTTTCCAGTGAAAATCGAACAAAACCCTTCCTTGAGCGTTACTGGACAAAAATTACAAAGTTACATAAATTTCATAATTCCAAGCAATGTGCAGACAAAACTCTAATTTTATTTATATAGCTTAATTATACGGTATATTGAAATAAATATATATATATTTGATGTACACGTTCTTCGCACAGGGGTTTTCCTTACCCGTTCTATAGTCAATGCAAATTGCATTTTAGTTAGCTTGAAACAGCTGTTGTTCTTGCTTCTGCTCTTTAAGCTGTCAAATATAAGTGCCCTCAGCTGTTCGCATTACAGTTTCTAAATGTTTACTTTCTTATGAAATGTAAACATTGAAACTTAGAACTTCACGGGGCGTAGCCCGAGGGGATTTTAAGGAATAGGCCTATGTGTTGCATGGGTTCAAGATCTACCTTTGTGTAAAGTTTCAGCCCAGTCGGTTAAGTAGTTTTTGCGTTTACCCGGAACATCAGACAGACAGACAGAAACCACCTCTTCTTTATAATATTATAGATAGATTTTATCGTAAATGCTACCTACCTTTGAATTTACAGTGTCGAATAAGAATATTTGTAATGGTACCTCAACACAATCCCACCTTCTGGTAGTATTTTTTGTTACTAAAAAGGCCTCACCTCTTTGCTTTTCAAAGTTAAAAATTGGAATTTATTAATTTATTTACTACTAAAACCATCAATATATTTTGAATTTTTAATTTTCAAGGGTAATTAACCCCCAAAACTGCTAAAAACATGAGAAATCGAAATTTCTCAAAAACAGCTTTAGCGATTTTGATTAAACCTAAGGGGATTGTAGAGCTTTAGGTTTCCAAAAAATGACACCACCCGTATTTCTAAAAAAACCGGGTTCAGAAATTACAGGACTTAAAACATAATTTTTCATAAGAAAAAATAAGTGTTAAAAAAGAATACATCATTAAAAACATCTCAAAAAATTAAATTATTTAATTTTTTGAATTATAATTATCATACGATTACTGGTTGTGGAGAAAATTGAAATTTTCATTTTGCTGTAAACGCAGTACGTTGTCCAATGTTATTCTTATGGGGAATGCAAAAAATAGTATTTATCTCTTATTTTCTGGTCAATTTCGTTTAAACTTGATATTCAGGTCAAGTTAACATTGACCAAAAGAGGATATTCGAAATATGTTGCCACTTAACCCTGGGGGAGATGAGAGGGCATTTCCCTCTTAAAACTACTATGTGTAGCAAAGAATTCTGTAGTGCCCACAAGAGAGGTATTTGGGTGGATATTTTTGAAAACAACTTCTTTAGAAGATTTTCTGACTTTTTTATATATTATTTCTCTAGCCTGTTTTTCTGTCAGTCCACGAGATCTTCCTTATTCCTTTATTAAAATCTATGATTTACCCCTCATTTTAAAGCTTATCGTGCCTGCTAGGGACGAAAAATAGATCCACGGGCTGAAAATGTACCGCTTCTCTGAAATTTGAATAAAATGACAGATAAACGAGTTCGCACCCAGCGCGCTGACGTGAGGGAATTGAATTTCCGCATTAACACCCTTAAAAAAATCTAATAATGGGTTTAAAACAACTTTGGTAACTTTTTTGGGGAAAATTGAATAATGTAATCTTTTGGCTGTTTTGATGCTCTTGGTTATACTTAAATTCGCTATTAGGATGGCGATGTTGTACATTATAAGGTTAGGAGGAGGTATAGTCAGGATAACAAGTTGGTTTGAAGAGGGGTGATAAACTACATCAAGATATGAAATACCCCCGTCGTAGCAAGCCTGCGTACTCATCAAATTTCCAATGCATAATATATGCCTTAATACTACATAAAGCCGCATACCAAGTTTCATAAAAATATATTCACAAATAAGCAATATATACTATTTGAATTATTCTCCATAAGAATAACATTGGGGATGAGTACGCAGGTTTGCTGAAACAAGGAACAAACAAATATGGGTTTTCATGTAAATATCAATATTACTCAATTAGGTGAAGCCAAATACCAAGTTTCATCAATATACATTCATAAATGTGCGATTTATACCATTTTTATTATTCTCCATGCGAATAACATGGGGCCTGAGTACGCAGGTTTGCTGATTCGGGACATATCGGGAAAAAATGTTTTTTTCGTGCAAATAACAATAGAACACAACCAGATGAAGCCGTATACCATATTTTGTTAGAATACGTTCATGAATAAGAGAGATATAAATTTTGTCTTATTCTCCATAAGAATAGCATTGGACAACGTACTGTGTTATAGCACTTTCAATATCTCTGAAACCAATTGACATAGAAAAATGATCAAAACACCAAATCGTGCGTTTTTTAAAGCTGAATCCAATGGTGAAAACTAAAATTTGACTTTTTAAAATATTACATGTAAAAACTAAAAAAAAAACATTTTTGGGGTACAAACCCCCCCCCCCAAAAAAAAAATACCACTTCGGATTGGTCAATCTGTCTGGTTTTCGAACTTAACTTGTGAAGTCATAAATGTTGCTTTACACGTTTGTACCAAATTTCATCAAAATCGGACATTTTTTACGAGACTTATCGCACCCACGGACACACATAATCTACTTATATAAAGCTAGACGGGTTCACTCATTGATTCACTGACATAAACTATGAGGCACTTCCCATAATCTAACCCCCTTGACCCCATACTTGAATTAAAGCTTTTGACGAGAAACTGCCGGAAAAATTGCCAAAAGTTAATATTTTTGAGTTTTTGAGGAATTTTTGGGGCGGATAAAAATCCACTTTTTTATATTTCCACTTTAAGCGCGTTTTGTACTGAAACGGCAAGAGATGGAAAGAAGTGTTAAATACAAAGGTTGTAGAAAATTGATTTCCAACTTACGATTTTCCGTCAGATTTTAGATCCGATCATCCGTTTAGCCGCTATTCGTCGGAGAAGGAGTAATTTTGAGTATTTTGGCCTATTTAAATGTGTACGTTTGTAGAACAGATTGTAAATAAAATAAAGTATAAAAAAGTTTTGGAAAGTGTTTAATGAAAGCACACTATCTTTGGCCAATTCCACATGTTTGTATCAGCTGATTTAAATAAACCGCCCGTGTAGTCGATACTAATTTGCTCACATGAGGTTTATATAAATCAGCTGTTACAAAACAAGGTGAGCACATTATCGCCTACACGGGAGGTTCAATATCGCGAATATCGATTGTTTCGTGTGTAGTTTGTTTGGATATTGGAAAATGTAACCAACCGATTGTTTGTTCTATCGAATGAATTTAGCCCGGTAGCCCAGTGGATATGTTGTCAGGTGATTCAAGATCATGTGGTCACGGGTTTGAATCCTACTTGTTATGCTTACTTTTTGAGGTCTGCAATTTCTGTTTGATTTGAATTTATTTGTTTTTACACATTCATTTATTTGTAATTATGTTGCACAATGAACAGCCACCATACAGCGCTCTGCGGAGTTAGGTTAGGTTAGGTTACTATAATTTTGTCGTGAACTGAAGTCTAATTTGTTGTTATTTTTTACTTGTAAATCCATTTGCAGATCTCCAATTTAACATTGTAACCACAATTTGGTATGTATATCTGTTGACTTCGATTGAGTAGGCACTTTATTTTTTGCCTTTTTACACCTCGAAACAACCATCGTAGTCGGGAGTTCATTTTATAAAACGAACAAGCAGCCGGTTGGTAAAATGTTTCGATATCGAACCGATATAAGACCGCCTGTGTAGGTGTTTATGTACTCACCAAAGTCATTGTTGTGTAGTTTTTCTTTAGTTAATGAACGACAATAGTTGAGTTTGATTTAAACTTGAGTTGACTGAGGAATGCAAGTGAGCGAAGCGAACTCCAAAAGGGGGTTTGGGAGCGAATAAGCCTCCAACGGATATAAGCCTAGGATATATATAGTTGGTAGCGACCCCCCAAAACATATTCAGGGGGTCACGTTAGGAACTTCTATGTGGTCCCGGGCTTAAGTTTCACCGTGCGGGTCATGCTAATAGTTCACTTTTCCATAGGAAATTCATTAAGTAAGGGAATAGTTTGTTTTGTCAGGAGCGAAAATGTAAACAAAAAACATCTGATCAGCTGACAAGATTTGGTTCGCAGTGCGGAACTCCGCACGGATCGACTAGTTCTATATTTAGTAAATAAAAAGTAATTTATTTATTAAAATTGGGCTAAAAGGGAGAAAGTATGTGTCATTAGTTTCCTGATACAATTTATTTAGCAAAGTTATTAAATTTCTCTGTTTAAAACCGTTAAAAATTGGATATGTCTAAATATAATGTACAAGTTTAAAATAACTTGTGTAATTGATATCATACGTACTCTAAGTTTTCTACAAATGCCATCCAATAACTTTAACACTTATTACTAACTCACAATATTGCAACGTGTTAAAAATCAAACCTTTTAATGAAGCAGGTTGTGCTCTTGGGAAAATGATTGTCAAAAACTAGTAGGCCTGTTAAACCTTGGATTTTCCCACCGAAAGACTTCATTAAAAAAAGGTTTATGGGAGTCATGATACGGTTTGACGATATATTATACGATTACTTGAATAACTAAATTATATTGATGGCGCCCTGTGTGAAAAATGCATCTGCATATAGGGTAGAAAATGGCAGACCACCTCCAGGTCCTCTACCTACGCGAAGTGAAGAGAGGGGGTGAGGGGAAATGTCACTTTCCAATATGATTATTTTTTACAAGAGTTTATCGGAAGTTGTTCTATCTTTTGCCCATTATTGTAAATATTCCTAAGAATTGAAAACATTTGTCTGTTTTGCTACATCCCTCATAATCATCATCTGGCCAAATAGAATCGTCGTCAGCAGTAGATAAACATAGAAAACACCAATTCAAAATGGAAAACCACCTGTGGGATTTTGGAACATTTCCTGAAAGCTTATTATGAGCAAATCATAGCGAACATTTATCGACGTAGTCAGTGGAGGAGGTCACACATGATATAATGCTGTATCAAATGGTGTTATCACGTTAACACGCTAACTCGCTAAAGCACGCTTTGTATGGTGAATTGTGGGAGTTTGGCTAATCGCCGGATAGTGGGAAAGGGCTCAAATTAAAGGTCTTGATTCCAGGGACTCGGGGAAAATAGCAGCATTTCCAAAATCTTACCGGCAAACGAGAAATAACGTAAAACATCCCCCATAAGAAAAGCATGGGGAATTAAAAACGTCTGCTTTGCTTACATTAAAACATGTGATTAAATGCCTACTTTGTTTACAAACTGACATGTGTTCCTACTTACACTGTTTTTATTCAGCATTTAAAGAGTAAAGATATCGGATTGTTGGAGCAAGGTTAGGGGCTATAGCCCCTTCAAGCCACTAGTTGAATTATAATTACATTTAACTTATCATTTGAAATATAAATTTGTCTTGAAGTATTCCGAATTGGGATGGTTTTGGAAACTCCAGGAAGAGTTTTCTCAAAAAGCGTCAACTATCATGATTGAAGACAAATTATTAACTACGGCGTCTGTAGACATATCGTAACCGACTTTGAATGGAATCTTGGGTCTTATTCTATCTTACATTATGCCTCTATGCAAAAGGAATCCCACGAAATTATTTGAAGTGGCTTTGAAAATACCGGCGGGAGATTTTGGGTTTAAGAAATCGAATTGAAAAATTGTCAGTACCATCAGGTAAACTTTTTTTCTGGAAACCCCCTATTCAAATTCAAATACAGTAATTAACATTAGGCCTATCGTGAGAGCAAAGCTCTGCCCCAGGTACTATCTATACTATTCAAAAGCGAGTTTTTTTTATTTGCGTAGTTAAAAATGCACAGTTTTACAGCATTAACACTTGTTATGAGCTGAATGTAAATACACAAACACTGAAATAGCAACACTATAAGTCAAGTCCTTTTGAGAGTTAACTTTATTAATATGTTACAAGGTGGAACTTATTGATAAAAGGTCAAGGAATTACCAATAGTCACAAATATTAGTTGTAGGAGCCCTCTCAAGGAAGGAGGCAAGAATGAGTAGAATTTGGTCTCTAAACAAAATAACATTTTTATTTACACAACTAAAACAACAAATTGATCCCTAAATCGATCATACTTTCGAGTTCCACAAGAACTCATAAGGTCACTTAATAACTAGCATTACATAAGGATGGTATGGAAATTGAAATATTTGTTAACATGTGCACAGTTTGCTAAGTATAAATACAAATTTCTATAAAATCAATGCAAATATCTAATGTTAAAAAAGGTTTTGAAAGAATATATTAAATGAATTCCATATTTCCAAGGAAATAAACGCTTATTAATTGTTTAAAATTAAAATTTAATTCAATAAATATAATATACAAATACAGAATACAGAACATTATAGTTTCTGACCACTATTTACATAGCTTCTTAACTTAGTCTATATAACATACATTTCATCTTTCATACAGTCACAACAGTTGTATACACTAAAATTGGGAGATGTCGGTAAACTATTTGTAACTAACTCTAACTCAAAAGTGAGTGCGTGTGTGTGAGCGCTTAAACTGCGCAACTTTGTTGCTAGAATTACTGTATTAAGAATGCAACTCGAAATGGAGCAATAATAAAGGTTTTGGATTGAGAGTAAGAAAGTGCTTTTTGAAAACAAAATAACAGGAGACACTATGCAATTTCCGGGAATTTTTATTTCAACATCTAAATGGAATTGGGTCGTAAATCTAGTTTTCTAGTTTTCAGTTTGATCTTCCGCAATATTTTTTATTATAACACTGAAAAGGGGAGGATTTTTAGTTTAATTAATTTTGAATTTTGTAAAGTTACATTGCCGCTTGCTCAGTAACCTACAATTTTACGAATCGATCCTGAGCAAAATGTTGATAATTTTGTGGTTTGAACCTGCTGGACCCACCTGCAATTTGTCATTGGATTATTGTGTAGCACCCAAAAACTACCACTAGAATAACTATATAAAATAGCCCAATGACTAATTGGGTTATTTTCTTCCAGTAAAAAGTTAAGGTTAGATCACTACTTTGTTACTTCAAGATCAGGTTTCTGACCATTCTCTATCAAAGCGTCAAGAAAATTTACTTTTTTGTTGAAACACTCAAAATAAATAATAAAGTTGGGAATACAGTTTGCTCTATGGACGCTTGTGCGATTACTTTGTTAGATGTTTACATAAATATACACTAGAAGAGAAGGTGGTTGATTTTAGCTCAGGGATGGCCAGTAAGTTTCTTATGAATTTCACTTTCCTCAATGTTAACAATTCATATTCAAATCAACTCCCGTGTAAATGCGCCTTTAACACTTCAGTTTTACTTTCACAATTCTCTGGTAGGGTTGTGGTTTTGTTAAAATTGTTTATTAATATGAAACTACCTAAGCCTAGTATTATATTATAGTAGTAATTATATTTTTACCAGGGAATGTAAGTCACATTTTGACCCATAATTCTAATTCCAAAGTTTGAAGGAAATTGTTAATGCGTTTTAAGGTAATTTGTCCAAGCAAGCAAACACACCTTACTCATATTACAGCACATATGTACACATATTACAGTATATTAACATTGTTCTTATACAAAGCTGAACAACAATATTGTCATAATCTAAACGCACACTTATAACAGAGTGTGGTATGAGAAAGCGGACTCTGTTCAAACTGGCAACACCGCAGTGTTGCTCACGACAGTGGCGCCACGCCTGATCCGCGTCAGTAACTATCATTCTCACTCTTTCGTGTATAGTTGTCCCCGAGTCTCTGCTGTTTGGTATGGCACGTGGCAGGCTACGCTGTTCCCTGTTCAGCCCATCTCTTTGAGCACGGCGCGGGCGAGCGCCCGGACGGCGGCGAACGTCTCCCTGCCCGTGGGGATGATCTGGGCCGCGGGCAGGAGGAAGCCGTAGCTTCCCTTGTCCCGGAGCTCCACCGTGTAGCTGTATTTGATGCCGGCTCTGCCCTTGGCCCAGTCGTCGGAACTACCTGGAAATTCAAAAAGTAATCCTTAATATTTTTAGGATTAATTGATTTTGCGAATATCCTAAAACATTTATTGAATGTACTTTTGTTTGTCAAAAGTAAAAACTGTTTCCTATTAGTGTACCTTTTTATCGTGCAAAAATTATAAACCTTTAGTGATTTATAAATTTGGTTTGCGACAAACGAAAACTAGAGGTAAAAAAATAATTTTTTAGATTGGTATTATGTTGTTTGATAAATTATTGCGGTCATTTTCAATCACTGTTGGAAAAACTACACAGTGGGTCAATAATGGAAAATTGTCCACCATAACCTCTTATAGCTTAATTAACAACTTAACTTAAATTTCTCACCATCATCAATAATAAATTTAAACAAAGAATATTGTAGGCTGTGTAAATTATCCTAGAAATAGTTTAACACAGTACACTATCCTACACACATTCACTTGATACGTTAAAGTTATGCATCGAGGGCATATTTGTATTAATAATTTGTTCTACAAAGTTATGATATGAATTCATCACGCATAATCATTAAAAAATAGGCTAATATCTAAAGATTTAGAAGGTGGTGTCTCCCCTACCACTACGGCAACTTATCTGACTTTTTAATCTTGAATTGTTTGCTCTGTAGCATAACATGTTCATAGATATATGGATACATTTTAATATATTCTAAAAATTAGGTCATTGAATTTCTATGTATGTTTATGAGATCACGAAAACTAAGATTTATTCTTAGTGCTATTTCAACATGCCCTTTTTGAATTAATTGTAAGAAACAATGCAGGAAAATATAACTGAAAATAGTTTATTTTAAAAATACACGTTTTCCAACTGGTAAAAGAGATTCAATTACTTATAAAATTGAAATTAATAGATCATAGCAACTGCCCATTACCAAGATGGTGTAACGTTCCCGTTACTTCAATTAACCTTCGGGGAAATCGGCCTAATCAACCGATCGTATTTATTTGCTATGGGAGGAACGCCTTCAACTGCCCCAATATTGTGTGACGCCCGGGACGAGAATTTGCCGCCCATCTATTGCAGGCGCTAGGAAATCCCGTCCGCGATTTACTGTGCAACACGTGCCGACCCCAAATCGTGCACTAGTGGGCGATAACGAGGCCGGAGGACAAGGTTTCTTGGGAAAAAGGCGGTTGGA
The DNA here is from genome assembly GCA_963675035.1 of Allygus modestus. Classification (NCBI taxonomy): domain Eukaryota; kingdom Metazoa; phylum Arthropoda; class Insecta; order Hemiptera; family Cicadellidae; genus Allygus; species Allygus modestus. The sequence continues at coordinate 315,334,371 of OY776112.1, forward strand.
GTTGGATATTGTGAGCACGCTGTTGCCGAGGTTCTTCATCAACCCTCTTCTTGCCGTGGATAATTTATTCCTGAGGATATTTTAAGAGGGTCTCAGCTGCGCCTGCCTGCGGATCTACTCTGTTGACGCCTGACGGTCCCCGGCCTGGACACCCAGTTGCCGCCTGTCGGTTACGCTGTCCCTGGACACCCTGACTGCCTGTTTGACTGGACACTTGGGCCTCTGCGGTCTCCACTCCGTGGATTGCCCTGGATTGGAACCGGATCAGTGGAGCCATCCACGACTGATAAGTCATACCACTTTATTAATTTATTTTGAGGAATTTGGTCACATTCCTTTTCTTGGAATCGATTCTTTGTTATGGCTAGCCTGGACTTGGACAAATAAGTGTGCTTTTGATTTTAAATGTCAGTGAAGGGATAAAGTGCTATTGGAGAACTATTTGGTTACATATAGAGTAAAAAACAAATCAATATCTGCGGTTTGTCGGATAAAACTATTAATTAACTTGTTTGATACTTAGACTTAGGTTGTGTTTCCTTGTTTATAGTTTATAATTTTGATTAAAATTCATATATGTGCACTGTCTCATTCCATTTTCAGCACGGTGGCCACCTGCAGGTTTAATATGACATATTTTGTGTAACATGGTAATCTATAATATATTTATGGTTGTGTGTCATTTTGATCTAACTTTCAAATTTTAAGAATTATTCAAATATATATATATGGAGTCCTCTAGAAACTTGTTATCTTGGTATCGTATTATTGGTTCTTGGATATACCTTGAAAGTGTTGAGCAATGAGGCTCATTGTGTTTTCCTGTAAATGAAGGTGAATATTGTGAACCCAGCTTAGCTAATTTTTTTAGTTGCTCAAGTGGTTTGTTCGTTACTTACCTATTTTTTTTAGAGTAATTTAAAACAAATAAATAAATAAACAAAGGTACAAATAATTTTCAGCAAATCTGATAAGTATTCTGTGGTTAAAAATAAATATCAATAGATTAGGACTTAATGGATTTATGATACATTTCAGACATTCCATTGTTGTTGAAATATGAATGAAAGAAAAACAATGAGTAACTTTTATCTCGGTTAACCTGTTTAAGCACAATAAAACCAACAGAGTTATTTGTTTAGCAGATAGTAAGTAGGGATTTATTTTGCTAAAAATTGCATGAAAAGTCAATATTTTTGAGACTTAAAAAAAATCTGATCTGTCTTACTGTTGAGTCGCTATACATCTGGCCCTACAGGATTCATTCCCCATTGTCTTCCTAATGACATTATAGTTTATAATGGGGTGGCGCTTAAAAATAAAACAACCCAGCAATACTACTGAGTACAGCCAAGTGACATCGACAGTAGCCGGAGTTAGTAGTGTCCCACGCCCTTCTTCACTGAACTGGCCGGGATTGGATTACAATGGACTGCATATCTTGTTGAATTAATTGTATGAAAATTGTTAATTTTATCAAGACACCATAATAATAGGTTCTTTCGAACTGGTAAAGGAGTCCCAATTACTTGGAAAAGTGAAATTAATAGATCATAGCAACTGCCTATTACTAAGAATGCAGTTGCCTGCATTATTGTTTATTACTGGGGAAAGTTCAGCATGCAACGGGAAAGTATAATGCAAATATTAATTATCGTTCTAGAGTTTACTCTGTCGTGACTATTCTACAAACTGTATTAAGGTTATGAATTACGCGAGAAATTACAAATCTCTCTTATCTGTCCTGTAATTCATTCTTGCAATAGTTTGAAGTGCATTTATCGCCTAATAAACCTAAAGAACATTCCCAAATAATGAAACTCCCTTATTGTGAAACTATCAAAATTATGTTAACTGCAGCAGAATTTATGCTGTTAAAAAAAACGCAAAGTAGAAATTTTTGTTTTACTAAAGGAAAAAACAATACATGAAATAGTTAAAGCTCTGGTTAAAAAATCAAACATAATTAAACCACTTACAGATTTATAACCCAACAATCTCAATCCTAAAATTGGTTTCTAGTACTCTACTGAATATTACGCATTCGTTTGATATATTATAACATTTTAGCGAATTTCCCCTATAGGGAAGAAGCTATTACCGTAGTCGGCATGGTAAGACCTAGGCCCGAGACCATGATAACTTTTCGTTTTGAGGTCCCCAGACCCCAAAAACACCATTCGTTCGAAACTGTATATATATATATGTCCGTGAGCACGATAACTCTCGTAAAAATAATCCGATTTTGATAAAATTTGGTATAAACGTGTAAAGGACCATTTATGACTTTAAGTTCGAAAACCAGCCAGATCGCTCTATCCGAAGGGGTATTTTGGGGGGGTTTTGTACCCCAAAAATGGGTTTTTCGAATTTTTTACATATAATTTTGGAAATAGTCGAATTTTAGTTTTCCCCATTGGATTCAGCTTAAAAAAATACACAATTTGGTATTTTGATCATTTCTCTACGTCAATTGGTTCCCGAGATATTGAAAGTGCTAAACACAGTACGTTGTCTAATGTTATTCTTATGGAGGAAAATAAAAATTTTATATATCGCTTATTTATGAACGTATACTGACGAAACTTGGTATACGGCTTCATCTGGTTACGGACCATTGATATTTGCTCAAAAAAACAATTTTTTACTAAAGGCTCCCGTAGCAGCAAACCTGCGTATTCAGCCCCATGTTATTCTTTTGGAGAATAAGTAACGTGTTATCTCCCTTCATTATGAAAATAAATTAATGAAATTTGGTATGTGGCTTTACCTACATGAGTTATATTGATTTTTGTATAAAACCCCATTTATTGTGTTCCTTGCTTCAGCAAACCTGCATACTCAGCCGCCATGTTATTCTTATGGAGAATAATTAAAATGTCATAAATAGTTTATTTATGAATGTATATTGATGAAACTTGGTATGTGGCTTTATGTGGTATTAAGATACATATATATGCATTGGAAATTCGCTGAGTACGCAGGTTTGCTGCTACGGGGGTATTTTCCTTATACACTTTCCAACAAAAACTATATTCTATTCGGATTTACCACAGGCCTACCTCGCCTTATATTTGATCATTTCTGCCCACTACCCTTTAGATAATCTGGAAACAACATATATAATAGCCTAATGTTTCCGTAGTTTTACTAAGGTAATTCAACTCAGGGTAATTGTGCATCGAGTGAATTTATATTATTCTTTATACTAAAGAAAGTCGTGTGTCAAAAATTTACAAATTAAGATAATTACCACTTCTTTTTCATGGATTATAATTTACTATACAAAGTACCCATTCATAACAAATATCCACCGGTCTTAATTTACTGAGCAGATATAAAAAATATGTCGTTTGCCATAACACTTGACTACTTCACTAAGCGTTATGAAGAGCCGTTTTCGAGCCATTTAGGAAGAACCTTTTCTCCATAACCATAACATTGCACTTTTGATGCCAGTGGGGCGCAGCCCTGAGGTCTGGGGGAAAAAAGTATCAAACATGTTTCTATCCTCTAACGTGGTATGGTCTGGGAGAAGTTCTGAGGGGGCGTTTTCGAAATCACCTGGGACACACACGCACTACTACTTTATTAGAATAGATAAACTTCAGTGGTGATTTTGATCATAACAGAAATCTTCCATTGTATAAAACGTGTTTTTTTTGTATAATATAAGATCAAATTTTAATTTTTATTCTTCAGAAGGTAAACTTTGAAAGTGTTCAGGCATGTTATGTTAAAAGTTTATTGAGGAACAGCACTTCTATACGCGCATTTTTTAAATCTCAATTAATTTTTACTTCCTCAATCTTTTTCTTCAATGACCTTGTCCCCGTACATAACCTGTTTTGTACATGTTATAATTTGTATCATGTTTAGCATTTAGTTTACCTCACGTAGTTTACATGAATTTATAAACAATTACTCAACGCTTACCCGAGGACGGGTAGAGCAGCGCCGTGGACGTCCCGATGTCGTACTCCGTCCCGTGCACCCTTTTCAAGGCCTCGATCGCCTTCCGCCCCAGGTACACCAGATCGTCGTAGTCCTTCACCTTGCTCTTGGTGTAGCTCCACGGCACCAGCCACATCTGTGAGTACGAGTGGAGCGTCAGGTAGACCCTGAGGCGGTCCTTGAGGTCCAGGATGAACTCGGACACCGCCCGGGTCTCGGGCTCGGAGAACGCTCTGGAGCCGGAGAAGGTCTCCTTGCAGGGGTCGTCACTCGCGCCGCGCTCCCCCCAGTGGAAGTCCCAGTTGCGGTTCAGGTCGACTCCTTGGCAGTTCTGGGATGAACCCCAGTAGAATCTGGGGAGAAATACCTATCTTATATAGAACACTCTTCCTGTTCGTTGCAGCAACGTGAAGAAAGTACAAGATCAGAATTTAATTTGATAATGAACATTTTCTTATTGATGCTCTCTATACTGAGAAAGTAGATTTCGTGACAGCATCTGCTTGTCTGCCAATCTATGTGTCTACCTGTCCAATTAACAACTTTTAATATGATTTTTATGAATCCAAAACTCTTGAGTGAGAGTGATGATTAATATTGATGATCAACATAATGCTGAGTTTGAATATTGTTTCGATATTAAAACTACACAGAAAATCCAAAGTGTTGAAAACAAAGTACTAAATGACATAACTTAGTCCCGGGCCTAGGTCTTACCATGCCGACTACGGTAATAGCTTCTTCCCTATAGGGGGAATTCTCTAAAGATCTTTTAGCTTAAAAAAAATTATTTTTATTTTTCCCCTGACTCTCAACTTTATTAGAGTAGTACTAGAAGACCCGTTGCGACTTCGCCCGTGTTGGAACTATGACAGTTGTGAGTGTTGCACACTGAGGTTAGCCCGTGGAACTACTACAAATCAAGACCAGCTGATCGGATTTCAATGTCTATAAGTAACTTTAAAGTCCCACGGGACAAGGCCCTATAGTTGAATCCGTATGAAAACACGTTAACTTTCCTATTTTAGACCTCAATAATCAATGCACTAAATTTCACCACTCTAGCGTGCCTGGAAGTTGGAAAATTAGTGATTACGAGTGAGTGAGGCCTTGGCCTTTATATATTAAGATAAATAATTGTTGCCATTAAACAGACCGTAAAATAAAGCAAGTTTTTGCAATACGTGACTCCTCTACAAGACTATCCTACTTCCATCCTCATCCTCCACCTACCGCCCCTTCCTCCCCGCCAGGTCGGTGTCCCCTTCGTCCTCCTTGTTCGCGGACCTCGACTTCCTCCAGAACCTGTCCCTGGTGTGCGAGTACTCGTAGCCGTCCGGATTCATCACCGGCATGATGTACCAGTCCAAGGGGTCGACGATGTGGAGGTTCTTGCTGTAGTTCTCGACCAGTTGCTTGATGAAGTATAGCGCCACTGCCGGGGAGATCCACTCTCTGCCGTGGACACCTGTGACAGACATTCGTTGTTAAATCGTTGTGAAAGGGCCTTTTTTATCAAGCAAAGTTAGCATTTTAGAGTCATTTCTATCACCCGGTTGGGCACGGTAGTGTTGCCTTGTGTACGACTTTTTTGGACTTTACTTTTTTATGTTCGACGACAAAAGCAAAAGAGGTTATTTTAAGCAGCGTGCTTTTAGGGATATGAATGTGGAGTAGAAATGAGCTGAGACCCAGATCATCCAATAATAGGACAGTTTTTTTAGAGCTGTGACGGAAATGTGGTATGTAACCAATATGTTCTTATTTAGTCAAAAATTAATATAACGTTTAAATAGACCTAATTTTTTATTTGTATTTGAACTGCAATTTTATGCTTAAACCTGGTGGTATTCCTTTTATAAACCTAAACATTTGATTTATGTCTAGGTTTTTTAAATAAAATAACTAGCATTTTTAAATAATAAAAATTCTTAATGTTTAAATCATTTAAAGTGAAACACTTTTTTTAAACGATTGACTGCTAATAATATAAAATATAATTAGTGACGATAGTAAACAACCAGTGTGATGGGTTGCAAAGCTGTATTAAAAATGTGAATAAGTTATTTTGTGTATATCTCAAAACTAAGCCAGGGATGTAGACAGAGACGTCTGTTTATTTAGTGTCATTATTTCGCACATTTTCCACCACGAATGTAGAGATCTCTGCCTGGATTGTGCCACTAATGTTGTTATGTTCTAGGTATTCGCACCTGAGGACGGGATCAGATTCCGGATAGCGAGACTGGTTTTCCTCTGAGTGAGGCAATTGTCCTCGGTATCTCTGAAGTAACATAAACTAACCACTGCCAGCAATGAATTACAAACAAAGAATTAACACTACCTCAGAAATGTGTAGATTGCGCAGACTGTTGCCGCAATATAAACTAAGAATAACTTTATTTAGACACAGAAAACTATGTTCTAGTTTTCTGTGATTTAGATATTGTTATTCAATAAGTCAAAATACATCTAGTCTTATTCAATAAAATCTGTAACTTATATCTTAGTGTATAATAATACATTTAGTAAATATCATCCACATTATTTTTACAACTCCAGGCATACAAATTCGTCTTACCGCCATCAATCCATATCGCGGGTTTATTCTTTTCTTTCGATACAGGAGATGAAATCTTTATAACTTTGAGAGGCTTTCCTTCCGTAGATTTCCCGATTGTAAATATTTCAACCAAATTGGGATAAGTATTCTGAAGATATTCCAAGTAGCCAGTGATTTCTGAAACAAAATGAGGAGTCATGTTACTAGGTGTTGGTGGTGACAATTTGCAGCATTTAGTCACCAAATATGTAAGAGATCGTTTGAAATATACTTTGCAGTAACTCCAATTAACATAGGTTGCATTTCACTCAATAAACAACAAATTCACAAAATGTATAAATAATATGGTCGGATAGAATTGCCATAACAATTTAATATAATTTGTGAAACAGTTTTACTTTTCCTAAAATGCTTGTAGGAGTTGATAGTAGTAGAGCTACACATTCTGAGCTGAATACTCCATATATCACATACAATCAATGTCATAGTGAAATGAATGTCCACATTCCTCTTTTATCTAACTGTAGAAAGAGATCATAATCAACAAAATGTTTTTACCAAATTTATTTTTTAGCGGTATCACACAAAATACGAATACTTCTTACCAGAATATCGATGATATCGGGTCCAAGTCATTAAATGTCCTTTGCTTGATTTCAGCTCAACGATCTCGTTTTTGTCCGGCTTTGGGTTTTGCTCGTTTATTAGTTTCTGCAACAAAAGGACTTTATGAACTTTAAATGTCTTCGGTATCTAAACAATACGAACTTCCAAACCTTATTTTTTCCTGTATGAAGTCCACCGAAACCCTGGTTTTCTCTATTATCACAATCGTAACACTCCAATGGCATTGTATTTGTTCCCGGCCGTTTGTTTGCCATGGTTTGGTTGACTTTGTCGTATTGAAACCTATTGTACCTCTTCAGCCGACCGTTAAGGTACATTCACGCTTTTCACTTATGGTTTCCTTTGCTTCGTCATTCTCCAATTAACCCATTTCCCTTGCCGGAATGCACTAATGACTTTCCGTTTTAGAGCTAAGTTTCTCGCGTGAAGTAATGCAGAATGGAAAAATGACGGGCTTAGAAAACTAAAAAACAATCAATTGTTTATTAGTTCGAAATAAATTTAGTGGCCTAAAACTTTATCTTTAAAATATATATTTAAAACGCTAATGTTGAATTGCATGTAATAAAATGGGAATCCCCCGGGCAAAATGTAAAGTTGTTATTGTAATAAAGCCCCAACATTGCATATTCAATTACTCATCTGAACTTGTCGAAATTCAGAAAGTGTATTTTTACGAAATATTTTACGCCTTCATGCAAAATAGCACAGAAATGATTTTCAGTGGTTTAGTTTAGACTTTGTTGATAGTTTAGTTTTGGTTATTGAATCAGATCCAGATTTGTGTAATTTCATCCAAATTGTATTTCTTAAAAACTGAAGTTAAGTTTTATTACATGTTTAAAAGTTTGTTCATCGGGCTCCAATTTTCAATATAAATTACCCTAACTACTTTTAATGTTTTTATAACCATTAGATAAATAGACTCTACATACCTATTTACCAACATTTAATTGCATTTCGTTTACTAATATACAAACTATCTAACGACAGACAAAAAAAAATACATAATTAGGCATATTTACGTATTATTATTATTATTATTACTTATTCATTAGCTAAACTGTAGGGATATATATGTATGTATTCAATGCTATTATGATTGGTTCATAGTCCTTAGTTTTCTTATCCCTTTGATTACAATCGCTTACCAGAGTTTCTTCCAGTTTCACTCAATTTCATCCAATATAGCACATACTCTTTGAAATCGAACTAAATTTTCAGATAACAAAACTGAATCGGAATTTTTTATTTAAAATATGTAACCGAAATTTAGTTTACTCGATTATATCAATCGACTATAAACCTTGTGTGGTTCATTTTACCTTCGCATTTTTAATATCAACATAACATTAACCCTCCAGTATCTTTAAAAACTGTCATATACATTCTAAATGGTTTTTGTTTTGTTATGTTCGTCCGTTCTTCTGTATTTAATTATGTTTAAAGACTTTTTGACGACCTCTTCGTGAGTGAACTTTTACGCCTGGCTTGGAAATGACCTCCATGCTGGGTCGCCCACAAGTGCGACGTTGAATCGCTTGTCGGTTAAAGGTAGTTTAACCTCTCGATTAATAAGAATAGTTGCCTGTTTTTTTACAATAACAACTTTGTACTTACCTATTGTATTAAATTTTGGATGCAAATTAGGGAAGACATGGCACGGTAAACAAAATTATCATAAATCATAAAAAATGGCCAAAAAGCGGCAATTTTGCCAAATACAAACTTAAATTTAAGATATCGTATTTTTCATCATCCAAAGGGAAATTTATTGACACCAACCTAGCCGCTCTACGTTCAGTAATTTTCTCTGAATAGGTGGTTACATGTTGCCACTACACTCTTATTATATAAATACTTATAAATTACTTATCGAATAGCACGATACGTGCAAGACGCCTTGTATCATCCTTTATGTATATTTACCATGTGTAGATATAGTTTCTAGTATTGTAAAACGCAGCTTGGTTTATGCTATACTAAGAGGTAGCATAGTTTTAAATAGAAGTGTTATATTCAATTTCTCATACCCGGACTTAATAATTAATTTTGTAGTAGCCGTCAATGGTTATTTTCCGGATTAAATAAACTAGGAACCATTGGCTTCAACTTTGTTCTGTCAACCTGGTGCAACGTTTGAAATATGTTTAAATTTAAAATTCTGCCCTATAGATAGAACGTTTACAAATTTATAAATCGTTTTGTTTACATACAAATATAATTAATCATGTTTAATTCATAGGAGTTAAATTATAAGTGACTACAACTGATATCTTGATTTACATTTCCTTTTAAAATAATTACCATTACTATAAACTACCTTTCAAAATACAACTTTTTAATAAGGAACATGCGTGTTGTTATGGCTACAGGCTGTCATTAAAGACGTCGCAAAGGATCATGCGTGTTGTTATGGCTACAGGCTGTCATTAAAGACGTCGCAAAGGAACACCATAACAGCCATAATGACAGCCTGTAGCCATAACAACACGCAAGTTAAGTTGTTATGGCTACAGGCTGTCATTAAAGACGTCGCAAGGGAACATGCGTGTTGTTATGGCTACAGGCTGTCATTAAAGACGTCGCAAAGGATCATGCGTGTTTTTATGGCTACAGGTTGTCATTAAAGACGTCGCAAAGGAGCATGCGTGTTGTTATGGCTACAGGCTGTCATTAAAGACGTCGCAAAGGAACATTGCGTGTTGTTATGGATACAGGCTGTCATTAAAGACGTCGCAAAGGAACATGTGTGTTGTTATGGCTACAGACTGTCATTAAAGACGTCGCAAAGGATCATGCATGTTGTTATGGCTACAGGCTGTCATTAAAGACGTCGCACAACACTTACACATATTTACACTCTTACACACCCTACACTTGACTCATATACAAATTTCTCTATTTGGGCCTGATCGCCCTGAATCATATTACATATTTACTATAATTTCCCATGCGCAGTTTGCGCATTTAAACGCCTGTTTTAGTTAAACTCGTCGCTGTAAGATGATACCGCCAAGTAAATAAGTAAGTGAGCTTATCATCAAATTATCAGTTTTATGGTTTTGAATTGTTTTCTAATTTTCGTATTTATTGGTGAAGGTAATCTTCAAAATTATGGCTCAGTTATTAGTTTTTATGTAGTATAGAGGGAGATATGGCCTTCAAAGAACACACTAGTTAAATCATGTGTTAAGGTTTTCATCATATGTGAGTACATTATAAACTGTAAATATACAGGGTGAGTCAGACCACCCGTCCAGCATGTATAACGGGAGAACGGTTTGGTAGAAAGTCATCAAATAAAATTCTTCCCTGCTAAAACGCATATGAGAAATATATTACAAATATTTTAATCAAAATCTATGCACAGGATGTTCTAAAACTGAAGGTCACGGGTTCTATTCTCAAAATCTTCTTAAGTAAACATAGGGCAAATCCGTTTCAAAATGTGCGGCCATTTTCGAATAAAATATTGACATTTACGGATGAACCTGTGTTTTCTAAACCACTACTCGTATCTTTTTTCCGACTCAAATTTTACTCGTGATAAACTCAGCTTTACTCTGGTATGCTACATGACAAGTTTTTTTTAACAAATCTAAATATCAACAAGATACTTTTTTTAAATGCTCTATGTCCAATATTCGAAAAAGACAAATGGTACCGTATGCCTGCAATCAGCAGATACCCTTATTTAAAAATATTAAATGCATGTTAATTTGCATACAAATTTGTGTAACAAAGGATGTGTTATTCTGTGGCCACATTCGTTTAATTTGCTATGAACAATTAACATGCATTTCATGTGACTTTTTGAATTTTGGCCATATAAGCATATTCAAAAAAGTATGTTATTGATATTTAGATTGGTTAAAAAAAACTTGCCATTTAGCATACCAGAGTAAAAAGCTGAGTTTCTCACGAGTAAGAAATTTAAGTCGGGAAAAAGATACGAGTAGTGGTTTAGAAATACAGGGTGATCCGTAAATGTCAATATTTTACACAAACATGGCCCCCATTTTTAAACAGATCAAGATCAGTGAATTTTGTTTTCGCTAAAATTTTTCTTTTAACGAGACCTTTAAAATTATGTATAATTTGCCCTGTGTTTACTTAAGAACATTTTAAGAATCGAACACGTGACCTTCAGTTTTGGAACATTCTGTACATAGATTTCGATGAAAGTATGTTTAATTGATAGCCCATTTGCGTTTTGGTAGGAAGAATCTTGTTTGATGACTTTAGACCAAACCGTTCTCCCGTTATACATGCTGGACTGGTGATGGTGGTCTAACTCACCCTGTATTTTGAAGTCTTCTCAAACATCTGAAATTACAACTGCTTCAGTTCAAGTTACAACTGAAGACGACAAATTGGAATCAGACTTTTTCTAGAATGGAAAGATAAATGGTGTGAAAGTGTCGCTTTTGATGAGAATCGCGCTTGGCGCTCTGATGACCACTGTGATCCCGCAGATGACGAAGCTTCAATTAGCATAGAAAGTGTTGAGAAGACGTGGTGTGCCTAATAGCATGTGTTTTACTGCCACTAGCGCCTGTCATGCGTGGCGCTCACATCTTAGTGAGGAAGGGGCTGCACGTGTGTTTAGTAGGTGCAAACGAGAGTGCAACTTTTATTTGTTAGATTAAGTACGTAATGATGTTGAAAATTATAAAACATGCTTAAATCATATAATTAAATCTTTAAATCATTGTCTAAGACGCCGACGCAACTAGGGCGTATTTTAAGGCAAATATGAATGAATGATGAGTGTAGAATGGATGAGATGCCTTGTGTAGCCTTAGTTTACGAAATCCATTGAATTACACAAGCCAACAAAAATAATACCCCCGTAGCAGCAAACCTGCGTACTTAGCGAATTTCCAATGCATATATATTTATCTTAATACCACATAAAGCTACATACCAAGTTTCATCAATATACATTCATAAATAAGCAATTTATGACATTTTAATTATTCTCCATAAGAATAACATGGCGGCTGAGTATGCAGGTTTGCTGAAGCAAGGAACACAAAAAATGGGGTTTTATGCTAATATCAATATAACTCAACTAGGTGAAGTCACATACCAAATTTCATTAATTTATTTTCATAATTAAGGGAGATAACACGTTACTTATTCTCCATAAGAATAACATGGGACTGAGTACGCAGGTTTGCTGCTACGCGAGCCTTTGGCAAAAAATTGTTTTTTTGAGCAAATATCAATGGTCCACAAGCAGATGAAGCCGTATACCAAGTTTCGTCAGTATATGTTCATAAATAAGCGAGATATAAAATTGTTATTTTCCTCCATAAGAATAACATTGGACAACGTACTGTGTTTAGCACTTTCAATATCTCGGTAACCAATTGACATAGAGAAATGATCAAAATACCAAATTGTGTGTTTTTTAAGCTAAATACAATGGGGAAAACTAAAATTTGACTATTTCCAAAATTATATGTAAAAAATCCAAAAAACCCATTTTTGGGGTACAAAACCCCCCCAAAATACCCCTTCAGATAGAGCGAGCTGGCTGGTTTTCGAACTTAAAGTCATAAATGTTGCTTTACACGTTTATACCAAATTTCATCAAAATCGGATAATTTTTACGAGAGTTATCGTGCTCACGGACACACACACACACACACATATATATATATATATATATATATATATATATACAGTTTCGAACGAATGGTGTTTTTGGGGTCTGGGGACCTCAAAACGAAAAGTTTTCATGGTCCCGGGCCTAGGTCTTACCATGCCGACTACGGTAATAGCTTCTTCCCTATAGGGGAAATTCGCTAAAACTACAGTAAAACTTGCAGGCACCCACAAAAAGGTCTTCATAATTTAATTGCGCCTAACTATTATTTTTATACACTATAATGAAATATTACATATTCTATATGGTTTACACCATTATTTGTTACTTACTACATGCGATTGATAATGTGCGAAACCATACCCAGACATTGTTCTGGAGTAATATCCCACAAAACTCTATATCCTATAGTGATATTTTGATGTGTGATCTTTTGCTTCATATCCTATAAAGTTTTTGGTATTGGCCTAAAACATTTATCGCTTAGGATTCCCTGTAAAAATGTGTCCCTAAGCGAAATAACGTAAGAAAATAACAAAAGTGCATCGTTGCCAGTTAAACGATATCATATTGATTAACAGCAGATAAATTTCTTTTGAATACCTTTGTTGTTTGTAGCCTTTTTATCAGCAAGGTAATAACGGATTTTAGCGAATTTCCCCTATAGGGAAGAAGCTATTACCGTAGTCGGCATGGTAAGACCTAGGCCTGGGACCATGATAACTTTTCGTTTTGAGGTCCCCAGACCCCAAAAACACCATTCGTTCGAAACTGTATATATATATATATATATATATATATATATATATACGGACACACACACACACACACACACACACACACACATATATATATATATATATATATATATGTGTGTGTGTGTGTGTGTGTGTGTGTGTGTGTGTGTGTGTGTCCGTGAGCACGATAACTCTCGTAAAAATTATCCGATTTTGATGAAATTTGGTATAAACGTGTAAAGCAACATTTATGACTTTAAGTTCAAAAACCAGCCAGATCGCTCTATCCGAAGGGGTATTTTGGGGGGTTTTGTACCCCAAAAATGGGTTTTTCTAATTTTTTACATATAATTTTGGAAATAGTCAAATTTTAGTTTTCCCCATTGGATTCAGCTTAAAAAAACACACAATTTGGTATTTTGATCATTTCTCTACGTCATTTGGTTACCGAGATATTGAGAGTGCTAAACACAGTACGTTGTCTAATATTATTCTTATGGAGGAAAATAACAATTTTATATCTCGCTTATTTATGAACGTATACTGACGAAACTTGGTATACGGCTTCATCTGGTTTTGGACCATTGATATTTGCTCAAAAAAACAATTTTTTACCAAAGGCTCCCGTAGCAGCAAACCTGCGTACTCAGCCCCATGTTATTCTTATGGAGAATAAGTAACGTGTTATCTGCCTTCATTATGAAAATAAATTAATAAAATTTGGTATGTGGCTTTACCTACATGAGTTATATTGATTCTTGTATAAAACCCCATTTTTTATGTTCCTTGCTTCAGCAAACCTGCATACTCAGCCGCCATGTTATTCTTATGGAGAATAATTAAAATGTCATAAATCGTTTATTTATGAATGTATATTGATGAAACTTGATATGTGGCTTTATGTGGTATTAAGATACATATAGATGCATTGGAAATTCGCTGAGTACGCAGGTTTGCTGCTATGGGGGTATTTGATTACAAAAGCGACTTAAACCTCAGTAGACTTATATGGCGAAAGACATACCATGACTCGTGAAACCCAGACATAAACCTAGAGAGATTGGACGACGCTTTAAACCCAGAAAGGAAGGAATGTGATGATTAACTCACCGTTGAAAGACGTTTACCGGTGGTAGTATACCATCGCTGCGAGTATATTTTCTTTTTACCTTCCAGTATTTAAATCCCTATATGGTAAGTGATTTTCTAGATTTTCCTATCGAAAGTACCAAAACTATGAATACAGTTAAATCACTTTTGGGTGTATCTATACCAACCTTAAATATCTTAAATAAACCAGCCTACCTTAGTTCTGTTGAGTTAATTGATTCGGGCAATCGTTTTGGTTATTTCTCTTACGATATTTATTTAACTACAAAATCCTAGTATTCAGTTTTAACTAAATTAATAAATATTGACATATAGTACGTTTTAACATGTATGAATTTTGCCTGGAATGTCCAGACAAGACAAGGTTATTTCCAACTTTCGGCCAGTGAAATTTCATCCTAATAACAAGAAAAGCAGCATTGGAGTACAGATCATTTAGAACAGAGCACAGACACGACTGGAAAACTAAATCGAACACATTAATCATAAGATAAACTTCACCAATCATTTTTTAATTTGTTAAGATAGAAGAGCTCACTTACATTTCCACGCCGCCGACTCTACCATGAACAGACTTTGTTACAGAGTAAACGGGATCACCTAAAGCAGAACAGCCAATAGTATGATTTATCTGCAATCTGGTGTTTTTAATAAAGGAGACTTTTATGATATTACCTAACTGATTAATAATTGTATCATACGAGGTTTCTTTTCCAGTTTCTAAACCCGAACTGTTTTTTTGCAGGAAAAAATGTATATATTTTTATTAAGTCAGCAGACTCGTTTAATCTTCCTTTACGCATCGAAATGGGTCTCAGATCTGTTAGTAAAACTTATATTGTATAACACTGGGTGGACCTTTTCAGTACTAATTGAATTTTACTGGTAAAATTAATTTGCTAACGTTCAGACCCACTATGACGTGTACACCTACGACTCGCATACAGCTACATTCTTTAGGGTAGGTTTTGATTGTCACTGCACAGTTGAAACACTCATTCCTTTTAGGGTGGTCATTCAACTTTCCCCGGTCAGCCAGGCTGACGTGTCATGTAGTGTGATTGTGATTGCCATGTAGGCTCAGCATGCAGATTTACTGCTGCAGCGGTGATGACTGCTATCAAGGCCACCTCTAGTTCATCACAACCGCCGCCTCTTCACGCTTTCTATCGTTTTTGTCATTGTTTTTATTTCGCTGCAACGTTTACATATGCCTTTCACGCGTCCTCGGATCCGCGCCATTTTGGTTATCACCACATTAAGAAGACAAGCCAGTATGAGCAGCTAGGAGGTGTTTTAAACAAAGAAGAATTAAAGTTGTCTTCGTACATTGGCCGTTGTTCATTATCATATTCCTGAATCAATTGTCGTTTGTCACATACACAATTTATTATTTCTCGTTAATAACCACGATCATTCCTTAAATAGTTAGTGGTTAGGGTGCTCGCCTCACTATTACAAAATCGATTCCTTAATATTTTGCAATTCGCAATTGGGCTATGTCTGTCTGTCTGTCTGTCTGTCTGTCTGTCTGTCTGTCTGTCTGTCTGTCTCTCTCTCTCTCTCTCTCTCTCTCTCTCTCTCTCTCTCTCTCTCTCTCTCTCTCCTCTCTCTCTCTCTCCCTCTCCCTCTCTGCACGATGCACTGTGCAAGGTGCTTTCTAAGAAAAGGTCCACGTTAGATAGTAACAAGACTGGAGTTTGAACCGTTCCATTTCAAAACGTCAAAGACTGCCACTGGCATATATAAACACAAAAACCGGATTTAAGCATAATGAATTACTAAAATCGCCTGTTTTAAATGCGCGAACCGCGATTCGAGAAGACGGTAGTTGTGCATCGAGTAGACCAAACGTGTGTTGACAAGACTACGCTAAACTACTTGATCGCGTGTTGTTATAGCATAGGTAAAACACGTAGAGAGCAAGTAGGACATCTGAGATCGGCATGAGAACCGCGTGGCGTGCTCAAAATGATGGTGATACAGACGTAGGTGCAGTAAAAGCAGTATATAACTACAGGTATCGTGGGTGATTCAGTGCTCACACAACGGTACTGCGTTTCCGGCGCGTGGCCACCTGATTGAACCACTTTCCCCACAAGTCCTAGACCTAGACCTAGACGTGGGTAACAGTTTTTGTGGTTTGCTGAGAGATCGTCCACCTCTAGAACAAACCACCTCTTAGTAGATCTAGACTGGAATTTAGAAGTCTTCTTGGCTTCGATTGTGGCGACTAGTAGTCAGCCTCTCGATGGGTTTGTTGATGTTAGGGGTGTCCGATAGGAATTTACTGATGCCTTTTAAAATAATGTATACATTTACCGCCTTGTCTGGATACAGTGTAACGGTTAATGATTATTGAGGTGGATTTCATGGTGGTTTAGTGTTATCATATTATTTATTGCAGGTCTTGTTTTTTCTCATTTTGTTGTCGCTCTAGGCCTAACTACTGATAAAATAATCACTTGAGTTGTTCGTAAATCATCATGTATATTTTTATCGATTTAACTGTATTTTCAGTGCAATATTTATGTACTGTTTTTTGATGTTATTAGTGAATTTCCTATGCATTTGTTGTCCGATTTACTTCAAATTTGGTAGGGACATTCCTTTCTGTAATCCATTGGACAAGTTCATTGGGTAAAACAATCGGAAAACTCTAAATCCCTTTTTGGGGGATTAATCTTTCAAATTTTGAGTTTTTGGGCCCAAAAAGGGTCATAAAATCCTCGGATGTAAAATTAATTCATGTATAAAGATGGAAATTAGTGAGTCGAAACTTTTAAGCCCTCTCTCGTCATTATAGCATAACTATTTACTACCAAGTTATAGAAGAAAATGTGTATTGACCAAACACAGTACGTTGTCTTATGGGGGGTTTACATTAGAAAAGCCTGTTATTCATTTGTTGGTGTACTTTTATCATCCCCAGCAACCTCACGCCTACTTTCAAGCCTGACTGGACCTTCTCCTAACTTTATAATGCGCAAAATTGTATTCCCAGCATTGCAGGTAAATGAAACCAGGAGCATCAGAACAGCCTAAAAATCAATGTTTTCAGATTTCAATAAAAATTGGAATAAATGTATATTTTACACTGATTTTGAGTTTAAAGTTTTTTATGTGGAAATTCACTTCCCTCACGTCAGCGTGCTGCGTGCGAACTCGTTTCATTAGGTTTCATTACAATTTGTTTAGTAATTCGATTTATAAATAACTAGCTGTTCCCGCAGGCTTCGCCTCGCAAATAATTTATAAAAACTATGACAGTTGTGTGTGCTGCATTCTGTGTTTAGCCCGTGAACTACTACGAATCAAGATCAGCTGTTTGTATTTTCATTAGCTCGAACAAAAATGAATGTCCATAAGAAATACATGGGAACTTTGTCGGGATCTCTGGAGGAGCCCTAAGGTCAGATCAGGATGAAAACCATTTAGTTTTCCTATTTTATGCCTAAAGAATCAGTGTACAAAATTTCAGCTCTCTACCTACGTGGGAAGGTGGAGAATTAGTGATGAGTGAGTCAGTGAGTCAGTCAGCCAGGGCTTTGCCTTTTATTCATATAGATTTTTGTGATTAAATATCGAAATACATTTTGAGATTATTCTTGATGGAACATGCTGTAAGTTGTAATGTATTATGTCCTATGTAACATGTTGCGGGTTAGAACTATTGTGTTCACTGAAGAGGTGGAATAAGGTTATTGCCATATATTAACACCAACCAGTAAAACCAGCACTACACACACACAAGTAAAACTTTTCAGCAACTCGCGTTACCTATTTTACGGCTGTTTGGACATTTTAAACAGAACATTTGGATGGGGACACTTTCAAGACAATAATGGTTCCTTCTTATTAATTTATATTTATGATGTCTGAGTCTCGTTTTGATGAACAATATATTCATTTCCGTTCCCGCAGTAATAGGTAAAACGTTAGGGCAAATTGATTTCTGAGAGTGTTATGGTACTAATTCACAATTTATTTATTTTCTAGTATAAAACTTTCCTCTCTATCATAATCTGAGGATCGCCAGATTTATCTTGAGGAAATCCTTGTAAATGTTGTCAAGGTTTGGAATTTGATCTAAATCCCAATTGCCATTTGGGTATAGATGTTTTTTTTTATGATCAAACTGAGACAGTAACTATTTCAATGTTGTCGGTCAAAACTTTAAACAGTTTCTACACGATTGAGTCCATTGGTGTAGATACGGGGGGGGGGGATCAGGGGGATATATCCCCCCCTTGTAACTTGGAAATATTAAAATTTATATCCTTATGACATCAAGCTTATGCCTTTTGGTTAAAAAGAAATGCTGTTACTGAAAAACAAATATTTGTGCAATATTTCTAAAATATATTATTTATATATTAAGAATATTATTTGCGTACAATAAATAGTAGCAGATGAACTACATCGGCACACGGCATGGCATTGGCGCGCCACATGTGGTACGTGAGTCACCGAACAGTCTACCCTCACCCCTCACCCCTAACGGCCAGATCGTCAACTAGCGCACCTGACCTTGACCTTGACGTCTAGGTTTAGTCTAGACGGTCTTAGTGATGTACTTAACTCAAGGTTGCCATACTGTATTAGATTTGTAATTTAATAAACTGCAGAGAGCCAAAAATCTGCATCCTGATTTTCAGTGTTCTAACGGCAAATATATGTATAAGTCAACGAAATAAAGCCAAAGAGTAACAAATAATAGAGGTTAGAGTGAACAGGGAAAAATGGTTTAGCTTATTTGACAATCGTTGCATGACGATGAAGTTGCAAACGTAAATTCATTTTCGTTCACAGATAGGATTTTAATACAAAATTTGAGTTATTCAACGCATTTTTGGGAAAAGTTTCAAAAAGGGGGATTTTTAATTTTTCACGGAAATTCCCCGGAGTTATATTTTTACCTCAAAACTCCGGGTAAATCCGGTGATTTGGCAACCCTAGCGTATCGATTACTTCCCTGTACTGATTACAACTGATACAAGTCCTTTTTGTCCTGGTTACAAATACTGATTACTTTGTATCAGTTTTTTATGTCTTGGATGTGTAGGCCTATCAATAATTATGAATGTAAGGGACACGTCAATAATGTTTTCAATTTTGTATACCGGTATCAGCTCTAGTCACGAACACAGTTTTTTGTTTTGTATTCCCTAATGAGATATCCCCCCTGACAAAGGTCTACCCACGCCACTGATTGAGTCGATGAAGTTAAACCACAATTCAAAGCCTTTTACCTGGACATTGACGCTGAGCACGGCGTAGTCGATGTCGCTGTCAGCCAGGAACTGCTTGACGTCGTCCACCACCCCTGGCGCCACCACCATGTCCAGGGAGCGGTTGACGGCGGGCATCCCCCAGAACACGACACCGCTCTCCTCCTCCAGACCCTCCAGCTCTTCTAGGTCCTCGGGTGTCAGGGGCACCGCCCTCAGCAGCTGGTACTGGCGGTAGGACTGCCGGTCGTTGGACCTCCCGTAGACCATCGTCCCCGCTGGAAGAAGGAGGTTTCATATAGTAACCAGGATGAATCGCACAGAGAAATCGTAATGTGGTTACAGATAGTGCTATCTAGGATGGATCGCACACAGTAATAAAAATGTAGTTTACAGATAGTGTAATCTAGGATGAGACGCACATAGTAATCATAATGTAGTTACAGATAGGGCTCTAGGATGATTCGCACAGAGAAATCATAATGTAGTTACAGATGGTGTCATCTAGAATGAACCGCACAGAGAAATCATAATGTAGTTACAAATAGTGTCATCTAGGATGAATCGCACAGAGAAATCATAATGTAGTTACAGATAGTGTCATCTAGGATGAACCGCAGAGAGTAGCCATTATGTGTTTACAGATAGTGTCATCTAGGATGAAACGCACACAGAAATCATAATTTAGTTACAGATAGTGTCATCTAGGGTGAATTGCACAGTGAAATCATGGTGTGGTTACAGATAGTGTCATCTAGGATGAAAAGCACAGAGAAATCATAATGTGGTTACAGATAGTGTCATCTAGGATGAACCACAAAGAGAAATCATAATGTGGTTACAGATAGTGTCATCTAGGATGAAAAGCACAGAGAAATCATAATGTGGTTACAGATAGTGTCATCTAGGATGAAAAGCATAGAGAAATCATAATGTGGTTACAGATAGTGTCATCTAGGATGAACCACAAAGAGAAATCATAATGTGGTTACAGATAGTGTCATCTAGGATGAAAAGCACAGAGAAATCATAATGTGGTTACAGATAGTGTCATCTAGGATGAACCACAAAGAGAAATCATAATGTGGTTACAGATAGTGTCATCTAAGATGAAAAGCAAAGAGAAATCATAATGTGGTTACAGATAGTGTCATCTAGGATGAACCACAAAGAGAAATAATAATGTGGTTACAGATAGTGTCATCTAGGATGAAAAGCACAGAGAAATCATAATGTGGTTACAGATAGTGTCATCTAGGATGAACCACAAAGAGAAATCATAATGTGGTTACAGATAGTGTCATCTAGGATGAAAAGCGCAGAGAAATCATAATGTAGTTATAGATAGTATCATCTAGGATGAACCGCACTGAGTAATCAGAATTTAGTTACAGATAGTGTCATCTAGAATGAACTGCACAGAGAAATCATAATGTAGTTACAAATAGTGTCATCTAGGATGAATCGCACAGAGAAATCATAATGTAGTTACAGATAGTGTCATCTAGGATGAACCGCAGAGAGTAGCCATTATGTGGTTACAGATAGTGTCATCTAGGATGAAACGCACACAGAAATCATAATTTAGTTACAGATAGTGTCATCTAGGGTGAATTGCACAGTGAAATCATGGTGTGGTTACAGATAGTGTCATCTAGGATGAATGGCACAGAGGGACCAAAATGTGATTACAGTTAGTGCCATCTAGGATGAATCGTAGAGAGTAATCATAATGTAGTCACATATAGTAAAACTTAAGATAACACGCGCAGATGAATTATAATGTTGTTTCAGTAGTAAATTAATACAGGTAGGTCAATTACTTTAATATTTTCCTCAGAACAAGATGATGGGAAACGTATGGGAGGCAATCTTTGGCCGCATCTTTACTGCGCTTCATCCTAGTTGGAAATGTTTGTGCGGATTTGGAAAGGTTTACACTTATTTTGTATTCTACTTAAGTGCTTTTAAAGTGTTGCCCAAGTTGCGTCGGGTCGTATACAGTGATTAAGTTGTAAGCACAAGTCGGGCTACAGATATCGCAGTCGTCGAGTTAACCGAAAGTGTAGATACTCCACCAACTGTACTAAAATTGCATAGAAATAGACAAGACTCCAAATAAATTCCTTATGATGAAAATTACCGAGCAATTCACCATAGTGGTAACACTTGCCCCTGACGTTCCTCAGATCCCGGGTACATATCTCGGACTGGCCGTCCTCAGTTTAGTTTGTGCGGTTTCTTATCTCACCTGAATACATTGGAGAATAATTCCATAAAGGGAAAATTAATTATTTAGTTCTAACAAGTCCATATAAAACAAGTCCTTCAAAGAAATAATGACCAACACTTGAATTTAATGCAATAACCAATAGAAGTAAATCAAATATTAAATAAACCAAATATTTCAATCAAGGGTGATTAGGCAAAAAGTAGCTGTTTCATTTGTTTATTCGAAATCACAGAATTATTTTTCTAACTAACACCACTCAATTGCCATAACAACTTTGACTTTAAGTATGAACATAGCTGGTTTAGTGGGCGTATCTATTCTTACACCAAATAGGAATAATGAACACATATCTCTCCACAGATTGCGTATTTTGAATGGATAATAAATACATAGCCATTTAAACTGTTCAGCATTTACAGTTTCTTCAGAAGAACCAAAAAGGTTCCAGGGCCGTCCTGTATTACTTTGTATTATGAACGATGTAGTAATCATCATAAAACGCATTTAAGTGCACGTTCAGGTTTTATATCCTTTTTACGAGTATGGTTTAAAAAGCAACCGAACTCAATCAACCTGTTAAATATATCTAATGATCATAATGGGTAATTTTATTTTCTTGTAGTTTAGTAAAAATGTGAATAGCACATGTAAACTCTCACATTTAAGAAGGACAAATTATATACTTTGGACTTTCCATTTTGAATTTGAGTTATATTTGCAACCCCTTTTTATGAAATGTAGAACTAACTTATTAAGCCACATAACTTAAAACGGAAATGTTGTTTTGAATTGAAAAGCTTAGTGAAAATCGTTGACTTATGTTAAATTCGGTGTATTAGGCGGTAATAACATAACTAACGTAAACAAATTTCAGGGGCTAAACAATGGATTTTAATAACTAATGTAGCCGTACTGTGTAAAAATCCTGTTCTTCATCTTAACAGTGTAATAGCTGCTTAGCTTGTCACTGTCTTGCCCGCATAAACTGAAACGTAGGATTATCAACTCGCGTCGTTTACTTTATATCAATATGATTACCAACCATACTCTCGCTAAAACTTCTATACGATGGATCAGATTTGTTTATGGTGTTGATGCTTTACACCATATGACTTTAAAGTTCTTTGAAAACAAACTTAAAATTTTCGCGTCGGCTGCTACTTTTGTAAATTTAAAAATCAATTTGGAAAAAACTAAAACTGTAAATGGAAATTATGGCTTCGACATTCATTTATACTCACTCAGTATTGTGTTTCCTTCTAAAAATGAATCATGAAAATCCCTCGAGTGGTTAACTCAGAATCGTTGGATACAACACTAGTTATATATATATAAATAAATAAATATATATATATATATATATATATATATATATATATATATATATATATATATATATATATATATATATATATATGATTTTCACGCAGCGATCCAGATGGTTTTGCAGAGTGGACCGGAGCCGAAGGAATATATACGATGAATATATACGTAATCCCCCTTCGTACTTTACTGGGGGAATGACATGCCCCAACGCGTATCACCGATAATTTTTTGTCTGCGCTAAATAAGTATACTATAAAATAAAACTGATATACAGGTAGTTAAACATTTCTGAAAGCTACAAAAATTATTAAATCGGCGTAAAATTGTCCCCAAATAGTGAGGGTTTCACTGGACTCATTGCATCTAAACCTTGTGTCTCATTTGGGTGCATGGCTGCTTGTACCTCATGTCATGACCGTTAGTTCTAATTCTAGAGTAGGAGTATCATCAATCAGCTTCAAACTGGACTAATGATTGCCGAGACAATTATAGGTACTTCCAGGGCTACCAGAATTCAGCTTCTCTGGTAGCTGTCGCTTACATCCCCCTCCCCACCAGGACTACAGCCACTCTTTACTGACATACTAATCTGACTGAAAGTAAACCCGATACAGGAAATAACAATCAGCTCGTATCTTTTGAAACACTGGCATTGTTTAAACCTCTTTTACTTTACCTCTATATTTCGTTTTGTTTAGACACAGTCTCAGTACAGTGTATTGGGTTTAATTCATTAAATAATATAGCTTAATTTTATCCCAATTCATCTTAAAAGTAACATAAATACCCCCCGTCGCAGCAAACCTGCGTACTCAGCGAATTTCCAATGCATTGATATGTTTCTCACTAGTACATAAAGCCACTCACCAAGTTTGACAAAAATACATTCATAAATAAGTGATTTATTACATTTTATTTATTCCCCATAAGAATAACATTAGGACTGAGTACGCAGGTTTGCTGCAACGAGGAAGATAAGAAATGAGTTTTTATGCAATTATCAATATAACTGAACCAGGTGAAGCTACTTACCATGTTTTATTAATTTATGTTCATAATTAAGGGAGATATAAAACTTTACTTATTCTCCATAAGAATAACATTAGGGCTGAGTATGCAGGTTAGCTGCTACGGGGACAATCAACAAAACATTTATTTTTTGTGCAATTATCAATATACCAGTACAACATGAAGCCACATACCAAATTTCATCAATAACGCAACACAAATACATTCATAAATAATCAAGATATCAAATTTTATTTATTCTCCATAAGGATAACATTGGACAACGTACTGTGTTTAGCACTTTGAATATCTCTGCAACGGTTTGACGTAGAATCACAATTTAAACACCAAAATGATTGTTTTGTGGAGCTGAAGTGATTGGTAAAAGAAAATGTGAAGTTTAAAGTAAAATTAACTGAGGAAAAGCCAAAAACCTTTTTCCCATAAGATTAACATGGGAGATTTTATGAGCATGTTTTTTGGACTTTTTCCGCAACCACTTAACCTAGGTTAATAATTCAAAATACCATATTATTTGTTTTTTTAAGCTCTATAACATGGTCTAAACCTAAATTAAGTGTTTTAAAAATTTTAGGGTAAAAAAAGCAAAAAACTGATTTTTGGAAAATTTAAAACCCCCATAAACCCCCCTTCCCATAGTCCGATTTTTCTGGTTTTCGAACTTAAAGTCATAAATGACAGTTTACACATTTGAGCCAAATTTCATCGAAATCGGACGTTTTTTACTCAAGTTATCGCATTCACGGACACATATATAGATATATATATATATATAGATATATATATATATAGATATATATATATATATATATATATATACATATATATAAATTTGAACAAATAGTGTTTTGGACATCTGGGGACCTCAAAACAAAAATTTATCATGGTCTCGGGCTTAAGTCTTACCATGAGACCTACGGTAATAGCTTCTTCCCTATAGGGAAAATTCGCTAAAAGTTAGACATTATGAAATGTAATTGCTGTCCTTTATTATTATAGGAAGACCTACTGTTTGGTGTCCTTAAAAAATATTAAAATTCCTCAAACCAATGAAGTAAAGTATTTAGGCATGATTATTGACAGAAAACCAACATGGAAAAGTCATATTTGGAATAAAAGACCCTCTTTTAATCTGAAATTCAGAAATCATTATTGGGTATTAAATATAATATTCTAAATTATGAACTGAAAACAAACTATTATTATATAAAGTAGGCTTGAAACCAATCTGGACGTATGGAATTCAACTTTAGGGCACATTCAGTTACTCCAATTTAAACATCATTAAAAGATTCCAGTCAACAGTTTTAAGATAAATTCTTCAAGCACCGATGTATTATTTTTTTTATATTTCAACAACGTTAAAAAGCAAACACCACGCAGCAAACCTTGTACGTAAACAACGAAGTGTTACATACGGTCCGGCGTACTCCGACCACATGAGACGAAATATCAAGCTGTAGTGCCAAATAATTATCTAAATTAGAGATAACATTATCTTTGAATGTAGAGATAATTATCTTTCTTAGAGATTAAATTAGATATAGGACTCCTATCCAGTTTCCTTAAAAAGTTGCCATGTTATAGTTATGGTGAAAAGATTGTTCTTGGAGCAACGTAAGGCGCTTGGTCTATTAGGTACTTTTAATATATTGGAATTTGATCAGCTGTGTGATTTAATTTGAAAGTTAAACTTACATTTTTTCCTGTGAAGCTAATGGAAAAGCTAGTATATGTAGATCTCGCTCCTCAGTTCCAAACACAACAAAATTGTGTATAAGTGCGGATCCAATATTTCCAATATGCACTCCAATATGTCTATGTGTTTACAGTGTAGCTGTATCATAAAAAGCAAAATTACCCTAGTCAACTGACGATCCTCTGGTAAACAACCATTTATTTAAATGAAAATAATATTTTTGCCTCAGGAGATTGATCCGCAGAATTAAGCTTTAAAATATAAAATTCAAACATGAGCCAACTGCCCTAAAACGTAATAAAGTCTTGATGATTAGAATAGAAAAATCGGTCCACAAACTGAGCGCCAAAACAGAACTGGAAACTCCAACGTTGTTGCTGTTACATTGTGAAGTAGCTCAACTTCGAATGGAATGTATTTAATAATTGTATTAGCAATGGCTAAAAAGACCATTCTTCATCAGAAGAACTGGTATTATTACTATCTACCTATCTATCTCTCTATCTATCTATAGTATTAAAATCATTTCTTGATTTTTTGTTCGGCAATTTTCGACTTCTTAAACGATTATTTTGTGCACATATTTGGTATCAATCAGAAATTCGAACTCACTATATGTGTCTTTTAGGGGTTGAAAAAACATCCAGCTCTATGGTGCCAAAGGGCTTCCAAAGTTCCAATGTTAATCTTACGGAGTTATTTTATTTAGGTAGTCGGCCGATTATAATATAAAACGTCCAAAAGATCTGACTGCCTATGAGGCAAGTTCGGAGGATGGGATAATTCAGCATAGTTCGTTTTGAAACTTTAACTATGCAGAGAGCATTTCCGTAAACTCGATCTCAAACCGACAATCATAAATACTTAACGCCTTAACTGTTCGCAGGTTTTATGCGTGTTCAAACCTTGACGAGTCATTCTTTTTAACAAGACTGCGTTTAATAACCAGGGGCGGATCCAAGGGGGGGGCGCTAGGGGCGGTCGCCCCCCCAAACCTAAAAAAATAGGCCTAAGATGAAAGTTTGAATAAATCCGAATGAAAATTGAAGGAGCAAAAGTCACACAAAATCCCGTTTTTCGGTTGCAAGAGTCAAATTTTGCCGCCCCCGTCTACATTGTTGCAGTGCACTCAAATTAAAACTATTCCACCTAAACGTTCGATAAATTGAATAACATATACACCATGAGACTGGTAAGATTCTAAAATTTAATTTTAATATATAACACATTACTTAGATCCTGGTCTTTCACATAAAAGTGTCTTACAAAAATATATATTATATTCCCGAGTATAGTGAAGTTGTTGCAGTTTTGTTAGTTGACAGGCCAACAATTCAGTGATTTCAACATGGTCTTGGAGGTAAATTTTAGCCGCAAAAAGAAACTGTTGGTACCATTGTATTTGTTGGTTATTTGTTAATGGATTTCACCCATCGACTGTCGTTTGCTGCCAGCAGTAGGTTAGGTTTGATTTTTGTGTAAACCTAATCCGTTGTTAGGTAATAAATATCCAGCGGCTAGGCTAGGAGCAAAAATTGCCTCGAGTAATGAAATAAGAGGAAACAAAGATTAAATTGCGTGCAAACGGAACCTCGTACGCCAAGTATTTCATTTTGTAGATGTGGTACGAAATTTTTTTATTTTTCAATTCGTTGACCTTGGCTGTCAGCCTCATTCCTCATTGTATCTTCGCGTAGCATAGTTCAGTATTACAGATTTAAAATGCGTTTTGTAAATAGTTTTTCGCGAGGGTAACTACTAAAATAAATTGTTTATTAGGAATATTACTTGTTCTTACACACCTACAGATGACGTAGAAAAAAGTTTAATGCCTAAATATTTATTATTTTTATATACAGTCGGGCGAAACAGAAGTAAATTGATTTTTTTCTAGTTTGTTTAGCAAGTTATGATTTTTTTCTTGAGTACAAGGTTATTGATATATTATTTTAACTTCAGTTTCATTCGTTGAGTAATTTCAAATAGTTTTAAAATAAATAATGGGGTGCCAGTGACCACCCTTGAGGAGGGGGGGAAACTTTCGGTAACCGCCCCCCCCCAAACATGGCCTCTGGATCCGCCCCTGTTAATAACTAGTTATATGTTAACGTTTAATAACCCTCCGTAGGGCATAATGTTAAATATATCAGAACTTAAATATAGCAGATATATTAGGCTAATTAGATTATTCGTTGTGTTTATTCATACTTGGGCTGCTGTTTATCGGGGAAATAAACTATTTTATTTCCCATCACGAATTGAAATTACTACAGAACATTAGAGTATCTTACATTTTACGCCTTAACTACTAAAGCCAATTTAATGGAGATTATATCTGAAGCTCATCTCCTGTAATTGACGATCATCTCTCAGTGTTGATTTTAACTGCCTGAGGTTCTTACTAGAAGTAGTATCAAAAACCGACATACCCTAACTGCCTTAGTCTGCTGCACTGGTGTCTTGCAATGTATCCCAGCTTGGCAAAACATTATAATATTATCATCATTACATACACAGTGCAGAGGTCAATCTTATAATTAAAAAATAATTTTAGTGAGGTTTTATAGGTTATATTAGTCTTTTAATCCGTAACTTCTGTCACGAGTTTCATATCAAAAACCCCATCTTCTCTAAAGAAGCCTTATGGAGGTCTCTCAACCGGATGACTTCGCTTTTTATGCCATCTACTGCTTAATGTCGATCTCATAATTATAATATACCGTACCTTTCTTACAATCTACTCACAAATGAAAAAGGTTTTATAGTTAGGAGTGACCATATAGATCGTGGTAAATTGCTTTTTATTTTAGATTGACTTTTGGTTTGACTATTAAATATTATTTCGGGGGAATTTACACTATAGAGATGTTAGTTTGTATGTATTCGAGGGTTTTATATCTATCGTAGTATTACATATGAATAACCCTTGAATTTGGAGGACCGTTATCTTGAAAGCTGGAATATTAAATTGATCAGGAGTATTCCTATAACTAAGTAGTCAGTTATCTTTACCGGTGTTAGCATTGTGTTAGTGTTTATAGATTTTTTCCGTATCTCAGAGATATATTCTTGCTAGCTGGCCCGACAGACTGTCCTAATTTCATTGAATTTGATTTATGTCAAATACTCGTTCATTTTCAAGTTGAGCTCGTTCGCTTCGTTCACACTCGCCTATTTTTACTTTCTCCCCCTATACATAGTATATGGAGAAAGTATTGTTTTCGTAAAAATTTTCGAATTTGAGTTGTTAGTGGAAATATTCGTTTTGGTGCTCCCTGAACCCAAAAAAGTGGTTTTTACGTGATGTCTGTGTGTGTGTGTGTGTGTGTCCGTGTGTGTGTGTGTGTGTGTGTGTGTGTGTGTGTGTGTGTGTCTGTGTGGATGTGTACAGAGCTAGAGCCCTAACCTATGGGCCGATTTTTATGAAATTTGGTATGTAGGTACTAATCCACGATATCTCCAGGCATTTTTTCATTTTTTTGAATTTTTGATTTTTAAGGGTAATTATCCCCCAAAAACCGCCAAAAAACATGAAAAATCCAAATTTCTCAAAAACGGCTCTAACGATTTTGATTAAACTTTCGTGGTTTGTAGAACTTTAGGTTTCCAAAAAAATGACACCACCCGCATTTCTGGAAAAATGCGGGTTCAGAAATTACAGGACTTAAAACATCAAAAATTCAGTTTTTTGGATTTTTCATAAAAAATCATAAATGTTAAAAAAGATTACTATTCACCATTAAAAAGAGCTCAAAAAACTAAATAAATTAGTATTTTAAATTACTATTCTACGATTGCTAGTTGCGGAGAAAATTGAAATTTTCATTTAGCGGAAAACACAGTACGTTGTCCAATGTTATTCTTATGGGGAATACAAAAATAACTATTTCTCTCTTATTTACTGATCAATTTCATTTGATATGCAGGTCAAGTTAGCATTGACCAACAGATGATGTTCGAAATGTGTTGCTATTTAACCCTGGGGGGGGGCAAGGGGGCATTTCCCCTCTCAAAACTACTGTGTATAGCAACGGACTCTATAGTGCCTCCAAAAAAACAATTTGGGTGGATATTTCTGAAAACAACTATTTTAGACAATTTTCTGTACATTTATCTATACTTCATATTCTATATTTAGTAAATAACAAATATTTTTGTCATTAAAGTTTGGCTAAAAGGGAGAAAGTATGTGTCAGTTTCCTGATACCGTTTATTATGTAGTGCCTTCGGCATCGAAAAAAGAGTTTGAGCCATTCAAGTAGATTTGTTATTTCCGTAATGAACATATGTTTATGCCTTTCAAGTACGTTTAGATATAGTCCTTTTTAACAGTTGTTTGGTTCTGCATTAAAAATCAACTAGTGGCTTACAGGGGCTTTATAGCCCCTAACATATGGTTTTTGTGTTAGTGGATAATCACAGCTGATCATCAGTTCATTTTGCTTATTAATAAGAACACTGTTGTGATATTTCCATAAGAAAATAATTGGATCTTTGAAGTCCAGTGGGGCGTAGCCCGCGTAATTTTTGACATTTCTGATATTTTTCCCACCGTCCTTGGCCCTCAAGCTTTAAAAT
Source organism: Allygus modestus (assembly GCA_963675035.1). NCBI lineage: Eukaryota > Metazoa > Arthropoda > Insecta > Hemiptera > Cicadellidae > Allygus > Allygus modestus. The sequence goes on from OY776112.1 coordinate 315,365,075, forward strand.
GAATCGTCATAACTACTTAACTTCTTCGTAGCTCGAGATATTTCGTGGGGACCGATTCACTTACGGAATTAAATATGTAGATGGAATAACTAACTGAACTTTTATCAAATCGATGGGAACTTTGAAGGGCAGTGGGACTGAGCCCTTAGGTCGAATTAAAAATTGTCTTTTATAAAAACCTTGTCCTGACATTAACGAACACAATAAAAAAATTATTCAATTTGGTGCACTCATTCTGAAGTTATGGCATGACCAAGGGAAATAGGAATTGATTTTTATATATTAAGATTTGGCTTACTTGTACGTCAAAGTAAGTGGAAAGTTTTCAAACACTTCTGAGTTGTCATTCTCAACCTCAACTCTCAACTAATGAGAGTCGCGCATTGACTATGAGTCTCTCTAAAAAGGCTTACGTGTTTAGCCACCTCAAGTAATTTGTGGATGACAGTCATGTTGAAAAGGGGTATTATGTACTAGTTAAGCTTGGTTTAAGCATATGGGTTGTTTTCACGATAGTGACAAGGAATTCAGGAAATTCTTCCTCTGCTACAATAAGTTATTACTAGTTGTCCTGTTGCTCGAATCCGAGCAAGTTTGTCCCAACGAAGGGTTCCTTCAGTTGTAAACAAACATAACAAAACATCTGATATTAAAACGGATGATAACAACGTACTTTCAATCGACACGTAGTTTAGACTTCCGCTGTCGGATAGCGCGACTGTTCAGAAACTTCAGCCCTTTACTGTGTTTAAGTGATGCCCTTTCTTAAAATGCTGAGACGTATTGGCAAAAATACTTTTAATTTGGCACCTCAAACGTTAAAATCCGTCCAGCCGTTATCGAGTTATGACTGTGAAGAAAAACCCCTATAGCGTATATTAATACCTATATAAATTTTTCCTTCATTGTTTGATGAATATTATAGACTCTTAATGTTTGAATTATTAGTTTAATTATCTTTGTTTGAATTAGCTTCTTGCCTATGTTATTATATATTATTTTACGGTTGCCAACATGAACTTATACCAGTGGGAAATAAGTTGTTGATTTCTGATTTGTTAAGTAGCATTTTCTAAAATAAGTTCTAAACTGTAATGTTATTCTTTGTGTTTCAACTTCACCCACATATTTCTAAAATATTATTCAATATAATTATGCTTTAAAGAGGAGGCTGTCTGAACTCCAAACTTGTTGAACGGATTTCGAACCCACGACCCTTGAAACGTAGTCCTAGTCACTTACCGTTAAACTTGTGACTGGGTGATTTAGATTTAAATCCCATAGTTTTTCCTAGGATAACAGAGGTTTTTAATGATTATTTAAGGGAAATAAAGTCATTGTTATTTTCCCTAATAATAAAAAAAGTTGTAATTCAGTAAAAATTACATGTAAATAAGATATTTGTTGTCATACTGTACCTTTGCTCATAATAGGTTTGAACAAGTAGGATAACGCGTCACGCAGCATGTTCCAGACACTGTCGACGAAGGAGGCTCTGGGGTCACTGTCACAGCTGACGGTGGAAACAGCTGATAGCGTCAGCAGGAGCACCGCCAGCGCGGGAACATCCATGGCGCGCGCGGGACACAGACTGGCTGCCGACGCCGACAGCGGAGGAGCAGGAGCGAGCAACCTTGACCTACACTGTCACGGAACGTAACCATCGGGAGCGGAGGGAGGATCAGACCCACAGTTGGGATTCCCCTGGAATTGTCAGGAACTCGTCTGTGGTCTCCAGCCCAAGCGTGATTAATTCATGTCACGGCACTTAGAAACTGGTTTTCATCTAGGTTTCACTTCCAGATAATAGCCTAATGTTGGTTTGGTGAATTTAAAAGAAATCCCCATAATTAATCGATGCTTGTAATTTATTTATTTAAATTTTATGTCAGGCTGATTAGTAAGTTGATCAGTAAGAACAAAATTTATTAAAACTCCTAAAAAAAAGGTTAAGAAGTGAAATAAGAAGGAATCACTTTCGGGCACACTCAGTTTTGTAAATCACAAATTTAATAACGAGTTCGACGCAGCATGCTGACGTGAGTAAAGTGAATTTCCACATAAAAACTTAACAGATCAATAGTGATTTTAAAATACCCCCGTCGCAGCAAACCTGCATACTCAGCGAATTTCCAATGAATATATAACATAACACATTATAACACTTAACAGGATTCATAAGAAATGTATTCACAAACAAGCGATATTTAAAATATTAATTATCCTCCATAAGAATAACATTGGGGATGAGTACGCAGGTTTGCTGCAACAAGGCACACAAAATAATGGGTTTTTATGCAAATATCAATAGAACTCATCTTAGCGAAGTCACATACCAAGTTTCATCCATATACATTCATAAATAAGCGATATATAACATTTTAAGTATTTTCCATAAGAATAACATGGGGACCAAGTACCTAGGTTTGCTGCTACAGGAGCCATAGGCGAAAAATTGTTTTTTTGTGCAAACAACAATAAACCATAACCAGATCAAGCCATATACCAAATTTCGCTAGTTTATGTTCATAAATAAGCGAGATATACAATTTTTCTTTTTCTCCATAAGAATAACATTAGACAACGTACTGTGTTTAGCACTTTCAATGTCTCGGTAACCAATTGACGTAGAGCAATGATCAAAATACCAAATTGTTTGTTTTTTTAAGTTGAATTCAATGGTATAAATTAAAATTTGATTTAAATTAAAATTAAATGTGAAAACCCCAAAAAACACATTTTTGGGGTACAAAACCCCCCAAAAACCCCCCTTCGGATGGTGCGATTCATCTGGTTTTCGAACTCGTTCAAATAAATGGTACTTTACACATTTGTACCAAATTTCATTAAGATCGGACCTTTTTTACGAGAGTTATCGTGCTTACGGACACACATATATATATATATATAAATATATAAATATATATATATATAAATATATAAATACATATATAAAAATATGAACGAATGGTGTTTTTGGCATCTGGGGACCTCAAAATGAAAAGTTATCATGGTCTCGGGCTTAAGTCTTACCATGAGACCTACGGTAATAGCTTCTTCCCTATAGGGGAAATTCGCTAAAATAGACTTATATTTACCTGCAATTATGGGAATATAATGTTGCGAATCATAGGGTTAGGAGAAGGTCCAGTCAGAATTGAAAGTAGGTGTGTGATACTGGGGATGATAAAACTACATCAACATATATGAATAACAGGCTTTTATAATGTAAAATCCCCATAAGACAACGTACTGTATTTAGTCAATATAAATTTTATTCAATAACTCGGTAAATATTTGTGCTAGAATGAGGTGAGAGGGCTTTAAAGTTTCGCCTCATTAATCTCAATATTTTTACTATATAATTTTACGTCAATAATTTTACATCCTGGGCTTTTCTGACCGCTTTTTGGGCCCAAAATCTAAAGATTTTAAAACTTAAAATCCCCAAAAAAGGAGGTTAGAGTTATCCTTTGTTTATGTATATAAAAGGATAACTGATTATAGAAAGGAATTTTCCTACCAAATTTGAAGTAAATCGTACAAAAAATGTGACTCAAATAACACACACATATATAAATATAAATAATTTTTAACGACCCCCCAAAACGTGTTCAGGGGGTCACATTAGGAACTTCTATGGTGGTCCCGTGCTTAAGTCTCACCGTGTAGGTCATGCTCATAGTTCACTTTTCCATAGGTAACTCACCAAAAATAAGGGCCCTGAAAGTTTAAAGTTTCCATTTGCGAAAATGCATAAATTACCATACTAAAGCATAACATATTTTTTATTTATCCTAATTAATGTTAGTTAAAAATGTATTCAATACATACTTTTACTGTACATTTTTTAGATGAGATAAGATTGTTTTTTATTTCAAGAAGGAAACAGGTCAGGTCATAGAATAATGTTATCGATTCAACTTTGTGTACACTCCCGTAACGTCTCAAGAATGAAAAATACTGGCAATCCCAATTTTAGATACAGTGTAAAACTGGCCGGTATTGACTTTAATCATAATCTAGGGGATGGAGATATTCTTTCTTAACCCGCCAGAGGTCGCATGGAATTGAAAACTCTAGGAGTCCCTTATGGTATTTTTGACCAGGTTTTAAAAATACCCCCGTAGCAGCAAACCTGCATACTCAGCGAATTTCCAATGCATATTAATTTATCTTAATACCACATAAAGCCACATACCAAGTTTCATCAATATACATTCATAAATAAACGATTTATGACATTTTAATTATTCTCCATAAGAATAACATGGCGGCTGAGTATGCAGGTTTGCTGAAATAAGGAACACTAAAAATGGGCTTTTATACAAATATCATTATAACTCAACTAGGTAAAGCCACATACCAATTTCTATTAATTTATGTTCATAATTAAAGGAGATAACACGTTAATTATTCTCCATAAGAATAACATGGGGCTGAGTATGCAGGTTTGCTGCTACGGGTACTATCGGGCAAAAAATGGATTTTTGTGCAAATATCAATAGACCACAACCAAATAAAGCCATATACCAAATTTTGCCAGTTTACGTTCATAAATAAGCGAGATATACAATTTTACTTTTTCTCCATAAGAATAACATTAGACAACGTACTGTGTTTAGCACTTTCAATATCTCGGTAACCAATTGACGTAGAGCAATGATCAAAATACCAAATTGTTTTTTTTTTTTAAGCTGAATTTAATGGTATAAATTAAAATTTGATTTAAATTAAAATTACATGTGAAAACCCCAAAAAACACATTTTTGGGGTACAAAACCCCCCAAAAAACCCCCTTCGGATGGTGCAATTCATCTGGTTTTCGAACTCGTTCAAATAAATGGTACTTTACACATTTGTACCAAATTTCATTAAGATCGGACCTTTTTTACGAGAGTTATCGTGCTTACGGACACATATATATATAAATATATAAATATATATATATATAAATAAATATATATATATATATATATATATATATACATATATAAAAATTTGAACGAATGTTGTTTTTGGCATCTGGGGACCTCAAAATGAAAAGTTATCATGGTCTCGGTCTTAAGTCTTACCATGAGACCTACGGTAATAGCTTCTTCCCTATAGGGGAAATTCGCTAAAAACGTTAATTTTTCATTAAAAAATAAAATGTTATTTAATCCAATTATGAAAATATTTTGATCTGTATAATTCCCGACCTTTTTCAATAATATCCTCAACTGAAATATCTTGAAAACAAATCAGTTTGTTTATTTATGCATGTTGTTGGTTAAATGTTCAACCCCTAAACAAAGACATTGAATGTAGAATTTTAAAAGTATTTTTAAAAGGAAGGTGATGATTACAAAAAAATCTAATAGGTAATGAATTATAAAATTAGTTATTATGTAAAATATGTAGTTTAAATTAGGTAAAATATGTAGTTTAAATTACGTAAAACCTGTTTCTGATATAGGCCACAAACTCGTAACAAAAAGGTGAACATAATCATAGATTTCTAGTTGGGATTCCAGCACTAAGTGGTTGTTGCTCCAGTCGCAAAAGTCATGAGACATCTTCAATACGTCAATCACCTTCAATAATGATGTACTACAATTGGTTCTGGCTGCTGTAGTGAACTAAATAAACAACATTCCTTTATACAGCTCACGTTTAACCTCAAATTTATAAATTGTAAAGAAATTAGTTTTGGTAAAAAAACCAAACAGTTCTGTATATAACCTTCTGGATATAAACAAACTATTTAATAAAAGTGGTATTTCAAAACATTTGGAAATGGTTATGACACAAAAGATCATAATTATCATTTTTGCTTCTTTTTTTGGCAAAAGTTGTACCAATGACTACATAAACTACAATTGTAGTTTATGTAGTCATTGGTTGTACCAAGAAAGTGATAAATAATATTACTTAATGGAATCTAATCAAATTTGTTCAAATTTATCCCAAAAACAATACCAAATCTGTTTGAAATATTTGTGACAAAGTAAACTTTTAAATTACCCTGTTTTGAGTATTTTATACTGTTCAGTTTCAATCATATTTATCTTTGTCTTTCAATAACATAATAAAACATACTATTTAAATTATTAAAAAGCTCTAATCACTTGTCCTGAAAAATGTGTTTTGGTGGATACGCCCTTTTGGCATGAAACCCTCGATATGTTTGGCAAAAAAATTAAAGTTTTTAACACAACCATTTTGTATGGGATTGTTTTTACTTTTATACTTTTGTTTTTTAACACTAGGTAACTTTTTCCAGAATTGTATGGCTTTTTCTAAACAAAAAATTATAATGTGTAAAAGAAAGGTTACAAACGTCATTTAGAGTTATATTTGTATAAATTAAAATTATTGAAAATATTTTTTTAATATACAGAGTTAATTTTAATTGTTTGAAATGTTATATGACCCAGTTACCATAATTTAGCCACAAACAACCATGGTTTAGCATGGTTTAGTAACTCGTGCAGCTCTCTTCTGCTGATTTACTTGATGCTATCTAAATTCAAGTCTTTAAAGTTCTAAACAGGTGATCTTAACATTGTTAGCTCAATATTATCAAGGGAGTTGGAGGGTGGTCATGTTTGATTGATTGTTTCATAAAAACAATGTTAAACTAAAAACTTAATATTCAGTTTATTTACCATTAAAACATTATGAGCATTATTATATTATATCAGGAATCCTAATTTCGGTGCAACTCTCATAAATACAGAAATTGTTCTAACGCAATTTATACTTTCACAAAAAGGAAAGTGGTGTTTGCCTGTCCTCATGATGAAAACAAAACACAAAAAAGTCACAAATGTGTGATGTTTGTTAAAAAAAAAACTCCTGAACCAATTTTGTTCATGTAAATTGATTCAGGATTACTTAGGGCTCTGCCCCATGGGTCTTCAAAGAACCAATTATTCTTATGGACTTTTGATCAAGTAATTACTTAAACAGATATGATTTGGTATAGTTCAAATGGGAACCCATATAGTGCAGCACACACAACTATTGAATTCTCCGGGTGAAGACATCAACTGCAGCAATTTTGTTTACATAATAGATGAATGTATTAAAAATTTTAAAATTATATACAAATAGGTACAAAAATAAATTATATGTTTTTACTGAAGGCATGCATCAGAATATAAGTTATGGAAGGAATTTGAATTAATGGTTGGTATGGATGGAAAATTCAACATGACTTCTTTCCAACCCCTCCAAAGTTGGGAAAATAGAACCAGGGAGTTTAAAAATAATACGGTATAATAATTAAATCATTTATTTTAAGTCACTGTGACAGTAATCACCTTCTAAAGCTAATCTTATAGACTAATACCCTTTAAGCTATTTCTAGGAAATGCCTGCAACATATTATTAAATTACACTTAAGAGCTACAATTTTCTCTGCAAAATAATATTATTTACTGTAACTGTAATAAGAAATAACGAAATGTATTCATCCAAAAGACTGAATCAAATGATAAATTAAAATTAAAAACAAAACTCGTACATTTTATCGTAGTAAATACTTTTTTGTCTTGATTACAGGTAAAAAGTCATGACATTCAGTATTATGTTTTTGAATCTCGTAAAAGCGATGAATTTGAAATTTGAATTTATTATTGTTTTATTTTAACTTTCTATAGCTTTTAGTGTACATTAGAAGTGATAAAGTCCGAATAAATCAATAATTAACATAGTATAATGCAGAACATAAAAGAAAGTACAAATTTAACCTTATTAAAATATTTTTTCTTATATTAGTTAAAAAAGTGCATTGAAAAAACAACAATTTTGAAAATCATGGCAAAATGTGAATTTACGATTGATTTGCTGCCTCAACTGAATATTTTTATAATGACTCAAAGACTTGGCATGACAAATGTATTACTGTGCAAAGAAGCATTACAGAGTTGACATTTTACAGCATTAGATAGTTCAACAAATTAACAGTAGATTAACAATGACTAACAAGATTTATAGTATAGATGACAATGTTACAATTATCAGAAACTTCCTTTTTGATTTTAATAAAACTATGAAATAGCGATATTACCATTGAGTTGAAAATTGTAGAGGTGTTGTATTAATATCAAACACATATTTCTTTTCTTTGTTTAAAATTCATTGTTGGTGATGCCGAGTTTTTATTTAAGAAATTACTGCAGATATTAAATATATATTAATAAGTGATGGAAAATCATACTTCTTGATCAAAATTGAAAACATATAAATGTTCAAATAAATAGTTGAAACAATACTTTTGTCTGAAAACAAAAAAGATGACATAATAATACCTGAGTGATATATTAATGTATAGAACTCTTAGTCTACTACATACTAACAGAAACACATATAATAATACATCCTAATCAGAACGTAAATAACTTAAACGTTTCAAAAACTTGCAGCTTTACTGCCTTCAAGAGCAATGAAGTAAACAAAAACCTAACTATATTTACACAATAAGGACCAAGAATGCTAATCAACAAAACGAAATGGTAAAATATCACAAAGTTGTTCTTTGGTAGGAACTTCAATCAATAAGTAATCTCAAACAGTCAAGACTTTGGACACTTTTTGAACACAGTAAACTGAATAAGTTTTGGATTTTGTAAATTATCTCAAAATTGAGCTGAAAAATCCCAAAACAGAAGCAAAAATAACATAGGGGTTGGCAAGCTTGGTCCCTATCCCGCTCTGAGCCGCTCCTTTGAAGCGGTCTTTGCTCTGCGGGCAGCTGTTGGTATAAGACGCTTGCAGCTCTGTGAAGTTTGGGAACTTGAACACTTGCGGTTGCTGTGGAACGAGAGCTTTTGTTAATTAGTAGCAAGTCATATCACATATTTATTAACATCTTAGAAATAACCAATGTGAAAAATAGTATGGTAATACACTAGTATATCAGTTAATCCTAAAAATGCTTTCATATTGCTATGTTCATACAAAAAATTGTTTGAGTGTTCCAATTTGTTATTTTGTGGTTGGATATAACCCGCTTTGTTTTTAATTATAAAATTCTTAATATATAGACCAAACGTCCTCTTTTCCCCGGACATGCCCTCTTTTTGGATCATTCAAAAACATCCGGGCGGATTTTTGAGATACAACTATTTGTCCGGGTTTTTACAAACAGGAAACTGAATATCGGGGATTACGTTGTTCCTGACTAAAATTAAAATTAAGTTTATATTTCGTCAAGGTTGATAAAATCGTAAGTTTTTCAGCCAAAACTCATTAATATATGATCAAAAATGTAATTTTTAGTCTGTAATCAATTAAATCAGTTGGCATTCGTTGTTTGCGTCTGTGTTTGCGTGCTTCATTACGATGTCGTGCTGTGTTTATCGTTGCTGTTGGCTGCATGTCATCTAGTTGAGTCCTGAGTGAGGTTTTGCGGTTATACTGTACCTGAGAAGTTCGGCATTCGGCAAATAGTTTAATTACTCATAACATTATGTTAATTAGTTGCAATTCCTCAACAGATTTCATTTTATGAAATTGGCAGCTTAATGCCATTTTATGATTTGAAAATTATCAAAACATGTAATTTTCTATTTCAAACATTTAATTATTTTGAATACCCGAGTGTCATTCTTAACTGGCCGGGGGGTTCACATTTTTGTGACTTATTACTTCGCGTCTCAACGGGTAGGGGTGTTCTCTTTTTTAACCCGGAGAAAATGGTAACCCTATCATTATAATTCTAATTAATTACGCCCAAAATAAATCACAAAACATTTTTTGCCATCTTATATGTTTCAGTGAGTCACCTTGACTAGCAAGGTGAGTGTAGACAAACAAATATAATATTTGTCATGCTTTTTATAATATTCTAATTATTAAGTAAATGTGCTGGATATAATTTCAGACAATTTTAAAATTGCATATTGATGCTGTTGGACAAGATTTAAATCTACTTAAATCTCTTATTACTTAAGGCTAGGGATGAGTCGATTCTCGATACCAATGATTCTTGGACATTGTTGTCGGTATCAAGATTCATTCGTTCAATATCGATACCGATACCATCGGTACACACGCTACGAAGTGGACGGGAAGAGATACTCCCGCCGTTTGCCCGCTCTACAAAAGCCACGAGGAGTGTTTGGGTCGGCGGCAAAAATCTTACCTTGGAGATAAAGAAGGAAGAGGGATAGGAGGGGAGGGGAGGGGTCTGGTTGAAAGCAATAAATCAGTCTGCTGACCAACATTATTTCTTTGAGTCATTATCTTACAACCAAGTTTTTCCTTACTATGAATTTTTAATAAATAGTTTTTGTTTTTCTACATTACTATAGCATACTAGTGAAATTAACATTAAATTATGTACAAAATTGCATTAAAAAATTTGTTTAAGTAACTACAAAATACTATTAAATAATTTTAAATGGTTTTATAAATTTGTAAGTTTTTAACAGTAGTTTTAACAACTATATCGGTATCGAGAATCGAGAATCAATTTTTCTGGTATCGGTATCGGTATCGAGAATCGATAAATTTCGGTATTGACTCATCCCTACTTAAGACTATTGGATATGATTCAAATCTACTTAAAACTCCTACTATACTTGAGGCTGTTCGACAAGACTCAAACATACTTCAAACTTCTACTACTTTAGGCTGTTGGACAGTAATCAGATCTACTTAAAACTCCAATTACTTGAAACTGTTGAACAAGATTCAAATCTAGTTCAAACTTATACTACTTGAGGTTTTTGGACAAGATTACATTCTACTTGAAACTCATAATTCTAGAACTACTAAATTGTCGCTGTTACCCACCGTTTGCAGTGAGTCGTTGTACAGCCTACAGAACGTCATGTGTTTTCCGTGGTAGACGGTGGTCTCCACAGACTCCGTGAACAGCTGATCGGCCCACGGCAGCTTGTGGAGGTGTCCAACAAAGCTGCGGTTCCGGAACTCCTCAGGCTCTTCGATGATCAAGTTGTCGAACAGACTCGGCTCCCCTCCCCCCTCGATGGAGAAGTCTGCCATCTTCCTCAAAGTAGAAATTGCTTCTTCATTCATCGCTTCGTCCACCTCATCGTCCATCGATAACTTTGGGAAGGTTGGAGGTGTTGTTGATATAGTTTTCTTTGTAATCCTGGAAACAAACAAATATCTCTGTGAACGTTAGTAATGGTTTTACTAAGTTAATGAACTTTGCAGGTTATTTGTCTTTTTTCCACTTTACCTTTCTTTTTTGCTTGGTTAAAATTTTGCTATGGAAAGCAGTCTCAACGAGCTGTTTTTTATGATTAATTTTGAAAAATAGTGAGAGAGAGGGAAGAGAGAGGGAGAGAGAGAGAGAGAGAGTGAGATGAGCTCAACAGAAACAGCGATATAAACTTTTTTTATATTCGTTGAATATATATTCTAATAATATTTGGTCGAATTTCGACCTCTGGGCAGTCTCTAGTTACCATGGGGGTTTTCTTTAAGGGAATCCTTAAGGCAATTTTGTGACATTCAAAACTTTTAACCTTTAACAATTTAAAGCCTTTTTATAATAAGCTCTACTAGAAAATAGAACTAGAGAGAAAAACTTACTGGCTGTCAGTCAGTCTAAGAAACATTTTCTCGATGGTGCTCATGTTGTACTGATAAAACTTCTTGACTCCGAATGTTTGGAAGAAGAAGTCAACCGGGGTCATGCTGAGGCAGCTAGCAAGAGGCGAGCGAGGGTAGTAGGTGAGGAAACTGAGGCACATCTCCTGCCTGGTCGAGTAGCCTCCCTGTAATACAGTAATGTCAATACTCTTAACTGGCTGGCTGGCCATTGGGATTGTAATACAGTAGACTCCCTCTAGTCTGGCCACGATTGGTTCGGCCGTCGGGTAGTCCGGACTGCCTCATCGAAATATAACTGCCCGTGGGAGGGTTTCCCATGGCAGATATCGACCGAAGTAAATTTGTTTGTTTATTTTCAAGGTAAAATATAATAAAAACATCTCAGTTTATTTGACGGGCGAATTTGGTTTCTTCTTTTAATTGCTTAGACCATTTTAAAAGTAGATTTGTTATGAACTGGCATGTTATTATAGATCGTTATTTTACATCTAAAACTAACGCCAGCTGGTTCGGCCTGTAATCCGACCGAGGGTCCGGTCCCGAGGAGGCCGGACTAGAGGGAGGCTACTGTTCATATAAATTCCTAAACTGAGGCAAAACAAAAAAAAACTATTCTGACTAACGGTTTATAATTCTAACTCAAAATCAGACTCTCTCTACATCTGAAGAAGTCTCAAATGGAGACGAAATATTGTGTAATATGTGTGTAAAAATACTTTCTTTGTTGCTGTGCTCATCTGAAACAGTTTCTTCAGGTGAGTTAGCTATGTAACTCAAAATCAGTATTTTTTAATAATGAACAAGTCTATGTGAGGTAGCAAACTCATCCTACAGTGGTAATTCATGTTCAGAGGGGCTCCAGCCCTCTGCGTTTACCTGCTTCTTTTATAAGACCAATGATTATGTTCAAAGTTTGTGTCTCCTCAACAGATTATCCAAAATCGATGACTTATGGTTCATTTTAAAGAGCAAACAGAAACCTAGCGATTTCAGAGGCAGAATTCCGATGTAACAAACAGGTCACCCATGGAAAATCGTAAATTCCAGCTTAGATATTTTTATTGTAGTTTTAGTGATTTAGTTAGCTCATTATTACCCTACTTAATACTATCCTACTAAGACTTATTTTACACTTTCTTACTAAATTTTCAGTAACAATAACACTAATCTTAGTTACTTACCACTGTGGGCACAGTTCTCGATACAGTATTGTAGACACATTCAGTAATGATTTCATCGCCAGGTAATATTTGTTTTTCCTCCAACAAAATCCTAGACTGCTGATAGTTGAAATCATACGTTTTGTCCTAGGACATAAAACAATTGTAAGAGTTGAAACCAAAATCACTTTACAAACAAAATAGAGGGGAAGCAAATTATAAACAGAGTGATTCTGAAATACTCCAACAAAGTTCACGGGCTGTTTCTTTTATAAAAAGAAAGAACAAGTTGTTGGATTTTGATTAACCTTTAATTTAAATGGCATCCAAAACCAAGCAATAAGAAGTAGATTAATTTTTATCTTGAAAAAAATAAAAACTATATATATAGCAGTCAACCAATTTTTTGTCTCACTAAATCCAAATTATTAAAAGTACCTAAGTTGAGAAAACATATTAGATGTTGGAGGATTAAAAGGGTTGAATAAGATAAGGTATCTGTGCCTCCTTAAAAAAAACTTCTATTACCACTGTACAATATAGATACAGCCCATATGTAAATTACCAAAAGTAGGAACATGCTTACGGAAATATGATTTATAGTGAGAAGTGAGTATGCTACGCCCCGAACAAAGAGTCACTATCATGAATTTAACTATTTGGTCTGGATTTAAGTATTTACGTATGAATTTAGTGGTTGAGTCCAAAAAGCTAGCTGAAATATATTTTGACGTTTTAAAGTAACGTGCGCATCAGGACCTCAGTGAGGAAGCAGATACATTCAGTGCTGTTTTTTTCCTGCGTTCCTTTGTTTTTTTCCCTATGAACTTAGGAAACAACACTAAAATAAAATAATATGGGGTATCCATACTTATTTGTTTATGTTTTATTGATACAGCTAGCGTACTATTGACCACAGGATAAGCTATGTGAATCATGTAAGTTAGAATGGGTTGGGTTAAAACCCATTCTAAAAGAGTTAAAAGAGGGTTAACTGTTTGGGTTAACTCATTCTTAACTCTATTCATTAGGGTTGTAGTTAAAGTTAATACCCCCGTCGCAGCAAACCTGCGTACTCAGCGAATTTCCTATGAATGAATATATTTCTTACTACCACATAAAGCCACTTACCAAGTTTCATAAAAATACTTAAATAAATAAGTTATATATATATAGCATTTTATTTATTCTCTATAAGAATAACATTAGGGCTGAGAACGCAGGTTTGCTGCAACGAGGAAGATAAAAATGCGGGTTTTTTGCAATTATCAATATAACTCAACCAGGTGAAGCTATATACCAATTTTTAATGTTTATGTTCATAATTAAGGGAGATATAAAGCTTTCCGTATTCTCCATAAGAATAACATTAGGGATGAGAATGCAGGTTTGCTGCTAAGAAGATAATCAACAAAAAATCAATTTTTTGTAGAAATATCAATATACCAGTACTAGGTGAAGCCACCTACCAAGTTTCATCAATATACGTTCATAAATAATCGAGATATCAAATTTTAAATATTCTCCATAAGGATAACATTGGACAACGTACTGTGTTTAGCACTTTGAATATCACGGCAACGGTTGGACGTAGAATCACAATTTAAACACCAAAATGATTGTTTTGTAGAGCTAAACTGATTGGTAAAAGCAAATGTGAAGTTTACATAGAAATGAACTGAGGAAAAGCCAAAAACCTTTTTCCCATAAGATTAACATGGGAGATTTTAAGAGCAGGTTTTTTTGGATTTTCTCCACAACCACTTAACCTAGGTTAATAATTCAAAATACCATATTATTTGTTTTTCTAAGCTCTATAACATGATCAAAACCAAAATTAAGTTTTTTAAAAATTTTAGGGTGAAAAATGCAAAAAACTGATTTTTGGAAAATTTAAAACCCCCATAAACCCCCCTTCCCGTGGTCCGATATTTCTGGTTTTCGAACTTAAAGTCATGAATGTCACTTTACAAATTTGAGTCAAATTTCATCGAAATCAGACGTTTTTTACTCAAGTTATCGCGGTAACGGACACATATATATATATACATATATATAAATTTGTACGAATAGTGTTTTTGGCATCTGGGGACCTCAAAACAAAAAGTTATCATGGTCTCGGGCTTAAGTCTTACCATGAGACATACGGTAATAGCTTCTTCCCTATAGGAGAAATTCGCTAAAAAGAGTGGGTTTGCGAGTAATGCAACAGCTGCACTGATCAACTTCAAATTTGGCGCCTAGCTCTTTCAATCAGTACAATGAAAATTACAAGCAACATGTTTGCTTAGAACTTTGGGAGTAGTAGGTTTTCGACATTGAATATCGTCCATAGTTTTAACATTTTTAAACATTTGTTTGTCTTCTTCTGGGGAGAACGAGTGAACATACCGAGGCACAATGACAAACCTGTGCTATCGCTGGAAGCTCCACTCCGTTGCGAACATGTCTCAACTTGATCTCCCGACCGGCCTGGTGGGAGTGTAACAGAGCCGACACTATGTTAATCTCTGAGGGCAAAGACTGAAACAAAAACAATATTTTCTGTGGTGATTTTTTAGTCTGCAATTAGTTTCCTTGGGATCAAAACGATTCCTAGGCATCATATTGCCTTTGTTCTTAAACCCTTAGCATTTGTACCCTAGGAAGAACAATTATATCTACTCTATGGAAGTTTCTGCGGGAACCATGCATTCGGCCAATTTGGCGTTGGGGATGACGAATGAAAACCTTGTTAGCCAATGAAAACGTTTGGTGTCGTTAACTGATTAGATTTGTTTTGTTACTTTTACTTATAGCTAACTTACATAACAATGGATATAATACCTGGTACATTATATGACTTAAAATGTATTATAAAACAAAAATAATTAAACTAGGCACTTTACTAGACTGTGATAAAAAAATTATCAGGTAAAATAATGATATAATAACATGATATAATTACTCATATCGATCGATGTATGAATCGATGTATGTAGGTTATATTTGTTATGACAATCATCTGTTTGCTATTATTTTTACTTGTTTATTATCTTAATGTTCGTTCTCCTTTTAACGCACTATAATTTTAAAATAATAAAATAAACCTTCTCTTGCCAAATTAATTAGAGATTTTTTTTCTCCAGTACTTACTTATGTTGGTTCTTATAGAACAGAGTGTAAAAAATATCAATTAAAATATATAGTAAAGCTTCGACTGACAGGTGCTTCGGCGAGACATTTGATTGGCTCCGCTAAAAGGGACCCGGCGAGAGACTACCGTTGCCCCAATGCCGAATTGCCACAATGGCTTGCCTCCGTTTTTGCTTAGCAAACGGCAATGCGTACTGGTAAACTTTGTATTGTAACAAATAAAAGTGACAGTTTTTGTCAACATTATCATAAATCATATTCTTAAATATTGATGGCTATTTTCCAGCAAACGCCTGTAATATTTCGAGGACTGGCAGAAGGGAATTCCACACACAATTTTATATCAACTTGGTTTTAATTATCTCAAATGATATCACTGTTGTTGTAAACATACTTACAGAATGAGTACAATGAAAGTCGCAGTAGCCAGCTGTCTTGTAGGCAGTCTGGTGCGGAGGGATGACTTGGAGGGGGGAGATGATGATGCCGGAGACTAGGATGGCCCCGTCGTTGGCTCTCAGCTTGTCTGTGTAGAACAGCCTCAGGCCGGAGCTGTCTACCACTGAAAACATTAAAAATTGATGTGGTTTTATTATTTCTCAAAGTTGTTTGATGGTAGTATTTGAGGACTTAAGTATTTACATTTTAGCGAATTTCCCCTATAGGGAAGAAGCTTTTACCGTAGTCGGCATGGTAAGACCTATAGGCCCGGGACCATGATAACATTTTGTTTTGAGGTCCCCAGACCCCAAAAACACCATTCGTTCGAAACTGTGTGCTATATAAATGTGTTATATAACTGTGTGTGTGTGTGTGTGTGTGTGTGTCCGTAGGTTTTATTTTTTCCCATTGGAATCAGCTTAAAAAGACGCAAAATTTGATGTTTTAATTACTCTACGTCAATTGGTAACTGAGATATTGAAAGTGCTAAACACAGTACGTTGTCCAATGTTATTGTTATGGAGGATAAGAAAAATTGTATATCTTGCTTATTTATCAACTTATCCTGACGAAACTTGGTATATTGCTTAATTTCATTGTGGTCTACTGATATTTGTACAAAACACCATTTTTTGGCCGATAGTTCCCGTAGCAGCAAACCTGCATACTCAGCCCCATGTTATTTTTATAGAGAATAATTAACGTGTTATCTCCTTTAATTATGAACATAAATTAATAGAACTTGGTATGTGGCTTAACCTAGTTGAGTTATATTGATATTTGTATAAAAGCCCATTTTTAGTGTTCTTTATTTCAGCAAACCTGCATACTCAGCCGCCATGTTATTCTTATAGAGAATAATTAAAATGTCATAAATCGTTTATTTATGAACGTATATTGATGAAACTTGTTATGTGGCTCTATGTGGTATTAAGATAAATTAATATCCATTGGAAATTCGCTGAGTATGCAGGTTTGCTGCTACTGGGGTATTATGATAATATTTGAAAAGATGAATCATTTATTAAATCACTTATGATCAACCTATTTTCTTGTCTACACTAGTGGCATTTTTGTATTTAAAGTTGTTAGTGGGCAACGGCCCAACCTTTCATAGTCATGTGGGCACACCGAGAATCGAATCTGTGACCTTTTGCACCAAAAGACAAGAAAGACAAGACACTAACTGTAAAGCTAGTGAGGTGTTCATTTCTTTGACTGCAATTTGCTCAGGTGGGAATCATTATTTCATGTGTTGTGTTCAGTATTGTGTTTTGGGTTAACCCATTCTTAACTCTCTTGGGTTGTAGTTAAAGTTAAAAGAGTGGGTTTGCAAGTAATGCAACAGCTACACTGATCGACTTCAAATTTGGCGCCTAGCTCTTTCAAACAGCACAATGAAAATTACAAGCAACATGTTTGCTTAGAACTTTGGGAGTAGTACGTTTTCAACATTTAATATTGTCCTTAGCTTGTTTGTAATTGTTATTTTCATGTCAATTATGTATTTATGTGAAATAAACACGATTTTGATTTGATTTGCTTTTTGATTTGAAATGGGGTCTTTGTATATGTGGTTTTTCATTAATTATCTTAGTGTTTTGAAAGAATGAACATTTAAAAGTTCATGAACTGTGTTTTCAGTGGGCATAGTTAGAATAATTAAGAAAAGGTATAAAGTACCAACACTTTTTTTAACCAGATATGTAATTTGTAATGAATCTACCATCCTGTCAGCTACTATCCATGCCATCCATAGTTTATTTTAGGAGAACCCTCCTCTCCAACTCTTCCACTAACTGTTGAACTCTCCATGAGTTGCTCTTAAACACCACTGACTGGGGAAAATTCAAACTCTCAATTTAAGGTCTTCCTTATGGCCAGGTTAGCATCAACTTGCATTACTCAGTCAATCTGGCATCAGACCTACATATCTGTTAGAGTTGGTGGTATTCAAGACTACGTGCAGACCGAGGTAGTTCCAGTTCCGTGGCTGAACAGAAGATTACACCACATGTCAGACAGTGTGGATAGCCGTACAACTTCAATTACAGTAATTAACACTTCTTTAGATAGTAAAAAAGACAATTTTACATAGTAGTTGCCAATGTTATTAATCCTTAGCATCAAAGCTTTAGATTTCTTGTATAAATAGAATACAAAAATAAAAAAATATTTTTGAATTTTAAATCCTAATACATACTCCTTTTAAGCGATGGGTTGTCATAGTGGATCTCCAACATGAAAAATGTTGATCTCTTATTTTCTCCTATTGGTATTCCAACATGATCAGGAAGAAATTCACCTGCAAATTTTGTAAGAAACATTTATAAGGATATAATGAGTATATTTGCAAGGCAGTATAAGAAGATTTACACAAGAAATTATGATGTTGTGTAAGTAAGACTAAACCCCTTTTAAGCTAAATTTGAATTAATTATGAGTGTAAAATTAGTGAGATGCCTTTAGTATCATTTTACTGACTGATTCTTAACTCTTCCCAAGCATTGGATGTATATAAATGCAAACGGTAAAATTAATTTGCAAGCGTTGAACATATATATATATATATGCCCATTTGAAACTTGCAAGCGTATGAGGAATATATAAACCAGAGACATATAAATTTAATTTATGTATTGTATGGTTGTTTCTGTGTTATTTACAGTTGCTTTAAATCATTAGTCTATTTTTCAGTTTATTTTAGTGGTACATTTTCATTCGGTGAGTTGGCAACACTGTTCTCCCAACAGCTCGTATAGACAGGCAGGCTGATGCAATATTTTGTTATAGTCTCGTGTTCGGTGAGCACTTTTTCGTCTACAAAATTTAGAGGTTGTTTGGTCGATATCGAACAATTTTAACAACCGGTTGTTTTATCGATTGGGAAGGCGATAATGACGTCACGACAATATGAAACGGAACGACTAGAACCACCAAATCATCAACCGACCAACCGATTGTTTGTTTTATCGAATGAATCGTTGCTCACTGCCTGGTGTATTGTAACTTTCGGCTAAGGCGGCAGGCCTCGGTAGTCCAGTGGATACGGCGTCAGATCCACGATCGTGCGGTCCCGTGTTCATATCTCACTTTTGATGTTTACTTTTTGAAATCTGAAATGTTTTTTAAAGATTACTTTAATTTGTTCGGGGTTAAATCTCACTTTTTTTGTTAACTTTATTAGGTTTGACTTTTATTTACTTATACTAATCCCTTTATTTGTAATTATGTTGCACAACGAACAGCCACCATACAGCGCTCTGCGGAGTTAGGTTAAGTTAGGTTACTATAATTTTGTCGTGAACTGCAACCTAGTTGTTTGTTCACGTACATCCATTTTTAGATCCAATTTAACACTGTATCCACAACTTTTGATTTAACTTATATCTGCTTGAATTTTAATCGAATCACCATTTATGCTTTTCCACCACAAAACAATAACAATCGTAATTGAAAGTTCATTCGAAACAAACAATCGGTTGATGATTGGGTGGTTCTGGTCGTTCCGTTTCATCTTGTCGTGACGTCATTATCGCCTTCCCAATCAATAAAACAACCGGTTGGTAAAATTGTTCGATATCGACCAAACAACCTCTAAATTTTGTAGGCGAAAAAGTGCTCACCCTCGTGTTCAGACAGTTTGTTTACGTTCGGTCAGTTGATTACAAGCTGTTGCGTGAAGTTCAAGCTAATGATGTTTTGCACAATGTTTTCTGTGCATGAGACTGTGTCGTGTATTTTTCAAAATTACATTCAGAGTAAGTGATTGACATTATACAACGCACTAGTTTTGGTCAAAAAACTTAATAATTATTTTTATCATGACAGTGAACATAATTTACTTTTACCATCAGAAAGACGTGGAAAAAAATATAATGACCACAGCCAAAACATATATAGCGTACAGAGTAGGGATTCGCCCCACAGTGGCCGCTTGGGAAGGGTTAAGCCAGGAACTTTAATTAGTAGTCTAAATCCATTAACAACTAGATCCAAATTTCCAACCTTCACAAATATTTTTTTATTTTGCTCAGGATCAATCTGACAAACCTGAAACTGCGAGAAGAGCACTCTAACCACTAATCTGTCCAGCTACTCGTGACTAACAATAAACTAAACTGAATCCTGTACATGACAATGAGCAATGTCCTCAGTCAGCATTCCTTGTTCAGACATGTGCAATGAGCAATAATGTCTGCGTGCAAAGTGGATCTAAGGATGTGACAGAAGGACTTTAATTAAACTTTGAAAATAGGGCTTTTGGGTCTCATGGCATGATTCTTAACCATAGAAAAATTCAAATTACCCAGGAAAACTCATTTTAAATGTTCAAATTTCTCTTTATAGTGTGTTGGGGTATATGACGTTAAAATAAAATAAAAAGAATCATAACATCTGGTAAAATGTAGGTGGTGAAATTTTTTAAATACAAATAACAATTAATAAAATATCTTCGAGCATGGTTCGGCCCCCAGCTAATAATTACCTTAGACATTCAATAAAAAGCCATGACATAACCAAGTATAATTAAAAAAAAAAAAATGTGTACTGACTCACCATTGGAGCTGAGGGCCCATGCCGCAGCGGGGGCCACGCAAGTCTCCCACGCTGAGGGCATGTCGGGCCCATGACACGGGGCCCCTCCGTGGCGGGGGTCAGAATAGGCCTCCAGTGGGGCCCCGCCAGCACATGAGTACAGCAGCATGTGATGGACCAGTCCCTGCGACCCTGCTGGGATCACCGGCTCGTACTGGACACAATGATAGATATGTGTAAAGATCCAGGAGATTTGCTTAATGAAAGTACAGCAGTATCCTCAATTTATGCAATTGTATAGTTGGCATGTATTCCTTGCAACTACATGGTCTATGACAGTACAGATAATGTAAAATGTATATTTAATTTGTATTTGTACTTTCATAAATGTTTAATTTTAATCATTATATACAGTACCGTAACAAATGGTCAATGATAGTAACAATGGAAATTATCAATGGAAATGTACATTTTAGTATCTTGCCCTGCATAAAATGTGCATAACATTAAAGTAAACACCCTGGAACAAAGTAGTTTCATTTACTGTATATGTGGCAACCTAATGAACTGTTCCAGTTAATGAACCAATATCTAAGGAAATAATCTGATCAAATCTATTCTCCTTAAGGTTAACTAGAGGACTTTAAAGACTAATGAGATGGACTATAGTTTGCTCAAAGGGAAAGTGATATTGACAGTCAAAATGTCTAATCATATATAAAGTGTCTATCATATACAATTCAAGTAAATCGGTCAAATAGAATCATTAAACCATCTGAACCATCTGATGATTTGTTTACGGTTACTACAGATCATGAGTGAGCCTTGACCTTGACATCTAGCACCAGTGTCAAGATATCAATATGTGGGAGAGGACTCGAGGTGCTAGCAGCCATTGGACCATATCTGTGCAAGCTACAATAATAGTAACTGGGATTTCAAATATTTATTTAATCTGTAGTAGATTATACTGCAAAAGCCTTTCTTCTAGACAATATACAATAGACAATAGTTTATTTCACATTACGTTTACATACACAGCGATGCTGGAAAAACAGGTGAAATTGTCAGGCTAAAATATACAAAACTAATTAACTGTAAATGGAGTCAAACTAAAATATCATTTAAATGAGCATTGCCACTATAATAGGTTTTATTTATTAAGAACTTTGAGGTTTCTCTTTTAAACATTTCAATGTTTTAAATTGATTTGAAATAATCAGGCAATCTATTATAACTTTTTTTCCTAGGAACTGTGGCAGTTTTTCTAATGAAATAAGTCTGCGGCTGGGCAGCTGAAAATTTCCTTGATGTCTTGTTAGTAGTATAATGCTGGTGGTTTTCATTCATGAAAAATTTAGATTTCTTTTAGCGAATTTCTCCCTTAGGGAATAAGCTATTACCATATGTCTCATGGTAAGACTTAAGCCCGAGACAATGATAAATTTTTGTTTTGAGGTCCCCAGATGCCAAAAACACCATTCGTTCAAATTTTTATATGTGTATATATATATATATATATATATATATATATATGTGTCCGTAAGCACGATAACTCTCGTAAAAAAGGTCCGATCTTAATAAAATTTTGTACAAATGTGTAAAGGCCCATTTATTTGAATGAGTTTGAAAACCAGACGAATTACACTACCCCAAAATTCTATTACATATTGCATTAGTGAGACAAATAATGCGAAGTACACAATCATTTTAGTTTTTAAGTCGGTAACATTTTGTAGAACTGACATTTGAAAGCAGACTGTATTCAGTTTCTTTGCCAAAATTTGTATATATTCATCCCATTTTAAATTATTTTCTACTTGCATCCCCAAAGATTTTATAAAGTTCATCTTCTTTATAATTTCCCCTTCAAAGTCAATATGTAAATCAAAATTGTCCCTGTTATATGAGGTTTTAAATTGAATTATTTGAGTTTTGGAGCAATTTAGCTTGTTACCATTTGCTGTGAACTATTTATTAGTGAATTTCCTTTGGAAAGTGAACTATTAGCATGACCTGCACGGTGAAACTTAAGCCCGGGACCACCATAGAAGTTCCTAACGTGACCCCCTGAACACGTTTTAGGGGGTCGTTCAAAATTTTATATATATATGTGTTTGCACTCTAGCGGTCACATTTTTTGTCCGATTTACTTCAAATTTGGTATGGACTTTACTTTCTATAATCAGTTGGACAAGTTCGTTGGGCAAAACAATCGGAAAACTCTAAACCCCTTTTTTGGGGATTAATCTTTTAAATTTCAAGTTTTTGGGCCCAAAAAGGGTCAGAAAAGCCTCGTATTTAACATTAATGCATATCGAAAGATGGGAATTAGTGAGACGAAAGTTTTAAGCCCTCTCTCGTCGTTCTAGCATACATATTTACCGAGTTATTAAAGAAAATGTGTTTTGATTTAACATAGTACGTTGTCTTATAGGGGTTTTACACTAGAAAAGCCTGTTATTCCTTTGTTAGCTTTGTATGTCCTTTGTTGTTGTCTGTTGTTATTTTGTTGTTTTATTATCCCCAGCAACCGCATGCCTACTTTCAAGCCTGTCTGGACCTTCTCCTAACATTATAATGCGCAAAATTTCATTCCCAGCTTTGCAGGTAAGTGAAACCAGGAGCATCAGAACAGCCAAAAAATCAATGTTTT
The DNA here is from genome assembly GCA_963675035.1 of Allygus modestus. Lineage (NCBI taxonomy): Eukaryota > Metazoa > Arthropoda > Insecta > Hemiptera > Cicadellidae > Allygus > Allygus modestus. Next base: position 315,388,580 of record OY776112.1, read on the forward strand.
CAGATTTTAATAAAAATTGGAATAAACGTATGTTTTTACACTGATTTTGAGTTTTAAAAGTTTTTATGTGGAAATTCACTTCCCTCTCACATCAGCGTGCTGCGTGCGAACTCGTTTAATTCTTTTAAAGCATTATTTATTGAGTTTTGTAAACTGTTAGGATTGTTGGCTGTGTTATCATCGGCATAAAGAATAAGTTTGCTATTTAAATTGTAAGGTAGGTCATTTAAATAAATCAAAACAAAAGGTGTCCTAATAGACCTTTGGGGGACACCACAAGAGCTTTCTTCCCAAATTATAATAATTTAAAGTATTGTATTTAAAGTAACTGTTCTATAAAATATATTAGTTATGTAAGATGTTATCCATTTTAAATCAATTTGAGAAAGATTGAAAAATTGAGTTTTGATAATAAAATGTCATTACTACACAATCTACTGTAGCCTTTTCTAATAAAATACCACATTTGCATTGCCCATTTTTGTTAAATGTTTACGAGAACAGATATTACATACTTACTCCTATGATGTGGTTCTTCCCCGCCATAGAGGGAGCTTTGAATATTTTACACCAGTACATTGTGTCCATATTTTCTGGCACTGAAAACTGTAACATAAATTGCATGTTTTAGAAATATGATAACTATGATCAATAGCATAGGTGACATAGTAACAGTTTCCTCACTAATTATTTTAAAATTATTCTTTGAGTTCATATAAGCACAAGAAACTAAAACACAAGAACACAAGAACTATTGATTAGAACTTAACATTAGCCTTAAGATGAACTGAAAAATAATAATTGAAACCAAATACTGTAATTTTAAAGAGGCCAATATTTTGTAGTAAAGAATAGAACTGTAAAATCTTTCTGCCATAAGCTGAATTTGGACTTATGACATTAGTCCAGAGTATTAAGTCTTAGGAGGTGCTTTTAACATGTTCCTATCAAAGACAACAGTTGGAGTTGGTGACAGTTTCCGTGTAATTGATCAAAGTCAACAGTTGGAGTTTGGTGACATTTTCCGTGTAATTGATCAAAGTCAACAGTTGGAGTTGGTGACGTAGTTTCCGTGTAATTGATCAAAGTCAACAGTTGGAGTTGGTGACGTAGTTTACATGTAATTGATCAAAGTCAACAGTTTGAGTTGGTGACATAGTTTCCGTGTAATTGATCCATTAAATATGACTCTGCCTAACATAAAGCGCAATTAACTTGATATTAAAAAAAATTATTTCTTCAAACAAGTGGAACTACCCTTAAAAAACCTAATCGTCAAACTTGTAATTTATTACTGATAAACAAAAACTAAATTAATATACCAAAGGAGTGAGAAACAAATCAAAGTTAAATGAACATATCTTATTTTTGACAGTATTAATAGTGATTTTTTTTCTGTGGGCAACAAGATATATAAAAAGGTAAATAGTCACAGTAACAACTTAACAGGATTAAAGTATATTCAAATACAACTAATCACAATAGACCACTCACGTTGCTGAGCAGGATGTCCCACTGTTTGACGTGGGGCGTGTTGGCGCCCCTGCCACCGGGAGTGTGGTTGGCACCACTGATTAGGTGCACACTGCGGGATCCCCGGTGCATCTTGTCATGCCACTCGAGGACCCCTGTGTCCTGGGGATCCTGTGGGTGCCACGCCCAGATGATCCTCTCAGTGTCATTCTGCAGCACAAGGCACAAGAACTGTTAATGTTTCTCAAGTTGTGTTAAGTGTACAGGTTATTGGCCAATCACACCTGCAGCTTTTGAGGAGCTGCCTTCTTGGCTCTCAAGCCTGCCTTGGAGTTCCTTAGCTGCCTGATCAGCTACGTTCTGGGATGTGCAACTCCAAAGACATTCACGGGGAGTTAATATGGACCCTAGGGATAATCTGAGCTAAGGCAGGTTGAAATACTATTATGGCATGAAACCCAGCCTGCTATATGTTAGGGGTACTACTTACTAAGTGATGTATATCTGCACTTTTAAACTATCCATAGTCAAATAAAACTATGGTAATAAAAAATGTCCATAGTTTAAACAAATCGTAGGACCAGAATCAAGTACCACCACAGCTTTCCATGAAAATGTGAGCTTATATTGGAGTAAGAATTAAGAATACATTTTTCTATCTTCAAATATCCTAAGAAATGTTTCTGTCCCAATAATCCTTCTTTGTTCTAGAAATCCCCACATACCTACTACTCTGACAACATAACCAACTTTCAGGGATGAAGATCATAAACTTGTATTGTTTATGATAATGTAAATTGTAATCAAAATCATTTATGCCAATTCCAAAATATTATTCCAAGGAAATTTGATCAACGTATCAAATCTTATAAATATCTCACTCACCGTGTGAACTCTGTAGTTTTGTATTCACACAAAAATAAGGGTGTGTCAGTACAATATAATTTATGATGTTCAGAGAGAAAAACTAATAATATTTCTATAAAAGACTCAAATTTCATTATTCTTTTACTTAAAAACACTTTCTTTACATACTACATATAGAGGGATAAATTAAAAATAAGTTATTGTAGCTGGGCCACTTAAAAAGTCATCTTCCTGCAAAACTTGTGCATGCTGGTCAAGTTTGGGAAAGACATGCAACAAACTTGGGGGAAACGCAGAGGTAATTACCAATCCCCCACCACTTGGTGTGAACTGTCCCAATCAAAGAATTTGGGAACCAAGTTAGGGGCCTTGCATATAGGTATTACGTCACACTGTATTCACCCTTTTTTTACCCTCTCGCCCCCTGTGACAAGGTCTGTCACACTGCTCATAACCCCCCTCCCCTCTGACACGTCACACTAATTAATTATTAAGTATTGGATTGCGGATATGATATTTAATCACTCTGTAACTGATGATTTCGCAGGATTTAACTCGATTAATCGTGACACGTCACACAGCCCTTATCCTTCCTTCCCACGAGTCACGGTCTGTCACGATGTGCCGCACCCCCTCCCTACCGGGGAGGTGTAACATAATACATGCACAGCCTACTGTATTTTTAAAACTCATAATATTGATAGAATATTCTTATTTAAATGAATTTTTTTGGACTTCTTGTATTTATCACATTTGCTGCTGATGACTCCGATCGGAGTCATGCCATAATGGCGCAGGATGTGTACGACTCCGTCGGAGTCATGCCGTACTGGCGCAGGATGTGTACGACTCCGGTAGGAGTCATGCCGTACTGTCGCAAGAAGTGTATGACTCCGGTCGGAGTCATGCCGTACTGTCGCAGGATGTGTACGACTCCGGTCGGAGTCATGCCGTACTGGCGCAGGATGTGTCCGACTCCGGTCGGAGTCATGCCGTACTGGCGCAGGATGTGTACGACTCCGGTCGGAGTCATGGTGCTACTTGATAAACATTGGTCTACCATGAGCTTTGCGTTTTTGGGGATCAACTAAACTATGTCAGCATGTTGTTCTGGTCCCATTCATTTCGGTTGCATCCGTTTTCGGATCTCGCCACTGGCGGACGGCTCTGGCTGGAGTCGCCTGTAGATGCCCTTATCCTTAGCATTATAGGGTTGTTTTGTTGTGACTTTTCAGCAGCGAACGTGTTAAAACCAAACTGTGTTATGGGAGGTAAGGATCCTCCTCTCGTTATCAGGATTTACTTTGATGATTTTATGAAACGTAACAATTTTTGCATAATTTTAACTAAACATTTTTGTTTGTATCCATCTTTATTCAGGTCTGAATTGTGTTTCAATTTCATAACCAAATAACAAGATCACTGAGGTTGAAGAGGATCAAGAGAAAGAAGACATTATTCCCATCCATCTTCTATAGCTCTTCTTATTAATTTAAAATTATCCCCATTGTCACTATAAAAAGAAGAAAAAAGACACTTAGCGATAAATAATTATACACTTTCAAATGTATTATCAGTTTAAGGAGCAATATGTCATATATGGATGAAATTTTCAACTATGATATTGATAACAATGATTTTTAAATTGCCATTCAAATCAATTAAGTAAATAACGCCCACTTTAAAACGGGAGGAGTATTATTACCTCCCAAAACAGAGTAGTCTATAATAGTAAAAGCGAAAAGTAAAGGCCAAATTAAAATTCATCTAAAAGTACAACATTATTTCCACCTCTCTCACTCAAGTTCTTTAAAAAGGTCGCTTTTTGAAAGGCCCGACTATAATATACTGTGTCAACTGGACCTGACTGACCCCGAGCTTCTTGTCATGGTGATGGTCGCAGGTGTCCCACGCTCGCTGGAACCGGACCACAGTATGGCTGCTATTCTGGAACCCTCCGAGCAGCTCATAGTTCTGCGTCGAGTCCAACACAGGAGCTCCATTCCTCGAAGTCCCATGGTAATCCTACAAAATTGTCTCATTTATTCTAATTGTAAATGCATTTTGAAAAGCAAAAAGCCATACTCTAAATTCTCACAAGTTTTTCTGGGATATCAGTACCTATTCAGAAATGTGAAAAAAACCACAAAGTTTATTTTAAGTTTTATTTAAAACCTAAAAAATAAATATGGAACTTCCATATTTCCAAAAAGAAATATGGAAGACTAGAAATTATAATTAAGATTCAGGCTGCAACTGGGGGTAGAGGAGATCTGTGTCAAATATAAGTGTGGAAGAATAGAAGGAGGGTTTTTTTAATTTCAAAAGAAGGTTCCATTAACAGTTCCTGATTCTACCCTCATACAATAGATATAGACTTAATTTGATTTTCTAATAATTAATTATTTCTTATTTCAGAACATTAGTATTCAACAATATTGAGTACAGCTCAGTTATAGCACAGAATTAGTAGTGCAACCATTAGCCTAGCACCAATTTTTTTGTATTGTTAAGTCACTGTGTGAATAGTTTGTCACAGAGTCAAGAACTTTATTTGCCATTTGTGAAAATTAGCCTAATATTCAGTGACTACTGAACCGATTTACAATATTTACAGTATGTGTTAAATTAAAGGGGATAATGTGTAAATTTGCCGAATTTATGTTTGTTCCTAGATCTTCGCCCCACAGCCTTTCAAGAGTTGCAAGTTAATCTTATGGAAAAACAGTAATCATTGAAATTGGGCATTTGACAGCTGTTGAAGGTAACAAAACACAGTACAGAAGCAAGATCAGCTGTTTTAAGCTAACATCTGGAATTGCATTACAATTTAAACTGCTCTAATTCGAGCAGCTGGATTTGCTAGATTGTAATAATTAATCTCGTCATTAGCTTAACAAAATAGACAATATCCATGAATCACTAGGTAATTATTTATCGGTAACAGCAGAGTTAAAACATTCTATGCAATACAAATATGCAAAAGCAGGTAATTACATTTACATAATACAAATTCAAATTTGCGGCAAATTAATATTAATAACTTATGACAAGAAGATTAAATTGGACGTCTACTAGAACCACAGACAATAGAAAAAATTGTTCTGTCTTATAAACATCACAACAACTAAGAAGCCCTGCAAATATAATTTTATTAACTTCTGTATAAGTATCAGGGCAGAACTCTTTTACTGCACCTGTTTTAGCGAATTTCCCCTATAGGGAAGAAGCTATTAGCGTAGTCGGCATAGTAAGACCTAGGCCCGGGACCATGATAACTTTTTGTTTTGAGGTCCCTAGACCCCAAAAACACCATTTGTTCGAAACTGTATATATATATATATATATATACAGTTTAACAGTTTTACTCTCGTAACAATTATCCGATTTTGATGAAATTTGGTATTAACGTGTAAAGCAACATATATGACTTTTAAGTTCAAAAACCAGCCAGATCACTCCATCCGAAGGGGTATTTTGAGGGAGTTTTGTACCCCAAAAATGGGTTTTTTTCAATTTTTTAAATATAATTTTTGAAATAGTCAAATATTAGTTTTTACCATTGGATTCAGCTTAAAAAACACACAATTTAGTATTTTGATCATTCCTCTACGTCAATTGGTTACCGAGATATTCAAAGTGCTAAACACAGTACGTTGTCTAATGTTATTCTTATGGGGGAAAAGACAAATTTTATATCTCGCTTATTTATGAACGTATACGGACAAAACTTGGCCTACGGCTTCATCTGGTTGTGGTCTATTGATATTTGCTCAAAAAACAATTTTTTGCCAAAGGATCTCGTGGCAGCAAACCTGCGTACTCACCCCGCATGTTATTCTTATGGAGAATAATTAAATGCTATGTCTCTCTTAATTATTAACATAAATGAATAAAAACTGGTATACGATTTCACCTAGTTAGTCCTATTGAAATTAGCGTAAAAACCCATTTATTGTGTTCCTTTTTGCAGAAAATCTGCGTACTCAGCCCCAATGTTATTCTTATGGAGAATAATTAAAGTTGCATATATCGCTTATTTGTGAATATATTTTTATGAAACTTGGTAAGTGGCTTTATGTAGTATTAAGACATTATATCTCCATTGTAATTCACTGAGTATGCAGGTTTGCTGCGACGGGGGTATTTTTCATTTGTTACCGATATCATTCTAACAAACCTCCTCAACTATATATTCATTAAATTGATGATTGAGTGTTTCATTGGAAAGCAAACGAGACGAACCATAAGCGCGGCGGGTGCGCCGTATGCAACTACATACCTCCTCCACATCCGAGGCTACTCCGACAAACAGGTTCCATCCAATTAATTTGGTTTCGTCGGTGGCGGTGGAGGTAAGTGAACAGATTAATTAGGCTGCACGCCGTGTCCGGCCGTCCTGCCAGCCCATTACCAGATGCTTCTTCTTCTGCTCACTCGGCAGGACGGAGGGAAAGGATTTATGATACCGAGTTGTCCTTTTTTCAGGGGAAATAGCTGAAGGTTCGACGTTACAAACTTGTTTGTTTGGTTCTTGTACGCTGTTCGCGGCGGAAAACCGCCTACTACTCGGTCCATTCGCATAACGAGGGAACTGCGGATGGAATTGCGATAAAAAGAAAACTAATTGACAGGTTTAAATCATACAGGAAATAAGAAATAATACTCTGGAGTTGAAATATCGTTAACTAGTATGGTACTAGAAGAGAAACAGACGTGACAATCGCCTCTCATTACATACGGTAAATCACGTAAAATAATATGCGAAATAATATCAGTCTAGATAAAAAGACAGCTTTTATTTTATAAATTGACTGTGATAGGTACCTAATCTATATAAATTAAATTGGTTGTAATAATTTCCTATATACATATGTATTTAGCCTGCCACACTAGAGCTCTATTGCAGTGTATAATAGCACAGATAAAGGAATCCATATTCCTATGTCTGTGGTAATAGGCATCACCGTAGGTTACCGGCACTATTCATCAGACAACGAATCGACTCATTAATAATTATCTCCGGCTTAAAACAGTCCTATTATAGAAATAACTTCCACTGATTATTCACGTAATGATGGCGTTTCCTTTCTTACGAATAAACATATATGACTTTGAATGGTTAGTGTAATTAACCAAAGCAAATCAATTAAACCATATGAAGTAGTTCTTTTTATACTAAGTAGCTGTGAATTGAACTCAATCTGACACTGAAAGAAAACTTCCAATTACAGTAATCTCAAAACTTGTTTTGAGTGTGCATGTAACTGAATTGGATTTGCGATTATAGGCTAGAGTGGGTTTTTAACGTTACTCAATATAGGCCTACTAGTTGCGAAAGTTATTGTTTAAAATCAATGATAGTTCAAAGTTGGCACCCCATTTCTTTTACGTCAAAATCCATCAGCTGCTTTGCATTGTTGCAATGTATTGTTTATTATAATTGCTGTTACTACGAAAAGCTCGACTTTTTTCAATCTGCTGGAAAGCGTGGACTATTGAATTGCTTAATGTAGAGTCTTAATTTTGTCTTGATTAGTATGTCAGATCACTCTTTGAGACATTGACAAGTAGATCATACTGTTGCACGATTGTCCTGTGTTTGGTCTTAATCCGTAGGTCTTTAAGAATTATCCGATATAGTAATTTATTACTAAATTTACAGAACGAATATACCTAAAGAATCCAGTGAAAAGAATTTGCAAGTAGTGTGGTTTTGAGACTTCTAGCCCATTTGATTGACAGCTTCCGGGCACGTGACTTTTCGTGACGTAGCTGTGACGTATTTGTGACGTGTTTGGTGACGTAGTTGTAACGTTACGATGAGGTAGGTCAGTTCAAGGTCATACAGAGGATGTTTTTAAAAAGCTATCTTGCACAAGTTTGATTCGGTAGTTTGATTCTATAAAGATATCGAATGAAACCTGTACAAGAAAAGATAGTGCACAACATCTGGATCTGGTGTTTCCAATTTTACTTTCCAAGTTTGTGAAACAGTAGATAAGATAGCAAAGTTCACTTCACCTTTAATGCGTCCTTCCATGTTCATTGAATAAAATAACCATTAGTTAAAACCCATCAAGGATAACATCATTGCTGCCGCATCAGAAGATGTTGTGGTAGAAACTTCCTGTACTTGTATTTGATCAGTTGTATTTTCATTAGTGTCAGCTTGTCAATATTGAAGGAAGGAGATGTGGAAGAAACAGTAGTTTCTTGGATTGCTGAGTCCATGTGTACTAGGCAAGAGCCGGAGGTATACTGATGTGACACAAGCATGTAGGATAGGTACCTGCCCTTCCCCCACCACACCATACCCTCACCTCAACGTTCCCCCACCAAGGAATCACATCGCAAAATAACCACTGTACATGTTTTAGTTAGGGTTTGGCTCTTGTACTGTCAATACCGTAGCTCCGTAACTGAAAATTTCAATCATTTTGGCTCAATATTGTATGTTGTATAAATATTACAGTCACTATGATTTACACTAGTCATGTGATGCTCCTTGCGTAGCAGACAACTGGCTAAGAGTGATTCAGCCTTGTTGATTATTCTACGACGGAACCGCTACAGTCCACTAAAAGCGTAGACATTCCATCTTCATAGTCGGAGAGGTAGAAGGTGGTGGCAAGCGGACTACTAAAGGACACCTTCCTCATATTCCTGTAAAACTGTGTCATGTTCTGACTTTAAGGGTGCGCCGTACCTCCCTTCCGCACGCTCAAGTAAGGGGTTTGCATCTCCCTCATTGTAGGCTAAATTATTAACCAATTAAAAATAATTTGATGTTATTTAATTCAATAAATGTTCATCTAGAGATCATACGATTTAAAAATCGTGATTTTAATTCAAAATAAGTGGTAGGCCATTAGTAATGTTCTCAAATTAAGCGTTTTTCTAAAGATTCCTAACGTATGGAGAAAAATTATTTTGGAGAAAAGGAACCGTATAATCCCTAGATTGGAATCTGAAAAGTGTGAAACTGCAAATAGTTTGGTAGAAATCTGTAAAATAACAGTGCGATCGAGGAGAACAAATCTGTCTTCAAGCGTAAATATGCATGGCCCTGCTTGTTAGCGGCGCCGGCGCGGCGCTAAACAACAATGAATTCAATCTGGGTAGGGCGCACCCTTAACACAAACTCTATAGGTAGATGTTCATCCGTCAAGAGCTGAAACTATAACGATATAGCGCTAGCATGTATGATAGACACCTATCCTCACCACAACGTTACCGTGTCCTTCAAAATGTTGTTTTTCGCTACGGTTGCCATACCCTTGGCCGGATCTGAATTCTGATTGCACCTTCCTGTTCGTCTGACCAAGCCGCGTAACTTGAGTACCCACTCGACATAGTTTAAACCCTAAATGTGAATATTGATTTATTTGATTGCTCTAGTAAAAGGTTTCGTAAGAACATATCTAGTGTATTACCTGACTAAATATTGCTGCATCCTAACTATTTTTATTTTTATGAAACTGTATTTTGTATTTTTTTTGTTGCACGTTATGTATTGTATTTTGTAATGAATAACTATTTATCTGTCTTTATGAATTTTTGCTATTTTTTAAGTAGGTTTAGTACGTGATCTCGCATATGTGTTGCATTGTTGTGTGCATGAAGAAAGTGAAAAAGGACCGGCATGAACTCTCTCATATATTCTTTTTAATTAATCGAATGCTACATTGTAATTGGGCGCATGCCTGTTTTGTAGTATTTTGTTTTCAATAAATAAATAAAGAAGTTATTTATGTTTAACCTTGAAAATAGTTGTTTTTCCACTATTGTTTCTATACCCTTGGCTGGATCTGGATTCTGATTGCACCTTCTTGATCAAGACCCCCTCCCCCGAGCAAGTTTCATCTGGGGCACTTTTGCCCCCCCCCGCCCAAATTTAGGGTCACTTAGGCGATTTTCAACCGTTTTGGCTGGCTCGGGTGATAGAGCCCGAGACTCTGCTCTCTTCGCAGTAGCCTGATGCCCGTTCGTGATCTATGTCCGACTGGGTTTCAATCTGCTGTAGCGTAGTGCTGCTGGGTTGAATCTGCTGTGTTAAGTGTGCGTTTGGGCCCGACACGCAATTAATAGATCATGCGCATTTGCATGTGTAGTTTAACGTTTGCCTAACACTTAACGCTTTTTGATGTATTATAATATCTAAACTAGTAGACTAAATGTTTTCTTAACACTTAACGCTTTTTGATGCATTATAATAAACTAGTAGACTAACTGTTTGCTTAACACTTAATGCTTATAATAACTTTGTAGAGTTAATGTTTGCCTGACACACAATGCTTTATAATAAATGTGTAGATTGAATGTTTGCTTCACCCTTTTATTTATAATGTGACCTTGACCTAATTTGTGGACTTAGAAATATCCCAAACAGACTTGTTAGGCACAAATGTTGTATTGAAGATTATGGAGGGGAACCCCCCACCCCGTTTTGCACTTATATACTGCTACAACGGAATACAAATTATCATATCGCTATGGAAGCTTTAGGTGTAAACACTTGGCTTGTTTCTTCAGAGCTAGCTTTGACAGAAGCATTTATAACTATCTTTGCTTATGAGTATTGAGGTATTAAATTAGAAGTAGAGATGGATCTTAGACCATTACACAAAAATGATTTGTATTGTGTTTTGATGATATGGCAATCACCCTCTAACATGGAACTTTTCCATTTGATCAAAAGATTACGAAATGAATTTTATGTAAAACGGATAATAGTATCCCTTGTTTGATCTTAGAGCTAAAATTTAACTCGACCTTGACCCAGTTAATTAACATATAATATAACAGTGTGCACGTTGTAGCGTTGCAAGATAATACAACCCCCCCCCGCTTACCCCCACCACTCACTGCCGGCTATAAAAGCGGGGGCAGTCCGCAGAATATTCAGTCTCAGGCCAACAGCCTAGCTAGCTGTTTGCCTGCGCTGTCCGCAACAGTATCTTTAGTATAGAGTTCGTACCACTGTATACTAAATATGCTACTTTACCTTAAGGCATGTTGGTATATTGAGCATGTTAGATTAATGCTTATAGTTCGCTGCTAGTTAATGTAGTTAGTGTAATGAATGTTGGTGTTTGTAATTATTTTTGGTGTTGGTTTGAAGTGTTTTATTTACTGATGGAATATGTACCTTTCTTACACGCTTTTATACTGAGTAAAGTCTTTATTTATATCCTTGGGTTTTTAATAAGTAATTTAATATGTTTCTCAAATAAACCCTTTCCTAACCCCTTACAAAAAAGTTCGGCCCGCAAACCGGCCTATGTCAGTACGGCCCGCAAACCGGTTGGCATTACCTATTTTAGTCCTCACGCATGAGAAACTTTTGTGAATATTAAGTCGGTGTTTGTAAACTACCTTGGTCAAAACTTTGGTTCTCAGTAGCCTGACGCCTGTTCGTGATCTACGACCAACTGGATTTCAGTATGCTGTTGACCTTTGTAAAACCGACCTTGGTTGGTCTTTGTAAAACTAACCTGTTTGATTGATCAGTTTGTTTAAGTATCAGTATTTGTTTTCCTTTTGGGAAATATTTTTTTGGGGTAAAGATTAATCTCCGTTATTAAAATCATTGCTTGTAATTATCTTCCCCTAATACAGGAGGCAAGATCGGGCAATTGCGAGTAAAACATTTTTGTATTCAACCAAGTGATAGGAAAGTGTAATTTTACGATTTACTTCAAAAAATTTCGTGAAGACATTCCTTTCTACAATCAGTTGGACAAGTTCATTTTGCAAAGCAATCAGAAAGACCCTAACTTCCTTTTTTTGGAGAATATAAAAATTACAAATGTTGTGTTTTTGGCTCCCAAAAACGGTAAAAAGAGATCGGGATATAAAATTAATGCATATTACCATTATATGACATAAAAGCCAGAAAATGTAGGCCTAAACCCTCTCCCATAAATTTAGGACAAATATTTATAGCCAGATAAGGTACTCAGCTGAAGAGTAAATTGTGATATTTAATTTAATACACAATTCTATTCAGTTATGAGAGTATTGTTCAGCTTTGACACTTGACTTCTAAATTGTGAATACAGATTTGCTTGTGTAGCCTGGTACACAAGAGTGGGTACACAAGCCCACCACTGTTTGTTTATTTTTTGGCATTGCAACAAGTAAGCATTTTCAATTCCATCTCAATGCAGTTTGGAGGAAACAAAGGTAAAATATGAGGATTTTTTTACTGAAAATGTACTATATTCAAATCTATTATTCAACCAAATGAATAACAGAGAAGATTTGAACAGACATAGTAAATGCTTTAACTACTGATATTGAAACAGATTTCCTGAAGCCTTACTGATAACTTTTAATATTTTTTATAAATAAATAAAGAGAACCATAAAATCCATTTATTTTCCAAGCAGTGTATATTTTTGATTTGACTATATATGTTTTAAATCAGTAAATAGTAAAAATAGGCGTTCACTGGCGATAGGACGGGGTCGAATCACCGATTGTATTCGTAAAATATACGTTCCGGTAAGTCTTTCGGGCCTATAAAACGGGATCCGGCTTCATTTTTCGCTGGGAAAATGTGGTCCGATTGGGTCCGATTGCCAATTGTAATGATTAATCACGGTTATATTGTGATATATTTGTGATATATTGAGGCTCTGTCATCATTTTCGGTTAAAAACACGTTGTGGCCGTCGATTTCGAACTTTAGAATGCAAGGAACGGTTGTTTTCGGCAAATATGACGCTGTGAAATTGCCTATTTTGTTTTGCTATTTCCGTGGGTAATATGCTGCTCGCTTGCCGCTTCAGGCCAATAAAACGCGGTCTACTATACCAAAAAAATTCAGTCATTTTGGTGTTTTTGAACACCATGTTGCGGCATAATTTATGTTTTACCGATAAAAAACGGCCTAAAATGCGTTTCGGACGTCGTTTTCGGTATATAAAACACGACCCGGCTTTATTTATTACCGAAAAATGCGGTCCGATTGCCGTTTTGAGCGACTAAGTAAATTTCCGGCATAAAATAAATACGGTTTGTACTCAATTTTCGGCCGATAACAAAATTTACGTCGTATTTATGACTCATGTATATAGTCAATGGTAGTATGCTGTACAATGATCGCAAAAAATTACCGATTTTGGCTGATAACTACACACGCCCGGCCGGTAAATTTCTCTAAAAACCCAGTTTGACTGTTTTTAGGCTATGTGGCTTAATTGACGTTTTAGACGTCAAAATGAGAATATATTGCTATCCAGGCCGATAAAATGAGTTTCGATCTTAGATTCGGTAAAATCTTCGTTTTGGAAGATTACTTACTTTGATACTTCCGCTGGCGTGTTAGCCTTTAAGACGGCCACACACTAGCGGAATTTTCCCAAAGAAAACATCGGACCGAGCAGGATTTGGGGTCGAAGGGAGAAAATCCGGTAGTTAGTGGGGCCTCCAAACCAGACATCGAATAAGACTTCGGACCAGACATCGGACCGAGCGCTCTCGAGGCGGTTTTTTGAGGAAAGATCAAAGAAAGATCGGTCCGATGTTTTGTTCGGGGTCTGGTTCGGGCTTCGGAGTGTGTGGTACCTCATCCATACTCTGCTCCGAGCGCCGTCGTTCCATCCCGAGCGCCGTTACGAGTCCCGTCACTAGCGATACGACGACGGCAAGGGTTGCGGTCTTGACTGTTGTCATTTTATTTTCCAGTTCACTAGTTTATGTAAAGTAGTCTGCACGATGGAGTGGTCTGAGGAAAACACTTTGATGTTTATTTCCGAGTACAACAATCGGCCAGTTTTGTGGGACTCGTCCCATCCTTCACTACCACAAAGTGAAGAGGATTGACGCTTGGAGAGAAGTGGGTGATATCGTGGGGAGGTGGGTGGAGTGGGTGAAATATACACACTGCCGGCTTGCACAACGACAACTAAAGACGTCCCCACAGTTTTTACCCCGCTCGGTGGTTTTCGCTCTCAATCTGCGATGTCCGATCCCATGTCTTGTTCGGGGTCTTGATCGGGAACAAGTTCGGAGTGAATTTAGCTACCTTCGTGCCCTGCTCCCTGCTCCCTGCTCGATCCGATGTCTTGTTCGGGCAAAAGTTCGGTAGTGTGTGGCCGCCTTGGTTACGGTTTGGGTATAAACTATTGCGGTTAGAAATGCCGTTATTATAGGCTACAAGAAATGTACTCATCAAAACTATAAAGTGAACGCTTTAAATAACAATATATTTAAGATTAGTGGTCGGTCACATTGAAAGGCACATTAGTGGAAAATTGTAAGCAACCCAACCCTACTCAACCAGTCGAGCCGCGGGCCGGGGCTGTGCGCCCTGGACCGACGACCACGAAGAAGCGAGTAGACGGAAAGACAGTGCTGCGTGGGAGGAGGGGGATAAATGAGGAGAACGCGCTCCTCTCTCCCCCCCAGATCCCACACACTCACAGCACTGCCCGAGTTGTCTTCCTAGCTGCTCGTGGTGGCACCTTGTAGAACTACTGCTCCTCACCGCCAGACTAGCCTAGTGGCCAAACACCCTTAAATTACACCCCCTAGCTTTAGCGATTGAAATTTCATTTACTTTTTTGGCGTTCTTAGCTGTATTTTCCATCGTCTGTGGTGATTAACAACTTAACGTGGCAAACTCAGGAGAGAATTAGCTGTTGTTGAAGAATCTTGATGACGTGGTAGTGGGAGAAGGTGCCGGAGGGAGTGACATGTGCGCTCAGGTCGGCGATAATTCCTGGAAGTGACGAGTGCACTCGGGTCAGCGACACTTCCTGGAACTGTAACGCTGACACGTGGGATGATGACTTGTGGTGTCTTAAGGTTGTGGCGGGAGTCTGGGGGAGTGGGCTCCATATAGAAAACTGACCGGGGGGAGTGAGGAGTGAGGAGGAGTGAGGGGGGAGTGAGGAGGAGTGTGGTGAGGGGAGTGAGGAGTGAGGAGTGAGTAGGGGGAGGAGTGTCGCAGAACATACCAAACCCCCCTACTCATGAGGGATGGCAAATGTTGCAAGAATTTCCCAAAACAATTCAATGAAACAACTCAAGAGTCTTTGAATGGGTTTTCAGTGTATAGGAGACGTGACAATGGCGATAGTGCTAATGTTAGAGGATCATCACTTGATAACAGATATGTTGTACCATACAACCCATATTTACTGGCCAAATTTGTCACATAAATGTTGAACTTTGCACTACAGTAAGAAGTGTAAAATACATTTACAAGTACGTGTATAAGGGTTATGATTGTGCAACAGTTGAAGTAGGACAAGCACCAATCGAAGCGACCCAGATTATTCAAGGAGATTAAATAAAAGACTTTTTGAATGGACTATATGTCAGTTCAACAGAAACTGTATGGCGGATTTACGAAATTCCCATGCATTTTCAGTCAAATGTAATTTATAGACTTGATATTCACTTGCCGCGTCAGCAAACTGTGTATTTCAGACCAGGGAATGAGCGCCAAGCAGTTGAAAATATCAAACAAACGAAATTGTAAGCTTTTTTTGAATTGAATCAGAATGATGTGTCAGCAAAGTATTACAAATATACTGAAATTCCAGTGCATTACATTTGGATGGATTCTCAGAAAAAAATAGAAGAAAAGAATTATACGAGGTTATAAAGTCATATCACGAATGTCCTCTGTCTCTCCAAAGGCCATAGAACATTTCCATTTGAGAATTCTTTTGTTACATGTTAGAGGACCAAAATCATTTGAGGATGCCAGGACTTACAATGGAATTGTATATGACAGCTTTGTTGAAGCGTGTCATGCTCGCGGTATAGCTTCGAATGACAATGAGTGGAGAGAATGCTTAAATGAAGCAAAAGACTTTCATTTGCCCCTTAAATTGCGTGAATTATTTGGCTTCATTTGTGCGCTAAATGTCCCTTGTAAATGCATTAGCATTATGGAATGAGTTCACATATTACCTTTGCGAAGATTCTTTTAAAGAGTATAATACAAATACGTAATTTAATAGTGCTTTTGGAAATTGAAGAAATTTTGTCATCACATAACATGTCATGTGCTTCCCTTGGGTTACTAGTTCCAATATACTTGCCTGACGATGATACAGTCGAAATGTTTGACCCCTATGATGAATTGTTACTATTTAGGGAACTTTATACATCTGCGACCGCTGAACATCGCAATGTAATTGATTTAGTTATTCAAGAAGTTCAGCATCATGACACTGTTTCAAACGTATTTTGTTTAACTACTCATGCAGGATGTTGGCAATACGCAAACAGCTATTATTCGTAGAATTCGCTCACTTAATCTTAGTTGTATTGTAACTGCATTAAGTGGCATTGCTTCAACACTACTTATTGGAGGCAGAACTTTGCATAATGTTTTAAAGCTGCCTATTACACTGTTACAAACATCAGTTGCTAATGTTACTCCGAATAGCGATCATGGTCGATACTTTAATGCAGCGTCGCTAATTATTATAGATGAAATATCAATGTGTCTACTTCAAACACTAAAAGTTATCGATGGATTGCTCAGAGATCTATCTTCAAATGAGCAAGAGAAAAATAAACTATTTGGAGGCAAAACAGTACTTTTGTGTGGAGACTTCTGACAAATTCTATCTGTTATTCCCCATGGATCACGTGCAACGCTGATTGAAAACTGTATTATTAGTTGGAATGTATTTCCTGAGTTCCATCACTTAACATTAACATAAAACATGCGAGCATTACCAGAAGAAGTTGAGTTTGTGTGTGTGTTGTGTGTTGTGTTTGTACCTTAAAACAATAGGAAATGGAGAAACAGCTCATTATCCACAGTTCGGTGACAATATCATTGAAATTCCAAATGAATTAGTTAGCGAAGAGGCAAAAAGTAATTGACGTCATGTTTGGAAACATTGCAGATAATATTTTATCAGAACGGATGTTGAATTCTGTTATATTAGCCCCCACTAACGATTCTTGCTCCATGATCAACACTGAAATTCTAAATAGAATACTTGGTGAACAAAAAACTTATTTTAGTTATGACAAAATTATCAGCGATGACATCAATGATGTTAATAACAATCCAATTGAGTTTTTAAATTCTTTACCTGTCAGCGGTTTGCCACCACAAAAATTAACATTGAAAATAGATGGCATTGTCTTCTAATACGAAATTTAAATACATCAAAATCATTAGTAAATGGAACAAGAATGCGAATCAAAGGATTGCATAGAAATGCTATTGATTGCGAAGTTTGAACTGGGACTGCAAATGGAGAACGCATGTCGCCTCAAGTCGAGTAAGATCATTTAAGGGACTGAAGTTTTATATTTCAAATAACAGCGGTCAAGGTAATTTGGCCAATGACAATAGAATGTTTACAAAAAAACATTATGTACTATGAAGTTTTACAACCCTAATACTGTTTTATAATTGCAAAAATAAAAATGACTCGGTACTGTATATCCCTAATAAATTAGTTTTACAATTTAAAGTATTTATATATAATATGTATAAAAAATTATTCACATTTTTATAGTACTATTACAATAACATCATTGTACAGAAAACAACAGCCTTTGCTTATTTAAAATTGTAGAATTTGATTCGTATAGTATAAAAAAGTATCACTGAAACATCGTCAGTAGGCCTACGCACAATTACCGTCACGGATAGCTCAGTGGTATGGCGCTGGCCTCACAGATTAGACGTGGTCTGACGTGGGTTCGATCCCGACTGAACCTTGGTGCTTTTTGAGCGGTCATTACTGGCTTGCTCATGGGACTAATGCCGTTGCGGTACCTCACTGTCTTTAGATCACCGCACATGCCTATGGCCCCCTGGTGGCGGGAAGTTGAGGTCAAACAAATTTATACATTTTTAATAAGTAATTTTTTAAAACATCTTTACATATAATTCTTTAAGCGAAATTTTTAAGACAAAATTGTGGGAGTTTGGCAAATCGCAGGATGATGGGAGACGGCTTAAATTTAATTAAAGGTCTTGATCCGAGGGACTCGGGAGAAATAGCGGTATTTCTAAAAAGTTATCAGCAAACAAGAAATAACGTAAAACATCCCCCATAAGAAAAGCATGGGAATTTAAAAAAATCTGCTTTGTTTACATTAAAACATGTGATTACGTGAACACTTTATTTACGAACTGACATGTGTTTCTATTGATATTATTTTATTTTCCTCGGCATGTAAAGAGTACAAAATAATAGATAATGCAGAGAATTGAAGCAAGGTTAGGGGCTATGGCCCCTTCAAGCCACTAGTAATTTAATATTTCTGGTCGGATTTTTGACCACTGGGCGATCTCTAGTTTACATAAAAACCCAATTTTCGTAGTCCTTGATGAAGCAAATCTGCAAACCCAGACCTAATGTGAGCTCTAATGTTATTGTTATGGATGACAATAAGAATAAATCAAATGTTATGTATCGGTTATTTATAAACAATGTATTTTTAATTTAAAAGAACAAAGGTGTTAATAGTCCTCACATAAAAATACATTAACCACATTAGTTTAAAATTGTATCCCCTTTAAGATGAGACCTTAACTTTAATTCTAGGGTCAATGTGGTCGGTGTGAAGGGTTGTCCCGCAAACCACTGCATTTTAGTAACGCGGTAGAGGTATGGGGTAGACCGGAGCCTTAATTGCGCAACAGTTTTTCACGCAACATGACACCATCGAAATAGTTCAGTTATAGGGCCTAGTAATTTTCGTTGTTAAAAGTAAGCCAGGAATGGACTACAAGCTAAATTTCAAATGTCTGGCTCTCCTAGCAAAAAGCGAAAATTAAGAACAAACATTCATAGCAAACATAGTCGTAAATTTCCTATCCATGTAATATTTTAATCTGCACAGTAAGAATTAATTTATTATTTTTATATGTGTATGGCCTATTTTTCCAAAATAATCAAATGTTGAATATCGATAAATATAAGCATTCTTATCTTTAAAATAATTTCTGATTCGCATATGAATAATATCTCTTTATTGCATTAATATCCTAAAAACTTAAGTAAAAAACAAATTTAGTAATTTTATGATGTACCTCTATATAATCCTATTGTTTTGGAGCAAATAATTCTATTTTTGCAAACTCTGTGAGATCTTCTACAGAAACGTTTCCATCTTGATCTTTATCGTATTTACTCATAACGTTGTCCAACTGGTCTTTTTTTGCAAGAGGGTGCAGATGATCCAATAAGGTGCTAGTTTCTTCCTTATTTAATTTCCCATCTTTGTCCGAATCAAGTTGTGCGACCTTTTCTTTAATAATTTCCAAAGCAAAACTCTGAAGGAACGTCCTTATTTCTTGTTCCACTTCTTCTGCTGAAACTTTACCATCTTTATCTTTGTCAGCCTGGGCAAATGCTTCTTTTAAATGTTTGTTAATATGTTCATGTAACTGTGACGAGAAACACCTTTCTCCATTGCCGGTATTAAAACACGCCAAAATGCTGCTTTTTCTTTGGATGATTCCTAATAAAGCTCTTGGAGTTTGTTTCAAAATAAAAGACATTTTAACTGGTACTATTAATGTAAACAGTATACTACAAATTTGGACTCAACCTAATTTAAAACAGGAAAATCTTGCACTAAATTATTCTTGGCAATGTTTGTTGGCAGAAAAATGGTTTCCATGGATTTAATATAAGTGTAAAATTAAACACGAGTTCGCACGCAGCACGCTGACGTGAGGGATGTGAATTTATACATACAAACTTTTAAAACTCAAAATCAGTGTAAAAACATACATTTATTCCAATTTATATCAAAATCTGAAAACAGTGATTTTTTGGCTGTTCTGATGCTCCTGGTTTCATTTACCTGCAAAGCTGGGAATACAATTTTGTGCATTATAATGTTAGGAGATGGTCCAGTCAGGCTTGAAAGTAGGCGTGAGGTTGCTGGGGATGATAAAATTACTCTAAGAAAGGAATAACAGGCTTTTCTAGTGTAAAACCCCCATCAGACAACGTACTGTGTTTAGTCAAAACACATTTTTTTTAATAACTCGGTAAATATGTATGCTAGAATGACGAGAGAGGGCTTACAACTTTCACCTCACTAATTCCCATCTTTTTACTTGCATTAATTTTACATACAGGGCTTTTCTGACCCTTTTTGGGCCCAAAAACAAAATTTGAAAGATTAATCCCCAAAAATCGGGTTTAGAGTTTTCCGATTGTTTTGCCCAACGAATTTCTCCAACTGATTAAAGCAAGGAACGTCATTCCCAAATTTGAGGTAAATCGGACAAAAAATGTGACCGCTAGAGTGCAAACACACACATGTATACATTATATATATATATATATATATATATACAATTTCGAACGGACCCCCAAAACGTGTTCAGGGGGTCACATTAGGAACTTCTATGGTGGTCCCGGGCTTAAGTTTCACCGTGCGGGACATGCTAATAGTTCAATACCATCATTGACTAGTCAATGATACCATCGTGTT
The DNA here is from genome assembly GCA_963675035.1 of Allygus modestus. Classification (NCBI taxonomy): domain Eukaryota; kingdom Metazoa; phylum Arthropoda; class Insecta; order Hemiptera; family Cicadellidae; genus Allygus; species Allygus modestus. The sequence goes on from OY776112.1 coordinate 315,409,370, forward strand.
GATCATTTTAGCGAATTTCCCCTATAGGAAAGAAGCTATTACCGTAGCATGGCATGGTAAGAGTTAGGCCCGAGACCATGATAACTTGGTTTTGAGGTCCCCAGATGCCAAAAACACTATTCATTCAAATGTATATGTATGTATATACAGGGGTGCCCAGATGGGTGGGGATATGGCGCTCAGAGCGCCATCAAATAAAATTTTGGGGGGGATTTAAAATTTTGGAGGATTTAAAATGTTGGGGGGATTTTCGAAACAATAAATAAATGTGGAAATTTATGAATCACAATTGAACATTCGTGTATGTACGGGAGGATGACAATAATAAATAATATTTCTGGCAAATGTATTGCTTATTGTACAGTACGTGTAAAATAATCTCCTTTTGAGAGATGTCAGGTGTTCCTCTGTACTAATCTTAGACATTTATGCTTCTGAATGGTTTTTGTCAGCTGTACCAGAGTAAAGGTTTTTCTGCGTGATCTGTATAGTAAATAATCTAAAATTATAACTAAGGTATTTTTGTTCAATGTTGCTATCGTCATTATCCGTGTATGTATAATTATTTCGGGTTTGGTAGAATCTTGGTGTGGTCGACCCCCGTCTCACGCCCCCCCCTGGTCGACTTTATTGTAGGTTCAGTTCACTGTCACAAGAGCTACTAAGGTTACAGTTAATTCAAATTATATAATTATAGTCAAATTTAACTTATGGTGTTATTTTCTGGGGTAACTCAGTTAACTGTAGAAGATTATTTAGCTTACAAAAAAAGATTATTAAAAAAAATCAATAATGTGCCTTTTTAATCATCAACCAAGCTCAGTTTTAAATCATTACAGATTCTCACATTGCCATGTATTTATATAAATAATACTATTCTATTTATGAAAAAACACAATCAAAATTTGACTTTTCTTTCTAGCTCACATTCTTATGACACTAAATATAAACATATCCTGGCATATCCTCATCACAATACAACCTCATTTGAAAAATTACCGTATTACACTGGGATGCGCTTGATAAATAAATTACCCAATGAATTAAAAATTAAAATGTCTCATGGTAAGACTTAAGCCCGAGACCATGATAACTTTTCATTTTGAGGTCCCCAGATGCCAAAAACACCATTCGCTCAAATTTTTTTAAATGTATATATATATTTATGTATTTATATATTTATATATACATATATGTCCGTAAGCACGATAACTCTCGTAAAAAAGGTCCGATCTTAATGGAATTTGGTACAAACGTGTAAAGTACCACTTATTTGAACAAGTTCGAAAACCAGATGAATCGCACCATCCGAAGGGGGGTTTTTGGGGGGTTTTGTACCCCAAAAATGTGTTTTTTGGGTTTTTCACATGTCATTTTAATTTCAATCAAATTGTAATTTATATCATTGAATTCAGCTTAAAAAAACAAACAATTTGGTATTTTCATCATTGCTCTATGTCAATTGGTTACCAAGATATTGAAAGTGCTAAACACAGTACGTTGTCTAATGTTATTCTTATGGAGAAAATGAAAAATTTTATATCTCGCTTATTTATGAACATAAACTGGCGAAATTTGGTATATGGCTGATCTGGATGTGGTTTATTGTTGTTTGCACACAAAAATTTTCGCCTATGGTTCCTGTAGCAGCAAACCTAGGTACTTGGTCCCCATGTAATTCTTATGGAAAATACTTAAAATGTTATATATCGCTTATTTATGAATGTATAAGGATGAAACTTGGTATGTGACTTCACTAAGATGAGTTCTATTGATATTTGCATAAAAACCCATTATTTTGTGTGCCTTGTTGCAGCAAACCTGCGTACTCATCCCCAATGTTATTCTTATGGAGAATAATTAATATTTTAAATATCGCTTGTTTGTGAATACATTTCTTATGAATCCTGTTAAGTGTTTTAATGTGTTATGTTATGTGTTATTCATTGGAAATTCGCTGAGTATGCAGGTTTGCTGCGACGGGGGTATTTAATATTACCAAGCAATCTCTTTAGCTGTTGGGTAGCCCTGTTTAGATTATTTTTATCAATCTGGTTCCCAGAGTTTTGCCACACTACGAAGGCGGCGTTTTTCCGCTATTTTTGTATTTCAAAATAGCGGAATTATCCTCAATCGGATAATTTTTTTGGACAATTTGCCCACTCTTCCTTTCTGGAGTTGCTCGCCAAGCAGAATATTGAATAGTTTTGTTTAAGTGCTCAACAGCGATGTTTAAATCTTCTCGTTTTTTTAGAGGCATTGTAACGTTGAGATTTTGATCAATAAGTTCTCGAAAACTATTCCAATATGTGTTTTTGTTACACAAGAAAGGTGGAGTTGGTCTTAATATAACAGTTGAAGCAACCGTTACAATCACAGGTGAGTTGTCCGAGGAAAGGTCAAGAGATTGTTCAATATCAAAAAAATTTCGGGGTAAACCCTTAGTAACAAAGAAATCGAAAAGATCTGGAATTTTTTGCTGATCAGAAGGCCAATACGTTGGTTCACCAGTTGACAGGTGATCAAGATTTTGCTCGTGAAGAGACCGTAGAAGTTGTCGACCTCTGGGATTCGCCAGCCGGGAGCCCCAAGTAAGATGTTTGGCATTACTGTATAATCACCTGACAAAAATCTACCACCTAAAGAGGCAAAGAAATCGTTAAATTGCTGGTGAATTACATTGTGCCTGGGTGGGCAGTAAACAGCACTGATAGTAAGTGGGCCACTCGAAAATGCCACAACTATGGTTGAGCTTTGGATATAGTCATATTGATATTTTGGCAGTTCATAAATTAAAATTGCGCTACCGCCATAAGCTCTGTCATCAGGGTGATTGGTGGTGTAGAAAGTGAAATTTGGAATTATGCAATAATTTAAATCAGTAAAATGTGTTTCAGAAATTAGAACCACGTCCAAATTATGTTTAACAATAAACAATTTCAACTCTTGACAATGTTTTGCCAAGCCCTTAGCATTCCATAAAGCTACTTTTAAGGATCTAATCATTAATTGAGCTTCTCAAGAACAGCAGTAAGTAGGTCGAGCAAGGCGCCTATTTGTTGAGACTGTTGCATGAAAAGTTTTTCAAACCGGTCAAAAAATGTAGTAATAGTATGGGCTGAATTATCATTCGTGGTCACATCACAAAGAGCATTTTCTGTTTACGCGCATTACCGGTGCTTTTAGAACTAGTTGCATTTTCACTTACGTTTACATTTGTGGCTGCTTTAGCATATGACAAGCCAGGTCGGATTAGACGAGAGCTGGAAGTGTTAGAACGAGTTATAGTTACTTATTTTGGACTGACAGTTAAAAACATAAGATTTTTTTAGGAAATTACATTCCCACACACCACCACAACATTTTCCCGTGTTTTCAACTGCGTTGGCAAAATATCGCTATTATATGTACTAGCCTGATTTTTTATATGTTTTTAATGCGGTATGTTTGGCTAAAAACTTAATCTAACTGGACTAGTTAGTAAATACTAAACAAGAACATTCCGACGGAAGAAATACTTATAAATGGCTTTAAAGTGGGTTCTGTACTCAAAAAAAATGGTAGAGTTTGTCGCTGCCGGGCCAGACAAAAGCAACCACTTTTCAGTTTGGCCAACCGGCGACAAGGTCTACCAGCGACAAACCCTACTATATTCCTTTCTGCATTCCTAGGTAGTGGACTTTGTCTTGGCCGGCCCCGACAAAGTCTACCACTCAAAAGTGGCAGGGTTTTTCGCTGGTAGATTTTGTCGTTGGTAGACTTTGTTGCGTCCCCGTAGAAACGAGTGATTTTTTGTGACTTCAGCCAGAGCTTAGTTCCGAAAATTACACCATATACAACACCCGTCTTTTCCTATATTTGACAAACTAGGAAACTAGGTTTCTATCATAGAAACCATTGGTGTATTAATAGAGTTCTATGGTTTCTATCCGACACCCAAACACAACCCAGCCTCTCATCCCCATCCTGTAGTCTTCCGCCACCTTCCGTCAACTACGCAGCTCCTCCACCTTAGCGACTCCATCTGGCTCCTTTGTCGCGAACCCCCGGGGCAGCTGCCAGGGCACGTGCCTGACACGCGCAGCTGCCTAGACATCTGCCCCTCGCCACCGTCTCCGTCTCCGCGGCTGCGGCAGGAGCGTTCCGCTCGGGCGGGCGGGACAACACCGCAGCATCACAAAAACGAGAAGCGCCATCGAAATCAATCGGCACCTCGGCGCATCGGGTGATACATCACATACTTGTGAGGATCGGTTTCTTAACGGTCTTGCTCCCCCTGTCTTTGCACAGAGTTAGGGGGCTAACGGTCGTGTAACACTGGTATGAATACAGTTTGTTTTGTAAAGGTTTAAGTACAAACGAAGGGTGTAGGTTCATTTATTAGTAATGTCGTAGAAGTAACCAACCGTTAGGTTCGGTGGTGGAGGAATTTACAGAAAATTTGGAAACGTAAGAACAATTATTTAATTCTAGAAACTTTCAAATATAAAAAAACAGTTTGAACAGGTGAACGATTTTTTTCAAATAACGTTCACCAATGACTTCATTAAACAATCTAACCAGAGATCAAGAGGGTTCTTATTTTCGGGAGGAAGAAAATAACATAACGCTTTTCGGCTTCAAAGATAAATTAACAATAAATTATTTGTAGTTGAAGACTAACTGTATGTTGTGTCGTTGTGAGACGAGCTTGATAAATTAAAATTAAAATCCTAAAACGTCAAATTGATAATGAATGAGACATGTAGTAGTCCCGAAACTAGTAATTTGCTAGTTAAACCAAAGATTGACAGTAGAAATGTAAGTAAAACCCGTTATGTTTTGAGAAAAAGTTCACGGAGTTTCAATAAAGCCATAACAAACTAAATCAGACTACTTATATCGTGATCCAACGTTATGCAAGCCGCGACGGGCTACTAATTGTCTTAAATTTAGTGATATAAATCAACTCGTAATTCGGTGAAACAGGTGTCCAACTAAACCAGCTATTTTGAACGTTCTTTACATTCCAATTTGAAACAGTCTACTTGCTTTTGATCTATTACCTCAACTACTTGACCGATTGAGTTGAAATGTTATAGGAGAATAGTTTAATGAACTGAGTCAGACATAATAAGCCTGACTTCGAACAGCTTTCGAAAAGGGAATATATCTATATATTATAAATATATTTCCGTTTCGAAAGTTGTTTATGGTTTTGCCCCACCAGCGATGAAACTTGTAATTTTACTTTTACGGGCATTGAAGTTTAATGGTTCAAATTATTACTAAACATATGTCATTATTCGAGATAGCTGACAGAATATTTCGAACTGTTCGGATGTAACACTATCAACATTATAACATCAGATTGACCAGCTGTTGTACTCCCGGGCGAGACCGGGAGCTATGGCGGCTAGTAATTTAATAAATCTGATATTTTAACTGAGTGTTTTATCAAACACATTTGATTCAAATATATTTTTGACGGTGTCCGACGTTTTTCAATAACTCCTGGTTTAACGTATTATGTGTAGATAGTAATACATTTAATTTTAATTACTGTGGTATTTCAGTTATGGAACTGCTCCCAAAATTTAAATGTGACATGTCCATCTATCGTAAGGTTGAAACACATTAAGCCTCAGTACGTAAACTCAGCCATGTAGCAAACGCAGACGTCCAATTGCACCGGCCGCGGCGGTCAGGGATCAGCCCCAAACTGAAATGTCCAATTGCACCGGCACCCCTTTTGGGGGGTGTTTTAATTACACCGGCGGTCAATTTAAATTATTCAAGAAAATTTGTTTTATTCAACTAAATATAAGACTAGGTTAAAATATATAGAGGTTGTAGAAATAACTTTTACATAAAAGAAATTGCCAAGTTTAAAACTAGTGGTGGGGATATTATATGGAAGCCCAAGACAGTAACCCCAAGTGGCTCCTGCGAGACGGGGCGGGAATGTGGCATTAAAAACATGTGTTTCTAGTTATTCTTAATGGCGAAATTTCAAACTGTAATGAATAGTACCTTGGGGCCGAGCTTTGCTCGGGATCAGAATGTCAACAGACAAGAGATATGTCAAATCAATCGAGAACATCTGAGATGCGAGAAACAAATTTTGGACATTTCCATTATTATTATTTGTATTATTATTATTATTATTACGTGTGTTGTATTTATTTATTTTCTACGGCAAGCGCCATTTTTTACAATAATTTAAATTCAATTCAGTGACATGCAATAATTGATGAACAATTGAATAAAGAAATCATGGTGAAAATGTTCAATGGTACGCAGAGCTTCAGGATGCAGATAATATATGTTCAAGCACTAATAGCAAAACAAGGATAGATTACTAAATCTACAGTAGTTTAATGTGTACAGTAGTACAGAGGACTAATGTGTTCGTACGCATTACTGGTTTACGGTATAACGTTGAACGTTTAATGTGAAGTGGGGTAGGGTTTGAATGAAGGAGGGTAGATTTTGACCACCGCACCGGTGCAATTAGACACTTTTCGGACGGAGGAATGTGTTTACCCTTGTAAATTCCATCGACCGCCGGTGCAATTGGATGTCAGCCATAGCAAAAGCCCCATCGTGGAAAATCGCAGTAAATTGGACTCTTCATAAATAAAAATAACTAACTGCACCTTAATGTCATTGACGACATTCTCACCGTACCACTCAACATTGAATTAATATTTTGAGAGAACTTAGACTAAACGAGATCATGAATCGATCATAAAATGACTAGTTATATGAGTTATAAATTAAAAATAAAATTACAAATGAAAGAGGATCTGATGTAAAACATTTGTTGACGAGATATTTATTCTATTCCTGATAACATGTTACCAACAAGCAATAAATTTATATTTTGTAGAAATACTTAGTTATTCACCTAACTACAAGAGAGCTGCTTGATTAGGATTTAGACTTAACAAAGTGAGTTATTATAATTAACATGTGTTTGTTGTGGTAAACATTATCTCACATCAGAGTAATTTGAGAGAACTGTCAAATTGGAAAATTGTTAGGGTTCGTTAGGGAATTATATATTACTTAAAACAAAATTAATTGTGATATAGTCCAACTTTCAGTCATAGATGTTTAAATGCCAGCCAACACTCGGAGGTCCCTGTTTTCCCACGACAACATCGTCGGTCTTCCCGGGCCACGGGTCTGCCAAGCACGTCGTCCCCTGGCTCGCCCAGCACGTCCGAGGAGCCAGAACACACTGACCAGGACCGCCAGGACCGTCTGTACAGGGCGAGTAGTGGGTACGAAAACGAGAGAATTGACATTCTCTTAAATAAATATAACTTAGAACTTGAATAAATCACGACGTTTCTTTTGAAAATTGAAAAAAATATAAAGTCAGAATAAGCAGTTATAATCCACGTAAATTTTCAGTATATCAAAAACTGAAACATAAATTTTAAAAATTTTAAAATTTGTAAATGGAACATACATTTATTTGGAAGGGGGTAAGAAAGGAAACCATTTTTTATAGGGAACTAAACTTCTACTATAATCGGCATTTGCATTTCTATACATTAAAAAGTAAAGTAAAGTTCGTATAACCCTCTGGGCGAAGGTCTGTTGACAGAGTTTTCAGATCGCAATAGTACTTATGTAGCCGGTACCAACGGCTTATCGTGTCTTCCGAAGCACGGTGACAGTCTGATTTTCAAAAGTCATATGGATTTCACCGGTTTTTACACATTGATTTCATTGTAAGCAGAACCATACGTTCATCCCCTTGCCCCACAGTTAAATATAAATTTATAAACAATCGTAAATTAATTCTCACCAAGCTTTTTAAAACATCAAGTCTCACACATTATGATAACACGTTATTATTTAATGCCCTTCCTGGTGATCTTAGGGTTGAAACATTTTTCAATAATTAAACAAAATTAGGCCCCTAAGACTACTTAAAAACAGGGGTTTCTGTAGAGGACTTCATCTATACGTTAGCTAAGTTAATGTATGATTTGATGTTTATATTTATTTGCACGCAATCCAAACACATGTATCAAGTTTTATGGCAGTAAATTAAAAGTACAAGTTTAAAATAATCCATGTAATTGATATCATACATCCTTTAAGTTTTCAAAAAATACGATCCAATAAATTTAGCACATATGATTAACTCACAATATTTTAACGTGATTAAAGTCGACCTTTGATTAATGAAGGTTGTGCTCTTGGGAAGATGATGCACCAAAAACTAGTATTTACTTTGGATTTTCCCGCCAAAAGACTTCACTAAAAAAAGAAGGTTTATAGGTCTCCTGTTACACGATTTGACGTTATATTATACGATAACTTTATGGCGTCCTGCGCGAAAAATGCTTGCACATAAAGGGTAGAAAAAGGCAGATGCCACAACGTCTTCTATCCATGTGAAATGATGAGGGGTGAGGGAAATGTCACCAATCCAATCACCAATACGATTTTATTATAAGAGTTTGGCGTTTTTTTTCTTTTATCTATTGCCCGTTTACACGGACCTCGGACTGCTGCAGTACAAACTAGACAGTACTGATACAATTTTCTAGCCAAGATTGGGGATTCGAACCCATGTTAGAGTCTTGTCACGGTTACGAAGTCCGTCCTCGACCACAACGCCAGCGACTCGACAAGCTTCTCTGGCAATGGTAAAGTTCTATCTCCATCACTCGCGTTAAACCACTTCTCGGTCTACCTCACGCAAGGGTTGTGGGCGGCTATTGTGTGGAGTAGTAGCATTTGAGATAATTAAGAGCGGAAGTGAGACACGTTTCCTGCACCTGCGCCTGCGCCGCCGGAAACAGATAAGTACACCACCTGTCCAGGGCCGAGTGCGCGCCTCCGTCTCTTATACCACACCTACATCCAACTACAGCTACTATAGCTACACTCTTTGGCGGGACAACCCCCTCGTCGCGACTGTTGATACCCTCGTCACGGCGTCGGGCCTGCTCCTCCTCCTCTTCGGGTCTATGGGCCGCAGGATCCAGTGGTAGACCCCACCAGGTCAGCCCTAAGGATTTGTGAGAACTTTTGAGTATGATTAATTAAGAGGGCGCTCCAGTCACGAAACTTTTCGCTTTTCTACCTGCTTCGCCCATGAGGCCAATGTTAACTTTCAAAGCCCGTCCCTCTTCAACGGATTATTCGATATCATTGATTTATGGCTCATTTTAAAGAGCAAAATTTAGTGAATAGAATTTCGATATCGCAAATAATAATCGATCAATAGAATTCCAAAATATTCAGTATTAACTATTTTTTATGTGCGAAATATTTATGATAACGAAATTATGCCTACTGAAATCGCTAGATATATTTTTGATATCTAAAATGAACTATAAATAATCGATTTCGGACAACCCGTTGAGGAGGGACGGGCTTTTAAAGTTAACATTGGTCTTCATGGGAGAAGCGGGTAGACGCAGAGGACTGGGGCTGTATGACTACACGACTGAATGCGACCTGGCCACCCTGGGGGCAATACAGGATATCTGCAGGGCTACGACAGCACGACGTTGCCGAATCTGATTAGCGGCTCAGTCGTATAGACTTAGTCTGCACCGAGCCCCCAGCCGCTAATCCCTCCACGTCTACCTGCGAGGCTGTTTTCAAAAAAACTTTATCCATACCGCAACTGAGTTTCCTATTAGAAAATATTTACCCCTTTTAAATCACTTCACATAATTATTTAAGATATTATAGACAATGTCATCATAGGAACTCTGGAAAGTGTAAAACAGTCGTATGTCGTCACTGATTTTACAAAATGGCATATCTAATTTTTATTATCTTTTCAGGAGAGCAATTTGAAATAAACGGTATCAGGAAACTGACACATACTTTCTCCCTTTTAGCCCAACTTTAACGAATAAATTGCTTTTTATTTACTAAATATAGAATACAAAGCACGGTCGAATGTACAGAAAATCTTGTAAACAAGTTGTTTTAAAAAACATCCACCCAAATCCCTGCTTTGGAGGCACTACAGAATCCATTGATACACTCGTGGTTTTAAGAGGGGAAATACCCCCTATTCCCCCCCCCAGGGTTATTAAGGGACAACATATTTCGAATTTCCTCTGTTGGTCAATGCTAAATTGACAAGCATATCAAGTTTGAATGAAATTTATCAGTAAATAAGAGAGAAATAATAATTTTTGTATTCCCCATAAGAATAACATTGGACAACGTACTGCGTTTACCGCAAAATGAAAATTTCAATTTTCTCCGAAACCAGCAATCGTAGAATAGTAATTCAAAATACTAAATTATTTAGTTTTTAGAGCTCTTTTTAGTGGTGAATAGTAATATTTTTTTATATTTATGTCTTTTTATGAAAAATCCAAAAAACTGAATTTTTGATGTTTTAAGTCTTGTAATTTCTGAACCCGCATTTTTACAGAAATGCGGGTGGTGTCATTTTGTTGGAGGACTAAAGTTCTACAAACGACTAAAGTTTAATCAAAATCGTTAGAGCCGTTTTTGAGAAATTTTGATTTTTCATGTTTTTTGGCGGTTTTTGGGGGATAATTACCCTTAAAAATCAAAAATTCCAAAAAATTAAAAAAACGCCTGGAGATATCGTGGATTAGTACCTACATACCAAATTTCATAAAAATCGGCCTATTGGTTAGGGCTCTAGCTCTGTACACATCCACACAGACACACACACACACACACACACGGACACACACACACACACACAGACAGACATCACGTAAAAACCACTTTTTTGGGTTCAGGGAGCACCAAAACGAATATTTCCACTAACAACTCAAATTCGAAAATTTTTACGAAAACAATACTTTCTCTATATACTATGTATAGGGGGAGAAAGTAAAAATGATGTAATTCCTAGCTTTCTACATAGCACTGACCAATGAAAGCACTGTTGTATGCGGAGATATTTAAATTTGTGTTAACAATTATTTATTTGTCTGTTCAGCCAAATGAGCCAGATTTGTCCCGTGTTTTACAAAATGAAACTGTACCGAATGATATAAAACATTTTGCCCATAATCGTGTGAAGCAGGAAACGTTTAGGCTGTTTAAACTCACCGTAAACTTATGGGTACATGTTACTCAACCTGGCATTACTGAATGCACCATATTTATTCTAATGAGCATTTAGTCAGCTAATTATCTTTTACAACAGAACGGAGGAAACACGTCTACTTTACTACTCTGCATTGGTAGGCCTATACTAAACCATATAAATAATGGCATGGTATTGAAACATTGGGTTCGGAACAAATAAGCCCTTGCAACATGGAATTAAAATCTCATTTTGTCTAAGCAGTCATTGTGAATATAGTGCTGAATTTTTTTTATGTGTTTTTAAGTCCATCGTACACAAAATGAGGAGTTTTTGAGCAGCTATTTGTGAGAAGACGGGTCCATAAAAAAAGAAATACCCCCGTCACAGCAAACCTGCGTACTCAGCAAATTTCCAATGCAAATATATGGGTATCACTACTACCTGGAGCCACTTACCAAGTTTCACAAAAATAAATTCATTAATAAGTGATATATAGCATTTTATTTATTCTCCATATGAATAACATTATAAATTAGTACGCAGGTTTGCTGCAACATGGAAGATAAGATATAAGTTTTTTTTGCAATTATCAATATAACTCAAGCAGGTGAAGCTACATACCAAGTTTTATTAATTTAGGTTCATAATTAAGGGAGATATAAAACTTTACTTAATCTCCATAAGAATAACATGGGGGCCGAGTATGCAGGTTTGCTGCTACCGGGAAAATCGACAAAAAACTTTTTTTTGTGCTATTATCAATACACCACATACCAAGTTTCATCAATATACATACATAAATAATCAAAATATAATATTTTATTTATTCTCCATAAGGGCATTGGACAACGTACTGTGTTTAGCACTTTGAATATTACTGCAACGGTTGGATGTAAAACAACAATTAAAACGCCAAAATGATTGTTTTGTAGAGTTAAACTCATTGGTAGAAAGAAATGTGGAGTTTTTAGTGAAATTATCTGAGGGAAATCTAAAAACCGTATTCCCATAAGATTAACATGGGAAATTTTATGGACGGATTTTTTGACTTTTCTCCACAACCACTAAACCTAGCTTAATGATTCAAAATACTAAATTGTTTGTTTTTTTAAGCTCTACAAAATGGCTATAACCAAAATCTAGTGTTTTTAAAATTTTAGGGTAAAAAGTTCAAAAAACTGATTTTTGGAAAATTTTAAACTCCCATAAAACCCTCTTCCCATAAACCGATCGATCTGGTTTTCGAACTTAAAGTAATAAATGTTACTCTCCACATTTGTGCCAAATTTCATAAAAATCGGGCGCTTCTTTCAAAAGTTATCGCGGTAACGGACACACATATATAAGATGTATCTTCATATTTTAACAAAGTACCCTTTTTTATAAAAACATTTTTATTTCAGACTTTTTTTACGGTAATAGCTTCTTCCGGATAGGGGAAATTCGCTAAAAAACAGTTATGGGCTTATTCCTGTTCTAATGAGGCTCGGGTCCTAATGACCTCCAAAATGTCCATGTTAATCATATTACACTGTAGTTACTATATAGACCGATTGAGCAAAGGTTTGATAGAAAGACAGCAGACAAGAAATACACCATGGTCAGAAACAGGCCTACATTTTCTCTCCCATATTGTTCTTTGGCTTTTACAATTATAATTTAAAAGTCACTGACGTTTTAGTCGTTAACTGGACCAATTACTGAGCATATTTTGGTTAGGGAAATAGATTACGTAATGTATCCCTTAGTCAGATTCAGATTAAAATCTTTGACTACTCCTGTACAAAAATGAGTAAAGATTACACTCACTTGGTAAATTATCATCATGTGATTTTTTTGTGAATAGTGATTAACCAATGTATACATAACTTTAATATATACATTTTTAGGTTATGTGTAAATTTCTAAAATAATTTAAAATGAAAAACTGAATATAAAGTGGGCATATCCAAAATAAAAAGATAGGAGCAAAGCAAATATGATCTTCTTGCAAAGAAAATACACGGTCTTGAGAGGAACCGTGAAGAAAAGTACTCTAGGCATTTTTAACAAACTGACAGGCTTTCGAGCAAAGCTCGGTCCCCTAGGTGCAAAAAGTGGAACTATCTTTTCAAACATAACACAATAGGAACTGTGATCGTAAGCGAAGCCGCGACGGGCTACTATTTTCTATTTATCATTCTATATTCAATTCTAATATGGACTAAATAGTATCACTACTGGCTGTCAAACCCTCAGTTTTTCCCAAGGTTTACCCCAGTCCAGCCGTGCAGACTACGACTGCGACTGCACGACGGAGCCCACTCGCAGCTGCACCACCGACGTGTAGTCGTAGCCCTGCAAACCAGGTAAACCGAGAGCCCTTGAAAGTTTTAGTTCACCGTCGTGTTGTCGCTTTATCAGAGGACTGGATCCCCTCTTAAGAGTTAGAGCACCGTCGTGTTATCGCTTTACCAGAGGACTGGAGCCCCTCTTAAGAGTTAGCGCACCGTCGTGTTATCTCTTTACCAGGGGACTGGAGCCCCTCTTAAGAGTTATAACACCGCCGTGTTACCTCTTTACCGGGGACTGGAGCCCCTCTTAAGAGTTAGCGCACCGTCGTGTTGTCGCTTAGCCAGAGGAATGGAGCCCCTCTTAAGAGTTAGATCACCGTCGTGTTGTCGCTTTGCCAGAGGACTGAAGCCCCTATTAAGAGGTAGTGCACCGTCGTGTTGTCGCTTTACCAGAGGACCGGAGCCCCTCTTAAAAGGGAGCTCCAATCACAACACGTTTTTCGTTTATACCTGCTGCCCCCATAAGACCAATGTTAACTTTCAAAGCCCGTCCTTCATCGACAACTTCGGAAAACCCGTTCAGTTGGGCTTTAAAAGTTCAAATTGGCCTTATGGAAAAACATAGACGTAATTCGGGGGTGGCAAGGGGGACAGTCGTCCCCCCCTCAATAATTTGAAGCACATATTATTGTAATATACGAAAAGTCACAATAATCACGATCACGACCATGTTTGCCCCTCCAATCAAAATACTGAAATTACGCTTATAAGGAGTTATTAAGATTAAGGAGAATTATTAAGAATAAGGAGTTTGTTTAATCTATGGTAGAAACGCAAATTGTTGCTCACTGGAGCCCTCTTAAAGAGACCTCTGGAAAGGAAAGGATGTCGTTCATAAGGGTTTACCGGAAGGTTATATTAGATCAAACCGAAGACTGGGCCTACGTACTCATAACCTTATCAATGGATGATTTAATTACTTTCAGTCAGTCAATCATCTGGATGAAATGTGGATGAACAAATTTTAACATGTATATCATACTGACCCGCACAACTACATCTATTATTTAAACCACAAAATTCTATAAATATATTTTTAACCGTTTTTTAAAGTACAAAATATATTTCTGATTTTTTTATTTTGAAATTAAATTATATTAGTAATAATAACCTGAATTTATCCCACACAACTGCAAATTTTCATTGAAATCGGACCAACAGTTTTCTTACTGACCTTCTCCCAACATTTGACAAAATCTCTACTTTTAAGACCCATATCTCCCTTAATGGTAATGCGAATTATTTAATATTTATCTATTTTGTTTCCTAATTTTCATCCTGATGTGAAAAAAATAATATATTACAAATTAATTTTTTGACCAAACACCCTTAAATCACATTCCCAGGAGGTCCGGCCTTTTCCCTGGGCTGGTCCACTGAATCACTGCTGGAGCGATATGTATCTTGTATTTGGTTTACATAACACTAACAGGCTGTTAAATTAGATTTCTTGAGAAGTTTTCTCTTATTAATGACGAGGAAGGTCGGAGCGAATGTTGCTTCCACCGGTTTTCAAACACAGGTTGTATGAGCGGCGCGGCGCCGGCGTAATGGTGAGAACGGAACTTGACTTCATTAATTATCCGCTCGATAAACTCATTTCTCAATGAACTGTGCCCGTATTATTAGTAGAATATTTACAATTTTAAATAAATTAATTTCAATGTAACTACATTCAACATTTTATTTTGAGTAAGTATAACAAAATCGGACTCACAAAATAGGTAGGCCTAAAGTTAAATAGTTACAAATTGTTTTCAGTTAGTTCAAGCAAAAAATTACAAATGTGTTACTAAGGTTTTTTTACAAAGGTAGGAAAGTAATTATTGATTTTTTTCGCAAAAAAATACTGTTGTAGCATCTCCCTTGTAAAATGAGCATTATACTAGACAACACAGCTTATAACTTAAACGGAAAAAGATCCTTTTCTTAGTAGAGATATTTTTGTGTTACTGTAATTAAAAACCGAAAAAAAAACATCTTACCATAAACGTAGACTACACAACTTCTGGATCACAGTTTATACATTAATAAGCTTTGTGATCAAAGCTACATTTTATTTTTAAGGAAGTAGTTTTAGACAAAGCTTTATTTTTTACTTAGTAATGCTCTAGTAGGTCAAACGAGCTCGCACTGAGCACGCTGACGTGAAGGGAGCGAAATGTCTCATTAAATATTAAAATATGTTATATGACAAACACTTGTGCCAAATTTCATAAACATTTGTAACATTTATTTTGTATACACCTGGCCACCTGGTCATATTTTATCTGCAATGATATGATGGTAAAATTGTTAATTATAAGGTTTAAAGAGAGTTCTAGGGAGGCCTATAGGAGTCTGCGGGGACGGTAAAACTACAACAAATTATAATCAAAACAACGTTTTCCAGCAGCCTATTCCCATCAGAAAACATACAGTTTTTAATTTACGTTTTATTTACTATCTCGGGCAATATTTTTGCTAGAATGCAAAGACAGCTCGTGCTTATGTAATCGTGTGAAACGGGAAACATCTTTATATAGAATTCTGTAGGCGAAATTTTTAAGTCAAAATTGTCGGAGTTTAGCAAATCGCAGGATGATGGGACGCCGCTCAAGTTTAAGGCCTTGATCCCATTAGGGACTCGGGAACAATATCAGTATTTCTATAAAGTTACCAGCAAACGAGAGATATCGTAAAACATCCCCCAAGTACTGTTTTCAAGTAACCCCCAAGTACAAGTACTGTTTTCCAAAATAACCGAGGCCGCGGCTTCACACCTGTGTAAACCATGATTTTTATAAACTGAATGAAAAGTAAAGTTACTTGTGTGATGATATAATTAGCCGTTATAATTCCTAACGAGTGTTTCAACATAACTTTAGCCCACAACCATCCACTCCGCACCCTTCCATTCATGCCCAAGTGTAGCATTCAAAACACCCCTCTGAATCATGCCTCCCCTCTTTCGACGCTTAGTTCATCCGTTTGAAAAATCGCATACATTAAGTACAAATTTAAATACAATAAGAAAACACAGCTTATTGGTTTGAAATGGCTCGTCAAAACTATTGACATGATTATGATTCCGTACTGTTTAATGTTAACTCCAAATCTCTTTTCTATATAAAATTATCAATGAGTGTACCGGCCGGTAGGTAACCGCTTATTCGTCCATGTGTAATGTGTGTTTCTGTGACAATTTTTACTATGAACAACAGATAATCTTGTTACATGATTATGATTTGAAATCAACCTGAAGACGGAATCTGTTTAAGACTTCCGAAACCGCGGTTGTCCTGTTGGATTATTTTAAAGTTTTACATGTTTTAAACTTGTCAAAACTGTCTTACCAGCTTAGGAGGCTTTACAACCGCGAATAAGCTGTAATTATGCTTGTTTGTCCTGTATTTTGGTCAGTAAACTGTGTACTAGTCAGTTATTTGAGGACGGTAGGTATGTTCTGAGTAAATACATTCGTTTAATAGTTTAGCAACTCAAACAATATATGAAGGATGTAGTTTGTTGCAAGGACGGTTCAACAACAAACTCCGTTCCTTCTTATAGGTCACAAAATTCTAAATATTTGATTGTGCTGAATATTTGTAATAATTCACAAAAAAACAGTAAAATTTGGTATCTCTTGAAATATTCAAATTTGAAAAGGTATTGTTTTTTTACGGAACAATTTCAAACCCGAACGCAAGCTGTCTTTACTTATCGGTAAAATAAAAACCTAAACTTACCAGTAAGAAGACTCTCTGACTCTTGTCCTCCACCCACCCTATGACGAGATCGGCCCCCCGCATGCTGCCGTCCAGGGAGAACCCAACCCCCACGTACCCCCTGGTTCTCGCCTCCACCTGGAACTCTATCCGGTCGGTCCTGGGGGTCCAGGAGAGGCGGACGTCGCCGTCAGGGCTCAGGTCCGAGGAGGACCTCCACGGCGGGGACCCCGCGACCGCCCCGCACCACAGTAACACCAGCCACTTCACGATACACATGCTCGCCGCACCGAGTCACTACTGAGGGACGAGGGACCCGGTGGGGCGAAACCCGGGTCCGACACACCTGGTGAGTCACCGGGAGGGGGAGACGCTTTGTTGATTCCGACCGCGTAATTCGTATTTTGGCGCGATACTCGGTTCACATTGATATGCGTAAGTATGCGAGTCCGGTTTTGTAATCGTATTAAGACGTGCGGATTGATTCCCAGGGGGCTAGAATGGTTGAGAATATATAGAAAAACTTTAGAGCTTAGTAATTACAGTACTAATGGGTCGCGTCATAAACGCCAAATCAAATCAAAACATTATTTACCAGAACGTTTTCTACCAGAAAATAAAATGTTGTGTACAGAACAAGATATTTCTGCACCATAACCTTGTACGCAGGACGAGTTATTGTTCTAGTATAAGCAAAATTTATAAGCTAGTAGGCCTACAGCAAAATATTTTTAGAAAAAATAGTTTTAACTTGAAGTGGAGGAAATAAAATGTTGTTAAATGAACAACACAGTTCTGCACTATAACCTTGTGCGCAGGACGAGTTATTATTCTAGTCAAAGAAAACTTTTAAGCTATTAGGTCTACGGCAAAATAGTTTTCGAAAAATGTTGAAACTTTTTTTAGATAGCTACAGCATTTATCTATCTATCTATAATATCATAAAGAAGAGGTGGTTTCTGTCTGTCTGTCTGATGTCCGGGTAAACGCAAAAACTACTGAACCGACCTGGAACCAGTGGCGGATCCAAGGAAGGGGGTGGCGAGGGGGGCTATCACCCCCCAGTAGTGTGGGTTTGTAGGTTTTGCGCCGGAAGTGACGTCACATCCGGTGAGTGACCGGATGCGCTGAGTCATGAAAGACGTCATCTGAGGCTGAGCCAGTGACGTAGGCGGTTTTGTGACGAAATGAGTAAAAGTTCAAAGTTCAAGGTCACGGTGAAGTTTTTTTAAAAAAATCTACCTCGCACTCGTAAAACGATTGTGATTCGATAGTTGTCATTCGATAAAATATCGAATGAAAACAATCGAATGAAGCAATCGAATGATACGAGTGCGAGGTAGAACAATTAAAAATATTATTTTATTTACAATAATTCATATTACAAATATTACTTTATTTACAATAATTCATGTTTACAATAGTTCCCCGTTGTTCGTTGTCATCGATGTTGTTGATCCGGACGAGTTGCGGCCATCACTTTGCTTTCTGAAGAAAGACGGTAGATACTTCGATCACTGCGCAGAGTCCATGTTGTGTTTTTGACACCTATCTGTTCTGTTAGGTGTTTGCATTTCATTGCTGTCAGGAGGAAAGAATACGTGACGGCAATGAAATAGAAACATCTATCAGACCTTGAGTGAAATGATATTGTTATTTTGTGAAGAGCGACTCGGAGAGCTCGATGTTCACCGGTCGAGAGCCGGAGGTGTACTGACTATTCGCTAGCTAGCGTTTTTGGTATCAAACAAAATGGTGGGGGTAAAAGTGTAGTAGAACGAAGCAGATGGTGGACAGCAGATGGGCGGCGGCAGGTGGCAGGCGGCAGGTGGCAAGTGTGCGGCAGATGGTAGTCCCCCACTACACCAGTCCCCCACTACACCAGTCTCCCCACCAAGTTTTACATCGCACAATAACTAGTTTACATGTGTTAGTTAGGGTTTAGCTCTTAGACTGTCAAGACCTTACCTCCGTAACTAAAAACCTCAATAATGTTTGCGCTTCAACGCTGTATAAGTATAACAGCTACTATGATCTAAACCGGTGCATGTATTCATATGGTTCTTTTTGCGTAGCAAACAACTGGTTAAAAGTGTTTCAACCTCAATTATTCTTCGACGAAACCGCTCATTGTCCACTAAAAGTGTAGACCTTCTGTCTTCATCGTCAGGGAAGTAGAAAGTAGTGTCAAGGGGACTACTGAAGGTCACCTTCCTCATGTTCCTGTAAAACTGCGACATTTTTCAGACCGTCTAGGTAGATGTTCATACGACAAGAGCTGGAAGAATAATGATGTAGCGTTATCGTGTATAATAGGCATCTACCCCCACCACAACGTTACCTTGTCCTTCAAACCATCGTTTTTACGCCACGGATGCTATACTGTTGGTTAGATTTAAATTTAAATTGCACCTACTTGTTCGCCTAGTCAAGCTGCGTAATTGAAGTACCCACATGTTAGACCTTGAACCAAAAACAAAGAAGTTATTTAGGTTTGTCCATGAAAATAGTTGTTTTTTCGCTGTTGCTGCTATACCCTTTGTTGGATCTGAATTCTGTTTGCACCAACTTGTTCGTCTGATCAATCCGCGTAATTTGAGTACCCACTTAATATATTTTAAACCGTAAATAAAGAAGTTATTTAGGCTTGCCCTTGAAAATAGTTGTTTTTCGCTGTTGCTGCTATACCCTTTGTCGGATCTGAATTCTGTTTGCGCCAACTTGTTCGTCTGATCAATCCGCGTAATTTGAGTACCCACTTAATATATTTTAAACCGTAAATAAAGAAGTTATTTAGGCTTGCCCTTGAAAATAGTTGTTTTTCGCTGTTGCTGCTATACCCTTTGTCGGATCTGAATTCTGTTTGCGCCATCTTGTTCGTCTGATCAATCCGCGTAATTTGAGTACCCACATGACATACTTTGCACAAACTGTGTACCCCCCCCCCCCCCCCCCCCCCCCTTTTTTGGGTCATGTTCAAGGTCAAGGTCAAGGTCAAGGACCTTGGGACTTAGAAATTTTCACAAAGTGGGCTGCACACAAACATAAGACTAATAGTCTCCTGCCTATGTACAGGCCAAGTCCCTAACTTGAAATGCTTAGGGTGGTCCTGAAAAGGACCGTTTGTGTTTGAAGGAGATGGTGGATAAGGAGCGGTGAGCGGTAGTCAGTGTTTATTTTTCCTTTGTAACCCACTTTACTTGTCCCTTCTGCCGTACTAAAATCAAGCCGCACTTGGTCTCAGGAGGTGGCAGAGTGGACCTTGGAAGGTGGACCTTGACGTAACGGCCGCCGCCAAAGAGGTGTTGGAGTAGGTACTCATCATCGCTGATCTTCCCCACAAGTAGATACTCCACGTTTAATTTCAACTGCGCAAACTTGACGGCGACAGACTCCAGCGGCGTTACCAACTCGGTAAGTTTCACCGCAGCCGTCCTCTTCATTATTTCCTCAACAGTTGGTGGCGGCGATGAAGGTCGAAGCGATGAAGGGCGAGGTGATAGCGATGGTGAAGATGCAGTGGACGTCGAAGGCCGTTGGTCGAAGTAAAGTGGGTGGTTTCGAAAATTCTTCCGTATGCAAGATTTAAAAGAACTAGGTCTTTTGAATCCGCTCCTTTTTTCCGAAGACTTCTTCAAAGTCTCCTTCAAACGTTGCAGTTTCTCGGGTGTAATGGGAGAAGACATAGCGCAGAGGTGTATTCAGTTCGCAAGGCAAAGCTGGAATGAGGTACCAGACGGAGCAAAGCGGGTCGCCAAGTGTAACCGTGACATTTCCATATACGGGTAGAAAGCTAAAAACCGGTCTACATCCGGTTCCCCTTCCCCCGTGACGACACAACCTCCCCCCCCCCCCCCCCCTTTGGGTCATGTTCAAGGTCGCACCCCCCCCCCCCCTTTTGGGTCATGTTCAAGGTCACCCCCCCCCCCCTTTTTGGGTCATGTTCAAGGTCACCCCCCCCCCCCTTTTTGGGTCATGTTCAAGGTCACCCCCCCCCCCCTTTTTGGGTCATGTTCAAGGTCACCCCCCCCCCCCCCCCCCGTGACGTAACATCCCCCCTTCCGCTTCGGTGACGTCACTTTGCCTTTATAAGCGGGAGCAGTCCGCAGTCTCGTCGCAGTAGCTTGCCGCCCGCTGTTTGGGTATACGTCCCAGTGGGTTGCACTCTGCTGCAGCGTAGGTCTGTTAAGTGTGCGTTGGGCCCGACGCGCAATTAAGAGATCCGCGCCCTTGCATGTTTAGTTAGTTTGTTAAGCATGTTAGATAACGCTTGTAGTTTGCTGCTAGGTAATGTAGTTAGTCTAATATATGTTAGTGTTTGGTATCGGTTTGAAGTGTCTTATTTACTAATGAAATATGTACTCCCGGCCCTACAGGTCCCTCAACAACCTTGGTCAAAACTTGGGTTCGCAGCAGCCTGACGCCGGGTGTTTGGGTCTACGTCCCACCGGGTTTCAGTGATACTGTTGACCTTTGCAAAACCGACCTTGGTTGTTCTTGTAAAAGTAACGTTAACTGATTAATTTTGTTTACATAGTTGATGGTAAAGTCTTTATTTTCAAAGTAATGTATCTTGCTTCTCATCCTTTTCCTAACCCCTCTAAGGTATGGCGCGCAAACCGACCTTGTGTCAATACGGCGCGTAAACCGGTTGACATTTCCCATCTTAGCCTGAGAAAACTGTGTAAAATATAAAGTCAGTCTCTTGTTTAAAATCAGTCTCTTGTTTGTTGTCTTTTGTCCCCTTCCCAAATACAGAGCGGGGAATAGAGCAGTATGTTATGCTCTATTCCCCGCTTTGGCTTCATGTTCAGATGACCTTGGGACTTAGAAAATTCACGTACAAAGCGGGGAATAGATCGGTTTGTGGTCCAAGTGAGAATCAATTACTGCTCTATTCCCCGTTTCAATAATATGACCAAACGACCTTGACCCACTTCGGGACTTAGAAAATCCTCGTATTGTAATATATCCCCCCCCCCCCCCCCCCCGACGTAACATCCCCCCTTCCGCTTTGGTGACGTCACTTTGCCTTTATAAGCGGGAGCAGTCCGCAGTCTCGTCGCAGTAGCTTGCCGCCCGCTGTTTGGGTATACGTCCCAGTGGGTTGCACTCTGCTGCAGCGTAGGTCTGTTAAGTGTGCGTTGGGCCCGACGCGCAATTAAGAGATCCGCGCCCTTGCATGTTTAGTTAGTTTGTTAAGCATGTTAGATAACGCTTGTAGTTTGCTGCTAGGTAATGTAGTTAGTCTAATATATGTTAATGTTTGGTATCGGTTTGAAGTGTCTTATTTACTAATGAAATATGTACTCCCGGCCCTACAGGTCCCTCAACAACCTTGGTCAAAACTTGGGTTCGCAGCAGCCTGACGCCGGGTGTTTGGGTCTACGTCCCACCGGGTTTCAGTGATACTGTTGACCTTTGCAAAACCGACCTTGGCTGTTCTTGTAAAAGTAACGTTAACTGATTAATTTTTGTTTACATAGTTGCTGGCAAAGTCTTTATTTTCAAAGTAATGTATCTTGCTTCTCATCCTTTTCCTAACCCCTCTAAGGTATGGCGCGCAAACCGACCTTGTGTCAATACGGCGCGTAAACCGGTTGACATTACCCATCTTAGCCTGAGAAAACCTTGTAAAATATAAAGTCAGTCTCTTGTTTAAAATCAGTCTCTTGTTTGTTGTCTTTTGTCCCCTTCCCAAATACAGAGCGGGGAATAGAGCAGTATGTTATGCTCTATTCCCCGCTTTGGCTTCATGTTCAGATGACCTTGGGACTTAGAAAATTCACGTACAAAGCGGGGAATAGATCGGTTTGTGGTCCAAGTGAGAATCACTTACTGCTCTATTTCCCGTTTTAATAATATGATCAAACGACCTTGACCCACTTCGGGACTTAGAAAATCCCCGTATTGTAATATATATTTGGAGGGGGAAATGTTTTATATACTGCAACAGCGTGGCAAAAATCATCATATCGCTATGGAAGCTGTAGGTGTAAACACTTGGCTTGTTCCTTCTGAGCTTGCTTTGTCAGAAGCATTTCTCACTATCCTTGCTTTTGAGTATCGAGGGATTAACTTAAAAGTAGAGATGGAGCTTAGACCGTTACACAGAAATGATGTGTATTGTGTTTTGATGATATGGCAATCACCTTCCAACATGGAAATTTTCCATTTTATCAAAACATTGTACAATGAATTTTGTGTAAAACGGATAACTATGACCCTTGTTTGATCTTAGAGCTATCTTGCGTTTCTTAAAAAGTAAAATAGCAAAGGTAAATCCTTTGCTATTTTACAAAACAGTTTACTTGACCTTGACCCAGTTAACGAACTTGGAATATATCAATGTGCACTTTATAACGTCGCAACAATAGTGTAACCCCCCCCCCCCCCCCCCTTTACCTCCCACCACGGATCGTCGGCTATAAAAGCGGAGGCTGACCGCAGAGGTCTCACAGTCTCAGGCTGACAGCCTAGCTAGCTGTTCGCCTTAGCTGTCTGTAATAGCATCTTTAGTATATAGGTGGTACCCCTGTATACTAAAGATTCTACCTTAGCATATTAGTATGTTATGCATGTTAGTTTGTTTGTTAGATTATAGCTTGTAGTTTGCTGCTAGTAAATGTAGTTAGTGTTGGTGTTTGTAATTATTTGTGGTGTTGGTCTTTGAAGTGTTTTATTTACTAATGAAATATGTACTTTTCTTTTACGCTTTAAAACTGATCTTGGTCAAAACTTTGGTTCGCAGTTGCCTGGCGCCCGTTACTGACCAACGTCCGACTGGGTTTCAGGATGTTGTTGACCTTTGTAAAACCGACCTTGGTTGGTATGTCCTTTTCTTACACGCTATAACTAACCTTGGTCAAAACTTTGGTTCACAGTTGCCTGGCGCCCGTTACTGACCAACGTCCGACTGGGTTTCAGGATGCTGTTGACCTTTGTAAAACCGACCTTGGTTGGTCTTTGTAAAATTAACTTTAACTGATCAGTATGTTTCTCATCCTTTTCCTAACCCCTTACAAAAAGGTATGGCACGAAAACCGACCTTTGTCAATACGGCCATGCAAACCGGTTGACATTACCCATCTTACCCTCGAGAAACTTTTGCAAATACTCCCTGCAAACTATCTGTAACTTCCTTTTGTTTGGATAAATTAATAAAAGGTTCTGTTATCAGGTTTATTGCCTATAACTGTGACCTTTCTTCAAAATTCACTTCCCTAATACAGAGCGGGGAATAGAGCAGTTTGTGATCCAAGTGGGAATCACTTACTGCTCTATTCCCCGTTTTGGCAACATGTTCAGATGACCTTGACCCACTTCGGGACTTAGAAAATTTTTGTTTGGTAAGATAGTGGAAGATGTATTTATTTCCTACAACAAGGATTGGGTGTTCGTAAAACTGAAGAGATAAAAATAGATGTGGAACCAATCCCTTTGAAGAGAGAAATTTACCGACTATTACAAGAGGGGTTTGCCTTGTGTCTTTATTACACTACACGTTAGGATGAACCAGCTATATTCATTGTAAAAGGGTGGGGGTAAACAGATATAAGGCAGTCGGCTTCGGAGTATAGTTATTATTCAGCTATGGATAGCCCAGGAGGGTCGTCTAGCTTGGATGTTAAAGGCAAGGAGGAGAATGATAAAGAAAAAAGAAGGCGTGCTAGAGAGAGAAGAAGGATTGCAGTATTGAATGAAGCCTATAATTTATTAAGAACAAAATTACCTTTTCTTGAACCAAAAGCTTCAAAACTTTCTATTATAACACAAGCCATAAAATATATTGAAATGTTGGAAATGTTATCACAAAATGCATCATTTCAACTGCCTGAAGAATTGCTAACAATAGAAATTGAAAAAACTTTCTTCAACTAACTAACTAAGAGTCTTTGGAAATACTGAACAGCGGAAGACAGAACGGGGAATAGATCAGTTTGTGGTCAAAGTGAGAATCACTTACTGCTCTATTCCCCGTTCTGGTAATATTTTAAGGTGACCTTGACCCACTTACAGAACTTTATACTTTGTTAGTATTAAATTGTTCATATATTGATGCGATAATACCCCTTCCCTATAACAACTTACCCCCACCACTTAAATCGGGGGTATAAAAAGAGGTTTTTCATCAGTGCTTATCTCATTCTCCTACTTGTGTTATCACTAGAATATATAGCAGCTATGTCACCAAAGGATAATATATTTCCTTCTGCAAAATCAATCGTGGGAAATATAAAACATATTATAATTGAAAGTGAGGATGAAAATGAAGACGAATTGGGAGATGTTGAATTATTAATTGATATGGATGCAATGGAAGATCTTGAATTATTAAGTGATATGGACAGTGATGATCTTGAAGCAGGATATATGGAACAAATTGAATTGTTAAGTGACGTGGAATCTGAAACCTATAGAATCTATCAGCATCTTCTCTGTTCTGAAGAAATACATGATGAAACTCCAACCACTAGTAGTAGTAGTTTGGATGGGTTATTTTTAGATAGTGCACGAGGGGTATATCATATTCGTCGACGACTATTTCTTTCCGATGTTTCTGATACAACTGATTCCGACTCATCAAATGAGTCTGATTAAGTGTTTTTTTTCTTGTCAACTGTCAAACTTTAAATACAGAGCGGGGAATAGACCAGTTTGTAGTCAAAGTGAGAACTACTTACTGCTTTATTCCCCGTTTTGGTAATATCGTTGTATAACCTTGACACATTTACAAGACAGAAAATATTTACCAAGTTTAAAATATATTAAATTTTCCTGTAGGAGAAAATTGACCTTGTTAAATACATAGCGGGTAATAGATCAGTTTATGGTTTAAAATGAAATCATTTACTGCTCTATTCCCCGTTTTGGCAAATATGTTCAATGACCTTGACCTAAATACAGAACTTTGTAGCCTCCAGCTACAATAGTAAATATAAAATATAAAAAAATAGTAAACTTAACGTAATACGTACCCCCCACCACTTTTGCTAGGGTATAAATAGAGGGGCATTTGCAGTGTTGTTCATTATTGCCTTGACCCTTGTGGAGATCGCACCTATATTATGCATCGCTGCAATATTTGCAAGTCTTCATTTAAGGATGAATTTCTTTTAATGATTCATAAAGAACTAAAACATAACAACAACCAAGATGAAGAATATGAAGAAGAAGAATTGAAAGAAATAGATCAAATGTTAGCTCAACACCAAAATTCCAGACCGAGTGTTATTCAATATGCACCATCAACATCGACTTCTACCTCTGCTCTGTCTACACTTCACCGTCCTTCAACATCATCAGCTGCATCGACTTCTACGCCTGCTTTGTCTACACTTCATCGTTCTTCAACATCATCAGCTGCATCGACTTCTACGCATGCTCTGTCTACACTTCACCGTCCTTCAGCATCAACAGCAGTAAATGTAGAACTACATGCCCGAGCACTTCCGGGTAATGTAGTAACCCACTTCAAAATTGACAATGCAAAATTACAACTCAAAGAATTTTTAAATAACGCAAAAGGATTGGTATGCAACACTTTGCAAAATGAATTAAAAAGATTAAATTTTATCAAATTTGGACTATTAATGGATGCTTTATTTACAAACATTCAAAATGAAACTTCACCAAGAGGTTTTTTAACAAAAAACCGAACTATTATGTTTTCGTCAGATATTGATTCAATCGTATCTGAATGTTTTGAAGAGCTAATGACAAAAATACAAGAACATGAAGGAAGAGGCTCTGGATGGAGTTTGTTAAGCATCACAGGGCTAGACTTAAGAGTACACAAACACGGCTATGGAATTCGAGGAAGTAGCTACATCCCTCTACCAACAAAGATTAGAAATACCTTATCCTGCGTCAACGTACAAAATCAAGATACTGAGTGTTTTAAATATGCTATGTTGGCCAAATATGTAACAATTCATCCGGAAAGACCAAGTCACTATTATGAAGAAGTACAACATAGATATAATTTTCAAGGGATGACTTACCCTGTTGATATAACAGACGTTTCAAAATTTGAAAAACAAAATCCTTCAGCTTCTGTCAACCTATTTGGATTGGATTCGTCAAACAATGTGTACCCCTTGCGTATAACACCAAATGAGCGCAGAGATCATACGGATTTGCTATTAATCACTAAAGGGGACATATCCCACTATGTCTACATTAAAAAGTTTGAAGCTCTTGTTTCTAAACAATTATCTAAACATGAAGAAAAGAAAACAATTTGTAAAAGATGTTTTTGTCATGTAAACAAAGAATTAAGAAGAGGAGGTTCAGAATGGTTAGTAGAACATCAAAGGTTATGTAGTGGAAACTATGAAGTAAGAATTAAATTGCCGCATCCTAGCAGAGCGCAGATAAAATTCGACAAAGTAATACAACAATACCGTGTACCTGTTGCTGTATACGCTGATTTTGAAGCGTCTTTACTTCCACTCGAACATCAAGAAGAGAACGTAACAAGAAGGAGCAAATACCAGCAGCACACACCGAACAGCTATTGTTTAATAGTAAAGTCCACGCTTTCTGAAGATCATCTTTGTAAATACGAACTGTCGTCTACGCCGAAAATTTACCGTGGTGAAGAAGCAGCTCGACACTTCGTTGATGACTTATATATCATAGCTGGGAAAGTTGAAGAAATGTACAGAAATGTGGTACCGATGATTCCTATGAATGAAGATGAAATTCAACAACACGATTCAGCAACAACATGTTATCTGTGTACTAACACCTTTACACCGGATAATGTTAAAGTGCGAGACCATGATCATCTTACAGGAGCTTACAGAGGTGCAGCCTGTAACTCTTGTAACTTAAACTACAAACTTCCAAATTTTATTCCCGTTGTTTTACATAATCTTAGTGGATACGACTCTCACTTTATAATCCCGGAATTAGGGAGGGATAATGGAGCAATAGATGTCTTGGCAACAACCATGGAAAAATTTATTAGCTTTTCTAAAAAGATCGGTAATATAAAACTTAGATTTATTGATTCCTATAGATTTATGCCTTTCAGCCTTATGAAATTATCAGAAAATTTAAGAAGAGAAGATTTGATCGAAACAAGCAAAATTGTACCAAACAGTAAAATGGATTTGGTTCTTCGAAAAGGAGTATTCCCATATGATTACATAGATGGACTGCATAGATTTGATGAAACATCACTACCTCCACCAGAACACTTCAAAAATAAACTTAATGATTCGGAAATATCACTTGAGGACTATCAACATGCACGTCGAGTATGGAACGAGTTAGATATGAAGACCTTAGGAGATTACTCGGACTTTTATGTCAAATTAGATGTAACTCTTCTTTGTGATGTAATGGAAGAATTCCGAAACACCTGTTTTGCTGCATACGGTTTAGACCCTCTACATTCGTATACTTCACCAGGATTAGCTTGGCAAGCCATGTTAAAAGAAACAAAATGCAAGCTCCAACTTTTAACAGACATTGACATGGTTTTAATGGTTGAAGCTGGAGTAAGAGGCGGATTGACCCAAAGTGTTACCAGACATGTCAAAGCCAACAACAAATACCTTCCCGATTACGATGAAACCAAACCGTCAACCTATTTAGGATATTTCGATGCAAATAACCTGTACGGATGGGCAATGTCAAACCCACTTCCTTTTGATAACTTTAAATGGATTAATCCCGACTCTATTGGAGATATTTTACAAATTCCGAAACATTGTGACACTGGATATATTTTGGACTGCGATTTTGAATACCCAGAAAATTTACATGATCTTCATTATGACCTTCCACTTCTTGCTAAAACAGAAATTTCACCAATTGGAAAACACCCCAAATTAATGATGACATTAAATAATAAACAACGCTACGTGGCTCACTTTTGGGTGGTTCAACAAGCTATCGAATTAGGACTACGTTTAACAAAAATTAATAGAGTTTTGGAATTTTCTCAATCATGCTGGTTGAAACCCTACATTGATTCAAATACCATCAGAAGAGCAGCAGCTACATCAGACTTTCAAAAAGATTTCTTTAAATTAATGAATAATGCGATATTTGGAAAAACATTGGAAAACAAAAGAAGACACAAAAATGTTAAACTTGTTACCGACGCAAAAAAATTACAGAAACTAGTACAGCAGCCAAATTTTGGAACATCTATAATTATTAATGAAAAACTTGTAGCAGTTTCCATGAAGAAGACGAGTGTGAAGATGGATCGTCCTTTGTATATAGGCATGTCAATCTTGGACATCTCAAAAACACACATGTACGATTTTCACTACAACAAAATGGTGGCGTTCTACGGAAGAGAAAATATATCTATTACATATATGGACACTGACGCTTTCATATATCGCATAGTAACATTGGACATGTATAAAGATTTACGTACATTTATTTACAAGAACGACTTTGATTTCTCCGATTATCCAAAAGATCATCCAAACTACGACAATGACAGACACAAAAAAGTACTAGGCAAATTCAAGGATGAGGCTAATGGTGTTCTGCTTGAAGAGATTGTTGCACTGATGTCAAAACTATATTCTTTGAAACTCTATAATGAAAAAGAAGAAGAAGAAGAAAAGAAGAATAGCTATATTAAGAAAGCTAAAGGTGTAAAGAGTTTATATTTAAAGAAAAAAGTGCATTTTGAACACTACAAGCAATGCTTATTTGAGGATAACATCATTACAGCTAAATTCAACACCATCAGAAGTTTTAACCATCAGCTGTACAGCGTGACTGAAGTTAAAAAGGCGCTATCCTGTAATGACGACAAAAGACAAACACTTCCAGACAAAATCAACACATTGCCATTCGGCCACTACTCCCTCAACCCTATTGACGAGTAACCTTTTCATCGTCCTTCATCCTTTATCCTTTTCCTTTCCGTAAAAAAAGGGGAAACACAGCAATGTTAAGCTGTGTTTCCCCTTTTTTTACACAAGTTTTAAATGACCTTGAACTATATGTATATATATAAGGAGATTTATACCAAAGAATATTTAATACCATATCAGCTGCCTTCGTGAAACCATCATGTCAGACCTGAAGGAGAAGATTATTAATGAACTACACAAACCTGCAAGAATAAAGTTTCCAAGAAGAAATACTGTTATAAAAGGGATAAATGATCTATATCAAGCGGATCTAATTGAAATGCGACCGCATAGCAGAATAAACAAAGGATTTAAATATATACTCACAATTATTAATTGTTTTACAAAAGTTGCAGACGCTTTGCCTCTAAAGGACAAGACTGGTAAAAGCGTAACAGAAGCCATGGAAATAGCTATAAAAAGAGATAAAAACAAAATTAAACATTTACAAACTGATGATGGAACAGAATACTTTAATACAAACTTTGCACAGTTAATGAATAAATATAAAATAAATCATTATTCGACAAATTCAGAGAAAAAAGCAGCTATTGTAGAAAGATTCAATAGAACCTTGAAAGGAGCACTGTATAAACAATTTTCAAAAAGAGGTTCTTACGTATGGTATGATGTTTTACCACAATTAATAAATGATTATAACAACAGGTTTCATAGAACTATTGGTATGAAACCTAACAAAGTAAATAGAAGAAATGCAAAAGATGTATTAAAACGCATAAAGAAAAATACAAAGCCTAAAGTAGAAAAAATGCAGCCAAGAAGATTTAATGTAAGTGATAAAGTACGGATTAGTAAATATAAGGGAGTGTTTACCAAGAAATACCTTCCCAATTGGACGAATGAAGTTTTTACAGTGTATAAAGTGCAACCGACTGTACCTGAAACGTATATTCTAAAAGATAACAAAGGAGATTTGTTGCAAGGTGCATTTTATGGACATGAAATGTTAAAGTCAACAGTAGGTGATGTATATCTTGTTGAAAAAGTGTTACAAAGAAAAAAGGACGCAGTTAAAGTACGGTGGTTAGGGTTTAACAAAACTGAGGATTCATGGATACCTATAAAGGACTTGGTTTAATGCAAGCAACTCATTTCATCGTTAACCTTTGAGCAGAATGGAGATTATTCACCATAAAGATCGATTCAATATTAATAACATAGATGATTTAACTGTGGATAACGTAAATATCAACAATGGTAAACACGGTAGTTTATTTCCAAACACTGTTCGATGTATAGTAAGTGGCCCCTCAAACTGTGGAAAGACTAATGTTGTCTTTAATTTGATCACTAATCCGCAGGGATTAAGGTTTAATAACCTATATATTTTTTCAAAGTCCCTACAACAACCAAAGTATCAATTGCTGGATAAAATCCTATCTGATGTGTCTGATGTTAATTTTTACAAATTTAACGCTAGTGATAGCATTATGCAACCAAACGAAGCGAAACCGTATTCTGTATTTATATTTGACGATGTATCTTGTGAAAATCAGGATACTAATAGAAACTACTTTGCCATGGGAAGACATAATAACATCGACAGCATATATATAGGACAAACTTATAGCAAAATCCCAAAACAACTTATCAGAGATAATGCAAATATTCTAATTGTATTCAAACAAGATGATACTAACCTAAAACATATATATAACGATCATGTGAATGCGGATATGCCATTTGAAAAGTTTAAAGAGCTTTGTGGAAAAGCATGGGCGGAAAAGTATGGATTTTTGGTTATTATGAAAGATCAAGCTATAAAAGATGGTCGTTATAGAATAGGTTTTGATAAATTCGTTTTAATACACTGATTAGCGGTATTACTGTACAAGTCGTCAAGGTGTGAAGATGGTTAACCAGGAAAAGCTATTAAAGGAAATAAAATCACTTAGTGATTCTATTAGACAAAAAAACCGAGCTTTAAAATCAGGTATAAATGAAAGAGAGCAATTTTTAGAAACAACATTCAAACCTGTTACTGAACCTTTAAAGCGATTAGCACAAAATGTGGAAAAACCTTCAATTCGCTTCGAAGGAGACAAAATGCTACCAATTTCCAAATATGAAGAAGAATTTCAGAATGATGAAAGTTCTGACCAGTTACAAACATCTGAAGAAAGCGACGAGTATGAAGAAAGCGGAGATATAGGAGATTTAAGGGAAAAGAACATAGCAGGAGATACAAGTACAGAAGATACAAGTGCGGAAGATACAAGAGCAGAAGAAGAGGATATCAACCCATCCAACTTAAGCAAATTAGGCACAGATATTATGTTTAAAGGAACACTTGGAAGAAAATATACATTAAAAATGTTACATGGCACACATGCTAATCGAAATTATCATACATATGGAGCTAGAATAGATGATAAAGGATTAATGATTGGAGATAGAAAGTTAGATATAAACGAAAATGATGATATAGTTATTGGTGATAAGAAATATAAAGGTACAACAGGTTTGTTTGAACTCATCTTTAAAAATAATCCTGGTAAATATACTAAAAAGGATTTACAATTGTTTAAAAATATACTAGAGTATACAAATGCACATAGAAAAAAATATTCCAAAGACCTACCTATTCATAGAAACAGGTCAATAAAATACACAAACATTATATCTAGTCTTTTCCCCTCGAAATCAAATAAAGCTCCAATTAAAAGAAGAGCTTTATCTTCTGCTGAATTAAATGTTTTGCATAAAAAAAGAAAAACAACTGATCCTACTACATCTGGAAGGGGATTATTAAAAAATTTGTATAAAACCAATATAATATATTACAACGATATAAATAAGTTAGTTGATCGAATGAGGTTATTACATGAAGCTATGGAAGCCGGGCACACTGGTTTAGAAAACGAATGGGTAGCTTTGGTTGATGAACTGCGAAAACGAGAAATAATTGTTCAGTAGACGTATATATAGTAAGAACCTAAACGATAGCGATTCAGTTACATCATGAGTGTGGACAAGTTTGGACGGTATTCCGAGTTTGGAGTAAAATCTGGATATAGTGAAAAAAGAGCTGGGTTTCCGTTAACACCTGATGGTAATTATAATTTTGAAGGAAAAGTAATTCAAAATGTTGGTGATCCGCTTTTGTCTTCTGATGCGGTTACGGTACAATATATGGATAAAAGAACCCCGATTGTACACGAAGACCATTGGGGATTTTCCGGTAAAAGGTTAAGCAATATAAAACATCCCATTTATGATGGTGAAGCAGTAAATTTAGCGACTTTAAAATTGTTAACGATTTACAAAAAGAATGAAACTGATACAAGCTATGATGTAAAAAAATTAAAATTGTCAAATGTAGGTGATTGTGAGCAGGATGGAGACGCTGTAAATAAGAAAATATTTGATATAGTACACAAGAAATGGACTACAGAATATGAAAAACATATGGAAAGGTTTGGTGCAGCTTTATTTAATTATATCCATCGGGCTTCAGGAAGAGCTGTAGCTTCAGATGTTGACAGCCACAATTATTTAGACTGGAAAAAGATACACAATCCAGAAAAACCTAATCAATTAGATAAACCGTCTGAGCCTTCTAAAGTCAAGACATTAGGAAAGGGGGATAAAGTGAATGTGATTAATGAACCAACAGAAAACGATGAAGATTATATAAGAGAAAAAAGAATTTAAATACCCATGATAAGGGATAAAGCATCAGTCATATTCGAGAGATAATACAGAGAGGATGAGGGAATCCAATATTACTGCGTGGAGTTTAATATCTCAAGAGCCGAGATTTCCCCAAGGAGTGCTGACAGATGGTTTTGTTCAACGGTTTGATAGATATATGGATTGGGAACAACTTTCCATACACTACCTCTTCACAATGACTATGTTAAGAATTTATTTTCACAGAGTTAACTGGATTCATATTTTACAAAGACAACAGTTTTCAGAAGACTTCCTTGTAGAGATGACATCAAATTTTAATAACTGTTGGGAAGTAATAAGTAAATATCAAAATCTCTCTGAAAATTACATTGACAATTTTAAAGATAAACTAGACTGGAATGTGTTATTTAATTACCAACGATTAAGTGGCAAGTTTCTAAGGGAACATGACAACTATTTAGATTTTATTCATTTTACCGAAAACAACGATACCATCACCAGCGGAGAAACATTTGAAACATCTTCAATTACACCTTATTTCTATTTTTACTACTTTTATTTATTATGTCTACATTTAATTAATTAATCCATTTCTATATAATAAATGGATTTTAAACAGTATATATAATACAAGAAGCCAAGACTAATATTACATTCATTGTAAAACATTTATGGAGTGCACCTACTGATTGTAAGTTTGGCTATAAATAGTCATGCCGAGGGCTAAACGCATCAGTCATAATCGAGAGAGATTACAGAGAGGAAGGGGAATAGCATCAACAGCATTTTCTCTATTAAGTAAACCGGTTGGAGCTATAGTTAACAAGGCGATTGATTTATTACCTGTGGAATTACATTTACCTGGAGGATATCAATATTGTGGTCCTGGAACCAAATTAGAGAAACGGCTTGCTAGAGGAGATCCTGGAATAAATAAGCTTGATCAGGCCTGTAAACAGCACGATATAGCGTATTCCAAATTTGGTGATACAAAAAATAGATCAATAGCAGATAGAGCACTTTCTGAGAAAGCTTGGCAAAGAGTAAAATCTAGTGACGCGAGTATTGGTGAAAAAGCAGCGTCTTTAGCAGTAACAGCAGCAATGAAAGCAAAAACTACGTTTGGAGGAGGAAAGAGAAGAAGGCGTGGGAAAAGACCCGCTAAGAAACAAGGAGGTAATATCAGAAGAAAACGTCGATCTACTAGTGGTAAAGGTAAAAAGAAACCAACAATATGGTCAATGATAAAAAAGGGAGGAGGACTATACCTAAGACCGTATCGTGTGTATTAAATAAGAAAGAGCAATTAATAATTAAAAACAAAGAATTAACCAATGAAGAACTGATTACATATGCTTCTTGTTTGAAAATCCCATTTTTTAGAGGAGTATTTATGAAAGATGAATTACCGGTTAAAATGTGGAAAAATGAGACTGGTATAGTAAATTTGGATAATAGTGAAGGATTAGGCACTCATTGGGTGTGTTACAAGAAACTTGGTGAAACGATTTATTATTTCGACAGTTTTGGAAACCTTCCACCACCGAAAGAACTTCAACAATACTTTCGTGCGGCAGAAAATGTTTTTTACAATTATACAAGAAAACAACCTGATGATACATCCATTTGCGGTCATTTATGTTTAGACTTTTTAGCTAAAAGTGTTAGTCAACTTTAAGATGTCTTCGTATACAGTGTCATTAACCGGTAACTCATGTACTTTGCGCAGTATTCTGTTTCCAGCGCTACGTTTGCAAAAAGGAAGACTATGGGAAGCCGCATTATTGGATTTAACAACATATAACTCTATTCCAAACGTTAGTGAAGGAATTAATAACAAAATACATTATTACAAGACAAAAGATAATAAAGGAAAATATTCAGCTTTGGAAGAATTCAGTTTACCAACAGGAGCTTATGAAATTGATAATATAAATGAAGTTATACAAAAACATATGGGAAAAGAAAATATAACGATAAAAGGCAATAACAATACAATGAAAGCCGAAATTACTTCTAAGTATTATATTGATTTTGGCCAAGAACGTTCAATTGGTAGTTTATTGGGGTTTTCTAAGGAAACAAAGGTATTAGAACCTAATACAACTCATTCTGGGAATAGAACTGTGACGATCATCAAAGTAAACAGCATAGACATTACATGTAACATTATACAAGGATCCTACAGAGATGGAGAAAATCGGCATATATTACACACATTCTACCCATCAGTCGCACCGGGTTTCAAGATAGTAGAAAAGCCTCAAAACCTTGTGTACCTACCGTTAAACACCAGTTTCATTTCAGACATCGTGCTGAACATAGTGGATCAAGACGGAAACCTTATTGACTTTCGAGGAGAAGCTATTACTGTAAGAATACATATAAAATCATCCGCTTAGATAATGGGGTTATCATTTAAAAAGAGAGAGCCAACCAGCAAAGAGGTCAGTAGCTCATCAGCTGTAGAAGGATTAACAAGTGACAACATTCGTTTTCTAGAAGAAATTGGATTAAAGGTCATTAACAATGGATATACTGGATATAGCGCAGGGCCCAACATTCGACGAGACCTTATGGGAAAAGGAATATCACACACACAACCCTTACGCTTCGTCCAAATTAAACAATAACGATGAAATTAGGATTCCTATACAACAACAAGACATTTATACTCTTCCATGCGAAAGTTATTTATATATTGAAGGAAAAGTAACAAAAGCTGACGGTACTGTTGGAACCACTGTTCCGTTCATAAATAATCCTATGGCATTTTTGTTTGACGAGATTAGATATGAAATTTCAGGAGTTACAGTCGATTCAACAAAAAAGGTTGGAATTTCCAGTACATTAAAAGGATTAGCGTCTTTAACACCAAATGAGAAGAATCTGTTAGCTGTTGCAGGATGGGTTGCACCAGACAAAAGTATAATTACTCCTGACGCTTCGGGAAACTTTGATTTTTACGTACCTTTAAGATTACTTTTAGGATTTGCTGAAGATTACAGAAGAATAATAATAAATGTAAAACAAGAACTAGTTTTATTAAGGTCATCAAACGATAATGATATTATTAAAGCATCTGCTGGAACAACTGAAGCCAATTTAGACTGGAAACTAACATTAGACAAGATTGTTTGGAGAGTACCACATGTGCGACTAAATGATGAACACAGGATTACATTATTAAGAAAGTTAAAATCAGATCGAGACATTGTAATGCCATTCAGAAGCTGGGAGTTTCATGAATACCCCGTTTTACCTTCAACACAACGGCATACATGGACTGTAAAAACTTCTACTCATTTGGAAAAAGCGAGATATGTAATCTTTGGATTACAAACAAAGAAAAAAAGTATATTAACTGAAAATGCTGGTGAATTTGACCATTGTAAATTAACAAACTGTAAAGTGTTCCTGAATTCACAATTCTTTCCCTACGACAACTTTAATATCTCTTTTGATAAAAAAAGGTACAGTGTTTTATACGATATGTACGCTAGGTTCCAAAATTCATATTACGGCAAAACAAACACACCTCTACTATCTCCCGTACAGTTTGAATCGAAAGCTCCGATTGTTGTAATTGATTGCTCCAAACAAAACGAATCTGTAAAATCGTCTAGTGTTGATATAAAAATAGAAATGGAATTTCAAGAAAACGTACCTGCAAATACATCTGCGTATTGTTTAATTTTGCACGATAAAAT
Source organism: Allygus modestus (assembly GCA_963675035.1). Lineage (NCBI taxonomy): Eukaryota > Metazoa > Arthropoda > Insecta > Hemiptera > Cicadellidae > Allygus > Allygus modestus. The sequence continues at coordinate 315,446,714 of OY776112.1, forward strand.
TGTTACATACACACCGTTGACTGGTATCGTAAAGACGGTATTGTAAAACGTTGTACCACCACCGGCACCGCCACTGTCGCTAACCTATAAATAGCGGAGCAACAATGCAGGTCTTCAGTTGATCGTCTATCGTCGCATGGGCAACATCTTCTACAAAATGAGTTCTCCATCTGTTGTACAAGGTGATGCAGAGGTAGCACCGTTATTGGAACGTGATAATACTAGTGAAGAAGAAATCATCAAGGAAATAACTGCATTTTTAAAGTTTGGTAAAAGAGATAGAGAGGAGGAAAGTAATGCAGACCCATCAAAGGTAGTACCAAAGAGGAAGAAGAAAGTTGAAGAAAATATTCCTCCTCACATTTTAACTGAAGTTTTTTTGCGAATCTTTTACCCCATCTCAGCATGCATCAGTAAAAGTGTATCAGTTGGATTGATGAAGTCATTGGATTATTCCCCTACAGTAATACTACACCATGGAACAAAAAAGGTTTTATTTTCGCAAAATGCTTGGGAGTCATTTTTGAAACATGTACATTTAATAGAATGTTATTTAACTAACAGTTTGTGTGGAAGGAAAACACATATTCGACTTTTGGATTGTGACAATGAAATCGATATTGTTAAACATCGTGGACAACTACAAGTGCGAATTAGAGACTTGACTCAACATGAAAATAAGATTCTACTGTCACGTGAAGAATTCTACGTTTTAAACTACGCAACAGAACCTATTACAAGGTACATGAGACAGTTGGTATTTGCAAGCGCTATTATTAAAGAATATTTGGTCGATACTTTGGAAAAACAACCTGATAGCACCATCGTGTACGGACCTGTGGATACATCTATTTTTAATAGAATACCTCATGAAGTTTGCATGTGGAGAAAGTTAAAGGATTTTGAACCACTTGTAGAAATCGCTACAGAAGCTACAGAAGAAACAACACAGGAAGAAGAAACGGAGAAACAAGAAGAAGAAGAAAACGAAACACAAGAAGAAGAAGTTAAAAAAGACTAAAGTTTGACTTAGTAAAGAAGAACACACGTGGGGTAGGCCTATTGGGGACGGTGCCCACGTTAAATATACACCAACGCGCCTGCAACTGTACGGCCTGGTATTTAACCTACCGTGGTGTGGAAAACAGTTTAGTTGATCGCTAGGTGCCATGATGAGCGGAGGGGATGAAGAAATGAGTGTAAAGCCTTGTGTAATAGAATTTCAAGCATTTCGAAATAATGATGATAGGTTTATTATCAAGGAATTAGTAATTTTAGACTTGCTTACATTTGTAGCCTACCCATTCACGTTTGATGCTCCTTTTTCTTTTAACAAACTTAACACCAAAGCAAAAAGTACAAACAAATGGATAACAAACTACTTTCATCACATACATTGGTATGAAGGATTTATAAGCTACAGTAATCTGCACAGTATTATGTTTAACTTTTGCAAACAATATTCACATATATACACAAGAGGATTAGAAAAAAAGAACTGGATACAAAAGTACACGCACGGTGATGTTTTCGATATAACTATCAGTAAGGACTTTAACATTAATCTCGGTAATATTTGTGTCGCTGCAAAAGATCTTAAACACGGTCAAACAAACTGTGCATTGTACAACGCGTATCGTTTGGCTGCTTACTTGAAACAAACGCAGGAATGTGGTGGGGGTAGCGGAGAACAGAAATGTGGTGGGGGTAGCGGGGCCTATAAATACGAGGAGACAGCACCGCTCCAGCACGAGTATTATTCGAGACTCCGAAGAGGCAACATCACAGAAGACACCACAACCACCACTGACGAAGATGGCATCACAACAGTTTCTACAAACACTGGTTGATCAATTCAACACTCATTCAAAATCCGACCTTCTGCTAACTAAAAAGTGTTCAGAATTAAAAGAACAAAAACACTACATTATTCATAACATCAAGAAAGTGGAAACCACACATGGAGAAGCAATTCTAGTTTCATTGAGCGAAGGACCTTTCACTCCAGGAGATGAGCCGAAGTTTCAAGTATTTCTTCCAAAACGATTTGTTCAACTGCTACAAAATGAAGATTTGCGAGATATTCAACCGGGGACGTTGTATTTGGTATCACACGGTGTAAGCGGCAACAACTCGACGGAACTCACTCTGCACATCACGCATCCTTGTACATAATGTCTTTGTTTGTATTTTTCTGTTTGTATTTCTAGTCATCAATGTTAGACTTAAGCTTATTGTATTGTAAGATGTTTGTTTAATAAAGAAAATATATAAAAAAAAAAAAAAAAAAAGAAATAAAACAGCAACACAGCAGTATATTATTTTATATACTGCTGTGTTGCTTTTTTTTAAATTTCAAATGGATGACCTTGAACTTTCATTCAGGGTTAACTTATGAAGAGGTATAAAAGAGAGGGAGCAGTGAAGTTAGTCTCAGTCTTGTCTAACACACGCTGCAGCTAACATGTCGGTGCCACCTATGAACAATTTATTTTTCGATAACAATTTGAAGACATATTGTTGCGAGTTACAATGTTTTAAAATACCAGGCGATCAAGTTGACGGGAAAGCTTGTCGTAAGTGCAAGTGTTTCAGCTATTGCATATGTAGATGTAAAACGTATCAAATGAACCGACAAGATAAAATACAAGAATTACGCCGAAGGATTGCATTACTGTGGCGGCGAATGTAGTAGCAACCATCTGCCTCGCACCACCTGCTGCCTGCCATCTGCTGTCCGCCATCTTCTCCGCCCCACCACACTTTTACCCCCACCATTTCGTTTCATACCAGAACGCTAGCTAGCGAATAGTCAGTACACCTCCGGCTCTCGACTGGTGAACATCGAGTGCTCTTCACAAACGTAAAACATTATATTAAAATGTCCATTAAAATTAGGTGTATTCATTATGACTCTATTCATCTTGCGACTTACCAAGACCTCGAGGTGTTTAGTGAAGAGTTAAGACTTCTTATTGCGTCCGGTTACGATTTATCTTTGGAACTTTACGCATCAAAAAACAACATGGACTCTGCGCAGGGAACGAAATATCTACCGTCTTTCTTCAGAAAGCAAAGTGATGGCCGCAACTCGTCCGGATCAACAACATCGATGACAACGAACAACGGGGAACTATTGTAAACATGAATTATTGTAAATAAAGTAATATTTGTAATATGAATTATTGTAAATAAAATAATATTTGTAATTGTTCTACCTCGTACTCGTATCATTCGATTGCTTCATTCGATTGTTTTCATTCGATATTTTATCGAATGACAACTATCGAATCACAATCGTTTTACGAGTGCGAGGTAGATTTTTTTAAAAAAACTTCACCGTGACCTTGAACTTTGAACTTTTACTCATTTCGTCACAAAACCGCCTACGTCACTGGCTCAGCCTCAGATGACGTCTTTCATGACTCAGCGCATCCGGTCACTCACCGGATGTGACGTCACTTCCGGCGCAAAACCTACAAACCCACACTACTCCCCCCCTCAAGCTCAGAAATGTTTGTTATAAACTGTATAAAAATAGTGTAGTTATGTAATTTCCATCTGGTTGAATGTGTTGCGGTTAATTCTTTATCGCCAATCAAATTTATGCATTGTCTACCATAGGTTATTTTTCTACACGGTCTGTATGCATACTAAAGTTGTGGAACCAAGCGTAAACAGTTAGTGGGGATGATAATTTCGTTCTGATTTCTGATAACGCCTGACCGTTGGCTGCACTGACGCAAGGATGCGACTGCCCTTACACCCTGCCTCCTTTTTTACCCGCGAAACCACTTGAGGGTGGGTGCCAGCAAACGTCAAGATTATAATTAGGTAGTTATCAGAAGATCTCAGATACAACAGCGGTAGCTCGAGTGAGCGGGGCGGCGAGGTGCAGGCAGAGTGGTGCGTACGTCACGTTACCATGGCAATGGGAGTTTGACCACGCATCCACTGTGTCCACGTGATATTATTAGTTACCCATCACACCCTTACACTGCGCATGAACGCTTTTCTGCCCTTTCTGTCTTAGTTCATTTCATTTTAGTGTATGTGGGGTGACTGTTATTTTTATAATTGATTACTATTACAAATATTACCCGTAACAATACAAATCTGGCGAGGAGTTTCCACCATTAAGTTCGCCCCCCCCCCCCCGACTCTAAACCTGGATCCGCCACTGCCTGGAACCGACTGGACTGAAACTTTACACATAGGTAGGTCTTGAACCCATGCAACACATTAGGTCTATTCACTTCCTTAAAATCCCCTCGGGCTATGCCCCGTGAACGTCATAAGTTTCAATGTTTTCATTTCAGAAGAAAGTAAACAATCAGAAACTGTAATGCGAACAGCTGAGGACACATCCATTTGACAGCTTAAAGAGCAGAAGCAAGAACAGCTGTTTAAAGCTAACTAAAAATCCAAATTGAATTGATTATAGAACGGGTAAAGAAAACACCTGTTCGAAGAACGGGTACATCAGCTAGTAATGTTATGAAATACCCTCGTCGCAGCCAACCTGCAAACCTGGTATTAATAAATTGTGCATTTCCAATTTCTTAATACCACATAAAGCCGCATACCAAGTTTCATAAAAAAATATTCACAAATAAGTGATAAATACAATTTTAATTATTCTCATAAGAATAACATTAGGGATGAGTACGCAGGTTCACTGCAACAAGGAACACAAAATAATGAGTTTTTATGCAGATATCAATAGAACTCATCTAAATAAAGTTACATACCAAGTTTCATTCATATACATTTATAAATAAGCTATATATAACATTTTAATTATTCTCCATAAGAATAGCATGGGGACCGAGGACCTAGGTTTGCTGCTACGGGAACAATTAGTGAAAATGTTTTGTTGTGCAAACAACAACAAACCACAACCAGATGAAGCCATATACCAAGTTTCGTCAGTTTATATTCATAAATAAGCGAGATATAAAATTTATTTGTCTCCATAAGAATAGCATTAGGCAACGTACTAGACATTGAGCTGTATTTAGCACTGATCAAAATACCAAATTGTTTGTTTTTTACTTTCTCCCCCTATACATAGTATATGGAGAAAGTATTGTTTTCGTAAAAAATTTCGAATTTGAGTTGTTAGTGGAAATATTTGTTTTGGTGCTCCCTGAACCCAAAAAAGTGGTTTTTACGTGATGTCTGTCTGTGTGTGTGTGTGTGTGTGTGTGTGTGTGTGTGTCCGTATGTGTGTGTGTGTGTCTGTGTGGATGTGTACAGAGCTAGAGCCCTAACCTATGGGCCGATTTTTATGAAATTTGGTATGTAGGTACTAATCCACGATATCTCCAGGCATTTTTTTCATTTTTTTGAATTTTTGATTTTTAAGGGTAATTATCCCCCAAAAACCGCCAAAAAACATGAAAAATCCAAATTTCTCAAAAACGGCTCTAACGATTTTTATTAAACTTTCGTGGTTTGTAGAACTTTAGGTTTCCAACAAAATGACACCACCCGCATTTCTGGAAAAATTCGGGTTCAGAAATTACAGGACTTAAAACATCAAAAATTCAGTTTTTTGGATTTTTCATAAAAAATCATAAATGTTAAAAAAGATTACTATTCACCATTAAAAAGAGCTCAAAAAACTAAATAAATTAGTATTTTAAATTACTATTCTACGATTGCTAGTTGCGGAGAAAATTGAAATTTTCATTTAGCGGTAAACACAGTACGTTGTCCAATGTTATTCTTATGGGGAATACAAAAATAACTATTTCTCTCTTATTTACTGATCAATTTCATTAAAATTTGATATGCAGGACAAGTTAGCATTGACCAACAGATGATGTTCGAAATGTGTTGCTATTTAACCCTGGGGGGCAAGGGGGCATTTCCCCTCTCAAAACTACTGTGTGTAGCAACGGACTCTATAGTGCCTCCAAAAAAGCAATTTGGGTGGATATTTCTGAAAACAACTATTTTAGACAATTTTCTGTACATTTATCTATACTTCATATTCTATATTTAGTAAATAACAAATATGTTTGTCATTAATGTTTGGCTAAAAGGGAGAAAGTATGTGTCAGTTTCCTGATACCGTTTATTTAAGCTGAATTCAATGGTATAACTAAATATTTTATTTAAATAAAAATTGCATGTGAAAACCCCAAAAAACCTATTTTGGGGGTACAAAACCCTTCTTCGGATGCTACAATTTGACTGGTTTTCGAACTCGTTCAAATAAATGCTACTGTACACGTCTGTACCAAATGTCATCAAGATCGGACCTTTTTTACGAGAGTTATCGTGCTTACGGACACATAAATAAATATATATATATATATATATATATATACATACATTTATTCATATATATAAATTTGAACGAATGGTGTTTTTGGCAACTGGGGGCCTCAAAATGAAAAGTTATCATGGTCCCCTATGGGGGAAATTCGCTGAAAGAGGTGGTTTCTGTCTGTCTGTCTTATGTTCCGGGTAAACGCAAAAACTTCTGAACCAACTGGGCTGAAACTTTACACTAAGGTTGATCTTGAACCCATGCAACATTTCCTTAAAATCCCCTCGGGCTACACCCCGTAAACGTCCTAAGTTTCAATGTTTACATTTCAGAAGAAAGTAAACATTCAGAAACTGTAATGTGAACAGCTGTGGACACATTTGACAGCTTAAAGAGCAGAAGCAAGAACAGCAGTTTCAAGCTAACTAAAATGCAAATTGCATTGACTATAGAACGGGTAAAGAAAACACCTGTGCGAAGAACGGGTACATCAGCTAGTATTTAATAAATTATTGGATATTTTAATAAGTAGCATTTTGCACAGCTTCAATCTAACTAAAACCCAGATAAAAACGTTTGTAAGAAAAACTTGTAATTATTTACAAAACAAACAATATATAATTTTGTCAACAGTACATATTTATTTTAAAACTCATACTTTATATAAAAATATGTTTTAACGAATTTCCTCTATAGGGAACTATAGGGAAGAAGCTATTACCGTATTCGGCATGGTAAGACCTAGGCCCGGGATCATGATAACTTTTCGTTTTGAGGTACCCAGATGTAAAAAACACAATTCGTTCAAAACTGTATATATATAGGCAGAGGCTACGTACACGTCCGACGTGAGCCGCTACTGTTCACGTCGGTTCCAAATTATGCACCGTACGTTACTTTTCCTGTGATTTTTAAAATAAAGTGAGAGCCAGAGAACCTCCTAACCTAACCTAACGTAACGTAGCGTAACCCAACCTAACCTAAGCGGTGGCGAAGTGAATTTGCCCGTAGTCACTTCGATATATATATATTTTTTTTTACATGTATATATATATGTGTGTGTGTGTGTGTGTGTATGTCCGTGAGCACGATAACTCTCGTAAATATAATCCAATTTTCACGAAATTTGGTATAAACGTGTAAAGCAGCATTTATGACTTTAAGTTCGAAAAACAGACAGATCGACCTATCCAAAGGGGTATTTTGAGGGGGGGGTTTGTACCCCAAAAATGTTTTTTTTTGAGTTTTTTACAAATAATTATTGAAAAAGTCAAACTTTAGTTTTCCCCATTGGAATCATCTTAAAAAGACGCACAATTTGGTGTTTTGATCATTGCTCTACGTTAAATGGTTACTGATAAATTGAAAGTGCTAAACACAGTACGTTGTCCTATGTTATTTTTATGGAGAATAAGAAAAATTGTATATCTCGCTTATTTATCAACTTATGCTGATGAAACTTGGGATATTGCTTCATATCGTTGTGGTCTATTAATATTTGCACTAAAAAACATTTTTTGGCCAATAGTTCCCGTAGCAGCAAACCTGCGTATTCAGCCCCCATGTTATTCTTATGAAGAATAAGTAACGTGTTATCTCCCTTAATTATGCACATAAATTAATAAAATTTGGTATGTGGCTTTACCTACTTGAGTTGTATTGATATTTGTATAACACCCCATTTTTTGTGTTAATTGCTTCAGCAAACCTGCATACTCAGCCGCCATGTTATTCTTATGGAGAATAATTAAAATGTCATAAATCGTTTATTTATGAATGTATATTGATGAAACCTGATATGTGGCTTTTTGTGGTATTAAGATACATATATGTGCATTGGAAATTCTCTGAGTACGCAGGTTTGCTGCTACAGGGGGTATTATACATAACAATATATTTGTATGTATGTTTTTATATGTACCTTTTTTACTTTAAAACTTATACTTTATATAAATACACCCGTCGCAGCAAACCTGCATATTCAGCGAATTTCCAATGAATATATAACATAACACATTAAAACACTTAACAGGATTCATAAGAAATGTATTCACAAACAAGCGATATTTAAAATATTAATTATTCTCCATAAGAATAACATTGGGGATGAGTACGCAGATTTGCTGCAACAAGGCACACAAAATAATGGGTTTTTTATGCAAATATCAATAGAACTCATCTTAGTGAAGTCACATACCAAGTTCCATCCATATACATTCATAAATAAGCGATATATAACATTTTAAGTATTTTCCATAAGAATAACATGGGGACCAAGTACCTAGGTTTGCTGCTACAGGAACCATAGGTGAAAAATTTTGTATGTGCAAACAACAATAAACCACAACCAGATCATGCCATATACCAAATTTCGCCAGTTTATGTTCATAAATAATCGAAATATACAATTTTTATTTTTCTCCATAAGAATAACATTAGACAACGTACTGTGTTTAGCACTTTCAATATCTCGGTAACCAATTAACGTATAGCAATGATCAAAATACCAAATTGTTTGTTTTTTTAAGCTGAATTCAATGGTATAAATTAAAATTTGATTTAATTTAAAATTAAATGTGAAAACCCCAACAAACACATTTTTGGGGTACAAACCCCCCCAAAACCCCCCTTCAGATGGTGCGATTCATCTGGTTTTCGAACTCGTTCAAATAAATGGTACTTTACACATTTGTGCCAAATTTCATTAAGATCGGACCTTTTTTACGAGAGTTATCGTGCTTACGGACACACACACACACACACACACACACACACACACATATATATATATATATATATATATATATATATATATATATATATATATATATATAAATTTGAACGAATGGTGTTTTTGGCATCTGGGGACCTCAAAATGAAAAGTTATCATGGTCTCGGGCTTAAGTCTTACCATGAGACCTACGGCAATAGCTTCTTCCCTATAGGGGAAATTCGCTAAAACATATTTTTATATCAGTAAACATATTTTTATATCAAGTATGAGTTTTAAAATAAAAAAGGTGCTGCTAAAATACAAACATTTATAATATTATTTTTTAATTTAAAAAGGTATCGTGATGATTCGTCAATATGTCTAACGACAAAAATGAGGGTTGCTCTGTTCACTTTGTTTCATGGTAAAAATTTCCGTTCACCAAAACAAATTGAGATTTTGAATGTTTTGGTTGGGGGATTAAGACTTCCTGTCCCGATTTTCCCCGCTGTATTTTACCATTGGACCTCTTGCAGGTGCTTCGTTCCTTAGCACCACAAAATGTAAATATGGTACCACAGAAAGTACCATACTCCAATAAAAAGGTGCCGATTTTTGGCTGCATTTGCAATGCTAAAAAGCCTAAAATTAGTTAGTACAATAACTTACAATAAAATATTACTGATTAAACCAATAAGAAACGTAGTCCCCAGCTGCAATAGGTTCTCTTTCCAAGCCAAACTGCCACCGACTGGCTGGGGGTAGCTTACCTATTGGTGAGAGCGATCACTTAATAACCTATAACCTTATATAGGGTTTGCCAGATCGATCCTGAGCCAAATCTGAACATACAACAATGATACAACATACTCGTATTAAAAAAAGTATTGCTTTGACAAATTATAATGTGGCACCATCATTCAAAACAAATCATTCCATTACGTTTATTTACTAGCAATTTAAAGCCGTATATACTGTCATTTGTCTTGGTGTACCTATAGAGTTCTTTTTCCACCCACTAAGACTACATAGACCCACTATAGACCTACATAAATTCATATTCATACAAAGATTCGATACTGGACCCAGCTGTTATTTGCCATCGGGGTATTACTTTATAAGAACCGGTCGAATCTGGATAGTAACAAGACCAGAGTTTGGACCACTACTCAAACATTCTAATAGCATAAACACACACCAAACAAAATTAGGACCAGAGAAGTAAAAGCTGGGTGGAAGGCAAACAAATGCGGCAAATCATAGGAGGTTTTCACCACGGTAAAAAAATGTAATTATGGCTGTTCTCCGGGCGTAGGCCGCGGCCAGACTGGTTGGACGGGAGGCGGTGGAGCCTCACTCGTCCGGAAATGCTCGAGATAATGTTCTGTTCTGGGCCTGATTAGAGCCATCCGGTGCTCGGATGTGATCCGTTACTCGTCCGTAGAGTTGCCGTGGAGAGGCGAACCTGTATAGATTAGAGAATGCGGAGGTTTCAAGTTCACATTTAGTATCCAAAAACCCTGCAATATGTCCAATGGTAAAATAGAGCGGGGAAAATCGGGACAGGAAGACTTAATCTCCCAGCAAAATTTAAAATTTGAATTGTTATCTTTTTGGAGAACGGAAATGTTTAATCTTTGCAATTATTAAACTTCACTTTACACACGCTCCATTCAAAATGATTTCTGGTCTCTACAATAACAACAGACAAAATCGTTATTTCAATATATCATTTCGTCATTGAGCAATGTCGAATTTTTAAATAAACATAACCAGTGGCTTGAAGGGGCAAAAGCCCCTAAACCTTCTTCCAAGGAACACATGTCATTTAGTAAACAAAGTACTCGCTTAATCACATGTTTTAATGTAAACAAAGCAGACGTTTTTGAATCCCCATGCTTTTCTTATGGGGGATGTTTTACGTTATTTTTCGTTTACTGGTAACATTTTGGAAATACTGCTATTTTTCCATAGTCCCTGGGATCAAGACCTTTAATTTGAGCCGTCTCCCACCATCCTGAAATTTGCCAAACTCCCCCAATTTTTACTTAAAAATTTCGCTTACAGAATTATATATCCTATACTCTAATATGAGTAAGGTTTGCTTGCTTGCTTGCGACACGGATCTCAAAAACGGCTCCAACGATTTCCTTCAAATTTTCGAAATACTGATTTCTGGGATAAAAATAAGTTCTAGACAGGCCTCATCCCCAGAAAAAATCAAATAATTAAAAAAAAACTAAAATTAAAAGTTAAAAAATTAACATTGGGCTTATGGAGTTTCAAATCAAAACAAAAGAATTGTAACAGCTGTTCATAATCAACCAGGGAACTGTCAAAGTAATACTCATGTTGTATATGATTATTAACATGTGGTTTTCTGAGAGCAGAGATTAAAAGATTTGAGTGAATATTACATAAATAGAGTAGTAAAACAGGACATTCAAAGGGACATTGAGCTATAAATAACAACTGGAGTGACCTTAAAAATGTATAAAAGAGGCAAATGAGTTATACAAATCTGATTATCAGAAGGGGGAAGTGGTGAAAAAGTCATCTAAACAAACTGACTGCCCTTCCCCCGAGCAAAGCTCGGCCCCCCAGGTACTCCTATACTCTAAAATGAGTAAGGTTTGCTTGCTTGCGACACAGAACTCAAAAACGGCTCCAACGATTTCCTTCAAATGTTCGAAATAACTAATTTCTGGGATAAAAATAAGTTCTAGACAGGCCTCATCCCCAGGAAAAATCAAATAATGTAAAAAATACCCCCGTCGCAGCAAATCTGCGTACTCAGCGAATTTCCAATGCATGTATATGTGACTCACTACTACATAGAGCTACTTACCAAGTTTCACAAAAATACATCCATAAATAAGTGATATAGAGCATTTTATTTATTCTCCATAAGAACAACATTAGGGTTGAGGACGCAGGTTTGCTGCAACGAGGAAGATAAATAATATTTTTTTGCAATTATCAATATAACTGAACCAGGTGAAGCTATATACCAAGTTTTATTAATTTAGATTAATAATTAAGGGAGATATACAACTTTACTTATTCTCCATATGAATAACATGGGGGCCGAGTATGCAGGTTTGCTGCTATGGGGACTATAAACAAAAAACTTGTTTTTTATGCTAATATCAATACACCACAACTAGTTGAAGCCTTTTATTACCATACTAACTTCTATTAATAAATTAAGTTATATATCCTTAAAGAGGATATCTTTTAAGTACAAAACAGAAACATAATTAACAAACTTTATTCAATTTAGGTACAATTCAAAACAAACAACAAAGACAACTCAATGATCAAATAAAAAGTATATAAATAATGCTCCGGTGCTCAACAAATTAGGTAGATAACTTATACTTAATAAGGTTCTTATTCAGGGAGGGGTTCTTTGCCAAGGCATACTAGTATATTAATCCTTTTATTCAAATTCGGCAAAATAAAAATAAAAAATTAATTTAGTTATTGTAAGTTACTTCAATATATTATTATGGTAAAGTCGGTTACCAAGATATGTGCAATGTCCATGTGGTCAAATTTAATAACCAAAAATAATGTCCCTGGAGATATTCTTGGGTTTAGTAATTTAGAAAAACAACTTTAAAACATAAATTTAGTTCTTTCTAACAGGTTAATTAAATCATTTAATGGATGCAATTAGATAAAAATTATAATAAATGTGGAGCTCTGAGTTAAATGTCCATCTTCTTTCAAAATTTCCCAACAATAGCCTTCTTGTTTAACTTTGTCTTCCAGATGTTGGTGTATTATTGAGCACAGCACTTTAGATTTACTTTCTCAACTTGGATTTGGATACTATATGCAGTACACCTGATAACCGTGATTCACGTTAAATGTTATTACCTTTATTCCAAAATAGGTTAAATTTAAAATAAAATATAAACTAAAGTTAAATTAAATACTTGAATTTCGCGCTATGAGAGAAAATAACTTTCTTACACTATTCTTATATAACTAATATATTACAAACATTCATACTTTTGCCATGTTAAAATAATATTAAAATCAGTTTTCCTTTTATTTAAATATTCAATAATTATTATCTAAATTAAATATACAAGATGCATTATAAATAAAAAATATCCCATCTGGCCATAAATTAGCAATAAGGTTCATTACATCAGTTTGTTTTAACAGTTTATTTGACTCTACCTACACCATAGTTTTAGTTGCTCAGTTGAACTCTAACCTTCTGCTTTGGGCCCTAGTACAGTGTTTACATTTTCAACAGCCAACAAGCTGATCCTTTTCAATACTTTATTTCTTTGCAAGTAATATAGTTTAGGCCCCCATATACAAATTTGGTTATTAAATTCGTCCTTGATATATCTAGATTTGAATTTTGTATAACAGTATGCTTCAATTCTTCATTATAACTGTTTAGTTGATTGAAACGCCTGAGATTTTTTGATATTTGTATAAAAAGCCATAATTTTTGTTCCTTGTTGCAGCAAACCTGCGTACTCAGCCCCCATGTTCTTATAGAGGATAATTAAAATTGTATAAATTTCTTATTTATCAATGGATACGGATGAAACTTGGTATGTGGCTTCACCTGGTTGTGGTCTGTTGATACTTGCATTATACCCCCGTAGCAGCAAACCTGCATACTCAGCGGATTTCCAATGCATATTAATTTATCTTAATACCACATAAAGCGACATACCAAGTTTCATCAATATACATTTATAAATTAGCGATTTATGACATTTTAATTATTCTCCATAAGAATAACATGGCGGCTGAGTATGCAGGTTTGCTGAAATAAGGAACACTAAAAATGGGCTTTTATACAAATGTCAATATAACTCAACTAGGTAAAGCCACATACCAAGTTCTATTAATTTATGTTCTTAATTAAAGGAGATAACACGTTAATTATTCTCCATAAGAATAACATGGGGGCTGAATACGCAGGTTTGATGCTACGGGAACTATAGGCCAAAAAATGTTTTTTAGTGCAAATATTAATAGACCACAACGATATGAAGCAATATCCCAAGTTTCATCAGCATAAGTTGATAAATAAGCGAGATATACAATTTTTCTTATCCTCCATAAGAATAACATTGGACAACGTAATGTGTTTAGCACTTTCAATATCTCAGTAACCAATTGACGTAGAGCAATGATGAAAACATGAAATTGTGCGTATTTTTAAGCTGATTCCAGTGGAAAAAAATAAAATTTTACTTTTTCAAAAATTGTATGTAAAAAACTCAAAAAACCCATTTTTGGGGTACAAAACCCCCCCAAAATACCCCTTCGGGATAGGTCGATCCGTCTGGTTTTCGAACTTTAAGTCATAAATGCTGCTTTACACGTTTGTACCAAATTTCATCAAAATCTGACCTTTTTTACGAGAGTTATCGCACCCACGGACACATATTATATATATATAATATGGCCACGGACTGTATATATATATATATATATATATATACAGTTTCGAACGAATGGTGTTTTTGGGGTCTGGGGACCTCAAAACGAAAAGTTATCATGGTCCCGGGCCTAGGTCTTACCATGCCGACTACGGTAATAGCTTCTTCCCTATAGGGGAAATTCGCTAAAAACTTAATATTTTCTGTTTCTTGCTGCAGCAAACCTGAGTACTCAATCCCCATGTTATTCTTATAGAGAAAAATTAAAATTTATTATACGGCTCATTTTTAGCGAATTTCCCCTATAGGGAATTAGCGAATTTCCCCTATAGGGAATAAGCTATTACCTTAGTCGGCATGGTAAGACCTAGGCCCGGGACCATGATAACTTTTCGTATTGAGGTCCCCAGACCCCAAAAACACAATTCGTTCAAAACTGTATATATATATATATATATATATATATATATGTGTGTGTCCGTGGGTGCGATAACTCTCGTAAAAATAATCCGATTTTGACGAAATTTGGTATACGCGTGTAAAGCAGCATTTATGACTTTAAGTTCGAAAACCAAACAGATCGGACTATCCGAAGGGGTATTTTGGGGGGGTTTTGTACCCCAAAAATGTTTTTTTTTTCAGTTTTCTACATATAATTTTTGAAAAAGTCAAATTTTAGTTTCTTCCATTGGAATCAGCTTAAAAAGACGCACAGTTTGGTGTTTTGACCATTGCTGTACGTCAAATGGTTACAGAGATATTGAAAGTGCTAAACACAGTACGTTGTCCAATGCTATTCTTATGGAGGATAAGAAAAAAATTATAGCTCGGATAATTTATGATCGTATTCTAACAAAACTTGGTATCTTTCATCTGGTTGTGGTCTATTGTTATTTTCACAAAAAACCCGATTTTTACCAATAATTCCCGTAGCAGCAAACCTGCGTCCTCAGCCCCCATGTTATTCTTATGGGGAATAAGTAAAATGTAATGTATCCCTTAATTATGAATATAAATTAATAAAACTTGGAATGTTGGTTCACCTAGTTGAGTTCTATTGATATTTACATAAAAACCCATTTTTTGTGTTCCTTATTGCAGCAAACCTGCGTACTCATCTCCCATGTTATTCTTATGGAGAATAATCAAAATGGCATATATCGCTTATTTATGAACTTATATTGATGAAACTTGGTATGTGGCTTCACCTAGTTGAGCAGTATTGATATTTACACGAAACCCTATATTTGTTGTTTTTTGTAGCAGCAAACCTGCGTTCTCATCCCCAATGTTATTGTTATAGAGAATAATTCAAATCTGATATATCGCTTATTTTTGAATATATTTTTATGAAACTTGGTATGCGGCTTTATGTGGTATTAAGACTTATATTTTGCATTGGAAATTCGCTGAGTACTCAGGTTTGCTGTGACGGGGGTATTTAATATGTATCTATGAAACTTGGTAAGTGACTGTATATATATATATATATATATATATATATATATATATATATATATACATTAGAAATTCGCTGAATATGCAGGTTTGCTGCAACGGGGGTATTGTATTACTAAACACGCAGATGTTCGTGTTTGCAGTCTCTTACGTTAACAAAAATATCTCATCAACTATTTATCCTAAAACGATAAAACGAAAACCATTTTAAAGTTAAAGTTATTCTCTTTAATGTGTGCCATTAACAAATTTTGCCCATTTCTCTTTCTTCCACCAGAAAAGTTTACTTAAAGTTGGATATCAAAATTGTGTGAAATTCACTTTTTAGACATTTTATTCTCATGGAAAGAGTCCTATATATAGCTTGGTATTTTTTATGGAGAAGGTTATACATCAGAACTGTTACCCCAAAAAATATAATTTGTAAAACTCTTTTCCTTTGTTTTTATAAATGTTTAAAAATTTAATTTTTCTAACCTCTGAGTTTTTTTCCCACCTCTGTATCTCTTATGGGGCTGATGAAAAAATTCTGAAATTTGTACAGGTTGTATTCTTTTTGTTGTCAATACATAAACATAATAAACGGTATCAGGAAACTGACACATACTTTCTCCCTTTTAGCCCAACTTTAATGAATAAATTAATTTTTATTTACTAAATATAGAATACTAAGCACGGTCAAATGTACAGAAAATCTTGTAAACAAGTTGTTTTAAAAAACATCCACCCAAATCCCTGCTTTGGAGGCACTACAGAATCCATTGCTGCACTCGTGGTTTTAAGAGGGGAAATGCTCCCTATTCCCCCCAGGGTTATTAAGGGGCAACATATTTCGAATTTCCTCTGTTGGTCAATACTAACTTGACAAGCATATCAAGTTTGAATGAAATTGATCAGTAAATAAGAGAGAAATAGTATTTTTTTATTCCCCATAAGAATAACATGGGTACAACGTACTGCGTTTACCGCAAAATGAAAATTTCAATTTTCTCCAAAACCAGCAACCGTAGAAAAGTAATTCAAAATACTAAATTATTTAGTTTTTTGAGCTCTTTTTAATGGTGAATAGTAATATTTTTTATATTTACGTCTTTTTATGAAAAATCCAAAAAAACTGAATTTTTGATGTTTTAAGTCCTGTAATTTCTGAACCGGAATTTTTACAGGAATGCGGGTAGTGTCATTTTGTTGTAAAACTAAAGTTCTACAAATGACTAAAGTTTAATCAAAATCGTTAGAGCCGTTTTTGAGAAATTTGGATTTTTCATGTTTTTTGGCGGTTTTTGGGGGATAATTACCCTTAAAAATCAAAAATTCAAAAAAATGAAAAAAACACCTGGAGATATTGTGGATTAGTACCTACATACCAAATTTCATAAGAATCGGCCCATTGGTTAGGGCTCTAGCTCTGTACACATCCACACAGACAGACACACACACACACACACACACACACACACACACACACACACACAGACATACATCACATAAAAACCACTTTTTTGGGTTCAGGGAGCACCAAAACGAATATTTCCACTAACAACTCAAATTCGAAAATTTTGACGAAAACAATACTTTCTCCATATACTATGTATAAGGGGAGAAAGTAAAGATTCATCTTGTATATTGGGGTAATATTAAAGTTGTGCATTTCTAAAAATCAAGAAAAAGTTCCATGGGAGACAGTAGTTTATGTATGCTTCCATGACTGATTGTTGAGGTATTGGTGGTTTTGTTTGGACCTTTGAAGCTCGTAAAGAGCTCAAAGTTGTTTAATTCAACTGTAGGGTATCAATTTTTTAAATAAAATAAGCATTAACATGATTTGCATACCATTTTTAATATCATTTTAGACTACGAACAATTAATTAGTCAATATCAATGTGTATAGGTACTATTAAGGTTCTGATATGGCCTACTTCAAACAACTTCAGAAGCTGATTTCTAAGACAATAAAAAGGAAAAAATTCATTTAAAGGTGTCCTAAAATGCTTAGTTTTTCTTTCCATCTGGAAGAATGAGAAATAGACAACATTTGTTAATGACTTAAATTAAAGAGAGGAACTTTAATTTTAAAATGGTTTTCGTTTGATCTTTTTAGGATAAATGGTTTATGATACTTTTGTTGACGTAAAAGACTGCAAACACAAAAATCGGCGTGTTTGGGAACACAAAAATGGCCACCACACTTAAACGAGATAAGATACAAAATTTAAAAATGGTTTTAAACTCCTCAAATACAATAGAAACAACAGGGAAAATAGCAATTTTTTCAAAAATGGCCAGGCAACCAGCCCTGGACCACTTGATATGGATTGACCCCTAGAGACAAGGCTATCTTGTACTATGCGTGCTCCATTTTCACACGTTACGCGTTTTTTATTATTTATTGTATCGAAACATTCCAATTAAAATAAATATAAATATAATTATTCATAAGTAAATGTGAATTTACTTGTTTTGTTATTTTCTGTCCTATTATTATAAAATGGCTTCCGATAAATTAAAATACACACGCATAGTTATTTTAAATCGTATTTAAATTCTTAGAAACAGTTGCCTAAATGTTTTGGTGATTTAATTATGCTTGATAGCAAGTAATGCAAAAAAGAGCAAAAGCTAGAATATAAAACGAATTAGATGTACTCAATACTTCTTTATAGCATGCAATGCAAATTTATACTTAACAGCGAGCGTGCAGTGCATAGCGCCGCTGTTGTGGGCCCAGATATCAGAGGAGAGATACAAGATACAAGATGCTAAGGGCAAGGAGCAGGTGTAGTAAGGTGCATAGAATAGTAGGGGAGGGGCTACATTACATTGTGTTATGTTTCAAACATAACACAATAGGAACTGTGATCGTAAGCGAAGCCGCGACGGGCTACTATTTTCTATTTATCATTCTATATTCAATTCTAATATGGACTAAATAGTATCACTACTGGCTGTCAAACCCTCAGTTTTTCCCAAGGTTTACCCCAGTCCAGCCGTGCAGACTACGACTGCGACTGCACGACGGAGCCCACTCGCAGCTGCACCACCGACGTGTAGTCGTAGCCCTGCAAACCAGGTAAACCGAGAGCCCTTGAAAGTTTTAGTTCACCGTCGTGTTGTCGCTTTATCAGAGGACTGGATCCCCTCTTAAGAGTTAGAGCACCGTCGTGTTATCGCTTTACCAGAGGACTGGAGCCCCTCTTAAGAGTTAGCGCACCGTCGTGTTATCTCTTTACCAGGGGACTGGAGCCCCTCTTAAGAGTTATAACACCGCCGTGTTACCTCTTTACCGGGGACTGGAGCCCCTCTTAAGAGTTAGCGCACCGTCGTGTTGTCGCTTAGCCAGAGGAATGGAGCCCCTCTTAAGAGTTAGATCACCGTCGTGTTGTCGCTTTGCCAGAGGACTGAAGCCCCTATTAAGAGGTAGTGCACCGTCGTGTTGTCGCTTTACCAGAGGACCGGAGCCCCTCTTAAAAGGGAGCTCCAATCACAACACGTTTTTCGTTTATACCTGCTGCCCCCATAAGACCAATGTTAACTTTCAAAGCCCGTCCTTCATCGACAACTTCGGAAAACCCGTTCAGTTGGGCTTTAAAAGTTCAAATTGGCCTTATGGAAAAACATAGACGTAATTCGGGGGTGGCAAGGGGGACAGTCGTCCCCCCCTCAATAATTTGAAGCACATATTATTGTAATATACGAAAAGTCACAATAATCACGATCACGACCATGTTTGCCCCTCCAATCAAAATACTGAAATTACGCTTATAAGGAGTTATTAAGATTAAGGAGAATTATTAAGAATAAGGAGTTTGTTTAATCTATGGTAGAAACGCAAATTGTTGCTCACTGGAGCCCTCTTAAAGAGACCTCTGGAAAGGAAAGGATGTCGTTCATAAGGGTTTACCGGAAGGTTATATTAGATCAAACCGAAGACTGGGCCTACGTACTCATAACCTTATCAATGGATGATTTAATTACTTTCAGTCAGTCAATCATCTGGATGAAATGTGGATGAACAAATTTTAACATGTATATCATACTGACCCGCACAACTACATCTATTATTTAAACCACAAAATTCTATAAATATATTTTTAACCGTTTTTTAAAGTACAAAATATATTTCTGATTTTTTTATTTTGAAATTAAATTATATTAGTAATAATAACCTGAATTTATCCCACACAACTGCAAATTTTCATTGAAATCGGACCAACAGTTTTCTTACTGACCTTCTCCCAACATTTGACAAAATCTCTACTTTTAAGACCCATATCTCCCTTAATGGTAATGCGAATTATTTAATATTTATCTATTTTGTTTCCTAATTTTCATCCTGATGTGAAAAAAATAATATATTACAAATTAATTTTTTGACCAAACACCCTTAAATCACATTCCCAGGAGGTCCGGCCTTTTCCCTGGGCTGGTCCACTGAATCACTGCTGGAGCGATATGTATCTTGTATTTGGTTTACATAACACTAACAGGCTGTTAAATTAGATTTCTTGAGAAGTTTTCTCTTATTAATGACGAGGAAGGTCGGAGCGAATGTTGCTTCCACCGGTTTTCAAACACAGGTTGTATGAGCGGCGCGGCGCCGGCGTAATGGTGAGAACGGAACTTGACTTCATTAATTATCCGCTCGATAAACTCATTTCTCAATGAACTGTGCCCGTATTATTAGTAGAATATTTACAATTTTAAATAAATTAATTTCAATGTAACTACATTCAACATTTTATTTTGAGTAAGTATAACAAAATCGGACTCACAAAATAGGTAGGCCTAAAGTTAAATAGTTACAAATTGTTTTCAGTTAGTTCAAGCAAAAAATTACAAATGTGTTACTAAGGTTTTTTTACAAAGGTAGGAAAGTAATTATTGATTTTTTTCGCAAAAAAATACTGTTGTAGCATCTCCCTTGTAAAATGAGCATTATACTAGACAACACAGCTTATAACTTAAACGGAAAAAGATCCTTTTCTTAGTAGAGATATTTTTGTGTTACTGTAATTAAAAACCGAAAAAAAAACATCTTACCATAAACGTAGACTACACAACTTCTGGATCACAGTTTATACATTAATAAGCTTTGTGATCAAAGCTACATTTTATTTTTAAGGAAGTAGTTTTAGACAAAGCTTTATTTTTTACTTAGTAATGCTCTAGTAGGTCAAACGAGCTCGCACTGAGCACGCTGACGTGAAGGGAGCGAAATGTCTCATTAAATATTAAAATATGTTATATGACAAACACTTGTGCCAAATTTCATAAACATTTGTAACATTTATTTTGTATACACCTGGCCACCTGGTCATATTTTATCTGCAATGATATGATGGTAAAATTGTTAATTATAAGGTTTAAAGAGAGTTCTAGGGAGGCCTATAGGAGTCTGCGGGGACGGTAAAACTACAACAAATTATAATCAAAACAACGTTTTCCAGCAGCCTATTCCCATCAGAAAACATACAGTTTTTAATTTACGTTTTATTTACTATCTCGGGCAATATTTTTGCTAGAATGCAAAGACAGCTCGTGCTTATGTAATCGTGTGAAACGGGAAACATCTTTATATAGAATTCTGTAGGCGAAATTTTTAAGTCAAAATTGTCGGAGTTTAGCAAATCGCAGGATGATGGGACGCCGCTCAAGTTTAAGGCCTTGATCCCATTAGGGACTCGGGAACAATATCAGTATTTCTATAAAGTTACCAGCAAACGAGAGATATCGTAAAACATCCCCCAAGTACTGTTTTCAAGTAACCCCCAAGTACAAGTACTGTTTTCCAAAATAACCGAGGCCGCGGCTTCACACCTGTGTAAACCATGATTTTTATAAACTGAATGAAAAGTAAAGTTACTTGTGTGATGATATAATTAGCCGTTATAATTCCTAACGAGTGTTTCAACATAACTTTAGCCCACAACCATCCACTCCGCACCCTTCCATTCATGCCCAAGTGTAGCATTCAAAACACCCCTCTGAATCATGCCTCCCCTCTTTCGACGCTTAGTTCATCCGTTTGAAAAATCGCATACATTAAGTACAAATTTAAATACAATAAGAAAACACAGCTTATTGGTTTGAAATGGCTCGTCAAAACTATTGACATGATTATGATTCCGTACTGTTTAATGTTAACTCCAAATCTCTTTTCTATATAAAATTATCAATGAGTGTACCGGCCGGTAGGTAACCGCTTATTCGTCCATGTGTAATGTGTGTTTCTGTGACAATTTTTACTATGAACAACAGATAATCTTGTTACATGATTATGATTTGAAATCAACCTGAAGACGGAATCTGTTTAAGACTTCCGAAACCGCGGTTGTCCTGTTGGATTATTTTAAAGTTTTACATGTTTTAAACTTGTCAAAACTGTCTTACCAGCTTAGGAGGCTTTACAACCGCGAATAAGCTGTAATTATGCTTGTTTGTCCTGTATTTTGGTCAGTAAACTGTGTACTAGTCAGTTATTTGAGGACGGTAGGTATGTTCTGAGTAAATACATTCGTTTAATAGTTTAGCAACTCAAACAATATATGAAGGATGTAGTTTGTTGCAAGGACGGTTCAACAACAAACTCCGTTCCTTCTTATAGGTCACAAAATTCTAAATATTTGATTGTGCTGAATATTTGTAATAATTCACAAAAAAACAGTAAAATTTGGTATCTCTTGAAATATTCAAATTTGAAAAGGTATTGTTTTTTTACGGAACAATTTCAAACCCGAACGCAAGCTGTCTTTACTTATCGGTAAAATAAAAACCTAAACTTACCAGTAAGAAGACTCTCTGACTCTTGTCCTCCACCCACCCTATGACGAGATCGGCCCCCCGCATGCTGCCGTCCAGGGAGAACCCAACCCCCACGTACCCCCTGGTTCTCGCCTCCACCTGGAACTCTATCCGGTCGGTCCTGGGGGTCCAGGAGAGGCGGACGTCGCCGTCAGGGCTCAGGTCCGAGGAGGACCTCCACGGCGGGGACCCCGCGACCGCCCCGCACCACAGTAACACCAGCCACTTCACGATACACATGCTCGCCGCACCGAGTCACTACTGAGGGACGAGGGACCCGGTGGGGCGAAACCCGGGTCCGACACACCTGGTGAGTCACCGGGAGGGGGAGACGCTTTGTTGATTCCGACCGCGTAATTCGTATTTTGGCGCGATACTCGGTTCACATTGATATGCGTAAGTATGCGAGTCCGGTTTTGTAATCGTATTAAGACGTGCGGATTGATTCCCAGGGGGCTAGAATGGTTGAGAATATATAGAAAAACTTTAGAGCTTAGTAATTACAGTACTAATGGGTCGCGTCATAAACGCCAAATCAAATCAAAACATTATTTACCAGAACGTTTTCTACCAGAAAATAAAATGTTGTGTACAGAACAAGATATTTCTGCACCATAACCTTGTACGCAGGACGAGTTATTGTTCTAGTATAAGCAAAATTTATAAGCTAGTAGGCCTACAGCAAAATATTTTTAGAAAAAATAGTTTTAACTTGAAGTGGAGGAAATAAAATGTTGTTAAATGAACAACACAGTTCTGCACTATAACCTTGTGCGCAGGACGAGTTATTATTCTAGTCAAAGAAAACTTTTAAGCTATTAGGTCTACGGCAAAATAGTTTTCGAAAAATGTTGAAACTTTTTTTAGATAGCTACAGCATTTATCTATCTATCTATAATATCATAAAGAAGAGGTGGTTTCTGTCTGTCTGTCTGATGTCCGGGTAAACGCAAAAACTACTGAACCGACCTGGAACCAGTGGCGGATCCAAGGAAGGGGGTGGCGAGGGGGGCTATCACCCCCCCTCAAGCTCAGAAATGTTTGTTATAAACTGTATAAAAATAGTGTAGTTATGTAATTTCCATCTGGTTGAATGTGTTGCGGTTAATTCTTTATCGCCAATCAAATTTATGCATTGTCTACCATAGGTTATTTTTCTACACGGTCTGTATGCATACTAAAGTTGTGGAACCAAGCGTAAACAGTTAGTGGGGATGATAATTTCGTTCTGATTTCTGATAACGCCTGACCGTTGGCTGCACTGACGCAAGGATGCGACTGCCCTTACACCCTGCCTCCTTTTTTACCCGCGAAACCACTTGAGGGTGGGTGCCAGCAAACGTCAAGATTATAATTAGGTAGTTATCAGAAGATCTCAGATACAACAGCGGTAGCTCGAGTGAGCGGGGCGGCGAGGTGCAGGCAGAGTGGTGCGTACGTCACGTTACCATGGCAATGGGAGTTTGACCACGCATCCACTGTGTCCACGTGATATTATTAGTTACCCATCACACCCTTACACTGCGCATGAACGCTTTTCTGCCCTTTCTGTCTTAGTTCATTTCATTTTAGTGTATGTGGGGTGACTGTTATTTTTATAATTGATTACTATTACAAATATTACCCGTAACAATACAAATCTGGCGAGGAGTTTCCACCATTAAGTTCGCCCCCCCCCCCCGACTCTAAACCTGGATCCGCCACTGCCTGGAACCGACTGGACTGAAACTTTACACATAGGTAGGTCTTGAACCCATGCAACACATTAGGTCTATTCACTTCCTTAAAATCCCCTCGGGCTATGCCCCGTGAACGTCATAAGTTTCAATGTTTTCATTTCAGAAGAAAGTAAACAATCAGAAACTGTAATGCGAACAGCTGAGGACACATCCATTTGACAGCTTAAAGAGCAGAAGCAAGAACAGCTGTTTAAAGCTAACTAAAAATCCAAATTGAATTGATTATAGAACGGGTAAAGAAAACACCTGTTCGAAGAACGGGTACATCAGCTAGTAATGTTATGAAATACCCTCGTCGCAGCCAACCTGCAAACCTGGTATTAATAAATTGTGCATTTCCAATTTCTTAATACCACATAAAGCCGCATACCAAGTTTCATAAAAAAATATTCACAAATAAGTGATAAATACAATTTTAATTATTCTCATAAGAATAACATTAGGGATGAGTACGCAGGTTCACTGCAACAAGGAACACAAAATAATGAGTTTTTATGCAGATATCAATAGAACTCATCTAAATAAAGTTACATACCAAGTTTCATTCATATACATTTATAAATAAGCTATATATAACATTTTAATTATTCTCCATAAGAATAGCATGGGGACCGAGGACCTAGGTTTGCTGCTACGGGAACAATTAGTGAAAATGTTTTGTTGTGCAAACAACAACAAACCACAACCAGATGAAGCCATATACCAAGTTTCGTCAGTTTATATTCATAAATAAGCGAGATATAAAATTTATTTGTCTCCATAAGAATAGCATTAGGCAACGTACTAGACATTGAGCTGTATTTAGCACTGATCAAAATACCAAATTGTTTGTTTTTTACTTTCTCCCCCTATACATAGTATATGGAGAAAGTATTGTTTTCGTAAAAAATTTCGAATTTGAGTTGTTAGTGGAAATATTTGTTTTGGTGCTCCCTGAACCCAAAAAAGTGGTTTTTACGTGATGTCTGTCTGTGTGTGTGTGTGTGTGTGTGTGTGTGTGTGTCCGTATGTGTGTGTGTGTGTCTGTGTGGATGTGTACAGAGCTAGAGCCCTAACCTATGGGCCGATTTTTATGAAATTTGGTATGTAGGTACTAATCCACGATATCTCCAGGCATTTTTTTCATTTTTTTGAATTTTTGATTTTTAAGGGTAATTATCCCCCAAAAACCGCCAAAAAACATGAAAAATCCAAATTTCTCAAAAACGGCTCTAACGATTTTTATTAAACTTTCGTGGTTTGTAGAACTTTAGGTTTCCAACAAAATGACACCACCCGCATTTCTGGAAAAATTCGGGTTCAGAAATTACAGGACTTAAAACATCAAAAATTCAGTTTTTTGGATTTTTCATAAAAAATCATAAATGTTAAAAAAGATTACTATTCACCATTAAAAAGAGCTCAAAAAACTAAATAAATTAGTATTTTAAATTACTATTCTACGATTGCTAGTTGCGGAGAAAATTGAAATTTTCATTTAGCGGTAAACACAGTACGTTGTCCAATGTTATTCTTATGGGGAATACAAAAATAACTATTTCTCTCTTATTTACTGATCAATTTCATTAAAATTTGATATGCAGGACAAGTTAGCATTGACCAACAGATGATGTTCGAAATGTGTTGCTATTTAACCCTGGGGGGCAAGGGGGCATTTCCCCTCTCAAAACTACTGTGTGTAGCAACGGACTCTATAGTGCCTCCAAAAAAGCAATTTGGGTGGATATTTCTGAAAACAACTATTTTAGACAATTTTCTGTACATTTATCTATACTTCATATTCTATATTTAGTAAATAACAAATATGTTTGTCATTAATGTTTGGCTAAAAGGGAGAAAGTATGTGTCAGTTTCCTGATACCGTTTATTTAAGCTGAATTCAATGGTATAACTAAATATTTTATTTAAATAAAAATTGCATGTGAAAACCCCAAAAAACCTATTTTGGGGGTACAAAACCCTTCTTCGGATGCTACAATTTGACTGGTTTTCGAACTCGTTCAAATAAATGCTACTGTACACGTCTGTACCAAATGTCATCAAGATCGGACCTTTTTTACGAGAGTTATCGTGCTTACGGACACATAAATAAATATATATATATATATATATATACATACATTTATTCATATATATAAATTTGAACGAATGGTGTTTTTGGCAACTGGGGGCCTCAAAATGAAAAGTTATCATGGTCCCCTATGGGGGAAATTCGCTGAAAGAGGTGGTTTCTGTCTGTCTGTCTTATGTTCCGGGTAAACGCAAAAACTTCTGAACCAACTGGGCTGAAACTTTACACTAAGGTTGATCTTGAACCCATGCAACATTTCCTTAAAATCCCCTCGGGCTACACCCCGTAAACGTCCTAAGTTTCAATGTTTACATTTCAGAAGAAAGTAAACATTCAGAAACTGTAATGTGAACAGCTGTGGACACATTTGACAGCTTAAAGAGCAGAAGCAAGAACAGCAGTTTCAAGCTAACTAAAATGCAAATTGCATTGACTATAGAACGGGTAAAGAAAACACCTGTGCGAAGAACGGGTACATCAGCTAGTATTTAATAAATTATTGGATATTTTAATAAGTAGCATTTTGCACAGCTTCAATCTAACTAAAACCCAGATAAAAACGTTTGTAAGAAAAACTTGTAATTATTTACAAAACAAACAATATATAATTTTGTCAACAGTACATATTTTATTTTAAAACTCATACTTTATATAAAAATATGTTTTAACGAATTTCCTCTATAGGGAACTATAGGGAAGAAGCTATTACCGTATTCGGCATGGTAAGACCTAGGCCCGGGATCATGATAACTTTTCGTTTTGAGGTACCCAGATGTAAAAAACACAATTCGTTCAAAACTGTATATATATAGGCAGAGGCTACGTACACGTCCGACGTGAGCCGCTACTGTTCACGTCGGTTCCAAATTATGCACCGTACGTTACTTTTCCTGTGATTTTTAAAATAAAGTGAGAGCCAGAGAACCTCCTAACCTAACCTAACGTAACGTAGCGTAACCCAACCTAACCTAAGCGGTGGCGAAGTGAATTTGCCCGTAGTCACTTCGATATATATATATTTTTTTTTACATGTATATATATATGTGTGTGTGTGTGTGTGTGTATGTCCGTGAGCACGATAACTCTCGTAAATATAATCCAATTTTCACGAAATTTGGTATAAACGTGTAAAGCAGCATTTATGACTTTAAGTTCGAAAAACAGACAGATCGACCTATCCAAAGGGGTATTTTGAGGGGGGGGTTTGTACCCCAAAAATGTTTTTTTTTGAGTTTTTTACAAATAATTATTGAAAAAGTCAAACTTTAGTTTTCCCCATTGGAATCATCTTAAAAAGACGCACAATTTGGTGTTTTGATCATTGCTCTACGTTAAATGGTTACTGATAAATTGAAAGTGCTAAACACAGTACGTTGTCCTATGTTATTTTTATGGAGAATAAGAAAAATTGTATATCTCGCTTATTTATCAACTTATGCTGATGAAACTTGGGATATTGCTTCATATCGTTGTGGTCTATTAATATTTGCACTAAAAAACATTTTTTGGCCAATAGTTCCCGTAGCAGCAAACCTGCGTATTCAGCCCCCATGTTATTCTTATGAAGAATAAGTAACGTGTTATCTCCCTTAATTATGCACATAAATTAATAAAATTTGGTATGTGGCTTTACCTACTTGAGTTGTATTGATATTTGTATAACACCCCATTTTTTGTGTTAATTGCTTCAGCAAACCTGCATACTCAGCCGCCATGTTATTCTTATGGAGAATAATTAAAATGTCATAAATCGTTTATTTATGAATGTATATTGATGAAACCTGATATGTGGCTTTTTGTGGTATTAAGATACATATATGTGCATTGGAAATTCTCTGAGTACGCAGGTTTGCTGCTACAGGGGGTATTATACATAACAATATATTTGTATGTATGTTTTTATATGTACCTTTTTTACTTTAAAACTTATACTTTATATAAATACACCCGTCGCAGCAAACCTGCATATTCAGCGAATTTCCAATGAATATATAACATAACACATTAAAACACTTAACAGGATTCATAAGAAATGTATTCACAAACAAGCGATATTTAAAATATTAATTATTCTCCATAAGAATAACATTGGGGATGAGTACGCAGATTTGCTGCAACAAGGCACACAAAATAATGGGTTTTTTATGCAAATATCAATAGAACTCATCTTAGTGAAGTCACATACCAAGTTCCATCCATATACATTCATAAATAAGCGATATATAACATTTTAAGTATTTTCCATAAGAATAACATGGGGACCAAGTACCTAGGTTTGCTGCTACAGGAACCATAGGTGAAAAATTTTGTATGTGCAAACAACAATAAACCACAACCAGATCATGCCATATACCAAATTTCGCCAGTTTATGTTCATAAATAATCGAAATATACAATTTTTATTTTTCTCCATAAGAATAACATTAGACAACGTACTGTGTTTAGCACTTTCAATATCTCGGTAACCAATTAACGTATAGCAATGATCAAAATACCAAATTGTTTGTTTTTTTAAGCTGAATTCAATGGTATAAATTAAAATTTGATTTAATTTAAAATTAAATGTGAAAACCCCAACAAACACATTTTTGGGGTACAAACCCCCCCAAAACCCCCCTTCAGATGGTGCGATTCATCTGGTTTTCGAACTCGTTCAAATAAATGGTACTTTACACATTTGTGCCAAATTTCATTAAGATCGGACCTTTTTTACGAGAGTTATCGTGCTTACGGACACACACACACACACACACACACACACACACACACACACACACATATATATATATATATATATATATAAATTTGAACGAATGGTGTTTTTGGCATCTGGGGACCTCAAAATGAAAAGTTATCATGGTCTCGGGCTTAAGTCTTACCATGAGACCTACGGCAATAGCTTCTTCCCTATAGGGGAAATTCGCTAAAACATATTTTTATATCAGTAAACATATTTTTATATCAAGTATGAGTTTTAAAATAAAAAAGGTGCTGCTAAAATACAAACATTTATAATATTATTTTTTAATTTAAAAAGGTATCGTGATGATTCGTCAATATGTCTAACGACAAAAATGAGGGTTGCTCTGTTCACTTTGTTTCATGGTAAAAATTTCCGTTCACCAAAACAAATTGAGATTTTGAATGTTTTGGTTGGGGGATTAAGACTTCCTGTCCCGATTTTCCCCGCTGTATTTTACCATTGGACCTCTTGCAGGTGCTTCGTTCCTTAGCACCACAAAATGTAAATATGGTACCACAGAAAGTACCATACTCCAATAAAAAGGTGCCGATTTTTGGCTGCATTTGCAATGCTAAAAAGCCTAAAATTAGTTAGTACAATAACTTACAATAAAATATTACTGATTAAACCAATAAGAAACGTAGTCCCCAGCTGCAATAGGTTCTCTTTCCAAGCCAAACTGCCACCGACTGGCTGGGGGTAGCTTACCTATTGGTGAGAGCGATCACTTAATAACCTATAACCTTATATAGGGTTTGCCAGATCGATCCTGAGCCAAATCTGAACATACAACAATGATACAACATACTCGTATTAAAAAAAGTATTGCTTTGACAAATTATAATGTGGCACCATCATTCAAAACAAATCATTCCATTACGTTTATTTACTAGCAATTTAAAGCCGTATATACTGTCATTTGTCTTGGTGTACCTATAGAGTTCTTTTTCCACCCACTAAGACTACATAGACCCACTATAGACCTACATAAATTCATATTCATACAAAGATTCGATACTGGACCCAGCTGTTATTTGCCATCGGGGTATTACTTTATAAGAACCGGTCGAATCTGGATAGTAACAAGACCAGAGTTTGGACCACTACTCAAACATTCTAATAGCATAAACACACACCAAACAAAATTAGGACCAGAGAAGTAAAAGCTGGGTGGAAGGCAAACAAATGCGGCAAATCATAGGAGGTTTTCACCACGGTAAAAAAATGTAATTATGGCTGTTCTCCGGGCGTAGGCCGCGGCCAGACTGGTTGGACGGGAGGCGGTGGAGCCTCACTCGTCCGGAAATGCTCGAGATAATGTTCTGTTCTGGGCCTGATTAGAGCCATCCGGTGCTCGGATGTGATCCGTTACTCGTCCGTAGAGTTGCCGTGGAGAGGCGAACCTGTATAGATTAGAGAATGCGGAGGTTTCAAGTTCACATTTAGTATCCAAAAACCCTGCAATATGTCCAATGGTAAAATAGAGCGGGGAAAATCGGGACAGGAAGACTTAATCTCCCAGCAAAATTTAAAATTTGAATTGTTATCTTTTTGGAGAACGGAAATGTTTAATCTTTGCAATTATTAAACTTCACTTTACACACGCTCCATTCAAAATGATTTCTGGTCTCTACAATAACAACAGACAAAATCGTTATTTCAATATATCATTTCGTCATTGAGCAATGTCGAATTTTTAAATAAACATAACCAGTGGCTTGAAGGGGCAAAAGCCCCTAAACCTTCTTCCAAGGAACACATGTCATTTAGTAAACAAAGTACTCGCTTAATCACATGTTTTAATGTAAACAAAGCAGACGTTTTTGAATCCCCATGCTTTTCTTATGGGGGATGTTTTACGTTATTTTTCGTTTACTGGTAACATTTTGGAAATACTGCTATTTTTCCATAGTCCCTGGGATCAAGACCTTTAATTTGAGCCGTCTCCCACCATCCTGAAATTTGCCAAACTCCCCCAATTTTTACTTAAAAATTTCGCTTACAGAATTATATATCCTATACTCTAATATGAGTAAGGTTTGCTTGCTTGCTTGCGACACGGATCTCAAAAACGGCTCCAACGATTTCCTTCAAATTTTCGAAATACTGATTTCTGGGATAAAAATAAGTTCTAGACAGGCCTCATCCCCAGAAAAAATCAAATAATTAAAAAAAAACTAAAATTAAAAGTTAAAAAATTAACATTGGGCTTATGGAGTTTCAAATCAAAACAAAAGAATTGTAACAGCTGTTCATAATCAACCAGGGAACTGTCAAAGTAATACTCATGTTGTATATGATTATTAACATGTGGTTTTCTGAGAGCAGAGATTAAAAGATTTGAGTGAATATTACATAAATAGAGTAGTAAAACAGGACATTCAAAGGGACATTGAGCTATAAATAACAACTGGAGTGACCTTAAAAATGTATAAAAGAGGCAAATGAGTTATACAAATCTGATTATCAGAAGGGGGAAGTGGTGAAAAAGTCATCTAAACAAACTGACTGCCCTTCCCCCGAGCAAAGCTCGGCCCCCCAGGTACTCCTATACTCTAAAATGAGTAAGGTTTGCTTGCTTGCGACACAGAACTCAAAAACGGCTCCAACGATTTCCTTCAAATGTTCGAAATAACTAATTTCTGGGATAAAAATAAGTTCTAGACAGGCCTCATCCCCAGGAAAAATCAAATAATGTAAAAAATACCCCCGTCGCAGCAAATCTGCGTACTCAGCGAATTTCCAATGCATGTATATGTGACTCACTACTACATAGAGCTACTTACCAAGTTTCACAAAAATACATCCATAAATAAGTGATATAGAGCATTTTATTTATTCTCCATAAGAACAACATTAGGGTTGAGGACGCAGGTTTGCTGCAACGAGGAAGATAAATAATATTTTTTTGCAATTATCAATATAACTGAACCAGGTGAAGCTATATACCAAGTTTTATTAATTTAGATTAATAATTAAGGGAGATATACAACTTTACTTATTCTCCATATGAATAACATGGGGGCCGAGTATGCAGGTTTGCTGCTATGGGGACTATAAACAAAAAACTTGTTTTTTATGCTAATATCAATACACCACAACTAGTTGAAGCCTTTTATTACCATACTAACTTCTATTAATAAATTAAGTTATATATCCTTAAAGAGGATATCTTTTAAGTACAAAACAGAAACATAATTAACAAACTTTATTCAATTTAGGTACAATTCAAAACAAACAACAAAGACAACTCAATGATCAAATAAAAAGTATATAAATAATGCTCCGGTGCTCAACAAATTAGGTAGATAACTTATACTTAATAAGGTTCTTATTCAGGGAGGGGTTCTTTGCCAAGGCATACTAGTATATTAATCCTTTTATTCAAATTCGGCAAAATAAAAATAAAAAATTAATTTAGTTATTGTAAGTTACTTCAATATATTATTATGGTAAAGTCGGTTACCAAGATATGTGCAATGTCCATGTGGTCAAATTTAATAACCAAAAATAATGTCCCTGGAGATATTCTTGGGTTTAGTAATTTAGAAAAACAACTTTAAAACATAAATTTAGTTCTTTCTAACAGGTTAATTAAATCATTTAATGGATGCAATTAGATAAAAATTATAATAAATGTGGAGCTCTGAGTTAAATGTCCATCTTCTTTCAAAATTTCCCAACAATAGCCTTCTTGTTTAACTTTGTCTTCCAGATGTTGGTGTATTATTGAGCACAGCACTTTAGATTTACTTTCTCAACTTGGATTT
Organism: Allygus modestus; assembly: GCA_963675035.1. Classification (NCBI taxonomy): domain Eukaryota; kingdom Metazoa; phylum Arthropoda; class Insecta; order Hemiptera; family Cicadellidae; genus Allygus; species Allygus modestus. The sequence goes on from OY776112.1 coordinate 315,479,712, forward strand.
GGATACTATATGCAGTACACCTGATAACCGTGATTCACGTTAAATGTTATTACCTTTATTCCAAAATAGGTTAAATTTAAAATAAAATATAAACTAAAGTTAAATTAAATACTTGAATTTCGCGCTATGAGAGAAAATAACTTTCTTACACTATTCTTATATAACTAATATATTACAAACATTCATACTTTTGCCATGTTAAAATAATATTAAAATCAGTTTTCCTTTTATTTAAATATTCAATAATTATTATCTAAATTAAATATACAAGATGCATTATAAATAAAAAATATCCCATCTGGCCATAAATTAGCAATAAGGTTCATTACATCAGTTTGTTTTAACAGTTTATTTGACTCTACCTACACCATAGTTTTAGTTGCTCAGTTGAACTCTAACCTTCTGCTTTGGGCCCTAGTACAGTGTTTACATTTTCAACAGCCAACAAGCTGATCCTTTTCAATACTTTATTTCTTTGCAAGTAATATAGTTTAGGCCCCCATATACAAATTTGGTTATTAAATTCGTCCTTGATATATCTAGATTTGAATTTTGTATAACAGTATGCTTCAATTCTTCATTATAACTGTTTAGTTGATTGAAACGCCTGAGATTTTTTGATATTTGTATAAAAAGCCATAATTTTTGTTCCTTGTTGCAGCAAACCTGCGTACTCAGCCCCCATGTTCTTATAGAGGATAATTAAAATTGTATAAATTTCTTATTTATCAATGGATACGGATGAAACTTGGTATGTGGCTTCACCTGGTTGTGGTCTGTTGATACTTGCATTATACCCCCGTAGCAGCAAACCTGCATACTCAGCGGATTTCCAATGCATATTAATTTATCTTAATACCACATAAAGCGACATACCAAGTTTCATCAATATACATTTATAAATTAGCGATTTATGACATTTTAATTATTCTCCATAAGAATAACATGGCGGCTGAGTATGCAGGTTTGCTGAAATAAGGAACACTAAAAATGGGCTTTTATACAAATGTCAATATAACTCAACTAGGTAAAGCCACATACCAAGTTCTATTAATTTATGTTCTTAATTAAAGGAGATAACACGTTAATTATTCTCCATAAGAATAACATGGGGGCTGAATACGCAGGTTTGATGCTACGGGAACTATAGGCCAAAAAATGTTTTTTAGTGCAAATATTAATAGACCACAACGATATGAAGCAATATCCCAAGTTTCATCAGCATAAGTTGATAAATAAGCGAGATATACAATTTTTCTTATCCTCCATAAGAATAACATTGGACAACGTAATGTGTTTAGCACTTTCAATATCTCAGTAACCAATTGACGTAGAGCAATGATGAAAACATGAAATTGTGCGTATTTTTAAGCTGATTCCAGTGGAAAAAAATAAAATTTTACTTTTTCAAAAATTGTATGTAAAAAACTCAAAAAACCCATTTTTGGGGTACAAAACCCCCCCAAAATACCCCTTCGGGATAGGTCGATCCGTCTGGTTTTCGAACTTTAAGTCATAAATGCTGCTTTACACGTTTGTACCAAATTTCATCAAAATCTGACCTTTTTTACGAGAGTTATCGCACCCACGGACACATATTATATATATATAATATGGCCACGGACTGTATATATATATATATATATATATATACAGTTTCGAACGAATGGTGTTTTTGGGGTCTGGGGACCTCAAAACGAAAAGTTATCATGGTCCCGGGCCTAGGTCTTACCATGCCGACTACGGTAATAGCTTCTTCCCTATAGGGGAAATTCGCTAAAAACTTAATATTTTCTGTTTCTTGCTGCAGCAAACCTGAGTACTCAATCCCCATGTTATTCTTATAGAGAAAAATTAAAATTTATTATACGGCTCATTTTTAGCGAATTTCCCCTATAGGGAATTAGCGAATTTCCCCTATAGGGAATAAGCTATTACCTTAGTCGGCATGGTAAGACCTAGGCCCGGGACCATGATAACTTTTCGTATTGAGGTCCCCAGACCCCAAAAACACAATTCGTTCAAAACTGTATATATATATATATATATATATATATATGTGTGTGTCCGTGGGTGCGATAACTCTCGTAAAAATAATCCGATTTTGACGAAATTTGGTATACGCGTGTAAAGCAGCATTTATGACTTTAAGTTCGAAAACCAAACAGATCGGACTATCCGAAGGGGTATTTTGGGGGGGTTTTGTACCCCAAAAATGTTTTTTTTTTCAGTTTTCTACATATAATTTTTGAAAAAGTCAAATTTTAGTTTCTTCCATTGGAATCAGCTTAAAAAGACGCACAGTTTGGTGTTTTGACCATTGCTGTACGTCAAATGGTTACAGAGATATTGAAAGTGCTAAACACAGTACGTTGTCCAATGCTATTCTTATGGAGGATAAGAAAAAAATTATAGCTCGGATAATTTATGATCGTATTCTAACAAAACTTGGTATCTTTCATCTGGTTGTGGTCTATTGTTATTTTCACAAAAAACCCGATTTTTACCAATAATTCCCGTAGCAGCAAACCTGCGTCCTCAGCCCCCATGTTATTCTTATGGGGAATAAGTAAAATGTAATGTATCCCTTAATTATGAATATAAATTAATAAAACTTGGAATGTTGGTTCACCTAGTTGAGTTCTATTGATATTTACATAAAAACCCATTTTTTGTGTTCCTTATTGCAGCAAACCTGCGTACTCATCTCCCATGTTATTCTTATGGAGAATAATCAAAATGGCATATATCGCTTATTTATGAACTTATATTGATGAAACTTGGTATGTGGCTTCACCTAGTTGAGCAGTATTGATATTTACACGAAACCCTATATTTGTTGTTTTTTGTAGCAGCAAACCTGCGTTCTCATCCCCAATGTTATTGTTATAGAGAATAATTCAAATCTGATATATCGCTTATTTTTGAATATATTTTTATGAAACTTGGTATGCGGCTTTATGTGGTATTAAGACTTATATTTTGCATTGGAAATTCGCTGAGTACTCAGGTTTGCTGTGACGGGGGTATTTAATATGTATCTATGAAACTTGGTAAGTGACTGTATATATATATATATATATATATATATATATATATATATATATACATTAGAAATTCGCTGAATATGCAGGTTTGCTGCAACGGGGGTATTGTATTACTAAACACGCAGATGTTCGTGTTTGCAGTCTCTTACGTTAACAAAAATATCTCATCAACTATTTATCCTAAAACGATAAAACGAAAACCATTTTAAAGTTAAAGTTATTCTCTTTAATGTGTGCCATTAACAAATTTTGCCCATTTCTCTTTCTTCCACCAGAAAAGTTTACTTAAAGTTGGATATCAAAATTGTGTGAAATTCACTTTTTAGACATTTTATTCTCATGGAAAGAGTCCTATATATAGCTTGGTATTTTTTATGGAGAAGGTTATACATCAGAACTGTTACCCCAAAAAATATAATTTGTAAAACTCTTTTCCTTTGTTTTTATAAATGTTTAAAAATTTAATTTTTCTAACCTCTGAGTTTTTTTCCCACCTCTGTATCTCTTATGGGGCTGATGAAAAAATTCTGAAATTTGTACAGGTTGTATTCTTTTTGTTGTCAATACATAAACATAATAAACGGTATCAGGAAACTGACACATACTTTCTCCCTTTTAGCCCAACTTTAATGAATAAATTAATTTTTATTTACTAAATATAGAATACTAAGCACGGTCAAATGTACAGAAAATCTTGTAAACAAGTTGTTTTAAAAAACATCCACCCAAATCCCTGCTTTGGAGGCACTACAGAATCCATTGCTGCACTCGTGGTTTTAAGAGGGGAAATGCTCCCTATTCCCCCCAGGGTTATTAAGGGGCAACATATTTCGAATTTCCTCTGTTGGTCAATACTAACTTGACAAGCATATCAAGTTTGAATGAAATTGATCAGTAAATAAGAGAGAAATAGTATTTTTTTATTCCCCATAAGAATAACATGGGTACAACGTACTGCGTTTACCGCAAAATGAAAATTTCAATTTTCTCCAAAACCAGCAACCGTAGAAAAGTAATTCAAAATACTAAATTATTTAGTTTTTTGAGCTCTTTTTAATGGTGAATAGTAATATTTTTTATATTTACGTCTTTTTATGAAAAATCCAAAAAAACTGAATTTTTGATGTTTTAAGTCCTGTAATTTCTGAACCGGAATTTTTACAGGAATGCGGGTAGTGTCATTTTGTTGTAAAACTAAAGTTCTACAAATGACTAAAGTTTAATCAAAATCGTTAGAGCCGTTTTTGAGAAATTTGGATTTTTCATGTTTTTTGGCGGTTTTTGGGGGATAATTACCCTTAAAAATCAAAAATTCAAAAAAATGAAAAAAACACCTGGAGATATTGTGGATTAGTACCTACATACCAAATTTCATAAGAATCGGCCCATTGGTTAGGGCTCTAGCTCTGTACACATCCACACAGACAGACACACACACACACACACACACACACACACACACACACACACACACAGACATACATCACATAAAAACCACTTTTTTGGGTTCAGGGAGCACCAAAACGAATATTTCCACTAACAACTCAAATTCGAAAATTTTGACGAAAACAATACTTTCTCCATATACTATGTATAAGGGGAGAAAGTAAAGATTCATCTTGTATATTGGGGTAATATTAAAGTTGTGCATTTCTAAAAATCAAGAAAAAGTTCCATGGGAGACAGTAGTTTATGTATGCTTCCATGACTGATTGTTGAGGTATTGGTGGTTTTGTTTGGACCTTTGAAGCTCGTAAAGAGCTCAAAGTTGTTTAATTCAACTGTAGGGTATCAATTTTTTAAATAAAATAAGCATTAACATGATTTGCATACCATTTTTAATATCATTTTAGACTACGAACAATTAATTAGTCAATATCAATGTGTATAGGTACTATTAAGGTTCTGATATGGCCTACTTCAAACAACTTCAGAAGCTGATTTCTAAGACAATAAAAAGGAAAAAATTCATTTAAAGGTGTCCTAAAATGCTTAGTTTTTCTTTCCATCTGGAAGAATGAGAAATAGACAACATTTGTTAATGACTTAAATTAAAGAGAGGAACTTTAATTTTAAAATGGTTTTCGTTTGATCTTTTTAGGATAAATGGTTTATGATACTTTTGTTGACGTAAAAGACTGCAAACACAAAAATCGGCGTGTTTGGGAACACAAAAATGGCCACCACACTTAAACGAGATAAGATACAAAATTTAAAAATGGTTTTAAACTCCTCAAATACAATAGAAACAACAGGGAAAATAGCAATTTTTTCAAAAATGGCCAGGCAACCAGCCCTGGACCACTTGATATGGATTGACCCCTAGAGACAAGGCTATCTTGTACTATGCGTGCTCCATTTTCACACGTTACGCGTTTTTTATTATTTATTGTATCGAAACATTCCAATTAAAATAAATATAAATATAATTATTCATAAGTAAATGTGAATTTACTTGTTTTGTTATTTTCTGTCCTATTATTATAAAATGGCTTCCGATAAATTAAAATACACACGCATAGTTATTTTAAATCGTATTTAAATTCTTAGAAACAGTTGCCTAAATGTTTTGGTGATTTAATTATGCTTGATAGCAAGTAATGCAAAAAAGAGCAAAAGCTAGAATATAAAACGAATTAGATGTACTCAATACTTCTTTATAGCATGCAATGCAAATTTATACTTAACAGCGAGCGTGCAGTGCATAGCGCCGCTGTTGTGGGCCCAGATATCAGAGGAGAGATACAAGATACAAGATGCTAAGGGCAAGGAGCAGGTGTAGTAAGGTGCATAGAATAGTAGGGGAGGGGCTTCCGCCGCGCCGGCAATGTCGAATTGGCAACAGCGGGACCGGAAGGAATAGTGGCGGGAACGAAAAATGCCTGAATCATGCCCCCAGCGCATGTGCGGCGATTACTGGAACTAATTAACCCTCCAACTCTCTGTATAGATTTGTTTCTCTGTGCTAATAATATGTTAAATTATTACTATTTTAGGTGTACAGTACAATGATACTTATTACTCTAAATTCTTTGCTCAAAATAAAAAACATCTTTTAATAATATTAGTAGATTTAGAAAATAAATTAATCCAAAACCAACTTGAATCATGTCTTGAATTGGGACACTAAAATTACCTTCATGCTAACTAAAAGATATCCAATAAAATTGTGTTGTAAATAAAAATACTCTCAAAAACAAAGCCAAAAGCCAATAGTTTGCAGAAGCAGACATCATTTTGCATCATGATAGCTCTTCAGTGTTCTAGGAAAAAAGTCCCATCGCAGATGCCAAAAATTCTCTTATACTACAATTACACAAAAAGAAAGATTAAAGAACGCCTCTCCTGGAAAATTTTTTAAATTGGATCTCTAAAGTCTGTAGTCTTTCATTATAAGACCTGGATTTCAAACTACTGACACCAAAACTCTTAATTTTGCAAAAAAGTGTATATCTTAGTATTAACAAATAAATATTATTTTAAAAAGTTCTCAGATAAAAAAAAAATAAAAAAATTACAATAGTTTACACCCTTTATTCATTCCCGTCTCTTGCAACGTTTCAAACACAATGAAGGAAACAGCTAACCTCTGTAATGAGTTTGTCTCAGCTGTTTATTTACATATCCTTCTAAAGCACGGACTACACAGACTGGTACTGGTGTTAGTTACTAGTAGCTAATGTAATAGCAATGAGTACACCAATTAAATGTCAGATCTAATGTTAAAAATTCACTTTTTTGACATTTGGAGCATTGCAGACAATGTTCTACACTCCTAGCAGAACATTTGTAATAACTCCATATGCATGCAATTTATCAGCTGATGTCTCTCTCACGCTTCTCTCGTTTAAGTGCAGCACTTCAAACTGTTGAAACTTTTGGCTGGAATTTTCCTATAATAACTGATATTCTTAGTGTTTGTGTATTAATTTTGTAGTGTTTTTTTTTAATGATTTTCCTTCACCAAAAAATTAGAGTGATTTTAAGAAATTTTATAATTTCCCACAAAGATTCTCATAAAAATCTCAAGCGCAAATTTTGTGGTATCAGGCTCTCAGTTTTCATAAATTATATGGTTAAGCGTTAGATGTAAATTGCTACCTTTACAGGTCTTAATTATCTCATTACATTGTAAGGACACGATCTTGGGCAGGTTTGAGGAGGATAAAATCAACAAAATACATATTTACATGATTTATTATAAATAACTAAATAAACTAAATCAGCAAACCCTGCAGTTCTAAACATATTTATAAACCACATCCTTTCGATCAGCTACTGTTTGCAATTCTAGTTTTAAAGGGCACTGAAGCCAGTAACTAAGGAGCTCTTCAGTATAGCCGATCAGAAAGTACATTTTTCTCGGAGGTAAAACTCTAAGAATGATTCCAGCCACTCGAATCATGTTGTGTTGTCGTTTTATGATGATTTCAGAAAGGAACACATTGTGCCATGTTCCTGTCACAAATCGACGGATAAATTCGTCATCAACAGCTGTCTCGGCGGGACGTAGACCCCCGACAAGATTGGCTGGAACATATAACACAATAGTTGTCAAGTTTCTTTGAAAGACTGGACGACCTAGTAGTGTCTGAAATTTTGGCAATTTCAATGTTCAACAAACTCACTGCAGGAAAATCACCTTTCTACCTGAGTGTGGCAAGTCACAAGTTATGCATTTAATGCTGGTTATGTGTAAAAATACAGGTATACTCACCCACACCAAACCCTTACCCGTCAGCTGAGTTACAGCTCCTACCAATGTAATCAAGCTGGATCTCTAGTTTTTGCTCTATCGTACATTCTAGTGCTGTGAATTGGTGCATGCAAAATAACAAACAAAAAATGATATATTTAATTTAGCTTCAAGTATTTTATTCCCAATTATACCCATGATTAATCGGGAGAACAGATTTTTTTTAATGATGTTAAAAGTTACCTTGATACATAAATCTTGAATCCTATCTGGGTGAATTTATTATTTAATCACCTCTTTAAACTTAGTCATGGAGTCAATTAACTTGGGAGTTTTTGGTAAGTAGGCCTACATCTATAATATTTTTACTAAGAAAAAATAAACTCAATATACCAGTAGTCTAAATTGCAGTAGGCTTTCAATTTTATTGAAATTTTATCACAATCGCCATAAGTTAAAGTGGGCGCTCTTTTAATCAGCATTATAAGAACTGGCACGTTCTACTATCTGGCTTCAGCCGAGCCACTCACGATCGGCTTTTTCCATTCGGCTCATAGACCTTTACCAAAATTGTTTGCTAGTGCACTGGGATGTGTGCACCATTTTCTTTATGATATAGTGTTGTCTGCTGACGCAATACAAGACAATAACTACCATTAATTTTTGACATTTAGCACTTTTACAAATACAGTACTGTATATTAAAGGAATGTTGAATGTTTGAACTTTACATTACTTTGTTATATTTTTTTTCTTCATAACTTTGTCATTTATATTAGTGTTTCGTTCGTTTAGGTTTTGTATGGAGTTAATCATCTTCAGAAGGTAATTTTAGGAGGTAGAAGATAACGATTTTTTAAACCAATATCTCACATACGACAAATCACTTCTTGACGCTAGAGGTGACAAAACTTCGCCATACTTTGGCTAATCTGCCGATGAAATCCAGCCGTTTTCAAATCATTAACACTTACCATTTTGAATGCTCTCAAACAAATATAAATAAGGTAGATTTTTATTGTAGTAGTATCCCCAGCCTTGGCAATAGATGAAGGTACAAAGCGCAGGATGCAGGAATGCCAACTGCAGCACAGTACCGGTAGAATTTAAAAACGGTACTTAATTTAGAAACATGTCTTGTATATAGAACTTTTGTAATGTTTGTGTTACCCATGGCAGTGATGTTTCCAACCAAAATGAGTGGCATTTAAGATATTTGCAGATATGTTAACAATCCTTAAGCTAATAGCAGGATTTTAATCGAAGTCGGTAATGGAATATTTTTTTTTAATTTTTACCAAGATTTCTTACTTTTGTAGTAAAAGTGTGTTATATACTAACTGAGTAAACATATTTTTACAATAAGTAGGTTGTTCTTTTAAATGCTCTTTGACTTAAAAGCTGAAAGATCACTGTCTCATCAATGGGTAAACTAAAATATACTTACAGGTATTCCAGGAATTCCATGACTTTGTATGGGCAATGGTTTCAGGTCTCATGGCCATCTCATAGGTGAGAGGCTTGTTACCCTTGGGAGTTTTCTTATATCGGCCTGCTTGTTTCTTTTGACATACTGTGGAAGTGTGGAGACTCTGTTTTAACAATTCTGCATCTAGTCTGATGGGATAGCCCTGCAACAAGTCATAGTTCTGACTTTATATTAGGCCTATTTAAAATATATTTTTATTACAACTATGCCTAAAGTTCTTCTTTACGATCTAAAAAGAAATTGTTACACAACTGTTTTCTGTTTAGCAAGCGAAAGTTTTTTTGTTGATAGCTGTGCTTTACTATTCCGGCTGACAGCTAATAACAGCTGAATGATTGTTGCTGTATAGCTGACTCAATGTTTGTAACCTCAATCTCTTGAATTCAACCAAAATGTGAAATTGATTTTTTTGTACGTTGTAGGAGCCTATTCAAAATTGCAGTTGTAGGAAATATTGAGTATATAGAATGAGTGTACCTCAAATAACCTTTGTGTGTATCTGTCTTGCTTTCATAAAATTACCATGCGTCGTGCAGTAACAGTTTGCTCGCGAGCGACAAAGACCTTTTTTACCTCTTAATGCATAGGCCTAAATAAATATTTTTAAACATATTAGATATTTTTATCAAGTTATAGTTTATATTGAATTCCAATACATTTCATGAAAATAAAAATGTATACCGATTAACCCTTTACTTCAAAAATTGGCAGTAAATTGCAGAATGGATGAAACCTACCAATATGCTTAAGGCCTAGGCCTCTTCAATTTGTTTGTAAAAACCAGGTAAACTTTAAAATGGAAAAATTCAGAGCGGTGTTTTTTTAAGTAAAAAATTTTAAAAACTAGAAAATTATTGACCAAAATTTTAAACAAAACTTTACTGCAAGTCATGCTGGTGGGGATGAGTAATAATAAGTCACAAAACAAAAACAACAAAATTAAGGTCATTGGTCCTACCTGGAGTCAGGACTAGATCAGTCTGGATTTCTGAGCGTCTATTGTACTGGTAAGTGTAAATCGTCAATTTTAACGCAGTCTGTTTGAAATGGTAATAACTCATAAAACAATAAATTAATCAAACAAACCTATATTTCCTTGAATTTTATATATTTATGAACAAAATAGTAAATATCAGAAGAAGAAATACACACATTTATCATACAATTAATAGGTACCGGTACCGTGTAGATATGGTGGATTTTTTTTCTGAAAAGTTTTAGTATTCAAAGTTATAGGTTTTAAGAAACACCTGTTACTATGAAAAAATGTATGGCATTGCCGTCTAAACGACCATTTCAAGCTGAATACATGAATTATAATGCTACAACCAGTTTCCAGATAAAACAAAAATTAACACCATTTCGTAACCAAACAAGTCAACGGTATCGACTTCGTAGGCTATTTTCATTGAAATGTTATTATTAAATTGATTTAAGGTAATGCTGCTAGAAGGTTCAATCATACAAGAAAATTAAAGTTTATAATGCAATGTTGTTATTGATATCAGTATTACCCAACTTCACATTCGTTTTTAATACTTAACCGCTGTTTAGTAAAAATAATGACTGATATGACAAATTCCGGCAATGGTGAACCATCTTGAAATGACAATTATCGTCATATGAGCACTCAGTGCAGCAGGTTGAAAGGTGATTTTGTTTGGTTTGATTTTAATTCAATCTGAACAAAAGTAAAGTATTATTTGTTCTGCAATGGATACAGGATGAAAATATCGGCCTGATCTGATAGTCATAGGGCAATACTAGACTTGAAAACTTATTCTGAGAAATAATTAATCCAAACTAAATGGACTATTTAGCAGCAGTAATAAGTGAAACTCTCTTCCGTACATCTCCTCTTTAATCATAATTTTTTAAAGTTCTACACATCCTTCATCATTGTTAACATCCTGTCCCATTCATGCGTGTTAATATTTTAACTGTTCCCTCTATGTACATATTCAAATGTTTAATATTTGTACATTAAACAAGCTGATATAATTTTAAACGAGCAGCACCGTACAAGTACAATACAAGATTTAGAAATCAGCTCCAGTACCCAATTCATGGGCTGAACTTATTTTAAAAAACTCCTCATTACATTGGTTTTAAGTTGTGTAACAAATTACCAAATAATGTTTCTGAATCTACACAAGTTAAAAACTGTTGTTAAAAAATATCTAATTCAGAAGGAATATTATGGTGTAAAATAGGCCTAATTGCCGGAGGATAGCTCTTTGGTTTTTGATGTATCTATATCTATAAAAGGCAAAGCCCTGGCTGACTAACTCACTGACTGATTGACTCACTCACTCATCACTAATTCTCAACCTTCCCATGTAGGTAGAGATCTTAAATTGTGTACACTGATTCTTTAGGCATAAAATAAGAAAACTAAATGGTTTTCATCCTGATATGACCTTAGGGCTCCGCCAGAGATCCCGACAAAGTTCTCATGTAGGCTATTCCTTATGGACATTCAATTTTGTTTGAGCTAATGAAAATACAAACAGCTCAAATTACTGCGGGGCGAAGGATGCGGGAACAGCTTGTGATTTTATAATTTTGTATTACATCTTAAGTTTAGTTTTTTTTTTAAGGACATATGAGAATTCACCTGTTCATTTACAAACGTCATTGTATATTTGTGATAGTAAATATCTTGATCTTGAATTTTTCTTAAAATATAGTAGGCCTATATAAAACTAATTACTAAAATAATCCTATATATTAATACGCTAGGGGTTTTTTATTCACAGTCATAACTCGATAACGGCTGGACGGATTTTAACAATTGAGGTGTAAAATTAAAGGTATTTATATGTTGATTTGCCAATACGTCTCAGAATTGTAAGAAAGGGCATCACTTAAATACAGTAAAGGGCTGAATTTACACAACAGTGGCTCTATCGAACGGCGGAAGTCTTAAGTCTACAGACATGTTGACTGAAAATACGTTATCCGCATTATTCTCAGATGCTATCTTCCGTTTTAAAACTAGATGTTTTGTTATGTTTGTTTACAAATGAAGTAACCTTTTATTGGGTAAAAACTTGCTCGGATTCGAGCAACAGGACAACTAGTTATATTGCAAACTAAGTTTATTAATACTTTATTTTATTAATATGAAAAAATATTGGGCCTGCATAAACAATATTATTGGCAACAGGAAAAAAGTAAATCTGGACACTCAAATAATTCAAGCTTTTGGTACTTCTCCCCTTGGTACATTACAAAATAATTTTGCTGATTTCTTTAAAAACAGTGTGGAAGCTATAAGACACGACTCATGTCGCTCCTTTCAAACAATACTGTCATCTGTGAGGCATTTTTTTCTTTTTATATTCCAACCACAACTAAAGAAAATATGTCAAGGATAAACAATAGTCTAAATTTGAAAGTCTCCAGGATTAGACAGAATTCGAGTTTGTGATTGTAGGGAGATCATGGCCTTGTTAATTAATAGTTCACTAACAAATAGTATCTTTCCAGAATCTTTGAAATCATCTATCGAAAGACCAATATATATATCTGGGCCAAGAAACTCTGTATTTAACTACTGTCCTATTGCCATTTTGCCAGTTATTGAAAAGGTTTTTGAAAAATATGTATCACATTATTTAAACAGATATCTTTTAGAAAATAACATAATTTGTAGTAATCAGTATGGATTTCAGAAGGGTAAAGGAACGGAATCACTGTTATCAGATTTTAATGACTATGTAAATGTCTGCCTTAACCAAAGAAAACATGTTTTTACAATTGTTATTGACTTTTATTGAAAAGCATTTGACACCCTAGATCATAAAATACTCTTAAAATACCCCCGTAGCAGCAAACCTGCGTACTCAGCGAATTTCCAATGCATATATATGTATATTAATACCACATAAAGCCACATACCAAGTTTCATCAATATACATTCATAAATAAACGATTTATGACATTTTAATTATTCTCCATAAGAATAACATGGCAGCTGAGTAAGCAGGTTTGCTGAAGCAAGGAACACAAAAAATGGGGTTTTATACAAATATCAATACAACTCATCTAGGTAAAGCCACATACCAAATTTCATTAATTTATTTTCATAATTAAGGCAGATAACACGTTACTTATTCTCCATAAGAATAACATGGGGCTGAGTACGCAGGTGTGCTGCTACGGGAGCGTTGGGTAAAAAATTGTCTTTTTGAGCAAATATCAATGGTCCACAACCAGATGAAGCCGTATACCAAGTTTCGTCAGTATACGTTGATAAATAGGCGAGATATAAAATTTTTCTTTTCCTCCATAAGAATAACATTAGACAACGTACTGTGTTTAGCACTTTCAATATCTCGGTAACCAATTGACGTAGAGAAATGATCAAAATACCAAATTGTGTGTTTTTTTAAGCTGAATCCAATGGTGAAAACTAAAATTTGAATATTTCAAAAATTATATGTGAAAAATTCGAAAAACCCATTTTTGGGGTACAAAACCCCCCCAAAATACCCCTTTGGGTAGAGCGATCTGGCTGGTTTTCGAACTTAAAGTCATAAATGTTGCTTTACACGTTTATACCAAATTTCATCAAAATCGGATCATTTTTACGAGAGTTATCGTGCTCACGGACACACATATATATATATATATATATATATATATATATATATATATATATATATATATAGATATATATATATACAGTATCGAACGAATGGTGTTTTTGGGGTCTGGGGACCTCAAAACGAAAAGTTATCATGGTCCCGGGCCTAGGTCTTACCATGCCGACTACGGTAATAGCTTCTTCCCTATAGGGGAAATTCGCTAAAAATGAAAATATTGGTGTTAATTTGTTAAACTGGTTTGCAAGCTATTTAAAAAAGTAGACCTATATTTGTTAAGATAGATAAATGCTACAGCTCTAGTAGACTCATAAACCAGGGCGTTCCACAAGGAAGCGTGCTAGGACCGATTCTTTAAATATATATATAAATAGCTTAGCATTATGTGGATTCAAAGGAAAAATATTTATGTACGCCGGTGTAACTGCAATAATCACATCCCATTAAGATTTTACAACTGCAGAACAACTTATTCAGGAAGACTTTGATGGGCTCATGATAAAAAACTAGTAGGTAATAACCCTAAAAAAACTGTAGTACCGTATTGAACTTTCATTCGGCCCATAAAATTCCACCGCATGGCTCGGGGATATGAAGTCACGCTTGTCAATGTCTTGAAGATTCCAAATTTAATAACTGTCAGTGTCCAAAGTTGCAGTCAGTCGATCAAACTAAGTATTTGGGAGCAATCATGGATTCTAGATTAAAATGGGATTACCTACCATGTAAACTCGGTTGTATATAAACTTGAACCTGACACTGCCAAGCTGTTTTACTTAAGAAAAACGCCCCCCTATCAAGCTCTTGTTATGGTATATAAATCAATGTTTGAGTCAGTAATTCGATATGGGGTAGAAATTTGGGGTTCTGCATCATAGTGTTTCTTAGGTCGTGTAGAGTCTTTGCACAAAAAAACTTTACTAATGATTTCTAAACTAAAATAGCATAAGCTATCCAGTATATTCAAAAGGTATTAATACACTATACGCAAGTGAATTCTACAAATATAAAATCATCAAAATATTTTATAACAAACACAATTTTAAAATACCAAATGTAAAAGAACAATACATGTTTAGAACCCTAGAAAAATATAAATTGCCAGGATTTTGTAATACGTATGGCAAAAATACTTTATATAGTTCCAAAAATTTTTAATGAGTTGCCTTTAGATTTAATGTCATAAAATCTGATTTAATTTGTTGGTTGTTAAGTAAAAATTATAAAAAAGTATTCCATCATTTACTAAGACAGAGTGTATATGTATGTACGAGTGAGTGCGTGTTTCCAGATGCCCAACAGCACAAGCAGATTGAAGGTTTTAGTTTACTAGTATTATAAGTTCAGCAGTATGCTCAGAACTATTTGTGGGATAAATAGCTGTTTATAAATGTGGTGGATGGGTAGGTTTTACTTGAATGCCAATAATTTGTATTCAATATTATTTATATATATTCTTGTATTTTGTATTTATTTATTTACTTAAATTAATACTAATGTAAGTTAGTGTTATACATTTTTCATGTTAACTTACATAGTTACGTTGATGGGTTTTCTTGATATTGCTGGGTTAGGTGTTACTTTACTACATTTATATACTTATTTGTAATGATTAATTAGAAGATAGTCCAAATTATGTAAATTTGTGCACCGTTGCCTAGAGGCTGTATTTATTTAGTAACATGTTGTTATTATCATAGATTAAGCATACTACTAAGGAGTATGCTTAATCTATGTTATTATTTATTGTATTAACATTGTAATCATGAGCACCCAATGACAAATCTTTCAACATGATTTGTTGGGGCTCAATGTTGTATTTTTTATAGAAATAAACTTTCTGATTCCGAAGTTACAGTAGGCTATATATATAATTAACGGACTATCAGCATGTTGCATATATTTGAGATTAATAGTCAATAGGCCCAAGTTACTCATGCGCTATAATATTTTATGAAATAGGGGCCTACAATTTTTATAGCCCACCATTGGTGTCGCTTTTTTATAATCTGTGTAAGTTAGTCATATGTTTAAGCTTGTCAATGGAGCAGCAGAATCAGTTTTATGTTGTTATAAAAAAGGTACTTCCAAGGGATACCTAAACAGAAACTTACATTCACTTTCAATTGTCAGTAAGGATAAGTAAAATGTGGCAAACACGTGATCAAATGAGCAACTCACAAAGAATTCATGCATCCCATCAGCTTGGACCCCGAGCCATCCACTGATTGCTTAACATCCGCCGTACTTTTCAACTCGGTAATTATTTACTATTTCCCCTTCACCTCCGATCCTTTTACTATTTTAATATATTGTTCTTATGACATTAAACGTCATAAAATCGCAAAAAAAATGTTTCGCAAATTCAACATACTCACGAAACAACTGTCTGAAGAGTACTAACCCAGTCAATCTAGCAGACACTTTGGGAATCCGAGATAAATCTATCGGATGAAAATATCGAACTTACTAATATCGAGAAGCAACTATTGTTTCGATATTGCGATATAATATTCGCACACCCCCGCTCCTGCGGGGATAGTGTATAGTATTTGCACTAACCCCCGCTCCTGGGGGGTAGTGTGTAGTATTTGCACTCACCCCCGCTCCTGCGGGGATAGTGTATAGTATTTGCACTAACCCCCGCTCCTGCGGGGGTAGTGTATAGTATTTGCACTCACCCCCGCTCCTGCGGGGATAGTGTATAGTATTTTAACTAACCCCCGCAGCTGCGGGGGTAGTGTGTAATATTTGCACTAACCCCCGCTCCTGCGGGAGTAGTAAGGGTCCACTTTGAGAGCACACTACCTAGCACGTCAACATGTGATATATTTGTGTGTATTTATCATAACCTAACCTAACCCAACTCCTCAGAGCGATGTATTGGAATTTTCGAATTTTCGGTAAAATTGTTCAAAAAGGGAAAAATTCCCAGAAAAAAGGAATATTTCACATACAGTGCTCTGCGGAGTTAGGTTAGGTTAGGTTATGATAAATATACACACATTATCAGTATCTGGTAAATATCATAACCTAACTTAACCTAACTCCGCAGAGCGCTGTATGGGAAATATTCTCTTCTCCGGTATTTTCCCCTTTTTAGGACATTTCCCAAAAAAGGGACAATTACCTATACAGCGCTCTGCAGAGTTAGGTTAAGTTAGGTTATGTTATTTACCAAATACAGATAATCTGTGTATATTTATCATAACCTAACCTAACCTAACTCCGCAGAGCACTGTATGTGAAATATTCCTTTTTTCCGGGAATTTTTCCCTTTTTGAACAATTTTACCTAAAATTCGAAAATTCCCATACATCGCTCTGAGGAGTTGGGTTAGGTTAGGTTATGATAAATATAAATAAATATATCACATGTTGACGTGCTAGCTACAGCAGTGTGCACTCAAAATGGACCCACACTACCCCCGCAGGAGCGGGGGTGTGCGAATATTATATCTCAATATCAAAACAAGACCACACTACCCCCACAGGAGCGGGGGTGTGCGAATATTATATCGCAATATCAAAACAATAGTTGCTCCTCGATATTAGTAAGTTCGATATTTTCATCCGATAGATTTATCTCGGATTCCCAAAGTGTCTGCTAGATTGACTGGGTTAGTACTCTTCAGACAGTTGTTTCGTGAGTATGTTGAATTTGCGAAAAATTTTTTTTGCGTTTTTATGACGTTTAATGTCATAAGAACAATATATTAAAATAGTAAAAGGATCGGAGGTGAAGGGGAAATAATAAATAATTACCTTCAACTCTGCCACAGACAGATGAACTCTCAATAAGTTGCAAATAAAAACTACCGACTGAGATGAACAAGATCCGAATACTCAATCCAAGCCCTACTCCTGGCCATAAGAATGGCACCTTAGACTGCTCAGCCGTCTGATCTGACCGGGTGGTATCAATTTTTTGTATCAACAGATTACTACCGTATCTAAATAAATATTTTGTATCCAACCGAACTAAATTTAATAATATTTTTAGGTGTCAAAGGGTACAGTTTCATAAGTGGCCACCAACTAATCGGATGCTATATATCGATCTTAAACATCCGATATATCGAACTGGAACACTCAATATATTGAATCACTTTTAACAGTACATATCGAAAATTTTTTACTCCATAATCTAAAATCAACAAATTGTACATCGTCAATGGGTACAGTTTCATAAGAGGCCACCAACTAATCGGATGCGATATATCGATCTTAAACATTCGATATATTGAATCAAAACCCTATATATTTTGAATCATAATTTAACAGCAAAGCCTATATCAAAAATTATTCACTCGATATTTATATTAAATATCTAAAATCAACAATTTGTATATAGGCTGGTCAATAATAATATGAAATGTCAGTTACAAATATATTTTAATAAAACATCTAACAAATAACAAACAAATAAAAACCAAAATTAAAAAAATACTAATCAATAAGTGTATTTAACTAAGGTAAAACTTAGTTATCTTTGCCAGGGAAAACTCTACGGTCTGAGTTCATGAATTGAGTTTCAATGCACGCCATGAGGACTCGGAATGTTTGGGTGTTTATGTTATTAAGGTTTAATTTTGATTTAAAATGTGATTTGATATATCAAATGTTAAAGATCGATATATCGCATCCGATTAGTTGGTGGCCTCTTATGAAACTGTACCCGTGCCAAATTCAAAAGCCGATTAGATTGGCCCCTGGTGCTCAAAGAGTTAATGTTGACAAATATTGTTTTTACTTGTGGGAGAATTGCTGATTTTTCAAACGCCAATAGAAGATTAGCATTGTCAAATAAATATGTTACATTGATTGACACAGCACATATTATAAGACCTCATATACATAGGGCACACTTTCAAGTCAGATATGTTTGTATAACGTTAATTTATTACACTGTATAGAATGGTATTTTAATAAGTAAACCTTTGAATAACCTTGCATTGAATGACATAAATTATGTTTGTGTCGGATGTGTGTTAAATTCTCTATAGAGGCAATTCTGTTACATACCAACAATAATGGGCTCTTTCTTAGAACAGATAGGGTGGCATTTGCTGACATAATTAAAAAGATAGCCACAGTAATATGCAAAATATCAAACAAACACAATAAAGTTAATTTGATAATAGAAAACAATTTGTCCTAGACACAGACACATTAAAAAGTTAGGTTATCAAAGAGCAGTGTTGCGTGTTGCGTCTGCGTGTTGCCAGTGTTGCCAGACTGGGTTTACTCAGTAAAAACTTGTAAACTTTACTGGGTTTGAGGGTTGGCCATTTTACCCGCAAGCCCCCTATAAAATCCCCACTTTTACCCGGTAATTTTGTTGTAATCCCCACGTGGGCTTCAAATACCCGAAAACCGGGTAATTTCTTGGAAGTTGCCTGAAAATTACCCGAAAATTGAAAAAAAATTATGACAGTTTTAGTACCCTCAGCGCTTAGTGTTAGTCTACCCTCAGCCTAGACATCCATTTTGGAGGAGTGAGGGGGGTTTAGGTTCTCTTGGAGGAGCCCCACACTACCCCTGCTTCAGCGGGTGTGTACCAAAAGCATTCCCACCGTCATAAAAAAAACCTTAAGGTGGTACACTGGTCACTGCTCAGAGTTTTATTAACTATAATGCCAAACTAAGGAGGTTTACTGTATAACTGGAGATAACACTGCTTCACTATTTTTTGTCGAAAAAGCAAGCCGGTTATTTTGTTAGGTTGGTTAACTGGTGAGGCAAATTTCTCGTTCTTTGAACCAAGGAACCTAGAACAGAAAAGTTTTGTTCTAGGTTCCTTGCTTTGAACCATCCTAATTGGCTGCTTTATTCTTTTAAGTAAATCTACTCATGCAAATCACTGGAATAAAAGTTGGAACAAATTCATTTTTCGTTTGATTTATGCATCTAATCTTGTCGTGAAATATGATAAATTAAGAGAAAATAAACAAATCCAAGTTTATTAATGTTCAAATCATGAGTAGGTATTTGTTTCAGTCACTTTGCCGACTCGTTCGATTTCAACGAGTATTTCTTGGCTTCACCATAAAAATTTGGCAAAGAACGGCTCGCAATTTTGTTCATCAGTGTTGCCTCTAGTATTACCAATAGAACTACTTGTGCCAAACCGAGTAAGTAAACAAAAATAATCTAAAATTAACTATTTTGTTGCAGTTAACTGGCATTTGATTATTTGTTAATACTTAATCATAGATATATTTTATTAGGTTGTTTTCACCATGTATGTTTATTTACAAGTGGATGCTGGCTGCACCTAAAAAGTTAACCGGATCAAATAGCCCGACCATCGAGATAAATATATCTAGAGGTACCGTTGGGAGTAAAAAAGCAGTGTACCCTACATGCTGACCGCCATTTTCATTAAGTAACTAATCAAATCCATCTCTTGACAAGTTAACATGATTTGTCAGCACATATAACTTGGGAAGAGAGGATTTTATTGGTTGCCATGAAGCTAGAGTGGGCAGAGGGGCAAAATGGTGGTCGTTTATGCTGGTGTTTTATGTATGCAACACTTTTTTACACAAGACGAGACCTCTTGCTTGAGTGGGATAGATAGGGTCACAAGGCCCGATTTAAGCATCGGCGCACACCTAGGGAGGGGCCCGCACCACTGGTTGCGCCTAGGGGCCAACAGCTAGTAAATACGACCCTATTAGGTCATCTGATTTCACCCTATCTTCTCTCTCGTCCAGCAATGATCCCGATTAGAACGAGCATTTTAATGCTCAATAAACAACGAGCTTAGTGATGATATAGAGCACGCAACACATGTTAATTTCCCGAGACAAATTGAAGCCTATATGTGGGGGCGCCATTTTCCCCACTATTCACAAACAATACATTATTTCTACATGTTATCCAACTAGTTAAAACAATCCTTTAACTTAATAAAATCTTTAGCAGTCCAAAATAAAAGTATGATAAACTTACAGGGATTGTTGTGATGAAGCGCTTCATGCATCTAACACTTTTTAACAGCCTAATGTGGGTGGAAGCAGAAATAACTATATACATTGCCACTATATACGACTTTACGCACATTATGTTGTTTATGTTTCAATTTGAGTTGATATTGCGCTTACAAAGTGACTACGTACACGTCCAATGTAAGGGCAAATTCACTTCGCTACCGCTTAGGTTAGGTTAGGTTACATTACGTTAGGTTAGGTTAGGTTACGTTACGTTACGTTAGATTAGGTTAGGAGGTTTTCTAGCTCTCAATTTGTTTGAAAAATCACAGGAAAATTAACGTACGGTGCATAATTTGGAACAGACGTGAACAGTAGCGGCTCACGTTGGACGTGTACGTAGCCTCTACCTTTTAAAAATCACAAGAAAAGTAGCGTACGTTGCATAATTTGGATCGGACGTGAACAGTAGTAGCGGCTCACGTCGGACACGTGTTCGTAGCCTCTGCCATTGATTGTTTACCGTTCAAATTGGCATCTATACCAACTGTCACACAAAAATATCTGTTATTGTTTTTTAGCGAATTTCCCGTATAGGGAAGAAGCTATTAATGTTATCTTTTGATAATTTTAAATATTTTATCCAGTTAGCTTTGTCCACTGTCTGTTGGTTTTCATCATGTTCATTTTATTTGTAAGTCCATCAAACTCACTGACTATTGAAGTTAGACTGATGTAGTGCCAAATTATTTATTTATTTTATTTTATTCTTCGTTATGCTATTCATGTTTAATACTTCCTAATAAGTGACTCAGTGCTTATTACTAATATTAAACTGTATTCTCTTGATAATGTCAACTGTACAAACATGTACTAAACGAAAATTAAGCATATTCTATCTTTATATATAATTATATAAGCGAAATTGTCAAGTCAAAATTGTGCGAGTTTGACAAATGGCAAGTTGATGGGAGGCGGTTTAAATTAAAGGTTTCGATTCCAGGGACTCGGGAAAAATAGCAGAATTTCCATAAAGTTAATAGCAAACAATAAATGACGTAAAATATCCCCCATAAGAAAGCATGGGGATTTAAAAACGTCTGCTTTGTTTACATTAAAACATGTGATTACGAACTGACATGTGTTCCTATACGAATCAGATATTCAGAATATTTTAGCAAGGTTAGGGGCTATGGCCCCTTCAAACCACTAGTTCTATTCTATTCGTTAAGTAATTCTCTTCAAAACCGGGTTTTTTCGTTTGTTTCATGTAAATATATGTATCTGTATTTTTAATTTTCATTAATTTGTTTCTGCAAGCATGTTCTGAAAATCAGCTGTTATCAGGCGGAGGAAACCTGTTTTACTGTGTTAATGCCTAAACAATCAGTGTAAAAAATTTAAACACTCTAGGTGAGACAGCTGTTGTGATTTGGCAGCAAAGTTTGTTGTCATTTTTGCTAGTGATATTTTTTTTAAATATTCGTGTTATTTACTTTGTTTGGTGTGATTAATCAGTTTAAAATGTAGTTTTCGAAATCCAGAACGTTTGGTAAATATTTATTTTGGACTATTCATTTTATTTTTACTTAAGTTTTGACTTTTGTACCGTTGTTAAATCTTGCCTTGCACCGTTGTCATGGCAACAAAGACAACACAAACTACTACTATAGAAAACTCTATACACATGGAACACTCCCACGAGCCAAGTGCCTTGGATACAACTTGGACTAATGTTGTATCCCATAGGAAAAGAAGTAATAGTAATAACTCTTCATCTAGCTCTAGGCCCAATAAGATAGTTAATAACAATGTATCGAAAACAAACTCAGTCCAACCAGTGCTCGTTTCAAACAGGTTCCAACCTCTTTCTAACACCGATAGCGATCAAACAAAAAAACAAAAAGTTCCCCCAATAATACTCAAAACCCATGTAAATTACATGGAGCTTTGTAAACTATTGTCCCAATTAGTTGGCAGTGACCAGTTCAACTGCTCTTCGTCTTTAAAGAGCATTACCATACACCCATTATCTTCTGACGCCTACAGGAAAATTGTTCATTTCCTTCGCGAAAACAAGGCCGAATTCCACACTTTTCAACTTCCAGAAGACAAAGTCTTTCGTGTAGATATTCGTGGTCTTCATAGCTCCATTGAGCCTGAAACAATCAAAAGTGAATTATCATCCAAAGGATTTAATGCTCAAAATGTAACTAATGTCTGGTCTAAGGACAAAACTCGCCTTCCATTGTTTTTTGTCGATCTTGACCAATCCCAATCAAATGACCACATTTTCGACCTTTCTACTCTCCTTCACTCAAAGATCCAAATCGAAGAACCTAGACCAAAACGACTTGTAGTGCAATGCATGCACTGCCAACAATTGGGACATTCAAAGAAATATTGCAATCGAACCCCTAAATGTGTCAAGTGCGCTAAGGATCACGAATCCGCAACTTGTACGAAACCCAATAACACACCCGCAACCTGTGCACTTTGTGGCGATAACCACCCTGCTAACTATAGGGGTTGTTCAGTTCACAGGGAACTACAGAACAGACGCTCATCCAAATCTACGTTATCAAAAGAAGAAACCCCTTCTCGCCACCCCCACCCGACTCCTGATCTATCACCCTCATAATTTCCTCAACTTCCAAAACCAAAATCACACGCCTTTCCATCAAACTCAAACGACCAACGAGCACTTACTCCCAATGCTTTACACTCAAATGAAGAACATAACTACGCCAAACGACTTCAAACCACTATTCACAACACTTCCAATCAAACTGACATTGTAACACAATTAACGTCAATACTTACAGAATTCAAAGCCCTTTTTTCACCATTACTAACCATGATGACTCAACTTATGCAAGCTCTTATCACCAAAAATGACAAATAACCTATCAAATATTTTTCTTACAGTCCTGCTGTGGAATGCAAATGGTTTACACCAACACGCACAAGAACTAGAGTTACTTTTACATGAGAAACGTATAGACGTCGCTTTAATAAGTGAAACTCATTTTACTACAAACTCTAGATTTTACATTCCAGGTTACAACATATACAGAGCTGATCGCCCTGACAATCGGGCATATGGCGGTACAGCGGTTCTTGTCCGAAACAGTCTCAAACACTTTGTTCACCCATCCATCAATCCAACAAATTTCCTTCAGTCAGCAGCATCAACCGTAGTTTTTAATAACATTGAAATAACCTTTTCGGCTGTTTACTGCCCCCCTAGATTTGCAATAAATTCGAATGATTTTAAAGAACTATTTTCAAACCTAGGTTCTCATTTCATCTGTGGGGGAGACTATAACGCCAAACATGTACAATGGGGTTCAAGGTTAAATAACCCGAGAGGCCGCCAACTGCTTCATTCTGTCGTTTCTAACAACCTGAACTATCATTCACCTGGCACACCTACTTATTGGCCAACAGCTGTAAATAAAGCACCTGATCTACTTGATTTTTTCATTTCAAAGGGTGTAAGCCAATTTCATAAATCCCTCAACTGCCTTGACAACTCTCCTTCTGACCACTCTCAAATTCTGTTAACAATTTCATGCGCCCCTCTAGAAAAAATTGAAAAACTATCTCTAACAAATGGGATAATGAACTGGGTGCTATTTCGAAACACACTTATGTCCACAGTAAACATAAACCTCCCACTGAAAACTGGCGGGGATGTGGAAGTAGCAGTAGACCACTTAACCAAGTCCATCCAACAAGCCGCCTGGAGTTCGTCAACTCCGAAACCTCCTAAGAAACGATCTGGTCCTTGCTACCCCCAATATATATGTGAGCTGATAAGACTAAAACGAACAGCTAGAAGGAAATGGCACCAAAGTAGACTTCCATCTGATAAAACCGCCCTCAACCGCTGCACAAATCAATTTAAACAAGCAATTAGGGAATTCAAAACTTCTACATTCGAAAATAAACTAGGTAATCTTTCCCCTTCAGATGGCTCCTTATGGAAGACAACGAAGAAAATTCTACATTACACTTCTACATCTTCCCCAATCAGGCGACCGGACAATTCATGGGCAAAATCAGACAAAGAAAAAGCAGATCTCTTTGCTGAACACCTTTCTGGTGTTTTTAGTCCCCACGAAGAACACAATCGAAGATTCTCCACCGAAGTAGAAACATCTATTGAAATTCCCTTGCCCATGTCCTTACCACCTTCTCGAATTACAGCAAATGATGTCAAACGGGCCATTTTTAAACTACCCCCAAGAAAATCACCTGGATATGATTTAATCACAAGTGAAATTTTACGTGAAATACCCGGTCCCTGTATCATCTTACTGACACAAATATTTAATGCAATATTACGGACAACTCATTACCCCATTCAATGGAAACTATCCCAAATAATTCTAATCCAAAAACCGGAGAAACCAGCAGACCAAGTCTCATGATACAGACCTATTAGCTTACTCCCTGTTGTTTCAAAATTGTTCGAAAGAATCCTCTTAACACGTTTACAATCTGCAATTGAGGATTGTAATGGATTGCCAAATCACCAATTCGGGTTTAGATCTCTGCATTCTACAGTGCAGCAACTTCATAGAGTGGTCGATACAATTGCGTCTGGACTTGAAAGCAAAAAATATACGAGTGCTGTTTTTCTAGACATAAGTGCCGCCTTCGATAAGGTGTGGTATCCTGGTCTACTATCAAAATTAAGAATTCTTCCACCCACTTACTATTTGATTCTCCGTTCTTATTTAGAAGATAGATTTTTTATGGTGAAACAAGGGTCAGATTTCTCAGATTACAAGCCAATATTAGCCGGTGTTCCTCAGGGCTCCTTATTATCTCCTCTTCTTTACAGTATCTACACAGCTGATCTCCCTGAAACTGGAAATACAAAGATCGCCACATTTGCTGATGACACTGCCATTCTAAGTTCATCAGAAGACCCCATTGAAGCTAGTAACAATCTCCAAAATCACATTAACGTCCTAAGTAATTGGTTAAAAAATTGGAGAATAAAAGTTAATGCAACAAAGTCGTCACATGTCACATTCACACTAAGGAAAGGTGTATGCCCTCCTGTACACATTGACAACAACAGAATCCCTCAAAGTAACGAAACACGTTATCTTGGTCTCCATCTAGACAAGCGATTAACATGGAAGACACACGTAACAAAAAAGATAACTGCTCTCAAATCAAGAGCTAAGCAACTTTATCGACTACTCAATTTCAATTCAAAATTACCTACTACATCAAAATTACTATTGTACAAAACTCTTCTAAAACCAATATGGGCTTATGGTATTCAAATTTTTGGTTCAGCAAAATTTTGTCACTTAAAGAAAATTCAAACCTTTCAATCTAAAATGCTTCGCTTAATTTCTGGTGTTCCCTACTATGTAAGTAACAAGACACTTCATACAGACTTTAAATTGAAATTTGTTCACGAAACAGCAAAAGAATGCTATCAACTATTCTTCAACAAACTTGATGGTCACTCAAATCCTTTGATTCAAGAACTCCACACACCGACACTTCCTGGCATCCTTCAGAGAAGATTAAAAAGAAACTGGAGCCGAGATCTTCTAAGATGACTGTAGGCACAGAAGAGCAAAACAAAACAATACGTGTCAGAAGAAACCTTTGAAAACCAGTTCAAAAAAGGAAGACTACTGAGCCTACTTTTTAATATTATTTGTTCATGTTTTTGTTAGAATAATTATTAGCACATTTGCTAGTTGTATGTAATTTTACAGTTGCAAATAAAGAATGAAAGACAAAAAAAAAAAAAAACACTCTAGGTATGAGTAAGTATGAGGGTTCGTGATGAGGAAGTGATGGCTTTGCCTTTTATAGGTGTATATTTAGGAAACAACATATATAACCTATATAAATATGTTTTATATGTTATAGATAACATATATAACATACATTAAATAGGAAAAATAAATGGTTTTCATCTTGATATGACCTTAGGGCTCTGCCAGAGACCCCGACAAAGTTCCCATGTATTCTTTACGCACTCTAATTTTTTTGAGCTGATGAAAATACATACAGCTAGCTGATATTGATTCTTAGTAGTTCTACGGGCTAAACCAACGACATGTAAATAATATAGAGCTCTCATCTCGTGTTAAAAAAGTGAAGCCTCACTGGAGGATATTTTTGTAAACAAATCATCTGGTCAAAGAGTAATAAAGAGTAACATAACTTGTATAGAGAGGATTTGATTGGTTAAACATAATGTTGCCATGGATACCGGAGGTTATAGAGGGTCAAAATGGCAGTCAGCATGTAGGCACAGTTTTTTTACCCAAGATGAGACCTCTATAGAGATATACACCTCGTTGGGCTAAACCCAGTGAGCTGTACACAACCTGGAGAGACTACTGCCATGCAGTTTTTGACAAAAAAGCGTACCGTGGAAATCAGCTGGAAGCACAATTCCCCTCTACAGTACCAAAATAACACAACAAACACCATGCACAACGTACCATGTTCCTGTAATTTCACATTGCACCTGTTCAATATATCATGATTATTGTTATGATCGTCATTATGACGATGTCTATTGCATGTTTGTGATTTCTGAAAGACAATAAGAGTTCTGATTTTTTTTTTTTTTGAGCAGCTGGTGAAATATTACAGTGACTTTGGTTTGTTTGTCTCTGTGAATTTTCCAAAGTTAAAACGTTATTGTTTTAAGTTACTCGCTACATTACTTACGAACTTTATTTTTTTTTTTAGTTGCTTCTTTTCCTGTTATTTAATTTTTATAGTAATTGTCAAATTTAACAAAACGTCTTTGTTCAAAAAGAAAACTAACCCACAAGTATCTTCAGTTCATGGAATGACAATAACATCTGTTGTAAACAAAGTAAAGTTTAAATGTGATATCAAAGATTACACATGCTACTCAAACTTTTGCGTAGCATGTGTAATCTTTGGTGATATCAAACAAGGTAAAATGTCAGAATTTCTTGGTAAGTCTAACGAGAATCTCAATGAACGCAATGACAATTTTGTTTTTCCTAACAAACGGAAGTTTATTGCAAGTTCGGTTTCTCAACCTAAACGATATGTTTTAGATTCGAGTCAATTATGCAAGGACAATAAATATCAGGTTCTTTCGGAACATTCATATTCTTCCCCCAGTACTAATGAAAACCATACCGAAGATATGGATGATTCTGTCCCCAATGACCAAACAAACAATCCTAAGTTAAAAATCCCTCCTATCTTTCTACACAATCTAAACAACCATCAGGAAATTATTAAAGATGTGCAAAATGTAGCAAAAGCCTCTTTTTCAACTCAAGTACGTGGCCAGTCTCTTAAAGTTAATCTCTCCAATATCGACGATTTTAGAAAATTAACTGCATTTTATGACACACGTCTGGCATCAAGTACCACACTTTTCAACCACTCCCCCATATAGCACAAGTACATCAATTTGACGTAAAATTGATGTAAAAAATGTCAATGTCATTGATATTGTTGATGTCATATTGACATCAAATGTCGTCAAAATGACGTCAATTTGACGTCAATTGGAAGTAAAAAGGGCACTCAATTTTACGTAAAAATGACGTAAAAAACAGATCAAACATGACATCATATTGCCATCAAATTGATATCAAACAAGCAGTATAGAAAAGAAAAAATTGATTTAAAATGTACGTCAATATGATGTCAAATGTACGTCAATATGATGTCAAATGTACGTCAATATGATGTCAAATGTACGTCAATATGATGTCAAATGTATATCAATAGGATGTACAAAACTTCTTAATATTGTGCTGTAAGTTATTTAAATAAAATGTTGTTTTCTACCAGGATATGTACAGAATTGTTTTGTTTCTCAAAATAGGTTGTTTTGAGAATTTCGTTCTGTCTTAAATATCAATATGTTTTGCGTTTAAGATCAAAATTAAAATTATCAGACATGTGAAGCCGACCTCAAAGAGACTAAATTTATTTTTATAAAAACTTCAGTATTAAAAATGGCAGTGTATCAAGGTGCCAATATCTGTGAATGTATACAAAGCATTTTGATTTATATAATTTAGTGACTCCAATTTTAACTAATTACCAAAACAATAAATCATACCTATTTAAATTTCATATAATATTTCAACAAATGTTTGCCATTCATGAGATAAATACTTTACAATAGGTTGCATATTTTTTGCTCCTTAGTTTTGTAATAGTTTTTTTTAAATTAGACCTAAAGCATAAGTAGGAAAATAAATAGGCCTACAAAAATGTTTTTTCAGCAATTTTTATATTAGTACTTAATTACACTTTTTTAAACTTAATTTGAATCTTCTTGTTTTCCTCCTTGTGCTGCTTGCAATCTGCAACACACAATAAACAAGAATAACTTATAGGTAATAATGCCCACTTTAGTATTTTGGGCGCAAACATATTTAAGGCCTTTAGCCCAGACTTAGCTTTTGATCTGGAAAAACTCGTTTATAAGTAGGCTAATTTTATATTCTTTTTAAAAAAGCTATTGTCTAATATGTACCGGTAGAGGATTATTTAAAATTATGGGAGCGCAGGATTGGAACAGTCAGGACATAGCGCAGTAAAAATGTTTGGCGGGAAACTGGCACTGCCCCCACCCCGCAGCCGCGAGTACTACACCAGGAAGCCATGCCCTTGTCCCCAGTCCATACATAAAAACAGCAGTTCTGCCAACTGACATAAACATTAGAATTGTTGTATAC
The DNA here is from genome assembly GCA_963675035.1 of Allygus modestus. Taxonomy (NCBI): domain Eukaryota; kingdom Metazoa; phylum Arthropoda; class Insecta; order Hemiptera; family Cicadellidae; genus Allygus; species Allygus modestus. The sequence continues at coordinate 315,509,219 of OY776112.1, forward strand.
TCCTAAAATACAAAAATTTCAAACCACGAATCCTGTAATTTCCTGAATCTTATATATTAATACGCCAAAAAAGGCGCTTTTATGGTTAGGAAAACTTCTCCATTGGTTTCTTGACCAATTTTAATGTTTGAAGTGTCAAAGAATTCGACTCAGTTCGTAGTTTTGCAATTAGGTTTTTAATTTTCAATATCTTTATTCTCAAGGGTACGGGCTGCCCTCAAAGTTGGTTTTTGCTCATAAGATTAATATGGGGAATACATTTATTTGAATTGCAGCTGTTAACACATTATGGACAGGTTATTAGCAATACCAGATGTTCCAGGTAAGGAATGTCTATCTATATAAATAAAATAGGTTTGATCTCACATCTCTTTGAGCAGTAAAATGTTGTATGCAGCGGAGATATTTAAATATGTGTTAACATTTGTTTTTCTGTCTATCTGTTTATAAGCCATATTTGTTCTGCGTTTCACAAAAAAAGACTGAATGAAATAAAAAATTTTCGTGTGGAGGAGGAAACGTTTTGGCTAAAAACTTAAACAGCGCGCTGCGGCGGTTAGGTTAGGTTACTATAATCTTCATACATAACACAGTTGTTTCTGAGGGTCCCATAATTTAACGCTGGATGCTGGAAGTTGACAGAACTGCTGATTTTATGTATGGAGTGGGAACGAGGGCATGGCTCCCTGTTGTAGTACTCGCGGCTGGGAGGTGGGGGGACAGCGCCAGTTCCCAGCCACACATTATTACTTTGCGAGGACGGCGCTGCGGGAGGTCCTGACTGTTCCATTTCTATCGTCTCAAAATTACTTGTTACCGGTATCTAAAGGTTAAAAGTCAGCCACACAATAAGTTGATAAGATACCGTTAATATTATTCAGATTAACTACGGTATATAAAGCGAGCTTAGATTTGTGACCATTATCTTATATTAACCCATCCCACCAAATAAATTTAATATAGTTTAAGGTTTACCAAATTATATAGGCTACTTGCAGTCAATTTTCAAAAATAAAACGATTTCAGCAGTTTTTCACTTTTGATTTATTGTTCCTTCAGTATTGTTGGGTAAAACAACCTAGAAAATCCAAAAACCACTAGCAAGTGAATTATTGCTCGTTGCAGGATTTTAAACCAGCCATGACAAAAAGCTAGAGGTAATCGTTAGAAACGTTCCCACTTCTTTGTCGGAAAATGAAATAAAAACTGAACTAATTGATCAGAACCATCCCGTTCTTAGAGTAATTAGATTACTAAATAAAAATAAACTTCCACTTCCATTGTGTGCAGTAGACTTGAAAAACAATGATGACAGCAAATCTATTTTTAAACTTAACACACTTTTTTATGCAGTTGTAAGCGTCGAAGTGAAGAGAAAACCCAGGCAAATCCCTCAATGCATCCGCTGTCAAAGATACGGACATACAAAAAACTTTTGTAAATTAGATCCTAGATGTGTTCGGTGCACTGGACAGCACCATTATTCTGAGTCAAAAAGTAAAACTGAAACTCCTCAGTGTATTAACTGTGGAGAAAATCACACTGCTAATTACAGAGGATGCCAAGTGTATCAGGAAATCCTTAAAACAAAAGAGCATAACAAAAGTCCTTTAAATCGATCACAAAACTCAAATGATCGGAATGAAACTCCTAATCTACGCCCACCTGATATAGATTCGTCTGCTCATTTCCCTTCAATCTGTGACAATGACTCAGTTAAGGATCCTCCTAAGTTTAGAGTTCCGTTTGCTAAAGCTGCCGCTTCTAAGCAACCAGGGGCGGCCCGTCAGTTTTTCAGCGCCCATGCAAAGACCAAATTTCCGCCCCCCGCCCCCCCATCAACCATATATCAACCTCCCTACCCAACAGTTCTGAGATGGACTGTCACTTGCGCGCCTCGCTCCCTCGCTTGTTGTTGCGTTCGCGATGTTTCTGGTTCCATGCTATGCTGATCACCTGAAATGACAAGCTATGGAACACATTCAGATAAGAGACTTGTGTAGGTCAAAATCTTGATTTCATATATTATCGTCCTGGAAATGTATCCCGTTTCCAATCTTCCGCGCCACTAAACTTTTTGCTATACAAAAATCAAAACCTCAAATAATTAAAAAATCTAAATTTTTAAAACAACAAATTTGCACACTTGTAGTCAACGTATCACAATAAACTGTGTATCATAAAAAAATTATGGGTTTCTTTATGAAAAATAATAAAAACAAACCCTTAAAACTGAGCAGGAACGGTAAAGTGCATACTGATAACAGTACATCTGTTCTGAGCGTGGGAAAGATTTCGTCCAGGGTAACCAAAACAATAATCAAAACGCTGATCAAAACCGACCGCGATTCTGACGGTTAATGGAATCTGTGAGGCTGAAGTTTGCGATGGATACAGCAAAGTTTGTTTAGAGTTATTTTCGTTTTTGAAAAAACTAATGTTTTCTGGATTTAATATTTGTTTATTGATTCTAATGTATAACACGTTTTTCAGTTATACGGACTCTATCTTCAAGTATTTAATCTTTAAGGTTTTATGTAGCTATAAAGCTCATTTTAATTTTTTTTACTCTGTGATATATTGAATCTTATCTTCTAAAAGTGTTTGGATCAATTAAGTTAATACCAATGACTCTAAAAACTCAAGTTGGGTGCAAACATGTTTTTTTCGTTATTACTATACTGTGATATACTGTCGCAACTTATTTAAAGTATTGCCAGTTTGTTAAGAAATACAGATGATTAGTCAATTAACCACGACCAGAGCTCAAATAATCTTAATCTGTAGTGAGGAGAAGTATATGTTCAATTCTTAACATTTCCTACTCCATCTCCAATTCTCCGAAATGTCTCAGTTGATAAATGACAACTTAGTTGAAATGGTTAGTAAACAGACGGAACGAGTAGTCCAGGCTATGATTCAGTCTTAACATGGGTTTCTTATGAGAAAACGTGTAGCCAACCTAAATGAATTGCAAAACAAAAAACATGACCTACATACCAGTGGTACCAACCGTAGTTATATATATAAAGATGTATAACAAGGTAGTTATATATATAATGATGTATAATAAGGTTTTATATATATATATATATATAACAAGGTAGTTATGTCACGCTTGTAATGTAAGACACAAAATACCTGCAGTATTATAATGTAAGAGAGAATATATATATATATATATATAATATCATACTATAATTATATATATATATAAAAATGTATATCACCGTAAACCCACCACCGTCTATCCATACCTTTGCCAGCCACTGCCTCCTCCTCCTCCTCCCGACCTGTCCCCAGCCACGCTGCCACTGCCCTGTCGCTACCTCCTGTAACAAATAAACATATTGCATCAGCCACCTCCCCACCACTTTCTATTATCCCGCGCGCTTTCTCTCTCTCTCTTTGCTCCCTGCTCCCGTTGCGATCGGACGTGTTTTTGCGCTGTTCCGTTCGTTGCGTTTTGCAAAGATAAAACTTGAGCGTTTGCTCCCCATAGCGGCTTCACTTTTCCTAACCTCACTTTTCGCTTTGTATTTTTATAACCTCACTTTTAATTTGTTTTATTCTGCGTAACATAACCTCACTTTTATTTGAAAAATGGCTGTAAATCCTGTCGAGGTTCTCAGTTCGGACGAAACCTATGTTAGACATTTTAGAATTTATGGAACACGAACAATTTTTAAATTTACTAATCCTCCTCCTGAAACTACTGAAATTGATTGGCTAAGACAAGGGTTTGCCAAAATTGTCAATGAAATGAAAGAGCGGGCCCATGAAAATGATCACCTTGGTTTCACCTTGCACAGCTTAAACTTAAAAAGTAAAGAACCCGGTTTTGTAGCTTTCCGGCCTGTTGGTGAAATTGATGAGGACATCCTTTGGCAAATTTTCGGGGGTATTGTCCAATCCAATTCTGAATCAATTAAATCTACCGACACATTTAAAGTTGAATGTACCCGAGTTAATCTCCCTGTGGGTTCCGGCCGTCCTGGGAGAGTAAGACCTGGCTTTTATAATACCTTTGATGAAGAATGTAAATCGAGACGGGGTATTGTAGTAATTAACAACAAAGACAACTTGTGTCTCCCCCGGGCTTTGGTGGTGGCCATAGCAAACGTGACTAAAGACCCCCAGTACAAAGCAATCCGAAAAGACCTGGGTAAAAGACAATCGTTTAGGGCCAAGGAACTTATTCGGCGGGCTAGGGTAGAGATCTCTGAGGAAGGTGCCGGTATCCCCGAATTGGAAAAGTTTCAGGACTTGCTAAAAGACTACAAAATCACAGTCTACAACTATGACAGAAAAGGTCGTGATGTTTACTTTGAAGGGGCTGTTGAAGACGCTAAATTCAAAATTAACTTGCTCTTTCACAACGGTCATTATAATGTAATCAACAGTTTGACCGCTGATTTTGCCTGTGCTTACTTTTGCGAAGCATGCCACGTCCCTTACGAACACAAAGCTAAACACAGATGCTCAAACATCTGCCCTTACTGCCAAACCATCTCTCCTCCCTGTAAAGAGGAGCATGGGGGAATAGTTTGCCCAGAGTGTAACATGAATATGAAAAACCAGCATTGTTTTATCGCCCATAAGGTTGACAGATGCAAAACAATAAAAAAGTGTCTAGACTGTGGGAAACTGATTAATTTAAAAGAGAGATCCGGACCTCACAAGTGCGGGGAAGTTTTTTGTAAACCCTGCAAATCATTCAAAGATCCGAATCACAAATGCTACATGCAACCCAACGATGGAAAACCTAAAACTAAAGACTATCTTTTCATTTTCTTTGACTTGGAAACAAGGCAAGACGAGTCTCTCCCCTCTGACCCTGATAAAAAAGTACATCAAGTTAACTTGTGCGTCTCACAACAGTTTTGCTTTAATTGTATCGAGTCTAGATTTTGCACGGCATGTAGAAACAGAACTAAAGTTTTTAAGGAAGAACCAGTAAAACACTTCATGGAGTATGTGATGCAAGCTCGTAAACAGTTCAAAAATGTCTGTGTAATTGCCCACAACGGGCAAGGATTTGACTTTCAGTTTTTGTTAAAGTATGTGTTGGAAGAAACTAAATTCACTCCGGAACTGGTTATGAGGGGGACCAAAATTATTTTAATGGAAATGGACAATGTGAGATTCATTGACTCACTGAGCTATTTCCCCATGGCTCTCGCTGCGCTCCCTAACGCCTTTGAACTGCCTCCTGAGAAAAAGAAGGGCTACTTTCCCCACCTCTTCAACACCTTGGCGAACCAAAATTATGTAGGCCCTATTCCTGACAAAAAATACTACTGTCCGGAATCAATGTTTGAAAAGAAACACGAAGCCTTTGAAGAATGGTACGAGGAACAGGTGGCGAGTAACTATGTCTTTGACTTTCAAAAGGAAATCTTGGAGTATTGCATCTCTGACGTAGAGATTTTAGCTCAGGCCTCATTAAAGTTTAGACGTATTTTCTTGAAAGAATGTAACGTAGATCCTTTCCTCGAGTCCGTAACTATTGCTAGCGCTTGTAACCTGGCCTTCCGCCGTAACTTCTTGAAACCAAACACAATCGGCCTAATCCCTAAAAACGGGTACAGACTTACTGACAATCAATCAGCCGTTGCTTTACAGTGGTTAACGTGGGAAGAGGAGGAACGAGGGTTGAGGATTGAGCACGCTGGCCGGGGTAAAGAAGTTAAAATTAACGGGCTAAAAGTTGACGGGTTTGACGGGGAACGAATTTACGAGTTTCACGGGTGTTACTGGCACGGGTGCCCGAAATGTTTTCCTTACGACAGAGAGGCTCCTCTGAAGGAGGATCCCTCAGATTCACTTAATTTAAGGTATGAAAGGACTCTGAAGAAAATGTCTAAAATCAGTGACTACGAAGTTGTAGTAATGTGGGAGTGTGAATTTAGAGCTTTGAAAAAGGACAAAAAACTTAAACACTTGAACAACCTGCCGATCCTCAATAATCTTCCCCTCGACCCTCGGCAAGCGTTCTTTGGAGGCAGAACGGGCAATTCAAAAACATATCACAAATGCGAAGAGGGAGAAACGATACAGTATGTTGATGTTTGCTCCCTCTACCCCTATGTAAACAAATATGGGAAATATCCTTTGGGCCACCCTACCATTTATGTGGGAGATAGGGAGTGCAGACAGCGAGGATTAAATGTAGATGGTTTGCTAAAATGTAAAATCCTACCGCCTCGAGATCTCTACCACCCCGTACTCCCTGTTAAAATGAATAATAAATTAATGTTTGTGTTGTGTATGACTTGCGGGGAAACCCAAAACCAGCGAGACTGTGAACATGAGAGTGATAAAAGAGCGTTAGTTGGGACTTGGACTATGGATGAAATTAGGAAGGCGATTGAGAAGGGTTACGCTGTACTGGACATGTACGAGCTGTGGGAGTACGAGGTAGCCACATACGAGAAAGGTGGACTTTTTACCGATTTTATTAATAAGTTTTTGAAAATGAAGCAGGAAGCCTCAGGCTATCCCAGCTGGTGTAATACCGAAGAGGACAAAGACAAGTACATCGCAGACTATTTCCAACATGAGGGAATTAAATTGGACAAGGCAAAAATTTGTAAGAACGGGGGACTTAGATCATTGGCTAAATTAATGCTAAACAGTTTCTGGGGAAAGTTCGGACAGAGGGAGAACCAAACTAAAGCAACAATTGTAAGGGAATCTAAAGTCTTGTTTAAAATGTTAATCAGTCCAGAAGTACAAGTCAATAGGATTCAAACTGTTAACGAGGAAGTTGTTGTTGTCAACTGGGAATATATTGAGGAAGTGGGGGAACCTTTGACAAATGTAAATGTTGTTATTGCGGCCTACACCACAGCCCAGGCGAGGCTTAAACTGTATGAACATCTAGATGCCCTTGGAGGTCAAGTCCTTTACTATGACACGGACTCGTGTATTTATCTATACAGGGGAGGATTGTACAAGGTCTCTACGGGAGATTACCTCGGGGAAATGACGGACGAATTGGCAAGTGAGTACGGGCCCGGCTCTTATATCTTAGAGTTTGTTTCTGGGGGACCAAAGACCTACGCATACCTTGTCTGGTCAACCAAAAAGCAAAAACTACAAACTGTGTGTAAAATCAAGGGTCTAACATTAAACATGAAAACATCCGAAAAATTAAATTTTGAACAGTTAAAAAAGATGGTCCTTAGTGAAGCAGCTGAAATTTTAGAAATTGAAGAAAACAGAATCAGGAGGACTAAAGACAGAGATATTGTAACAGTAAGTGAAATTAAAAAGTTTAAAATCACAGGACCTAAAAGGAGGCTCGAGGGTGAGTACGACACCTTGCCATTTGGCTATCAAAAGGTTCAAAGACTCGAGTAACCCCGACAGGTTGCGTCACTCTTCCCCCTCCCCCGTTTTCTATTATCTCGCGCGCTTTCTCTCTCTCTCTCTCTCTGCTCCCTGCCGCCATAGCGTTCTGACGTGTCCCTGCTCTTTACTATGAATCAACCAAAATCACTTTTTCAACTTTGCGAAAAACAAATCTGGGATCGTACAGAGTGTCTCAGAGAATTATTTAGTTTAAACATGCCCCCAGTAATTTTCGAAAAGTTTGTAGAAACCCACTGGCGTTACTGGTTTGCAGAAGGCCTAGATAATAGTAACAGATTTTATGTAGGCCATGCGGGTTTCTGTGTTTGTCCGTACTGGAATGAAAGCTGTTGTAAACCATTAAATTATTTTACAGAGAAGCTGTATAGTCAATATCAAGCTAGGCCATGTACCAGAGATAACATCGACTTTGATGAGCTGGTACCTCTTAAAGTACCAGACTATGTAAAAAAGAACTTGTAAATACAGTTAGCTTTGTAAAAAATCCCCACTGCATGAATGTACATGAACGAATGGAGGTCTATGGCGCGGGTGACGAAAAGCCCCGTAAACCTGAAAGGGGGTCTAGTAGATCGAGGCGTCGGGCTAACACCCCGGCTACTCCTTCGAAAGACACATGTGTGAATGAGGGGTCCAGTAGATCGAGGCGCTGGGCTAACACCCCGGCTACTCCATCGAAAAGACCTCGGGTGAAAGAAGGACTTTGTACATTGAGGAGCCTGGCCAACACCTAGGCTACTCCTTGGAACAGTCCGGTGGGTAAAAAAAAAAGTATAAAAAGTAAAATACAAAAAAAATAAACGGAGGAGACAACTAGTTTGTTTTGGAAGGTCTCCACGAGTCATGGCGGTGGAGGGGCCATGACTTTACTAAAAATATATATATATAAGTTGAAGATTTGGATAATTTTAATCATTATCAAAATGGACGGTAAAACAGCTATAGCTAATGAACTACACCGACCCGCCAGGAGAAATTATACTAGGCGTAAAGTTACCCTTAAGGGGCTAACAGACCTTTATCAGGCTGATCTCGTTGAAATGAAGCCATATTCCCAAGTTAATAAAGGGTACAAGTACATATTGACGATGATTAACTGTTTGTCAAAACTAGCTTTTGCCGTACCTCTAAAAGACAAGTCAGGGCCAGAAGTGGCGAAGGCACTCGCTCCTATCTTAGCTAAATATAAAATGAAAAATTTTCAAACAGATCAAGGTACCGACTTTTTCAATAAACATGTAAACGCTTTAATGAAAAAGTATAAAATCAATCACTATTTCACGTATTCAGAACTAAAAGCAAGTATAGTAGAAAGATTAAACAGGACTCTCAAGACAAAAATTTACAAGTTATTTACAGCCCGTGGAAGTTACGAATGGTTAAGTATATTGCCAGAAATTGTAAAGTCTTACAACAATACAAAGCACAGGACTATAGGTATGAAACCCAAAGATTTTAAACAAAAACACGTCAAAGATATTTTAAAGAGAATAAATAAAGTTAAGAAACCAAAACACAAAATCCTTAAACAAAAATTAAAAGTAGGCGACAGCGTTAGAATCAGTAAGGTGAAAAGAGTTTTCAAAAAAGGGTATTTACCAAATTGGACAAACGAGACGTTTACAGTATACGCAATTAAACCAACAAGACCGGTAACATACATACTGCAAGACAGTAGAGGAGAGATACTCAAAGGTGGGTTTTATGCCGAAGAAGTTAGCAAGTCCAAAACCGGTGACGTTTATTTAGTTGAAAGAGTATTAAAAAGGAAAGGAGACAGACTCTTTGTACGATGGAGGGGGTATGATAGCAGCCATGACAGTTGGATAAATGCTAACGACCTCCGTTAGTGAGGGACAACGACATGCTAATGCCAATGACCTGCAGGCCGGCCACCTGGCTTAGTGCCGATGACCGGAGCCCGGCCATCTGCCTTAATGCCGATGACCGGAGCCCGACCATCTGGCTTAATGTCGATGACCGGAGGACCGACACCTGGCTGACCACCTGGCTGACCTCTGTTAGCGAAAGGAAATGACATGCAACCACGTAGGATATTATCTTAGATTGATGTTGACAGCCTGCGGTAACGAGGCAGCGTGACATGCAAAAGCGCTCAACCGTGTCTAAAGTCACTCTACCGTGACTTAAAAGCTTGCACGTGAAGTGATTACTTAAAACCAAAGCAATTAGTTGTATGTAACCAGTCACGATGCGGCTTGTAAAGCAGGAAGTCGAAATCTCTGTTCAAAACTTTGACGAATATTTCACAGGCTCCGGTATGGTAAAAAAGAATAAGCACGGTGTTTTATTGCCAGATTCGATACGTTGCATTATAGTGGGACCCAGTTCATGTGGAAAAACTAATGTCTTATTTAATCTATTATTTGATCCAAACGGTCTGAGATTTGAAAACATTTATATATTTTCAAAATCCCTCTATCAACCAAAATACAAACTATTACAAAAAGTTATACCTAAGGAGATTGGTTATTTCGCGTATGATGATAATAGTTTAGTTTTACACCCAAACAAAGCTAAACAAAACTCTATAATGATTTTTGACGATATATCCGCCGAAAAACACAATAACATTAGAAACTACTTTACTATGGGAAGACACAACAATTTAGATACATTTTATCTCGGTCAGACATACAGCGCTATTCCCAAACAACTGGTGAGAGACAATTGCAACCTTATTATTCTATTTAAACAAGACGATAAGAACTTACGACATGCTTACAACGATCATGTCACTACGGACATGTCATTTGACAAATTTAAAGAAATATGCGCTCGAGCGTGGCTTGATAATTTTGGATTCCTAGTTATTGACAAAACTTTGGACCCTTATAAGGGAAGGTACAGAGTGGGAATGGACAGTTTTATAGAAGCTTTCTAATGGGTCGCTTCTACTATTATAACGATATAAGGGGATTTGATAAAAAACTTCATAACGTAAGGTCTAACCTCTGTACATATTATTACAAGGATAAAAAGAAATTTTGTGGAAACTATTGCAGTAGGAAGGGTAAACACGGTCATCCGTTCAATAAAAGGTGTTGGAGACATAAAAAACCTCCAAGCACCGCGATACTACCACCCGTAGTTTTATTAATGATATCTGCGAGTGAGAGAACATATAATAGAGATACTTGGTTAAACTTTTTACAAAAGTGTGAGGAACAGAGTGTACCCTTAGAGTTGGTAATTTATCATGAGGACATGAACAACTATACCGTCAGGGACCTTCAAAACTTTATCTCTAGATTTAGACCCTTTCCGGATATATTTGGTAAAGTATTGCCTTTACGTAACCTTCATGGTAGTATTAATTTTGCTCAGATTGTTTTGAGAATGTTGGAGTACGGTTGCAAAATACCTCACGCGATCGGTTGTATAGTTTTGACAGAGAGAACTATTCCCATCAGGTCGCCTATAGGTATTTATAACACATGCGTATATCTCAAATGTTATATTGACATTAGTTACAACACTGCCTGGGGGCCGATTCCTGACGATACTCCCAAAGGGCCTAGGGGTAAACCTTTTGCTGCCGTAAATAACTACTGCCAGGGGTTATATACTACAGAGTTTTTAAGAGCAGCCCTGCCCACAGTGGCCTCACAGTGTGAGAGATTTGGTATTAGTTTAAAAAACGGTGTATATAGAGTGACAAATCAAACATTATTTGAACAGTGGAAAACATTTACAGGGATCAACCCGTGTGAATTTTGGCTTCTCAACTCGTATTTAATGTACAACAGACATCATGATAAACCATTGAGAATGTTGAGCAAGTATATGGAAAAAACCGTTGAGAACGACAAGTATATAGTAACACATATATCCCAATGGAGAGACAATGTAAAGCGAGCCTTTGTTTTTAAAAGTTTAACAAACCGTTATGTAATACCGAGACACAGTCTTGTAAGAGAGGAAAGTAGATATTATAAAGGATTAGACTTTAGTGCTGGTGTTTCTTTGAAAGATGTAATACGTTACATGAAAAGATGCAAGAAGCGTGCCCTGTTTTTTAGACAGGTTGAACTACCTTAAATCTAAATGTGATTGCTAAAATCTATCATTTATGACTATGGAGCGAAACAGTAAACAACTGACTAGCCGACTCATAGAGTTGCGTAATGCTATTAAACGCAAATATAAACTTTTTAAGGAGGGTGCTGCGGAAAGTGATATTTTGCTTGAGAAGCAGTATAAACCGATTATTCAAGAACTTAGAAAAACGACAACAAACACAGCAGACATAAAAACTGAACCTGAAACCTTTAAAGAAGAGCCAATGGAATACGATACCACAGACGATGAAGGAGAAATAACTGAATTTATCCCAGCGAGTGTCTCTACACCTGAAACCAGCGGGTTAAAGCAAATTGTATCAACCCCTACAGGACTGGAAACAGCGTCCCAATATATCGAAAACCAGTTTAGTAACCTCATGACAGTGAGATATATGACAATGCTTTTAAAGGATGCTAGCGGTAAGGTCCGAGTAATTGATCATGATTATGGCCCTAGATACGAAGGTAGTACTTTAATGATGGGAGATAAGGTGTTAGACTTTGACAACGATGGAACTATTCTAATAAACGACACAAGATATAGTCCTACTGAAGGCTTGTATGAGCTCATATTTAAGAGAACCCCTGACGAGGATATATACAATAAAGACGATCTTAATACCTATAAGAGTATTATTATCGCCACCAACGCTCACAAGAAAGGTTACAGATTCCACAATGCAATTAGAAGGGACAACAACCTAAAGTACAGAAGAATTATTAAAGACCTATTCCCGGCCAAAGCGGGTAAGGGTCTAGCGTGGAAGAATGCAAGATCTCGTGATATAATACATTGGGATGACGCCAATGAATTAGTGGATCGGTTGCGACACATTGCTATGTCAACAGAGAGTGGAAACAGAGTACATAGCAATTAAATACTAAGTATCGTGGAGGAACTGAGAGAGGCCGGCTTTATAAAAGGAGCTGGCAACAGTAGATTTAAAGCATTACTAAAATGACCATTGACAAATTCGGACGTAGTAGCCGAAAATCCCGAGGTGAGGCCGTCAAGGGCCCCAAGGGAGAGGGTTTTAATTTAACGCCCGACGGTGACTACGATATTCAAAATAAACGGTTATGTAATCTAAAAAGACCTGCAGACGATAACGACGCGGTGACAAAAAAGTTTATGTCTGACAATACCTTGATTTTAGATGAAAAAAAAAGAGTATTTTGACGCTAATAAATGTGTTATTCGACATGTAAAAGTACCACAAAATTCCGACGACGCCGCTACAAAATATTACGTAGACTACAAATGTATTCCTTTTACAGGAGAACATTATATTATAGGAAACAAAATACTAAGAGACGTACGGGATGCCGAACAAGAGTATGATGCTGTAAACTTGCGGATGTTAAAAGAATCATCAAAATCAGCCTTAAAGCTCGTAGATAACACTTTTTATGATTGTCAGTCAAAGCAAATAAAAAATCTGTCGGATCCGACAGATTTTCAAGACGTACTTAACTTAAATTATATTGTAAGACTATTGGGTAAAGTTCTATTTGACATTTACAATACCTTAGGAGCTCCAATACAGACAGACAAGGACACGTGGGTCAAATTAAATGTTGTAAATAAATACTTTTTAGATGAAAATACACGACAATTCCGTAATAAAGATGATGATGAAGAGGAAATTATAGACACGGACCCTTTCCCCAATTTCCTCAGGACGGGATCCGGTTTAAAAACACATTAACTGGCAAACACTAATTAGTCTTCGCCGAGCCGTTCAACATGCGGGTTGTTTTATTGTTTTTTCTGCCTCTTGCCTCGTGCAACAAGTCGATAGATTTTTTGACTTATTACGGGTATTTGGAAAAAAACGCTTTGACACAAAACATTACTTCTGCAGTAAGACAATTTCAAGAGTACTTTCGTCTTGAACCAACGGGGGTGTTTGATAACGATACTTTGGCCCTCATGTCCACGCCTCGGTGCGGTCACCGAGACAATATACTACCGTTCTCGGCTTTACCCAATAGAAAGTGGAATACATCAGTAATAACGTGGTACCAATACGGAACACCACAGCACCCCGACCTGATACAGAAAGCTTTTGATGTGTGGGCCAAACACGCGAATTTAACATTTAAAAAGGATATAAATAATCCAACAATAATTATATCATTTTCTACGGGTAGACAACATGTGTTTTATTCTAGACACGATACTTGCCCCTATGACTTTGACGGTCCTGGGTTAGTTCTCGCCCACGGCTATCTCCCCAATACGGGGTATACTTCTACAGACATACACTTCGATTCGGAAGAAAATTGGGATTTTACTATGAATTTACCACGCTATGGAAACATTTCGTTCTTTTTAACTTTGGTTCATGAGATTGGACATACCCTTGGTTTGGATCATTCAGGTGATGATAAATCAGTAATGTTTCCTTTTAACAGGGATCCTACAGGGATTGTTGACTTGAACGAATACGAGCTAAGCAACGATGACAGACTCGCTATGGAGTATCTTTACGGCAAGCCCACTAAAACATTTGCAACCATTCCAAAAATAAATACAACAGCAGCCACACCCACTACCGTTACAACGCCCAGTACAACAACAACAACAACAACAACAACAACTACAGCCGTAACACCACCCGAAATATTTGAAAAACGCGATATTTGTGAATTAAAAGGTCAAATTGATACGTACGTTATTGTGAACAAAAGGATATTTGCTTTCTTTAGGGATTATGTATGGATTATTAGTCTAAACCCTGCATATAGGATTCCTGAGGATTTAACACGACCAAGAAGAATATCACACTGGCTCAAATTCTTACCACGAAATTTTACTGAAATATCGGCCATTTACCAACGGCCTAACGGTGAAATCGCGTTATTTACTGACAGTGAGGTGTTTTTATTTAGATACCCTTCACTGTCCTTGATTACAATGTATAATGTCAATAACATAGCCGGTAGAATGGTACATAAAGTTAACGCGGCCTTTGCAACTAACACGGGGAAGAGCTACATGATTATTGACGATTGGTATCTGATTGAAATAAACGAGTGTAATTATACGGGTGTTTTTATGGGTATGGTCTCGTCTACGCTTTACGGTATCCCAGCCCACTGTAGCGGTGCCTTTAGATATATAAACGGGATGATTTACTTTACCACATCCAGTGGCTCGTTAGAATACAGTGAGTACACAAACGCTGTGTCTCGTACGGTGCCTGACATTTTTGAAGTTTTAAATATCCCGTGTATACGTGAGTCACTACTAAATAAACTCTACGAGGTTATTAGATATTTACAATAAATGGCTAAAAACAGAAGGAAACCTCTCAGACGTAAGCTAGCGGTCGTACGAGGTGGAGGTATTGTTTCATCCGTTCTTAATAAGGCCATAGACCTCCTACCTGTTGAATTACATTTGCCTGGAGGATATCAATTTTGCGGTCCTGGCACGAGATTAAAAGAGAGATTGGCAAGAGGAGACAAAGGAATAAACGGTTTGGACGAGGCCTGTAAGGTCCACGACATAGCATACTCGCGGTATTCCGACAGCGAGCGGCGAAGGCAAGCTGACAAAGAGTTGGCGGAACGCGCTTGGCAAAGATTCAAGTCTAGTAACGCCAGTGTTGGTGAGAAAGCCGCTGCTTGGGCAGTCACCACGGCCATGAAAGCAAAATCAAAATTGGGGGGAGGCCGTAAAAAGAAACGCCCCGTTAAACGTCCTCGGGGCAGAGGGTTGTATCTTAGGCCTTATAGGAAGGATGGTGCGGGTAGTAAGAGAGGTGCAGGTAAGGGGAGAAAAAGGCGAACGAAAAAAAAAGCATCTCGATACCTGTAAAACCGCTAACAAATTACGATTTAATCAAATACGCGAGGTTATTAAAGATTCCTAACTTTAGAGGGGTTTACATGAGGGACAGTTTACCGAAACGCCCCAAAAAATGTGAATCTGCTATAGTTAACCTGGACAGTACAGCTAATCAAGGTACCCACTGGGTTTGTTATAAAAAGATTAATAAGAAAGCCTATTATTATGACAGTTTTGGAAACCTAAGACCACCACCAGAAATCTCACGATACTTGGCGGGCTGTGAACTTTACTATAATTACGAAAGACAACAGACTTTTGACTCAGTTGTTTGCGGACATCTTTGTTTAAAGTTTCTCTGTAATTATAATGTTTTGTCTCACGGGATCAACTAGTGTTCTATCCCACGAGCTAGCATTTCCCATAGATGTTAGCAAGGGTGAATGGGAACTTGGTTTAATTGAACTGACCACTTATAATTCTATACCAAACATTGAGAAAGGCATTAATGATAAGTTTTACTACGGTGATGATAAAAGTATTACAATTCCTGAGTGCTCTTACGAGATCGAGGACATTGAAAAATACATACAGTCTCAACTGCCGAAGAAAAAGTAACATTTACGTTAAAGCCAAATAATAACACTTTAAAAGTTACAATATTTTGCTCTGAAAAAGTTGACTTTACTAAAGAACATTCATTGGGAACACTCTTGGGCTACAAAAACAAATATACGAGGCTAATAAACATCATGTTTCTGAACTGCCTGTGGATATAATTAAAGTTAATTCAATACGGGTCGAATGTAATGTCACACGCGGGTCGTACCTAAACGGAGTCGAGGGTCATGTGATACACGAGTTTTACCCGGCCGAACCACCGGGGTATAAAATAGTTGAGCTCCCGAGAAACGTGATTTACTTACCGGTAATCAGTCAAAGGATCAATACCTTAACAGTGTCCATAAAAGACCAGGACGGTAATCTTGTTAACTTTCGCGGAGAAAGAATCTCGATTAGACTACATTTAAGACAGAGTAATGGGGCTACTATTTAGGGGAATGCCTACGGGGCAGTCGGTCAGTAGTGTTCAGAAAGCCAAGGTGTTAACGTGTAAAAACATATCGTTTCTTCGTTCTATCGGTTTTAAAGTAATAAAAAATGGCGCTATTGGCGATAGACAGCCCGGCTGTATACGATGATTTGATAACAGGGATGGAATTTCACACGCACTTACCCTATGCAAATTCTACTTTCAATAATAATGATGAAATAAGAATACCAATATTACAGCAAGATATAATAACTGCGCCTTTTGAAAGCTTTATTGTAATTCACGGTAAAGTCAGCGCTAAAAAGACGGACGGGACTCCTCAGGATGTTTCCTTTGTAAATAACGCAGTGGCCTTTATGTTTGAAGAAATCCGGTACGAGATTTGTGGCAAGGAGATTGACAGAACGAGAAATGTTGGTATTACTACAACTTTAAAGAATATCCTGTCCATTCGCGAGGAAGAAAAAAATACTTTTAAAAACGCCTGCTGGCTAGGCCCTGGTAATTCTGAAAAAGTAACAGATTTTGTATATTCGATCCCATTAAAACATCTGTTAGGGTCTGCCGAAGATTACAAAAAGGTGCTAGTGAACGTAAAACAGGAATTGATACTTTTACGCTCGGCTTCGGATATTAACGCTGTAAAGTTAGCGAACGCCGGTACTTTAGATTTAACATTAGAAAAAATTTATTGGCGTATACCTCACATAACAATCAATGACGCTCAAAAATTAAAACTGTACAAATATATAGAGAAAGACCCTGCAATACATGTTCCCTTCCGCCAGTGGGACATGATTGAATACCCGAACCTGCCGAGTACGGAGACATTCTCCTGGACACTGAAAACGTCTACTCAGACAGAAAAGCCCAGGTATATCGTACTCGCCTTTCAAACAGACAGAAAAAACGACTTAACAAAGGACATGTCACAATTTGATGCCTGCAACCTAACTGATGTAAAACTTTATTTAAACTCAAACTTTTACCCGTACGATAACCTTCGAGGAAATATTACTTTAATGTATGATATGTTTGCTGCCTTCCAAAACTCGTATTATGGAAGAATCGGTTCGCCTATATTAAATTTTGACGATTTTAAAGCAAAGTGTCCTCTGTATGTAATTGACTGTTCAAAACAGGACGATACTATTAAAACAGGGCCTGTAGACGTAAGGCTCGAAATTACAACAAAAAGGGCCTTTCCAGGTAATACTTGGGCATACTGCCTTTTACTACATGATATACATTATTCCTATAAGCCTATAACGGGAGATGTCAGGAAAATCTCGAGTTAGTTTTTCCAACCCGGTAGTTACAGAAATATACAGTTTGCCAGAAGAAGACAGGAAATCAGATTGGGAACTCATGGCACGGGACCGAGCCAGGTTTTTGAGACGTATCAAATTAACAGAAGAAAAGATTTCCCGAGTAATTTTTAAACAGTGGACCCTGAGGGTCACGTGACTCATATTTTAATCAAAGGGGTGGGGGTAAAAGATACATTTATATGTCCAAAAGAGATAATTAATCAGTCTCTTTCTTGAACTCGTTGGGTAAACATGGGTTACAACGGTTGTGTTAAGATTGAATACTTTAAAGACGGGCTTTTAATCAAAACGGATTACTTAGACTGTTGTGTATTTAATACCGCTAGTGCAAAGTTTCAACTACCCTCGGGGGCTGATAGCATTATTGTTAATTGGTGTACAGATTTTGATAATAGCGAGACTTCAGAAGACGAATATTAAATATGGCTTTGCAAGAATTTATAATCATTCCTAAATGTAAAGAGCCAATAGATTTAATGACTGGAGTATTTTTAAAGTCAGTCCATTTCTTGGACCCCGAATTAACTAAAAGTATTGTGACGGGTATTTTTAAAAGTCGAGACAATAGTCTGGGTGTATTGATTAAAGGGAGAAAAGGTGTTGTGTTTTGGTCTTACGATTCTTTCTGTCAACTAATTGACAGGTTTAACGAAGTAACTTTGGCTTTATTGGGGAATTATCAGTGTTTCATAACTATAGACGCGGGGCCTAGCATAAAGGTTAACAATATTTTTGGGCATCAGTACGTTTGTGTCTCTGATGGAGAACACTCCTTGGCTCTTAACCGTCACGAGTGGGATCAACTTGTAAAAAATATTCCTTTAATTGGTCGCGAGGTATTGCAATTATTTCATATTGAGGATATTATACAAGTTTATATTAATCAGGTTTTAACCGGTGCTGAAACCTGTACAGATCAATTACCGCCTCACGTAGCCGACCGTTTATATCAGGAAATTTTATTATGGAAGCTATAGTGGAGTTTCAAGCTTTCCGGAGTAACGGTAATAGATTTATTATTAAAGAACTTGCTATAGTTGGGAGGTCGTATAGAACACAGATTGTGTTCCGACCTCCATACTGTTTTAATTTGTTGAATAGTAAAATGCAAAGGACAGCTCGCTGGCTGACTCGTCATTATCACCACATTAAGTGGGACGATGGCGAAGTAGAGTATAGTGAGGAGCTTTTAAGCTCACTCTGTAAACCTTTTGAAACTATTTACACAAAAGGTTTGGAAAAGGCTCAATTCCTTCGGGAATTTCACCCTAATGTTAAAGAAATAAATATTGTAAATAGTAGCGATAGTTATGAACTTGTAGATTGTATTATTGTACATGGAAATAAAAATGAAAACTGCGCTTTGAAGTCCGCAAAGTACTACGCTCGAAAAATATTTTCGAGTGGGGCCTAATAAAAATAAGGCCCGGCAGTCGCTCACCATCAGGCAGGGTTAAACCCTTTGTAAGTCCATGGGTGTGGGGAGGTTGGCCTAAAAAACCGTGAAACCGTTTGTTGTAATCCTCCGACTGTCAGGGAAAAGCGGATTGAAAAGCGCGACAAAAAAATATATAAAGTAAAAAAAATTCTCTGTCTATTTTCTAGGCTAAAATGAAAGGACACAGTCTTAGTAAATAGCCTATTGGGGTAAACAGAGAACAAAAATATAAAAAAGGAGGTAGCATTTTGTTATGGAGTGGCTACCACAGTGAGAGGCGATGGTTGGGGCCTCTCACCCCAGAGGTTAGGCCTCCAGGGGAAGCTCTGGGTAACCAAAAAGAACGCGCCGACGCTCCTACGGCCTAGCCTAAAGGCTTACCGTGGTGTGGAAACGCGAGCGTTCAAAATTATAGTTTAAAGAAAAAAAACAACATACCTTTATAACGTGTAAATTACCCAGTCTGTGGAGAACTCGTACTCACACGCGAGGCACTTGTAGTCAAGCTTCCACGAGTAGACTAAAGTAGCGCACGATATAATATTATTACAATAGTGGTACGTTAGTCTAAAATGTGGGGTAACTTCGACACAGTGCCCGTCGCTACAAAACCCGAATCTGAAAAAGGGCTCAAAACTACCACAAAACACCGTGGACTCTGTACACGGCGGATCCATGGTGCAGACTGAGACGACGCTAAACAAATACTGTGGGCGGCCGAGCCAAGCGTGACTCGGCGATGCGGTCCGGTGACTAACTCAAGGGGCGCGCCCTAACCGTCATACCGCCCGCATAACGACCGGCTAAGTGCTTTTCTACAGGACATTTTAACGGACAAACCTACAGTTAAAATATATTGTACTCACAATAGCTTTAAGACCATCTCTGTCCACTCCTCTTCCGGCATGGTTGCTATGAGGTTGAGGCAGGTGCATTCGGGAAACACAGGGTTGATGCGTTTCCGCTCCATACACGAGATGCATCTCTGCAGAGGGGGTCGGGGTTCTTTGGAGCTGTAGCCCAAGGACTCCAGCTTCTCATACCTCGTTTCAAACGAGTCCTGTAACATAAAAGCAAGAATAAAACAACAATAATAATAATTAATAAAGGATTTGATTACCTTGTATTACCTATTTACTTACCAAGTAGCACTCTGGACAAGTCTCATATAGGTCATATCTAAGAAATTTACGGATAAAATATTGGCTAAGTGTCCAGCATCTATCGTAATGCTCTAATTCTATTAATGATTTGATAAGATACGGAGCGTTTAAATTTTCAATTTGGAAAAGTCTAGGGAGGTCTGAACAGATTTGCTGACAGCAAAGTTTGGTTAAGCTCGGAGGCGACATCACGGCTAGCTGAGAGAGGAGCACAGTGTGGGGGGCGCGGCTAACGGAATCTGCGGGCTGTGATTGGTCGGCTGTTTACACCGGTGTTGGAAGGGATATCGCGTATAAATACGGGTCTCTGGCCCGGTGTTATGGTACTATGCACTCTGCAGTGGTTGTTTTAGTTATCATGTTGTTCCAAGTTTTAGCTCTCGTTTGCCTTCGCTTGGTGATTGGTTTCGACCAAGATGAAAACATCCCGCCCAATAATCAGGTAATCAAAGTTTCAAACAATTACACTATAGATTTACCCACTATACATTTAGTAGTTTACTTAGTTAATAAATTTTTTCAGGATCTGTTATCGACGACTCCTCAGGATGGTGACCAAACACCCCAACCTCTAAGTCAGGACATGTTTTTTGCTGATGATCTTGACGTGCTCTCTATACGTGCAGTAAGTAATTTGTTTTCTCTTTTTTAAACTTTATGGTAGGGTTAGTATTCATAGAATGTGTATACTTAGACAGTTTATTTTTTTGTTTTCAGAGCGGTTCGGGGCTGAGCGGTTCGGGTTTATCCCAGCGCCTCTCACAACAGGTAAAAACGTACTTACAAATATTTTTTTTAAAATACAAGAGTTTAGGTTTTACATTGAAATGAGGTTAATTATAATTTTTTATTTTTTCAGAGTGGGTCTTCTACGGTTAGCGGTTTACAATCCATATCTCAGGTGGGTTAATTTATTTAGTTTTTATATTCGTTATGATTATATTAGCCTTTATAACAGCGTTTGTTTATACATGTTTTTATGTGTTTAGGAAGAATATAACGGCAGGATTAGGCAGATGTTAAGATTGTCTGGCGAGTCTGGGGTATATATCGAGACCTCGCGGACCTTCCTTGATGACGGCAGTTTGTTGACGAGAAATAGGTTTACGGTTAGTATGGGTTTTATTCCGTGTTTTTTTTCAACGTTTATAGTTTTTTATTTATTTAATAATATTATTTGGTTTGTGTTTTTTTGTTACAGGACGATATTGCCGGTCTAAGCCCTGAGGCCCGGGAGGCGATCTCTCAAGGTTTAGAAAATGTAAGTCTAAATTTTATTTTTATTTGTCTGTTGCAGTATGATCTTGGTGTAAGTCCTGAGCTTATAGAGACTAGCATGCGAGAGTTAGGAACTGTAAGTTTTATATTTTTTTTTATTTAGCTTATTTAGCAATACTTGCACGTAGAGGTTAGGGGTTGTTTGTGGTTTTCTCTAACTCTAATGTTTTTTTTCAGTGGCAGAGGCCAGCATCTCCTGTCAGGCGGACGATGCCTAATATTATTAGACGCGGCACCTCGGTAAGGACATATCATTGCTATGTGATTTTTAGCGTTAATAATGTAGTAAACAATAAAATAATAAAATTAGTTACAATATACTGTTTGCTTTTCAGGTAAGGGACCGGTCTCCACACCCCCGGCCCGATACCCCAATTACGTCATATGCGGTTCATCTGGCTAACACTGAGGTGATTAATTAATTATTATATAGGTACTTGTTTTTTTTCCACTTGCTTATTTTTAGAATTGTATAATTGATTTTATATTTTCTTTTTCAGCTCGTCGGTAGTGATGGCGAATCCCAGTATTTTATAAGCGAGGATGGATACCTGCTCTCTATACGTGCAGTAAGTATTTTGGTTTATGGGGGAGTATATAGTTTTAAGTACGGGTATTTTATTACACTAATTGTATTTTGTTTTCAGAACAACCCCAGAAGCGTCAGATTTCCGCCACGGTACCGCCAGGTGACAGAATCAACTTTTACCCAGCGGAGACTTGAGCTATGGGCGGAAATTAGGAACACCTACGAGACGGGGTTGTACTCGTTTGGAGAGAGGGCCGTTATCGCTGGGGACGGCTGGTGCCTCACACGCTTAATGGTATGTTTTGGTATGGTATGAGTATGGTATGGTGTTGATATTGTATTGTATTGTATGGGTATCTGATACCTTTGTTTTTTATTTACAGAGGGGTGGTGAACCGGTAAGACGGACTCACCTGGCCGAAACCCCTCTACGGATAACATCGGGTGGGCCGGTTTCTATTCACTCAGAGGAAACGAGTGCGAGGACCCTAATCATCCATCTACACTATACGGTTAGTATCGTCGTATTGTTTAAAGTATTTTTTTTAGTCATAGGTTTTAATAATGGTGTTAACGGTCTCTGTTTTTTCAGGGGCAGAACGTAACAGGTGCAAGGATGGAGGAAGAGGATGTGCGTCGGCGGGACAGGGCTCGACCAAACAGCCCTACACCCTCAAGGGTACTCCCCTCCTGGCATAGCAGACCTTCACTACATAGTCTTGTAAGTAATAAGGTTTAACAGTTGCGTATGTTTGATATACATTTTAGGTTTTAGTTATAGTAATAATAATAATATAAACATTATTTACAGGGGCAGAACGTAACTGGGATTAGGGCGGTGCCTGCAATTCCGTTTGCTGATCGGGACGAGGTTGGTGCAAGGGTGGAGGGGGACGTATTCGCCTTTCCCTCGGGCTCGAGAGCTCCCAGACATTCGGTAATTTTTATTTTGTTATACTGTTGTATTTTTTGTTTTTTACTGTGTGTGTGTGTACCTTGTGATAATTGATCGTTTTGTTTTTTAAAGTCAATACCGGAAGTCCACATTGCTGCCTTGGAGGAGAGGGTAAACAGGCCGAGCACCGGTGCAAGGGAGGTAGCGGGACCGTCAAGACGGGTTGAACCTATTGTAAGTATCTTTATCGGGGGTTAGGGTTTGTTTTTGTTTTGTTTTGTAAACTTGTATTATATTTAATTTGTAATGTTTCAGAATTTAAGGTGTGAGGAACGAATGCCCGCGGTCGACCCCCCTGCCGATTGCGCCGTCTGTCGCTTTGAGGAAGGCCTGTTACGGATGAGGATGCGGCTTTTTGAAATGGTAAGGTTCCAAGTCATTCGTTTGTAAGATATAGGGTAATAATTAACTTTACGAATAGATTCTTACCTGATGTGGTTTTCAGGAGC
The DNA here is from genome assembly GCA_963675035.1 of Allygus modestus. Classification (NCBI taxonomy): domain Eukaryota; kingdom Metazoa; phylum Arthropoda; class Insecta; order Hemiptera; family Cicadellidae; genus Allygus; species Allygus modestus. The sequence goes on from OY776112.1 coordinate 315,532,674, forward strand.
GTGGGACAAACACCTCCGAGGATGTTCCGGGCATCGTCAACCGGATCGCGGCCGTCCGGACAGAGCTGGGTGAGGCTCTGACCTTGTCACGGAACGCCTTGGAGGACGCGGAGGAGGACCAGATCCGCGAGATCGCTCCGGCTGTGTGGGAGGAGCTCCGTGCCACCATGGAACGCATCCTCAGCTACAACGACAGGAGGATGGATAATCTTATTATCCGTGGCACGCCTCCTCCTACAGAACAGCCGAGGTATATAGTTTGTCAGATCTGTATAAGTGCCCTCCCAACTGTAGCCCTCCACCCCTGAGGGCATGCATTGTGCCCGGCTTGTAGCCGCCGGGTCACCTGCTGCCCCTTTTGCAGGACTGTCGTTAACAGCCGAACAAGGTTGTTTTTTAATTATTAGGTTTTTTTTTAGTGTTGTATTTTTTTTAATTATTGTAAATTTGTAAATTATTGTTTCACTGCATTAATAAATTAAAGTAAGTCTTGAATTGTTTTTTTAAGTCCCAAGGCAGTTTAAAGTCCCCAATTGTTTCACTGTATAATATTGTATTAAGGTAAATTAAAATTATTTTTTCTAAGTCCTAAGGCAGTTTAAAGTCCTGCATTGTTTCACTGTATAATATTGTATTAAAGTAAGTCTTGAATTGTTTTTCTAGGTCCCAAGGCAGTTTAAAGTCCCCAATTGTTTCACTGTATAATATTGTATTAAGGTAAATTAAAATTATTTTTTCTAAGTCCTAAGGCAGTTTAAAGTCCTGCATTGTTTCACTGTATAATATTGTATTAAAGTAAGTCTTGAATTGTTTTTCTAAGTCCCAAGGCAGTTTAAAGTCCCCAATTGTTTCACTGTATAATATTGTATTAAAGTAAGTCTTGAATTGTTCAGAAAACATAAAGTACATTTAATAAGTCCCAAAGTGTTTGATATGTATTTTTAAATTATTGTTCTAAGTCCCCAATTGTTTCACTGTATAATATTGTATTATGGTAAATTAAAATTATTTTTTCTAAGTCCTAAGGCAGTTTAAAGTCCTGCATTGTTTCACTGTATAATATTGTATTAAAGTAAGTCTTGAATTGTTCAGAAAACATAAAGTACATTTAATAAGTCCCAAAGTGTTTGATATGTATTTTTAAATTATTGTTCTAAGTCCCCAATTGTTTCACTGTATAATATTGTATTATGGTAAATTAAAATTATTTTTTCTAAGTCCTAAGGCAGTTTAAAGTCCTGCATTGTTTCACTGTATAATATTGTATTAAAGTAAGTCTTGAATTGTTCAGAAAACATAAAGTACATTTAATAAGTCCCAAAGTGTTTGATATGTATTTTTAAATTATTGTTCTAAGTCCCCAATTGTTTCACTGTATAATATTGTATTATGGTAAATTAAAATTATTTTTTCTAAGTCCTAAGGCAGTTTAAAGTCCTGCATTGTTTCACTGTATAATATTGTATTAAAGTAAGTCTTGAATTGTTTTTCTAAGTCCCAAGGCAGTTTAAAGTCCCCAATTGTTTCACTGTATAATATTGTATTAAAGTAAGTCTTGAATTGTTTTTTATAAGTCCCAAGGCAGTTTAAAGTCCCCAATTGTTTCACTGTATAATATTGTATTAAGGTAAATTAAAATTATTTTTTCTAAGTCCTAAGGCAGTTTAAAGTCCTGCATTGTTTCACTGTATAATATTGTATTAAAGTAAGTCTTGAATTGTTCAGAAAACATAAAGTACATTTAATAAGTCCCAAAGTGTTTGATATGTATTTTTAAATTATTGTTCTAAGTCCCCAATTGTTTCACTGTATAATATTGTATTATGGTAAATTAAAATTATTTTTTCTAAGTCCTAAGGCAGTTTAAAGTCCTGCATTGTTTCACTGTATAATTTTGTATTAAAGTAAGTCTTGAATTGTTCAAAGTACATTTTTATAAATGATTTGTAAAGAAAAACTATTTAAGCTATAGACATTTTTGAAGTCTACACAATATTGTATTAAAGTAAGTCTCGAATTGTTCAAAGTACATTTTTATAAATGATTTGTAAAGAAAAACTATTTAAGCTATAGAAATTTTTTGAAGTCTACACAATTTATAATTGTACTAAGTTTTAATAACAGTTCAGCTTGAGTATTTAATTCTGTGTTACAATGTAAGGAATAAATAAATGTTCTTTTTTAAAATGATTTTTTACTTACCTGGTATGATGTGGTGTGGTCCAATGCCTGATACAGACTGTAGTAGTGTTGTGCGTTATATGTGCTGAGTAGAGTCACACAGTTGCGTAAGGAACGCTCAACTATGATATATAGTAACCATACGATAGTCACTTGGCGGTTCCATAACCAGATGTCACTGATTGATCACTAGTATTAATGCCATGGGTCGACGTTTTGGTCGACCATAACTCAGACGCGAGGTCACCAGGACGCTGTTGTTTCTATTTGCATTTGATTTGTGGCAAACGATCGCTCAAGCGCGACCCGGCGATGCGGGCTGCTCTCTCTTACATTATAATACTGCAGGTATTTTGTGTCTTACATTACAAGCGTGACATAACTACCTTGTTATATATATATAAAACCTTATTATACATCATTATATATATAACTACCTTGTTATACATCTTTATATATATAACTACGGTTAGTACCACTGGTATGTAGGTCATGTTTTTTGTTTTGCAATTCATTTAGGTTGGCTACACGTTTTCTCATAAGAAACCCATGTTAAGACTGAATCATAGCCTGGACTACTGGAACGATAAACCATAATTTTCAAAGTAAGCTAAACAAGTGGACGTTACAAGTAACGACGCAAGGGGGCGCCAAAATTTGAGGAGGGTGCATCATATTTCCCCCTTATTTCATATAATACTAAACTCTCAAAAAATACTAAATAATACTATAATACTAAATTTATTCAAACTCTCAATACCAATCAGAATGCCCTGAAGTTGTCACAAACCGATAGAGGTCAAAACAACTGCTCGTTTTGGAATAGAGGGGAGCAGATGTTGTATTTTGTGATATGTAAATTTTATGTTAAATATGGTGAAGGTACAAAATATGGTGAATACTCATAACTTTCCATCAAATATTGCTTTTCAACAACTTATAATACTAATATACATCAATTTACAAAATCAGTTTGGTTTTTATATATTTACAAAATACTTTATGTTAGCGCTATGGCCTATGCCGCCCATCCCGCACCAGGTGGCGTACCGACGGGGGGGTGTGGGGTGCGGTCCGCCCCAGGCCTCGCTTTGTCATAGGCCCCCAAATTTTGAAAATTTTTTGAAAGTCTGAGCGAGTATTTCCCGCCTATATCCGGAGAATCGCTACCGATCTACTGTCGTATTTTCGGCTGTTATTACGTAGTAAATTCGTCATTTTTGGACAGTATTTTGTTTTCCGTCAACGTTTATAGCCGATATTACGCGGCAAGGACGTTAATTCCAGATTATATAATCTGCAACGTCTTCAATTACGGCCGATAAAACGCGTTTCGGTCGCCATTTACACAGTTAGCTTGTTTTTTATGTCCGATTCATGTGTAATACATAATGTTATGTATCGTAATTTTCGGCCGATTTTACCTGGTCCGATCGTCTTTGACGGCCGCTTACTACGTGATTTGGCAGGTCACGATCGTCCAAAGATTGTTGGGAAATACTCGCTCGAACTTGGAGTATTTTTCAAAACTTTGAGTTCATTTGACTATTTAAATACTGACATTTTGAGTACTCGCACGCCCCTAATACATCGTATTATATATGAATAAGCATTCCTCTTCAACTCCTAATGTATATATAGGCCCCTACAAATACACCCGCTGCCCCAGGCCCCCAACTACGACGGTACGCCACCGATCCCATGACCCGTTATGAGCGCCGAGCGCCGCCCCCCCCCCAAAAACGCCGCGCCCCGCGCGCCCCGTGCTGGAGCACGGCTCGCACTGCCCTAGAGCCGGTACTGCTTTAAGCAACGTGACACTGGTTATATTTCACCAGAATCAACTAGTTATAATAATACTGATGTATCTCTATCACAAAGTTTAGAACAAATAATTTTAGACATAGTTAATCTTGTATTCCTGCTCTTAGAAAAATAATAAGTAATGTTATTAGCTCTATTCTCTCTAATGGATCAGTTCAATAATTTCCAAGTGCACGGTTTAACCCTCCTTAACTGGAATGCTAATGGACTTCGAGACAAAAGAGCTACTTTTGTTTCGTTTATGGCCAGACATAGCATTGACATTGCATGTATCAGTGAAACGCATTTAACTGCTGTTGAAAGTTTTAAAGTAAGTGGGTATTCTGTATACAGGGAAGACAGACCGGATCCAGTAGCATCAGGTGGTGTTGCAATTTTCGTACGAAGAACTTTAGACCATCACCATATATTTTTACCTACTCTCGCTTCTTTAGAATCGGTTGGTGTTAAAATAATTTGAACAATGGTACAAACTTTCGTGTTATATCTGTGTACAAATCCCCTAACAAACGGCTCCACTTCAACGACTTGCAGATTATTTTTCAAGATGACTGTTCGACCGTTGTTGTAGGTGACTTAAACTGTAAACATCAGGTATGGGGCTGCCGTAAAACTAATCCAAATGGGAATCGTCTACTTCAATACACTAATGATTCAAATATAATGATTTCAGCCCCAGACGAACCTAATACCCATTATCCATGGCAACCAATTTACCAACCCGACATACTTGATTTGGTATTACACCAAAATTTCACAGCACCCATCATTCAGGAAGTTTTACCTGAGCTAGATTCTGACCATTCGCCTGTAATAATATCCTTTTTCACGCGAACTCAAATGAGTTTACATCCTCAACGACTGATTAATGGGAAAGTTAATTGGGAAGTATTTAGATCCGAATTAGATAAATGTTTAGAAAATAATCAAACTTTAACATCTTGTCGTGAAATTGAAAATTCAATCCAAACCTTTACGGAGACTATAAAACTTTGTATCAATAAAGCTGTTGTAAAACCGGCAAATTCAAAGTCTAATGACTTTTATCATCCATCAATGAGAATCATGCACCTCATTAAAGAAAAACACAAAATTAGACGACGTTGGCAGCAGCGGCACAGGCTGCCCCATCTAAAGAGGCAATTAAATGAATTGAGCAGGCGAGTTAAATCAGAACTTGAAGAATACAGGATAGATTCAAACAAGAAATATGTTTCTGATATTCACCCGAGTGATACAAACATGTGGAAAGCAACAAAACGCCTTTTAAATAACCATACTGTTATTCCTACCTTGAAACACGATGACCTAGTATATGAAAGTGATTTACAAAAGTGTGAACTGTTTGCAGATTATTTTGAAACTGCTTTTCAATCTAATGGCGTGGTTGATCATGAATGCGAGGAGATGGTAAAAGAGACAGTGAGTGCAAACATTTTGTCAGCTGAGCTGCCTATAAAGTTTGCTTCTCAATCTGGATTAAAGACGGTAATTAAAAAACTTCCTTTTCGAAAATCACCCGGCCACGATCTTATTCCGAATATGTTGTCTTAAAAAATCTTACTAATAAAGGACTTTTAAGATTTACTTCTATAATTAACGCATGCTTGTCTAAAACTTACTTTCCACTAATTTGGAAACATGCAGAAATAACTGTCATTCATAAACCCAACAAGCCTAATTCATCCCCATCAAGTTACAGACCCATCAGCTTACTCTCAACATTATCAAAAGTCTTTGAAAAAATAATTTTAAAACGAATGTTGTGGCATATTAACGCTGCAAATATAATCCCTCCACATCAATTCGGTTTTCGACCAAAACATTCAACAGTTCATCAAATTCTACGAATATATGAAACAATAGTGAACGGGTTCGAAAGAAAAGAGCATACGCAGTGGCGGCTTTCCTTGACATAGCACAAGCATTCGACACAGTATGGCACGATGGTCTTGTGTTCAAACTAATAAATTTTGGTTTCCCAATGTACATAGTAAATATCATCAAATAATTTATTCATCAAAGAACATTCTCTGTAAAGATAAATTCCTCTCTATCAACATCTCGACCGATTGGGGCAGGTGTCCCACAAGGATCCATACTCGGCCCTGTACTATTCAATCTATATATGGCTGACATTCCTCTTCCTGAAAATGCTTCACTAGCTCTTTATGCAGATGGCACTGCTATATTATGTCAAAACTCTGACATCTATGAGGCTGCTTATTCTCTTCAGTCGTCCATAGATATTCTAATTGATTGGTTTTTCCAGTGGAAATTTAAACTTAACTCTACAAAATGTGAGGCAAAAATATTTTCTCTAAAAACATGTGTTACCTCAACAAATACAAATTTATGGACAATTTTTACCATGGAATCCTGACGACCAGGCTATAAAATATTTAGGAGTCTGGCTTGACAAGAAAAGGAATTGGAACTTTCATGTTAACAAAAAGTTAACTCAGGGCTACACTCGCCTAGCTAAACTTTTTCCCTTAATAAACAGAAAATCAACTTTAAAACCAGAGTGTGCAAAATTAATATACAAAACAATAATTTGGCCTTTAGTTATGTATGCCTGTCCTGTCTGGGGTTTGGCTGTATCTCATAATAAACTTAACAAAATTCAAGTTATACAAAACAAAATTCTCAGAATCGCAGTGAATGCTCCCTGGTTCGTTAGAAATAACCACATTCATGAAGAGCTCGGAGTCGAACCAGCATTAAAATTTATAGAAAAATCTTCCCAAAAACTTCTCGAAACTTTGGACTTTGTTCCTGGTGCTGTGGTACAAATTACATTTGCTGTGGTGCTGTGTGTGCATTGGACAAATTACAATAAACAGGAGGCTACGAGCGAGACTTCCTCAAGATATTCTGTTCAGAATGGATTGAGAGTATTGTTATGTTTTCTTTTGTATTTGTTTAGTTCATGCCTGATGTTTTGTTTCAAGTATTTATTATTTTTCATGTTCCAGGGTGATCCTAACTAGGACGAACCCGATAATGTAAATATGTGTTCGTAAAATCATTGTATGTTAAAAAATTCTGTGAATAATGACATGTAACATTGAACCAGAAATAAATAATTGTAAAAAAATCTGATTTTTTTATTTATGATTTCTGTTCGTGTTGTAATGTTGGTACTGTAGAGGGGGAAAATGCTGCCGATGATGGCACGAAAATCCAACCAGCAGTAGTATCTTCAGTTATACATAGAGCTCACTGGCTAAACCACAGAATGCAGCGCGCACAACTGTCATAGGTTTTATAAATCATTTAGTGGGGGAGACTATGGGAAGGGGTTTTTATTATATATTGATAATTGCATAAATATCCCCGTTGCAGCAAACCTGCGAACTCAGCGAATTTCCAATGCTTATATATAAGTGTCTGTCTCACTACTACGTAGAGCCACTTACCAAGTTTCACAAAAATATATTCATAAATAAGACATATATAGCATTTTATTTATTCTCCGTAAGAAGAACATTGAAGGCTGAGTATGCAAGTTTGCTGCAACGAGAAAGATAAGAAATGTATTTTTATGAAATTATCTTTATAACTTAACCAGATGAAGATACCACGTTTTATTAATTTATGTTCATAATTAATATAATAATATAATATAATATAATAATGTTTATTATATTAATATAATAATGTTCATAAGATATAAAGTTGACTTATTCTCCATACATGAATAACATGGGGGTCGAGTATGCAGGTTTGCTGCTACGGGGAAAATCAACTTTAAACTTTTTTTGTGCAAATATCAATATATATCACACCTAGTTGAAGCCACATACCAAGTTTCATCAATATACATCCATAAATAATCGAGATATCAAATTGTATTTATTCTCCATAAGGATAACATTGGACAACGTACTGTGTTTGGCACTTTGAATATCTCTGCAACGGTTGGACGTAGATCAACAATTAAAACACCAAAATGATTGTTTTGTATAGCTAAACTTATTGGTAAAAAGCAATGTGAAGTTTTTGGTAAAATTATGTGAGGAAAAGCTAAAAACCTTTTTCCCATAACATTAACATGGGACATGTTATGAACATACGTTTTTTGGATTTTCTCCACAACCACTTAACCTAGGTTTATGATTGAAAAAACTTAATTACTTGCTTTTGTAAGCTCTATAAAATGGCTATAACCAAAATTGAGTGTTTTACAAATTTTAGGGTAAAAAATACAAATAACTGATTTTTGGAAAATTTAAAACCCCCACAAAATCCCCTTCCCATAGTCCGATCAATCTGGTTTTCGAACTTAAAATCATACATGTTACTCTTCACACCTGTGCCAAATTCAATTAAAATCGGGCACTAGTTTCAAAATTGATCGAGGTATAATGCGTGCGCGCGCGCGCGCGCACACACACACACACACACACACACACACACACACACACGCGCGCGCGCACACACACACACACACACACACACACACACACACACACACACACACACACACACACACACACATACATGTACATATATATATATATATATGTACATGTATATAAATTTGAACAAAAAGTGTTTTTGGAATCTGGGGACCTCAAAACGAAAAGTTATCATGGTCTTGGGCTTAAGTGTCTTACCATGCCACCTACGGCAATAGCTTCTTCCCTTTAGGGGAAATTCGCTAAAACACATTTCTTATCTTCTATGAATATGTAGCCTATGCTTAAGTCCGGCCCTGCCTGTTCCCTCAACAACTTATCAAAACCTTTTTTCACGAGTTATTGTTGGTGGTAACTGGTAACATGTCGTGGGATAGATTGTCACTCGGTAAAAAACTTGGCTGGCTAGGTGGAAATATGGCAGACTGCCGGTCGATCGCGGGGGAATCCAATGTTGTCTGCCGCACCACAATAAAAAAGGCTCTTAAATTACCCTATGTAGCCTAAGCTTGTATCCGGCCCTGGCCTATCAGTGCGGACTATCTACTCAGAGATTCCCGTTCCCCGGTTAGTTGGGTGATTTTATAAGTTATGGGGTTTGACTTGATTTTGTATAAATAATTTAAAATGTTTAATGACAACCTGTAGAAAACGGGTTTTTAAATTAAGCTGATTATTTTACTATAATTAAGTCCCTTATTTTAAGAGAATGATCAATTTTGTATTTGAAATCAAACGTTTAGCTGTCCTAAGGATATAAGTTAATTAACAACGTGTTTACAGACTATTGGACATCGAACATATGATTACAGACTACAGTGGTTTTATTTTTAGTAAATAATAGAACAAACACACTGGTGAAACATCTTTAGAACATTCTTTAAAAGTATAATGTATATCATTAAATCATCATCCAAGACGCCGACGCAACTAGGGCGTATTTTAAGACGAATATGAATGAATGATGAGTGTAGAATGATGAGTAAGATGCCTTGTGTAGCCTTGTTACTGATTAAGACTATTGATTATTTAAGACTGACTGATTCTTTTGCCAGAATCATTAACTAATAGCCCAATGACCAATGGCAGATATAGTATCATTGATTATACGTTTTGCGATAGTATCGCAAAAACCTCTAGGTTGGAAATGGAGTATTTTTATTATTAGCTGCGCATTCTGTTTCTGAGGTGGAACCCTAACACTAGTCACGCACGATGGATACGATAATAGATAGACACTACATGTCACATGACATCTAAATCAGCTGACCAAGAGTGGTCTGTTTTCTGTTAGCCCTCACAATATCGAACTTTTAATACATTTTCATCAATTTTGTATTTATATTGTTTAAATTGAGACTGTGTACCCTGGATTACTATGACAATGAAGTTAGCATTAATTCTTAATCTGTTATTTTCAGTCGGAGGTAAGATAATATGTGCAACTCATACTAGGCTAGCCTACCTTTAGTTCCACTGTTGATTCCACGGTCGAAGAATAAACTTAATCGCGAAGTTTACTGTGTTGCGGCAGTCATTAATATATTAGGAAAACAATCCAGTTTTTATATAAAACTTGGCAAATAATCATCAAGAACTAACCTAGTTAGTTGGGCTCAAGGTTACCTAGGCCATAACTCAGGCTTAGCTATATATAGTCTAACTTAATATAGGCCTATAACATTCTTCATTAAGAGCATTTTAAATGAAAGGATGAGGATCCATCTTCAATTGAATGCTACAATTTTATTTTTGTTAAAATAAACCTCAACTGACCGTCGCCATAGGCAATAGTCCTGTGCGGCGATCTAAATACAGTGTTGTACTTTAATGGCCATTGGCACATGGGCAAGCCAGTGGTGATTCTCGTGAAAAATTATCATATTCAGCCACGATAGAACCTACACTCAACCACGTCTGACTCGCGAGGCTAGTGCTCTACCTCTGAGCTACTCCAGCCGGTACTAATCCAAATTCAAATAAAAAGCTTTATTCAAGAAATGTGTACAATCATAAAGTCCATGCAATTATACAAATGTAAAATGGCGCCAGTATTTCAATTTTACTCTACACATAGACAGATTCGGTAGGCTACAATAGTGCTTTATAACAGACACATTATTAGCCCACTGTTTTGATAAAGTCAAATTTTACATTGGCCTAAAGGCCTAATTTTTTATTTATTTCTTATTTATATTTAATGTGTAAACAGGCCAAATATTTATTTAAATATTTTAATTGTTATTTAAATGTCCTTTGGACAAAATATTTTTCAAATATAAACACAGGCTGCCTGTAAAGTACCCTCACATGATACTTCTACAGGAGAAGGTTTGTGTTCATGAGGGGGGGCGGAAGGTAACCTGCTTTAAACTACTCTATTAGGTAAATTAACTTGAGGACAAAATGATGAGCAGCCTGCATGGCTTTGATCAAGGTTCTGTCCGCACAACGCATCTAGCCTACGCAAGGCTACCTTGTCAAAGTTAGCCTACCCTTCTTTCTAACCTGCATTGTGTAAACACGGCTTTACTGCCAGGAGATGACTAGAAGGCCAGCTAGTAAATAAAGGATTGAGGGGAAAGCTACCCTATCCACTGTTTATTGGCGCAACCAATCAAGAAACTATCAATGAAACTTTTGAATGATGTTTAATGATCAGCTGTGATAAAATCTTGCAATAAAAACAAAACAAACAACTTTGTCTATTGACATAATTAAGGAAAGATTGAGGTGGGGATAACTTCTTCTCATATTCTGACTAGCTAGGCCTTGAATTACCATCTTCTTAGTCGATGGCCCATCATAGGATAAAATTTGACTGAGTCAAGCTTCTTGTTCACAAAATAACAATTTTCAGGACTGTCAAGTTATTTACTGTTAGTTAGTTTGTGATGTTGTATTTATGGGAATGTAACATTTAGGGCCTATATGTTACGGTAACCTGTTTCAACTTTTACAAAAACTCAATTTGAACCACTTAAATCTAAACAAAAGTTATTCTAAAAATGAAATATAAAAAAGTTACTATTGTGATCTTATAAGGCCAACATTGAAAAAAAGTTTAACTTTCTTAAAATGTCTAAGAGAACATACCGTATAGGTGTAGCTTTATTTACCTAAGGGTACATAGTCTCAATAAAGGTTTGAAGGTTAAAAGATAAGCCTAAGTTTACTGTCAAAACCTTTTTAGAATGTGACTTCTAATGACATTTTAGCTCCAATGACAGACATTTTGTGTTATGAGTGAAATTAATTTTATGTGCCGTGATTGAAAATGAATGTTGCAAACATTTTTAAGTGTTCTTATTGTGACCTGAGCTTTTATCATCGTCAGTGTCTGGGAAATCATTTATCAAAATTTCACCTCGATAAGTTCAGGGAGAAAGTAGATACTAGCAGCTTGAAACATAAATGCACTTTCTGTGATAAGAAGTTTAAGTTTTTGCGAAGTTTGAGGCGTCACGAACGCAAATGTCATGGTATCTACAGTACAAAAAATGCTAATCGATTAAAGTGTTCCTTGTGTGAATTCGCCACATCAGAAAAAAATGATTTTTCAAAACACATTGAAACAACACATGGCATTCCAATTAATACTGAAGAGTATTCATTCCAAACAATTGACGAGTTCAATCGGTGGAAAGAAACAGTGGAAAAAGAAACTTTTTCCAGATATAATAAGAGAAGTGGAAGTTATAAAGGAGCAAATAATAGCCTAAGGACTTACTATGAATGTCACCGGTCAGGGTTTTTTGTTCCTTGCTCAACAAGTAAAAAAAGTTTGAAAGCTAAGGGCAGTAAAAAAATTAATGGAACATGCCCCTCCAGTATCCAGCTAATTGAAGCTAGAGATGGAACATGTAAAGTTAAATTTATTCAAACACATGTCGGACATGAAAATGAAATATTTCACTTAGATTTAAGTGAAAACGAAAAAAAAATTAATTGCAAAGGATATTGTAAATAATATTCCATTTGATGAAATTTTAAATAGAGTTAGAGATTCTGCAACAGAATCTTCTCTTGAGAGAATTCACCTTCTAACAAAAAAAGATCTTTATAATATCAGACGTTCTTTAAATTTGAAGTCAATTGTACTGGAGCAAAGTGATGATGACAACGATTTTAATGGAGATGAAATGATAATCGAAGAATGTATCGAAGTCGAGGAATGTGTTCTAGAGGTTGATCCAAGTCAAGATCCTGATGGTGCTCAGTTTATCTGTGAAGTAGCCACGACCAAAGAAGAAGATGTGAGTTTGAACTTAGCTGCCAGTAGTCAGAATGATAGTATTCTATATCTTGACTTTGATAATGACGATAATCCTGGTGTGATTAATGCAATTTCAAACAAACTAAATAAAAAAGTATCTGGAGATTTAATGACAGATTTTGCTGAGAAAAAAGAAGAAATTAAAGCTAAATATTTAAGTTTATTGGACAGTGTGCAAACTGAGAAAGAGTTTGAAGTTTTTGAAAAGAGTTTTACTGCAATTGAGGCTGCTATAAAAGCTGCTCGATCATCAAAAGTTACGTCAGTAAATAATTAAAAAAACTAAAGTTTATCAAACCATGTCGTGCCTCAAAGATAACTTGTTTCTGAAATAGAAGTTAAGCAAAGTGCTTCAGGTTGACACCACTGCTCAAAACCCAAATTTAAATAAAACTTATGAAAATATTAGTTTTTCATTTATTGGAATAGTTTCAAAAATTGTTATTGTGACAGACATTTTTATCAGAATGTGTTATCAGTCAGAACAGTGTATACAAATGTTAAAAGTATAGGCCTACGATACAAGTTTTAAAACATCATAAAATATAGTGTCAATATTTATAAATTTCTTAAGAGTTAAAAGTAAAAGAAACTAAAAGTGATGGACCTTTTTAAAATATTTTCTACAGAATATATTTTTATACATGTGGACATGACTAGTAATTCCCATATAATGAATCATAGTTTTTAAGAGATAAAGTAAGTATTAATTACAACCCATTTATTTACTAATTTCTCTTATTCAAGAAATTATTGAGAATATTTTCTTTCACTGATAGAGAAAAACAATCAGTTTTAGAAAATGCCTGCAATAATCTCTTTCTTATTTACAAACATCACATTACATCAAATATGCCTGACAGGTCAAGATCCAAGACTTTAATTTACAAGAATTTAAAGTAAGATAAATATGCAACTAATAATTCCAAATATTCTTCCACTGAATAAAACGCCTCCTCCAAAAGAAATGTTATCAAAGATATTTTAAACTTGGAAAAATAATCTAAATCTATCTATCTATCTCTCTTTAATTGATGCGAGTAATCTACCTTTGGTCCTATGTAGCCTACTGAGTAGATAAAATGAAAGAGTTTTTTTATGGTTTAGTTACATTTTTAACTCTGGAGTTATGGATATGGCAATGCTGATTTTCCATGAATGTGTCAAAGTCACTCTTAACTCTTAACCATTAATGAAAGTTGGAATGAATAAGAGCTGCACAGAATGAGAATTTTAAAACTTGACACAAAAATTTTAACAGTCTGCAATTTGATTACATACTTTGGCCATCAGTTTTACTGCTCTTTTTTGGAGAGTAAAACCCATTTTAGCTTAGCTAGATGAGTTCCAAACAATCATTTCATAATTAACGATAGAAGAAAAATAGGCATGATAGATTCTGATTTGTGTATCCAAATTTGTATAGGTATCTAAAATTAATCGAAGAACGAATGTCGCTTAAAACTAAGTCGTTTTGATTTATTTTCAATGCGTGTTTCCATATTTAGGTGTGAAATTTTAATTCCCAGATATTCAAATGATTTTTGAGAGCCAATTGAATTTGAGTTTGAATTTAAAGTTAGGGCTGAAAATTGAATAAGGTGTGTTTTAGAAACATTAATGGAAAGACCAATCACAGTAAACCAGCCCTCAAGGAGCTGCAGTTCTCTAGTGATCACGGGCTGCAATAGAAACATTAATGGAAAGACCAATCACAGTAAACCAGCCCTCAAGGAGCTGCAGTTCTCTAGTGATCATGGGCTGCAATAGAAACATTAATGGAAAGACCAATCACAGTAAACCAGCCCTCAAGGAGCTGCAGTTCTCTAGTGATCACGGACTGCAATAGAAACATTAATGGAAAGACCAATCACAGTAAACCAGCCCTCAAGGAGCTGCAGTGCTCTAGTGATCATGGGCTGCAATAGAAACATTAATGGAAAGACCAATCACAGTAAACCAGCCCTCAAGGAGCTGCAGTTCTCTAGTGATCATGGGCTGCAATAGAAACATTAATGGAAAGACCAATCACAGTAAACCAGCCCTCAAGGAGCTGCAGTTCTCTAGTGATCATGGGCTGCATGAGATCATATTTTCTATTATTTCTAGGCTTACCTTAACAATCCAAAAAGTTTAAATCGAAATTGATTTCAGGTCCGTAGACTCATCAGTGGATGAGCCTACGGACCTAAAATCGATTTGGATTTAAACTTTTTGGATTATTAAGGTGACTAGGAACTCGTCCTTATTTAGAAAAAAACAGGTATGTCATTGTTGGTGATTGTTCCTACAGGGAACCGTGAGATAACTCAACCTTAATATTGTAGCTGTCAAATTTCGGCGGGCACCCACTAGTTTGTAATTAGTTTGAAAGCAATGTTTTCGGTTTTTAAAATATGTAAAAACCATTTTAATTCATTGTTTTTTATTCCATGTCTACTTAATTTTTTATAAATTCACCATCACCACCAATGCATTTCTAAAGAAGATAGTCTACTCATATTTAATGCTTGTTGTTATAATAAAGTACCAATTAAACAAGCATGAAAATTAAAAGTACAAATGAATCCTTAAGATTGGGAACATATTGAGAACTATCGATATACAATACCGAGTTACTTAGGTTGTTTTATATATATTAGCTCGTCTTGCTATCGAGCATGAATGGAAAACTAGGGTACTTTATCTTTAAAACCAAGATCTCAGATAAATACAACACTTAATAATAATTTGGTATCTTAAATTCTTAATATTGAATGTTTTCCCCAACAGTGTTTGGAGATGGTGAAGTTATATTTCTCAGTAAATCGCCAAACTTGGAGTTCCGAGGACATGAGGAATGTGACTCGTATATCGTCAAAGATATTTGCTCCACAAGCCTTGGATTCACTACATATCCGGTAAGTTGTTACTGGATACAAACACAACCATTTGATGATTGAAATAATACGGAATAATACTGATACTAATTAATGAAGTCGGCAAAAATAGGCTTGGTTCCACTTCTCGTCATTGTTTGAGTCATCTACCGACTGCCAGGAAAGATGAACACAAAATGATTTTTTGATAGTATCCAATGGATCATTGTTGAAATGAAATGAGAAAAAAACAATTTTATGTAGTACCAAAAAATATTTTTCATTATTGTTTTTAGTCTTCCTATAGACTTAACACTTGATATATTGATGATACAAATGTGTATATTATTTTGTTTAAACCCTCTATGTATAAAATAACAAAAAAATGTATGTCATCTGGAATGAAAGCCTCTTTAAAAATGAATATTCCACAGACGAGCGACTGGCCTGGAATGTACGTCACGAGCCCGTTCAACTTTGCCGAGTCAATCGTCGTGATTGTTGTCCACGGAGTCGCGTCGCTACCGATCAATGAAGGCCACAAGTTCCCGTACGTCGCGGACTCTCCCTCGGACGATATATGGACCACTCTCGAATCCAAGATCTTGGAACGTTACCCTTACGGTGAAAATCAGTCCTTGGTGGAGCTTAACTTTGAAGATGACGTGAGGGCTGTGAGTAATTTCAACTTTGTTCTTAGGAAAATGTTTTTGATAAGAATATATTGAACAAGTTTGTTTTGAATAAAAATTGTTTAATGGAAGTTCTTTCTGCATCACTTTCCAGTAATACCATGAGACAAATAAGCTGACTGAGGTGAAACAGAATCTGCTAAATAGAGGGAAGTAGTATTTGTTTCGACTGAGGTGAAACAGAAACTTCTAAATAGAGGGAAGTAGTATTTGTTTCAAAATGGAAAACATGTCAGTAAAAAATCATATTTTGAAGAATATTGCATGTAACAAGTTTTTAGAATAAAATAAATAAGCGTTAGTTTTTGAAATATATTAATTTTTTTATAAATGAAAATTAACTTTGAGCTCTAACAAATTTGTAAATTGTAATTGATTTGAGATAATACTTTCTTGCTTAAGGTATCGTGTTCGGTGTTGTTATAATTTGAGTGTAAACAATAATATTTGGCTGTTCCAGACTGAAATAAAACAAAACATATTGTTCTGTATAAGTAGTAATTACGGTTTGTTTTAAAAAAATTAAAAAACTATTGTTTATGATTTAAAATGTATTATTTTTGTATTAAAAAAATTAACTAAGGTAAATATTTTTTTCCAGAATGAAATTAATCTGAACAAAGGCAGTTTACAAGTGAAAAGACCGATCGTGAAGTTCTTGAAAGAAGAAGATGATGATGACTCTAGTTTCATCAGTCAAATTGGCACTTGGAGGGCTGTTTTGGATAAGGTAGAGTGCGGAAATTAATAACTTCTTTAATTTAATAATAACACTCTCCTGTATTTTGTGAAAATCCTTTTTTTATAGCCTACTTATGACAAGACAAGATGTTGTATGGGTTGCTTTGCAATAATTAGTTTACCACTCACCATTAACAAGAATTTGGAGAGTGGAGGTGGAAAATGGCTCATAGATTATCTCAGTAGCCTTGGAGCAACCAGCAATTTTGAAGATATAATTAACATGTAAGCCAGAGAAGAACTTGGAAGATCTGTTGAGAAAAGAGTTGTTGTTTTTCTTCATTCAATTCATATTGTCAAACCCAACCCACTCTTAAGGCTCAACTATTCCTGCCTCATGGCCTGCCTCATAGTAGTAAACTAGATTTAAAGTTTCATGTTAACACATTCGCTGCAGGGCACACCCGGGGACTTGTTCCCACCACGCGGCAACTGTTCCGATGGGCGCGGCCACATGTTGAATTCCCAGCTAACGAATGACAAAAACCACTGTACGGTGCTGTAGGACCTACTGCATTACAACACAACTGGACGTAGTCTACAAAACTCCAACAGATACCAGTAGTCGACCAGGGTGGCCATCTAGAGGGATTAAGTGGGACGAAAACGAATGCGGGGAAGTCCCGTAACAGCCGGGATATTCGGGGAAATTTATTACCAATGTACACCAAAATAAAGCTCGCATTCTGAGCTACAAATCACCTGCCTCTAGCCAGTGCTGGGCTCACACTGACTGGTTTAGTTTCAAGAGAGGTGGAGGCCGCTTTTGACCGTGCAGCGTCTGCAAGCAGCCCGGGCCGGTTGAAAGTTACCGCGCCGCAGCGTACGTGTTAAAGAGAAATAACTCTTCTCTACTCTTGCCATTTTTTCACTTTTTTGTTTTTCTAAAGTGGTTTATACTAGGGTCGTCTAGAAAGTAAGTAAAGAACGCTTGCACATTGCGCCGAGCACAGCTCCCCTATCACCGCAATAGCGTATGCGGCTATTCACTCATTTCCCCGCCAAAGTGTGAGCAAAAGAAGTTATGGTGAAAGTACATTGAACAAGGTCTTGACATTTCTGGAAAGGATTTGTGTAACATGCTAACAGTAAAGCGCCCGTTTCCCTCAATTTTTCCCTCAGTTCTCTCCTTTAAATCATTTGTAACGAGCGGTGGCCTGACACACCAATTTTCATCGCAAATATTGGTTCTTCCTTTATTAAACATGAAGCTACACCATTTTCTCCCTGAAGACTCAATTCAAACTTTCACCATAAACTTTCTTTGGTGTATGCCTCCAAATAGCAAAAGGCCAAACATTTTATACATCAGAAAATTAATAACACTGGAGGATTTCACATTTTACAGGATTTTTGATTGAAGCCTCCATTTTGAATCATTGCAGAAACAAGTTGCATGACTGTTCAACAACAAAATTCAGCACAATTACAAAAAATTTTCTTAATACTTATGCTGTTTTCGGTTTTTAGATTGAAGAGAAGGGAGTTCCCGTTGACGGGCTGCCAGATCTGTTTTGGTTCAACCTTCGAGGGCTTCATCCCATAGTCGATATCTACGGAGACAACTCCGATGCTGCAATCGAGGCCAAGAACTTGGTGGTCTCTGCAATTGATAGGACTAAACAAGTTTTCAACCAGGCATATAACAACAAGGTAAGTAGAAAGAGCTGACAATTCATTTTATGGAATGTGATAACCTCATTTCATATGCTTATCTTAGGTTGCAGCCCATTCATATATCGAGGGCATTATGGTTGTCGGTTGTGAGAGATTTTATGTTTTCTGATTCATCAGATCTCTCGCCTCAATGGTTCAACAGTTCATGCTTCACTCTTGTATATCACCCTTACAGTATAAGTATGAAAATCTCCAAATGAAGCCTCGTTAGATTTATAATTCTCATTTATGTCAACTTTTGTTAAGGATTTATCAATTGATTCAATTAATAATTTGCTGACCTTATTATATTTACTCTGATTTAAAAAAAAAACTTAAAAAAGTAAGATTCAGATAAGAGAATAATTTTTGCTCTAGTAACTCTGGCTCTGTTTCTTCAGTGGTTATGAGTAAGTGTGATTGGGAAATGCATACAGTAAGAAATAAAGACTTAATTTCCAGACAAAGATTTAGTTTCAAATTTGTTTCAGACTCTAGTTCTCGTCTTGTCAAGTGATGCAGCTCACACGCGAAGGTTCAGGCGTGCTTCTGGTGAGGTGATTGTAAGTATTGTACCGGTAAGTTTATTCAAATGTCTAAAACCAGATATAGTTAATTTCGGGTATTTTTGAAAACTTTGGGAGTTCAAAATGCATTTCTTACTTTAAATCGGTGTGAGTAGGATTTCAGCAAATAAGTGGCACTTTCAGTAAACCATTAAGAAACCTAGCATTCAATACTACCTTAGCGTTAATGTAAGTAATCTATAGGGTTTATATGAAGCCTAATTGGGCCCAACAAATCTCATTAACAATCCTCTTAAAGCAGAGGCATTGCATAAACAAATTCTTTAGTCAGTGACAATATTAAAGAGAATGACCATGGGCAACAAATAAAAATAAGCTGCATTGAGGACTGGGAAAGATTCAAAAGTGTTAGGAATAGATTATATAATATCATCTGGAGTGCAAAGAAGATATTCTTTTCTGATCAAGTTTTATCTTCAAAAGACCCTCAAGAGTTCTAGACATGCCTTAAAAGAAATGGAATCATTGGATCTAAGGGTAACTGTTATCATTCCACAAGACATAAAAGTTAATGAGATCAATGAATACTTCATCAAACCAGGAGCTGAGATTGAAGTAGTTTTTAAATGGCTGTTTTACTAGCCATAAATAAAAATTTGATCAAGTAGAATTATTAAAAAATTCTTCGATAGGGGTCTGCGGTACCAGAAATTTAAGGTCGGTACGGTAAATATTTTTGTACCTCGGTTCTCGGTACGGTACAAAATCGGTACAGTACGCGGTAATAAAATAGCCGTCATTTATCATAGCCTAAGTGTATTCGGAAACCAAACAAAACAAATACAAAAAAAAATTGTTAAAGAAAAACATACTAACAGACATAAAAAAGTATTTAGGTAAGCTTTTGATTATAATTTGTAATAGTTCACAAATATTTATATAGGCTTAATAACAATAATAATATGTTAAATCACGTAAATAAATAAAGAAAGTCCAATATATATATATAACTACAACAGTAATAATTCCTTTTATGTTAAATAATTATAGGCTTATTTCATCTAGGCCTATAAGATTTTGTTGTTTGTATTTGTAATCATTTCACATAGATCCATTTATTCAGTTTTCCCCGTATTCACAAATAACAGTCACAAATAAGACAAATATATTTCTTTATAAACTTTTATTCACAAGTAAGACGATAAAATGATAATAAAAGAAAGGAAGGTATGTGTGTGTGTTTTCTAATTAAATACAGGTTGTATGAATTATAAATTATAGCCTCCAACAAATTTTAAATCCTATAACCAAATAACGCAACAGAATAAGAATTTGTATTGCAATCAGATGACACATACTCAGCACGTCAAAGTTGTAGCCTATTCGTTGTAACAGAAGTCAACGGCGATGGCGGTTCATCAAGAATCCATCACAATCACTCATTGTTTGTTTTAAATATTCTAACTATAAAGGCTATCACAAAACTTGTTATCAAGGCTTGTTCAAAACATTTTATCAACAAAGACGACGCGCTATCAGTGGAAGTGATGATTACATCCAAACGTCATCGTCACACAGAGTATACCTAGAAAGGGAATATCAGAGAGAAAGAAATACGCAGTTTCCAAAATTATGATATACGCCATAAAATTATGAACCAATGTAGGCTAACCTTTTTTATTTGTTACAACAGTAGTGTGTGTACAACTTTTTTTATTACTCGATGTTTTAGCAATGAAACTAGTATTTAACCTAAACACTCTTCTAATCCGTTCACGGCATATTCACTATTGAATTAAAACTGTTTCTTTCGGTTGGTTTAATTTCTATCCACAAAACGTTAGGAAGTGTCATAATGCCTATTAGGAAAATGTTATGACAAGCCCGATTTGTGTTTTTGAATTGAAATGCATGTTATTGCGTTTGCATATCGAAGTGACCACACGTATCTCATAAAACCCAACTTTCAGAAACACTGCCATAGTAATCAAAGATATACAACGAATCACTTTAAAACGATACTATATGAAATACAATTTTCTCCTGAGATACGAGCTATCATCAGAAAGATGCGTTATTTTTTTCTAAATCTGGTAATAACCATATCGTACAATGAAAACAAACGTAGATACGTGTTCTCACTTCTTAAGCGACGATGTAAAAATAAGTGTCAACCTTCTGCATGTTATTACTCTCTGTAACACACGATCGTAGATCAGAATGTGTTTGCCAAATGTTTGGCGATTTTAAGTGGTATCAAGTACTCATTTGAGATTAGGTGGCTTATACAATCGGCAATGTACAACACAAAACGGTGTTATAATTTCGTTGATATAAAAAACAAACAGATATTTATGTGTTTATCCCTAAGTTTGATTAAAAAATGATTAAATGTCATACAAATTCGGTTATAGGTTATTGTTTACGTTTATACCGCCTCCATACACTGGCCAAGTCTAAGCGAGCAAAGACGAGCGTGACAGTGGAAATGCGTAGTAGTTTGAGTTTGTTATTAACCTCTGTTACTCTTGATGTTTATGTACATTATTTCATTACACGCCGAGTCGTACGTAACTTGACGAAACATTCGGCCAGTCTGTGGAGGCGGCTTTATCAATGCTGTAAAGACACCTCGTCATCATTCGTGATCCGATTGTGAACCTATAAACTCGCGAATGCCGGTCAAAGTTGAAAGTTGCTGTCGTGAACAAAGGCGTGGCAATAGAATGTCAACGGGCGAAAAAGATGTTATGAATAAAACTGAAGGAAAAATGTGGTTGATAAACCTTGAATACTGATTTTTTGTAGTTCTAGGCTGTACCGTACCGACTTAGTACCGGGGCCGTTAGTGGTACCGAACCG
Organism: Allygus modestus; assembly: GCA_963675035.1. Lineage (NCBI taxonomy): Eukaryota > Metazoa > Arthropoda > Insecta > Hemiptera > Cicadellidae > Allygus > Allygus modestus. The sequence continues at coordinate 315,554,715 of OY776112.1, forward strand.
AATTCGGTAATTCGTTTTGTACCGAACTGTTACTGATTTTTCGGTACACCGCAGACCCCTAATCTTCGAGAAATGAAACAGTCTTATTTGTTTGATGCTTGGCCATAGAATGACCTGAAGCTGGCCCCTGTGTATGACGAGAACTACCCGATCTTCTTCAACATATTCCTGTGGTTCACCATTGCTTTTATCATGACCATCATCGCTGCATCTAGTAAGTAACCTTAAATTTGTTTGGATTTTATATATCAAGTTTAATACTGGAAGTAATTTTGCTGGGGCCTAGTGAATATTGATTTGATTTTTTTATGGCTGTTATTAATGTCCTTATTAAGGCACAGTTATTTGAATTCGTTTTTTACCATCAGGGACATCATAACACAGTTTTTTACCATCATAACATCATAACACAAATTTCTCACAGGCCTAGTTGGGAATTTTACTGTGTGGGAAATTAATCTCCCTAGATTTAATACAATTTTGTAACTTAGTAACTTAGAGTGAGAAAAGGTAAATTTAAATAATTGAATTGAAGCAACAATCAAAATAGTTATTTATGTATTAAGATTGTAAACTAGCTTTTTGTTGCTTACGAGGCTTAACACATTCAGAGCGGGTAGAGTACATGAACTCCAAGCTGGCCTTGCCAGTCAATCGTGTGGAGTTCATGAGCTCCGAAGACTAATGTTGTTTTCAAAGGAATACTGTGTCTCAGCCACTGCAGCTGGATGAATGAAACTTCGTCTCGAGTTTGTCTATTCCCGTACAATGTCCGCAATATGGTCAGTTTTCAGTTCCCCCCCCTTGAAGGTGCAGAGGGGGGACGCTTCCCCTGCACGCTCTTCCAAGTTGTTCACCAACATTCCGGCTCTTATCAGTACCGGAAGAGCCAAAAACAGTGAGGGTTTTTGTTTGTTTATGTTTCTATTCTGGAAGAAAATAATAGTGCATTCCGGTGAATAGCGTGCTTCAGTAACGTGGGATTGTGGTGCATGTTGCGTCGCGGCAGGCGCCTACTACCATTGTGGCGATCCAAAACTGCGGGTAGAGTTCATGAACTCCAAAAATTTATCGACAATAATCACATGTAAAAACTATCAAAATTTGTGTTAACACTGAAACATTGTTTCTACATGTATTACCTGTGTTTTTAGTTAATACAAATTTTCAGCTCCTGGGTCAACCTTACATCATCTATATCGCACTGAATGTGTTGAGAGAAAACTGTTACCGTGGTACGCTATATAATTTTCTGAAAGCGACAAATAGACTTTACACTAAAATTAAAGACACAATCTTCCTTTCCATTACAATTTTGGAAACTATAAACATAACTTTCATCCATTTTGGCTGAATTCATGAGATGAGATTATTAAACACTGAGTCAGCTAGCTTGGTCCAAAGCAACAATCAATCAAGATTAAAACACTCAGTCAGCTTGGCCCAAAGCAACAACCTATCAGCTGATAAATACTAGTTTAGGGCGAGTGAAAGACTTTTTCGCTCGCTATACGGAAAACGGCTGTTTTACGTTTTTTTGGATCCTAAAGAACTTAGGAAAAAGAACTTTCATTAGTTTTTGTAGATTACACTTTTGATACTTTTTGCTTAGTGTCTATGGTTGTGGCTGTTATTTAGTTCAGAACTAATTGATCTTGTTAGGATTCTTTTTCCAGCCTGTTATTGTCGCCTTATCTACTCCATACTTCACGGACAGTTCAGTTTTACTTAAAGCGTGTAAGTTGTATTCTTACGCTTGTTCAACATCATGAACTACAGTAATATTACAGATTCATGTGGCAGTAACGGTGGCACAGGCTACAACTGACACAATGGAAGGGGGATGGGCTTTGACCTTGATCTATTTTTACGGCAACAAAACAATAGATGAAGGACGGACATCAGGAAACGGCAGCTGTTTAAACCTTTTTTCACTAACAGAGCGTGCAACAAATGTATCACATTCCAATGCCATGTATTTGAATAAACGACACAAACATTCATTATTGTTTGGTGGACAGTTCTGTTCATAGTGTGGGTTACATGAATCATAGGACTATACAATGCACCTATGCAGTGATTGTAAATGGGTTTTCAAACTAATTGTTGGTTTCCAGATAGTTGGAAAATTCTGTAATCCGAACAGGGTCTAGTTCCAATTGGTTTGGGTTTGCGTGGTTCTAGTGTATACAGATTTCTTATTTGTATCATTACCTGTCCTGAATAGCAATAAAATAAAATAGCAAAAAGACAAAACATAAAATCAAACTTTGCTGTTACAACTTGCTTATAGCTCAATACTTTTCCAGTGGTGACGGCCTGCATGGACCCTGGACGCGACTCCATCATCTACAGGATGACAAGCACCCGAATGAAGAAGGACAACTAAACTGCTCTAGAAATGTTGTGTTCATCAATAACTTAATGATTGTATGGTATTAGAGTTTTAGGCAGTATTTTTCTTTGTACATACAAATGATGTAACTTAGATCAACTTGTACCATTCCACGTTATGAATGTTGTTTCATGTAGCGCTAACAATCACAGTTAGGGTGTCGGTTGTAAATAAATGTACCATTGTATTTTCATCGTTATATTTTAAAGAATATGTACTTTCTGCTTGTGAAACTTGTATGTAGGCCTATACTGAATAGATAAATCTATAATAAAATCTTTACACCTTGTTTTGTTTTTACTGTAAGTTCTTGAACTGTTAAAGAAAATAAAAATTCTTTTAATCCCTTTATTTAAGCAGTATTTCTTTTAAGTTCCTTTTATTGCAATGACTCTTTCACAATCAAGCGGCTGGAGGTATAGTTGTATAGCCCCTATATTGTAAAAATATTTATGCTAAGTTTTACCTAAGAGAGGGGGTTGGAGGTGGCAATGCAATTTCTGTTTATACTGAAGAACTAAACACCACATAATGAGTTGTAACAATTACCAATTAATACATGAGAAAAATGCCTTTTGTTTTTGGATGTTATTTAATTGCCTTTTTTATGATGTTTTAAGTCTAAAATCTAGTCAACAAATGTTCTGCTGGCCACTGGGAACTTCAATGTAGTTAATAAACGTCCCCTCTACATATTGAAGTTTGAAAACATAGTTTCCTCAGAGCACAAGAGGTAGCAAGGTGGTTGTATTCAACAAGAACCCCCGCCCAGCGAGTGGTCCCTGTGGGATTTTATGTAACTATGACCAATCAGTCCAAACCGAGGCCATCTTGGTCAGGCAGTGTGAGCATACAGCTTGAAACAGCCAACAAATACTAAACCATGATAAACCAGCTAAAATTTAAAAACCTTCCAACAAGGCGTAAAAATGAGTAAACATTTCGCACCCATGGTATACACAAATATTTTGTTTTTTAAGAACACACATTTTGTTAAGTTGCATAATCACAAGGTTTTCCATTCTATAAATGTAAGTATTTAAGTATAACAAGCACAGTTCAGTTCAGTTGAATTATATCTGCAAAGGGATGTTAATAAACAAATATATAAAATAATAAAAAATATATTTATTAAAAGGAAAACAGTTTGTACATAGATTCTTCAGGAATAATTTTAACTATCTTGGTTTTGCAGTGTGTCCATCCCTGGCAATTTGTCATATTGTTTTGAAAGTTTGGCTCGGCTGAAATCCATACCGGGGTTCTGAAACAAACATATTTGAAAATATTGTGCTGAGCATGCAAGTAAATCAACGAGGGAAAACAGCAATAGGAATCTCAGTCAATTATTCTGTTAAAAATTACTGTTCCAGACTAAGATCAGACAACATCTTGTAAGGAAACAATTACGGTAGTGGAAATGTCACACTCCTGAAAACAGATGGAGCCATATATTTAAATCGATTACAGTTTTGGACATTTACAGATGAAGACGATTTTTATAGTCGTGTAACTTGGCTGGAATATATTGAAAGACGTTTGTGATTACAGTAAAACTCAGCTTAACCGAAATAATGGGGGCGTAACTGTTCCTGATAACCCATTTTTTTACGATAGTCAACTGTTGGTATTTAAAGGTTAATTTTCATAAAATACACAAACATCTTGGAGTTTTCTCAAAGAAATTTGAATAAATTATTAAATATTTACAAATTTACATTAAAAAGGTTATTTCTTGAAGTAATCAACAATCAATTCAACCACAAAAAACTTCATTTCAACCGGCAAATGACACTAAATAACCTCAACAGTAACTTCGTTTTCATCACATGCACGTGTGAGAGTTCATGGAACACTGATCCTTTTCTTTAGTACGATATGGGAATGCGGAAAATGCAGTATGGGTCAACCCCTCACCACCTCGGGGGGGATCAGGTATGTGGCAAATCCCGTCAAAACAACCCCCAAGTTCAGTGGCTGGTGCGGCGGGGGCCTCTCGGTACGCCATGAGTGCCTCTATTCCTGACTATTCATTTCTTGGGTACCGTTCCGATTTAGCGAGGTCTGGTTAAGCGGGGTTTTACTTGTACAAACAAAAATAGGTACTCATTTTAATTTTTGAGAGGTGAACAGCAGTATGCAAAAAAGGACCATGGGAGAGTAAGCAAGGACACCAGCATTATTATGCAATTATTTTAATCAGACGAATTAGAGTAAAGTGAGTCATTATACTCGATTGAGGTCCCATAATATTGGTGGTATGAAAGTTTTACTTGCATGTTTTGTGTCTATGGTTAACACATTCAATGATCAGCCTCCGATTTTCAATAAAGATTCTTGATAATAAATCCTCAGTTAAGTTTGCTGAAAGCTTTGCTCTTCTAGTTATTATACATATTCTTAACATGAAATTACTGTTTTCTTCCACCAGAAATAAAATGGAAGCTATTTTAGTGGTGCTTGACTTGAAAATTAAAATGTAACTAACTTCTACTATTGTTCTTACAATAACCATAATACTCAAAGTACATGTACTTGATACTGGTAACAAATTTCACACTGCAGAAATTATGTTATGTTGATCTCTTACTCAAAAACAGCCTCCTAATAATATCATCATTCTAGGTTTAAAAGTAGGGTTTTATCAGGGGTGCAGAAAATGTTTAAACCCCTGAAATTTCCCCCGATCCTACTATTACGAACCAAAAATTTCCTCTAAAATTTGCGACACATATTTAAATTAAAATCTACCAGCTTTTCAAAAGGAAAATTTATAATAATCAAGGAAATGTTTTAAATTTAATTTATTAGGTAAGGTTAAATTTCACAACATGTTTCACTTATAAACTTACCTATAACATTGTGATAAAATGATGTTACTAATAAATTAAAATAAACTTGCAAAAAATAAATAATAACAAATCTAAGTTGAATTAAATGTTTTTATTCTAATTTATTAAGGTTAAATTCCACAAAAAACATTTTGTAAGTTATAAAATTACCTCTAAAATTAATAGAGTAACGTTACTAATAAAATATTTTGTTTAAATGACTAAACAAAATATAAGTTGAATTGCATGTTTATTTTTCATATATAGGCTAGGCCTAACTTCTTGAGAAATTGAGGAATGTCAGATTTTCACACCATCATCATTAAAAATGAGACACTGAATTAAAAGTCTGCTAAAAATATACTAACCAAATAACCAAATTATATGCCTATGGTATACATTATCAATTTGGATGTTAACTATTCTTGACCGATAAGAATTTACTTTTATAATGTTATATAATGTGTACAAATTAGATAATAAAATTTGATTTACAATAATTAATTTAAATTGATTGTAGATTAACATTTTTAAATATACTGTAATGCTAAGTTTCCAATTTAAAGAAATTTAATAAAATAAATTTCAGGGTGTCTAGCAGTTGGAAAAGTTGGGAGGGTCAGGATTTTAATAAAATGTCAGGAAAGAAGCAAATCAACATAGCGAATTTTGAATAGTGGGGAACATTGATAAAAACTTATAAACAGTATTATTTGTATCTCTTGAACGGAACGTCAGACAACTTTGACTGACATTTTATTTAATTTGTGATATTTTGACAAAAAATGAGCCATCATTTGCCTTTGTACGATAATTAGTTTTGGTTTTAGCATTTTGAAGTAGTACACCTCTTACCTCTCGAATAAATTACCGCGACCCTCAAACCCGGATGCCGAACAATAGACCAGCCATTAAGAATGAGACAAAAAATATCGGATCGCTCGATGACTGAATTTTGAGGTAAACAAACACATTTATGTCTATACGTAACCTTGAGACCATCAACATTATTTGGAGATTTGAGATGGGATAGTACGCCGTAGTCTATTATGTAACTTACAATGACGATGGAATTATGCTTTATTTAAATTGCTTATGCAACACCGTTTTGTTGTGTTATCTAAGATTTTCAATTTTCTGGGGTAATTAATTTGTGACGTAAATATATTTTGTTTGTTGGCCCAAAATTTCCCCCGAGCCTGGCTCGCCGGATTGGACATATTCTGCACCCCTGGGGAAGAGTAAGGCAAAAAGAGGCTAGTAGTAGGTATATTTGCCTGAGGTAACTTTGGCCAAATCCGAGTTTGTTGAAATGTCGAGAAATGGCGTGGTAACTTTGGTCAAATCCGAGTTTGTTAAAATCTCGAGAAATGACGTGGTAACTTTGGCCAAATCTGAGTTTGTTGAAATATCTGTGGTCGGCTGGTACCAGTTGACCGTCCGGCGGTTGCTGCAGGTAGTTTGTCCTTTAAAGCTCCGATCGGTAGCTGAGGGGGGTAAAAAAAGAAAAAAGGTGTATAGAAAAAAAGCATTTATTTGTTAGCGAACAGGTTACAATTAGCGTGATTAAGTAAACTGCAAGTTGACATGTGACGAATTTTTTTAAGTAGACAGTCAGGATCGTGTCGAACTTCTATATTACTATTTTGAACTGTTCACGATGCGCCACGTAGTTCGACGTCCTGTCTTCATCAGCCGGCAACTCGAAAGACGTGGTGACGACTGGATCACAAAAGGTGACCTTCCTCATATTCTTGTAGAACTGCAACATACTTAGGTGTGACAACACTTGATCAAATCAGATTCAGTAATATCAGGAGTATTTCCGTACCGTAGGTGAAAGTCGTCTTCACTAAAATCGGAGATGTCTCCCTTGTTCTTCTGGCAACAAGTGGGTCTACACTTGTCGCTTTTCTCCTTGATCAGTTGATCCCTCTTCTGTTGCAAGTTCAAACAAACAAACTTACAGAAAGGTGAATTGTAGTCGTGATCTGCGACAGGGTCGTCGTGATCTTCCCACCTGCACAACGCCACACCGCATTAAACACACCTGGTAGCGTCGCGAGTAGAATGCACACGTACGAATCCAGCATCTGCAAGTTCCTTGGCAGAAGGTGAAGACTGTTTCCAGGCGACAAAGGTCTTGGCCCTAACCGAAGCTTTGTGTACGTCTAGTAGATCTATGTTGTCGTCACACCACTTCCCAAGACGTTGTGCACTGTCCAAAGTACAAACAAACCCTGGTAAGTACACGCGATGGTAGAGACACTGCTTCGGTGCTTCCGCACAATCCACCTCATCCACTCCTCCGTCTTCCTCACCATCATCTCTTAGGAACGCAAACGCGGGAAAAAGTGATGCCTTCTCAAGCGGAGGACATCCGAGTGCCTCCAGGCTAAAGACCAGTCACCTCGCGTCAAATAGCTTTTCCAAAACTCTAGCCTTCTCGAGATTCGGCGCGTAACGCACTGACATATCGGAACAAACATGGTTTAATCCAGACATCAAGTCTTCATAATTACTAAATCCGTACCAAAAGTCCAGTCCGTGATAATGTTTGCTCAGCCACTCGTTGTGGCGATCGATGGCGCAACTGCCTGACCAATAGTTAGGCGTGTCCTTTGGTGGTTTGATTATCCAGTGCTGAGTAGACCCTGTCACTACATCCACCACAGTCAACTCCTTAATAATGACATCGTTAGTCTTCTTGCTTACAAAAGCGTTAAAATCAATTACTGCTTTCTTGATCATAGCGGAGCGGTGGTGGCGAGACGAAGCCTGAGGAGTGAATGACGAGCGCGAAGGCGACTCCAGCTGTCTTAAGTAGTGATCCGGTGGGCGGAGCTTAGTTGTTGACTCTGACCATGTTAGTGGTGGGGTTGTAAGTAAACGCTCTGTCCATGAATAATGAGACAGTATGCAGCGGTATGGTCGGGAAAGTCTTCCGCTGCTTCAAACTCTAAACGTATGTCTACAGGTGCTGATTTGATTGATTCATTTTGTTTAGAGCAGTCGATAACGACCATCGAAGCATAGTTTTTAAACAAATCCCTCGTCAACAAAGGTCGTGACGGTGTATTGTAATACGACTCCTGAAACCTTGAGTACATGTCGTAGAGCAATGCGAAACGGTTATTAACGAAATTCAGCTTGAGATCGTCGTAAGGGTAACTAATCGAATTGAGATGTAATTTCATGTTGGACAACTTGCAGTGGTCAAAGTGAGAAGCATTTGCTTTCATATTGTTCTTCTTGTCGGTTTGAAACGCGACCACGACGTAACGCGGCTTCTCGAGTTGAGACGCGGTCTTCACGGTCCACGACTGTTTCCCCGCTTTAGGAAGTGAGGGAAATTCGTATAACTCCCAACTTCTGTACCCCACCGGGATACTAGTCCCCCGACTGAGTTGTTTCAGCAAAGTAAGCCTTTGCTCATCGCTCAAAGTAACGTATGGTATTCGCCAACAAAGCTTTTGTAGCTTTACTGTAACATTCTCAACGTTTGTGTCAGGAACTCCCCCTACGTCAGGACCGGGTGTCCAATAAACAGCGTTCTTATCACTGGCCGACCTAATGAGAACCAACTCGTGGCGTGCGTTGACAACCATCTTTGTGTAGTCTTCTGCAAAGCCGAGAAGACTAGCCAACCGCACACACAGACAGAAATTCCCATTGCTATCAACAGCATCCTCGTCAAGTGACAAGTTCAATTTTTGAGAGGGACTCAACCACCCGGAGTGGTTCATGTACTTGAGCCTGTCACCATCAAAAGATGCGTATCCATTTAGTGTGGTAGCGATCCCAGGATTTCGCACACGATCCACTTCGATAACGTTAATTTCATATCGAATCTCATCGAACAGATGAGCGAAAGCGTTGTTTACAAATTTAGTCCTCCTGGGGACAGTATTTCCGTTTTCTTTCAAAAGTTTACCCTCAACATACAGATAGCTCATAGAAGGAACTACGCAAATATCTTGTTGCTGTATAGGAATACGTATCTCATCACTGTTGTTAAGCGTCATGCTGGCATAAGGAAGATGAGAGTGCCACGCAACGTGACTTATGCTAGAGTCGAAGGGAGCACTTAACAAGATCTCCTGAACGTTCATTATTTGAGCACAGTAAAGCCGAGAGAGCTTAAAAACCTCTTGTTTTTCGTTGTTAATAGCCTGACAGACTGACGCCTACTGACGGCACTCGTCTTGGTGTTTGTAATTAAATAGGAACACGTAGGCACCAAGCGGGCCACTCTCTTTGGACTGTATACGAAACCCATCAAGGTCGTTGCCTCAAATGTAGCCGTGCAGTTATTCGTTCTCCTCGAAAATTCACCAAGCGTCCGTCTTGATCTACGATCTGTAGCGTGATATTGTCTATAGTGTTCTTGGTAATAGGAAGATAAACCACAGGTGAAGGCTCTTCGATTATCTTGAACCCTGGACTGACGCTAGGATAAAACTGATAAATAACGTGATCAGGTCGTCCGTTTATATACGACCCTGTAGCGATGCTGCAGTTCAAAAGAATTGAATTCACCCTGAATATGTCAGTGACCCCCGTAGTACCTAGTTCATGGCCCGATTCCAGCTTGATCGGTTTAAATCCCAATAGGCGACCGACGGAATCATCGGGTGTCAGGTCAACCGGAAAGTTGCATTTGATATTGGTGTGCAAAGTGTTGTTGTTCAGAGTCAACTCGATATGCAGCTTCTTGTCCGCCTTCCACAGCATCTTCTGTAAATAGTCTGCAATATCCGAAACCTCATAGGAACCGGTTGGTATGACTACCCTCATACCGTTGTTAAAGTGGAACACGTTATTGCCAACATCCACGTTTGGAATAGAGTTGAATGACTCGAAGTTCAACAGGCCTATTTCCCAAGTCGAATCACTGTCCAGTTCCAGAGCTGGGAAAAAGTCAGCTGACAGAGTAGACTCTGTGCCCGTAAAGGTAAACGTCAAAGACATGACTGACAAAGAAATGAAACGCAACACTTATATTTGTACAGTTTATTTAATCATGGACAAAAATGCTAAACAAAGTTGTCCACAAGTTTCACTATTAGAATTGACAAACTGATAAGCGGTCCTGTTGTGGGAAATAAAATTCCCCTTGAGATAGTGTTGAATTTCACACGGAGGTCTTAAATCACCGTAGCAGTCGAATAGTCCACAAGATTGCCGCTTTTTCTAAAACACACCCAATGCGTACCTTGTCCACTGGAATCGTCCAAGTTAACAATGGCCGACTCTTGTCGCCACGGTCGCTGAGGCAAATTGTCACGCATAAAAACCCCCCTAAAATTTGGTATCCGAAGCTCACGTGCCAAAGTTTCAAGATCCACATCGTACAATGCCCTTTTGGGCAGAATGCTTAGCAGTTTTTTGCATACTGCGTATACGGCATCATGTACAGACCCAACATTTTATTGTGCGGTCGCAACAACAAACCTTTACCCTTGCGCAACGCAATAGCCTCCATAGTCTCATTGTGTCTTTGCAACTCGGCCAACTTCTTCTTGGCATCTCTGGTTTCGTTTATCGCCTTTGCCACTCCGGTGGCACCACCTGCGAGACTGCCCAAAGCGCTTAGCCCCGCAAATATCGGTAGTAGTGGTAACAACCCTCCAGACTTTGGTAAAGGTAAGACCCGTTCATCACCACGGCGACCAGGCCTCACCAACTTGCCTTTTTTAAACTTTCGAACCGCCTTCAGCACCGCCATGGTCGCACTCCTCATACGACGCCTGTTCGTTTCCAAACTTTTTGAAGACCTGATTCCCTGCCCCCTAACTGCCTCTCTCGCGTGTTTGATCACATCACCAAACGTAATATGTTGAAATCGTTTTCCACCAATATTTCTTCCTGATGCCATACCTCGCCTCCCGGCTTTTTTCGCAGCCCTGCGAACGGCGCGTCTTTTTCCATCATCTTTCAACATCGCGCGACGTGTATCTCAACGAAAGCCTGACCCTGGACTGAGCTCCAACATATAAATGCGCGAAGCTTTATATGAGGCTTACCAGTTGTTGTCGACTAACGTGTGCGGGATGAAGTTTGAAAAACAACGTGACGCGTTTGTCAATAATACCGATCTGGGAAAACTGACTGAACAAGCGGTGAACAGTTTTGCAAAGAAACACGGTCCTCTATTGCCAAGCTCAATCAGATGCATCATTTGCGGACCTTCAAACTGCGGTAAAACATGTCTCATGTTTAGCCTACTTACAGAACCTCAAGGGTTGCGATTCTCGAATTTATACGTCTTTAGTAAATCATTGCATCAGCCCAAATATCTACTACTATCGCAAATAATCAGTAAAGTTCCGGAAATAGGCTACTATACGTTTGAAAACAACGAGGAAGTTCAAAGTCTTTCCGAAGCGAAACCTAATTCGATAATTGTGTTTGACAACGTAGCTTGCGACCGACAAGACCATATGCGTGCGTACTTCTGCATGGGTAGACACAAATCGATCGATTGTTTCTATCTCGCACAATCGTACACACGCATACCGAAACACCTGCTGCGGGACAATGCAAACCTTATAATATTATTCAAACAAGACGAGTTGAACCTGAAACATATCTACGACGATCACGTTAGCGCTAAAGATATATCTTTTAAGCAGTTTAAAGACCTTTGTGTCCAGTGCTGGAACAGAGACCGCCATTCCTTTGTGGTGATCAGTAAAGACGACGAGTTGAACAAAGGACGCTACAGATGCGGTCTAGACACCTTTGTGACAGATATAAATAAAGAATCCACGGTATGAACTATTCAACGGTGAGTCCCACTGGTGAACGGATCAAAATGACGAAACGAAATGTGACAACAAACAGGCAAAAAACAAAAGGAGGAGGCGGCGGCGGGAGTTCTGTGATTAACAAAGCGATTGATTTGTTACCTGTAGAACTTCACATACCAGGTACAATTTTTGTGGACCAGGAAATAAGCTAAAGAAGAGGTTAGCGCGAGGTGATAAGAGTATCAATCCGTTAGACGAAGCGTGTAAGCTGCACGATGTAGCTTACTCGAAATCCAAAGACTCTGATAGAAGACAGCAGGCAGACAAAGAACTCGCAGAAAGAGCTTGGAAAATATCCAAAGCGTCAAACACGTCGGCAGGGGAGAAAGCAGCGGCCTGGACCGTCACCACATTAATGAAGACCAAAAAAAATTGGGAGGAGGCGCTGTGATGTCTAAGAAAAAACGAGGTGCTGGAAAAAAGGCCAATATAAATGAGACATCCATACGAAATCCCCCCTAGTATTAGACGTTCGTTTGCTATGGACAGACGCAAAGTCAAACTAAAAACGAACCGAAAAAATAAAGTAAAGAAAGCTCGAGCCTACAGTCGGGAGGAAGCTGTGAAAAGGGAAATTATTAAATTGACAAAAAGCGTTAGCGAGAAGTACCGAAATTTACAACAGAATGTAGAAGACGTCGAAAAGTATCTAGAGGCTTCGACCAAACCGTTGGTTGCCCCACTGCAGAAAACCGTTGTTGAGAGTATTAAACAATCTATGCCACTGCCCATGTCTGAAATTAAACAGGAAATAGTTAAAAAGGAGATGAAATCGATAGGAACAAATATACATAGCGAGGATGAAGGTGAAAGTAGTGACGAGTTAATCAGAACAGCGGATACTTCGACTCAAACAGAAGAGAGTTTAGTACAAAAATATTTTAAAAAGCTTCAGTCTCCCGTATATCGTGACAAACTTGATACGACTTACGGTGTTAGACCTGACGGGAAAGGTGGCACGTTGATAGGAGACAGCGCTATTTCATTTACCACAACAAAGGTTATAGTAAAAGACAAGAGATTTGAAATCACTCCTGGACTTATGGAACTACTCTTTATGCAAGTGCCAAAAAGGGACGTAATAAAAACCTCCGATGTAAAAGCTTATAGAGAAATACTAGTAATGACCAATGCTCACAAACAAATGTACTCTGCGGAACGAGAAATAAACGCCAATAAAGGGAGGAAATACATTTCTGTCATACAGAGTATGTTTCCGCCGAAACACAATACAGCAGCAGCACCACCTGACATTGGAGGCAGTGGATTGAATAACACTAACGCCAACGCTTTGGCCAATCGCCTTAGACTGTTGCACATGTCCAAGAACGCTGGTCACACCGGCCATTCCAGAGAGTTTAACGAAATAGTGAACCTGTTACGTTTGTATAAAATCATATTGTAGTCAGCATCGTCCATTCTTGAGGCGATTACGATACCGGCAAGATGTCCGATGATGTTAAAAAAAATTGTCGAAGAACTGCATAAGCAAGTGAGAAAATAATATCCACGACGACATGTTTTTGTTAAAGGCTTGGATGATATATGGCAAATCGATCTCGTTGAAATGAAAAAAACACGCAAGACAGAACGCCGGGTTTAAGTATATACTCACTGTGATTGATGTGTTATCAAAGTTTGCCTTTGCCGCACCGTTGCGTGACAAAACCGCCAAGACGGTCACGACCGCTATGGAAGATATACTAAATACACCGCGGAAGCCAAAAAATATTCAATCAGACGATGGAAAAGAGTTTTTCAATAAAACATTTACTGCCATGATGAAACGCTACGGAATAAACCATTACAGCTCTTTTAGCCCGCTAAAAGCTTCGGTAGTTGAACGTTTTAATCGCACTCTGAAAACCTGGATGTACAAAGAGTTCGGAGTCCAAGGCACGTACAGGTGGGCAACAAACGGGCTTTTAGCGAAACTGTTGTCAAAATATAACGATCGCGTTCATAGATCTATCGGCATGAAACCTAGTGAGGTAACGCGTTTTAACGAAAAGCTATTAGCGCGAAAACTGAACACAGCTCTTGTTCAGAAGAAGAAAGTAGTAAACAAACCTCGGTTCAAAGTTAACGACATGTAAGAATTTCCAAGTATAAGACTTCGATTTTCTCCAAAGGTTATTTGCCTAATTGGACAACAGAACTTTTTGCAGTGGACAAGGTGCACGTAACACTCGACCACCCGTATACATGTTACGCGACATGGAGGGAAACCCGATTAGCGGGGCGTTTTACGAACAGGAAATGCAGAAAACCGCTTTTCCAGACACTTATTTAGTTGAAAAGGTGTTAAAAAGAAGTGGAAAACGGGTCTACGTAAAGTGGTTGGGAATGTCGAGCAAACATAATTTGTGGATAAAATAGATAGACTGGAAGGATATCAGTCAAGTGTGCATCGGTAGTCGTGATGAGACGTCATCCTATTGACAAGTTTGGACGTTTTCTTTGCGTTTTGCCCCATCGTCGTCAACCTCTAGCTTTGGACGTAGGTGGAGCTCATTTTAACGCACGCTACAAAAGACTAAGATACGTGGCCGAACCCGAAGAGTCCCACGACAGTGTAAACAAGGGTTATTTGGAAAAATACTACACATCAACTGAGACTTTTAACGAATTGAAAAATCGCGTAAAACTCTTGGAAACGCGAGCGGAACAATGTGACTCACAGACTTGCCGGTACGACGAGACCGTTGGCAAATTCAAATGCGGTTCTCGATATTTCAATCTAGTTGAAACCAGTGTAGAAAATCCAGTGTTAACAGGGGGAAAGGATAAACGTAACGATGACGTATTAAAGCTTTACGGTTTGACACGGAATACGTTCCCACGACTTCGCTGAGATGGGTTGCGAATTTTGGAAAGGTGGTCGACTTCCAAGGCAGAGAATTAGTATGGGATCCACAAGGTCAGATACATCTCGCTGCATAAGCTGTCTGCCGCAGCGTTCAAGGTTGTCTGCGCTCAGCGGATGTCTACCCCAACCACCGTCGCCGCGGTTCGGTGTCACGATGGAAACTGGCAAAGTAGCAGCGCCCGCCGCTCCAC
Source organism: Allygus modestus (assembly GCA_963675035.1). Classification (NCBI taxonomy): domain Eukaryota; kingdom Metazoa; phylum Arthropoda; class Insecta; order Hemiptera; family Cicadellidae; genus Allygus; species Allygus modestus. The sequence goes on from OY776112.1 coordinate 315,569,813, forward strand.
GCAAGGATATTAACAAGTTGAAAAGAAAACGTTCCAAATCAGTGGCGGCTGGAGAAAAAAGATGCCGCACAACCGACATTGTTTCTCTGTCTAGCACGGAGGCTGCGATGGATTTAGAAGCTATCCTCGCCGATTTAGAAAATCCGTCGGTGGAGACGTCCCACACTTATATGCCTCAGCAGCAGTACTACGGATACATAACCTATCAACCATCTGCCGAAACCTACCAAACATCGCAGCGGCAACAGCAGCAGCAGCAGCAACAGCAACAGCAGCAACAACAACAGCAGCAGCAACAGCAACAACGACAACAACAGCATTATCTTGAGCAGAGCACCGCCGCCGCCGCCGTCTTGCCTACAAAGCAGCGTCGAGTAGAACCGAAATTGCTGATGCGACAAATGTACAAACTGTGCAACCAAGCAGACGCAGTGATAGGACTCGAGTCATCGCGTGAGTTTAACGCATCCATATATTTAGTTAGCAGTCAAACGAGCATACACCTTACGATTGAAGATTTATTGAACATCCAGTGTGTTTCTGTGGTCGCCATATTGGACAAATACTTCAACGCAAACGAATCATTTCAACCCTTTTACTTTGACACTATCCTCATCAAACCCGGGTCTAGTAGAACTGTTTTAGTTTGTAACTACCAAGTGCCACCCAGAAAGGTTTTGGACGTATTGTGTCAAACTACTTCGTTGGTGCTTCACGTGACCTGTTGGAACGCTTTCAAACGAGTGTTTGACTGTATGGAGAACTACTATCGAGTCTGTCTCGAGTGTTCACCAGTAGTGCAACAACTCATTTCACGCTACTCTCGTTACTTCACGAAACATTACAGGACATCAGTGCTGTTGGCGGCGGCTACAAACAACAGCGATGCTTTGAAAATACCTCTGGAAATGGAACGTCACATCGCCAGGGGCCTACCATTGTTTCTTGCCAACTTCAACGAAAAACGTCTACCTGCGGACTGGGAATTCCAGACGACACCACTGCAAGCAGCATTATTACCTTGGATCGACTCTGAAGTAAGAAGATTTTGTCCTTCCACTGTTTGCGAAGCTGTTTTTCAAGATTTAAAGTACGATATTGTCAAATGGTAATTTTTGTTCAAATACATGTTTATTCTTCATCACTGTATTTTTATTTACCCAGGATGCTTAATAAAAAAAAGACTGATTGTGAGGAATACAAAGTTTATTTACACAGTTTATTTTATACAAAAAGTGTGTTCAGACATACAAAAAATACTAAAAATTGGTTAAATGCTATACAAAGTTGATCTTAATATTTATACAGTTGTTCAATAAATGCGTTAATACAAGAATATATATGGCAAAATATATTTAAGTGAATAGATTGTGAAAAATAAATTGATAAGAATATATGCTATATACCATTAGAAGCTCAAACTGTATTTTTAATATAATAAAACATGGCTATACAAAAAAAAGAGGTTTATAAAAACCCATAAGTTTATACAAACTGTGAAAGGGACTAGACTTTACCATTCGAAGGGATTAGTGAGTTCGTTACGATCAAAGGTTGTTAAACATGATATGTCAGAATCGTCACTATCGTCATCGTATTCGTGGGTATATGTTAAGTCAGCACATTTTTGCCAGTTGTACAGCTGAAACAAGGGTGACAATACGCATCGATCACACCAACTGTTTTTCGCTTTCAGTACAGTGCGGATAAACGCCGTAGGCGTAGTGACAAAATGGTGGACATCGTTATAAAACTTCCAATTCATCGATTTCCAAAATTCTTGATAGTTTAAATTGTCGTCACAATCGTTTGCCGGTTTGCACGACTCAAGAAAACAGGAGCGACATAAGATGAAAGGTTCTTGACTACCAATATGAAATTCGTAATAGTTAAAATATACGTGTGCTCTGTCGGTTATAGATGGCCAAAACTCTGGGTACAATCGACTGGAGTGATTGGTGACCATAATAAACTCTTCTTTGTCTAGACTGTTTAAATCCAAATACCGGTACTCGTACGCCCTTCGACTGTGCAGTAGGGGCCGTTTATTCATCCAGGAGTTTTAGTTTTTTGTAAGCATCACGTTGTACGGACAGAGGTAGTTCTAGGATTAGCTGAATATCTTGCACCTGCTCAATGTTGTCCGTCGTGTCTGTCAAGTAATTACAGAGTGCAGTCAGTGCCAAATCGTAAAGTGTGTTCATTCGCAGTCGTTGTCACCGCCGTCCTCCTCAGCATCGCGCAGTAATCGGTAGTGTCCGTACGGCAAGGTATCTATACCACATTCTAGTATTTGTCTCTTGTCATCACCGCGTGACAGTGACTTTTTGACCACTGTTGCAGACGACAACCGGAACATTTTACTACGGATCAGGTTGAATTCGGCCTTTTCCGGCTCGACTCCAGTAAGCAGTGTTGCTTTGTACATATCAAACCTCAAATGTTTCTTAACATATGATTTCTTAAGCCCTTTCACTTTAAGCGAAGTGACTTTGGCGTCGTCCTCAGAGCTGTATCGGTAAGCGTACATTTTTGCACGCAGACCTACGTATTCTTGGATTTGTTTTCCATCACGGGCCTCGTCTTAAAAACAACCGATTTTGGACTTGTTCTGATTGTTTTTCAGCGGGTGACCGTGTGGATAGACAGATTGATCTAAGTGTTTTGCAACTGTCGGCAACCTTAGTATATCGAGGATGTCTTTTTCCGTTTCGATATGAACCAGGTAACTGTCGGTGTCAGTGTAGCAAAGCCTTAGACTCGACTCAGAGGTGTTGAAATGTTTGCACAGCACGTCGTAGAAAAATGAAAACATGTGGACTTTTGATATGTCCAAGACACACATCCCCGCGTATATGGGAGCGTTCAGTTTGACGGCTTTCTTTCGCATGTGTACCGCTACTACATTTTGCGAAACTATTACGTATTCTGCGAACCGCGGCTGCAGGATGAGCTTCTGGAGTGCGTGCTCACTTGTTACTATGCGGACGTCTCGCTGGTTACGTTTGTTCATTAACAGTCGCCCGTAGCTCGCGTTGTTCATTAGCTTGTATACGTCGCCATAAAACTCGTTTTGTGATTGGGCTCTTAGCTCTGTGTTGAAATCGACAAATTTCTTCATAAAGGCTGACTGGGAGAACGTTAGTGCGCGATGTACTTTTGTGATTTTCATTCCTAGACGAGCTGCCAACTGGAACACTGTATAGTGCGCAACGTATTTCCTCTTGTTTGCTAACGTTGCCAAAAGCTTTTTCGTCTTACCATCGCATGGTGGGATCTCCATTTCGGTCAGTGGCGGCAGGTCCTGCAGTTTGTCATGGATATCGTGCGGAATTTTAACGTCCGCCTCGATGATGTAGCTTTGCGGCGAGTCTTGGGGCAGGTTGGGCCAGTCGATGTTTTCCGGCGAGCTCTAAAAGCGAAAGTTCCCTCGGGAGGTGGTGTCGCATCGACTCTCCGTACAGATTGTTACAGTCGATTAAGAACAGATAGCTCGTAGGCTCGTCACCGTCAAAGTCAGAAGGTTCACTAAGATGAGGATTATTCGCTTTGCTGTAGCGTAGACAACACTGTACAAGACCTCTACGGATCGCTGACTCAACGAAAAGCATTTGATCTGCGTCCGTGAAAAGTTCCATGGTGACTTGAGTCATTCGTAACATTGATTTGTAGGCCAGTCCCGGTGCGGTGTATTGGTGGCAGCAGTCAATTTTATATGCATCGAGGCATGTTTTACGAAAAGATGTGAGTATATCGGTTAGCAGACACACGTCCAGCATGAGATAAAATCAGTGGTAATCTTCAAACGTTGTCATATTGAGTTCAGTCCAGACCTTTTGTGCAAACTCATAGTCTTCTTCTGAGCAGAGTTCATCGTTCAGCTGGTTGTGGAACGCTTCTCGTGGTGGTAAACATGTATCTTTGAACACGTCGGTTGACTTGACGTAGTCGTATGGATAGATTCCTTTACGACGTATCAATTCCAATTGATCTGCTGGGACAAGCTTTGAGCTTTCGACAAATTCGTCTTCGTCTAGTATACTAGCCAAGGTTGCTAGACTGAATGACATCAGTCGGAATGAGTCGAGGAACCGCAACCACATTCTACCAACACGCACCGATATGCTGATGTATTTTTCGTCTGTTGACGGAATTACTTTGACTTCGTTTCCCGGAATGGCGTTTAGGTTTTTTATAATAAAAAACTGGTCGTAGGAACTGAGGTTGTGTAGATATACTGGAATAAAATTAGGCTGATCACACCTGAGGTTACAACGGCTACATAAGCTGTGTCTGTATTTTCCAGTGATGTGGCAATGATCAAGTGTTTTTACACAGTTTCCATCGTTAAACAACCTATTGCATAGGTCACGAGACATCGCTTCGGTATGCCGTTTTGTTTCAGCCTCAGTCATCGGACTTAGCGTTTTTTGGCTCGTGTACAACACCTCCACCTTTTCAGCCAAATCGCGCATGTGAAGTAAAAAGTCGCGTCCGACATTACGCGAAATATGCACGTGCGGTTGTGTACTTATTCCCACTTCGCCTAGTATGTCGTCCGAGAGTGTTGATTTCACAAGCGTGCAAAAGCTGTTTGGCTCGTGGGTTTGGTAGGACCGGTCGGATCCAACTATCGGCAGTAATGTAGCTTCAAAGTCAGCGCACACGATAATAGGCACTGGGATTTGTGTCTCGTATTCCTCAAACTTCAGTAGGTTATCGCCTTCTTTGGGCAACTGTATCACGGCCGGTGTGTATTTTGTGCATAGCCGCATGTGTTCATTTAGCCATTGCTGCGGATCAGGTACACATTTTCGGCTTTCTTTAAATGTTGAACATCTTTTACAAATAGTGATGTTGTTTGTCCCTTTGGTCACCTGTGGACGGATTAGTTTTGGAAAGTCAACAATGTAAATATAATGCGAGTTTCCGCCAGCGTCTCTGTATAAAAGCAAGTCAGTATGGTCAGGCCTTTCCGATACGATGCGAAGGGGGCTAATTTCGCAGTTCGGTCCAGTCTCAAACACGTTTACCGATGTGTCCGGGTTGAGTCGCTCAAATTTGGTAATACTTGTCACTGGCAACGGATAAGTCAGCCCGTCGAAGTTGTATACGTTTTCAACATCTTGAAATGATTGCTCGTTTAGCACGCTGTCAGCATTGACGTTTGGTAGGTGTTTTACCATCATCGCGTAGTAAAAACACCTGTCATCAGAGTTTCGAACGTTGATAGTAGCTTTCCTGTTTTTCAATCTTTTGGGCAGTTCTGAAGAGAACGCTTTACAGGTTTTCTTATAGTTAAACCTGCTGATTTTAACCGTAAGCGTCGATGGGTGGTCTAGGCTCCATCCACTGTTTTTCCCCTCGAATTCACCGGCTTCGTTGAGTATCTTCGCAAAATCCTCCCGAAGGATAGTTACTAAGTCATCAGTGTAAATGTAAATGGTTTTTATGGGGACTTTAAAATTAAATTGCTCACTAATCCCATCCGGATGGTTGAACACCGCTTCTAAAAGTAAATAATACTTAAGGCTATTAGTGGTTTTTAGTTCGTTCTTGAGAATACCTTCAACTACTGGCGTGGCAGTCTCGAGAAACTGCTTCAGGTCCGCGTAGTGTTGCTGTGGGTTGTCGATCGTGTAGTCCCGAGCGCTGAGCAGGTCCCTTTCCAACTGCCATTGAAGTGTAGGTCGGTCTGGACTTTTCTCACGCTGACGTTTCTCCTCCGACGATGTTGGAGAAGACAAACGCTGACGCTTTTTGGATGACGGTTGCCGCTCAGCAGTGCCGCTGCTAGATGGTCCAGATGTGGACTGTAGCCCTCCTCCTCCAGTGAAAAACGACTTTACAGCCAGACACATTTGCTGGTGTCTGGCTAAAGCCTGCTCTGTGCGAAACAATGCTTTGTGACAGATAAAACACTCTAGCAAGTCCATGGCTGCTGTTGCTAGCCAGAGACGATGAAGTCGAGTGCCGACCAGAGGGGAACTGGGGAAGTTTTATACCAGCTGGCCGGTATACCACACAGGGAAGTACCGTCGACCTCCACTGCTTGCCAAAGATGCACAAGGAAGTACCCTAGCCACGGACAGGGAAGTACCTTGTCGTCACAGCTTGCCAAAGGCACACAAGGAAGTACCCTAGCCACGGAAGGCGTACCGGGAAGTACCTTGCCGTCAACCTCCAGAGCTTGCCAAACGGGAAGGCACACTTCCTTTCGCCCGCACCTTGCGGTCGGCAGGCTCAAGGTCAAGCTTATATAACCCCATCACAGACTGGAGTCGGAATCAGTCTCTCTTGAACAATTGTCAGCAGTCAACGCATCCGCTTATGTAAGTAACTTTTTTCTTGCCCCATCATTCACGACTTATGCATACGATTATTCTCTTTTTACAGAACCCCCCATTTTCTATTACTATTACTTTTTTTATAGATAACCAATATTCCACTACTTACTTTTAATTATATCGGCGAATTACTTTGGTTACAGAACCCACATTTTCCCACTACTGTTTGGATACATTTGTGCGCATTTTTCTTTACAGAACTTACATTTTACTACTACTTTTTTAATTTATGCATGTACACTTTTTTCTACAGAGCCCACATTTTTTTTGATTTTTCATACAATGTGCAGTAGTGGTAGATTTGAAAGTTTATGACAAACCACTGTTAAAAACATTATTATTTTTTTTTTATAGCTTTCTTTATTGTAACTTATTTTCAACCTAAATAATTTTATGTGTAGGCAAAACTTTGTCGGTTGTAGGATGTAAATAAATACACAGTTTTTTAGGCATTATTGATGTATTGGAAAATTAAGTCTAAATCAGTAGGTGAGGAGTATCTGGACGACGAATCGTCCTCATCGTCAGAGATTGTGATAATGTTAAACGATTCTTCTTGTTGATGTTGTAGTTGTTGTTGTTGATGTTGTAGTTGTTGTTGTTGATGTTGTAGTTGTTGTTGTTGTTGACGTTGCAGTTATTGTTGATGATGTTGTTGTTGTTGATGATGTTGCAGTTCTTGTTGATGATGATGTTGTTGTTGATGACGTTGTAGTTGGTGATGTTGTAGTTGTTGTGTTTCTTGATGATGATGGTCAGACACTTTCGGGCCGCTTTGTTGCGGGTTGTACGGGAGCGAAGGCGGCGGGCCGTACTTCGGTTCGGCCGCGAACGTTGAGTAGTCTTGCGCCCTCAGAGCTGCTAGTGTCAGTCCGGCTGAAACACGATAAAATACCATTAGAATGTTTATTATTACGTTTAGCGTTAATTCGACAGACAAAGCTGACTGTGATTTATGTGCAGAAGCTATTTTATTTGTTTGACTCTGTTTTTTTGGTAGTTAAAAATATATAACCTAAGCTGTGTAATAGCTGTAACATTATCCCACTTTTCGAGTTGTTGTTTTGCAATTGGAAAAAACTTTATCTGCCCCATCAGTATACTTGATCATTTCCTAAAATATAAACACTATTTAGTATATTGGTTTCGTTTCCTTTTAACCTTGTTTTAGGCACAATTACGCAAAAAGGTGCAAATGGATTATTCCACGAGTTGTACATACAGTTAACACTTTTTCTTTGCAAACTCATTGATCGAAAGGTATTTTATTGATAAACACATGCTTAGTGATTACAATCGTTCAGTTGACCATGAAGTGTCTAGGAACTTTAGAGACGCTAACATTTCTCAAACAATGAACCGCCGTATATAATTTATAAATTGTTGAACATGTTATCACTATATATATATATAGTATAGGCTATAAATTTATTCATTTAGTCAGTACTGGCATTTGAAAAGCAAATGTATAATAGTAAAATGTGTATAGCTCTGTATTCGTTTGTTTTGGACAATAATTATTATATCAAAGACTGCAATATAAGCAGAGTGTATCATTCAAATATGATAATACCGTTAATATCCGATCGTTAAGCGAATAAAGTGTTTAGCCAAAAAAACTGTCAGGCAATCGATATATATGACCGCAGACGGCATATAATAAGTTGAACGCTTTCTTAAAAAGTTTACAAACTGTCGTTTTACAAATTCGTTTTATTGCCATTACAACTTTTACAGTCGGTATCAACTAAATTAAATATAAAAATAACACTTGTATTATTTTACAATTACTAAATTAAAATAATAATAAGGATAATAATAACCTAGTTGGCTTGTTATTGTTCAAATTTTAGTCAGTATAAACGGAAACTGTTTAGTCTCTCGTAACAATGGAATGTAAACTGTTTCAGATAATGGCTGACTTTGCTGAGAAACTAAACAAGTTAAAAGCAGTCGAGGGACCAGCTCGAGTAAATATTACGGATTTAACCGATTCTGCAGGCTACCCTATCGTGTCTGCTAGATTTCACAATTATGCGGTCTATGGAGTCAGCGTAATTATCGATTTGATAATGAACGGAGAACGAGTTATCGCTTTTCTACCGAAGCGATTTGCTCGCTCTCTGTGCCAGAGCGAAATCGACAAACTAGCGAGTGGCGACTACCGCTTGAAATGCACAGGAGTCGTTAACAGATCACCGGTTGTGGAAATTTTCAAACAATAACAACTGTAAATTGTTCACATAAATAAACATATTGATCGAAACTCTTGTATACTTAATCCTATACTCTTACCTGGAGTGAAGTTCGTTGGTGGCTCCACCACTTCAAAGAACGCTCCCGACAAATGGTAATGCTGTCTCAAAAAGGCAAATAATGCCACACGTTCACTTGACGTGCCGATTTCAAAAGAAACTACTACCCGAGCCATTGCAAGACTGTGCTGCATTTCCTTCAATTCAAATCTTTTATACTCAGTTGCCAGCATTTCGAGGCAAAGTCCTTCTTTACCTGCCAACAAATATAAAGTCACCTTTTGCAGTTGCATTATGCGTTTCCGTAATCATTTATATTCCTAAAGGAGAGTTTTCCTGTTCCCGGATTACCTCATTGACATTCAGCCCCAGCTGCATGCGAAACTGCAGACTGCAACCTCATTGACATTCACAAGCTGGGTCCGAAACAACAGTCTCGCCGACCTTGACCAGCCGTCCGCACGCCGGTCATACCAGCCGCCAACAAACTCGCACACGACCATATTTCGACAAACTCAGATTTGGCCAAAGTTACCACGTCATTTCTCGAGATTTTAACAAACTCGGATTTGACCAAAGTTACCACGCCATTTCTCGACATTTCAACAAACTCGGATTTGGCCAAAGTTACCTCAGGCCAAAGTATACCTACTGAGGCTGCCTTAAAAAAAATTGGTTTCTACCATATGTGAAGATTAAGCATCCGCCAATTAGTTTTAACTCACCAAATCCTGAATAACTCAAATTGACATAAATTTCTTGCTGCGAGGTTTGGTTACTGTATTAATATAACGGGTAAAGTATTACACGTTACATATGTTGCTGAAAGCAAATTACGAGTAGTAAAACTTGCCTCAATTTGAAATTTCTCAAGATCCAGTTTCTTTCTCATCTCATGCAGTGTCAGGGGATCTGGTTGGAAGCTCCCGTCTTTGAAAAGGGCTTCCCACAGAGTGTCTTTCTGGTCGTATTCTGCTTTGGATAGCGTTATATCGAGGAGACACCCATCTTCAATAGTCCATACACTATCATCAGGGTGAATCGGTTTGTAAAGTTGTCCCTATAGATACGAGAATGAAATAAACTGGTTAGGCTTCCCACTGTAAAGCATAAATATGAAATACTTTAAAAAATTTTCTTTGTTGTTTAAAAGGTCGGGAAGAGTACTTACAAGCTACCCACATTCATTGTTCCAAATTTACGTTGTGAACCCGGAATCTGGAATCTCTTGACCATTTTGGCAAGGCTGAGCCGGGGTGGTCTCAGTGTGCCCTGTGCTTTATAAGAATGCACACTTCTTGTTTGGTGATTCAGTCAAATTCTGTACAAATAACAAAGACTACGTTATTTTCACTCTTAAATATAGAGAGCCCCAGCAGTAGTGTAGTAATTTTGAATAAAAATCCAACCCCGATGGAATTATTGAGGTCGTCACTACCATGACTGCTACTTTTTTAGTACACAGTCAACTCCCGATTATCCGGGAGCAGGTTAATCGGGTTGCAGTTTTACCGGGGTCACAAAAGGTTTATTTTTATTATTTTTATTTATCACCTTCTAAACATAAATAGAGCAATAATAACAATCTTGTTTGCCAAATTATCCCCAGAATCGTATTTAATTTATTTATCAGAATAAATACTATACAAACAATTTAGTAAACACAACATAATCTCAGAGTCTGTCATCTCGCTAATGAGCCGTGGGTGCGTGATGGGGAGCAATGACCTAGACACTGCAACTGACTAGGCAGTGCGCGGACGGATGGTCAAACAAAAAATGGAAACATCTCAAAACAATCACCCTTCTCGCCGCTGTTCACCCTTACGGGGTTTTCCCTCAGTGCGAAATTAATTAGCATACTGTTCGGTGTAGTTTAGAGATCTTTAACCTATTAAACATCATTCGGCGTTTTTAACAGTATTTACTGCTATCATTCACTGCTAGTATTAACTATTATTATCGTGATTGTTTGTAGATGTTATCACTATTTCAAGAATTTCAAAAGTATTTAATTTACTTAAATATATCTTAAATGTCATTAAAACACAATAGTGTAGTATAAAAATGTCGATAAACCTTTATTATATTCGTAATATTCAATTTATTGAATCCCTTTGTTTTAACCGTGGTTTTGGGTTATCCGTGGCCCTCCAACCGGTCATTACCCCGGATAATCGGGAGTTGACTAGCAGCCACATGTACTGTTAAAACAGTTAAAACTTAACCTAACCAGCAACACCTTAACTCCAACGAACATCTCAAAGCCAATACCCAATGCACGTATACGTGACTATCTTCCCTCTTCTATTCAACTGGAAACCTACTCTCAAATACAGTATTTCTTTAGGGTTGTCAAAATGGCGTATTTCTTTCTGTATTTAGACCTCTGAAAAGATTGGTTTATTAACCCTTTAATTGCTAGGCTTATGGACTATTACTTCGTTAAATGTGTTTTTGAATAGGCCTACCTACCTTGATCCTTAAAAAGTAGCCTATGAAAATGAATTTCCTGTTATTCAAATATAGTACGGTAACTTCTAGATGATAACTAAAAATATCTGATCAGCTGTTCGACTCATACCACCAATTCTGTCAGCTCTCACCACAAGTGTGAGAACAAGCCACTGTGGGGAAGGTGTGTCCTCACCACAATCCACCGACTGACTTTGGCACCTGACTGATTTAAACTCTTGACCCAAGCGCTTTTCTTGGTCAAGATAGCACGGTAAGCTAGTACATAAATGTTAATCCAGGCAGTATTTAAAGCTAGGCTAGTTCTTCGTTGTGCACCAGGTTACATCATAAGTCAGTTGTCTAAGGGGCATCTACGGTTTAGGGACAAGGATTAGATTCCCATATTGTTGATACAAGTTAAAGAGTTGGACCGCTTCCCTTGTGATTGTGTATCTCTGTACAAAATGCATACAGCATTGAAATAAGCCAACAAAAAAAGACTGCTGACAGTGTTTTATGAAAAACACCTGATCGCAGGTGCGGTAGGCCTACAATAACTATCTACCACTTAAAAAATACACATGATACTTAACTTATATTGAAATTTTACATTCGATCTAGGCTATATAACATTTTGACCGATGACAGCGTGCTATAGCTGCTAAGTTAGGTTCACCCTCTACCCTTTGGTACGCCTAGGCCAATTATCTAGTTAATGGTGGTAGTTCAAACATTGACTTAATGGATCCTCTAGTCACTCTAAGGCGCTCTGTACGTGGGAAACCTGAAACCCAACCTTACATAATTGAGCAACTAGTTTGTGGTGTGACTGCGGCAGTAAATGTGCTGCTTAACATTTTCTGTGCTGCTTAACATTTGCTGTGTTGCTTAACATTTATTTGCAAATGGGTACAACTGAAATTGAGTTAAGTACTTGGAGCACGAATTAAAACAGAGATGGAAGGAATTTAACATTTTCTTTCATGGAATTAATGTATTAATGTATAACATTGGTTGGTCCAAGAAAAAATAAGTTTTAAATTACTACAAAAATAGGCTAGGTCTATATTAACACGTTCAATGCTGACAAACATGTTTAAACATGGGAATCACATATGTTTCAATGTTAGAATACGTTAATTATCATACTCCGCACCCGATGTGTTAAGGTGTGTAAAGGCCTACTGCTAGGAGCTTGGGTCTACTGAAAAAGGCTGATGTTGGTCAACAACTGTATACCACTGAGTGTTTTTTCCACTTCCCAGTTAAGCTTTTCGCAAACTGATCGCTTATCATACTAATATTATAAATGTGAAAGTATGGATGTTTGTGCGTAACTCTGAAGTTCCATCACGTGAAAACTATTGGGACCGATTGAGCTGAAATTTTGCAGAGAGGTACTTGATAGTCCTGAGTAATATATAGGCATATTAAAGTTGTGAAAATGCTATAGGGCTATGCCCTACAGGAGTTCAAAGTTCCCATGTATTCCTTATGGACATTAATTTTTGTTTGAGCTGATGAAAATACAAACAGCTGATCTTAATTCGTAGTAGTTCCACTGGCTAACCACAGAATGCAGCACACAAAACTACCAAAATTTGTATTAATAAATTGCGGGGCGAAGCCTGCGGGTAACCGCTAGTTTTAAAATATATACCTATAGTGAATAACATATTATTAACAGTAACAACAGAAAAGCTGAGCAACTGGGCAACTGAAGTCGAGACACGATCGCCATGCTCCGTTGATAGCAACTAACTTCAAAGTAACTCGTTGCGTCTCACTTGCACCATGTGCAGTGTCTCACCTCATTACATTGGTTAGTTCATACGCGTCTGTTGTTCAACTTCTTTACAACTGTACAAATCCTGAGGTGTCAAACAAAATTGGAGGGGTTTCGACTGCTTTCCCTAAAGGTGATTGTATGCTCTTTTAAAAAACAGCAGTTGGGTTTCAGTCACCCTGTGTGCAGAGCGCTTGAAAGTTAATGTTTGAAGCTTAACCTAAAACTTACCTTGAATATGGCAATATCATGAACAATGCATTCTATATTGTTTGTAGCAATATTCACTTTGACATTTTTCGCTTTGGTATTATTTGGTAAATTCACTGATATGTGAACTTCATAAACAGTTTGCCACCAAGATCCCCAGTCCGTTTTAAACGATACTATACCACTTTTTTCGTCAAAATGGCTTAGCGACATATTGTAAAGTCGAGAGGGATTACATTTACAGTACGAGTACAGTTTAATCAATACACTTGAGCTAACTTAATTAACTGTCAAAATAGAGACGAGGTTGAGGTTAGAAGATACACACTTCTTGTTCACTTGTTTTGTTTACTATCATAATCTTTTTCTTTTTCTATAAAAAAAAATGTTAAATGAAGATAGCACATAAAGGGTACATGAATTAGCAACAATAATGTCGAATACAACAATAATTATTAACATTGATTAAACAGGATTTTGTTAAACACCACCCAAATTACAAACAAGTACTAAAAGTCACCGTTAAACTAAGATCAATATAATTTCACAAGTTGGGTACTCTACTTCCATTTATTCGTTCTCTATCAGCTGGTTAGCACCAACGAGGTAAAAATATATAAATAGGTCTTGTGTCGTGTTTGTTTGATTTGGGAGGGTTAGGAGGCCAAAGCATAGCCGGCTAGGCCCTTTAGGATATTATGCAGCCACCGGAAAGAGGGATGGGGAATAAGGTAGTGGGACGGGGTCAGTCTGCCTGGCTCCAGAAAGGGAGAGAGAACCTTACCTAGCTCCCGGGCTCTGCGGGTGACAGAAACCCAGGACGATTCGTCTTCTAACTCGATGTACCCCTAAGTCCGACAGACAAGGACCGCCATCGCATAGAACATCCAACCTCTCAGGGGTCGGGTGGCCGCAGGACGGTTCGTCCCCCAGCCCGGTAGCCTGGAGACCCAACGGTTTATTAGAGACCCTAGTACAGGAGGTCAACATTGGGTACAACAATACCCCCGTCACAGCAAACCTGCGTACTCAGCGAATTTCCAATGAATATATAGCTCTTAATAACACATAAAACCACTTACCAGGATTCATAAGAAATATTTTCACAAATAAGTGATATTTAAAATATAAATTATTCTCCATAAGAATAACATTGGAGATGAGTACGCAGGTTTGCTGCTACAAGGAACAAAATGTAATGTTTTTTATTCTTTATTACATATTTGTCATATATTTATTGATATGCAAATATCAATATAACTCATCTAAATGAAGTCACATACCAAGTTTCATTCATATACATTCATAAATAAATAAGGGATATAGTACCTGGGGGCCAAGCTTTGCTCGGGGGAAGGCCAGTCAGTTTATTTATATGACTTTGAGTAATATTTCACCACTTCCTCCTACTGATAATCAGATTTGTACAACTCATTTGCCTCTTTTCTACATTTTTAAGGTCACTCCAGTTGTTATTTATAGCTCAATCTCCATTTGTTTTATTTTACTACTCTATCCTATCCTATACTCTAATATGAGTAAGGTAAGGTTGCTTGCTTTTGATTGCTTGCGACACGGATCTCAAAAACGGCTCTAACGATTTCCTTCAAATGCTCGAAATAACTAATTTCTGGGATAAAAATAAGTTCTAGACAGGCCTCATCCCCATAAAAAATCAAATAATGTAAAAAAACTGAAATGAAAAGTTTAAAAAATGAACATTGGGCTTATTGAGTTTCAAATCAAAACAAAAGCATTGTAACAGCTGTCTATAATCAACCAGGGAACTGTCAAAGTAATACTCATGTTGTATATGATTATAACATGCGGTTTCCTGAGAGCAGAGATTAAAAGATTTGAGTGAATATTACATAAATAGAGTAGTGAAATAAATCAAAGGGACATTGAGCTATAAATACCAACTGGAGTGACCTTAAAATGTAGAAAAGAGGCAAATAAGTTATACAAATATGATTATCATTAAGGGGAAGTGGTGAAATATTACTCTAAGTCATTTAAAAAAAACTGGCTGCCAAAGTCAAAGTCGGCGGGCTTTGATCCCCCGATCAAAGCTCGGCCCCCAGGTACTTTATGTAATATTCACTCAAATCTTTTAATCTCTCCTCTCAGGAAACCACATGTTATAATCATAAACAACATGAGTATTACTTTGACAGTTTCCTGGTTGATTATGAACAGCTGTTTCAATTCTTTTGTTTTGATTTGAAACTCCATAAGCCCAATGTTAATTTTTTTAACTTTTCATTTTAGTTTTTTTACATTATTTGACTTTTCCTGGGGATGAGGCCTGTCTAGAACTTAATTTTATCCCAGAAATTAGTTATTTCGAAAATTTGAAGGAAACCGTTCGAGCCGTTTTTGAGATCCATGTCGCAAGCAAGCAAACCTTGTAAGGAAGTGTTTTAGGGAGGGAAACCCCACAAAACCCAAACAGCCCATCAAGGGAAATTTTACTACAAAGTTGTCCTTTAGACAATATACCCCAGGTAATTTCCCTGAGGGAAATATACTGGGGGAACGAGCACAGTGCCAGGGCCCGGTACTGGGTCCTTTCCCCCACCCCTACAGGGAAAAATCCCCATGCATAAAAGGAGGCTGCGCAGAGAAAGCCAGTCAGTTGGGCCCTAGCGGCCCGACCCACCGGATGGGCGTGTTGAGCTCCCGGTGGTCTGGATGGGCGTGTTGAGCCCCCAGGTCCGTCGGATGGGCATGCTGAGCCCCTGACATCCCGCATGGGCGTGTTGAGCCCGCGGGTAGCCGGATGGGCGTGTTGAGCCCCCGGCATTCCCTACTTACCTTTTTCCCTTCCTCCAGTGATAGGGCGCGTTGAGCCCGCACTGGACATACCTTTCCCTTCCCCCAGTGCTAGGGCGCGTTGAGCCCGCACTGGCCTTACCTTTCCCTTCCCCCAGTGCTAGGGCGCGTTGAGCCCGCACTGGACTTACCCTTCCCATCCCCCAGTGCTAGGGCGCGTTGAGCACGCACTGGACTTACCCTTCCCTTCCCCCAGTGCTAGGGCGCGTTGAGCCCGCACTGGACTTACCCTTCCCTTCCCCCAATGCTAGGGCGCGTTGAGCCCGCACTGGCCTTACCTTTCCCTTCCCCCAGTGCCAGGGCGCGTTGAGCCCGCACTGACCTTACCTTTCCCTTCCCCCAGTGCTAGGGCGCGTTGAGCCCGCACTGTAATTACCTTTCCCTTCTCCCAGTGCTAGGGCGCGTTGAGCCCGCACTGGACTTACCCTTCCCTTTCTCCAGTGCTAGGGCGCGTTGAGCCCGCACTGGACTTACCCTTCCCATCCCCCAGTGCTAGGGCGCGTTGATCCCGCACTTTACTTACCTTTCCCTTCCCCCAGTGCTAAGGCGCGTTGAGCCCGCACTGTAATTACCTTTCCCTTCCCCCAGTGCTAGGGCGGGTTGAGCCCGCACTGTAATTTTCCTTCCCATCCCCCAGTGCTAGGGCGCGTTGAGCCCGCACTGGACTTACCCTTCCCTTCCCCCAGTGCTAGGGCGCGTTGAGCCCGCACTGTACTTACCTTTCCCTTCCCCCAGTGCTAGGGCGCGTTGAGCCTGCACTGTAATTACCTTTCCCTTCCCCCAGTGCTAGGGCGCGTTGAGCCCGCACTGGCCTTACCTTTCCCTTCCCCCAGTGCCAGGGCGCGTTGAGCCCGCACTGACCTTACCTTTCCCTTCCCCCAGTGCTAGGGCGCGTTGAGCCCGCACTGACCTTACCTTTCCTTTCCCCCAGTGCTAGGGCGCGTTGAGCCCGCACTGTAATTACCTTTCCCTTCCCCCAGTGCTAGGGCGCGTTGAGCCCGCACTGTAATTACCTTTCCCTTCCCCCAGTGCTAGGGTGCGTTTAGCCCGCACTGGCCTTACCTTTCCCTTCCCCCAGTGCCAGGGCGCGTTGAGCCCGCACTGACCTTACCTTTCCCTTCCCCCAGTGCTAGGGCGCGTTGAGCCCGCACTGTAATTACCTTTCCCTTCCCCCAGTGCTAGGGCGCGTTGAGCCCGCACTGGACTTACCCTTCCCTTCCTCCAGTGCTAGGGCACGTTGAGCCCGCACTGGACTTACCCTTCCCTTCCCCCAGTGCTAGGGCGCGTTGAGCCCGCACTGACCTTACCTTTCCCTTCCCCCAGTGCTAGGGCGCGTTGAGCCCGCACTGACCTTACCTTTCCTTTCCCCCAGTGCTAGGGCGCGTTGAGCCCGCACTGTAATTACCTTTCCCTTCCCCCAGTGCTAGGGCGCGTTGAGCCCGCACTGTAATTACCTTTCCCTTCCCCCAGTGCTAGGGTGCGTTTAGCCCGCACTGGCCTTACCTTTCCCTTCCCCCAGTGCCAGGGCGCGTTGAGCCCGCACTGACCTTACCTTTCCCTTCCCCCAGTGCTAGGGCGCGTTGAGCCCGCACTGTAATTACCTTTCCCTTCCCCCAGTGCTAGGGCGCGTTGAGCCCGCACTGGACTTACCCTTCCCTTCCTCCAGTGCTAGGGCACGTTGAGCCCGCACTGGACTTACCCTTCCCTTCCCCCAGTGCTAGGGCGCGTTGAGCCCGCACTTCACTTACCTTTCCCTTCCCCCAGTGCTAGGGCGCGTTGAGCCCGCACTGAACAGCCCCACACAGACCATATTCCTCCCCTACACTAACCCCCCCTCTCTCCTCCTCCTATTGTTTAACCAGATATATAAATGGGCTGTCTGTTACAGCTGAGTCAGTCACCACTGGGCAGCTGTGAAAGCTGGTCGTCCACCACGACGCCTACTACGAAAAGGCCAGCAGGAGCAATTGGGACATCTCTAAAGGGACATCCGCAGAGGCACCGGGACAGACCCGACTTCGCCAAGGGTTGCTACCCTAGAGGTCCTCAGTCTCCGTACCCAAGACATTGATCCTGTGTACTTTAAAGCCTCGTATATAGTGTAAATATTGCAAAAGTGTATCGTTGCCACATCTGGAGTTGTCACTGACCCCAGGCATGTCCCATTGAGAAATTAGTTTCAAATAGGGGAAAAAGTGAATGAAAAGTTAAACAAAAGTAGAACTACCTTACAACCTTACTCATATTAGAGTATAGTACCTGGGGGGGCGAGCTTTGCTCGGGGGGAAGGTCAGTCAGTTTGTTTAGATGACTCGGAGTAATATTTCACCACTTCCCCCTACTGATAATCAGATTTGTATTATTCATTTGCCTCTTTTCTACACTTTTAAGGTCCCTCCAGTTGTTATTTATAGCTCAATGTCCCTTTGATTTATTTTACTACTCTATATATGTAATCTTTACTCAAATCTGTTAATCTCTGCTCTCAGGAAACCACATGTTAATAATCAGTACCTGGGGGGCCGAGCTTTGCTCGGGGGAAGGCCAGTTAGTTTGTTTAGATGACTCGGAGTAATATTTCACCACTTCCCCCTACTGATAATCAGATTTGTATTATTCATTTGCCTCTTTTCTACATTTTAAAGGTCCCTCCAGTTGTTATTTATAGCTCAATGTCCCTTTGATTTATTTTACTACTCTATATATGTAATCTTAACTCAAATCTTTTAATCTCTGCTCTCAGAAAACCACATGTTAATAATCATAAACAACATGAGTATTACTTGACAGTTCCCTGGTTGATTATGAACAGCTGTTACAATTCTTTTGTTTAGATTTGAAACTCCATAAGCCCAATGTTAATTTTTTTAACGTTTCATTTCAGTTTTTTTACATTATTTGATTTTTCCTTGGGATGAGGCCTGTCTAGAACTTATTTTTATCCCAGAAATTAGTTATTTCGAACATTTGAAGGAAATCGTTGGAGCCGTTTTTGAGATCCGTGTCGCAAGCAAGCAAGCAAGCAAGCAAGCAAGCAAGCAAGCAAGCAAGCAAGCAAGCAAACCTTACTCATATTAGAGTATAGGATAAACAACATGAGTATTACTTTGACAGTTCCCTGGTTAATTATGAACAGCTGTTACAATACTTTTGTTTTGATTTGAAACTCCATAAGCCCAATGTTAATTTTTTTAACTTTTCATTTTAGTCCTTTTAAATTATTTGATTTTTCCTAGGGATAAGGCCTGTCTAGAACTTATTTTTATCCCAGAAATTAGTTATTTTGAACATTTGAAGGAAATCGTTGGAGCCGTTTTTGAGATCCGTGTCGCAAGCAAGCAAGCACGCAAGCAAGCAAGCAAGCAAGCAAACCTTACTCATATTAGAGTATAGGAGTATAAGCCCAATGTACAATTTTGTTAACTTTTCATTTTAGTTTTTTTACATTATTTGATTTTTCTGGGGATGAGGCCTGTCTAGAACTTATTTTTATCCCAGAAATTTGTTATTTCGAACATTTGAAGGAAATCGTTGGAGCCGTTTTTGAGATTCGTGTCGTAAGCAAGCAAGCATATATTACCTTACTCATATATTAAAGTATAGGATAACATTTGAATTATTCTCTATAAGAAAAACATGGGGACCGAGTACCTAGGTTTGCTGCTACGGGAACCATATAGGCGAATAAATTTTGTTGTGCAAACAACAATATACCACAACCAGATGAAGCCATATACTATGTTTCGTCATTTTTTTATGTTTATAAATAAGCGAGATATAATTTTTTCTTTTTCTCCATAAGACTAACATTAGACAACGTGCTGTGTTTACTACTTTCAATATCTCAGTAACCAATTGACGTAGAGCAATGGCCAGAATACCAAATTGTTTGTTTTTTAAGCTGAATTCAATGGCGAAAATTAAAATTTGATTTAAATAAAATTACATGTGAAAACCCCCCTTTGGATGGTGTGATTCGTCTGGTTTTCTAACTCGTTCAAATAAATGGTACTTTACACCTTTGTGCCAAATTTCATTAAGATCGGACCCTTTTTACAAGAGTTATCGTGCTTACGGACACACACACACACACACACACACACACACACACACACACACACACACACACACACACACACAAATATATGTGGTAGGAATGTTCTCTCCAGATTCAAATTTTAAAATCTAAACTTATTTAATAGGTGAGCAGGTTTTTTGTGACAATCACTCCTCCTAAACTACTGAACCGATTTTCATGTTTTTGGTGTCATTGGAAAGAGCCTAACGTGAAGTTGTGCAGGAAACTTTTTTTATGAAGAAATAATTTGTGAGTGAGGCCCTGGGGCCCCTTAAAGTTGAGTTTTTTCCCATAAGCTTAACATTGGGAAATATCTTTTAAGTTTTAAGCAATCATCTGGATAGAGTAAAGACAGTTAATCAGCAGGTCATGTTGGCTTTGGAACAGTAACACAATATTTATACGGGAATGTCAGTATGATATTACGTTGTGATCGCGAGCGAAGCCACGACAGGCTACTAGTATTTATTAATTTTCGTTCATCTGGTGAACTTCGTTATCAGATAAATATAAAAGAAGGTGTATAAATATGTACATAATTGTATGAAAAAATAGGTTAACTACAAGATATAAACAGATAATAAAAATCATATGCAATATAAAACAGATGCGTCATAGATAAAAATAATATACAGGTCAAGACGTAAACCAATGTTGGACTTTATTTGAAAGAATTGTGTTTTTGGCATCCGGGGACCTCAGAATGAAAAGTTATCATGGTCTTGGGCTTAAGTTTTACCATGCCACCTACGGTAATAGCTTCTTCCCTATAGGATAAATTCGCTAAAATGTAGCTGTCGCAGCATTGGTAAGTCTTTTGGCTACCCAGTGTGGCCAGCTTCCCTTCCTTGGTTCCTCCTTGTCTCTTCTGGAGGCTTGACTCCCAGTAGTGCCTAGATACCGTACCCAGTCTAATCCGAGTCCAGGGGCGGATCCAGAAGTCAAGTTTGGGGGGGGCGGTCACAGAAAGTTACCTCTCCCGCTTCCGTGTGGATGGTCCCTGACACCGTCATTATTGTTTTTAACCATATGAAATTATACAACGAATGAAAGTAAGTTAACATAATATATCAATAACCTTGTACTCAAGAAAAAAGCAATCTTAACTTTATAAACAAGCTAAACAAAAATTAACTTTAGTTCTACTGCGCCCGACCGTAAATAAAAATAAAATATTTAGGCATTACACTTTTTCCTACGTCATCTGTAGGCGTCTAATAACAAGTAAGATGCCTAAATAAACAATTTATTTTAGTATTTACCCACGCAAAAAAATTATTTACAAAACGTATTTGATATCTGCAATACTGAACTATACTACGTGAAGATACAATTAGGAATGAGGCTAACAGCCAATGTCAACCACTTGAAAAATGAAAATGTCGTACCACATTTTTACGAAATAAAATACTTTGCGTATGAGCTTCGGTTTTCACGCAATTAAATCTTTGTTTCCTCTTATTTCATTACATATAATTCGAGGCACTTTTTGCTTCTAGCCTAGCCACTAGATATTTATTGTCTAGCAACGGATTGCGGTTTTAAACAAAAATCAAACCTAACCTGTGAACAAAGCACAGCTGATAGCAAACGAGGCAACGGTAGGCGGGCAAAATCCAGTAAAAAATAATCACCGAATACACTTGAAGCAACCTTTGCTGCTAAAATTTACCTCCAAGACCATGTTGAAAACACTGCATTTTCGGTCTGTCAACTGGCAAAACTGCAACAACTTCGCGATACTCGGGAATGTCCATGTTTTTGTAAGACGCTTTTAGGTTAAATACATGGATCTAAGTAATGTGTAATACACTAAAATGGACGTTTAAAATTTTACCTGACTAATGGTGTGTATTTTATTTAATTTAAAGAAACGTTTAGGTTTGTTAGTTTGAATTTTAATGTAACCTTGTAGACGGGAGCGGCAAAATTTGACTCTCGGAACCGAGAAACTGGGTTTCGGGAGGCTTTTGATGCTTACATTTTAATTCGGATTTATTCAAACTTTCATCGTATGCCTGAATAATAAAATAAAACACAAAAATTCTTAGGTTTGGGGGGGGCGACCGCCCCTACCGCCCCCCCCTTGGATCCGCCCCTGTCCGAGTCCTTGGAGGGAGTAGTGGATCTTTCTTGCAGCCTTAGAGTAAGGTATCTAGGCTCTACTGGGAGTCATAAGCTTGGATGTGGACTATGTAAGCTATAATGTGGACTATGTAAACTATGTAATGTGATATGTAAGCTATGTTTATACAAAATTTTAGCTTAATCAGTCCAGTAGTTTATGCGTGATGGAACTCCAAATATCCATACATACATCCAAAAAAACAAACTCATCCAACTCATCTAAACAAACTGACAAGCCTTCCCCGAGCAAAGCTCGGCCCCAGGTACTTTTTAAATAAAAACAATACAGTAACAATTGTTAAGCAAAATTCTTTCTCAGAATTCCGAGATAAATTTTGAGTACAGACACTGCTTGTATTAGAGTAAAGGATAATAAAAATAGAGCAATAATAAAGGTTGGATAGGATATATGCTTCTACAGATAGTGTTTGGATTGAATAACTAATTTATTGAGATCTCATCTCCTCTGTAGTTATTGATTTAATATGGAAATTCAACTCTTTTAGTCCTATATTTTCCCTTTTGGGGCAGGATGTAATTAATAGTCTATATTATATATATAGACTAATATATATATTATCTTTACAATTTTATCGATTGTAAAGATAAAATTTGCAATAGCAATATAAAAAATGAATATCGGTTTTTACAGATAAATGTTTTAAGTTGGTTCATAATAATTAATTTAAAAATGTATTCTTGGTATTAAATATGCGTACAGTAAATATTTACTCATTGCCCATTTTCACGAAACCTCATTGCCCATTTTCACGAAACACTACAACTGACCAACTGTTCCTGGTTAAATAAACAAGTTCATCACGTGCATAAATAAGTTAGTTAAATTTTCAGGGTTATATATTTTCTCAGAACAATGCTGTTTATATTCATTTAAATTTCCAGTACCTCTAAAACCATAGATTAATAATACCTAATACCCTGAGCCAGAAACAATGCTATAGAATAATATCTTACTCATGATAAATAATTAATTACTACTCGGTATACCCCATAACTACCCTAAAATTACTTTTACAAGCCAGTTATCTGCTTTTCATTTCACAAAGGAGAAAAAGGTAATCAATTATTTTACAATAGCAACTTTAAGCAAACTGAAATTATCAAGAAAAAATAAAATATGAAACAATAATGATCTTGTACAATTTTTGTCACAAAATTTCAAACAAGCTTGATACTTTTAATTTTGTTATTTAATAGGAGTTTGCGAATACTCAAAAATTCTACTATTTCGGCCAAGTATTTAATAACTTGATTCAACTCAAAGTTTTAAAAAATACTCGGATGTTCGAGTGAGTATTTCCTGCCTTTCACCCGATGATCGCGACCGGCCAAATCGCGTAGGAACAATCGCTAAGACGATGGTAAACACAATATTGGTAAAAAATTACAAGCAGACCAAATAATATTGACTGTGAACAATGATTAATATTCATGAAAAGCGATGTACGGACCACACAATATTGGGAAAAAATTACAACTGGACCGTTTTTTATTAGCCAAAAACGACGGTCAAACCATTTTTTCTTTGTCAAAACATAATCCATATTGATTGTGTTGGCCAAAAAGTGTATTGCTACTCATATTTTAGTTAGAAACCAATTTTAGACTATCAAAACTTGAATTTTATCCAAATTTCACTATGCTATTTGAAAATGCTATCAATATATTGCTCACGGTAAATACTCGTACGAAAATACAGGAAAATCAAGAATTATTGGCACTACTCGACTCGATAAAAAAAATCACTACTCGCACATGTCAAATTTGGAACATTTAAACATAATGACCAACAACAACCGCAGGAACTGTAATATACATTTATGTATCTATGAACTATTTTGTGAAGGTTTGTAACTGAGTGCAGCTGCCACAAGGCATTGGGCTAGTAATTCATAACACTGATCACAAAATCAGAGGAGTCGGTCTTAGTCAACAACAAGGCTACTCAAGGCATTTCACTCATAATTAACTCATATTCAACTTAAAATACAAACAAATCTGTGTCGATTGGTATCTTATATCGTGGGATAACCATGATTGAATCATTGTTGTGCAGGTTTGGGGTGAAAACCAGTTTAAACTGTCAATTTGAGTTGCTCATTGCCATCGTATTCTGTGTTGTAGAGTAAACAATTACTTATTATTAGCGAATTTCCCCTATGGGAAAGAAGCTATTACCGTAGTCGGCATGGTAATACTTAGGCCCAGGACCATGATAGCTTTTTGTTTTGAGGTCCCCAGACCCCAAAAACACCGTTCGTTTGAAACTGCAATATGTATATATATATTTTACTTGAGTTTACAAATACTCTGGAAGTTTTGTTTTCAATCTAATAATATATATATATATATGTGTCCGTGGGTGCGATAACTCTCCCACGGTCTGATTTTAAAAAAGGTCCGATTTTGAAGAAAACCTAGTTAGTTCTATTGAAATTAGCGTAAAAACCCATTTATTGGGTTCCTTTTTGCAGCAAATCTGCGTACTCATCCCCAATGTTATTCTTACGGAGAGTAATTAAAATTGTATATATCGCGTGAATATATTGTGAATATATTTTTATGAAACTTGGTATGCGGCTTTATGTGGTATTAGGTCATATATTATGCATTGGAAATTCGCTGAGTACGCAGGTTTGCTGTGGCGGGGGCATTTTGTGTGCTTTAGATTTTCATACTTAATGCAGACATTTATATTTGCATGCCATATATTAGATGACTTTGATAATCGGTTGTCTTTACAATTTTAGGAAAAATACCCTAGGGAGTAATGCAAAGCTGAGCCGTTTCGTCAGAACTTGAACTTCTCTGTAACTTGAACTGTAGAGTTTCTCTTCCTGCAATAGGGTTAAGAACGGTAAAAAAATAAAGCACTTTGTTGGCAGAGTGATCAAACGTGTAATCAAAATGAAATAAAGTACATAATTAGAAAAACAAGTATATACAAGCGGTAACAATATTTATCAATACAATAGTGAATTGTTCAAATTTACATAAAACATTATTTCTCATTAAAATCAACAACTTAATTGTTATATAAACATAATATTTACAAGGCTTCATGAAACCTGAAATGACATAGTACAGTATGTATATAAAGATGTTAACAATAGTAGTCTACTTTAAGTCTAAATAAACAAACCTACTGGTAAACAACTAAGTAGGAATATAAAAGAGAATTTATGTCACATTCTATTTTACTTTTAATCTTTCAAACATGAATTGCAATCGTTCATTCAAGTTAAAATTTTAATTTTGGCAATAGTAATATTCTGAAAATAATCTACTATTATAAAATGCAGGTACACTTCTAGGCATTTATTGCAAATTGAATTTTCTAACAGATGCTATTTAGAAAAATACAGCAGCATTACTTTAAGATACGAGTTATTATTGAAAAAGTGTCCGAGGAGCTTAGAAAAATGTTACTAGTTTAATTTAAAACTATAAGGAATGAAATTAGAACACAACCCAGTCAGTTTTAAGGAGCAAATGAATCAGGCGCTGCCTGTTTATCAAACAGTTTGAACTCAAACAGCTGAGTTTATTAAAATTAATTTATGTAAAATTGTATTTGCATTACAACTGGGCAAGAAAAATATTAGCACATATTTGCTAATAAAAATATTTTCTTTAATAGCTTATTACTTTTTCAATTACTGATTTCAGATGCGAATGAGTGTATTAAACGATCCGGGTCTCACCTTAAAGTAGAATATGATTAAAACTCTTTAACAAGTATAAATATTATATAACAACAAAGAAGCCGAGGGATTGCTGTCAGATAAGTTAAAAGTGTACTGCAGCAAGATACAAAAACTGAGTAGAGTCGCTAGCAACAAAATAAAATCTTGATTATTTATATATATTCCAGAAAATATTTTTACACTGAAGGCACATTTCAAAGACATGCCTCAAGCTTGCATTTTTTTACTAAATATATTTTAGAGCTAAAGATAAAGAGTCATATTTAAAAAATTATATTGGTTTGTTTTATTTTGTGTCAGTTTATTCAGTTTTTAATAATAATAGTTACAGAACAACAAAAATATAAAAAAAAATCAATACATTTTTAGCAAATTTTACATGCATGGAGTCGACAGTTTATTACACTTACAAATTATAAAATGCAAAGATCTTGCATTAAAATATAAGCGATTCCAGAGTTACATTCTGATGTCTGTTTCCATGTGTAAAGATAGAATATTTACTAAACAGTAAATTTGCCCAAAATCCTACCAAAACTATAGATTTGGAAATAAGAAAAGTCACAAACAACTTTCATAGTTTTTAAAATGAAGTTCAAGTGCAAGTGTTGAAGTTATTGTAGCACATAAATGTGCACCACATTATTGTTTGAGCACTTAACTACTTTGATAGTTTTAACTTTAATTATTAATAGGCCATTTTAAACATTGACCAAAAACAACGTCCTTTAAAGCTAAAGAGGTTTAAATAAAACATTAAAACTCATTAAGTTTCATAATTTTAACACTAGATTTTTATTTCAATTAGTTAAATCTGTTTCTCATATTTTTGTTTACTCAAAAAACTAAATATTTACTATAAAGAAATAACAATCAATGTTTGTAATTCTGTACACTTTTAAAAAACTACCGGTAATTATAATATCTACTCGGAAATTTTGACTCGTTTGGAAACCTCATCTTTTATATAAACAGATTAAATAAAACAATTTTAAAATTAAAACCAATATATTTTGAATTTAAACTCATGACGTGAAGAACTGATGATCAATCGAGTTTCAATTCAAAATATATTTGTTTCAATTTTGATATGTTTAATTTAATTTAATTTTATAGAAGATGAGTGTTCCAAATGAATGAAGTAACAAATTACCATTTCAACAAATGAAACATGCATAAGAAAAATAAACCCTGAATTAAGATAAAATTAATATCAAGATTGCAAAGGTTGAAACATAGCTCCTATAAAAAAATGTTAAGCTCATTATAAAATACTTAAAAGGACAGTTAATAGACCTAACAAAAATGATGAGCAATAGCAGCTACAGTAATATTATGTATTTATGCAAGGAGTATTTTTGTAAGGATTTATATACACTTCTCAGACAAAGTGGTTTCAAAATCCTACTTGAAAAACCAATGCAAAATATCTGTTACTAAATGGTTCAAGATATAGTGTATGATGTTCGATAGATTAAGCAGTGTAAACAAATTCCCTGTGTGTTTGTAATAAAATATTTAATGTTGCTAATAAAAAAATTGTAGGCGAGAGGCAGTCGTATTATTAACAGTGTAAAAAGACTCGTGCAACACCTATCTGACAGCAATTGCTAGGCCAAACAAATCCCTCAGAGGTAAACAAGATTGGTGCAAGAGGAGCAATGTGCGAGTGAAGAAACAACAGAAGATAAAATACAAACTACACGAAATAATGGATTACTCTAAGTCTTTTACTTGATAAGACACCGTATTATATAAAAAGGTAAAGCACCAACACCGTGATGTGACAATGTATCGAGTCTAAAGCCCGTCAACTTACGTCTGCAATGGAGTTCGCATGGTACTCGTACTTACAGGGGTGATTCAGACACTACACGATTCAATAAAAAACGCTTTACAGTCTGCAAATTCTGTATAAAAATTAAAATAAGGCTTGTAAACATGACGAATGAATGCTAAACTTATTATGTTGCGGTTATTACTTTACATTCTTCTTATTGTAACCTTATAAAACCTACCCTAGTGTCTAAGTCTACAAAGCGGATGTTTCTTTGCAGAGCTGCATTCGCCAGTAGCGTGGGAGTTGTGGAAATATCGCACACTTTCTTATGTATAAACTCGAGAAGAAATTTGGTCTTTACCCAAAATTATTAATTAAATAATGAACCGAATAATGTCATTCGAACGAAAAGTACAGAACCATAAAACTCTTGGAAACAATATATATCGATAGTTTTGATTGAAAAAATATTAGCTCGAGATATACAATTAATATCACATCTTTTAAACCACTTTTAAATGTTAAAAGGTGGCATTCACATCTATTTACATAAAACAATGACTTTTAATTACAAATAACTCGAGTAAAAAATGTTTTAACGTCTTTGCAGACGACTGGTATAACCGCCCCCATATCTCTAACACTAAAAAGCTTTTGGACAACGTTAAAAACCTAAGGAGTAAGTTTATATAGTGCATGGAATAATACATAAGTCGAACTAAAGGTCAAAAAAGAAATATAATTAGTTGCGTGGGATCATCAAAATGGAAATGATATGTAAATATTATGTGCAGAATAGTGCACCTTATCTAATGCACAGGCCACGCCTAATCTCAACGTTAACATATTCTAAACTATCATCAAACCCACAACCTCGACCCTTATTTATCTTAAATTATTATAAAACATTATTTGCCATTTTGTAACACAAGTTTTGTAATATTTGTACACCGTCTTAATAATAAATATAATCAACGAGGAAATGGTGCGTACAATTCTGAGAGTGAAAAGATAATTGACAAAACTTGTTGTTAAATAAAGCAAAACTTTAGTTAATATTATCTGGATAAAGAAGATTTTGTATTTGAGTTTTGTTTATGTGATAAATTGTATTCATAGGGCTATGAATAGCTCTTACACCAGACACCATATTTATAAGAGACTATTATTGTTACATGTTTTATTGAAAAGTATTTTGTAAGAAATGGCATAAAATAAAATATTTATCTCTTGTTAAAAATGGTCGTTTTTCTCCTTTTTCGAAACATTGTATTTTTATAGTTAATGTTTCCATAGAATCTAACCCACAGAAAATCTATGTCATAAATGTAAACTCCCAGGAGTATAATAGCTCTTGTGCTACATTATATATCTAACCTAATGTCCTTGGTAGATCAACTTATATTTAAGTACTCGATTGGCCAAATAAAATTGTAACTATAAGATAATTACATACCCTTTAGCGTTCCATTGGCTATGAATAGCTTGTTAAACTTAATCTAAAGGCTTGCAGGTTTTGTTGAGAACACAACCATTTCTTAACACTTCAACCCTTTAAATAACAACAAACGAAAGTAAAAATTCTTGAAATAGCACCATTACAAATCTTGACATACACCACTGAAAATCAGGACTGGTGTTATTGGCTGAGATATATAGTTTGTGATCAAAATATCTTTAGATTTTATAGCATTAAGATGAATTTGTATGGGAACTTCAAAGTCAAGTATATGTTAAAATAGATATATCCAACCACTTCCAATATAATTAGTAATTATTCCATAACGTTTATTATATTGATTGTCTTTACCCCAAAAACCAGTTAAAGGAAATTTCATTTTATAAATATTTTCTTCATAAAATAAAGTTTGATCGTGTACACATGTTCAATGTCATATCTTTATAACTTAATTAAAACTAGGCCAATATTCAAACGTTTTGTTGATCTATACTTAGTGATTAAGAGCAAGAATATTACACAATGATCGGAATACAAATAAATATAACTATTTTAAACTGCAATAAGCATAGTTCATCTTATTAGGCGATTATAACCACATGCTAGAATACCAAATCCTTTCTAAGTTTTGTAAATGATTATTAATGGTTTATTTACAATTAAGTAATGAACTACGAACGAGGACAAATTATTTAACAAAACTTATTCGTTTCCAGGTGTCAGATATTTATTAATTTTTATAGACAGTTTATATAAGGTATTTCATCAACGAGGTTGAAGGCAAAGCTTAATACTTAGTCAATGGTACATCGTGTTTCTTAGACGTAACAACCGTGTTGCTACTTCTCGCTGAAACTCGCTTTGAAATACAGTTACAAGAGATAATGAAAACAACAGTTATTACAATAATGCTTTAGTGAAAACGAAAGCGTGAGACATTTATTTTATATCGTTGTAGCCAAGTCAGCATGATATCTTCTTATAAAAGTCTATGACGTGCTGTCTTATAAATATTTTCACTTACTTTATTATCTTTTGGTATTGTGGATTGTACAAAAATATACAAGAGTTCATGGGAAATATGTCCACATAGTGAAATAGTGATTTATTATATTGTGCACCTTTAATTGAATGACATATCACAAATAAGAAAATTATAAAATGAACAATCAAATAAGATGCTGGGATTTATTTGGATGCTGGGCTTGATACACACACACATACACACACACACTCATACATATATTAGAATTAAGTAAGTTAAATAATTTTAATAATGTAAAAATTTAAAAGTATAAAATAAACAAACAGTTGACTTGTATTTCCGAAGAATTATGGTTACCAACTTAATTAACTTTGTTTACTAACTATAAAAACAGTAACAAATTCATCAAACTGTGAGTTTGACTATTTATTTTGTTGTTGTTTTTTTATTGTTTTATTTTTGTAATGCAAGAACAAAGAAAGATTAATAATTATTTATTGGTCCTTTTAGTGTTGACAAACTGTATATTCATCTTCAAGTCCAAGCCACAAGTATAAAAGTGCTGGTTCATTATTTTTTTAAATAAATTATGGTAAAGTTGAAGTAGCTTTAGTTTTACTGAGACTTTTTGGCACCAATTTATTTTTAGATGGTACATATTTATTTTGCCATCTATAAGGTCATGAAATAGGTATATGACGTTTGTAATTACACTATGTTTTATGATTATAATAAAACAAGATTTTGGGAGTTGTTACAAACAAATAATCTGAAAAATGTGTTTCCTAACTAACACTGATAACAATCCTATCAGTGTGCTTACGATTAAGCTTTCTAATGAAAAAAAAAAAAAAAAAATACTATTATATGTGCAGTAATAATATTATATATCACTATTTTCACTTTACAATCTAGTGGATTTGTTACCCTAACAGTGGCCGCCACAAAACTCAAAGACCGCATCCGTAAAATTGCATATAATATTTATAGCATGGTCGCAAACCCATGTGAAGGCACAATTGTTGGTCATAAGGAACGTAAAATTTTAATCTAAAATATTGTTCTGTACAGACCTTTTGGAAAATTAACAGATGAAAAGTAAAATTCAAAGAAAAAAAAAGTAAATAATTTAAACTATTTGTTACAAAGCCAACTGAATTTTTATAAAAAGCATAACTCTGTTAAGATTACATATTTCCCATGAACCGAGCATACGCCGAATGTCCTGTTCTAATCATATGTTTACAACGCCCACTAAACTTGAGACGACTTTGAGTCGAGTTGGTTGCCGGAAGATGACGAACTCATTCTTGTGCTGCATCCGTCCTGAAAATAAAAAGTAAAAGTATTAAGTCAAATGGATCATTAAGTAAATAGCTGCTTATTGTGGCTTTGCCCGCATAAACTAAAACATAATGTAACATATCATAAAACTTTAAACACTCTATTTCCTTATGTTTACAAACCATCCTCACTTTACTACAGTACATAATTCCATGATACACATTTTTTACAGTTGATTGTTTACACTGCCGGTATATAATTGTACAGTTCGGGGCATAGTGCTTGACGCCTGGTTAGCGTATGCTCTGCAATTACTTTTCGCCTTTATTTGGCTTCGCACTATTAGTATTACAGTATACTTGAGCCAATACAAAAAAAATTCACTTATTTAATTTAAAAACATTTGTTTTGGTTATTTTCTTATTGTCTGCTTTTATTTAGGAGAAATTTGGGTAGGTTCTCGCCTTTCCCAAACACCAAGCCCTGAACTGTAAAGATTTTTGAAAACAAACATAAAATTTGTGTGACAACTGCTAGACTTTTTGAAAATTAAAATAAAATTTGTAAACAGTTTAAACTCTTAATTGAAATTCAGCCTTCAAGATTTCTTGCTACATAAAATTGCATTTCTTAAAACTGTATATATATATATTAAAAAAACCCAGATTCTTTTAACACAACAAAAATGGCACTGTATTTTATAATACAAAGTCATTTAAAGTTTCAATAACAGATTTGGAAAATAAATACTAGCATTACCCCCAAAGCAACTAGCTCATCCTATCGTAACATGTTATTAGATGATTCTGGCCTCGCCAGGATGTGAAAACCAGTGTCAAACTGTGTGAAACCAATGAAAAATTGGTTATAGAGTATTATTAATACTCTAATGATAGTCAAAACAATGTTGGTGCAGAGGGCCAACGATAGATCAAAATTTAATTTAAAATGATCATATAGAGAAAATATTCTCTAAAGATTTTCCAGGATAAAGCCTCGGCTACGATGCGAGCGACGAGCGACGAGCGATAAGCCACGAGCGACATGAGCGACATCGGTCACTTTTCTAGCTGCATAAGATACCATGTAAATTGAGAGCAGGTGGCTACAATGTAAGCCACAAGCGATATACGATAAGCAACTTTTGTGATTATTGCTCTGCGTCGCTCTAATCACAGAACCCCGCCAGTAAATATTTTACTGTCGCTGAAGTCGCTCACAACTCCCCTTTAAGTTTAGTGCATTATGTCTAGTGAGGCAGATGGTTCTACTGTTCGATAAGTGAAGAAACCACGAGGAGAGCGCAAATTAACGGATACTCTAACTGATATTTTAACTAGCGAGATACTGACGAGACCATGTTTTGGAATGAACTCCACAATAATTACAAAAATTCTACAATATCGAAGAAGCTTTGGGATGAAGTTGGAGCCACTGTTGACCTGTCATATAACGAGCCATATTGTTTTAATTATTTTGTGAGACAATACAGTTCGGTCTAGATTATTCGTTTATAATTTATTTAGAATCCTACTACAAATAATGCTATAAATAATGTGTTTTTTAAAAACGTAACAAAATAAATTTTAGATAAAAAATAGTAGGATCAGAGAAACTGATATATTATTTCTCCCTTTAGGCCTTAATGTAAGATCAATAAATTACTTATGGTTTAATAAATATATAATATAATATAATATATCGTCAGCGTCTTCTCAGCCTCACTATACTAGGAATGGACGAATGTTTACTTAGCAAAATGAGTTAACAACCTCTTCGTCGGATATGATCTTTGAAACTGCATTCCCACCATGCGTTCAGTATGATGTGTCGCTCAGTATTTTGCTGGTATCGTAGCCAGCCAAATCGCTCAGCGATTTCGGCCGATGTCGCTCATGTCGCTCGTCGCTTGTATTGGAGCCGAAGCCTTACATGTGTTGAGTAGACTGAAGTATTTTTGTGACATCAAAATAATAAAATCAGTTTATTATGCTTACAATCACTTAATTATATCCTTTAGAATTTTCCTATAAATTAATTTTTTTTAATTCAATACAAAAAATAAAATATTTATTGGGCTTATACTAAAACTTTTTGCGATTTCACGTCTTCGCACATCATTAGGGCTCTGCCTCAGACTCCGTCATGTTAATCTTATTTAAATCATAATGTTTCACTTTTACAGAGTGTACCATGATTTTTTTCTAAAGAGTATTAAGTCAGCTAATCAGAGATTTATTTTGCCTACTCCACAATGCTATGCTAAACCAAATAGTATTAATGTAATTGTATGGTAATGGAACGTTGGTCACAGGTTGCTTGTATCCCTGGAGAATGCCATTTTAAGCTAAATTGTCTAGGTAATTATTGTGGTATAATATATTAAATCTGAATTTGGTGTGTGTCAGCTTATCACACACAAACTACAGAAATTCACTACACACACACACACACACACACACACACACACACACACACACACACACACACACACACACACACACACACACACACACACACACACACATACACACATACATGTATTCGCTCAATTGTGGAAAACACCCAATTGTAGCATCTTTAAGACGAAGGATACTGCGTTATCGACAATAGTGTGGACAGTATGTTCCACAACTCACTTTCCCGATACACACCGATTTTAGCCCTTACACTCTAGAAAACAATTGTAGCAACGTGCCACAATCGTGCAAACTCCAACTCTGGTGTGTACTCCCCACCACGTCACCCCAGCGCTGTTGCCAGTTCGTGCCGGTGCGGCGGCGCGCGGCGCGGCGGCCAGCTTGGTGACTGGGTAACTTGCCTCCACTCCGTGATCTTTGTTGGCTCAGATGTTCGTTTTTAATGCTCTATTGATGCTTTTTGATAATTGGGCTACATGTTGTATATCATAATATATTGTTGAAATCACTGTATGTTAAATTATCTCTGATTTAAAATAGAAACCCATTTTTACGTATATTGAACAGTAGGCCCTAAAACTAGTTAATATAGTATGGTATATATTATATTATTTAATAATTAAAATCATTGTAGAACTTTTATATTGTTATTAGTATTCGGTACTTATTTTAGCGAATTTCCCCTATAGGAAAGAAGTTACTACCGAAGTCGGCATGGTAAGATCTAGGCCCGGGACCATGATAACTTTTCGTTTTGAGGTTCCCAGATACCAAAAAAATCGTTTGTTCAAAAATATATTTATGTGTGTACGTGGGTACGATAATTATAAAAAAATTGTCCGATTTTTACGAAATTTGATACGAACATTTAAAGCAACATTTATGACTTTAAGTTTGAAAACCAGAAAGATCGCTCCATCCAAAGGGGTATTAGGGGAGGGAGGGGATTTGTACCCCATAAATGTTTTTTTTAGTTTTTTATACATAACATTTTAGTTTTGACTATTTAATTCAGCTTAAAAAAAAACAAATTGCTATTTTGATAATTTTTCACAAAAGCAGTTTTGTTGCCGATAGTTCTCGTAGCAGCAAACCTGCGTGCTCAGCCCCCATGTTATTGTTATGGAAAATAAGTCAAATTTTCTCTCCCTTAATTATTAACATAAATTAATAAAACTTGCTGTGTGACTTTACCTAGTTGAGCTATATTAATATTTGTATAAAAACCCCTTGTTTGTGTTCCTTGTTTCAGCAAACTTGCGTATAAATGTTATAAATCGCTTATTTATGAATGCATATTGATGAAACTTTTTATGTGACTTTATGTAGTATTAAGACACATATATATGTATGCATTTGTAATTCGCTGGGTTTCCAGGTTTGGTACGACGGGGTTTGCTACGACATCCATTTATATGATATGGATGTCTTGATATGCATAAGGTGCATTTAAATGCTAAAATATTTTCAATGAGTATTTTCATGAGTAATGAGCGTAAAATTTGAATATAACTCAATAATTGTAAGTAAATAGTAAAACTAGTTTGTTGATTGGTTATCTGATCGCTTTGAGATACCAAAACAAGTTTATAATTCTCATGCCGATAAACAAAGGTGCAAAATGTGTTAACACCGAATGGTACGGATTTGGAAAAAAAATTTCCTCATACTTGATCAAACATTATTAAAAATACCAAATTAAAACAGATTTGATTAACTTTGGAAACTCTGATCAAGCAAGCTAAACAAGTCAGTTTAATCAAACTTGATCGACTGTCTTGATCAGGCCTGATAAAATGTGTCCCGATCTAACCTTAGGCGATCTAACCCCAGGCATTGTTAAACTCCCCATGTTATTCTAACTGTATAATAGAAATCAATTAAATTGGATATGTAAACGGATGTCAATAAAAAAAAAAACAGTACAAAACAGGATAACTACGGGATTTTGATTTTGTTTTCGCCTTTAGGGCGCTCTGCCTCACGGGTGATCATGGGATGAGCATGGTCCCCAAGCTAAACTTATGGATTAATGTTTACTCAACTATTTAAGATAAAATTTGTTAGTTGATTAGTAGTTGCTATTATTACTGACATAAACCTTCAAAATATCTAAAAAAAATCTCTTAGGACTTCTCCCATTGCCTTTGAAGATTAGTTATTACTGAGGCCATTGAGATGACATATTGGGAGGGAGGTAAGTAGTACAGTTATGAATGACATATAATTACTCACAATTTAAGTACTCTTTAGG
Source organism: Allygus modestus (assembly GCA_963675035.1). Taxonomy (NCBI): domain Eukaryota; kingdom Metazoa; phylum Arthropoda; class Insecta; order Hemiptera; family Cicadellidae; genus Allygus; species Allygus modestus. Next base: position 315,605,818 of record OY776112.1, read on the forward strand.
GCTCCGTCCCACTGGTTTAAAAGTTCTCAAATTAGGAACTACTGAACCAATTGGGTTGCATTTCTGGAGGGAGATTGGTGTTAGAATAATCATACTCACACAAATCCGCTCATGACCTAAGTGCCATTTTGGGCTCCGCCACACTAGCTTTGGAAATTATCAAATTAAGGATTACTGAACCAATTGAGCTGAAACTTGGGACGGAGATAGAACTGATACATATACACACTGACTCATTCTAAAACTAATTCATTGTAATTAATTCATTGTTGGTGATGGCGAGGTCATGTTATTTCAGGAGTTATTGCAGACATTTTCAATCACTTACTAGTAAATGAAAATTAGGAACTGTAAAAACGAGTTAGAAATTAAGTATGTGTTAGTTTCCTGATTCAATTTATTTAGTTTAGACGCGACTATGTTCGTGTCCTTGAATTGTCCCCCAATCCACATACTGTTATGTCCATGCTATCTTAATATATAAAATTGAATCTATGTTCCCTATGGACTATTAAACCACTCAACTGAATTTAATGACATTTTCATTATTAATGTAGCATTGGGTCGGGATGGTTCCTGGAAAGTTTATTAAAAATTTAATAAAAAATATAATACAACAAGCATTTTTTGTAAATCTCATGAGAAATACAGCAGCGTACGCCAGTTACCACTAGTCAATAATAAAATAGCTAACATGAAATGAAAGCCAAATAAAACTCGAAAGTGAAATAAAAACAACATTAACTAAACTAAAGAGAACGTGAGAATCTAATCAATAATTATCTCCTACCAGTGGCTGTCAGTCAAAGCAGAGCCTAAAACGGTGGGTCTTGATGACTGAACTGTAGCACACATGTACTTTACTCAATATACATGAGCACTAATGATTTCAAGAAATTTCCATAGTGCTTCACCCTATCGATTGTCAAATTTTAAAAGTTATTCTTACGGACATTCGTGTTAATTGACTACTTAATAGCGTAAGAAATATTACATCTTTGGAGTTGTTCATTATGTTAACGATAGAACACAGCACAGCACAGCATAGTTCATGTGCCTAGTTCTTTGATAATCTTAATTTTAAATTAAAATAACTGATGGATAGAGAAGTTCACATCTTGTAGCCTTGAAAACTATTGTTTAATAAACTAGTAGCCCGTCGCGGCTTCGCTCGCGATCACAGTACAGTGTTATGTTTTAGATGTCAGTTCCATTTGTTAAAGCACCTGGAGGACCCAGGTTTGTTCGAAAAGCCAGTCAGTTTGTTAAAAATTCCTAGAGTACTTATATTCACGATTCCTCTCCCAGGCGTGCGTATTTGCTTTGCTTATTGCGTATTGCTCGTTTCTTTTCATTTTGGGCATGTCCGTTTTATATTAAATCTTCAGTTTGAATAGTGCTCACAATTTATAAATAACCTAATCATGTATATTTAAAGTTATGTACTCATTGGTTCTGATCTCTATTCCCACAAAAACCACATGATAAGTGATTGTTATTTTTACAATTGAATGGTTGATTTTGAACAGCTGGTATGAATCTTTTATTTTTATTTACAAATCTTAACCATAACTCCAATGTTAGTTTTTTTAATATATTTCTATACAATACTATATTTTTCTATGGATGAGATCTAATCATAACACATTTATTAACCCATAAATTTGATAGTTTTAACATTTGGTAAAGATATTTTGGAGCTGGAGTAGGCAAAGGTTTTATTCTGATATATTAACTATTCTCCTAACAAATATATGTTCAATCGGTGTAGTTAACTACTTACATTAGTGATGAATAAATTACAATTTTAAAAGCCCACAGAGCAGATAAGTCCCAAAGGGCATACTGGTTGAAATTATAGGCCTGTTTCTGACTAAAGTGCTTTGCCTGCTGTCTTTCTACAAAATATACGCTCAATCTGTCTAGTAAGTACATAATTAACATGGAAATGTTGAAGGGTGTTAGGGCCTAGCCTCATTGGAACGGGAATTAGCCCAATCTTTTTTGGGATGAACCCGTCTTCTTCCAAATATCTGCTCAATAACTCCTGTAGTTTGTTAAACTTATTGAAAGTGGGCTTAAAAACATAAAATATTCGATATTATAATCACAATGGCTACTTAGACAAACTGAGCTTTAATAAATACCATGTAAAGCTTACGTGTTCTGTATAGCCAATGATTTATTACCATGCCGTTATTTTAAATGATTTAGTATACCTATGTAGAGTAGTAAAATATCCATTCTTGTTTTCTTCATTCCGTGATAAAATATAATTAGCTGAATAAATGCTGATTATAACAAATACGGTGCAAGCTGTAGTGAAATATTAAGTAACCTGTACCCCTAGGATCGACTTTGTAGCAGTGCCGGTCAAAGGGGCGTAACCCTAATTACTTAACATGATTTAAAACAGCCAAAAGAGATTCCTCCTCTACACGAAAACAGGCAAGTTATTTAATTTCATTGAGTAAATTTTTTTGTGAAGCGCAGAAAAAATCTGGCTTATAAACTGACGGACGGATAAACAAATGTTTAAAACAAATTAAATATCTCCGTAGCATACAACATTTCACTGCTCAAAACGATAAAGAAAAATAACTTATTTAATTTATATAAATAAATTAATTCCTTACTTGTATAATCAGGTTTTCTAATAACCTGTCCATAATGTACTAACAGCTGCAATTCAAATCAAAATATTCCTCATGTTAATCTTATGGGATAAAAACGAACTATGAAAGCTCGTGGGGCGAAGCCCCGTGGTCGAGAGTGTATGGAAACCCTACAAGACACATCTAGAGAGTAAGAGCTTTCGATTAATATGAAATATGTATATGAAATAATATTTTTAAGGGTTGAAAATCGCCTAACAAAAGTCAAGATATTCTTTTAATAATATAGATTATTGAATGTAGAAATTATATATCTTTAGCGGAACACATGTCTGATGAAATATTTGCTTTATATAGGTTAAAACTAGTGGCTTGAAGGGGCGATAGCCCCTAACCTTGCTCCAAGTAGGAACACATGTCAGATTGTAAACAAAGTAGACACTCAATCACATGTGTTATTGTAAACAAAGCAGACGATTTAAATTCCCATAATTTTCTTATGGAGGGTGTTTTACGTTATTTATCGTTTGCTCCTAAATGTTTGGAAATACAGCTGTTTTCCCGAGTCCCTGGGATCAAGACCTTTAATTTGAACCGTCTCCCATCATCCTTCGATTTTCCAAATTCCCACAATTTTGACGTAAAATATTTCGCATACAGAATTATATATAACTAGGCTTATCGCCGTTGGAGGCTTCGCCCCCAAACCCCCTTTCGGAGTTCGCTTCGCTCACTTGCATTCCTCAGTCAACTCAAGTTTAAATCAAACTCGTAGTTCATTAACCAAAGAAAAACTACAAAACAATGACCTTTGGTGAGCACCTACACCGGCGCTCCCGTATCGTTTCGGTATCGAAACATTTTATCAACTGGCTGCTTGTTCGTTTTATCGAATGAACTCCCGATTACGATGGTTGTTTCGAGGTGTATAAAAGCAAAAAAAGTACTCACTCAATCATAGTCAATCGGATATAAATAAAAAGTTGTGGTTACAATGTTAAATTGGAGTTTTACAAATGGATTTACGTGTAAAAGATAACAACAAATTAGACTTCAGTTCACGACAAAATGATAGTAACCTAACCTAACCTAACTCCACAGAGCGATGTACGGTAGCTGATCGTTGAGCAACATAATTACAAATAAAAGAATTTGTAAAAACAAAATAAAGTCAAATAAACATAAATTGCAGACCTCAAAAAGTAAGCATCGAAAGTAGGATTCAAACCTGTGACCACTGATCTTGAATCATCTGACAACATATCCACTGGGCTATTGGGCTAAATTCATTCCATAGAACCGGTAGAATCGGTTTGATTACATTTTCCATTCTCGCAACAAACGATATTCGCGATACTGAACCTCCTGTGTAATGTGCTTACCATATTTTGTAACAGCTGATTTATATACACCTCATGTGAGCAAATTAGTATTGCCTACACTACTAAATAAATCAGCTATTGTTTATTTAAATCAGCTGATACAAACATGTGGTATTAGCCAAAGGTCATGAAAGGTGGTGTGGTTTCTTTAATTTAAACAGCTTTCCAAAACTGTACACATTTAAATGGGCCAAAATACTCAAAATTCCTCCTTCTACGATAAATTGCGGCTAAACAGATGATCGGATCTTAAATCTGACGAAATATCGTTAGTTGGAAATTAAATTGTATACAACTTTTGTATTTAACATTTTTTGCCATCTCTTACCGTTTCCGTACAAAACGCGCTCAAAGTGGAAAAATTGAAAAAGTGGAATTTTCCCCGCCCCATAAATGCCTTAAAAACTCAAAAACGTTAACCTTAAGCAAAATTTCTGTCAGTTTCTCGTCAAGAGCTTTAACTCAAGTATGATGTTAGAGGGAGGTTAGATTACGGGAAGTGCCTCATAGTTTATGTCAGTGAATGAGTGAACCCGTCTAGTTTTATATATTATAATATTTATATATAAAGACTAGTTTATTTTAATGACGAGGATGATATGTACTCTATGTGCAGAGTGATTCAGTGGCGTAACTTATTAATTTCAACCAGGGAGGTTTATTGTATAACTGGAGGTAACACTGCTTAACGATTTTGGTCAAAAACGCGAGCCGGTGATTTTGTCAGGTTGGTACACTTGGTGAGGTAAATGTATCCGTTCTTTGAACTATCCTGATTGGTTGTTTTATTCCAATAAGTGAATCTACTCATGAAAATCATTGGAATAAAAGTAATAAGAGTTGAAGTAAATCCATATTTTCGTTTGATTTATGTATCTAATCTTTCCGTGAAACATAATGTATTATGAGGAAATAAACAAATACAAGTATATTGTGTTTAAAATCATGGATAGGTACTTGTTTGATTCACTTTGTCGACTCGTCCGATTTCAGCGAGTATAGTTCTTTGCTTCACCAAAATTTGGAAAGAATGGCTCGCAGGTTTGTTCATCAGTGTTACCTCCAGTTATACAATAAACCACCCTCATTTTAACCTTAGGTGCGCTGAAGCGAATTAAAGGTTTCAGTCAGAGCGCTCCGAGTAATAATTTATTTATTTGTTACTGTTAGGACTTTATTCTTCGGATGGCAGCTTGTGTCATAAATAACTCATGCTCCACTGAAAAAATCAAGATTTTGATCAACAGCGTACTTAGATAAATAACTTCTAATAATTCATGCCACAACTATGACTTGGCTTTTAATGCTTAGGGAGTAGAGAACAAAATTGATTAAAAAATGAATTTTAAGTAGACAAGTTTGAGTTAGCCAATTCCTTTTTGTATATATATATATATATATATATATATATATATATATATATATATATATATGAAATAGTATATACCTATATGTAAAATAAAAACAAATAAAGTATAATAATTGTATTTGTAAAACACAGGTGATGTTTGCAAAATCCTGCAAACAAAGATAGTAAATAATTATGCCCCAATTAATTGCAATAATGTCGTTCTATTAAAACAAATCTTTCAGTTTACTGTTGTGTAGCCTGACATACATAATTAGGGTGATACAACAGTAAAGTAATATGACAAAAAAAAACAATATAAGCAGAGTCTTCTAACAGTAAAAACCAACCAGCAACGGACGCCGCGAACATGAAATAACGTAGCGGCAACACCGCACGACCTTGCCACTAGTTATACGCTGCTCCGCTAGGATCGCTAGTGAACGGTAAGCCGGCGAAATGCCACAATCCAGCGAATTTCGGTGTTTCTTACACACATGATGGAAACTCAAAAGTGGCAACTTGAGTTAGTTTGACTTATTTTGACATTTTAACCTCAAAATTATCGATAAAAATTGTAGCATCGTGTGTAAGATGCCACAATTGGATCACGATGCCACAGTGTGGTTGTGTGCATGTCCATGATGCTACAATTGAGTAAATACAAACACACACACACACACACACACACACACACACACACACACACACACACACACACACACACACACACACACACACACACACACTCTGTTGAACATATGTAACATGTAAAAGTCAGTATGGTGAGTTACTCAATTTGTCACAAACTACAGGAGTGATTTAGGAGATATTTGGAATAACTATCAGATATGCTGTGCGGCGCGGTAGGCAATAAGAATGGTGTAGCCATATTGCGTGCCCGGCCAGCAGGTGTTTTTGGGACTATGATTGAACCAGCTACAATAATTGTACAAATACATTTCTTTCAATGGATCATGTTAAAATAAATATATATATCTCTTTCATTGTATATTCTCCCCTTCTTCTTCTTCTTACTGTATAATACGATTTGTTATTTGTATCTATATCCATGGTGAATTTTTTAAACAGAAGGGTTTGTTACTTCTGAACCATATTCAATATTTGAGGTATAATGGTCTCGACTCGACCCATAGTTTTCCAATTTGTATGCCTACATTTTAAAGGGCACAAGCTACCCTCGAAGCTCAGTTCTCCAGGTGCTTCTACAATTGTAATAACATTTTCAAATATAACACTGTTGTGATCGCAAAGCCGCAACAGGCACTAGTTTTATTTTAAAACATTTACTGTAGACTTGCTCTAAATTAAATCACCCTCTGACAATGATTAATATATATGTAATATTTTAAAATACGAATGACTAAAGTTTATTTAAAATTATAGTTTATTTGTTTATGCTTTTGTTATGCAAACTTACGCATATAATATTAGTGGTGCTCAATAATACTATTATTAATTTTACTATTATTATTTGTGCATAGGGTAGCTTTTTTTGGTTTTAAAACAACTTCGCGCAAGACCAAAATAGGTATGTTTGGTGATCCAAAGGTAGCGAGGTGCCTTTACCGCCAATAGCCACATAGCCAGGCTAGAGGTGACCGCTCATGAAAAAGCAGTCGGGATCGAACCTACACTTGATCAAGGCCAGCGCTCACCTTGATCAAGGCTGACTTGCGAGGCCAGCGCTCACCTTGATCAAGGCTTGACTGGCTTGACTGGAGGCCAGCGCTCTACCTCTGAGCTACCGCGTCTGGTAAAGTCTCTTATAAAGGTTAAGAATCTTCATCACTGGAAGTTGCCAGATGTCATATTTGAGTTTTGTTCCATAAGGTCAATGTTAACTTTGAGTCTACGTCACTCCTTACCCGATCATAAAAAACATTCGTTTGGGTATAAAAATAAAGGTGCAATGGTTCTAAAGTGAATTATATTTTCGATTTCCTGAGCTTAAGCATTATATGATTTCATAATAAATATTTTAACTTTCAGTTCTATTACTGTAGGGTTTTCCATTAATTTGTAAATCCTAAATTCTAAATTGTATTTCACTAGAGGATGACGAAACCTTTAATTTGACACAAAAATGAACTGTGTATGATGATCAGGTGAGGAGTAACAGAGGCACAAAGTTAACATTGGTCTTATGGAACTAAATCTGAGATGGCGTCCGGTGATGAAGACTCTCGTGTGTGGTCTGATTCTCACCAGCTCCTGTAGGGAGTCCAGCCTGGCCAGAGGGGCGGTGGCGGAGGAGGGGAACTCCAGCATCACCGCCTCGTCACTGGCTGAGCTCCGGGTGGACAGGAACTGGCGCCGGCGACTGGCAGTGTCCGACCTCCACGGATCTGACTCCGTGCTGCCCATAGAACAGGGATGTTATTCACTTTACTTCCTAGTAACTTGAACGATAACTGCACAGTATAATTTGTTAGTCCTACATTTGCTAAACTGACAAATTTGGTAATCTGACAAGGCCTTAAGAGTGTAACTCCCGTGAGTGCGAGAGAGAGCATACGCTATGGTCTCGGAAGGTGGAAGCGGGGACGAATTTGTATGTCAAAGAACAGTTTAAATTATTTAGGATATTCTGCAGTACTATATATTTATTGATTTATATTGTTTTATTGGTTAAACAAATATTGTTGCATCTTAAAACATAAATGGAGGATCTATGTGCTACAAGTTTATTCAACGTTCCATATTCTTCTTAAGTGATGCAATGTAAAATTTTTGTTGTTAAAAAATCCTCCTATTAACCTTTTGCTACTTTAACCCCGAGCCCATTAGGTTCACACCCATTTCCAATAAGGACGATATCTGCAACTATAGTGTTAAATTTTGCATTAAAAAAGATTAACATAAACAAGTTTTTGTATCAGATATAAATTTGTTGTTAAATCACCTTCTTTCAGGAACGTTGGACGTAATGAGCTGGGCGCTAGACCAGATGGCTTCTTCTTGTTGGTGTTGGGGAAATGCCTGAGAACATAACAAAAGCACTGGCATAAATTATCTGTATCAAAGCAACTATCAAATTAAACGATGCCATTGATAATGTAAAAACAAATTAATACGTTATAAACTCGAACTACCTCTACCAAACTCACTCCTGCCTCCAAATCTCTTTGGTCTTCTATTTAGTCTCACTGTGGCAGTGGAAACACATCTATCCGTGTATTTTACACCTACAACCGAAACAGTGTAGGTTTTAAAATCCATGTTGAATTTAACATCATATGCAGATTTGTTTCCTCCTCTTCTTCAACACAGTTATGTTTTGTGATTCATAAATTATAGGTAACCGATTATTTTATTGCAAGATATAAAATAAAATATTAAAAAATTACTGTCACAAAAACAAAAATACATTTAAATAATCCTACTGGCCTCTAATAGTTCAAAAGGTCTCTGACAAAGGACATTGTCAAAGGGCATGATAAAAGGCTACTGCAGAACACAAAGGCTAACACTGTTTAGCTTGGTAGACACTACTCTTATTATATCTCCTGCACACAAATAACACCGGTTTTCACCACAAATGTGAGTCATTAGTTGTACCTGTGACACATCGACAGGCTGGGACTGGCTTCTCCGTGGAATGACGCTGGACTGTTGGTGGGGAGAGGGGCACGGCGGCCATCTTGTAGCCCCCACCACTTCCTCCGGCTGCGGCTCTTCTTGTGTGGCACCCCTGCAAACAGGAAGAACTACATGAGTCTCTACAGAAAAACAAACAGCTAGTTCAAAACAAGTAAATGACATGTGAAATTTATCTTCTTCATAAAGAATATTAGTAGATACCCAAAACCTTATCTATGAATACGCTTAAACTCATGATGTTGACAACGCTAAGAAAATTGTATCTATAAAAATATGAATATATGAAAATAGAATTGATAAAAAATAATATTTGTTTATCAGGTGGAAATAACTAACAAAGATAATTAATATGAAATTACTACTATTACATTTTTGTCAAAAACTTTTTATTTTACTTCTTGAAAACATTCCTATGCAACATAACTTTGTCTGCTGTACAACCATAAAGGAAAATCGATGGCTTAACTCTTTAAAATATTTAAAACTATGACCATTTCATTAATACCTGAGTCTTAAAAATGCACCCACGATCGTAGCTTGTTTATTTTTCATTTAATCAGTCTTATGGCTTATAACTTATTAGCGACATCAGACTAACAGTTTGATCAGCAGATCATTTAAACATACTGTCAACATGATCATGACAAAATTTAATATTATAATTTGAAAACATCTCATCTTAGAATTTGAAATGAATGTTTTTCATAGTATAATGCATAATGAGTTACTATAATTGTTAGTAAAAATTAGAACAGTTATCCTGAAATAGCGGGTACCTACAGGAATGCAAACTGCGGCTGTTCTTACCTGCACAAGGGGGTGGCGGAATGTACACTCCGGCCGTTCTGTGGAACACTTGAGCTTCTCTGGACTGTGGAGGGCCTTGGCCTGGAACTCGGCTCCGTCCACAAAGGCTGCCACATTTTATTTTGTTATTTTAAATCTCAACATTTTTCGGAAAACTATTTATGATTGTCATTCAAACTTATTTGCTAATTGTTGTAACTAAACGTCGTAATTACCTATGATATGATCATTTGGTGGTTTAGGTTGGGACAACAAGAACAAGGATATTAACACTCGGGGCTTGGTTATTTAGCATAGACTCAAATTTACCATTTATAGTAGGACCAATTAAAAGTTTCATATTCGGAAAACTTGTGGGATGGAATGGAACAGAGATAAGTAGCTTTTAAATCAAATGCTTAAAAGGTTAACTGCATTATGGCCCGCTAGGGTGAGGAAGCCTACCTATTTTGAACACCAATCGAGTGTATTTCCTCACACTGTTTGCTATTGCATCTTCCCTTGGAAAAATTCTCCTAAAATTTTCTTTTTGAGCAAACCATAATTATTGAAGTTTGCCAATTTTTCGTGTTGGCTAGCTTTTACTGATATAATTATAACTCAAACTTGAAATAAATTAACCAGTAATATAAATTTACTTGGGGATGAGGTCTTTCGTCATCAACGTTAACATATTAAGGCCCAGTTAACCTCATTACATTTGATAAAATCTATTTTCACATTATGTAAATTTTTTTAAACTATCAGCTTTGTTCCCCGGGCTTTTAATCCCAAATTCCTAGCTACGCCGCTGATCCTTGTTCCAAACGCAAATGCTGTAATAATGCCCCAAAATAAAACAGGTTACATACTTTTCCCTTGTCAATCCTTAGTCGTCCTGTTATAGTGATTGATATATACCAATTATTGTAAACTGTCACAAATACATCTATAAACAATTTTCCTAAGTTTCAGATATGCATTAGCAGAAAATGAGAGGATCTCTCCAATCAAAGGATTACATTATTGCGAAGTAAGAGAGGTTTAGGCGAAACATTCACTTTATAACTTCCTTACTACATTTACCTCTCTGTTTTCTGGTAATGAACCAGAAGTCTTCATTCCTTGCTGCCGCAACAATGCCAAGATCAGTCTTACATCTGCTGCTACCGAATGCTCCAGTGACGCCAAATGTCTGAAATTACAACATGAAAAATAAGCTGACTCCATCGTAAAACCGGGATTGTGTTAGACATACTTCCTTTTGAACCAATAAAATGAACCAATAATGTCAAAAGTTTTTGTTTTTACAGTTCAAATCAATTTGTAAATATTTTTAGCTTAAAATGATACTTTAACTGATATTAAACTGTGAAGTCTACCGTGGGAAATAAAATGCAATGAATGAATCTGTGAAGGGTTGTTATGAAAATTTACATTCATTGACTAGCTTTCCTGCCTTCTTAAAATCTTCAGTGACACTTTATAACCCACTAAATAACAATGTTGTATCCTGTCAGGGACTTTTCAAATAGCTATCGCAGAGGATGTGATGTCTTCTCTGATTGAGCCTGATGATGACCGGTGCAATTGCTGGAAATTTATTGCCTTGTAAATATTTTTTGTATATTAATTTCTTAAGTAGTATACATGTTGTTACAATTAAACAGGATAAATAAAGTACGTCTCACAACACTTCACAATATATTTACACTTATACTGTGCTTACATACAGTTTGTTAAAAGATGTTACAAGGTGATTGATTTCAACCAGTCACGCCGGTCATCATCAGGTTCTACGAGAGAATGTAATGTAATCCGTAATGTAAATTCATAATAATATGTATATTATGGAAAAAAATACAAAATTGTTCATGAGCTTAATGTATCACATGTGCATGATTTATAATGTACAACCCAATGCTATATGTTATTTAAGAAATGATTGAGGAGATTTTCCTGCACTAATTGAGAGAAACAGGTTTCACTACGTTTAGAGATCTGGAATCTGATCCCGTCTTGAGCTGAGAAGAATACATAAAAGATGACCAAATTAGTGGCACAATCCACGCAAAGCTGGAGGTTGTATATTTTTCTAGTTTTGCCTGGACTGTGCCACTGATTTTATTATGTTTAGGTATTTTCTCACCTAAAGACAGGATGAGATTTTAGATCCCAAAATATCGCGAAGCTTGTTTTTCCTCATTCGTTGCTGAAAAATGTCCACAATAATTTATTTAATAACACAAACTCACCATCATAAACAAATAATTTTAACCAGTGTTATATTTGATTCACATATGAATATATTTTAATATAAATAAACAGTTGCTGGGAATATTATTTTCGGGCACACTATGAACTATTTTAAAATATAATTCAAGTGACATTTTTAAGTCAAAATTTTTGAGTTTGGCAAATTGCAAGATGATAGGAGACAGCTTAAATTAAAGGCCTTGATCCCAGGGACTCAGGAAAAATAGCAGTATGTTTAAAAAGTAACCAAAAAACGAGGAATAATGTAAAAAAATATAAGAAAAACATGAGGATTTAAAAACGTCTGCTTTGTTTACATTAAAACATGTGAATATTGTTTTATTTTCCTCAGCATGTAAAGAGTAAACACAAGAGTCGAGACAAAGAATTGAGCAAGGTTAGGGGATATGGCTCCTTCAAGCCACTAGTTTGACATAAAATTTATCCAGAATACAATTGATCCAGTCATATCAGACTGGGGACGCTGATCTGGAAATCTTCCAGATCTTAATTAACAACCAACATTACTTCCACACGTTCTTTATTGTAGCTAAATGTCACATTTAGATTATTTTGTAGATCCTACGTTTCAACATAACAAAATAAATCTGAAATGTACACACCTGGAAAGGCGATCTATCCTGGAGTTAATATCACTTTCGTAGCTGCGGCCACAGTTGGCGCAACAGTGGGGACCTCTCTCCCTCTCTCTCTCCTCGTGGGCCGTCGGCGCCGAGCCTGGGCCAGGTAGCGACGGTATCACAGACGAAGTGGTAACTAGAGGGCATCATCGAGTGGTAACGAAACTGCTTGTAAGACTACTTGGGTGGGTGCTTTACCAGTGCAGTATAGAGATGACTCGATGTCGAGTGAGGGGTAGAGGGAGACTGGGGAGTTACCCTCTCCACTGTTCGTACACTATTCATTGTCACGGCCAACTAAGAATTTATTGATTAAACTTAATGATGTGTAACAATTAGCTGTGATGAAATTTTGAAAAAAGTTTGTTTCTCTCTATTGGCAAAAGGAAGCCAAGACTGTGGTGGAGTAACTTGTCCTCGTTTTATTTTTTCTCTATGTGGCCAAAAAGTCATATGAATACAATTGGTAGGTATAAAGTTTTCATGGTAAGATGTTTTAAACTAAGTTTTTTAATTTATTGGTGAAAAACCTTGTTTTGCATTTAAGTTTTTGAAGTTTACATTTTTTGAATAGTAATAGTTTTTTGTATGCTTCTCGTTGATTTTAAATTCTTTAAACTGAACTTAAACAATGTTTAATACTAAGCAAAAATTTTCTGCCTTACAATTTATAGTGAATGTCTCAATATGAACAACTTAAGTAATTTTTGTGGACATTTTAATGCGGTAATGTGTTTTTTTTGCAGTAATCTAATGTCCGCAATAATTTCTTAAATAACATAAACTCATCATTATCAACAATGAATTTTATACAAAGAAATGAACAACTTATTGATTTGTCGGTCAGTAAATAGATAATAATTATTCAAGTTTCAAGCTTGTCCTGGAAGAGCATGTTTTCTATTTTGAATTTATTTAGTTGTTGATATATTATCTGGGTGGAACAGATATTTTGAGATTTTTACCACCTACATTGAGGAAAAAATAGCTACATAAAAATATATGGCAATTATACTTTATAATATCATAGAAAAATAAAGCAGGTATAGAAGTGTCACGTAATGCTAAAATTTGCTAACACAAAATTGTTAATTCAACCGGCCAGATCATACGAGCAAAACCGGCCAAGCGACGTTGCCTGTCCGTGCACTCCAGCCGGCTGGCCGGTCGGCCCAGCCGGTAGGGAAAAATTCCCTCGCCCTGCTTGGCGCTTGTCGTATTGAGTGCAGTGTTTACGCGCTCTTCGCATTATCTACTTCTCTGGTTAGTTTTCTATTCAATGATGCTAAAGATTTTGCCTCAATGTTAATTTATCGATTTACCAACTTTAAAAATACATTTAAAATCTTCTGAGATACTGGTACGTTTAATGTTGACTGACGATTTCTTTAAACATTTTTTAGTTCGAGGATAGTTTTCGTGTATGGGTTCATCGCGTCAATAATAAGATTAAAAGCTTAAGCTCTCTCTGTGTGTTTTATAAACATACCCAGATTTATAAATAAAGGGTTACAGAAAATAGGTAAAATCATAATTTTAAAAGTAAACTATGTTTCACGATTAAATTGTAATGCATTTTATTACTGAATTTAATATTTTACAGTAACTTGTTCCTACGTGAAGAGCTAATTTCTTCAGTGAATTTATAGTAAATTTGTATGGCATCGGCTGCTAACATTTCAACATGTTATATACACTCTGCATTTTATGTACAGTATTCTCCTAAAGAACAACATTAAAGGCTGAGTACGCAGATTTGCTGCATCAAGAAATATAAACAATATGTTTTTGTGCAATTATCAATATAACTTAACCAGGTGAAGCTACATACCAAGTTTTATTTTTTATTTATGTTCATAACTAAGGGAGAGATAAAACTTCATTTATTCTCCATAAGAATAATATTAGGGCTGAGTATGCAGGTTTGCTGCTACGGGGACAATAACAAAAATTGTTTATGCAAATATCAATATACCAGTACTAGGTGAAGCCACAGGCCAAGTTTCATCAATATACATTCATAAATAATCGAGATATTAATTTAGAATTATTCTTACGGTACACATTATTTAGATGAAAGATGCATATATTTTTAATAATTTTAATAGTTTTAGCGAATTTCCCCAATAGGGAAGAAGCTATTATCGTAGTCGGCATGGTAAGACCTAGCCCGGGACCATGATAACATTTGTTTTGAGGCTCCCAGGTGCCAAAAACACCATGTATGCGTGTGTGCGTGTGCGTGTGCGCGTGTGTGTGTGTGTGTGTGTGTGTGTGTGTGTGTGTGTGTGTGTGTGTGTGTGTGTGTGTGTGTGTGTGTGTGTGTGTCCGTAGGCATGATAACTTTCGTAAAAATGCCTTTTGTATAAACGTGTAAGGCAGCGTCTATTTTCATGAGTTGGAAAACCAGATAGGTCGCTCTATTTTAAAGCAGGTTTTGTACCCCAAAATTTGTTTTAACTTTTTACATTTAATTTTGTATAAACCCAAATTTTAGTTTGTACCATTGAATTCAGCTTACAAAAACAAACAATTTGGTATTTTTATCATCACTCTACGTCAATTGGTTACCAAGATATTGAAAGTGCTAAACATAATACGTTGCCCAATGTTAATCTTATGGAGAAAGTAAAATGTTATATCTCGCTTATTAATGAACATATATTGACGAAACTTGTAATGTGGCTTCATTTGTTTAGGTTTTACTGATATTTAAACAACTTTTTTTTCGTACTGATATTTGCATTTAAAACCAATTTTTTGTGGTCCCCAAGTCTGCAAACTTGCGTACTCAGTAGCTATAATATTATTCTCATGGAGGATAAGAAACAAGTGATATCTTGCTTGTTTATGAATATAAATTAGTAAAACTTGAAATGTTGCTTTATGTTATGGTGATCTATTTTATTTGTAAAAAAACAGATTTTAGTTGTTCTTGATGCAGCAAACCTGCATACTCAGTCCTAATGTTGTTCTTATGAATAATAAATAAAATTTAATATTGCACTTATTTATGAATATGCTTTGATGAAAGTTGGTAAGTGGTTCATGACGTAGTTTGAAGTACCATTTGAAATTCTCTGAGTATGCAGGTTTGATGCAACGGGGGTATTTTATTGTTAATCATCATTGCAATTTATGGAATTTAAAAGGTTGAATTTGTCTAATGCAGTTCATGTTTTATCCTTCTGTAATAATAACATTCCAGAAATTTAATAAATACCAGATCAGTTCGAAACGAGATTTGTGCACATCCTCCACTTCCTGTGCATACAACGGGAGAGTGATCTCCACTGCCACACAGCCACACGTTTATCAGATCAGCCTTACCGCCTACCGATGCCGTGGCCGTGGCGGAAGCGACCGAGATTGCTCCCTGCGGGAATTTGGGAATCCCGCACTGCCCGACTTGGCAACAAGGCACCGCTAACTCAGACTTGAACGACGCGACAGCGCCTGCATTTCCATGATACCCGCGTACGCTTTTTCCCTACTTCGTGACACTTCTGTACCTGATTTATTTTTCTATGATAATATACACACTATAAATATATTATAAAGATTCAACAAAAATTACCTACAAGTGATGCATAAGAATAATTTATAATTCAATTTTTACTCTAAGTTAGTTTAAGAGAAAACTGGCATATATCTACATCTACATAACTTGAATAAAGAAGTTTTATTTGGTATTGTTTAAGTAAGAAGAACAAAAATATGGCCTTCAGCATGGCTTTTACAAAGCTATATCTACAAAAATGTGTAACAAGTATTCCACTCGTAACTGATGTCTACAAGGAAAACTAGAATAACAAACTTTGTCGAGAGCCTGTAATTGATGTATTACTTACTGTTTCACTATTACTTTGACTTTATTTCATACTATAAGACTTATTTCATACATTGGTAAAATGTCAACTCGTTCTATTTATTTATTTCAATTTGAAGAAAGTTAGAAACTGTATAACTTTTTTTAAGGAATACTAAAATATTAAGTACAAAAATTGCTTGTTAAGTAAACAAATTTACTTGCACTAAATATTTAAAAAATGTTCAAATATTCAAAAGTGTAGTAGGCTACTAACATTTTTGAAAACTCTTAAAATGTTGCTAAATTCCCTCGTGACCTTATTTCTAGAAGATGTGGGGAAAAAAATATTATTCTAAAAGCTAAGTTGGTAGAAAAGTAAGGTGCTTCGATTATTAATGTTCTTGACAACAACAAATAATGCAAAAATGAAGGAATTCTAGTTAACACAAGGTAAATCTTATCCCGAATTTCAAGAGCTTTCATAAACATTTAATTCCATACGTTATTCTACAATCAGCGGTTCCACACACTTAAAAAAAACTTGATATCATGCAAGACAATGTGCTTCCATAACTACAGCTCCAAACTATATTGATACATATTATAGCAACAATAACTAGTAAAAATCATTTATGTAGCTGATTATCTAGAAGGGAAAACATAGCAACAAACTCTAAAATCATTTATGTAGCTGAGTCATAAAAAGGGCGAAACGTGAGGCGATTTTGTTACTCACATGGCCAGAACCTAGGGGGTTTAGGGGGATGTTTGAAGCTGTGGTGGAAGGGGGTGGTGCGCGACTTGCCTCTAGTGGCGGGAAAAAGGTTACCCTCACCTGCAGACGAGTCCTGGGCAGTTATAGCCTGGTGTAGAGGACTGGGCAGCCCGGACTCTGAAACTAGAATATGACCAATCATGTGAAACGTACTACCTTCAACAAACACATTATAAGTATGTTTTATAATCTTTTGTTGGAAATTTATTTTAAGAGAGATGCAGTGAGAGACTTCTGCAGTAAGCAATCCTCTGCATTTTAATAAAATAAAATAAATCGGATAAAAGTTAGGGCTAGGGATGAAATAAGCAAGGGCACATAATAACACATAAATGTAAAGAGAAATAATCATGTGATTGTACTGTTTTTGAAGTGACGCTAGATAAATTTTCTTTAATGTAAAAATAGATTAACATGTCAAAATGATTACAAATTTAATAATATTATTAAAATTATTTGAATTTGAAAATTGCTATTGTTGTAGCGAAAATTCATGAGTAAGGAATAGAAAAATGAGTTATGGGCCATACATATATTACGTAACACACTTAAGGGGGGGGGGAGCGTTATGTGGGGGAGCGGGGGTTGAATCAACGTTACGTAACTCACAAATATTAACTCTAAGAGCTGGCGCACTCCCGTATCTATTGAGATGGTTCATTTTGTTGTTTATATTATTAGTAACATTATTGTTTGTTTGTATACATTTTGCATTGAAAATGGTTATTAAAAAATGTTGTTAAAATAAAGCCATTTAAAGTTTAATGATTCTTTGAAATCCATATTCCAAATTGCTCATAAAACAATGTTTAAAAGGTTTAAGCTGTTTTAAATCCTTCTACGATTGAGTTACGTAACACATTGAGGGGGGGTTGGGGGTATGGTCAAGTGTAATGGTGCGTTACATGGGGGAGGTAGGTAGGGGGTCTGAAAGGACGAAAAAATGCATTACGTAATATGTGTATGGCCCCTCAGTGATGCATTAACGAACAAGTAATCAAGTTGTTATATTTTATTTATCGACAGACAATTTTACAGAAATATTTATACAATTTTTAAACGACGTATTGTTGAATAACAGTGAATAATACGTTTTACATTGAATAGTTATGTTTTTAAGCAATAGATTGTTTTGTTTTACCAAGAAAAAGCTTTGACAATGCTTGTAATAATAGCATAGAATGTCTAAATATAAAATATACGGAAAATGCATAATTTAATACCTACACAATAATGTTTCATACCGTTAAAAATATAATGAATCATTATATTAAAATAATAAGACAATTTTTATGAGCAGGTTACCGGCGGAACTATTAGATCTTAAATCATGATTTATGTGTTATTTGAAAGCCCTTAACGTCTATAAGTGTATTTTGGGGGTTTGGAAAACATACAAGTGCAGGGCTTTAGGGGACATCAGTAAGGAAGCTTTGCCATCTATGCAGTAAAGAACTAGAACAACATATAACATAAATTTGGCTTTTTTTCTGAATGGCATTGCTCTTGTTAGGTGAGGTAACTATTCAATTATTTTGCAAATATCGGACTCATCCACATCCGTTTTCGCTTTGGTTTTTTTGTACACTGATAAGAGAGAAAACATCAGGTCAACAGATAGTAGAGTACTTTCTGCAACTTCATGTTAGTTGAGCCTCGCCCACGTCGGTCGAAGCGCATTGCAGAACGAGGATCCGGCAAATCTGAAGAAGCGTGATGTTTTTTGTTATCAAGTGAAACGTCATTTGTTTAAGTTGTGTGTTTATCCAGATCAGTGTCGTATGTGTGTGACTGTACTGAAACTGTGTTGTTTGTTAAAAGTGGCTGGGAAATACACCAACTTCAAAAAAACAAAAAAGGAGGTGGGTGCGTCTGATGATTGCAAAATAATTGGATACATTTGACTTTCGTAGTTGATTGAATACTGATTAAGTCCATTAAGGATTAACTTTAATCTAAAACTTTGCTTTAGCAGTTGTTACAAACACCATTTACAAATAATCTGAAATAAGCAGCTTGATGCTTAAAATATTGTTGAAGTTGCTTAAGATCTTAATTTTGGTGTTATGCCTAAACATGTAAGAGAAAGTATTATTTAGACAGTAAGTGACCAAGAATTAATAATCTATAAAGTGTTTATATACTTGTTATTTCAACAATTATTACAGACATTTCCCATCATGATGTGCATAATAAAAAAAAAACTTGTTTGTGGAAATTATTTTTTCTAGTTAGTAATGGAAAATGTCAACAATTATTTATTAAATAACATAAACCCACCATCATGAGCAGTGAACTTGAAACAAAGAACATAAGTACTTGACCATAGCTAGTCCTCCTCCAGAAGAAGGGATACGTTTTTCGAGTGTTTGTATGTAAGTCTATTTCTTTGGCCAGCTCTGTATCCAAAATGACTTCTTCTTGCTTCAAAACAATAAAAATACCAATTGCACTGAAGCAGAACAATATATAATGATCATATGAGGAGACATTAGTTTCGTCTTGCCGTGGGAATGACATTGGATATAATATTAAATTTTTTGTGTTAAAAAAAGTTTATGCAGAAGGTTTTACATATAAAAAAACCTTCTGGTAATGTCTGGTGATAATTATAGTAATTGTTCTAAAGTATTTATGACATCATCATCCGGATCCATCATGACGGATGCCGTCAGTCATCCGTTGACTACCGGCTGGAAATACTTATCTATATATTCAATAGTCTCAGGGTAAAGTATGGAACTATAAAACTAAAAGTTATGATCCAGACAAACTTGTGCAGCGTATTTCAAAATGTGTGAACTCTTAATTTCACATTCCCAAAGGTCATAGTATCACCTTCCCTGTAAAAAGCTTACTTGCTATCTGGCAATCAGCTCAGGAGCTCTAGCATCTCACACTCTACCGATACACTAACACCCACAACACAGACATACTTGGGTCCTGGTGGTCCAACAGGGGTTGTGTTTCTCTAGTGGTGGGGGAAGGGATGGTCCTCATGTCCAGTCTAGAGGTTTTCATGTTGCTCGAGCTTGTAGACCGTTTAATTCGGCTCTCGGAACGTCCTACAAGGCACAAGCAAGCATCCACACTACAGCATACGGGGACAGGGCGGAGTGAAATGCAACTTTCAACTGGTAAAAACATCCTTATTTTGAAACCATTTTAATTTCTTTTTTGGGAAGTTTAACTCCCCTAGTATTTTTTTCTGAATGGCATATATGTTGGCGGCTTTTATCCTATTGTAGAGTAATCTTACGGCTTCACTCATCTTATTTTGTATTTCCAGGACTCCCCAGTAAATAGCCCAAACACAAGTACGACACACGAAGCACAAACAAACATATACAATCATACCGGGTAACGAATCAATGTTTATCCGGACCAGGGCCAAATGTCCCACTTAAGGGTTTCATTGCCATCTTGGATCAGGCCAAACGCATAACGATGACCCAAAGACTGTCGTAAATAGGCGGAAATGCAAATTTGTCTTTTTAAATTATTTATTTTCATGTGTTGAGTGGTACCTATATTCGTGTTATTTATTGACAAGTGTCAGGAATATAACAGAAGGTGAGTGAAGGCCAGAAAGTACATTCTACAATGAGTTATTTTACTCATAAGTAATAAGAGCAATAATGACATTTTTACACTTAGTCAAACACTATGTCGAAGTGAAAACCACTAAGTTACTTAATTTAAATACTCCACTTTGTTACAAATCGAATGGAGGTTTTTACCTTGGAAATGCCTCAAAATGTACATGACAGGTGTGTAATCTATTCTTGCAAAACTTAGTTTTAAGGAAACAAGTCATCATACAGGAATTATGTGGCTTCAAACGGGTGTGTTAAATTCTAAATTAGTTTGTTATAGGGATTGAAAACTGAGTTTTAGTCTTGTGTAAGGGTTCATTCCATAACAAGCTACTTTATTATCAAATAAGTCTAGGAAAAGAGGGTAAATGCAGTCTGGGGTTAAGGATAGGGGACCTTAAAAACAAAGATTCATAATGCATTACTTTAGAAATTCCAAAAGAAAGTCTAGAGCATTTACAACTTTTGTACTAATAAGAGACAAAACAGTAAAATTTATCCCCAAAATTGTACATGTCGACTACTAAAATTATGAAGGTTAAGCAAAGTATAAAAGTGATTATAGGCAAACACCCAAGCACTTCAATATTTTTTAGTACTCGGGCATAACTTAATATGCAGATAAAAAATATCCGTGAAGATTTTTAACTGAAGAATTTCAAGACTTGGTCACCATGTGCATTTTTCTCAACTATAATAACTCATTTTACACATCATCAAATACAATACAATAACATTACTTATTTTTTTGAAATAAATTGCTTATGTCTAGACTTCAAAGGATTATACATTAGAAGAGAAAACGATATTTCATGCATTTAAGATTGAGGTCATTAAAGGCTATTGGTATTAAAATCTTTGAAATCATGCTTAATGAATTATACTAATCACTCCTTCACCATGCTTATGCAAGGGTTAGAAGACATTTCATCAGTTGAAATAGCATACAAAATATAAATTGAAGACAAAGTTGTCAAAAAAAATATTAGTACTTGCTTGACATGTATTCCTCAAGCCTAAAGTAAGTAGCTAAAAGTAGATGTAGCTTTAGAAAGTTGTAGGTAGTATGTGACCAAGGGTGATCTGAACTTCATTATGGAGCGAAAAGTGACTTTTATATTTGTTTAAATATTTGGTAACAAAAATAATCCATTTTCATCAGAATATTTTTCTAATTTTGAAAGTTATTAATCTTGGCGGTTTGCTCTAAAGAAACCCAGAGACTTGATGATGAAGGTACCTAATGAATTTCATTCTCTTGTTGGGTAGGCCTCATAATTCGCTTCCAATTTCAATTATCATCAAGTAAATACTTCATAATGCTTTTGTTTTGCATTTTTATAGTATTGATTTAAAACCCAACGAGTATTTTAAACCTAAGTTAATATACATAAATTGTGTTTTAGATGGCATTTCTAAGTACACAATATTTTTATTTTTGGCAGTATTAAAAATATAGTTTTTGTTTGTTTTTAAGTTTAAATCATTAATGAGCAATTCAATACACTGAATAATTGTTATGAAACTTGGTATGAAGAACCAGCAGTAATTTTCATAAAATAATAACAAAAATGGCCCCATCACCTACAAAAGCACTACAAAAATTTGTTTCAAATTTTGTCCGTCAGAATATTATGATTTGCCTAATATAATCATAACTTCAAACTAAAGAATTTAAAAAAAAAAACAGTTGAACACACTCACTGTGGCTGACAAGTTTAATCTATAAGTAATATAAGCGTGTGTTTCCATGTAGTGGTGGCATCCACAGACGACACTAGCACTTACTGTGTTAATGTAGGACCTTTAATAATATATTATTATGAAGTCACAACCTAAACTTGGTGATAGTATTTACAATCCAACAATTTTTCCTGATTTGAGATATTTCATTTTAATTTATATTAAAAACATGTAAGAATAATATCACTTCTTTTGAGATGTAACAACGTGTAGATGATATGAATGAAGTATGTATGTAAGGTGTAAGGTAACGTGTTGAACCTGGAATGTAGGGCGAAGCGTCTACGTACCAGATTGGCCGGGAGACTCGTCTCTGGGAACCTGCTTATTGCCGAACCCATGCAAACGCAGATCGGTCAGACTACGCTTGAGGTGATCGAACATGCCTGACAGACACACAGCTACGTTTCACTAACATCAAACACATTAACCTACTCGTTTCACATTTAGATGGCAAAATATATAGCTTCTCCAAATGAGTTTAAATATGTGGCTTTACAACATTAACTTTTTATTACTGACATTGAATTAGATCAAAATTATATGGAAAGGTGTTTCTAAAAAGTTTTAGAAAAGATCGCTATCTAAATGTGAAACAGGAATACTCCGATTGCATGCTCGGTACACACATTTATTGGAGTTGTCTGCCATGTTAAATTTATGATTTGTTAAAAAAACACAGTTATAATCTTTAGTATGTAGAAGTAGCCAACTATGATTTTGATTGTGATGTAACAAAATAAACGTTTAAAATTATCAATGCAATCTAAACTAAGTGTGTGTTATAGGTTGTGTAAGATTCTAATTTTTGTGTTTTGCAATAGAACACTATTTTGGATTGTGAACAGTACTATAACTAAAAGATTTAAACGAGAGCGCTACAAAATGACAAATTCAAACTGCACACCTTTACCAGCCACAGTTGTAATTCTTTCAGTCAATAGCATAGAGATATTTCCCTTTATGGCGACTGTGTTGAAGCTTACTGTTATGTCGTCTGATTAGGGATGTTGTAGTAAGCATAGATTCAGGTAACTGTTGGATTATTTTATAAAAGTTATTCAACGAAAAAAAGAAAACTTACCTAACAAATACCATAGAATCAATTTAAATTTAAACTTATAACAAATAAAACTTACTACGGTGTGCTGTAGATCTAAATTCAATATTACTATCCATAATGTATTATATAATACAAAATAGATCTGTTAATTATGATTAATTCAGCGATCCCACATGGGTTGGTGTTTTAGTAGCTAAAGGAAACCATTCGTGATCTGTTAAAGTGAAAAAATTAAAACATTTTGCTGAGCAACATGCAACATTGCTTAGCAAATCTCTCAAGGTGATAAAACCATGCAATTGAGATCATATTTACCGTTTCATTCATACGCAAAACTCCATTTGTAATAGGAATAACAGTAACACATTGTATCATGATGCGTTCAAAAATATAAATGGTGTGTTGCCAGTTTCTGTCAAGGTTCGTAGAGACCAGTAACAGCAACACATTGCTCGTGTCTGCTTAGGTCTGCTTGATTGCATAAGAGCAATGTTAAGGCTCACACAATGTCGACAATGTCATTCACAGTTGGTCAGCCGGAACATTACAATTTTCCTCTCCCAAACCTGGAAGTGTTGCCACCCTTACAAAGTACAATGTTGAGGAATTTTTTAAATTGCCGCTGGGCAACTAAGTTTCATCTCCTGTTTTCAACGTCTTACGTGGATACAATTAATTATTTATTGCCTTTCAGTTAAAAAAACAGACATTAAGCTAAATAGCTACTACACGCAAAGTGAATAACTTTGATTAACAATATAAAATCAGGGAGAAAATAAAACCTGTCTTCAGTGTACATAGTCTCTTGCTGGGAATCTCTAATTTTCATCAAGCAAATTAATGTGCATTTTAATTCAACAATACAAATAAAAACAATGTTTAAGGTAAAAATAATAGCTGATAAAATTATGCCAGATGTTTGGGAATATTCATTTTAAAATTTAAATAAAGAAGAAAATAATGTTATAAACATGAGAAATATTGTGATTTAAGAAACACTTTAACATGGACGGTACACACTGTGATCAATGATCACATGATCATTGATCAATCTCATATGATCAATCACATATGATCAATCACATTGATCAATGATCAATGATCACGTGACATTGCATCTAAGTTTAGTATATTACTTCTCTGTGGTTTAGACTCCATACAAGGTTTTAGCCAGTTAACTAGTGAAAAATGTGAAACCTCAAATAAGCAGACCTAGGCAGCAATGTGTGCTACTTCCCTCTACAGATGATAGGTTTTTGTAGTGAAGTGTTAATGTAACTTGAAACAATACAGTAGTTAAAAAATACAAAAATTATTTTAACCTTTTGTTGCAAACTCAGACCAAGTAGTAGTAATAACGTGGGTAAACTTTATAAGGATGAAATAACACATCAAGCAAAATATTATCATTATTCATTAGACTAACGTGAATTTGAACAAACAAAGAATATCATGTGCAAAAAAGGATTTTCTAAATAAATTTAATGAAACATAAAATAAAGAATCATGCACAAACCGGTGATGGAGTTTAAAGTGGTCGATCGTTGGTTGTTTTCACCAAACTGGAGGTTCATAGGTGTCACGTCTTGGCCAGCTTTGTCGGTAGAAAATTCCAAAATCCCGTGACCACTGCATTTATCACTGTAATAATGAGTAATGGGTAAAAGTTGGCAGTACGATAGTACGAAGCTTTATAATAATTCAAAACTACTGCGTTCTTAACACGTTCAATGCTGACAAACATGTTTAAACATGAAAATCACATAATTTTCAATGTTAATTAGAGAGCGGGAATTATCGTCCTCCGCATCCAACCTGTTAACAAATTGTTTTATAACGTATAAATAATCCATTGAACACATGTTATGAGAAAATCAAATTAAAACTATTATTCTTTTTGTAAAACTTCCAGGATTTGTAAAAAAAGTCACCACAAACAATACATTTTCTACCAAATAGCAAATAATATGTATATCTTGACAAAGTTTAAGATTCTATTAGAAATTATAGCATTAATTAGGAAAACCTTTTAACCTGGAAGAGTGAACCCCAAAGTTCTGTCATCCCCTTCCTGGTGGGGTCCAGTCCTTTCTTGGAATCTTTCTGGGATTTATAAACAAGTTTCGGGAAACAAGTTTTCCCGAAAATTATCAAGTTATGTGTGCATTTGTGTGACTTTTTTCCAGTGATTTATTTTTCCTGTTGAATCACACTTCTTCCCAAAGGGTCAGTTCTCTGACATCTCTTTGTTCGTTTTTATGTATCATGGCCTAGAACCACCCTAACCTAAAACCTAAAACTAAAAAAGAACAGTTGTACACACGTAAAGGTATAACCTATACAAGTAATCAACTATGGTATGAAAAAATGAACTTAATCTTTTAAGCACAGGAAATTTACTGTATTGTATTGTCTGTAGACTAGTGTGAAACATGACTCACTGATGGTCGGATCCGTCGTCGCTGGAGCCCGCCCTGAATGAGTGAGTGCTCTCAAAGCTCGATTGGTTCAGTTTAGATGCACCAGGGGGCCGGAAGGTGAACCTTCGGACATCTATATCCAGCCCCCCCAACGTGCCACCCTCCCCTCCCCCCGGGTCTTGCGAGTTGGAGCGGGTGTGATGGTGTCGTCTGCTGATCCTGCCCGCCCGAGGATCCACCCCCGCTTGCTCCTCCTGGGGACATATCAGATGAACAAATTACTAACAAATTTCACCGGATTAAGATTGAAAAAAAAAAATCAAACCAAATAAATTCAAATAATTCTTTATTATTATTTAAAGGAAAAGCAGCAATACAATATAAATACACAATAAAGTCCCACATGGGTAACATGGACCTGTGTGTATGACGTGTTCTGTTCTGGCTGCGTCTGGAAACTGATAACTCTTTATAACATTCATAAAAAACTATAAAACCAATAATTACAATGAAAAAAAGCTTTGGTTATAAATTCACCATTACTATTACACCTTAACAAACAAAACAAAACATTACCATATTAACTTTGGTTTTTTTTTCGTTCCTGTTTTTCTCAACGAGTAATTTCATTCCTGTTATAGAAGACTTATTCAGAATATTAAAAACTATTCTAACTCCAACGTACATTTTTCACCTTTGAGAGCATAATTGTAATAAATCTTTCACCCTTGAGGGTATAATTTAAATAAACCCAAAACTATTTGGATAATTAACAGGGAACTATTAACACAATACAAACAATTCACAAGGTAACTCTCGTCCTACATCTTTGTAGGTGGATTCAATGTTATTGATTGAATCAATAAACTTTGAAGGCATTATTTAGTTAGGTGATAAACACTTCAATAAGCCAACAACAAAAAGTATAAAAAGATAGTCCAGGAGTATTAAAAATATGACATTTATTGAATTTGACAGAAAACATACATATAACACCATCAGACCCGAAATAATTCGTCCTAAAGTTTTATCAAAACTTCACACATACTAACAGCTGCTAATTTCACAGGAAAGTTAAATTTGTTTCTAAATCTTATAATACAATGAATATAACTCATATTTCCTATGATATTTTATGAATGAAAAGTTCAATTGTTGTTTGCACCTGCTGAAAAGATTAGAGGAACAATCTCATCTTTAGAAATGATGACCTGAGCTTACTTATTGAGGTGCACAACTACTGAGAAGAATAGGCCTAAGCCAAACAGAGTAATGCAGAATATGTGAGTGGGAAGAAGAATCTGCATTGCAGCTATGGCTAATGTGCCCGGTATGGGCTCATAGAAGGCTGGAAGGCTGGAAAACGTAGGAAATGGCCTATTATTAAAGCCAGAAGAGGCTACTAGAGAAGCGTGTCTCAGCTTAGGATATCGTAGGGCCCTAGGTGGTAGTCTGCAAGTTGAAAGATTGTTTCAAAACCTTTGAAACGTCCCAAAAGTAACCCTGGTTAGTTATGTTACTTACATCTCTCATGTAGAACGTGATCTCCAGGTTGTTGGAGAAGCTCTGGTAGAACTCCGGGTAAAGGTCAAGGACGTCCAGGAGGTCGTCGCGGTGGATCTTGTGGAGGTCGCAGTACGTGAGCGCCCGCACGTTGCAGCTGGACTTGCCGATGGTCGCGTGCGCGCACGGGTTCTCCCCGAAGATGTCGTCCTTGCCTGCCACACAGCGTGGTTGGTGGAGAGAAAACGAATGAATTAATGCCAACTGTCAATGTGATGGTTGTAAAAATTCCTTATAATCATCATTATAATTTATGTACTTCTAATAATCTACAAGCTATTAGTCACAATATTGTTTTCTTCGAAAAAAAAACATTCTCCGCTACAGTTCAATAAACCTGTTCAACAAACTTCCAATACCCCTCAAAGCAGATTAAAACCATTTGAAATTCAGGAAAAGTCTATAATTATTTCTTATTGATAGTGTTTTTAGACGTCTGTGACTTCCTTACTGATGGATCTTAAGTTATTAGGTCTACCTGGAGGGTATATTTCAATTTAAAAAAAATTGATTAAATGAATAAGAGAGTTGATTTAATTTGATGAAGTGTATGGACATATTAGTTTTCAAGCATCAATGTTATTAAATTCAAATGGTAAATTTGTTGTATTTACATTTTTGTTTGACATTACCAATACATATACATATGAATTTTGGTTAATAAACCTAGTTATTGAGTTAAAAACCTAATTCACACAGACAGGAAAGGCATTTTGGCTTTAAAACTTAAATTAGTTTTTTAAATGAAAATCATTAGTATACAATGTTTGAAATAGTATTTAATGAAGTAAATGACGGGCCTGAGTACATCATATAATTTATTTATCTATTATATAATTATGTGAGGTAAATAAAAAAAAAACAAAAAAAGGTTAGGGGCAACGACCTCTACCATACAACACTCAACTAACCATTTTGTGCTTTAGTTCAGATCGCTGGTTATAAAAAGAAATTGTAAGTTCCAAACATAAATTAATATTTTTTTGTTATAATTTATTACCATTTATACTTCCACAAATAATTTAATTAAAATAATATTAGTTTATATAAAAAAAGCTTTAAGTTAAATTTTTCATTATTGTTACAGTTCGGTTCACGGTGTTTGGCACCTGGGCAGTGGCGTAGATAGACCTTTGTCAAGGGGGGGGATATCTCATTAGGGAATAGAAAACAAAAAACTGGTTCGTGACTAGCGCGGATACTGGTATACAAAATTGAAGACATCATTGACGTGTCCCTTACACTCATAATTATTGAAAGGCCTATACATCCAAGACATAAACCATTGATAAAAAGTAAGCAGTATTTGTATCAGGACTAAAAAATACTTGTATCAGTTGTAATCAGTAATGGAAAGTAATCGTTAAGCTAGAGTTGCCAAGTCACTGAATTTCCCCGGAGATTACCTGATTTCACTGGATTACGGAGTTTTAAGATAAAAATATAGCTCCGGGAAATTTCCTTGAAAAATTGAAAATGTCCCCTTTTTGAAATTGTTCTCAAAAATGCGTTGAATAACGCAAATTTTGTGTTGAAATCCTATCTGTGGACAAAAATATATTTATGTTTAAAACTTCATCATCATGCAAGGATTGCCAAATAAGCTAAACCCTTATTTCCCTGTTCACTCTAACCTCTATTATTTGTTATTCTTTGGCTTTATTTCGTCGGGAAATATCGTTGACTTTTACATATATTTGCGGTTATAGAACGCCGAAAATCAGTATGAAAATGTATGACTCCCTGCAGTTAATTAAATTAAAAATCTAATATGGCAACCGTAAGTTAAGACATCACTAAGACCGTCTAGACGTCAAGGTCAAAGTCAGGTGCACTAGTTGACGAACTGGCTGCTAGGGGGTGAGGGTAGATAGAATGTTCAGTGACTCACGTCCCACTTGTGGCGCGCAAGTGCCACCGTGCCGTGTGCCGGTGCAGTTCATCTGCTACTATTTACTGTACGCGAACAATATTCGTAATATATAAATAAGATATTTTGTAGACATTGCAAGCATATTTTTTGTTTTTCAGTAACGGTATTTCTTTTTAATCAAAAGGCATAAGCTTGATTTCAGGAGGATATAAATTTTAATTTTTCTAAGTTACAAGGGGGGGATATATCCCCCTGATCCCTCCGCGTACCTACGCCACTGCACCTGGGAAAGGCGAGAAACAACTGAAATTTCTCGCAAATAAAAGTAGATATTAACAAAAACAACCAAAATAAATGTTTTAAAATTAAATAAGTGATTTTTGATTTCTGTTGACAAAAGTAGACTGTAACTCTCATGGTACTAAGCCAAATAGAGGCGAAAAGTAATTCCAGAGCATACGCTAACCAAGCACTGTGACCCGAACTGTTCACCATTGATCGTCATGTGATTGGATGCGCATAGAATTATCTGCGACCTAACTGGTGCCACTGGTGCTCTCAGGGCTTTCTTCCAGGGAAAGTTATATAATCAGCTGTAGCATACACAATTTTTTAACAAATTTTCAAATAAAGCTCATCGAATTCTGCCACAAAGGTAGTTAAAAAAAACACTATTATCGGTGGTTATGGTCAAATATATTTTTGTAAAAAAGAATTATCCGCCAGAAATCTGTGTTTGGGAGGATCGCTAGAAGGTTAATGACGTATGTAATGTAATGTAATGATGTATGTAATGATGTACTCACTGAGTATTGCCATGACCACGTCATCCTTGAGAATCTCGATGGAGCCTCTGGAGATGAAGTAAAGGCAAGTGAGGACGTCACCTTTGTGGACCAGGGTGTCGCCAGGGGGCGCGTGGGTTGTTTTAAACTTGAGAGATAATGCTCTGAAAAAATTAAACATACCAACATTAAAAGTGCTTGCAATCTCACAAACCTTATAACGTTACTTTGATAATTGATATTTTATTGTTCTAGTTAATATTTATAGCAAAACACATGAATTCTGTTACAAATGTTCTATTGCACTCATAATGTTTGAAAGTTGTAGTAAAACAAATTAAAATTAATTCATTGAAGTAACTAAAGATGCACGCTCTTTTATCACGTAGCGGGGTCAGATCACAAATACCATTCAACGATTTATTTAAAACCACTATCACATTATAATTCCCTAAAATTGTATTGGTAAAATACAACTGAATAAAGAATAACAGTTAGTTTCTTAATTTAATCGTACCTGAGGCACCCAGGAGAAGCACCATCGAAAGCAGAACAATTGGTGAGCAAATTGCGATTGAGATGGAGGCATATATCAGCCTGAAGGCACTCGGGGAATCCTTTCAGTACACTGTTCATGTCAATTCCGTTAGTGTACGTCCAGGCATGCTGCAACATAGAAGTGCCATTACTCACAATGTAAGAGCAGGGGAAACGGGGTAACATAAATATTTACCTGACAAGTCTGTGGCAGTGTCTTCATAATGTATAAACCACAAAAACCCGTTACCATGACCCACGAAGCAATCCAGAGCCATCAGTTCTTAGAAAGGCACGTTTTAGGAGGTGTTTTGATCAAAACACATAATTTTCGATGACCAAACTCCACCTTCTAGCTAATTGAATCTGTCCATTTTAGCAAAAATTGTACTAACCAACATATTTTTTAGCCAAAATTAAACAAACAAATCACATCATCACTAACATAAATTTTAAAAGCGTTATACTCTAAAAAAAACACACCATGATCACACTGGGATGAAAACACCCAGTTTGTTGAACATCCATAAGTAGGTTTCCAACAGATAACGGTTTCTATTGTCATTCCCAAGATTTCCTGAAACGTTCGGTGTTTAAATTAGGTATGTTCGTTAAAATGTGTATAATGTTGAAACGTTTTATATAAATATTATCATGTTTTGTACAAAAATAGAAGATGATTTTGGCCACCAAAGTTATCGCAGTAAAGGACAAATGCCATTACCCAAAATAAGTGCAGTGGCAATAAGTGTTTAATTATTTCAATCCAAAGATGGAGACGAGTGCACTAGCTCTAGTCATATGCCTCTGACTATATGGGCAAGTTATTGGTGACAGCTCATAAATCTAAGTTCTCAATTCTGATAGAACACCCTCATACAAAAAGTCTAATATTAGTCATTCAGTAATTCAATGAATGTAAAGTGAAAAGTAAAGGGAATGTTTAAAAAGTTGTTATGTAAACCGGATTACATCCTATTGATTTACCTGAAAATATTCTTCCAGCCTTTGACGTAAGGGATTTGGAATCTGATGAAACCTAATGAACTCTCTGACCCTCAGCATCTGTGTGTGGTACCGGGCCGTTCCAGAGTACAGCCTCTGAATGATTGCCGAAACATTCCCAAATATACTAGCATACATGAGAGCTGAAAAAAAGGAAATTCACCATTGTTTACTTACATATGAAATCGGTAATTTATTGTGGAATTTGTACTTAACCATTGATATTTCAAAGACGAAACAATTACAACAATTTGTGAGACAGCCTTTTAAAAAGAATCGGTTGTTTAAGTAGTATCTATAAAATTAAAATTAATTACACAATGAGAGTCATACAATGGTTAGTTCAATACAATATTTAAACTAGGTAATAAAATCTAATAAACGGTATCAGGAAACTGACACATACTTTCTCCCTTTTGCCCAATTTTGATGAATAAATTACTTTTTATTTACTAAATATAGAATACAAAGCACGGTCGAATGTACAGAAAATCTTGTAAACAAGTTGTTTTAAAAAACATCCACACAAATCCCTGCTTCGGAGGCACTACAGAATCCATTGCTACACTCGTGGTTTTAAGAGGGGAAATGCCCCCTATTCCCCCCCAGGGTTATTAAGGGGCAACATATTTCGAATTTCCTCTGTTGGTCAATGCTAACTTGACTAGCACATCAAGTTTGAATGAAATTGAACAGTAAATAAGAGAGAAATAGTAATTTTTTTATTCCCCATAAGAATAACATTGGACAACGTACTGCGTTTACCGCAAAATGAAAATTTCAATTTTCTCCGAAACCAGCAATCGTAGAATAGTAATTCAAAATACTAAATTATTTAGTTTTTTGAGCTCTTTTTAATGGTGAATAGTAATATTTTTTTATATGTATGTCTTTTTATGAAAAATCCAAAAAACTGAATTTTTGATGTTTTAAGTCCTATAATTTCTGAACCCGAATTTTACAGGAATGCGGTTGGTGTCATTTTGTTGGAAAACTAAAGTTATACAAATGACTAAAGTTTAATCAAAATAGTTAGAGCCGTTTTTGAGAAATTTGGATTTTTCATGTTTTTTGGCAGTTTTTGGGGAAAATTACCCTCAAAAATCAAAAATTCAAAAAAATGAAAAAACACCTGGAGATATCGTGGATT
Organism: Allygus modestus; assembly: GCA_963675035.1. Classification (NCBI taxonomy): domain Eukaryota; kingdom Metazoa; phylum Arthropoda; class Insecta; order Hemiptera; family Cicadellidae; genus Allygus; species Allygus modestus. Next base: position 315,638,791 of record OY776112.1, read on the forward strand.
AGTACCTACATACCAAATTTCATAAAAATCGGCCCATTGGTTAAGGCTCTAGCTCTGTATATATCCACACGGACACACACACACACACACACACACACACACACACACACACACACACACACACAACATCACATAAAAAGAGTGATTATTTCCCATTCTATATCCAGAAAAACAGCTGGAGATTTTCCCGCACTGTTATTAGCTATGTATTATCATGGTACATACATACTTCGTAAAGGTCTGTACAGTCGATCTATTTAAGGATTTTAGATAACCGGAAGAGACCTCGTAAAAATAGCTGTAAGGTCATGTGATCACCAATGTAATGTGCAGTGTTGCTGAAAACACGATATTTATCGTACGCGTACCATATTTTCCTCATCATTGTAATTAAAATAAACATTATTTAACTGCTTAGATACTTTGATCAGCTGTCATTTTATGAAACTAATATGTTGTTTTTATTTATTTATATTATTAGATTAATGGATTAAGGGTTTAAATTTTCTTTCTGCATGTCCAGTGGCAATTTAGCAATTTAGATAGCTGTACCATTATTATTCCCTGTAAGGTTGGCAACACTTATGGTATTGTTGATTTATGCATCAGCTGAACGACCTCGCAAGTCATCTTTGCTGGGCGACATTACTCTTAAAGAAATAGTCATACCTGGGCTAAAAACTCTAAGAACCTTGACGTATTATGACACAAGACGCGCTAGTAGCCTGTTGTTATATCAATTGATGCATTTGATATAGCTGATCTTATTAATTTGGTTAGCAGCAGTTTAAAGGGAAATACGCATTTGAAATCAGCTGTTCTTGCCTCCACTCAAAATCAGCTATTTTTATTAATCTAGTTAGCAGCTAGATGTTAAAACAATGTAAACGCAATTGTTATCATTATTTTTTGAGAAATGTTACTAAAAAACCTGATGTAAAAGATGTTTAATCATTATTATTTTTTACAGTGCGATGAAAAGTATCGTTTATTACTCTCACATAAAGTGTTATTCCGTTAATTGATCAAATTTACATGAAAACACGTTCGCATAGCGGAAAATACCACTTTCAGTACCGGTACTAGTGTTTAAATTTACAATTTCAACAAATTTCATCATTAGATATTGACATCAGTTTGGTATACTTACATCCTACTAACATAACACAAATGGTAAACACTTTCTCAGCATCAGTGTTTGGCGCGACGTTCCCGAATCCTACTGAAGTCAGCGATGAGAACGTGAAGTAAAGCGCTGTAATGTATCTCGACTGTAACAGACAACATAAACGGATTGAGTGTATGACAAACTTTCTAAACGAGACAAAAAAGATGTAATAAATAGAGAAGGATGGCAGGAGATAACAAGAAGGACCTCTTATAAAACTAGAGACTGGTTTCACAACTTCGGTTGACTACAGAAACCCAAGTATCACAGTCTCAATTAGCCAATGGTCAATTATGAAAGCATATATTTTGGGAAACTTGTGTAACAAAGAGCACTGAGACCATACACAACAACCTTGTTAAATTTTACATCCAGCCCTCCTATGACTGTGATTGTAACTCTTATTGAACTTTACCTTTCTTCATTCTGTTGTAATTAATACATTTTATGAAGTTTTTTTTGGGAGGTTGGCAGCCCCTTTTTCCTTATAATTTGCCTGACCACGTGGGTGTAGGGCCTGATTTGAGTAGATCGTATTAAGCAAAGCAAGGGATGAGCCGCTGCAAGCTAGACAGTAATGATAACATTTACTAGCTAAGATCAGGATTCGAACCCACGACAAGGGCGCTGCTATGATTTTGAAGTCCTCTGCCAGTACGCTGGCGACTCGCCAACAAAGCTTAGTGTACATGACACCTTATAGCTGATATTCGGATTAGTAATAGTTAATATAACTTGTTATAGTAAAATTAATTACAAATTAATCGAAAAGTAATTTAAATTTACCAAAAATTATTCATAATTAATGTTTGTAACCAGTGAGCACGTACTGAGTTTGTGTTTTGTGTATTTTTGGCTTTGTCTGGTGATACTATACTGATACTCAATAATATAAATCATTATATATATATATATATATATATATATATATATATATTCAAAACTATCTGCTAAGCCAAACTATCTGCTATGTACAATAAAATATCAAACTTCGTGAAATGTAATTTGTACAAAAGTGAATTGAAATCCAAAACCATTTAAAATCATTTTTACGACGTTGTGTTCATCATAAACATATTTTATAGAGGAAGACTAAATTTCTATATATACCTCATACTGTAAGTGAAAATAAGAAGAGAAGAAATCAAATATATATATCATAGAGTTTTTTTTAAACTTAACTTTGTTATCTTTGTCTTTAAGAAATTGCAAGTTGGGAGACCAGTGTACTTTAGTTTCAAATACTTTTTGTGTACTAGTCACATTACAAACATTGACGACCACATTGCAGTTTACAATTTGATCACTCTATCAGGAAGTGTTTGTCTACAAATACATTTGTCATTATTTCGTTTGTGAAATTCAGCAAATTAGATGTTGAAATAACTATACTTATGGAGTAAAAACTATATTCTTTACCAAGAAAAAAAAACATGCAAGTAAAATCAATATTCCTAAACAAAAATACCCCGTCGCAGCAAAACCTGCGTACTCAGCGAATTTCCAATGAATATATATGTCTTAATAATACATGAAGCCACTTACCAGGATTCATAAGTAGGTCCTAATATATTCACAAATAAACGATATTTAAAATATTAATTATTCTCTATTAGAATAACATTGGGGATGAGTATGCAGGTTTGCTGCAGCAAGGAACATAAAATAATGGGTTTTTATGCAAATATCAATAGAACTCATGTAAGTGAAGTCACATATCAAGTTTCATCCGTATACATTCATAAATAAGCGATATATAACATTTTAATTATACTACATAACAATAACATATGGACCGAGCACCTAGGTTTGCTGCTACAGAAACTATATGCGAAAAATTGTTTTGTGCAAACAGCAATAAACCACAACCAGATGAAGCCATATACCAAGTTTCGTCAGTTTATGTTCATAAATAAGCGAGATATAACATTTTACTTTTTCTCCATAAGAATAGCATTAAACAACGTACTGTGTTTAGTTTTCAATATCTCAGTAACCAATTGACTTACAGCGATGATCAAAATACCAAATTGTTTGTTAAATGATAAAAATTAAAATTTGATTAAAATAAAAATGACATGTAAAAACCCCAAAAAAAATTGTTGGGGTAAAAAACCCTCCCAATACCCCCTTCGAATGGTGTGATTCGTTTGGTTTTCGAACTCGTTCAAATAAATAGTACTTTACACATTTTGTACCAAATTACAATAAGATCAGACATTTTTTAAGAGAGTTATCTTGCTTACAGACACACATATATACATAGATAAATAAATATATATACATACATACAAATTTGAACGAATGGGGTTTTTGGCATCTGGGAACCTCAAAACAAAAAGTTATCATGGTCTCGGGCGGTAAAGTCTTACTATGAGACCTGCGGTAATAACTTCTTCTCTATAGGGGAAATTCCTTAAAATAACGAAAAAACCGATTCACGGATAAATAATTTATAAGGAATACATAGATGAATAATTTATAAGAATGCATTTACTTGCAATACAAATTGCCGCAGATTTAGTGCAAGTAATATAGTTTCCAGTAATTGCCTTTAAAACTGTCACAATTTACGATGCAGATGCAAACCTAACAATAGCTGATTTTTGGAAATACGATCAAGTAACAACAAATATGAAAATATAGTTTTGGAACTGAATTATATGTTTGAGTTCACAAAACGGAAATAGTTGATTTATATCTGTTTCTGCCAACTAACGTACCTGTGACTCTACCTTGAAACATATGATAAAGCTTTGAGGTTTTTTTAGAACAAAAGTAGTTGTATTACTTCGACTAAATTGTTATACTTCTACAACCATTAACTGTTTCTACTACCTTAAATTACTAATGGGAAGATTTAAAAAATATAAGACTTATTTATAAAGAACCTCTAGCTGTGACGATGGAACAAATCTAGTAAAACCTTTAATATGGATTCCATGTTTTAGCGAATTTCCCCTGTAGGGAAGAAGCTATACCGTAGTCGGCATGGTGAGACCTAGGCTCGGGACCATGCTAACTTTTTGTTTTGAGGTCCCCAGACCCTAAAAAACCCATTCGTTCGAAACTGTATATATATAATATATATATAAATATATATGTCCGTTGGTGCGATAACTCTCGTAAAAAAAGTCCGATTTTGATGAAATTTGCTACAGACCCAAAGCAACATTTATGACTTTAAGTTTGATAATCTGACAAATCGACCCATCCAAAGTGGTATTTTGGGGGGGGGGGTTTATACAAAAATTTTTTTTAAAAGTTATTACATGTAGTATTTAAAAAAGTCAATTTTTAGTTTTCAACATTTGATTCAGCTTTAAAAAACACACAATTTGATATCTTTACCAATTTTTCTACGTCAATTGGTTACAGAGATATCGAAGTGCTAAACACACTACATTGTCCAATGTTCTTCTTATAGAGAATAAGACAAATGTTATATTTCGCTTGTTTAGTAACGTATAATAACAAAATTTATTAGGTAAGGCTTCATCTAGTTGTGGTCTATTGTTATCTGCACAAAAAATCAATTTTTACTGATGATTCCGGTAGCAGCAAATCTGCATACTCAGCCCCAATGTTATTCTTATGGAGAATAATCAAAATGGTATATATCGCTTATTTATTAATGTATATTGATAAAAATTGGTATGTGGCTTCACCTAGTTAAGCTATATTGATATTTTCATGTAAACCAATTGTTTCTGTTCCCTGTTTCAGCAAACCTACGTACTCATCCCCAATGTTATTCTTATGCAGAATAATTACAATGTTATATATCGCTTTTTTGTGAATATATTTTTATGGAACTTGGTATGTGGCTTTATGTGGTAGCAAGACATGCATTATGCATTGGAAATTCGCTGAGTACGAAGCTTTGCTGCGATGGGGGTATTTGACCATTTTATTGAACTTGAATTATGATTAAACAATATACCGCCTTTAAAGAATACATTTGGATTGGTATTGTTGAATATAAAACTACCTTTATTGAGGGGCCGCCAGTGTTGTTATGCAAGTAGAACTGGTGGGTGTCGTTGGCAAGGATGTCGAGCCAGCCGACCTTGCTCTGGAGATGGGGCCGCTCAGCGTTGCCTATCGCATACCTGGGGAAAGATAAAAATATAACTGAATCTAATGCAGAAAGAACACATTTTACCTCAACCTCACAGAGTTGCTTATGTGGTACAAGTAGTTAAACTTAGATTTACTTATAATATTTATTTACATTTTAAAACTAAAAATATACGTGAATGCTTCTTCAAAAATAAAAATAAATGTACAAAATAATTTATGACTAGCAATAATGACCGTTATTTTCACGTAAAATAAGTTAGTAAAACATTCACTTCATGAATCCTTGTGTCTTGTGTCAAGGTGTAGATGAGGTTCCGCATGATGTACCAAGGTGTGGAATAAGCCTTCAAGTGACGGATCAAGGTAAGGGAGAGACCCTACATGACCTAATAAGGGTTTTAACTATAAGACACCAAGCAAGAATTCAAACCTGAACTCTGGTATTGAACAATCCTTCTTCAGCACAAGCATGGATTATCATAACGTGTTCAGACACATATTACTTAAATTATTGCTGGTAAAAAGTCACTTTCGGCAATAAAACTACATGTTTTAACCTCATTTCTCTAGTCACTCACCATATACAAGCTAGCCAATGAGCGATGAGAGCGAATGTAGCCATGAGTAGCAGCAAGACAGCAGCGCCATACTCCGAGTAGCGGTCGATCTTCCGCGCCACTCTGACGAGCCTCAGCAACCGAGCGGTCTTCAGCAGACCGATCAGCGTGGTCGTCTGCAACCATCACACGGTGTGAACGGTCACTGGGGTTGTGGTGCGATGCGTGACGAAGTAACTGATTAACTTACAGTAATTGTCAAATTTGCATAGAAGTCCGTGCTTGAGGAAAGCAAGACCCACTAACCCTACCAAAATGCTTAAAACGGAAATAAACAATGGATGAAGTGTTACAATCGCCCTTGAGAATTGATCCAGCTTAGAGAAAGTGACGGTTTTTGTTTCTTGTGTTTTATTAAGACAATAACGGCATCCAAATGAATGCAACAAAGTTTGGATTGTTTAAAACTATGGTTTATAGATATTCTCTATAATCTTTTCGTAGAAAAATTAAAATTCTAGAGACTTTGAAACTATCTGGGAAGTCATATATTACATATTTAAATAATCAGCTGATCGAATGAAATAACTTTAAACCAAAAATATTAAAACTTTAAACGTTTTTTGGGGGGCACAAGTTGATGTTTTCAAATAATCCAAAAAGGCTAATCTAAATAAAAAAGAAACTCTGTTAGTAACAAGTACGTTGTCTACAAGATTATGTTTTAAGAGGGTAAAATATTTGAAATAAACTTGTAAAATTCTTGTCTTAATATTTAATGATCCTGCTTGCATGGGAAATCTTCCCTATTTGTCTTACCTTGTCTTTTCCTATTTAAATTAAAACTCACTAAATACCACTTTATGTTCAATTCTTAAAAGACCACATTTATTTCATTCTTAAAAGCACTGTGCTAACAAAAATGTCTACCACAACTATATCTTTTGATATGAGCATAGATTAAACATGAAATGAGCGATATAATCTTGAAATTAAAATGATATAGTTCTTCCTAAACTTAAAGATGCGCAACTTCAATAAACTGAACAACTCGATAAGCTTTTGGATTAAGTTGTTTCTATAAATACTGAAAAAATACTCAAAAAAGCTTTACTAATTGAATCACATATATATTAATGTATAAATATTTTTTCACTTTAAAGCTGATTTAATACGTTTTATAAATATGTGGATTTACACACATTGGTATATGTGTAATCTAAAACTCTCCTTTTAAAGTTATAACAAAGGTTGTATTAATAAAAAAACACAAATACACGAGGGAAGAGTATACAGAACATAGTACAACAACAGCATCTACTTAAAAAAGATTACCTTATTTTGTGTCTTGGAGCAAAATATAACATATATTTTTTAATATAAAATATGTTTTGAGCAATACACTGTCTTCTATGGTTGCTCACCGTGCCTTATTGTATCGAAGCTCTTATTTATATCTATGGCTTCTGCGTTAAAAAGCAAAGCAAAAGCACCTAATTTAAAGTAGTGTCTACACTTTCATTACATATAAACTATAATTACCTCATAGTAAAAATGTCTAAAAAGCAGAAATAGAAGGAAAATAAAAAAATGTAACTTACAAAGACTTTAGTTATAATTAGGAAATAATTATATAGTCGTAATTGTATGAAATGTAACAAATGTACGGAATGTAAATAGTATTTTTATCCTATTTATTAATTTTAAAAATAATCTATATTTAATTTGAGATTTTTAATTACAAAAGTGTTTTAAATAATTTATATCTGATGAAAAATTATATTTTCACTGCACCTCACGTTTTTGATTTGGTTTTTAGGTCAAAAAGTCCTAACAGAATTTAGTTTTCGATACAAGTTAATTTAATTCAAGACATTTACGAGCTGATCAGCATTAAAACCAAATAAAAAAGATATAAATCTCCAAAATACTGTCAAATAAAAATATAAAGGATAACTGAATTTTACATCAACAGTTTTCAAGGTTGTGAATATTAAAAGTGATTCTTTATTAGTAGCTACTCTGAAAGCAAACATCGAACTGTTCAAAGTTTAATCCTATCTATATGCGTTTTTTAGGGAAATAGTTTTCCTTCTTTAGCTCTTAACAATAAACGCTTATTTTGGTTCAATGTATTTTCAAAATGTTGCCTAAATTGAAATAACAACTGTTGTTAAAATTAGTTTTTACATTTAAAATAATCAACAAACATCCTATGAAATTATTAAAAATATAAGAAATAAATTTAAAGCTTAATAAAAATAATAAATACTCAGTTATTCAATACATTTATTTTGATATCTTCAAATACCATACGTATTGTTTGTTTCACCAAAAAAGTGTAACTGCTATTAAGTATTGAAGTGTTTAACTTAAAATAAACTCACCATTAGCTATTTTCAAAGAAATTATTAAAACACATACAAAAGTATCTACACATCTACTAAGTTATGATTTCTATGTAAAATCACAAATTCAATGCCTAAGATTAGGTTTATGTACAGTACGCTTTATTGATTAAATTACTGATGATGAATGGTGAAAAATGATAATAGGAAACCACTAACTACAAAAACAATAAAACATGCAACAACATCAAAACATGCAGAAGATAGGTTACATGCTTAAGAAGGTGAGGCCTCTCAAAATAGTATTAATGCTGATTTTGGATTCTAAGCTAGAAAACGTGTCATGTGATAGTTTGTAATAGTATTTATAAACTTTCTTTTGATTCTTAAAAGGAAATAACGTTTTGCATGTGCATGTATATTGTTTCAAGTGAAAACGTTGTTTATAGCCGATACAAATTGTAATCGGATGCATCATTACTTTAATAATACATACTAGTATATGAAACAATAGATGAATGTGAAAAATACTTGTCTGACTGTGGGAAAATCTAAAAATATCACTCGGATTACTCATTGTCAGTTAAAACCTCTCATGACAGTAAAAAGTAGTGGCAAAACAGACAAAGTGAACGAGGGATGAGAAAAATACTACCCACTATTTAGATGTAGGAATAATCGGAACTGTATAATATAACTAGTCTAAAATAGAGCCTTTTTTACTTTCTCCCCTGATACATAGTATATGGAGAAAGTATTGTTTTCGTCAAAATTTTCGAATTTGAGTTGTTAGTGGAAATATTCGTTTTGGTGCTCCCTGAACCCAAAAAAGAGATTTTTACGTCATGTCTGTCTCTATCTGTCTGTCTGTCTGGATGTGTACAGAGCTAGAGCCCTAACCAATAGTCCGATTTTTTTAAAATTTGGTATGTAGGTACTAATCCACGATATCTCCAGGTGATTTTTAAATTTTTGATTTTTAAGGATAATTATCCCCCAAAAACCGCCAAAAAACAAGAAGAATCAAAATTTATCAAAAACGGCTCTGCCGATTTAAATTACACTTTAGTCGTTTGTAGAGCTTTAGTTTTCCAACAAAATGACACCACTCGCATTTCTGTACAAATTCGGGTTCAGAAATTACAGGACTTAAAACGTAAAAAATTCAGTTTTTTTATTTTGTATAAAAAACATAAACATAAAAAATATGACTATTCACCATTAAAAATAGCTAAAAAAACTAAACAATTTAGTATTTTGAATTATTATCCTACGAATGCTGGTTGCGGAATAATTTTAAATTTTCATTTTGCGGTAAACGCAGTACGTTGTCCAATGTTATTCTTATGGAGAATACAAAAATTACTATTTCTCTCTTATTTGCTGATCAATTTTGTTCAAAATTGATATGCTTGTCAAGTTAGCATTGACCAACAGAGGAAATTCGAAATATGTTGCCCCTTAATAACCCTGGGGAAGGGAATAGGGGCATTTCCCCTATTTAAACCACGTGTATAGCAATGGATTCCGTAGTGCCTCCAAAACAGGGATTTGGGTGGATGTTTTTGAAAACAACTTGTTTAAAAGATTTTCTGTACATTCAACGGTGCTTTGTATTCTATATTTAGTAAATAAAAAGTAGTTTAGTCATTCAAGTTGGGCTAAAAAGGAAAAAGTATTTGTCAGTTTCTTGATACCGTTTATTATTTATTGCAGGATAACACAAATAAGTATTGAATAGAGGCATCTTAATGACGAAAACTAATATAAGTATTTGATTGATGAAAAGTAACGGTACACATTTCAAAAGACGAGTGTTATCACTCTGATAAAATTAATTTTATACATGCACATCAAATAATGGTTGTTTAACAGGTTCCATGTCTGAACTTTCTAAGGGATACAGTATCTATCGAAAAATTCTTGCTCCATAGCTGAACTAATTTGAAGCCATCGTTTGCAAGAATAGAGTGAGTTCGATGCGGTTAACTCCTTTGTTCAATATATTAGTCCGATTTATGCAGTGATAACTAAATACCAGCATCATTTTCTCAGCCCACGTTCAAGCTTTCACAGAGTTATGCCACTATAAGAAACTGGGAAAATGAAAAACCTTAAAAAAACGATCTTATGTTTACGACTTGCGCGTCGTGAAAGAGTTAGTGGCATCAGCGAAGGGGCGGGCACGATCAAGCAAGCTCTACGACTAGGGGCACTGACCTCGTCCGCATCCAAGCCCAACTGCTGAAAGATTCAAAATTGGACTAACTGTTTACATTTGAACACAACACCATCGCGGAAATGAAGCTACGCTAGGTTCAACATTGAGACAGCTATATTTACAGTTACATACACAATTAACTAACTGTAGGGTACGTGTTTACCGAGAAGGTCAAATTTGATTTTGGAATTCAATTTATCAGGAAAATCCGTCTCACTAGAACGACTCACCGATAAAAATCGTCTACAGTTAGTTGAAGATAACATAGCTCCACCATGCAATGGGTACAACATTGAGAGACTAGGCTAGATGAGTATGGCCGTGAGAACAGATCGGGGAAGAAACTTAAGAGACTTAAGAGTTCATAAAGAGAGGGTGGAGGTATTTTAATTCTTTCATTTTAAAATATATTTTAAACCATACAGTTTTTATACGAACTTTCAGAATTTTTGTAAAATGTTGAAAATCTAATCCTTTATCAATTGGAAATATGTTTTTTGAGTATATGAACCCCTTAAAATATAGGATGCAAATTCTTAAAAATAATACCGCAAAATGGCATTCCACTAGATCTTTTTAATTACAAAAATAATTTTGAAAATGCCAAATATTTGTAAAATGAATGTAAACATATATAATTCACTTTATAAAGCCATTGGGAAAAATAAGAAATACACAATTTGAAAATATATAGCTCAAAACAACTGAACCTCCATCTTTGCAAAAATGTAACATGTCATTATAATACATATATTTTATACCAGAATATATTTTCTTTGAGTTAAAGAAAAGTTAAATTCAACTATTTATTATTCTATTTAATCTTGAAATATCAACAACAACAATCTACAAGTTGTAACTACATAAAATAAACATTTACTAAAGTTATTTCTCACACTAGGGTTTTTTTCAGAGTAATTAATCTAGAAAACATAAATTTTTCTACTGAACTATTTGTAACGTCTAAACACTTACTAAGTAAACAGTAAAAAACTATTAAAATCTATGAAATGTTCACCTTAAAGTATTTTGTTTTAATTCCAGAACTTAAAATCTAATCATGTATTTAACGTTTTAGTTAAAGAAGACTCATAAAAAAAGATTTCTAACACAATTCATTCTTCGCATTATTATGTCTACTTTAAAAGATACTAACTAAGAAACTTGTCCTTACTGAATCAAACTATTTAAAAATCAAACATTAGTTTCTACTTTAAAAGAGAAATAATCAACTTTATAAGTTACAAGAAAACGAGTTCATAGTGAAACTGAGACTAAATTACATTCGCAGTCAAGTGAGTCTATTTTATTCTAAACATTGAAACGTAAAAAGAAAGAACAGTAATACAAGTGTGGGTAAGTTTATTGCCAAAATGACAAGGATTATTAGTCAATAAAAATAACCAATCAAAGTCATGTTCGTTTTGGGATATCTCAAACACTAAAGCATAAAATATATGTGTAGACGGTTTATTTTATTTATATTTGTACTTATCCGTAATACAATGCACATTTGTTAGATTCATTAATTTTAAAATGAGAAGGTTCGATACAGGATCCACCAGTGTAATTTATTATTGGTCAGTTATGTAATGATGCTTTCCATTAAAAGACCACGGTTTGGAAAGTTCCGTTTTAAAACCCAAAAAAGAAAAATAAGTGGGATTACTCAAAATTGAAGGTCAATGGTGGGGCTGACGATGTCCAAATGTGCAAGTATATATTGTGGTAACGTTTACTGAATTTCATTAGAGTAATTAAAAAAAACTTCCTTAAACATTTCTGTTTTATATATATATATATATATATTCTACATAAGCTTTCATCAGGAGTGCCATTAGTAAATATAAATATATTAACATTAATACGTCGGTGAATGATAATATTGGAACAATTGTAATGGATATTTACGTCGTGTTGTATATAGTTGATTTTTAAAAGTTAAGGACACCTGAAGTCTTATTGTACCAAATTTATTTATATTTATATTAAGTTATCTGATATTACTCAAAAAATATGATGAAGCTGTTGTGTATTTCACGGCTGTGTTTGTTTTTTACACATCCATGCCAAATCATTTTGTTAATTAGTTGCTTTCACACTTCAGGAAAAGTCTTCCAAACTTATCTTGATTGGAAATTTAAGCCGTAACCCCTTGAACCGAAATCTAAGACACTATCCCTTGTTATTGATTTAACTATCCTTCTATACGACTCTCCGTTCCACAGCCACATATTACGTCAAGGTTTTCCCACACAATAAAGTTATCCACACTCGAGTAGTACTGTTCGTATGCCACAACACTAGTGACGTACAGGTTCCCCAGGCAACGCTAGGTCGTGGTGGTAGTTACCTCATCGGTGTCGGACCCGAAGAGCAGCAGGTCGAAGGGGATAGCAGCCACCAGGTCGATGAGGAACCAGCCTCGCAGGTAGTGGACGGCGATCTTCCCGGGGTGCGAGACCACCTCGTCGTTGGTGTTCACGTACGTGGTCCTGAAGTTGATGAGGATGTCCACTATGAAGGTGACGTCCACTGAAAAATGAGGGCAAGGAATAATATAACTGCAGTAACAACGTGCTTGCCACGCGAGTTTTAGATTTTGCTTGGTAATTACATAAATAATTATTGATACAATAAACCGTAACAGAAAACTGAAACGTACTTTCTCCCTTTAGACTCTCTACTAATCAATAACCTGCTAAAAATTCCTGCTAGATGTGATGAGAAGATTGATAAATCCATTCTGGCGCCAGAATGTGCAATGTTTCTAGAAAGAGGTGGATAACTTCCTTATTATTATATATAACATGTGAAGTAAGGTATCATATACATACAGAATTTTATAATTTTGTTAAAAAGGTAAGCCTACAAATCCCTTCGTTAGAGACAATACGGAGTCATTTGCCACATTCAGTGATTTTTAATTGAGGAAAGTCTCGCCTTTCCCCCTCAGGATTAGTTAGCGTGCTCAAAATATTATTTATTGGCAAATATTAGCTTAACCTACCATTTATCTCAGGTTTAGTTAAATTGATTGGTAAAAAAATAGAGATATAATAATTTAAAAAACTCTATATAATAACATTTGTCAACGTGCTGAGATGTACAAATAATTGAAAAAAAAATCAGATTTTCTTCGTAAACATTTGTCATAACATACAACTTACTTAGTTTGTCCCTTATTTTTAATGGCGATGGTTAAAAATTGTTAAAACAGATTTGTTGAAAGATTTGATCCTACAAACCTTCCCTCACTATTTTACCCTGAAACGCAGGTAATACAATTCGTTACTGATCTAAAGCAGGATTTAAACAAATAATCAATATCGTTAATGCCAATCTTGAAAAATGTTTTTTCTGGTTTCTGGGTGTTAATGGACCTTTAGCTTAAACAAATTGGATATATCGTGGTGTTGTTCCTGAATACAAAATGTCGGACCTGTGGTTTGGACTCTAGATCTAATTACATCTAGAAAAACTAACAGACACACACACAGTCAATGGAAATTTTGTATCTGGGAAAACATCGTACTGAAATTCAAAAGGGATTTAGGTAAAACCCGAAACAAATCAGCAAGACCAGTACTCATCGAAATTAGAACATCTTACTGCAGAAATTATTAATCCAGTAAAACTAGTGGATTGATGACAACAATGTATGTAACCTTATTTCCTAAGTCGCATATCAATCCATGGGGCATAAAATACCATGAATGAATCCTACTACAAGCAAGTTTCAGATTTGTTTTGAATTTAAGAACCTACCTATAAGGTCTATTATGACAATGGGGTCGTCGCCGTATTTCTTGTTCTTCCTCGTGTTAAAGTCAGGCTCGTTGAGCAGGAAGGCGGCGACGTATGGAGTAAAGATGGCGGTGTACATGACCAGGAGCAGGATGATCCAGTCCCACACCGCCTTGAAGGGGCTGTAGTGCAGGACCGTCCACTTGTGTATCCTGGGCGACTGTAGCTTGTACTCCGGCAGCACGTCGGCACCCAGCGATAGAACCTGTGGGACCAAAGGTCGGTTAGAAGGTTGTGAGATTAGATGATCCAGTCCCACACCGCCTTGAAGGGGCTGTAGTGCAGTACCGTCCACTTGTGTATCCTGGGCGACTGTAGCTTGTACTCCGGCAGCACGTCGGCACCCAGCGATAGAACCTGTGGGACCAAAGGTCGGTTAGAAGGTTGTGAGATTAGATGATCCAGTCCCACACCGCCTTGAAGGGGCTGTAGTGCAGTACCGTCCACTTGTGTATCCTGGGCGACTGTAGCTTGTACTCCGGCAGCACGTCGGCACCCAACGATAGAACCTGTGGGACCAAAGGTCGGTTAGAAGGTTGTGAGATTCTAACAGTCCGCCACACCGCCTTTAACAACATTATGACAAGTACAATACTTGTTCAATGAACTATGTTTAAGTGAGGAAAGTAAAAAAAAAAAAAAACAACACAACAACTGGAAAACTGAAGACCAAGGGGACAGAATCTAAAATCACCTGTGAAACTTAAATAGGTCTATGTGGCGCCCAACTATAACAGTTGAAACTAGATAACAATATAATATACACAATACATAAGAATATGACAATATATTCTTGATTGCGGAAGACAATGGCAATCATTCTATTGTGTGTAACTAATCAGGGATATTGCCAGACAGATCAGTAATTACGCATAACAGATCATAAACAGATCAGGACAAGCACACATTCATCATCGATTACATTCACTCCCTCGATCATGCGGACATTGTTGCCGACGTTTAGAGTCAAAGTCAATCATGTCAGTGGTTATTCGTGAACTCGTCGACCGATTAAGAGATTTAGACTTAGAAGTGCTTCAGTTTAATTTTTAAACTTATGTGATTGGCAGACAGTTTAAGTGTGATTCCAACCAGTTAATTGAGCCAGGAAGCAAGTGAATTCTATATCACTGTACACATGAGTTTACTTTCTGCAATAACAGAAAGGTTGTTTGTTTACTTATTAAAAATATTCACACGATGATACTGGTGGAATGTCATACCTCATCATAACTTTATCACTCACTGATTAGTTAATTTAATTAAAACATGTTGATATAAACATCATTGCTATGTATATAATTAATAATCGCCGCGCATAATATTGGAAGCTATCGAAAAATCCTTTTTAGAATGGCAAAATATGTTTATTGTCCAATATACCTGTTGATCAACTTTGTACAGCACTTAATACTAAATGACCTGTTGGCGAAGGTATTAAGAACAAATTCTGGTAACAATGCAGTCGTATTATCATGGTTATAATCTATTCAGAACTGCTGTAGGTGGTTTCGTCATAAACTGCAGTCATAAAACCCTGACATATGACAGTTACTATGTACTATTGTGTTGGCAATCATAATAAACATACACGGATGAACTATATTTGACATTTGAAAACCTACTGGGTGGAGCTCTAAGGAAATTTTGGAACATCAATAAAAAAAGTGGCCCAGATATAAAATATACCCTTATAAAAAACTCCTGCTCAATCGGTTTAGGAATCTTTTGCATGTTTCAGGACCAGGGATAACGAATGAATCAGTAATAACCTTCTGTTGTAGTTAATAAAAATCTGCTAGCTCAAATAACATCTAAAAAGTATTGAATATTAATTATGCTTAATTATGGTGGATTGGTAGAAGATGCCACTGCATAGATGAAACTCCAAAACTCTGCCGAGTCAAACTTGATACTCGTCCTTTACCAAGCCAATGAAAGTAGCAAAATTGTATTGTTCTTGTAAGGGTGATGCACATTAGCAAGGACATCATTGCTACCCTGCCCTCTACAAAGACGTCGACCAAACGCTTGTCCATCGCGCAAGACCGGTAAGCTCCGTTCACCGTAATGTTTTGTTTCGCCGGAAAAGTTGGCCGATAGTACCGGGGTTGACCGTTTGTGCTGCCAATTTCGCTTGATTTATGAGCTAGTCATGTTCTCGTTATTGCTCGATCTTTATAGTTTAGAAGTGTGGTTTCAAATCGGCTTTAGTCATCGGCCGCTAGACCCAGTTCCAGTTGTGCCCCAAGTATTTTTGTACGAACGATCGCGTTATAGTCCGTAACTTCCAATGAGTGTGATCATAATGACGCGACGCACCACTCAGTTTATTTGAGCACTTCTGGGAAATTAACTTTAAATGATGAACTGCGTCATTAATTTTGTGGAAAGTCATACTCAGTCGTTATATTCGGTCTCGAACACATGAAGTAGGGTTACAATACAAAGTACGTATGATAAACTCGATAAACTTTGTTGTAGGGCCAAACAATCCAACATCAAGATAGATTAGCCAAAATAGATTTCAAGTCTTAAGTAGTACTTTATTGATGCAAACCTAAAATTTCACAAAGACAGTAATTTTTTAGTTTAGAAATGTAAAAATTGTACAAACTAATTTTAATTAGTGCAAACTTTCACCAACTATTTTATCCACCTCGGTTTCCCATTAGTGGAACGGTGTTTGGCAGCGGGTTTTAATAATTCTCTGCATGTTTTCTAAAGTGAAAAGTAGTTAAACACGAGTATTTATATGCGATACATCTCCCGGTGAAATAAAGTTCAAACAAGATTTTAAGATGTAACATATCTCTGTTTATTCTGTTAAAGTGAAGAGATTTAAAACCTTAAAACAGTTTCTATGTGCGTCAACGGTTTAGTTTAACTTCTACCATAAACCAAAATTATCGGATGATAGAGGATTCAATTAACTCGTTTGTCACTAAATAATTTCTGGAAATAAACGTTCTTCATGGACAATTATTCTGTTGTATGCTTAATACACAGGCTCATTCTTATAGATGCCATTAAACCGAAGGAAAAATTGTCTTTATATAATTTATTATTTTCTCGTCAGAACTGACTGATTGATTTGGTGGGGAAGTACCTCTTGTTACATTTGTTTTTTGCCCTTGGTAAAAAAACCCCTGTTTAACAGACAGGTTTTAATTGTAACTGTCTGTTGATTTTTAGATCTTTTAGATTATAATCGCCTTTGAATCATCGTACGGATTATAAGCTTTATATATTTTGTGTCGAGTTGTTTCCCAAAATAGCGATGTTGTTGGGCACTTTTAGTTTTCCAAGATCTTTGAGAAAAGCGGGCGACCAACAAATAGATTTGTACATGTTTGTACAACTGTACAAACATTAAACATTTTGTACAATGTTTTATAATGCCATTGATAAACTAACAACCATTGACGCAGAGTTTTATAGGTTCTTTTTTTAGCATACGGTGAACCGCAAATAACAAATAACACATGACAAATAACCTAAACCATCCACTCTCCACTCGATCGCTGGACTGCACTTGGCCAGTTTTGTGTATCGGGTTCACCTTTCCCGAACAAACAAACAGCCCCTGTCAGTCATCGCAGTCAATCCGCGCCAGAACCAAACACGAGTCTTGTCTCATGTGGCCTGTGGTTCGTCATTTGGAGTGAACGAGATAGTTGAAGAACTATTTGCAGTCGAGTATGTCAGGTTATACATGCTATATGTCTTTATCCTGATAAAGTCTATAGTATATATTAAAAATAGATATGTATAAAAATAAAACATTTAATTTCTTTCATTGTAAAAATCGACTTTTGATTATAAGTACAAACCCATCTTCGAGAAAATTCTTCCTGGTGAAAATTGTATCATGTTACTATTTACACAATTTAAAAACTCAGTTTTGAGTTGAAATTGCTTTTACTTATAAAATTATTAGCAATGTTTTAAAGGTTATGTACTTTTCAAAATTAAAAGAATTATTTTAAGGAACCTTTCTAGATATAACCCCAAATGTATTCATTCACCTGTAGGAAAACTAAAGGTCAAATCTGTCTTCAGAACCACATACGCGTAACAAAATAATAATTTTAAGGGTCTAAAACCACCGAAAAAAATCAAGAAATTCTCTTAATAATGTAGATTTTAATAGTATAAGATTTACCACAAGAAATTGTATTGATATGTTATTATATATTTTATATTTATTAAAATTAGGGGAAAAACACAATTTACACATCAAATGTCTCTTGCTTGTATTGCGCGTGAACATAATGCTGTCAACTAATATTATTGTAAGTAAATTAATGATGCTTTCGTAGAACATATCGACCTTAGACAGTAACAAGAACAAGAGTTTGAAGCGTTCTCTATTAAAACTATAAACAATTACAATGCCGTAGAAAGACACAAAATAAAAATACATCTAACGAGGTGCAAAATCAATCAGGTTTAATCCGTAATACCGATGCCATTAAACCGAAGGAAAAATTGTGTTTATATAATTTATTATTTTCTCGTCAGAACTGACTCTGATTGATTTGGTGGGGAAGTACCTCTTGTTACATTTGTTTTTATATAATTTTTTTATATATTTTCCGTATTATTTTTAAGAAAGAATAAAAAATTGATACTATAGTTATGTAAGACACACTTTATTTAACCCTGGGTATTTCGCTCATTTAGGAATTTACTTTTCCATGTATATGTATTGTCAGTTGTTTAGTTTATGTTCACAGTAACATTAATCCTT
This sequence comes from Allygus modestus, assembly GCA_963675035.1. NCBI lineage: Eukaryota > Metazoa > Arthropoda > Insecta > Hemiptera > Cicadellidae > Allygus > Allygus modestus. The sequence goes on from OY776112.1 coordinate 315,657,728, forward strand.
TTCAAAACCATCACATCAGCAAACTAAGTACAGTATTCCAACAATATAAAACCACTAAAACTTAAAACAAGTTTCTTTTAAAGCCATTTAGTGAATAACGGCATTCAACTCACAATGAAGTAAGTTTTTCATTGGCTGGAATAAGCTCAATGGCTGGAATCAGTTTTTCCACTCCGAATTAAAATATATGCCACAGAGTTTGTCAAAAATCCACGTTATCCCTTCATATACTTCGAAATATCCCTTAATATAATACCATAGCCTAAACATAGTTAGTTTATAACCAAGTATAATCGTTAAATCTCCTTGTATTCTTTGGTTGTTGATAAATAAATAGATTATATCGCTAAAAGGTAAGAGTAGTAGTTGTTGGACATGTATTGTAAAAACCACTGGTCTCTTAGTGGGGTAATCCTCAGATAAATAAAACTTTGCCAACTTGTTCCACCCACCATACGACAGTTGTTCCTACCAAGTATGATTTCCATCAAATTTTGATTTTATGTCTCACAAGCTACATATTTGTATGTATAGGAAACAATAAAAATGTAACGGTGTTTTTGATTGGCCAAATATATTAAGAATTTTAGTAAAGAACGAAAATTGTATATGGCTGAGGGTATGAAGATGGTTCAAAATATCCCAGAATCCCATTTTATTCCACGATTCGTTAAAATATCCCTAAAATGGGATGAAAGTCTCAAGTGGATACACTGGTCACAGTACATCGAGTCAAAGCGTGGGTGATTTGGGAGAAGAGTCAAAGAGTCGTGGTCCGGCGCTCGGCTCGGTTATGCAATAAACATTTGTCTCAAGGACCCTAGAGAACGGGAAATGTTTTTTTTGGTTTCCCGAAACGTCGGGTTAGTATTAGTGGCGTTAGTAATCGTTTTATTCGTGTGTGTTTTGTATGTGTTTGTGTATTGACAAGAGGATTTCTACTCGGAGATTTTCAGAACTTCTGACTTAACGCCAAAAATCCTGGAGGTGGGTAGTGCCCAATAATTTATTTCTAAAAAGAGTCAAAGAGTTATCGAAGTGGGCCTATTTCAGCGCTATGACTATTTAGTTTACCAGACAATCGAAGTAGCAACAAAAAAATAAATGCTTGATGTAATTAGTATATCCAATCTATTATTCATGTATAATTTCAATGTTGACATTATTGTACAGATTATGAACTGTTTTTCAACAAATGGATTACATTTGTTTGAATCTGAACGCCTCACCATTATGATCCGGGTGCCATCAAACCTCTCCATGATGGAGGGTCTGGCCAGGTCGTAGCCCATCGCATTCCAACACTCCTTGCACTTCATGGCTGCCTCCTCCATACGCAGTCACTTCCGGTTTAGTTTTCAAAACACACTTTCGGTTTCACCAGGTGAAAAGTTGATGTTGGTGACATTTATTCCTCGCAGACTCTAAAATTGTCATCTCTATCGGTGTCACAAACTGAACCGTTCATAGCCAATTTAACTCTGCGCTGGCACCAGCCCAGATAAACAAACGGGTAAGTTAATTAGTGACTTTTTGTGTGATGAACATTTGCTATTTCTTGTATAATTGGATTGCATTTCGATCCGTTGGCAAATTAAAAGGTCCTATAGACCATGCACCTACTATGATTTAGTTATTAATACTAACATTTTGGTTTGCAATTAAATTATTCTTGGAAATAGATAGCTTGTTTCTATACCTAAACTAGCTTATTAGCTTCGGATGACTGTTTATTGTTAACCAAATAAACGTTCATTATAAACAATTGGTTTACCGCTCATATAATTGGCTTATTACTAGCATTAATCCACTTGCATTCCACTTGTATTACTTGCATCAGTGTAGTGGAATCGGTATATCACTTATGAAGTGGTTTTAAAAACTAAATGGACTAAATTGAAGGTTAACTTTCCAAGTTTGTATTGTCAGTGATCAACTGTTATTCAATTTCAAGTGTTTACATGTGAATAATTTTAATAAAATGTTATAAATTTGAGAAAAAGTAAAAATGGGCGGCAGAAATATTTAACACCTGATTTGAAATTTGTATCCTTAAAAGAAACTAATAGTGATTTAAAAATCATCAAAATAACTGGAACAGGAAATTATTTAATTTACAATTAAATAAAAACACTAGAGCTCTCGGTGTAAAACATGAAAGGTTATTGGTTCAATTAAATTTAAATTAAATCTGGCTTACGGTCTCGTAAAACAGTTATCAATTTAAGTTTAACACAAATATGATTTTAATAATCCCTCTAGTTAAAGGCCTAAAACGTTTTAAAACTTTCCCAACTATTTTTAGAAAATCCAAAAACTGTCACTGTCACATCCTCACTACTGTCAGGTAAACGTTACAAATATTGTAGATCAGCTGATTGTCAGACCGCGCGATCAGCTGATAGTTGCCCCACTTCGCACCTGTTATCAGCTGATTCCTCCCCGTCCCATGTGACTAACTGCGCCACCACCGCCCTCCACCACGGCTACACCGGCACTGCCACTGCCCCATGAGCTACCGCCGCCGCCGCCGTCTGCCCACCGCTCGAGAGGCTTATTTCCGTCCAACATTGTCCAGAGATGTGCGAGTTAATTATAACTGGATCGATCGACACGCCGGATGTACGTCAGCGTCAGCGACCGGAAGTCACCGCTAATTATGATGACGATGACGATAGGTCAATATAAACAGACCGACCACTCAGCCACATGTTTGTTGTAGTGAAAGCAAAAACAGCAATCAACAGTTGATGTGTTTAGTTTGGGTCGTATTTCACAAAGGATCTCCGCCAGATTCGCGTGAGGCGCGTGGGAATGTGATTTGTAAATGCACTCGAGTGGAATAAAAGCAGGCCAATGTCCTCATGGATTGTATTAGACTACTTTACATTTAACTCCAGATTTTTTAAGCATAGTATATTTGTATGCTTTTAATCTATCTCACTGGAATAAAAACAATTAAATGTATAGTATTTAAAAGCTATGCAAGCTCTAGAAATATAATTGTTGTTTACGAGACCTCTATTCTTTTAGTTGCACATAACAAAATAAAACTGGAACAACATAAATACCAAATTTTAGTAACAAAAAGAGATTGTTAAAAAAATAAATACGACCTAGATAAAATAATTAGTTGTCGGTTTTTTACCGGATACGGTAGCACCATGGATTCACAATTCGGATACAATGTAAATCCGGCCCCGCTTACCGACCCCACTCATCCCTTCGCTCAACCGGCTGGTAGAGATTGCGCCGTGTGGTAGGCAATACCCGCAGCGCACGGCAGTCCCTACATTGTCTAATAGCGCCGTTGTATTATTTCCCTCGAAGAAGTCGACGAGGATAGTCATAATAACAGAATATCCATAGTCGTACATCCAGTTTAAATGCTCGAGTAGGACGTTAACTGAGGATAAGTTGAACATATTTATAACTAGTGAATATCTTTTTTCGCTACTGAGATCTATATTTACATTTACTCGAAAGACATAGTCAAATCCATGTTTTTTTATGAAGTATAAGAGGACTGAAAATTCATTGTCACTCTACGTATTATATTGAAACACAATATTGAAATAAGTTTGATTAAGTGCATTATATTTTCTTTATTCAGACTATCTCAAAGTACCGTACGTAACATATTATAAAGTGGGCATAAAATGTTATACCTTAAAAAGTTTCGTACAACAGTTTTGGGCCTCTAAAAGATAAATACTAAATTGGGAAGCCAAAATATCTCTCCCAAACAGTTTTAAAACGTCGAACTGTTCTACTTCAGTTCACCTTTCTGAACTTTTACCCCGGTTTAGGATATATGTTTATTAGTTTCTCTTAGAATATTTATTATATTATTTTGGTAATGCTTAGCTAGACACGTTTTAGTATATAGTGTTTGCGAATTTAATTGATAATGCTTTCGGAGATAAGGCCAACCTTAGGTAGTAACAATACCAGGGATTGGATAGTTTCTTTTCAAAATGTAAAACATGCCATTAGCGTAGAAAATTACAAAATAAGAAAGGGTACTGAATTATTATGAATAATATTTAACTTTGATAGTATGAGTTCATTTAGCAGGATGACTACTGCCAAAATAATTTACCACCGGTAGAAAAATGAAATTCTAGAAACTTGAGAACTGGCATCACTAGGTTTTAGCGTATTCTAAAGTAAATTTGCATTAAATACATTTGCTTATTTGGTTGAAAATTTATAAGTATCACTAAAAGGTTTAATTTTGACGATAGAAAGACTCAATAAAGTTCCAAATTGCCAAATTGAGAAGTAAGATGGATTCATATAAAATTTACTCTATACGTTTATTCATGTAAAATGCTTGCGTTCAACCTATAATCATTTAAATAATATATGAACCGGCAGCAATGTTCACGCAACCCTGACAATACGTGGTCACGATAACTTGACCTTTGCACGTAACACCGAGGACGACTAAGCCAACCTTCGAGTTGTCCCGTACAGCTGCAAACCTTTTCAATAGTTAATAAGAAGGACAAAATAAAACAGATAACTATAAAATTTTGCTTTTGAAGTACACACTCGAAAAGGTTTAAGCACACAAGTATAGCAGTCACTGTTCAATATCGTCTCTCTAAGATAGTTCAATTGCACTCAATATCTTGGATTAACTCCTAGGATAGTTTAAACTTAGAATTTTGGAAAACTTCCAGAAACCCTTAACGTGATAAGGTCGACGTATGGAACAATCGAACTAATTTTTGTATTGCTCTACTACAATATAGCATTTACAAAAATTGTTTATACAAAAAAAATAAAAAATATGCAAGTTCACATTTAACATTTAATACAGTATCGTTCACTGAGTCCATTAGTCAATGTTGGTACTGATGATTTACCATACTATTTTGTATAAAAGGAAGGATCTTCTTCAGCTGTAATTAATAATTTAACATTATGAGTGGGCACCAGTCATGTAATATTTCGTGTTTCTACCTGCATCTCCCATATGGTCAATGATAACAATCAAAGCCAGCCTCTCTTTAACGGATTATCTGAAATGGTTGATTTATAGTTCATTCTGATACTTAGCAATCTCGTGAGCAGAATTTCACAAAAATCACAAATATTCAATCATAAATAAATCGTAAATATTGATTTTTTTAAAATTTTCTTAAACGATTATTATGTATAGAAGTCACAGCACTGAAATCGATAGGTTTTATTTTTGCTCTTTAAAATGAGTTATTAGTCAACGATATCGGATATCCCGTTGTGGAGGGATGGGCTTTGGAAGTTAACAAAGACCTTTGGGGGATGCTGATGAAACCCTCTCAATACAAGCATCATTAAAAATATATTAACACATAAACAAGTACTGAAAAAATAATAAAGGACGTTCTAATAATAACCATTAAATAATAGTAAGTTAACAAAACTTGTAAAAACTATCATTAAGACCACCAGTCAACAAATAGTTTATATTAAATTTTAAAATATAATATATACATGAGCTTTTTATATTTAAAACATTTATATGTTTACTAGACAATTGATATCCATAACTTACACTGGCATACTGTATAAATAAAATGAAACAGCAATAGGATATTTTTAAAATTATAACACATGTAGGAATATGTAATCTATGGGTAAACCCAAACCGCCGCAGGAACCCTTGAGAAAACGATAGCTCTGACACCCGTTGACCATATATTGGAATGAAAGGTCTCGGTGAGAAAATTGTGGACCAAATAGTATTTATTTGATACAAAACCTCGTAAGTTCTTAAATTAAATAAAACTGTCACGTTAAAACATAATTAAATAATGAAATTCGATGAGTTGCGTGGTTTTATTTTACTATAAAACTTAAGTCAGGTGAACAAACAATGCTATTGGGAAAAACTAGTTCATTTTCAACTGTTAAGCCATAGATAAAAACTAGTGACGACTAAATAGTGGAAGACGGAGAATGACGGAGACGGGAAAATGGAAAATCTCCTCAGATAGAGTTTGTTGTTCATTGACTAACTTATGTTAGGGCAATAAACCCTTCTTACCATTTCTAGCTGATCCGCCTTAAACAACTTTTAGGAGATACGACTAAATTATTTACACTATCACTTTCACAACCAGTTAAACGTTTACCGAAGATTCCATATAGCTAAGCAACATCAAACCGATGTTTTTAAATAACCTTTGATTGCCACTTAAAAAAACTGTTCACTCAAATAATTCAAAAAACTTAAACTAAAAGTTTAAAAAAGGGGATTTTTTACTCCGAAATAGTTCTATGTCAGCACAAAAACTTAGATTACTTTCTAAGAAACTAATTCTGCCTTAACCTCCAGCGACTAAATGATAAATGCGGAAAACACTGCAGAAAGATTAAGTCCTCTTACCATGTTCTTTCCGGCGCAGGATCGGTTCTCGGGTGCTGCTTGGAGAGCCAGCATTTTAAATACAGGTAGTTAAGGTGGGTAAAAGAAGGGGAAATAGGGGCTACAATTCCACCCCCTACCTATTTGCCTCCTCACCCTACCAATATTCTCTCCTCAATTCTTTACATCTCCACTCGATTGAATCTGTATCGAGTGTCATTGCATTACAGTGTATCCCAGACTTATGGAACAGATCTCTTACGTCGGAAATGCAATTTAACTCTCTCAGAGCAAAGCCTTCCTTGTTGTATCGCTATTTTCATCGTGGCGCCGGCGTGCTGGAATTAATGTTTCGGTTCCTTGACACTGAACGCCGAGCGGAATTTAATTTCAACATTCGAACCGTGAATTAATCTGTTCTGTAAAGGTTAACAACTCTATTTAGAAAGTAAAACGAATATTTGTAATGTTACTTCATGAGTTGATACATATCAAAATAAATAAAAAATACGCATAGCATACTTAAAATATAAAATATTTTTATAAAATGATAAATTTACATGGGTTTTTTGAATAATAATACATACAACTATGTATTGATGTATTGATAACTGAAAAAATCACAACAAACACAAATGTTTTAGTCTGAGGGAATGATAAATTTTAAAGTCGTATAGTATTCTTCGGAAGGCGAAATTTTCTTAGGTAAAGGGATGCAAATTTTGGGTTTAAGACCTTTCATGTAAACCCTCTCCCACTATCCTACTGTTGCCTCAATGTTACAGTTTACTTTTTAAAATTTCACTTACAGGACTATGTAAATGGACAATAAGACACATATTAGTATGAAATAAATTTATTTCTTTGTTATTATTGGTGGTCGCTTTTATATCGATTGAGTGATTGAATGTGTAACGAAATATTGCACTAATATCAAATTAAACTGTGAAGGCTCTCTAGAAAATATGGGGAATTAGCGGAATCAGTGTTGAACCACCTTGAGCTTACCAGCATTTAATAGTGTACGGCTATATTAATCCTTGAATAATATATCATATCTCCTTGAGGTCATGGTACCAACTTCACAGCAGTGCTTAATTCATATTTACAACAAACAAAGACAAACACTGGGTAAAAATATCAAAACGACTTTCGCCAGTTGTAAATAAAGCAACAAGTGTAAATTTTGGAAAACGTGGGCGACCGCAGAGAGCCAAAATAACCGAGGGACAATGCACCTTAGTAAACACGCGGACGGGTGGACAGACGGACGGGCATGACGTCATAAAGGTATTTTGGCTTCCACTCGTCAGTAATTGTTCTGTTAGAAAATAATTATACTCTTGCTCGTTCCTCCCTGACAATTTTTAGCTGAAAATTCGGTCTTTTAAAAACGAATGACGAGAACAGAGAAATTAGTTCTTGGATGCCGCAAGCTTCTTGTAATTGCAGATTGAAATGTAATCGAATACAAGTTTGTTTTGTTTTAACGCAAAATTACACTGTAGCTTTGAAAACAAATTATGTAATTAAAAATTGTTTTGAACAGGTTAACAATTGTTAACAGGTTAACAATTAACAGGTTAATTGTAAAACAGCACATTTAAGTCTATAGGTTTTTACATTTTTTACGTTATTATTTAATTGATATAATTTTTTTCATTAAGTTGTAACACCACAATATACATAGAGTCTATTTTGAACAGATCATTGGCGCTTTTAATTTATTAAATGTTTATGAATTTTCGTTCAGTTTTTTATGATATAGTTTATGAATGTTACGAAATTTCTTGCCTCATTAAATGTGACAAAATAACAAAAATTTACCTTTAAATTATATTTTTTGCAAATTTGATTATAAAATGGATGGTTTTAAATCTCCATTTAATTTAGATGAGATTTAGTAAGGAAAATATACAACTCCTTACTGAAATAGAAAAGAGAGATGATGGTAATTTATTATAACAAATTAACAATGCTAATGAAAAATGGATATTTTTCTTTATTATTTAAAGCTTATCGTGTGTAATGAAACTTTTACACAGTTTATAATTTTAAGTTTATATTTATAGCTCTGCATATAATTAATAAATCGATAAAATAAACATATTCAAGTTGTTTGTGAAATAACTTTTAAATTGATCTCTCATTTAGATTATTATTGCGTCAGAGAGTCGGTTGGTTTGAGAATGATATAGTTTTAAAATTGCTTCTCCAAATCATTAAAAATAAAACTTTAATGATACTCAAGCTGGAGCTTTGGGAACACATAAAATGTTTTGAATTTTCAACATACTCGACTCACGCTTCGTAAGCTTTCTTTCGCACTACTTCCACGAATGTAAAGGGTCAAGTTTAAAAGGAATAACATTATTTCTAACGTTTACGACAAATATATTGAATATATAGAACAAACAAAGATGTAAATGCACGTCTTTACAAAGTATATAAAATTTATTTTTATAATTAATTATAAAAGGATCTTTTGGATGTCTGAACATAATTTTAGCAACGTATAACATATATAATTTTATGCATATCAAACTTACAAACGTTTTTCTAAGTATATTTAACTAAACTGAATTACTTTTATTACAACCACATGTAACTGAAGAATACAAGGACACTCTATAGTTTTACGTTATTTGTTAAACCTTAAAAACCATGTAAGTAAGTGTAAATTTAGAAAAATAATTTATGAAAGTATTATTATACTTGTTTACACTTTATACACTCCTTTGGAAAAATAAAGAAAACACGTATCACGTAGGAATAGACTCCTAACGACAATTCTCAGTAAAATTACTTATTTTAATTTTAAAAGGGACCAAAGGTCACTCAAAAACTTAAAAAACCTCTTTTGCGTCCTGAATGAATATTTTACGATCGTAAAAGTTTTATAACTATCTGACAAATGAGAGGAGACAATGTTGATGTATGCCTAAACAATCGGACCGGGTGTTTGTTATTTGGCTACGGGCCGGACGGGTCTATTTGTAGTTTCTTGTTGTGATTGGCGTCCGCATTACAACACATAATCTCGAGGAAGACCGCGGAAGTCGACAGAACCACTACAGCTGGGGGCGGGCCAAATCCGAAATCGTAAAATACTAATTTACTATGTCTTGTTTTTAAGAATGTTCGCAAACTAAATTACTAAAATTAATAAACTAAATTGATTAAATTTAATCAATGGAATAAATAAAAAAAGTAAAAATAAAACTAATCGTGGTTTGGTTCATTAAAGACTTGGAATGAAATTAAAAAAATACAGCATAATTAATGGTTATGACCTACATCTTGGATCACTAAACCACAATATTTTCGGGAAGATACGAGTGAGATGGAATCAATGATGGGGTGACAGTAAATTACTGGACCCTACCCCATAGTTAGCGGCCCTAACTTATTACGACCAGCTGGGAACAGGGGTGCGAGAGAGATGGAGTGAGTGGTACTCCTACCACTCCCGACACAGACATCATCTGCCCCCCACCACCAGTTTACGGTCGCTGCTCCACTTGCTTCTTCGGTTAAAAAACATTGTTTTTACTTTTCTAAACCCCATTTTACTTTCTCCCCTTATACATAGCATATGGAGAAAGTGTTATTTTCGTTAAACATTTCGAATTTTAGTTACTGGTGAAAATGTTTGTTTTGTTGCTCGATGATCCTAAAAAGTAGTTTTCATGGTGATGTCTGTCTGTCTGTCTGTCTGTCTGTCTGTATCCAAACCTAGGGACCTCACCAATGGACCGATTTTGTTGAAATTACGTCCTACAACGTGGCATTACCAGATGGTAATTTATAAAAAAAACGTAATAAACTTTTGTATTGATTTATTGCCCAACTAATTGTTGCGGAGACCATTGTAATTTTAAATTGGTGGTACACATAGTAAGTTAATCGTTGTTATTATTACGGAGAATAAATGTCTCACTTACTTATCAATCAACTGATTAACAAGATGTAATGCTGGCATTGAAAAATATAGGGTATTCAAAATATGTAACCAGTGGTTACTAACCACCTATTAAAAAGGGTGGGAGGGGGTGATTGTAAGAGAGGGGGGGTTTCCTCAATTAAAATATAAAAAACAATCAAATTATTGCCCCTCTGTCCCTTGTGTCTAGCAAATGACTCTGTTATACCTCTAATAAAGGGATTAGGATGAAAATTTCTGAAAGGGTTTAATAGACGATATTACCGTCCTTTATTTTCTACATACAGTAAACAAAATACATTTATTGATGAGTTTTAAAAGAGAGAAAGCATTTGTCAGTTTTCTGGCTCTGTTTATCTTTTATAAATAAAATAAAAAAGCGAGGTATTTGTTTAAAATTTAGAAAATAGTGATAAATAATGTTTTTTTGAGGCAGCAGCACAGTGGCTGGGAATTTGAGCGAGAGAGTTCTAATTAACCACGACGGAGTGGAGAACTGTGACCCTCACGTGTGTCGAATATTCTGACGCATAGTGTAATAAACGGCTGTACTTTAGTTTTTAATCCAAACATAATTTGTATAAACTATGAAAAAGCTACACAGTCCTGATTAATCACTAAAACTACTATAAAACCAATACTTAAACATACAACTAACGCTTCCACGTAACGCTTTACCCACAAGTTTATTTTCATTCCATAGAAATATTAACCTAGATAAACGATTCTGTTGGTAAGTTACAGTTCAGTAACCCAACATCGTATATCAAACAAAATATCTTTTGGATCAATTAAAATGAGTGGTAAAAGTAATCATCTGAGGATTTATATATGAATAGGTTTTATATAGATGTCGCAATCGTTGTTGTATATTTAATAGTGTTAACCAGATTGAATAATGTAAAATAAATTATTTATCAACATTATTTGTATAATAAATTTAGTCTGAAAATTGAATCAAATTTAACTTTAACTGTAACAGCAACGAAACGCAACGAACAAACAAAGGACGCTTGGTAATACGATGTGTAACTAAATAGTTTCCCTGAGTACAATTTGGTTACGAATTTCTGTGGCTAAAAACGGAAGTAGGAGGAGTTTCTAGAACATTCCGCGCTCGATCGTTAAACTAAAAATAGTTCGGAACAGTTTGCTTTGGTAACTAAATGAAATAATATGATTAAACTAAAACAATCCTCATATATATCAGGTTCTTGGTTATTTATGTGTATGGTTATTTCTATATTATGTGTGACGAAAATCTTTAGTTTTCTTTTGAATAAACGACAAGTAATGAAATTATAAACATAATTACAGTTTATGAAAGAATATATTTTAAACTATTAAATATGTTTACATAACAACGATTGCGACATCTATATGAAACCTATGCATATATAAATCCTCGGATGATTACTTTTACCACTCATTTTAATTGATCCAAAAGATATTTTGTTAATAGTTGAGTAATTAAACTAACAACAAAGATGACATTGAAACGATACGAACCATTTGTAATCTACCCGTCGGATTCATCTCTATAATTACATTTACACTACTAAAAGTTTCCCAAGGCAGACATAGATTGGCTCATATATTGTAACTCTTGTCGTGAGGTTTTGTTTGTTGTTTAAACAACTAAACATCCAACAACTACTACTAAACCACTGTGTATTAGTTTAAATCATAATATTTTCATAATTATCTAACTATTCAAGTTTTTCAGAACACAGTTTCTTTCTTTGAAATTCACTGTTGGTGATGATGAGTTTGTTTTATCTCAGAAATTATTGCGGACATTTCTCATCACTGATTACAGGAAAGAATTTCAACGTGTAACTAGCTTTTCTCTAATCAATGAGGAAAAATGTCTGATATAACGTACTAAAATATATTACTTTCATTTTCACAATTTTAATTTAAACTTATTAAAGGAAAAAATCATTTTCGTCCGGATAAGGGGAATCGCAGATACGTTGACACATGTAGCTTTTAGTGATGGCGGTAACGTTTCAAGGCACCTAAGCAAAAAGGGACTTTCTCTCAGAGTGTCTTACATTTTTGATTATTCCGAACCTCCATTCAATAGGTTAATAGAAATCCTAACCTCCATTCCAGTGGTTAAGGGAAATCCGAACCTTCATTCCAGTGGTAAGGAAAATCCGAACCTTCATTTCAGTGGTAAGGAAAATCTAAACCTTCATTCCAGTGGTAAGGGAAATCCGAACCTCCATTACAGTGATAAGGAACATCCGAATCTTCATTGAGTGGCAAAGTAAATCCACTCGAATAGTAAGAGAAATCCAAACCTCCGTTTGACTGATTAAGGTCAATCATAACCACTAGACTGTGATATAGTGACACAACTAAAGCCTGGTCATTTACCATAGGATTGTAATTGGACATCTCGAACTAAAGGTTCACCTTCTAATGTCTGCATAAGGTTACAATCCGTAATAGGTTAAATAAGTGAAATTTTTCATTTCACTCAATGACAAAAAAAATCATAGATGCTGCATTAAGCTGAACAAAAGTTTCAGTACATACGCGTGTATACCACATAAAATATTAGTCTCAGATTAATACGAACTTATGATAGTTTATTATCATGGTTAATATCGCGTACGTAATGAAATTATTTGACATACGGTATGCATAAGTTCTTAATGTTGTGGTTGATAATTTAAATTTATATGAATATTTGATAATTTGCATGATGTACAAAATTACTCTAAGACCATTTTACAAATTGATAAGTGTTTTTTATGTAGGAAACACGGCTGTAAAAAAATACTGTTTAAGCTTAATCCCACAATAACCATATGACTTAAGATTCAATTTAGACTAATGTTACAAATGTTTTGCAGGTTGAAACAATAATAATTACTTTTGTTAAGGAAGTTTCATTATATTAACTAGTTTTTAAGTAATTCTTGAGGTACCATTTTATTATGTATTTAATCGTTTCCTTTGGTAAAAAATAAAACAGGCGTTTAATAGATGATTTATTATTTCACTTATAGAGAGGATAAAGACAAGAACAGTTCTAAACAATCAATTAAGTGAAAGTGAAGTGTAATCAGCCCAACGAATACAAGTTTGGCAGTTTATTAAAATCCTTATAATGCAACGCTAAGTTGAGTATGAAGGGTATTTACTGAAGTGAAAGGATTTTAATATCAAAGTTATACTGTTGAGACTCTATTTCACAGGTATCCTGACAAAGGATTCAATGCGCTTTGATCATCTTATTTCATCTTCCCTGAACCTTTTAATGAGCTTAAATTCCCTTCGTGGAAAATCATATTGAAAAATAAAATCATGCAATTCCGTTCGGATACATTCTGTAGAGCTATTGGAAACGACAAAGACTGCATAATTCAGTGTGTGCCAAATCATGCGTAACTTTTTCACTATTAGCTATTTTGTTGGAGCCGTTCTTCATACTTTACTCCAACACGTTATAAGTGAAATACGTAAAATCCTTATATATAATACATGAAGCAGGTTTTTGTAAACGCAACTCCTCCGTTATTTCTTGACCAATTTTAATGTTTAAGTGTTTAAAAAATTGTCTCAGTTCGTGGTTCTGCAATAAGGTTTTTAATTTTATAGATTTGTATTCTCAAGGGCATGAGCTGCCCTTAAAGTTCGTTTTTTGCCCATAAGATGAACATGGGGAATAATTGTATTTGAATTGCAGTTGTTAACACATCATGGGCAGGTTATTAACAGTACCAGATGTTACGAATGTATTTATCTATATAAATAAAAAAACATTTTGTTCTACATCGCTTTGAGCAGTGAAATATTCTATAAAGCGGAGATATTTAAATGTTTTTTATCTGCCTGTTTGTTTATGAACCAGGTTTGTTCCGCGTTTCACAAAAAAGACTAAACTGAATAAAATACAACATTTTATGGCCATTTTCATGTGGGTCAGGAAAGTTTCAGGTTTCTGCAAATCATTATACCTAGTAAGTCACTAGGGTTTCGCCCATTGATCCGTCACTGCTCCAAAGAAGGTCTTATGGGTATAGGTTACTCAACCTTTCCCCGTAGAATGTATCATATTTGTTCTCATGAGCATTTAGTTAGATAATTTTCTTTTACCACAGAATGGAGGAGACACGTGCTTTTCTAACTTCTCCACAACGGTATACTAAACAATCAAAAATAACGGCACGGCAACGAAACATTGGACACACAAGCAATTGCAACATGGTATTTAAAGCTCAGTTTGTCCAGGTAGTCATTTTGATTATAATACTGAATTTGTTACTTTGTTTTTATGCCCATCATGCACAAACTATATGAGTTACTAAACAAATATTTGGAAGAAGACAGGTCCATCCCAAAAAGCAGTTATGGGATTATTCCGTTCCAATAAGGCTCTGTTAATGACCTTTTAAATTTCCATGTTAATCATATACTAGACCGATTGAACGAATAATTTGTAGAAAGACAATGGGGCAATGGGGATGTACCATAAGCGGAATTACGCCTATACCCTCCGTCTCTTATGTCCTTTGCTCCGTTGGCCTTTGAAATTTTAATTTAAACAACACTGACCGTTATTAGGTAACTGGGACGATTAAACATGCACTTGTGAGGAAGATAAGCCTTATCCCCGGAAAAATATTGTTATGTATAAAAAGTCGTTCGAAAAAACAACATTAGGGTCAGGGTTAATATTTGTAAATAAAAACCAAAGAATCTTAACAGCTGTTCAAAAACAACCAGTAAATTAAAAAAAATTAAACTCACTTGGTAAATTAATAGAATGTGTTTTTGTAAGAATAGTGATTAGAACCAACGAATACATAAATTTAATGTATAGATTATTAGGTTATGTATACGTTTATAGAACCATTCCAAATTAAGATAGAATAATTTAATGTAAAGCGGAAATGTCCAAAATAGAATGTCACGAGCAAATAAACAAAGTAAATATGCTCACCTTGGAGAGGAACCTCGAAGACAGTCATTTTGGACAAACTGACTGGCTTTTCAAGCAAAGCTCGGTTCCCAAAGTACTGAAGTGCTTTAACAAATGTATCTAACTTTTCAAATATAATTTGTCACCATGATCGCGAGCAAAGCCGCGACGGGCTACTAGTATTATTATTTACGTGTTTTCAATAGCTAAAATTGTATTTCTCGCTTGTAAAAATATCTCAATGACGACCAATCTTTGAATTTTGGTGTTGTTTCCGGGTTAACTACTTCGTTATGTCGGCCTTGTAGTGATAATCTAAATACAAAAATGCGCTTATGGAGTTTTAAATTAAAGCAAAAGAATCGTAAAAGCTGAAAAACAGTTGAAAAACAATAATTTACCGTCAATTTAAAACCCACGGGGGTAAAGAATCGATATCTGATTTTGATTGTAGCAGTAACAGAGCTCAGACCACAGCTACTCTTTTATAAACCAAATAACGTCACCGAGTTGAAATAATCTTTAGAAAGTGTAAAATCCTCTACACTTACATAAAAAGTGTCTGTAGCCCTTGCTGGATAGACGGGCACGTCGATATCAGCAGGGGGTGCGACGTGGGTCTCCTCCTCCATCCCGGCTCACACTGTCACTGTGACACTAACAGCATCACCGACAGAGACACTATCACAGTCCCCACGTGGCGACCACACCGCTACTGAGAGAGCGGTCGTAGCTCACTATAGTGTGAATGTTTCGACGGCTTTAGATAAATACTGGATTGCTTACGGAATACCGCGGCTCGCGACCTGACTCGTGTTTGGCCGAGGTGTTAGATACGGCCTCCCACTCCCGCCGTTGTGTACGCTACAACGCTACAGCGGCTTTGAACTCGGCACTAAAACTGTCAATAGGCATTAATACTGACTGGTAAACGAAATGTTCGCTACGCTTTTTAAAGGAGTACTATTGGGAATTGTTCGCTACTATTGGGAATTGCGTTCAAACCTAGAAAAGAGATGGGATTTAATCTGGATTATTTTTTAAATTGAAAACTTTAATTTTAGATTTAAATGCTTTGTTGACTAACGATTTTAAACACATTTTTGAATAGTAAAGTGTTTTCAATCGAGGGTAACAAAACGTTTCACCTCGAAGATAAAATATAGATTTAGTCAACGAAGATGAAGTGTTGAATGTGGTGGGGGTAGATATCACGTACTGCCCTCCGTACTTAGTCCTAGTTGGTGCTATATGTACGTCTTACAAAACTAGGATATATGCACAAGTACATTGTGCCCACCAAAAAACTGTCATTAAACATACACATTTCCCAAAGGAGTAGATTTCAATCGAGTACCGCAAATAATCATAATGAGATGATGGACCAATAATTAATCAACTATCGTGGCTTTTAGTGGAGGGAAATATCTATTACAGGGATAGTTTTCTTCCTTTAAGATACTTTCCATTCTTTTAAGATACTGGGACCTTCAGCTTAAGATAGGCCATGAACTATTATCGCATATCATAGTCAGTAGCGCCAATAGTGTGGGGAATGGCGGGGATCGAACCCGGGACCTTGTGGCCAAAAGTCACGCTCTCAAACCACTACACCAGGCCAAGAAGGAACTAACTGCTTCGAAGATCACACGGATCTTTCGCAAAAATACCAGAACCGGCACTAATACCGATGTTGGTATACAATTCTTACAGCTGATGTTTAATTATTAGTTAAACGAGATTATTACTACGCTTATTGAAAGTGAATAAATATTTGTGCATATGTATATTTGTCACATGAATTGTTTAATGTTTTTAAAGGAAACGGTCCAAACCCTGAGAGTTCCAAAGCTGGGGTTGAGTTCACCGCACATTCGGTTACTCATATCATCACACGCCACCAGATGGTATTCGTCTGTTGAAGTGGTTTATTTTTGTGGCTATAATTCCGAATGTTAATTCCTTTACTGTCTTTATGACCTACTCAAGCCTCTAAATACGTATATAGTACATGTTAAAGACGTAGTCTGTGCTGTTACTGCAGTTGTTTATTATATTTTCTATTGACTGCTTTTATCTTGTTTTCCAATCTTAACCCACGTAAACTCAATTAATTTTAAATTTTCAATAACTATTATCGTTAAATTAGACTAAATCATAACATGACTTCCATCTGAATCAAAATTTTCTCTTAAAAAAGTTATTTCTGAAATTTTACTAATACTGTATAGTAGGGATAAATGGAGTGTTCTGGCTCAGGAGGAGCCAGGAGGAGCGCCCCCCCCCCTAATTAGTATGCAAATTTTTTTTTAATTACCCTAATTAATATGCAAATTTTTAATTACCCTAATTAATATGCAAATTTTTAATTACCCTAATTAATATGCAAATTTTTTAATTACCCTAATTAATATGCAAATTTTTTTTTCGTTTCAGGAGGAGCCCCCCCCCCCCCCCGGTACATCAATCAGGAGGAGCCCCCCCCCCGGTACATCAATCAGGAGGAGCCCCCCCCCGGAGGTCTTGTCTGTGACACTTTTACCCCCCCCCCCCGACTGTCCAATGATTTTACCCCTGACAGCTGTTGTGATTTGTTGTCGAGGCAACAAACGTCGACGCAGATGTTCAAACAAAAGACCGGTGAGTCGAGACCGGTCCGGGATGCAGCTGCGCCCGACCCTTCCAGGAACCCATTATAGTCCGCCCGTATCGAATTACATTGGAGGAGGGTTGCTTTTACCCCTGACAGCTGTCGTGATTTATTGCCGAGGCGACAAACGTCGACGCAGCAGATGTTCGCACAAAAGACCGGTGAGTCGAGACCGGTCTGGGAAGCAGCTGCGACCGACCCTTCCAGGAACCCATTATAGTCCGCCCGTATCGAATTACATTAGAGGAGGGTTACTTTTACCCCTGACAGCGGTTGAGATTTATTGCCCCGGCCTTCTCCGAAATCCATTAGTGGAGAGCATCACCCCACATCGCCAGCCCTCCGTCAGTTCAGTTCGAGAGTTCAGTGCGTGTAGACGTGTTAGTCCGATCCTGCTCCGTTCTACGCGATTTTTGTTAGTTGCTGATTTCATTTGCGATATTCGTCCAGCATCTTTGAACTATTTAAAACGGTTGTGTTGTGCCGTATTGTTTGTGGTTATCGAAACTTTATAATCCATATTCAAGATGAACGACTCACACCAATGCGTCATTTGCGGCTGCACGTTCCCGCGCAGACACAGTATGAAGCACTACGCAAAATTCCACGGTGGATTCGTCCCACCCCAACAAGGTACGTCATTGTGTGTTGCATTATTGTTTTAATCAGACTTAAATGTTAGTAATATAGGAAATATGTTATGCAGTATATAACCGGAGTGTGGTAAAAGTCTTCTTTTTATTTAACAGCTTTAGTTATTCTGTGCGAATATAGAGCTGTGTAAAAAAAAAAATTAAAATTACATGACTATATTTATACAATTGTAATAACTTATGTTATTGTTCGAACCATCAAGTCAAGTCATCAGAGTACCCATATGACATACTTCAAAAATATTTATCCCCCCCCCCAAGTATGACCCTAACCTCGGGGGGGGGGGGGGGGCAAAAGTGTCACAGACGAGACCTCGGGGGGGGGGGGTAATGGGTCTGGGTTACCATAGGTCGGATCTGAATTCTGATTGCAGATTCTTGCTCGTCTAGTCAAGACGAGTCATTTGAGTACCCACATCGACCACTTTGGGCTAACCTGATGATGACCTTGAACTTGAACTTGACCCTCTTTTTTTAATGCATTTTCGGAATCCCCTCTTCAAGCCGAGTATTTTGAGTACCCACATGACGTACTTTTGATAATTAATACAAGAGTTGAGCAGGGTAACGCTACAACCAACAGAGCTAGCCCATCAGCACCTGCGGACAAGTTAACTACCAGTGAATGCTTTGGGTTGGAGCACTTGAAGGGGGGTGTATCGATACACCCCCCATCAAGTACACTAAACTAAGACAGGTGTTAAACATTTCTCAATCTAATCGTTTTGTGCGTTTGCAGATGGAGAAGCTGCATGTCGGCTTTGTCGAGCCACATTCGCAGACCAGGGGGCCTTAGAGCGGCACATGGGAGCGAATCACCTCGTCGTTCCACCCCGGGAGGCGATTGATGCTCCGCAGACGACTGCCGGTGTCAATCAACACTCCGTTGAAGGTGAGAATCCACATTAAAATAACTTTTTTCCCCTAGTGACTATTTACCTTCTTTTTTTTAACTATTTAACTAGGTTCCTGAAGAAGAATGAGACCGTGCCAACTGATGTACTATTGATTTAATTACTAGGGGGAGATTTTCGCTCCCCCTAACACAAAAGGCTTCTTTAGGGTTGGCGTAGCTCATTATTGCAGCTACATCCTTTGCTTTGAATCCAGGATCATCAATGTAGACAAACAGTACAGAAGATTACTTCTTCCCTGTTTAATGATTGCTATTTTGATTTAACAAACTTAACTTTGAAATGTGATTCTCGAGAGAGAGGGGAATTTGTATCTTTATTTATCCTAATTTGTTTTGATTTTTATTTTCAGATGAAGGTCCGGGTCCTGGCCACCACACCTGCCATGAATGCGGTCGCCGTTTCCGTCGTGAAAGAAACCTGCGTCGACATGTGGAATCAACCCACAGCAGAGTCCGCAGGTTCCTTTGCGTCACATGCGGCGCCGAGTTTAAGAGGGAAGACAACCTTCGTCGCCACACCAAGCAATTTCACGGTGATGGCCAAGAACGGAGATTCCCTTGCGCATACTGCGGTCAGGAGTTTAACAAGCTGTTCAACAAGGACCATCATGAGCGGATCTCTTGCCCGATCATGAAGGACCTGATCCGGAACCGAGCAGCCATGGAACAGGATGAACCCCAGCCAGGTCCGAGCACGGAGCCACAACCCGGTACGAGCGCACACCAACAACCCGATGATGTTGAGATGACTGGAGCAGGACAGTCAAGCCCCGTGTTCTCACTCATTCAACGGGGTTTCCGCAACCGCCTCCTAACCTACCGTTTGCAGCGACCGATGGAGAATCTCGTCACAATCGGAGAAGTGATGGCGTTGTTGATTGTGAGCCTTACGGAGTTGCTTGAGATCACCTTGGCGAAACACCGCAGCATAAAGGTCAACTTGAAGCTGGAGTGTGAGTTCAAAAATGTGCACAACAACACCTGCCTGCGCAACTTCAAGACGAAGATGACTCCGCTGACGGTGACCTCGGACCTGAACCAGTACATCACAACAGCTTTTGCGAAGCTTATCAGAGAGAAGGCTGAGTGTGATCATATCGGCTCCGGGTGGACATACCTTCGCGTTCGTGATTTGGAGGTCGGTATCAACGAGTACACTCCTCTAGGTGAATATGGTCGAGCTTGGCTCCCACTGCCTACGTCTCTGGAGAACACCAAAGCAGTCGTCAACGTATCGAACACCGATGAGCGGTGTTTTATGTATGCTGTCCTGGGCAAGTTTGTTCAAGAGAACCCCGATAGACCGGCAATGTACACCGACGATATCATCGCCCGATACGATTGGACCGGCCTTCAATTCCCCGTTGCTCTGAAGAGTATCAAGACGTTTGAGCGGACAAACAACATCAGCATCAACGTCTATGGTATTGATCACACGCGCGTGGGTCAGAAACCTAACGGACAACCAAAGTATCAGGACACCGTCTTTCCCTTGAAGATTTGTAGGCAGGAGCGCGAAGACCATTGCGACCTTTTGTACGTGACAACGGACGGTGATAGTCACTACGCCTACGTCAAAGACCTTGGCCGACTGATCCGTCCCCAACTCACAGCGCGTGTAGACAGGATATTCATCTGTAAGCGGTGCTTCGCGCACTTTGACAACCGTCCGAACAAGCTCGGTCTGACGGGTGCTCAGCGTCTGGAGGAGCACAGGCGATACTGCTCCGCTTCAGCCCCTATTCGCATGGATACGCCGAGAAAGACTGAAATAAAATTCAGCCATCCAGAGTTCACCCGACGCGAGCGTTTCACCATCTACGCGGACTTTGAGTGTGCTCTACTGCCGACCGCGGAGATGGATGAACAAGTCGACGAGCCGCACGGAGGAGTAGCCACCCACATCCACATCCCATATGCCTTTGCGTACCAGATCATCGACTCGTACGGACTTGAAGAGTTTGAGCCTCGAGTCTACTTCGGGGATGATGCGTCAAAGACATTTATGGAGATGTTGAAAACTGATGTTGAACGATTGTGGAACTTCCTGTACGAAGCAAGAAATCTGCGCCCTGTCCTGACGCCAGCGGAAACGATGCAGTACAACTCGACAGCGAATTGCTACCTCTGTGGATCGCCATTTTCAAGAGAAGACCCAAAGGTTCGTGATCACAACCACGCGCCGCCCTACGAGTTCCGTGGCGCTGCGCACAGATCATGTAACCTACGCTACAGGGAGCAGCGAGTAGTCAACTGCTACTTCCACAACCTCTCCAACTACGACGCTCACTTCATAGTGCGGGAGTTGGCGGTCGACCCCGGTGATGTTGAGGTGTTGGCTCACACGGAAGAGCGGTACATCGCTTTCACGAAGCGGTTCCTATTCGACCGAGCAGCGGCACCGGTTGGGATGCCAGGGCGTGGAAAAAGACAGCCAGGATTCAGAGTCAGGTTCCTCGACACCTACAGGTTCCTGGCTTTGAGCCTCGCCAGCCTCGCAGCCGCACTTCCACCAGCTCAACTCTTGGAGACGAGGAAGAGATTCCCCGAAGACCACCTCTTCGATCTAGTCCGTAGGAAAGGCGTGTTCCCGTACAACTTTGTAACGTCGAACGCCGTGTTGGAAGATACTACGGAACTGCCTCTGCAGCGAGATTTCCACAACGACCTGACCCTGGAGGACATCACGGATGCAGACTACGAGCATGCTCGCAACGTGTGGGAAACCTTCGGTTGTAGGAACCTCAAGGACTACGCCGAGAAGTACCTGCGCTGTGACATTGCGCTGTTGACTGACGTCTTTGAACGCTTTAGGGACACGTCGATGGCTGAATACGAACTAGACCCTGCGCACTACTACACCCTACCGTCATACGCCTGGGATGTCATGTTAAGGACCTGTGGAGTGGAGCTTGATACGATACAGGACTTTGACATGTACCTCTTCTTCGAGCAAGGCATCAGAGGAGGTATTTCCCAGGCGATCACCAGACACGCCAAGGCCAACCATGATGGATGTCGCCCTGAAGATCGACGACCTGAAGAGCCAACGCATCACCTGCTATACTTGGACGCCAACAACCTTTACGGTTGGGCCATGTCCCAGTGTCTTCCACAGGGACACTTCCAATGGCTCAGCCGCGAGGAGATCGCGTCCCTGGATATTGCAGCGTTGGACCCCGAAGGACCCACGGGCTACGTCTTGGAAGTTGACCTTCGCTACCCCGCCCACCTGCACGACCTTCACAAAGATCTCCCTTACTGCTGTGAGACCAAACGTCCGCCAGGAGGGAAATTCAAGAAGCTCGTTACGACTCTGGATGACAAGAAGAACTACATCTGTCATTACAGAATCTTGCAACAGGCACTGGAAAACGGACTGGAGCTTGCGAACGTGCATCGCGTCATCTCGTTCCGACAGTCTCGGTGGTTAGAGAGCTACATCCTAATGAACACCGAACTGAGGAAGAAGGCCAAGACCAAGTTTGAACAAGACTTTTTCAAGCTTATGAACAACGCGGTCTTCGGCAAGACGATCGAGAATGTTCGCAAGCGAATGAACTCTAAGCTGGTGTGTACGCCGGAGATGTTCAGGAAGTATGTGGCCAAGTCAAACTTCCTGGACCGAACCTACTTCAACGATGATGTCGCCATTGTCCACATGTCGAAAGTCAATATCGTCCTGGACAAACCGCTGTACGTCGGAATGTGTGTCCTCGATCTGAGCAAGTGGCTCATGTACGACTTCCTTCGGAAGATGAAGAACCGCTACGGTGATCGTCTGAAGGTTGACTACATGGACACTGACAGCTTCGTGTTCGACGTCCAGACTGAAGATGTTTATAAGGACATGTTGGAGCATCTGGATGATTTCGACACCAGTGCGTACCCCAGAAACCATCCCTGCTACAGCCCCGTCAACGCAAAAGTCATCGGAAAGTTCAAGGATGAAGCAAACGGACTTCCTCTGCTCGAGTACCTCGGTCTTCGCTCGAAACTTTATTTCATGGACATTGTCGAGTTCGAGGAGAGGACCGAAGATGACGAGTTGCAGGTCATGACAGTGAAGCGCGCCAAGGGAGTCGCTAGAGGTGTTGTAAAACACAATTTAACCTCTGACGACTATCGGGAATGCCTCTTCAACGGCGTGTTGAAGAGAACCATCAACACCAGGTTCCAGTCCCGAAACCACCGCGTATTCACAGTCCAAGTCGACAAGCTATCCTTGAGCTGTAACGATGACAAACGTTACATCCTTCCGGACGGAGTCAACACACTTCCGTGGGGACACATTGACGTTCCACATCAGCCCGAAGACATCCCTCAAGACGATGAAGAGGCGGAGGATGAGGAGCATTGAGTGGTTGTGTCATATTGCCAAAGACCCTGACTTGACTTGTAAATTATTTTGAAAAATCTAGTCATTAGTTTGTATCGAGTCTCGTAAAACTTAGAAATGTTCTCCCTTTTCTTTTTGTTCTAGTCATTAGTTTGTGTCGAGTCTCATTTTTGCTAGTCAATCTCAAATGTTCAGGAGCACATACTCGATGTAAAATATATATATAAGGTGTGTAAATAAATAGCTAAATTGTTTGTATATACATTCGTATTTTTTTTCTCCCCTAACATAGTCTTAAGATACAAAAGTAAACTACCAATTCAAATGTATGACTACTTGCTAAAAGTGTAATTGCTAAAGGAGGTGAGGATATGAATGTTACTTTAGAATCATTGTATGATAGGTATGTCCAAAATTGGGACAGCCCTAGTGTTTTCACAAACACGCATTAGTAGGTCTTTCCTACCTGGGTTAGAGTAATTGAAGGGGGGGTGTATCGATACACCCCCCTTTGCAGTATATGTTCAAAGCATTACATTCCTCATTTTTCTCAAAATTTGCATTCAATATGTGTCTGACTAATTGCTAAAAGTAAATACTAAAGGAGGCGAGGATGGGAAATAATAAGAATGTTTCTTTTTTATTCTGAGTACACAACTAGTTTATTGAGAAAAAAAAATTCAAAATTCAATTGGTATACATTTGTGCAAAGAGTCTTCTGATCAGTGCATCATTGTGGCCAGTAGAAGAGTGTTCAAAGAGCTGCACAAAGTCCGTCATCTTCATGCCGTAGTGGGTGCGGCAGTACAGGAACACAAGGCAGTATTGACCGCAGACCAGAGTGTTGTCACTTTGAATGCGATGCTCGTTGTACAGGTAGCGACGAGCGTTGCGTCTCAGGAATCCTTGGTAGAATTGAAGATGTGGCGGTTGACCGTAGCTGTCAAAGAATTCAATTATTCCTCCTCCTTTGTTAAGGTAGAAAGCGACCCAGTGAGTGCCGTCTTCATTGTGTGGATCAGTGTTCACAATCATAGCAGTAGATGGTGAAATATAATGGGGCAATTGATCCGCAGCGTAGACACCAACATTCTGTACGGGCAGTTTAGCCATACACTTTTGTATCTCTAAGGTATTCATTCTACTGTGTCGACGCCACAGTCAGTAGTAGGAGTAGTACTAGTAGCAAAACAAAAGCAGGAACTGGTATCACTCTCACCATCGTCAGCGTTATCATCAGCGTCATCGATATTTGTACTTAGATGTAGCCAACCGCGCAATGTGATACAATTGGTTAGAGCGCATCGTGTGTGAGCTGTTCTGTGGTGGCGACATCGCACTGCGTTTGTTGATAGTAGACAGTTGATTGACGATAGTGATCCGCAGCCAATATCGTTGATATCGATGACATTAGTAGTACAGTGATCCGTGATGAAATTGTATCGTACAAACTCTTTTTTCTCAGCACCTTTGACATAGACAATCGGTCGTTTGGCGATACATGCACGTAACTTTTCCTCTAGCACATGATACCAGATATCACCTTGGTCCCATTCCAATCCGTGACAGTGTTTTGTGAGCCAATAGCTTTCACGCAGTTTCTCTTGTGATAGGAAATCTCGGCTGAATGGTGATTTGGCGATATGATGCATTAGCAGTGTTCCACTGGCCAATTCCAAGACGCACACTTCCTTCAGAATGTAGTCATTTGAGTTGTCCTTGAAACATTGAAAATCCACAATAATCGGAGATGCTAAATTTGTACGCTGTGCTCTGCATAAACGATCCATCTTGTGCGAGTGTTGGTTGATGACTGAGGAGGACGATGACGCCGCCGCCGACGATCTAACCGCCAAAGTCCGCAGACACGTTGCGATGACGATCGATTTCTATGACGTTGTCAAACTCTGCGTATACCAGACAGTTGACAGTCTCTGTGAGTCCCGTGTCGAAAGCAATCTCCATACGCACACTGCCGTTGCGCACTAGGTTCCAATGAGTTGTGTCACTTGCTGACATATCAGGTGTTAGATCGAATGCCATCAGACAGTATCCATCGTCGTAATCGTCTCTATTTATGAGATTACCAGCATCGCTAAAGTGTATGCCGGAGCCTGAAAACAGACTGTGATACGCCATCACGTATTTTCCCTTGCCGGTTTCGTAGTGTGGTTGTAGCGGTTTGGACGGCACTTGTTCACCGTCCACGTACAGCGAGAAGTAGTTGGTTTTGAAATTTTGAAAGTTAAATGGATTCTTTTTTAAATCACCATTATAAGCGGCGTTCGTGACCAGTCCGACAATAATTCTTTTCGGCACTTGACCTAGAAAGACATTGTCCAAAGTTTTGCTCCTCACTCCAAACGGCAGTGTGAATGTTTTCAATTCCACTCTGGTGATTGGGTATTTAGCTGTGCCGGTCTGAAGCGTCTTGCTGTGCGCCAACAGTACCGTGGGGCTAACTTTACACCTTCGTATCCAAAGATTCGCATCAACAATGTGCACCTTGTAGTCACCATCATCCGCCATAATGGAGAAGGAATCTTTTGATCGGATCAGTTTAAAACGCAGTTCCACACCGTTCAACAGGAACTTGTTCTGATTACACATGTCCACATGTAGGCGACCGAGCATATCGATTTCACGACTTTTATTTGTCATTTTTCGTCTCGCCTTTAGTCCATCGTTATCGTCCAGAGTATTGTCCATATAGCCGGCGTCGTCCGCGTTCCACAGTCCACATGTTAAATGTGATTTCCTAGCATCATAGCCGTAATTCATCAATGTTTCGATATACGCTCGATATGCATAAGTGTTGTTTTGTGGTGTGACCAGTTTCTGATTCATACTCATATCGACTTGACTGAATAACGAGTGCAGCCAATTGTTGACTGGGCCAATTTTATTCGATTCTTCGACATCTGCGATTGCCGCTCCCGTCGACTTGACAATAGACGCTGTAACTTCCAACATTGTTTGCGAAAGATCGGTGTATTCTTCGCCGTTGCCGGGCACAACAAACTCGATGGGCGAATCATCAGTCAGTGTGGAGATTGGTTTGTACTGAATCCATTTGCCGCTCCCGATACTGGTCTGCGTCGGTGGTAGGGAGAATAAGTCCAATTCCGTCTTGACGCATTCACACGACTTTTGATGTAGAAACGACATTGCTAGCGTGTGTGTGTGTGTTAATTGAATATATCGCGTATAGACGTTCTCCTCACTGCTTTCCTCGTCTTCCTCGTCTTCTTCTTCTTCTTTCTAACTGTCCTTCTCTTCTTGCCCTTCTTGGATGACGACGACGACGACCTTCCTCGAAGGAGTTTCGCCAAACACTGAGGTGTGACACGACGGCCGCCGGACATGGCGCGCTTCGCGTACCTCTTACGCGAGAGTATCGCGTTAGTCTTTCGCGCAGGAGTAGCGCGCCGGTGTTTCGCGGTATTCTTTCGCGTTACGCGACGGTGTTTCGCGCGAGAGCCGCCGCCGCCACTTAGCACACGTTGAAGTTTGCCGTCCGCCCGGCGTTTTAGCGAGTCGGTAAACTGGCTGAAATGATCTCTAGCGGCTTCTTTGGGGTCCCGCTGGTGCATGGCCATGTCGCCCAAGAATCCAACACCGGATTTCAACGCCTCTTTGGCCACAGCAGAGGCTCCCGACTTGAGTAGCGGTGTGATGGTGCGGAACATACCGCCTAGGAAACTTCCAATTCCATGTCCTCGCTGGTAGGGTGCACCGCGAAATACACTTTCGATACTGCCTCCGGTCTGCTGCAATTGTTGGCGGCGATAGTACGCCAAGTAGGGATCGTTTGTATTCATCATTGCTGAGCTCCTCTTTTGAAATGAAGCTTCACGTACGACGTCCCAAAGAGGAATGACGCTTTTTTACTAGCGTGATCCCTTAGGTCAATATCGATCGTTTCAAATGTTCCTTTCATAACTGGCGCATAATGAGGACTGATGAAATGCACAGTCTTATGCGCGCCGTGTGTGTAGTTCTCTCTGTCAATGTTGACAATTTTCAAAAGCGGCGCTGTAGTGTTACCAATCAGCTGCGGTTCAATCAGATCACAATACACGTACAAGTGTGTCGGCAGTCCCATAGTCAGATTAGGCGGCCATATCGCTGTGAGGCCATTTGACAAAACGTTCTCGTACGGATCGAAACCCAACTGGAGAGACAGCGCTTCGGTGAAATGTACTTTGCTTATACCGTCCACCATTGTCGTGATCTTGACTCTGTCCTGCTCTTTGTCATACTCAAAGTACAAGTACTGGGTGACATCCTTCGCTTTATTGATCATTTTCAATAAATCGGTTATGTTCTTGTAATAGCCGGGATTCATCTTTAGCATAATGTGCTCGACACTGAGTGTGACGGGAATACTTGGCAGCACGAGTTTATAGTCGAGCCAAATACACGATTCCTCGTCCACAGTCATAAAGGAACATGGATAATGCGCTTCGACCAAAGCCATCTCCCACTCGCCATCGCCTTCTAATCGAATTTGTCTCGGCAGATGTGTAGTGTACTTGGACACTGTGTTTTTTGGAAAATAATCCTTTGAGCTGTTGCTGGGCAATGTCAAATAGAACTGGTTGCTATTAGGCATTTTGCAAATCTTGCGCTCTTACCCAAGAATTGAACTCGTCTCCGTAACCTTCCCACTTGACGAAATAACGCTTACTGCGACCGCGACCCTTAGCGTCTAATATTTCAGCAATCTTGAACAGATGGTCGTTGTATATTGTCACTTTTTGTAATTCGCATTCGTAAAACTGACCAGTCACTTGTTCACCTTTGAGATCCGACAAAGTGTACATTGGTAGAGGCATCAATGTGTTTACACGACGCACCACAAACACTTCTTTACTCCAATTAGTCTCGTAACCTTTTGCGAATGTGCCCTTCTCCTTAGATATGCGCACTGTGGTGCCAACTTTCAGTTTTGCCTTAACACGACGCGGTATCTTACCGAACATGCGACGCCATACCTGATGCAATATTCGCTTATTGTCGACAGTCACATCGACTGGTCGTATTCTATTGCCTAGACTCCTGTGAGCGCTGTTGTTGTATGCACTAACCAGTTTGTCCAACACATCTACATAACGATATGTGTTTTTGTAAGTCAAATATCGCCACATGCGTGTTTTCAAAGTGCGATTCACGCGTTCCACTACGGCCGCTTTAACATCTGGGTTTTGTGTAGTGACATAGATGATTCCGTATTGTTTGAATAATTTTTTCGTCTTGGCACCGGTGAATTCAGTACCTTTGTCGGTTTGTAAACAGCGAGGTGTGTCGGTCGCTTCGGCAAATATCTCCTCGAAAGCGTTGGCCACTTCAGCCCCTTCTTTCCGCCTCAACGTTCGCACATACAGGTGTTTGCTAAACACGTCTATTACAGTCAGTAGGTAGTTGACGCCGTCGTTGTGTTTACTAAGACCACGCATATCGTTCAAGTCCGCTTGCCACAATTCAAATGGACCATACACTATGTAAGGATTGCGCGGGAAACGCTTGCGTGCCGGTTTGTGCAATGTGTAAGTGTCCTGTGTTTGTAACCATTCAATCACTTTGCGTTTTGAAACTGGTTTTGCAGCTCGCGCTAATGGAGCTACACCGCCATACGACGAAGGTTCGATGGGATTGTAATACAAACGCTCCATAATACTGAAAACCTATCCTGTGTACGTTTCCCACTTGTCCAAATTTGACAACGGCTTGTTTCTATTTGAAAAATCAAACTGCTCTGTCGCTCGTGCCGGTGTAGATGTTACACGTTTTCCTCTTGCCGATCGAAGCCGATTTACTAGCGGTGTTCTCAGTATTGATTCAGTTGATGTGTCCACGTCATCGTCTGACCCTTCTCCTCCTGTGAATGATGATCGATATTCGGCATTTATTTCCTTAAGCGCTCTTAGATTATTCATGTAGTCCTTTGGCACGTTCATCGCTTTCAATGCGTTGAGCACTTCCCGCCATCCTGGCGGTGTAATCACGCATACGCACCTTTACTATGCAATTTAAGATATCCACTAGATTTGAGTCTGGGATTTTTACACCGTTGATGTACACTGAATAGCCACTGTCCCAACTGATTAAGCTGCCATCACGTTTCATGAAACGTAAAAGATTGCGGGCATCAGATCTGTAAGTTTTGGAAAACGTTTCCACAATCTCTTCCACTGGACCGCCTTCCGCAGCGGGGTGCGATCGTCGTCTATGTTCATTCCCACCCGACTCCACGATTGGTATGCTAATCGGTTGACGTCTATTCTCTGCAATATGCAAGAAGCGATGTAACGCTTGTTTGTACAATTTCCACTTTTCACTATCGTCCATGCGTTTGTTATTCAATATTTGTTGCATCTCCGCGTCGAGGCTGTTTTCACTGGATAGATTAGTCGGTCTGTTATCCGTAGCATTTGATTGCAGTCGATCAATCAACTCTTGTGGCACAACTACCATCTTCTTTGCATGTTCCATTTTTTTTTTTTTTTCACTAATGACTAGCTACTTTTCTAAAGTGTAACTTCACGCACGACGTTCCAAAGTGGAATGGCAAATGATTACCAATGTTATCTCTTAAGTCAATTTCCACACTGTCAAAAGATCTATTCATAACAGGCACATAGTGCGGATCGATGAATGATGTTGATTTATGCAAACCGTATACATAAGTAGACGTGGATATATTGACAATTTTCAATAACGGTGCGACTGTATCGCCGACCATCTGCGGCTCGACTAAATCACAATACACGTACATGTGTGACGGTAAGCCAAGACGAATGTTGGGCGAACGGATGCTTTTGTTAACTGCATCACCTTCCAGCGTCAATTCATTCGGATCGAACCCCAATTGAAGCGCTAACGTTGGACTTAATGTAATTTTTACAACATCAGTTCCCATCGATACTTCAATGAATTTGTTGTATGAGTTTTCAACGGTGAACTTTACACCAAAAGTAATCGCTAGTTCTTGCGAATTGATATGATCACACAATTCTTGAATATTTGCGTAATCACCAGTCTTCAATTTAATTCTGTGGCTTTGTTTTGGAGTAGCCGACACTACTGGCGTTACATCGGCAGTGCTGTCCATAACCCGCGCCAACGCTTCTATGTTCACTTTTGCTTCCTCTTGCGGTTGTATGCAAATGTCAATTGTTTCGTCATTACCGACTGATAGAAATGTCATTGGATAGTGCGCTTCCACAAGTGCAATTTCCCAGTCGCCAGCGTCCAGTTGAATAGCTCTCGGCAAATGTGTTATGTAATTTGCAACTGTATTTTTCGGATAATACTGCATCGAACTGTTGCTGGGCAGCGT
This sequence comes from Allygus modestus, assembly GCA_963675035.1. Classification (NCBI taxonomy): domain Eukaryota; kingdom Metazoa; phylum Arthropoda; class Insecta; order Hemiptera; family Cicadellidae; genus Allygus; species Allygus modestus. The sequence continues at coordinate 315,688,868 of OY776112.1, forward strand.
CAAATAGAACTGATTGTTGATGCCAGTCATTTTTATCTACTCAATGCTGCTTGTAGTACTGCGCTCAAAAGTAATGGTATAAAGATTCCACCGCCTTTTTGTATGAGATACTTTCGTTTCTTTGACCAGCCTTCGCCGCGTTTCACCAATCGACGTAGCGTCGCCTTGTGTTTGCTTAACTGACTTTTACTCTTCTTCGCCAGAGGAACGTTACCGCGCAACACGTTGTATGCGCACTCACACACTGAGCGAATGCGGCTCTTGTCACACACCTTTAACAGTGCCTTCCGCTCCTTGGGTGTTGCGTGTATGAAAGCCGTAAGCAGAGCTGCGTCCTTCCGCAAGCACGACATGATTACTACTGATGGCGAAATTACCTTTTCTTCGGCAAGTACACATAGTTGGTAGAATCTTCTGGAAATATGCAACTTCGTATTCGCATATTCTCGTCTGTTGATTGTTTCAAGTCTATCAGTAGGTAGCCGTGTGGATTCCTCGTAGCGTCAGCGTACGCCTCCTCGATGAATTTCGGGCTGTCTGGATATATTTGTCTGGCCAAGTACCTAATCTGAACTCTATCTCTAGGATTCTTAAAACACACAATGTAATGCGCATTCAATGAGATGTCCCTCTGCCCGCGTCCTTGATGAAACAAATTTTGTGTAATGAAAAACACACTAATGTTGCGATGATGGCAACCTTTTGTGAAAAGATCCACCACACGGTTGTCGGCCTCACGCATCATATCGTCTATAATCACAAGTATCGGCTCGTTACCAGAAAAATCCTCCAAGTTTGGTAGACCTTCTATGTGGTTAATGGTGACATTTTTCGGGTCACCACCACCACCACCACCACCACTACCATAATGCCAGTTTATACTGGTAAATGGTGTGTCACACATTTCTGTAATGTGCTTTATAAACTTTGACACAAACTGTGACTTGCCACAACCCGAAGGTCCCGCCACAATGGCTGAGAACGGATGTTTCCACATCAAGCCCATGATTACTACTGAGCTAAACACCTCACAGTTACCATACTCACACTCTTAAACTTACTACTAAAGGACATTTTTGGGGTTAAGTGAAATAAATAACACAGTGGTTATGTTCTGAACGTGACTATAAGTATTGACTACGAAAACTAATTTACAAAGGTATTAACGTAATCTTCAAGTCTTGCTTTACATAAACTCCAACGGTGTGAATCTGCTATTGGAACCCCTCGGGCTGCGCTTCACCAAGCGAAGGCGTTCTCCAAATCCGCCGTTGTAGCGCTCGATGTCGGCGTTGCTCAGGGCCTCGTTGAAGCGCCTAGGCAGGTAGACTCGCAGAAAGAAGTCGTCCCCGACCTGCCCCTCCAGGATCACGATGATCGTCTCGCCAAAGGGTGTGGTGGCTCGCTCCATCGCAGTGATGAGATAGCCACATTCCTCTCGGAGATCGGCTATCCTGGTGTAGAGCGGAGAATCGGACTTGCAGTTGTTGAGGGTAGCTCTCAGGTCCGCGGTTGTTGCAGTGCCGTTCACGCTCGGAAACTCTAGCTTGAAAGTGCTGCTGCTGTTCGACATCTCTAGTAGTAGTTGGAGTAGGTCTATGTGAGGTGGTGGTCTGGTGGCGAATGATGCTCAATCGGGCGGGGCTCCGCCTTATAAACCCTCGCCGCCATTTTCTTCTAAGTGGGGGGTCCGAAGGGTCGGGCGCAGGTGTTCACACAAAAGACCGACGCGTCGAGACCGGTCTGGGATGCAGCTGCTCTAATTGAATGCTTGCGCCACTCGTTGTTTCTTCCTCACAGCTCGCTTCTTCGACGTTGGCTGCGAAACTGCACTGCGTTGTGTAACAGTTTGAGTTAAGCCTGTAATTTTCGGTACTCCTGTTGATTTATCGATCCACATGTTTTCCACTTTATCAACTACTTGTTTAACACTTTGGTGCATTTCACCATCTTTGTCCAAAAATAAACCACACATGAACACCATATCTGTACCATCGTACATTTCCATTTTCAATAAAATTTGTCCTTTGTTTCCCGGGTTTTGAACAGCAAAAGTATTCCCATCGTCCATCCATGACACTATGGGACAATCATCTGTTGGTTTCGGCACCCATCCTAGTTTCTTGGTTTCCACTTCGATGGGAGTTGCCCTCCTTCGTCTCTTGCAGGCAGTGGTCGGTTTTACAAATGACGTCTGAGGTGATGCCAATGTCTGATCACTAGCATTATTGTTCATAACCTCAATCTCCTGAATAAACGATTTGATATAGTCGTCCGCAGAAGCGTAAGCGTCCATGTTCACGTCCTTACCGTTTGACTTCAACCGTACTACTGACTGGCGGTGCGTATGCTCACCCTTGAAGTAAACTGTACGCACTCGCTGTCATACAATATTTCTGTTTGGCGATCGCTTTTATTCACCCGCTGAAGTCAACTGTTACGTTACGGTGACGATCGATCTCGATGACGTTGTCCAGTTCGGCGTACACTATACAGTTGACGGTCTCGGGCAACGCTTTGGAGAATCCAATTTCGATACGTAGATTACCGTTGCGCAGGAGATTCCAGTGACTCGACTCAGCCGCGGACATGTCCGGTGTCAAGTCGAACGCCATAAGACAATTACCGTACGGATAGTCACCTCTCTTGATCTCATTACCTGCGTCGGAGAACTGGATTCCGGTGCCGGTGACCAATGTGTAATAAGAGAGTATATATGTCTCACTATTCAATGTGTAAACGGGCTGTAACGGTTTGGCCGGTACTTGTTCACCGTCCACGTACAATGCGAGATAATTCATATCGTAGTGTTGAAAGTTGTAAGGATTCTTCTTGAAATCTCCGTTGAACGCAAGATTACTGACCAGTCCAATTATCACACGTTTCGGTAACTGGCCGAGAAATGCACTGTCTAAAGCCTTACTCATTATGCCGGAGGGTAGTGTGAACGATTTCACTTCTACACGCGTGATCGGATACTTGGCCGTGCCGGTCTCGAGAGTTTTGCTGTGCGCCAACAATACGCTCGGATTGATCTTACATCGACGTACGAAAAGACTAATCTCTTTAATTGTCACCTTGTAGGTAGTTAGCGTTTTGGACATTATACAAAACGAGTTTCTGGATCTGTTAAGTTGCAATCGCATCTCGACACCGATCAACATGAATTTGTTCTGATTGCACAGATCTATGTGCAATCGACCGACCATATCGCAAACATCGCTTTCTTTCGTGTGATCGCGACGCTTTTTCAATCCCTCATTCAATTCGTCGCAATCGTCCATTTGTCCGGCCGAATCTTCAAAAAACAGCTCGCTAGTCAGGTGCGAATTCTTCGCACTACATCCGTAGTTCAATAGGTTTTCCAAGTATGCACGGTAAGCGTACGTGTTAGTTTGCGGGGACACCAGTTTATGATTGAGATAGAGATCCACTTGACTGAATATCGAGTGGAGCCAATTGTTCACTGGGCCCACCTCTTTAGCAGGTTGCCCACCGTCCGCTTTAGTGTCGTCCTGTTTCACAATAGCGGCTTTCACGTGTAATAACGTTTGTGTCAGGTCCGTGTAATCGTCACCGTGACCGGGTATTACAAACTCTATTGGCGAATCGTCCGTTAGCGATGAGACCGGTTTGTATTGAACCCATTTACCGCTCTCGATACTGGTCTGCGTAGGCGGTATCGAAAACAAGTCCAGTTCAGTCTTCACACATTCACACGATTTCTGATGAATAAACGACATTGTTATCGAATTAAATGAAAATATCCCTTGTTCTCCTGCGTCGTTTCGTTACAGTTCTACGACGTTTGTCTAACGATGTTATCCTTCTGTTGGTCCTTATCCTCTTTGTAATGGCTCTTCCTTTAAACTTTCCACCTACTTGCCCTCTTTATAGTTCTCCTTTGTCTTTGCATACGTCCGGTAGACGTCCGTCTTCGAAGAAGTCTATCGAGAGACTGTGGCGTGTCGCGACCCGCTTCTTATAACCACCACCGCTCAGTACGCGCTCCAATTTCTCGTCCGCCTGGTGTTCTGTTTAATTAATTACTAGGGGGGAGATTTTCGCTCCCCCATACTTCAGGAATTGTTGAAGACTAGAACAAGAATGAGAGCAGGGGTGTTTACCAACTGGTGATTTATTGCTCGGAGTTCGACGCGGGTGGTCTATAATTATGGGTTCCTAGAAGGGTCGGGTGCAGCTGCTTCCCAGACAGGCCTCGGGGAATTTCCGCTCGTTAAAAGCTTTCAGGGTGCTGGGTCCTTTGTCGACGTTTGCCGCCTCGGCAATAAATCACATTCACTGTCAGGGGTAAAAGCACCCCTCCTCTAATGTAATTCGATACGGGCGGACTATAATGGGTTCCTGGAAGGGTCGGGCGCAGCTGCATCCCAGACCGGTCTCGACTCGCCGGGTTTTTTGTTTGAACACCTGCGATCAACAGCCCACCACGCACGGCACGGCCCTAGCAGCAAAGTTTAGTTTAGTCTTGAGTTTCGAAGCGTCAACAGCTACGAAGAGATCATGGCCAACATCGAGTGGGAATGTGACATCACAGACGTCGAGTTGGTGGATGTATGTGTTGCGGCGGAAACGTCGATGAATAGCAATAATAAGAAGAGGCCGTTTGACGATGAAGATGATTACTTTGAAGGTGATGAATTCTACAACCGAAAAGACGACGATGATTGCACCTTGAAGCATTTCCATAAGAAGAGGCTATGGCGCAATGACAAAAAGTTCAAGCACGTTCATGAGCCAAAAATGTATTCAACTATCCAAGATCTTAACGACGCTCTGTACTCCAAACAACGGGGAATCAACAGCATGTGGAACCATTGCCCGCTGGACGACTTGGAATGGGAATATTGGCAGCGGGACATGGACTACAAGATGAATTTCTACCCTATTGAAGAGGAGCACATCTACACCATTGAACATGAGCAGAAGTACATGATGCTTGTCGAAATGTGGTGGAATCGTCGAACGGATGAACTCCACCCAGATGAAATAACAAAGTTTTTCATAAATAAAAAATAAATGTTTCCCAACACCTTAGCCTCCACCTGATCCCACCATCATAATCGGTCTTTTTCAAGGCCACAAAAGCTTTTCATGTTAGGGATTAGAAGGAAATCTTGGAGGAGATTTTCTTCTAAGTGTTGGTGCGGGCCTCTAGACAAAAGTGTCACAGACGAGGCCTCGGGGGGGGGGGGGGCAAAAGTGTCACAGACGAGACCTCGGGGGGGGGGGCTCCTCCTGATTGATGTACCGGGGGGGGGGCTCCTGAAACGAAAAAAAAAAATTTGCATATTAATTAGGGTAATTAAAAAATTTGCATATTAATTAGGGTAATTAAAAAAAAAATTGCATACTAATTAGGGGGGGGGCGCTCCTCCTGGCTCCTCCTGAGCCAGAACACTCCATTTATCCCTACTCTGTATTGCCAAAGTCATGTTTGAGATTGTTGTGCAAACAATTTTGCTCATATTAAAGTATGGGATAAACAAAAAATATAGCAGACCAGTTACAATTATAAGTAATCTTACACATATTGTACAGTACGCTAACGCAAAAAGTGATGATGAGGAGGAAAAATTTAGTAATACTAAAGTATTGTTTTGATCTATAATAAATATAAATGATTAATTTATGAAAGCTCTCGATGATAACCGGAATCGAGAATCTATTTAGTGGTTTCTGAGATGAAGACGAATCACTGGAACTGTGGCAGTCTTCTGAGAGCTTCTTAGAATTGTGTCGTTTGCTTCTTGAAACTAAAACAGGATCAATCTAATTTAAAATCTGTACTAATTTGAGGAAAAATACGATTTTATTGGAATCTAGCAGCTTGTAACGCAGTTTTTTACTAAAAACACTAATTACAATTTTGAAGAATATAAAATCAAAGCGAATATCCAAAGAAATTAAAGCAATTAAAATTGTATCCAAATTTTCCTTAATTTTTCAAACTTTTTGTTACGTAAAAATCTTGAGTTTTAAGATTTTAACAATATATAAGAAAAAACTTGAAACCAATTAGAAAACGTGCAACCAGGTCAACTTTAAAATTACTCAAATAATAACTAAGCTTCTATAACAATTATAGATTAAATTAAAAACATATTTTATGGTGTTTAAGTTAAGACTACCTAATTATTATTGTGATTATTGAAATTGAAACAGACATTTAGTTTTACGTGAAACTGTATGTGTGTATGTGCATGTGCGTGTCCTGTGTGATCGCCGGTGTATGTTCAACAAGTCTCTGTTATTAAAATATGTTTTAATCAAGCAGAGCGGTATTGATAAAAATAAATAAATTTCCCTTGCTCTCATTGATTGCATGGGGTTATTTACATTATAATTTAATATTGTTGCTCTAGCTGTTCTCCATTTTAGGTTATATTTCATTACTCTAACTAGTCTTTGTCTTTATTTTATTTCATGTTTTCCTTACTTATCACCCCGTTGCATTGCTAAAGCTCTTGAAATAAAATAAAACTCTCATTACCCGCCAACAGTATTTTGCCCATGAATGGGGAATTTTTATAGTTTATTTATGATATTAGTTTTTTTAGGAATAAGTGAGGTTTTCATTTGATTTTGGGTAGTTGTTTTCCAGACTTTGAATGATTTCTTAAACAAATTATGAATATTTTAAATTTATTCCTCATTAAAATACATTACATTACAATTGCTCTTTCCGATAGTTACAAAATGAGACGGTTTACTTTGCGAAAATGAAGCAATAAGTTTACTTTATAATTATATAAAAAAAGAATCTGATAAAAATCAAGCGATAAATTGAAATAATTAAAAAAAATTAAGTTACCATTTAAATTTGGTTCTTTTATAAGTTTTTACGTACAGGTATAAAAGACCTACTTGACAATGAAAATTTTGATAGTTATTCTTATTTTAAAATTTAAATGACAACAAACTGCGTTTGATAAATGTCTATAATCCATTTTATTGCCAAATGTATTTACCGGTTTATTCAAAGTTCAGGTTTCTTGTAACATAAGGTCACAAAAACTATGGATCGAATATAATACATTTAAAAACGTGACATTTTAGACCTTAAAGGGATTTCTTGTTGTATTACCAACGAGAGTTACATTTAAATTATAAAATACAGATATAAATAAAAATAAATTTATCGCATCAGTGTGTACAACAACCTGTAAGAAAATTGTTAATCGTCTTATCAGCCTAATACATCGACTCTTATAATGATTGTAAAGTATTCAAAAGATGGTAACCCCCAAAACTATGAAAATTAGCACTTCAAAAGAGGAAGAGTTTGCTTTTATAATTGACAAAGGGTCGGAATCGTCACTGAAACTCCCCGCAGCCCTAACTTAGCCCATGGCTTAAAAATGCCATCATATTCAAAGTTATAGATTATCAATAACCTGTGAAAATATTAATGCACTTCATAAAAATTAGCGGATAAAATTGATAAACAGATATTTATTACACATTTAAATAAAAAGTAAACTCCTTAAATTCTGAGCCACCAAATTATGTATTTACAAGTATAAGAAAACCCTTTTGTTACTTTTAAATTTTTCCCCCATTAAATCAACTGAAAATTTTTTCTAAACATACAAACTATTATTTTTATAGTTCTTTTATTTTCTACGTGTAATTAATCATGCTTATACTAAACATGTTGGTGCTCCCATATTTTAGGCCCGCAAGCCTACAAAGTGACGAAGACTAAAACACAGTTTGGATGCAATTGGTAGCAGTAAACAAAATCGGATCATACTCTGCTTACTAAAACCACCCAGTGGTATTGGTTTGGTAATGTTAATCAAGACACCTTTATCGCTTTACAATTTTAGAATAATTAGGTTGCAGAACTAAACAATGCATAGATCGTGATTGTCTGTGGTTGCAGTTCGAAAGTTTTCCAACTAGAGTATCTCAGTGTGAAAAGAGAGTATGTCTGCGAGTATTCCACTGCGATGCGTTACCTTAGTAGTGATCCTACGAAGTCTGGGCTAAACCACCACCGAGAGCCAAGCGGCTAGCGTCGGCGTCGGCGTCGGCGTCGGCGTCGCAGCACGCTTCATTTGGTGCACATGACCCGGCTCTTCAAAGAATCAGGGAACTAGACTGTACCAGCTTAAAAATACTAAATTAACTATATTTTTATCATGATAAAGTGCATAATATTCATACGAAAAATTGTTTTTGAACATACTCCGTTGGAGAAGTGTAAAGAAATAATTTTGTACAAACTCTTTATTATGTTATACGCATTATAATATATTAGGTTTTATGTTATTTCACAAGAGTGTTTTTGTCGGTACACCATATTTTCCTTCATACATCATATAAACTAACAATTTGGCCATAATTTTGAAAACTACCTCAACCGTTAAATGTTGAAAATAAAGAAACTATTCACAATTTAAAATATGATAATTTAGTAATTATCACTTATATGTCAGTGAACTGGTGGCGCCATCTTACCAGTATTTCCACTCAGCGTTAAAAAATATCCCACGAGCTGATACAAAAAACCCCACTTTATCCCACACTTCACCTTATAATATCCCTCTAAATATCCCACACTTTCCCACTGATTTTTAAAACAGTGCAACACAGTAACACAGTTAATGTTAAATATTTTATGATAGAAGGAGCTTATTTAGGTCTACTAATTACCTATATTTTACATTTTAATACCTCAAAGGATTTTGAGTAATGCAATATAAATGATACGGTTTGTCATAAGGCTGGCAAGTGAACTAAGTTAAATAATTTAGTTCCGTGAGAGGTATTAATATGTGTTATGGTAGTGTAGTACTAAAGAGTACGACATAGGTAATAATATTAGCAAATATTTTCCTTGTTAATTCCAACATGGCCAGTCCAGCGACATTCATTGGTGTGATTTAGTGTTCGTTCTTAGCTCTGTGACGTTATAAAATAATAATAGGTGCAATAAAAAAGGTAAAATAATAACAATGTGGGAAATTGGAAACCCCGCAACTGCCAGTACGACGAGAAAATCCACTAGATTATAAGTGGTACTGCTAAGGTGGTCTGGTCGTAAGCACTGATGTTATATCTGGAGTCACCACTCCGTGGTGAAAAAGCGTGCAGCTGTGTTTATAGTCGTTATGTTTGCCAATGTGTTTTTGATATATTGGTGATGGTATAGTTATTTGATTTCCTATTGGTTGAAATATTGACATCGTCCACCCAATGCATTCTGATTGGTCCAGTTAACGTCAAAGTGACAACACAATAGAGCAAAATGTCTGTGTTGACGGCACGTTTTTGGAAAATATTTAGTCAGAGAGTATTGACTCCAGATATTACATATATAGCTCAGTGGTCGTAAGCAAACTAGCAGACGTAATGCCAATTTCCAAAATATCCCACTTTATCCCACAATCCCATTTTATCCCACAAGCAGTCAAAATATCCCATATATGGGATAAAAATCCCTCAAGTGGAAACACTGCACCTCACAGCGACAAGTTCAACCACCTCAAAACAGGTGTTTCAACGCGCAAGCTGCACGGGCGATTACACTGTAAGGAGATGACTTGATCGCCAGATAGTAAGCAAAGGGTGAAGGGATAGTTACCCCTCCATAGACAAAGGAACCCAAGGATCATAGAGCTTTCAGACCAAGTGTGCTGAGTCGATCTATTTAAGGTTTTCTACTTAACCGGAAGAGACCTCGTAAAAACAGCTGGAAGGTCATGTGATCACCAATCCAATCTGCAGTGTTGCTGGAAACACAATATTTATCGTACGAGTACAATATTTTCCTCATCAGTGTAATTAGAATTAACATTGTTTAACTGCTTACATTCTATGATAAGCTGTTATTTTATTAAACTAATATATTGTTTTGATTTATTTGTATTATTAGACTAATCGATTAAGGGTTTAAATTTTCTTTCTGCATGTCCAGTGACAATTTAAAAATAGCTGTACCATTATTACATCCTTAAGGTTGGCAAAACTTTATGGTATGTTGTTGATTTATGAATCAGCTGGATGCCCTCGTAAGACATCTTTGTTGCGAACATTACTCTTATGTAAGTAAGCACACCTGGTCTGAAAGTTCTACGAAGCTTAAAAGGAACCAAGGAATTATTAATACAATTTAATGGTGTTTACGATCAGTTGTGATAAAATATTGCAATGAAAACTTATCAACCCACTTGTCCATTGGCATAAGAAAGGGTAACTTCCCACTCACCCTTTTGTTATATACTAGCTAGGCACCATGGCATCTCCATACAGTGGCATCACTGAAACTAATATCTAATGATCTGCGTTTTCTTTATTAGTGAATTTCCTATGGAAAGTGAACTATTAGTATGACCCGCACGGTGAAACTTAAGCCCGGGACCACCATAGAAGTTCCTAACGTGACCTCCTGAACACGTTTTGGGGGGTCGTTCAAAATTTCACTCTAGGGGGTTGTATCACTCTAGCGGTCGCATTTTTGTCCGATTTACTTAAAATTTGGTAGGGATGTTCCTTTCTATAATCAGTTGGACAAGTTTGTTGGGCAAAACAATCGGAAAACTCTAAACTCCTTTTTTGGGGATTAATCTTTCAAATTTCGAGTTTTTGGACCCAAAAAGGGTCAGAAAAGCCCTGGATGTAAAATTAATGCATGCTAAAAGATGGGAATTAGTGTGACAAAACTTTTAAGCCCTCTCTCGTCATTCTAGCATAAATATTTACCGAGTTATTAGCGAAAGTGTGTATCGACTAAACACAGTACGTTGTCTTATGGGGTTTTTACATTATAAAAGCCTATTATTCATTTGTTGGTGTACTTTTATCATCCCCAACAACCTCACGCCTACTTTGAAGCCTGACTGGATCTTCTCCTATCCCTATAATGCGCAACATTGTATTCCCAGCATTGCAGGTAAATAGAACCAGGAGCATCAGAACAGCCAAAAAATCAATATTTTCAGATTTGAATAAAAACTGGAATAAATGTATGTTTTTATCTGATTTTGAGTTTTTATAGTTTTTTATGTGGAAATTCACTTCCCTCACGTCAGCGTGCTGCGTGCGAACTCGTTGTACTTTTGTATGATCAGTTAACAAATGTTTGTCTCTCAAGAGGATCCAAATATACTTGCGGTCTTTGTTGTACCATTCAACCTAATCATGTAAAAAAAAAACATGATGTGTGGGTCAAGATACTATACATAAAAAAATCAAATATTTTAAATTTAGACTTTTCAAATTTAGAAAAAAAGATAATATCAATTAAAATTCCTTGGATTTTGCTTTTTAAAGGAATGGAAAAATATTTCTTGTTGTTTAAATTCCATAATTAAAATGTAGTAACATGTTAGCCTCGCACCGTTAGTTAATATTTCTTGTATACGGTTGTTTGTCACGGTGATTGCTGTGGAAAATTAAGGCGTCTTTCCAACGCTGGGATAAATATATAATGTAGTTTATATACGATAGCTTAAAAATATATAGTTTAACGTCTACGGTCAATATTGAAGTTTATAATTAATATATGATATTTTTTACTACTATAACAGTCAGGATAAACCCTTTTTGCAACAAAATTAGATACAATTATTTTGATTCAATCTAATAAAAAATACATTAGAATTCATTATACGTCCGGCCTTTCATTAAATACCGACTCTAATATACGTATTGTTCATAAAATACGATAAATTGTTAGTAGAATTAATATTTGTAAATCGTTAATACTTCGCAGCAATTCTGAACATCATCTGGCTGGTGAGTAGCTTCGAGTACTAATCTTTCTGTAGTTGGCGAGTAAATTTGAACTTTGCTCCTAATCAATTTATGTGCGGTGAAATCCTTTTGCGAATATGTAGTTGCATTAGTAAGATAGGATGGAGGTGGTTTGTGGTGGTTGTGGAAGGGGGTGGGGGGGGGGGGTGGGAATATCAATGCAGTGTACCAATGCAGTGGCAGAGTCAACCATTACCACAAACAATAACATGATCAGTTTTGGTTGAGAATGCAAATCACCCGTACCCAACCGAGTCAGGACACTACTCAACTTATAGTGTTGGGGTCGGTGGTGAAAATACAACTATGATTAATGGACTCTAAATGCATCATTTGTTATATTCAAAACAAACTTAAGATTGTAAATAAGTTAGATTGAATTTGATTGTATACATGTTTACGCGTTTTTATAGATTATTATTGCTAGCGACAATATCCCTGCGTGTTTTCAAATATTTTGACTTGATCTACCGCCCTGACTAATTAAGTTCTATCAGTATTTTTTTATTTCGGGAGTTAAAACTATTGACTATTTTATGACTATTACGTAATATAACATGTGGATTTACACTATCTATAACAACAAAAGATGCAATTGGAAAGGTAACGCACACTCATCAATCTTTTCCATAAGCTACATCTAGAAGTGTTTCACCAATTCAATTTCGCAAATAAGACCTTTATTTTTTGAAAAGCTTAATAATAACCGACACACGTAGTTACTCATAAAACATAATAGTTTTACTGACTTTGTTTGGCGTGAACTCGTCTTCTCCTGACCAAGTCAGGATAGTTATAAGTACCTTGGGGCCAAGCTTTGCTCTGAGAAGGTTTTTAAGTTTGTTTAAATGACTTTGAGTATGATTTCCTCACTTAGGCCTAGCCCTACTTAGGATTAGCAGATTTTCATAGCTTATTGCCTCTTTTCTGCATGTTCCAGTTGAAATTTATAACTCAACGTCCCTTTGATTCATTTTGGATATGACCACTCTACATAAATAATCTTGACTCAATGGTTTTAGTCACTAATCTCAAGGGATACCACATGTTAACACTTACTTAACAGTTCATTGATTGATTATAAACATAGTTTATGATTCTTTTAATCTTATTTTAAAATCCTCTAGACCAATGTTAATTTTTTAACGTTTGAAATTCGTTTTTTTACATAATTAGATTTTTCCTAGGGTTGAGACCTGTCTAGAACTTATTTTAACCCACAAATGAGTTAATTAAAACTTTTGACGGAAATCGTTCCATCGTCATCAATCAAGCAAGAAAACGACCCTTACTCATATTACAGTTAAATCAGCTATAAAACTATTTTGTGAACTCAATTTTCATAAAAGATTTAAAAATATCTAAAATAAGATTTTTTCACACACAAACTATTGACGTATAAAATTACACTCTTAAATGAAGCTATGCATTGTGGAGTGAATAAGGCACTTTGATGTACAACATATAAAATAATGGTAATATGAATTATAGAAGTTATGTTGTGAATCATTCAATAAATTTCAGAACGGTGTAAGAGGGCTCAAATGAAAACGAGTTCGCACGCAGCACGCTGACGTGAGGGAAGTGAATTTCCACTTTAAAACTTTTAAAACTCAAAATCAGCGTAAAAATATACATTTATTCCAATTTTTATTAAAATCTGAAAACAGTGATTTTTTGGCTGTTCTGATGCTCCTGGTTTCATTTACCTGCAAAGCTGGGAATACAATTTTGCGCATTATAATGTTAGGAGAAGGTCCAGACAGGCTTGAAAGTAGGCGTGAGGTTTCTGGGGATGATAAAAGTACTCTAATAAAGGAATAACAGGCTTTTCTAGTGTAAAACCCCCATAAGACAACGTACTGTGTTTAGTCGAAACACATTTTCTTTAATAACTCGGTAAATATTTATGCTAGAATGACGAGAGAGGGCTTAAAACTTTCGCCTCACTAATTCCCATCTTTTTACATGAATTAATTTTACATACGGGGCTTTTCTGACCCTTTTTGGGCCCAAAAACTCGAAATTTGAAAGATTAATTCCCAAAAAAGGGGTTTAGAGTTTTCCGATTGTTTTGCCCAACGAACTTGTCCAACTGATTACAGAAAGGAACGTCCCTACCAAATTTGAAGTAAATTGGACAAAAAATGCGACCGCTAGAGTGCAAACACACACATATATATATATATATATATATATATATGTCTATATATATATATATACATATATATATATATATATATATATATAAAATTTTGAACGACCCCCCAAAACGTGTTCAGGGGGTCACGTTAGGAACTTCTATGGTGGTCCCGGGCTTAAGTTTCACCGTGCGGGTCATGCTAATAGTTCACTTTCCAAAGGAAATTCACTAATAAAATAAATATATGACTATAGAAACGCAATAGCTCGTATAAGGATGAGGAGGAGAGAGAGTGCAGAGTATTGATCTGTGGCGTACCTATCTCTGGCCCTCGACACGCCCGCCTAGCCGGGACCGGCAAACTTGTCTCCTAACATCGTGGCCAAGCCTGACGACATCTCTGGGTCTAAGGTAACCTGCCACCGTGTCCTCAGTGTCTACAATAACAGGTCTAGGGCTGCGGAGGAGAGAGAGAGAACAGAGTATTGATCTGTGGCGTACCTATCTCTGCCCTCGACACGCCCGCCTAGCCGGGACCGGCAAACTTGCCTCCTACCACCGTGGCCAAGCCTGACGGCATCTCTGGGTCTAAGGTAACCTGCCACCGTGTCCTCAGTGTCTACAATAACACGTCTAGGGCTGCGGAGGAGAGAGAGAGTGCAAAGTATTGATCTGTGGCGTACCTATCTCTGCCCTCGACACGCCCGCCTAGCCGGGACCGGCAAACTTGTCTCCTAACATCGTGGCCAAGCCTGACGGCATCTCTGGGTCTAAGATAACCTGCCATCGAATCATAAGTGTCTGCAATAACACGTCTAGGGCTGCGGAGGAGAGAGAGATAGAGAGTGCAGAATATTGATCTTTGGCGTGCCTACCTGCGGCCCTCGACACGCCCGCTAGCCGGGACCGGCAAACTTGCCTCCTACCATCGTGGCCAAGTCTGGCAGCATCTATGGGTATAGAATGACCTGCCATAACACATGTATTTACCATCGAGGCGGTGGAAGAATATCTTGTGGGGTTCGGACAAACTTATAACGTTACTCTAAGTGCCAACCGTTGAGGCCATAACTGATAACGTCGACGGGTCTAGGATGACAAAACATCGTATCGTAAGTGTCCAAAATCGCTAAGAATTGTTGTAATCTACAAGGAAGGGGGGAAATGCTTTCTGTTGATAGAGTAAGTACCTCCTATACCTACGGGACTTATACGTTACCATTGGTCTAAAGGAATATACACGTAGAAATACGACAGCGAAGTGGCTGAGGCTCCTCTTAACAACATCGCTAACATGGGACTAAATGGACAATCACAGAAGTGAACAAAAGTTAACAGTAAAGCAAACAGAAAGGGTTTTAATGGCTCGTAACCTTCTGCTCTTTGGTTGATAATATGATTTTCATGAGCTACTCAACGATTTAGATGACATGGAAATGCATTATTTTATTCTCTCTTGTTAGTTTCCAAACTACGTACTAACGATTTAAATTAATTACCTAATGTTTGTACTTTCATTAAATATTTTGTTCACCATATTCATACCAGTTAATTGTAACACCGATAAAAAGTGTATGTGGGGAAAAAGTTGTTGATATAATTCATAATTAACACTGAGTGAGAGCGCGACAAAACATGCGCTTATACTAAACAAATATAAATACGGATTCTTTAGATCGTCTAAAATAAGTTGTCAACATTCAAATTGTATGAAGTGTGATAATAAGGTTGCTCTATTCATAATAGTGCCAAATTATTATTATTAATATTCGCTAAGCAATTACATTTAAAATCTGCAAATGTTGTTTATAAGGTAAAAACTGTTTCTACGATTTAGAGCAAATATTTTTAAATACGATGTTTATTAAATTTTATAAGGCAAATAAATATATACTTTAAATTAACCTTACGTCAGTTACTTATGTTTAAAGAGGATATAAGTAATCAAGAGATTCAACATTTAAAAAATACTACTAGCTACATAAAATTGTAGAAGTAATATAACATAGGAAAAACTAAGTGAAACTCATGAATATAATTACATAATAAAAAGGACAAACAGACTCTTAATGACTCTTAATGTTATTGAAATGATCCTCGACGGAAGTTCAAATTCTTTATTGAGATTCACGCGTTAATGCTTCCCAAACAGTTTATACAATTAATTATTTATGTTCCTTGTTTAGAACAAAAGAACAAACTGTAAAAGGTATATCATACAACCTAGATCCTTTATAAACATACTCTTAGGCTAGATTAGTGGGTTTAACCTAAATCCATTTATTTAACGAGTAATACAACTAAGACAGGTTGACTTACGTTTGTGCTTCATAACCAAAGATAACAAACTTTCATTATAACATAACGAGCAATTTATTTAGGAAATAGTTGGCGAGTGAGAATAACGCAATGCAGTCGTAGAAGTTGTCATGAAGATTTCTTTGAATTTGGGGAATTGTTAACCTAAAAACCGAATGTAATTTAATACCTTTATACAAATATCCCTAACCGTATACTGTTTATAACTCGTGAACAGAAGGTGTTTAAAGTTAAACGAGATCGCACGCAGCACGCTGACGTGAGGGATGTGAATTTCCACATAACAACTTTTAAAACTCAAAATCAGTGTAAAAACATACATTTGTCCAATTTTTATTTAAATCTGAAAACATTGATTTTTTGGCTGTTCTGATACTCCTGGTTTCATTTACTTGCAAAGCTGGGAATACAATTTTGCGCATTATAAGGTTAGGAGAAGGTCCAGACAGGCTTGAAAGTAGGCGTGAGGTTGCTGAGGATAATAAAAGTACTCTAACCAAGGAATAACAGGTTTTTCTAGTGTAAAACCCCCATAAGACAACGTACTTTGTTTAGTCGATACACATTTTCTTTAATAACTCGGTAAATATTTATGCTAGAATGACGAGAGAGGGCCTAAAACTTTCGTCTCCTTAATTCCCATCTTTTTATATGAATTAAGTTTACATCTGGGGCTTTTCTGACCCTTTTTGGGCCCAAAAACTCGAAATTTGAAAGATTAATCCCCAAAAAATGGGTTTAGAGTTTTCCGATTGTTTTGCCCAACGAACTTGTCCAACAAATTATAGAAAGGAACGTCCCTACCAAATTTGGAGCAAATCGGACAAAAAATGCGACCGCTAGAGTGCAAACACATATATATACAATTTTGAACGACCCCCCAAAACGTATTCAGGGGGTCACGTTAGGAACTTCTATGGTGGTCCCGGGCTTAAGTTTCACCGTGCGGGTCATGCTAATAGTTCACTTTCCAAAGGAAATTTTCTAATAAACAATTAAAAGGTGTGCTACGAAGATGCTGGAACAGGGTTGGGGGTTAGGATACTACAAACGCGTGGGCAAGACAGGCTGTTGTTGGTAGACGGCGCGGCGCTGGGATGTCAACATCAGGCAAGACCTTCGTTAAAGCTTATTAACATTTTTATAATTCCTGTTGTCATACTTGCTCATGTAATTACTCAAACGGAATTCAATTTTGTAAGGAAAAACCGGAATAAAAAAATGCTTACTTATGGAACGTGTTCAGCTTGTACATATTGTTATGGTGCTTATATTCCGAAACCGAAATCGGTAATCGTTACAACATTAGGGTCGATTGAACATTATGTCTATTTTAAAATTAAATGAAATCTGTAAGCCATATTCATGAATGACATCCCGGATTTAAGGGTACCAGAATAGATTACAAATTGATTTATATTCCAGTTTTTCATAACTATGCTCTTCGAACAAAATCACATTCTCGGGAATTATAATACTTGTATTTGTTTATCCTACATATAAGTTAAGATTGAATCTTGAGAAACTATTACCTTTAGAGAAACTGGAGACAACTTTAACCATACTACAGAATATTATATTTGCATAGTTTTATTATAATTAGTGTACAAGTTGTAATCAAATCAAATAATTATAAAACCTTTACAATCGATGTATAGAAGCAATTTTAAATTGAGCTTTCATTCGCATATTTAACTTTTAAAAGAAAAAAATATGAAAACTATTCATAAATTTCGTTGAAAATGAACTATGTATACTATATATTCAGTAAAATCAAAACAATTGTACTAATCTACACTCTCGTGTTTTATGCAAGACAAGAAATCCGATATGATATTTTTTTAGTAAGAGTTAAATAACACCAAATTTAACAATTATGTTACTATTATCTAGGGTTGGTGAAAAGTCCCGGGACGGCTTATATGTTTTTAACCGTTACAGATGGAGCTATACAAGTTGGTACACTGTTACTGGGTATAAACCACTATTTTACTACAATTTCAATGAGCCGCTACCACCTCAGGGGGACGGCCCACAAGGAGTCGGAAGAAAATCTTAAATAGAAGCATAGGTTGATATTCACATCAAATTAAAGGTCTTTATTAGTAGAATACATTGCCACAAATCCGACTTTAAACGGACAACCGAGCCCAAAATGGCAGCTATTCAAAGTTGGCTTGAATTTGAAATTTTGATGTGCTGAAGTTTTGAATCGGTTTAGTAATTTATTAGCTAGGAGAGTAAATTTTTGCAAATTACATTGAAATGTATTACATTAATGTAATTTTACATTTTAATGCAAAATTTAAATGTGTTACACACAGCTACTTACCAACATTTCAAATTCAAGCCATCTTTTAATAGCTGTCATTTTGGGCTCGGTTGTCCGTTTAAAGTCGGATTTGCGGCATTGTATTCTAATAATAAAGACCTTTAATTTGATGTGCATATCAACCTATGCTTCTATTTAAGATTTTCTTCCGACTCCTTGTGGGCCGTCCCCCTGAGGTGGTAGTGGCTCATTGAAATTGTAGTAAAATAGTGTTTTATGCCCAGTAACAGTGTACCAACTTGTATAGCTCCATCTGTAACGGTTAAAAAAATATTAAGCCGTCCCGGGACTTTTCACCAACCCTGTATATTAATCGGCTAAGAAAATGTTTGTGGTACCAATTTCTCAGATATGCGGCATCGTAGGATTATGAAACTTGGCACACTTATTTATTACTATTAGGAGATATGTCGAATGTAAATAATTTTTTGTTTGGGTGTGTAAGGCTATACCCTTTTGGCTTTCAAAGTTTACATGTTATCCTTATGGGAACATGCGTTCTGCTTTTCGTATTTGTTTATACTTTTAATTTTATTAATAAACAGCTAGAATATTCAAAAAAATGTGTAGGACAACAGCAAGAACAGATGATTCATAAATAAAACATTTTACAGACCACTGGAATGGTTATACCCGTCCTTCTTTTATTGTTTTAACTCCATAACAGCAAGAATAGATAATTCAGGACTAATATTAATAACAAATATTACTGAATACTGGAATGGTAACACCCTTCTCTTATCCGTTTTAACTCCACGTTAAAAATAATTAAACCAGTTTGTGAGGGGGGGGGATGAGAGACGGGGAAAGGATGATGTGGAGAGGGTTCGGGCATAAATAAAAAGGCTACTGACTACTGGAATGGTAACGACCCTCTGCTATCCTTTTTAACTCAACATTAAAACAAAAAAAATACCTAGGGATGATGGTTGGGGCCACTAGATATTAAAATAATTGTTTTTCAATTATTTAGTCGAATTTCGACCATTGGTCGGTCTCTATAATGTATAAATATATTAATGGACACCTTTTAAAGTTACTATTCAAAGAGTTCACTCTCCCTGTGTTATGTGTAACAAATAAACTGAATGGACTTTTATACAATATTGAATAGTTTATTCGTAGTTAATGGTACCATTATTTAACAAAACTCTCAGTAAAAATATAAAGTTAAAAATTGAAAAAAATAAGTTTAAACATCAGAACTGACAAAACTAATAATAAGTTAAAATTCTAAACATTATTCTTAATAATTTGTTGATGAAATTTAAACAAATTAAATTTGAAAATATGTGCATTTCACATTTTATATGATTTTTAAAATGAATATAAATTAAACAAAAATTCAAAACGAGCAAACATAAAAATGCCATTCAGTTTTGAAATTCTGGAAATGAAATAGTTTGCAATAGAAATAGAAATAGAAGTGCTTTGAATTTATTAGAAAGAAAATCAAACCAAGTCCTTAATCCAGGGTGTAAACAAAAAGAGTGGTCGCAGGGCTTTGAGCTCCAAACGCAGACAGAGTGGCGACTGAAATGTCAATACCGTGCCTCACCGTTACAGCCACCTCGGCAACCTGTGCAATAGTCAGTCATCTGTTGTCTTCTCGAAGCAACCGCCCTTTTTATGTCTTATAACTCATAATATATTTCTATATTTTGGGGCTAAGGTGAATGGGAGTATGCATCTTTAAGAATTATACGATATTTAATAATTTATCTTAACTCCAAAATACTAATAGGTATATCGTATCCTATCCTATAATTTAACTGAATAGCAGTTAAGCTAACATTTAATAGAATTATTTTAAAAAGTGTTAGTTAATTTATATTTATTATACAGTCATGATTTACAACATACATAAACCCAATGAAAAAGAAGCAGTTGCACTTCATTGTAAATACAAGTGTGGTTTAGAGTCTATACTATTTTGCATCTTGTTAACAGTTAGTAATAAATCCAGTTTTTATGATTTAATGCTTTAAATTTCCATACCAAAGATGCTTTACTGGTGTTAAATGACTGAAATAATTGAGGTTCCTGCGCAACTAATTTGAATTAAAATGTAAATTTCCATTCCACGTGGGGTTGGCAATATAGCGATCCAGCGACCGTTGCTTGAAGGTCAGTGCAGAGTGTAACACACGTAATGTCAGGTCAAATTATGAAGATGAGGTTTTATGATGTCACGATCAAAGTATGCAGCAACGCGTATAAGTCTAGGGCCAGACCAATTACCCTGCCCGTCCAACCAGAACTGATCTAATTATCATTATGGGCTCGGCTTGATCCTATATACCCACCCCTACACCCCTTCATCATCTCCTTTTCCTCCATCCGTCCGAACAAATTGAGAGCGCCAACTTATATCGCTCCAGTTATAATTACAGTATAACCTAGTATAACTTTCTAGTGGCTTTTTGGTACACTTGATAACAGATTTGCATACGAATTATAATTTACAAAATTAAGAGGAAAATAACAAGTAACTATTAAAAGAAAGGATATTTTAGTGGACGTTTTATTAATTTTCCAATGCAACCCTTTTGCTTTCTCCCCCTATACATAGTATATGGAGAAAGTATTGGTTTCGTCAAAATTTTCAAATTTGAGTTGGTAGTGGAAATATTCGTTTTGGTGCTCCCTGAACCCAAAAAGTGGTTTTTACGTGATGTCTGTCTGTGTGTGTGTGTCTGTCTGGTTGTGTACTGAGCTAGAGCCCTAGCCGATTTTTATAAAATTTGGTATGTAGGTACTAATCCACGATATCTCCAGGTATTTTTTAATTTTTTTTAATTTTTGATTTTTAAGGGTAATTATCACTCAAAAATTGCCAAAAACATGGAAAATCCAAATTTCTCAAAAACGGCTCTAACGATTTTCATTAAACTTTAGTGTTTTGTAGAACTTAAGGTTTCCAATAAAATGACACCACCCGCATTTCAGTAAAATTTGGGTTCAAAAATTACAGGACTGAAAACATCCAAAATTTTTTTTATTTTCATAAAAAAAACATAAACGTTAACAAATATTACTATACACCTTTGAAAAGAGCTCAAAAAAACATAATAAATTAGTATTTTTAATTACTATTCTACGATTGCTGGTTGCGGAGAAAATTTAAATTTTCATTTTTCGGTAAACACCGTACGTTGTCCAATGTTATTCTCATGGGGAATATAAATACCCCCGTCACAGCAAACCTGCGTACTCAGCGAATTTCCAATGCATTTATATGTGACTCACTACTACATAGAGCTATTTACCAAGTTTCACAAAAATACATCCATAAATAAGTGATATATAGCATTTCGTTTATTACCCATAAGAATAACATTAGGGTTGAGGACGCAGGTTTGCTGCAACGAGGAAGATAAGTAATGTGTTTTTTTTGCAATTATCAATACATCTGAACCAGGTGAAGCTACACACCAAGTTCTCTTAAAAGTCTTCATCACCGGAAGTTGCTAGACGCTATATTAGAGTTTTGCTCCATAAGGCCAATGTTAACTTTTGCCTCCATTACTCCTCACCTGATCGTCACATACAATTCATTTTGGTGTCAAATTAAAGGTTTCCTCGTCCTCTAGGGAAATACAATATCGATTTTTTTTAAATTTGGGTACTATAGTCGCATATTAAATAGTGTAATTTTGAATTTAAACACTGTACATGTTCTCATTAATTTGTAACAAAATCCAAATTCGACTGTTGTATTTCCCTAGAGGACGAGGAAACCTTTAATTTGACACCAAAATTAATTGCTTGTGACGATCAGGTGAGGAGTAACGGAGGCACAAAGTTAACATTGGCCTTATGGAACAAAACACCAAGATGGCGTCCGGCAACTTCCGGTGATGAAGACTCTTAATGTAGGTTCATAATTAAGGGAGATATACAACTTTACTTATTCTCCATATGAATTACATGGGGACCGAGTATGCAGGTTTGCTGCTACAGCAGGGATAATTAGCAGAAATCTTGTTTTTTGTGCTAATATCAATATACCACAACTAGTTGAAGCCACATACCAAGTTTCACCAATATACATTCATAAATAATCGAGATATAAAATTTTATTTATTCTCCAAAAGGATAACATTGGATAACTGTGTTTAGCACTTTGAATATCTCTGCAACGGTTGGACGTAGAACAACGATTAGAACACCAAAATGTTTGTTTTGTTGAGCTAAACACATTAATAAACAGAAATGTGAAGTTTTTAGTAAAACTATCTGAGAAAAATCTAAAAACCTTTTTCCCATAAGATTAACATGGGACACGTTTTTTGGATTTTCTCCGCAACTACTTAACCTAGGTTAATGATTCAAAATAAGTTATTTGTTTTTTAAGCTCTATAAAATGGCTATAACCAAAAGTGAGTGTTTTAACATTTTGGGGTCAAATTTGCAAAAAACCGATTTTTGAAAATTGTAAACCCCCATAAAACCCCCTTCCCATAGTGCGATCGATCTGGTTTTCGAACTTAAAGTCATAAATGCTACTCTCCACATTTGTGCCAAATGTAATCAAAATCGGGTGTTTCTTTCAAAAGTTATCGTGGTAACGGACACACAAACACACACACACACACACACACATTTATAAATAAACATACATACATATATATATAGATATATGCATATATTATATGCATATAATATATGCATATATATATTATACATATATATAATTTATATATATATATATATAAATTTGAACGAATAGTGTTTTTGGCATCTGGGGACCTGAAAACGAAAAGTTATCATGGTCTCGGGCTTAAGTCTTACCATGCCACCTACGGTAATAGCTTCTTCCCTATAGGGGAAATTCGCTAAAATTACTATTTCTCTCTTATTTAGTGATCTATATAATTAAAACTTGATATGCAGGTCAAGTTAGCATTGACAAACAGAGGATGTTCGAAATATGTTGCCACTTAACCCTGTGGGGGGATGAGGGGGCATTTCCCCTCTTTTAACCACGTTGTGTAGCAAAGGATACTGTACTGTAGGATATGTTTCAAAGTGCTATAAAAGGGATTTGGGTGAACATTTTTGAAACCACTTATTTAGAAGATTTTCTTTACATTCAACCGTAATTTATATTCTATATTTAGTAAATAAAAAGTAATCTTTTTCATTAAAGTTAGGCTAAAAGGGAGACAGTATGTGTCCGTTTCCTGATACCGTTTAATTTAAATTTTGTTGGGTATACTTCTGTTGACCTTAATTATTGGAATACAAAAATCAAAACATACAATCAAACATATTTTTTAAAGTAACAAGTTAAAGTGTTGTAGTTTTAATAATATCAGGGGCTCTACAGTTAACAGTCAGTGTTTTAATTAACAACATAAGCCATTAAGCATCGTTTTTCCAGACTAGTTGTATACATATAAATATAAGAACATCAAATTTATATTAACAAAGGGTACCTATCAAGGTTTACTGAAATGTCTAAGAATTAATCAAATATTTAAAAAAAAATCCGACACTATTGACAGATGTATAGTTTTAGAACAACACAAAACGTTTATACTTAACAGTGAAGGTAATTGAACATAACCTAAATTAGCAGCAAAAGCGATGCAATAGTAAGACTAATGGTGAAGCGGTTGTTATCCAGGAGTTTGTGAGGTTTGAGAGGGATGAATAAGTAAGAGCAAACTGACAATCCAACCGTGAGACTTTAAAGACGACAAACTTTGAAACAACTTTGGCGTTGGCGACTGATGTAACTAGTGTATATTTTAAAGCAGTAAGATTGATATATTTGTATTAAGAGCGCAAAGACACTTACACTTGAATTGCACTCACAATTCTTCCTACAACTGCTATTTTGGATACACACAACATACACAAATTTAATTTCATCCATGTTGGCTGAACTCTTGATATTGAGGTTATAGACACCGACTTAGTTTGCTTGGTCCAAAGCAACAATCAATCAGCTGTTGTCAAAAAAGGGAAGGTAAACTGATTTGATTTGAAGTCAAATCAGTCCTTTATTTATCGGAAGAAAACTGGTTTTAGTATATAAGAGCTCACTTAATAAATAACTTGTTTTGTTATAATTTTGTTTAAATAATTAAACAGGTTCAAAACTTGGCTTTGCATCTAAGTCAAAAGTATATTAGTAACATCGCCCAAAACGTAACATTTATGTTTGGCAGCGTAAAATACATCTGGGTCCATTATAGCTTATATAAACATTTTTTAATATTTACATGCTTCTAGACCGGGCGCAGCGGAGAGCTTGAATTAATAGTTATCGAATGATACAAATATTGTGTTAGTATATATAAATCCAAATGGATTGTACATGTCTGGTACGAAAAAATATTATTCCTGTGTATTTTATTAAATTTTTCAATCCTAGTTCATGACCTAAGTTAAGTAAAAAATAAACACTAAGAACGACAAAAGTGATGCTGATGGTGAAAACTTGTTGAGATTACAACTTTTACTGCGGTATCTTCTTGCCTCCAGGCGCCTTTTGTCTTGAGAATTTTAAAAACAAAATTCGCTGGATTACTTTTCTTAAACCTTAGTCTTGGAAAAGAAGGAAAATATGAATGTTAACACTTTTTTATACTCTAGAGGAGAAGGGCGTGAGTTGTATTCCAATGTAGAATATGTCTAAAATGTTGTCATAACGGTATACTAATTTTCTGACACTAATCTGAAAATACCCCCGTCACAGCAAACCTGCGTACTCAGCGAATTTCCAATGATATATATGTGTCTTACTACTACATAGAGCCACTTACCAAATTTCACAAAAATACATTCATAAATAAGTGATATATAGCATAGTGATATGTAGCATTTTATGTTTCTCCATAAGAATATCAATAGGGCTGAGTACGCAGGTTTGCTGTAACGAGGAAGATACAAAACGTGTATTTTTGCAATTATCAATATAACTAAACCAGGTGAAGCTAAATACCAAGTTTTATTAATTTAGGTTCAGAACTAAGGGAGTTATAAAACTTTACTTATTCTCCATATGAATAAGATGGGGGCCGAGTATGCAGGTTTGCTGATACAGGGAAAATCAACAAAAAACTTTTTTGTGCAAATATCAATATACCACAACTAGTTGAAGCCACATACCAAGTTTCATCAATAAACATTCATAAATAATCGAGATATTAAATTTTATTTATTCTCCATAAGGATAACATTGGACAACGTACTGCGTTTAGTACTTTGAATATCTCTGCAATAGTTGGACGTACAAAAACAATTAAAACACCAAAATGATTGTTTTGTAGAGCTAAAATGATTGGTAAAAAGAAATGTAAAGTTTTTAGTGAAATTATCTGAGGAAAATCCAAAAACCTTTTTCCCGTAAGATTAACATAGGAAATTTTATGGACGCCTTTTTTGACTTTTGTCTACAACCACTTAACCTAGTTTAATGATTAAAAATACCAAATTATTGTTTTTTAAGCTCTATAAAATGGATATAGCCAAAATTAAAGTGTTTTAAAATTTTAGGGGAAAAAAATTTAAAAAAAACTGATTTTTGGAAAATTATAATATCATTTGATTAATAAAGATTTTACAGCAATCCTAAAACAACCATTTTGTTTTTATTTTACTCTTTAAGTTATATATCTGGACCTATTAACAAACTGAGTATGGCTCCTTATTTGGTTAGATCTAATAACAGTAAAATGATCAGGTTATTTTAACTATATGTTTGAAAAGAGGAGCTAAATAATATTAAAACAACCTCTTAAATTATACAATTTTATAAAAACCTGCTCAAGGTATTTTATTTAGCCTGTTCAGCTGTTTTAACGTTCAAAGCTACCAAACAAACTATAGATGTAGTTCAGTTTTAGTTACAGTAAATGTAAAAATTACATCCTATCTTAATAGTGTTTTAACACTTAACGCTGTCTTGCTTTTTACTTTCTCCCCGTTATATATGTTATATGGAAAAAGTATTGTTTCGTCAACATTTTCGAATTTGAGTTGTTAGTGGAAATATTCGTTTTGGTGCTTCCTGAATCCAAAATAGTGATTTTTACGTGATGTCTGTCTGTCTTTATGGATGTGTACAGAGCTGGAGCCCTAACCAATGGGCTGATTTTTATGAAATTTGGTATGTAGGTACTAATCCACGATATCTCCAGGCGTTTTTTTTTTAATTTTTTAAATTTTTGAGTTTTAAGGGTGATTATCCCCCAAAAATCGCCAAAAATCATGAAAAATCCAAATTTCTCAAAAACGGCTCTAACGATTTCCATTAAAATTTAGAGGTGTTTTTAAGGTTTCCAATAAAATGACACCACCCGCATTTCTGTAAAAATTCGGGTTCAGAAATTACAGGACTTAAAACATCCAAAATTCAGTTTTTTAAAATTTTTCATAAAAAATCAATTTAAAAACATTACTATTCACCATTAAAAAGAGCTAAAAAACTAGAAAAAGAGCTAAATAAATTATTATTTTGAATTACTATTCTACGATTGCTGGTTGCGGAGAAAATTAAAATTTTCATTTTTCGGTAAACGCAGTACGTTGTCCAATGTTATTCTTATGGGGAATACAACAATTACTATTTCTCTCTTATTTACTGATCAATATAATTAAAACTTGATATGCAGGTCAAGTTAGCATTGTCAAACAGAAGATGTTCGAAATACGTTGCCACTTAACCCTGGGGGGGAGGGGGCATTTCCCCTCTTTTAACCAATGTGTGTAGCAAAGGATACTGTAGTACCTCCATAAAAGGTATCTGGGTGGATATTTTTGAAAACAACTTATTTAGAAGATATTCTGGACATTAAACCATACTTAATATTCTATATTTAGTAAATAAAAAGTAATCTTTTTCATTAAAGTTAGGCTAAAAAGGGAGAAAGTATGCGTCAGTTTCCTGATACCGTTTATTTAATTAATTCAATAGCTATAACAGTAATACTATCAGGAAAGGAACCAAAAATGCTAAAATCAAAAGTTTGATTGTTTTATACAAATTTATGGTTATGAGTTGTTTTTATAAACAACCTTTAATGACCACTGCTTTGAAACAGATAATTAATGTATATATAGCCCAATGGTGATATAAACTTTAAAATGTATCCATATACAATAACGTATTAAAAGAAAAAACAAATAGTGGCTACACGAGGAACGGAGCGACTTAGGATTTATAGTTAGAGGGATCTTTTTACTACAAAATAAGTAATAAACACCACACTACGCTGGTAAGACACCAGTTCACGTTTCTGCAACACCCTGTATGTTATCATATCCTCCAAGCGTGGGTCTAGTCGTTAGTAAGTTGAGTTAAAGTAAGTTCATTTATCTATAAAGTAAGTTTATAAGAATCACATAACAAATTTTACATTTTAGCGAATTTCCCCTATAGGGAAGAAGCTATTACCGTAGTCGGCATGATAAGACCTAGGCCCGGGACCATGATAACTTTTCGTTTTGAGGTCCCCAGACCCCAAAAACACCATTCGTTCGAAACTGTATATATATATATATGTGTGTGTCCGTGGGTGCGATAACTCTCGTAAAAAAGGTCCGATTTTAAAAGCAGCATTTATGACTTTAAGTTCGAAAACCAGACGGATCGACTTATCCGAAGGGGTATTTTGGGGGGTTTTGCACCCCAAAAATGGGTTTTTTGAGTTTTTTACATACAATTTTTGAAAAAGTAAAATTTTATTTTTTTCCATTGGAATCAGCTTAAAAAGACGCATAATTTGATGTTTTAATCATTACTCTACGTCAATTGGTTACTGAGATATTGAAAGTGCTAAACACAGTACGTTGTCCAATGTTATTCTTATGGAGGATAAGAAAAATTGTATATCTCGCTTATTTATCAACTTATCCTGACGAAACTTGGTATATTGCTTCATTTCATTGTGGTCTATTGATATTTGCACAAAAATCCATTTTTTTGCCCGATATTTCCCGTAGCAGCAAACCTGCATACTCAGCCCCATGTTATTCTTATGGAGAATAATTAACGTGTTATCTCCTTTAATTATGAACATAAATTAATAGAACTTGGTATGTGGCTTTACCTAGTTGAGTTATAATGATATTTGTATAAAAGCCCATTTTTAGTGTTCCTTGCTTCAGCAAACCTGCATACTCAGCCGCCATGTTATTCTTATGGAGAATAATTAAAATGTCATAAATCGTTTATTTATGAATGTATATTGATGAAACTTGGTATGTGGCTTTATGTGGTATTAAGATAAATTAATATGCATTGGAAATTCGCTGAGTATGCAGGTTTGCTGCTACGGGGTATTTCTAATTATTGCTTACTTAACACTCAGAACAAAACCAGCGTTTTGCTTGTTTGAAAATAGAAAACTAAAGGAAAGTGTTAACCGTCCGGAAGCCCTAAAACCAATCGTTTAAGGAAGGTTAAAGTACATTTGTATTCCTTTAATTACAGGCGGTTCTCTAATACTGGAAAGTTTTCCTCGCCTCGGAAATTGAACCGAGATGAGGAGGGGGTCACTATTGATTTTCTATAATCCTGAGTTGAAAAACTTTTACTGCTCACTGTTTTAGCAATTTCCCCTATAGGGAAGAAGCTATTACCGTAGTCGGCATGGTAAGACCTAGGCCCGGGACCATGATAACTTTTCGTTTTGAGGTCCCCAGACCCCAAAAACACCATTCGTTCGAAACTGTATATATATATATATATATGTGTGTCTTGGGTGCAATAACTCTCGTAAAAAAGGTCCGATTTTGGTGAAATTTGGTACAAACGTGTAAAGCAGCATTTATGATTTCAAGGTCGAAAACCAGACGGATCGACTTATCCGAAGGGGTATTTTGGGGGGGTTTTGTACCCCAAAAATGGGTTTTTTGAGTTTTTTACATACAATTTTTGAAAAAGTAAAATTTTATTTTTTCCCATTGGAATCAGCTTAAAAAGACGCACAATGTGATGTTTTAATCATTGCTCTACGTCAATTGGTTACTGAGATATTGAAAGTGCTAAACACAGTACGTTGTCCAATGTTATTCTTATGGAGGATAAGAAAAATTGTATATCTCGCTTATTTATCAACCTATCCTGACGAAACTTGGTATATTGCTTCATTTCATTGTGGTCTATTGATATTTGCACAAAAACCCATTTTTTCCTGATAGCTCCTGTAGCAGCAAACCTGCATACTCAGCCCCATGTTATTCTTATAGAGAATAATTAACGTGTCATCTCCTTTAATTATGAACATAAATTAATAGAACTTGGTATGTGGCTTTACCTAGTTGAGTTATATTGATATTTGTATAAAAGCCCATTTTTAGTGTTCCTTATTTCAGCAAACCTGCATACTCAGCCGCCTTGTTATTCTTGTGGAGAATAATTAAAATGTCATAAATCGTTTATTTATGAATGTATATTGATGAAACTTGGTATGTGGCTTTATGTGGTATTAAGATAAATTAAAATGCATTGGAAATTCGCTGAGTATGCAGGTTTGCTGCTACGGGGGTATTATGTTTTCCTCTAAAGAAACCAACAAATCGATGTCTTAAAATTAGTGTTTTAAGTTGGTAGCAATGGGACACGATCCTTAATTTCGTGGAGGTATGGTTCAGCTGGAGTGAGTGGCTCAGCCTTGGGATGGGTCCTGTCACCGAATACCCCTGTCCTGTAATCCTAGTCCGACTCAGATTTGTCCGCACCACCCTAAATCATTGGACCGTACTAATTAGGGTCATCGCTGGTTACTGCCGAATGATCCGATCCTACTGGAACTAGTTCCCTGGACCTGAACTGTTTCGCTCCACTCTGAACAGTTGAAAGTATAAAAGGTTATGGATTTATTTTTCCGCAACAATCGAAAGTGATTAAGTAAAAATATTTTGCTTGCTAATATTTACCAAATATTAGTTTTATAACATATTAAAAACCTACCATCTGACATAGACTGTATTATTTTTGTAAGCTTAGCCTAAAATTCGAGTCACATTGGCCTTATCGTCAGTGCAGCATAAAGTATATTTCTGAAAAATTAGGGCCTTACCAGGTCGGGATATTAAACAAAAAAGAAAAGAAAACAGAAATATTTTAGCTGTAAAATGGTCTGTTTGGTTAAATACCAAGGTTTAGAGATGTACAGATGACGAAGAGAGCTTTCGTCACATACTGAACTATAAGACATAATGCCATGTTATTGGTTACACTTACAGTCATTTAAATAATTACAGCATGCAAGTTTTAGAGCAGTAAACCCTTAATTAGGGAATATAATTTTCACCTGCATTTTAAAATAATAATTATACAGGTATTTATTGTCTCATACTAAAAATAACTAAACATTTTTCACCAATATTATTCAGAGTTTAACGTTCAGGGACTAGTCCTGGAAACTGTTTCCAGTATGATCGTATAACTGTATAGGCAGTAACCAGGGGTGACCCTCATTAGTACTGTCCAGTGATTTAGGGTGGTGCGGACAAATTTGAGTCGGGCGAGTTTGAGCAGTGCCCGAATCGTGGTGGCTAGTAGCTACCAGGCTACCATATGTTAGAATACAAAGTAGACATTCCCTGAGCTTTGTATAACTTAACCCATTAAACATATGTTCTAAATAGTGTAGGGAAAAAGTTACTTTTAAATATTCACGCATAAATTTAGTAACACTGTATTACTCATGAATAACATTTTTAGATTTAAATTTGGTAAAAAAAGGTCGCGTAGGATCGATTTAATGGTTTAGGTTGATGGTACAGCCATGTAGGTGATGGGTATTTATTACATAGCTGCTCGTTTGACAGTGTAGCCATTCTGTCTGTCTTACGTTTTCTATTGTGATGGTAGGTATTGTGAGGTAGAGAGTGAGGGGTGAGGGGTGAGGGGCACTCAAAGGTGTTTTGTCCTTCCCTTGTTTATGTCATAGAAATTGGAGGGCTAAGCGACGTAATGTTTATGAAGGGATCCAGAAAGCGAAATATCTTGTTTATACTTTCTTCTCTATTATTAGCAATTTTAAATGGTCCCTTCTCAATAGGATCTGAAGTTGATGTTTTATCACTTATTTTACAATTAAATAGTAAGATCCCTTTTAGCGAATTTCCCCTATAGGGAAGAAGCTATTACCGTAGGTCTCATGGTAAGACTTAAGCCCGAGACCATGATAACTTTTCATTTTGAGGTCCCCAGATGCCAAAAACACCATTCGTTCAAATTTATATATATATATGTCCGTAAGCACGATAACTCTCGTAAAAAAGGTCCGATCTTAATGAAATTTGGTACAAATGTGTAAAGTACCATTTATTTGAACAAGTTCGAAAACCAGATGAATCGCATCATCCGAAGGGGGGTTTTTGGGGGGTTTTGTACCCCAAAAATGTGTTTTTTGGGGTTTTCACATGTAATTTTAATTTAAATCAAATTTTAATTCATACCATTGAATTCAACTTAAAAAAACAAACAATTTGGTATTTTGATCATTGCTCTACGTCAATTGGTTACCGAGATATTGAAAGTGCTAAACACAGTACGTTGTCTAATGTTATTCTTATGGAGAAAAAGAAAAATTGTATATCTCGCTTATTTATGAACATAAACTGGCAAAATTTGGTATATGGCTTGATCTGGTTATGGTTTATTGTTGTTTGCACAAAAAAAATGTTACGCCTATGGTTCCTGTAGCAGCAAGCAAACCTAGGTACTTGGTCCCCCTGTTACTCTTATGGAAAATACTTAAAATGTTATATATCGCTTATTTATGAATGTATACGGATGAAACTTGGTATGTGACTTCACTAAGATGAGTTCTATTGATATTTGCATAAAAACCCATTATTTTGTGTGCATTGTTGCAGCAAACCTGCGTACTCATCCCCAATGTTATTCTTATGGAGAATAATTAATATTTTAAATATCGCTTGTTTGTGAATACATTTCTTATGAATCCTGTTAAGTGTTATGTTATATATTCATTGGAAATTCGCTGAGTATGCAGGTTTGCTGCGACGGGGGTATTTTATATTTAGGTTAGCAGTGTCTAAGAGCAAATGGGGGAGGGGGCTTTCTTTTACGGTTCCAAAACCTGAACCTAAGTCAGATCAAAATGTACAAATTATAGAGGAGGAAATCAGAACCCATATCGGCTTGCCTGGAACACTTCAAAAAACTGATTTCAATGTAACAGAACCTTTTAAACATGGGCAAGATCAGTAAAAATCTATATTAAGCCGGGGAAAGTTGTCCCGTTAGGTTTTCTGTGCTCGCTGGTTTAACACCGTGAAAAATATGTATTGGGATTTTATTTCAAACTAAAAGTTTTAACACACCAGCAATACAAAATGTTTGTAGAACTTTAATTCTTATTTAGTTTCAGGCGAATTTGAGTAAATATACGTTTTTGAAGTATTTAAATATCAAAAACATAGTTTAGGTAAAAAAGAGAACGCAGTATGGGTAAGGTTGGTTTTTATTTTTAACAAATATCAAACGCGAAATAATGTCCTACACGTAACCTAAACTACTAATTCACAGTCAATATTAACCAATACATTAGGGGAAAAGAAAAAATACAGTATGTATTTGAAGTTGGAATAAGAAGAAAATGCGTTCTATTAGTTTGACTTAAGATTGACAAATTATACAAAATAGTATGCTAAATATTTCAAAAGATAAAACAATCCAAAATAATCACTAATATTCTAAACTGAATGCATTAGGCGATTAAAATACTCGACGCTTTAATTAGGTGATTGGAAATAAAAGCTTTCGCAATAGGAGATAGGATGGTAAAATTAATTTTACAGATAGAAACTAGCTTACGACCGTATCTTCAGGTAATTAAATCTCCACTTTATCTTATCAATGTTCAATTTAAAACTTCGCGTGCAACTTTAAACAAAATTCAATTTAAAAAAAAGAAAGACTGTCAGGCGATGCACAATATAGATAGCAATCGATTAGTTGGAGCATTTTAAATATAATAAAAAAACAACAATTTAAACGGGGTAAATAAATGTTGTGTGGTCTAGCGAATACAAATAACGTCGAGCGTTATATACCGTCGCGTATCCTCACTATTTTGAACCCGCAAGTGTATGTAATACTTCGTTTCAAGTGTATGTAATACTTCGTTTCAAGTGTATGTAATACTTCGTTTCAAGTGTATGTAATACTTCGTTTCAAGTGTATGTAATACTTCGTTTCAAGTGTATGTAATACTTCGTTTCAAGTGTATGTAATACTTCGTTTCAAGTGTATGTAATACTTTGTTTCACTTTTAAAAACACTAACATGACTACTGGTGTAATTACATCCTGAAATACCATTTTCTGAACATCCGATTTATTATTTGAATATTATAAAGATTTGTCACCGATAGAAACAAATACTTATAAACTCTTACTCTCTTAAGACGATTCTATTTTTTAATTCTCGTGCTACTTAAATCTTCATTCCAAGAGTCATCTGTTGGGAGCAATATAATTTTATTTCTCCACTACCTAATTGATTTTAATTTATTTCTTACTTTAAAACATGAATTTAATGAATTCCCTTGCTGAAACTTAACTATTCCCCTTACTCACTGATTTCAATCCCATATCTAAAATATTTACTTTAAATAGTTTCTGAAGGTTAATTGGTAACTAAGGGAAACGAAAAGAGTAGATATCATTTTATAGTTACGTTTTAGCGAATTTCCCCTATAGGGAAGAAGCTATTACCGTAGTCGGCATGGTAAGACCTAGGCCCGGGACCATGATAACTTTTCGTTTTGAGGTCCCCAGACCCCAAAAACACCATTCGTTCGAAACTGTATATATATATATATATATATATATATATATGTGTGTCCGTGAGCTCGATAACTCTCGTAGAAATGATCCGATTTTGATGAAATTTGGTATAAACGTGTAACGCAACATTTATGACTTTAGTTCGAAAACCAGCCAGATCGCTCTATCCGAAGGGGTATTTTGGGAAGGTTTTGTACCCCAAAAAGTTTTTTTTTGAATTTTTTACATATAATTTTTGAAATAGTCAAATTTTATTTTTTTCCATTAGATTCAGCTTAGAAAACACACAATTTGGTATTTTGATCATTTCTCTACGTCAATTGGTTACCGAGATATTGAAAGTGCTAAACACAGTACGCTGTCTAATGTTATTCTTATGGAGGAAAATAAAAATTTTATATCTTGCTTATTTATGAACATATACTGACGAAACTTGGTATACGGCTTTATCTGGTTGTGGACCATTGGTATTTCCTCAAAAAAAAAAACAATTTTTTTAACAAAAGCTCCCGTAGCAGCAAACCTGCGCACTCAGCCCCATGTTATTCTTATGGAGAATAAGTAACGTGTTATCTCCCTTAATTATGAAAATAAATTAATGAAATTTGGTAAGTGACTTCACCTAGTTGAGTTATATTGATATTAGCATAAAACCCCATTTTTTTGTGTTCCTTGCTTCAGCAAACCTGCATACTCAGCCGCCATGTTATTCTTATGGAGAATAATTAAAATGTCATAAATTGTTTATTTATGAATGTATATTGATGAAACTTGGTATGTAGCTTTATGTGGCATTAAGATAAATATATATGCATTGGGAATTCGCTAAGTACGCAGGTTTGCTGATACGGGGGTATTTATTTAATAGACCTACGGAAGTTTTAAATTGTTAATAACTGCACCAAAGCAAGTGAAAGCTAGGACGAGACTTTAGCTTTGTATTTCAAAGGCAATAAGTATCCTAAGCCATCGCAGCCGTGGCTGCTCTAACCCCACTCTCACCCGCCTAAACTCCTCAGTCATCCGCCCTGTTTTGACCTACGCCCACCCGCCTAAACTCCTCAGTCATCCGCCCTGTTTTGACCTACGCCCACCCGCCTAAACTCCTCAGTCATCCGCCCTGTTTTGACCTACGCCCACCCGCCTAAACTCCTCAGTCATCCGCCCTGTTTTGACCTACGCCCACCCGCCTAAACTCCTCAGTCATCCGCCCTGTTTTGACCTACGCCCACCCGCCTAAACTCCTCAGTCATCCGCCCTGTTTTGACCTACGCCCACCCGCCTAAACTCCTCAGTCATCCGCCCTGTTTTGACCTACGCCCACCCGCTTTCAAGCTTCGAGGCTACTGAGAGACGAGCCCTCCGCCTTGCCTCCTATCTCCCACACTGGGCCCGTAACCATACGGCTTACGAAGCCCACTCCATCCCCAAACTCAGTGACTTCCTCCACCACCTCAACACCACCTACCTCGATAGATCCCGCACCTCCGACATCCTACAACCTTACTTTCAACCCTCCTTCACAGACCGCCCCAGCCTCACGATCCACCACCTTGCCAACCTCGACCAACAGCCCGCACCATTACCCCCACCACTAAACCCTATGCAAACCACCCCTAGCTCCCACTCCTGACCACTGTGACAGGCATTCGTTATAAAAAAGTCCTGTCTCAGAGAGTCCCTCCTTCCACCCCCCCTCGCCTACCCACTGTAGCAGGCAAAAAAGTCCTGTTGCAGTGTGTTCATATTTCCAACCCCCAAACTATACCCTGGCCACTGTAGCAGGCAAAAAAAGGTCCTGTTGCAGTGTGTCAATCTCCCCCTCCCCAACCTACCCTATCCGACGGCTGAAGAGGGCCCAAGCGCCCTAAAACAGCCACAGTGGGCCAGGGACTTTCCCGCTCACTGGAATCTCACGAAACAAACGATATGTTTGACTTTGGGATTACTCTATATTTATTGACATTAAAAAATTACCCTTAGTAAAACAATAAACTTCATCGCCCACCACCCCTTAATAGCCTGAATAAAGATTTATTGTAAATTTTATTTTAAATTGCTCTTAAAATTATAAAAACATTAAAATACAGTTTCCTTGCAGCCGATTCATTAAAAAAATATTTTTTACTTCCAAAATATAAATACAAATCCGACCAGTAGAATCATAATAAAACATAGTGCATTATGGTACAATAGTAATTAATTTTTTGTAATAAAACATATCACTATACATCCCTCTTACCAATCATAATAATTCCCCTAACCTAACTTAACCTAACCTCAATATTGTGTCGTAAATTATAACACGTAAGTATGATATATTAAAGTGGTAGTGTAATTATATATCCTTTAACAGAGGTGTGAGGCATTATTAAAGTTTTTGAGTTGATGAAATATTTAAATAAAACTGAGGGGTCGTTTGATCCAAATATGGTAGATTATTTATCGTGATTGTATTCTTTGTTATCTAAGTGTGGAACAACTTTTGAAATACGTGAAAATGTTATTTCTTTCAATATTTCTCGAGTAAACACTATCAAAAAGTAGATCTGGCAATATTGCGTTTCTCTCAGGATTCTCTCCTCTCCCCCGTTGGCTCGGCACGTTCTAAATTGTCGAGAAGAAAGGACGGCTGTCATTTATGACCTGGTTTCGTCCTGAGACTTGTCAACCGTGCACATTTCTGTGGGATCCCATTCAATGTAATTTATTTTATAAGCTCTCTTATTGTGTATTCGGTCTTATTGGATACAAAGTAATAATATCTGAAATATAATTATTGCATAAACTCGAGTATCAATCTGAAATTAGAGAAGTAAAATAAGTCCTTAAATTTGTTGTTTCTACTCAGCCTAGGGATGTTGTGTTACCATTAGACTGTGAATTAAAATTAATATTTAGTACAATTTTGGATTGAATCATTAACAAAACATACAACCATATAACTGATATTATATTTATATTTTATATCAACATTTAAACACAAATAACAAACTGTGGGAACGATTAACCGATTAAATGAACCTACTAATAATGATAACGTAATAGTTTTATACGGTGCGGTGAGGCGGCAGGAAACTATGTTTATGATCGATGACAGCCACTTTAAACGTGTTATCCAGGACGACCACCGACTACGTAATGAACGCTTGTATAAGTATAAGAGCAGGTTGAGATAATTCTCATGGGGATTCGCTGCTGGTCTTACATATTTATTTTAATAAAAAATTAATAAATGAAATTATTTTGATTGATTGGTGTCAGACTTATATTAATTTACTGACACTCTTATTACTGATATGATGTTTTTAATTTAAATTTAAGCTAAACTTACATGTTTTCCTCAACATTACAATTAAAAACTATATATACAATCACAGTGAGTAATCTTGTGCTGCATAGCATTACAATAATAAACACATACAGATATTTCAACGAAGGTTGTATCTAGGGTATAAAGGTTTAAAATTGAAAGATATCGTGAACAACACGCGCCAAGTACAGTAACAGTCTATTCCCTTTGGGGAAATCCACTAATAACTTCGAAGGTATTGTAGAAATGGTAGGGTTTAATAACAAAACGTCAGCTGTTTTCAGTGTTTTATGTCTTAAATATATATTTTTAAGGACATAGTACTGGATAATTTCTTGATGATTTGGTATGAAAATAATATTCAAACAAAAGAAAAAAGGCCTTTAATAAAACATTTAATAAATATTTGATTCAAACAGATAATTTCATTTACATTATTTATTTTGTAAACAGCATCAGACCAACTGACGTTAAACGCTATCCTTACAAAGTAATTGTCACACATTGAGAAAACTAAAGGAAAACCGCGTTACATTTGTATGTATTAAACACATAGCGACGTCCCTAAATATAGCTAATCCAAAGAATCACATTTTAAATAAAAATGACAAAATACTGCCTAACTTTCTTGTTTTATTTCTAATTTCTTCATCTTGATATTAATAAAAATATCCCCCCCACACTAAGCTTGTATGTATTGACCCTCAATATCACATTCACATCCAAGACACCAGGCTGTATAGTTTTCCCCTAACCAGATCCGAGATTATTAAGATCCCTATCCAATTTGTGTCTGACCATTAGAATCGCTCAAACCTCTAATTGGTCAGTTTGGATTAAACTAATTTACCGTATGAACAAAGTGGATAGATACGATCAAAAATAATTAAGAAGTAGAAAGACAGTTCATCTTGTTTATGATTATAAGTCGACTTATACAGTATTTTAATAATTAATACAAATTGGATGTCTTTAACCTTTGTACGTATTCTATATGGGATTTTTCCACATTACGTAAGGACATTGTGGAAGGGAGGTTATGTCTGTTCAGATTCCCGCTCACGTCCGCCTCATAACTTCCAAGAGATTTCCAAGTCAGATGGCGTGTTCTGTATATAAAGTGTAATTTGTGTTTTCGTTTATTGGATTGTTTGGCTTTAAATGTAATTTTATCAATGCATTGAATTGCAGCCTGATAACTGTTTCGCGGCATGTTCCTTGAAATAATACTTCGTCAAACTTTGATGAGGAGTTCAACTATTCTAGAATGGCTTTACAGATCATCATGGGACTCTTTATAACTTTAAGAGTTTAACAAATAGGAACGTTATTGAGTTAAGATTACATTTCATCTATAACTTACTTTCAGTAGACAGTAATTGATATATTCTATACCTGTACAATGTGGTAAGCAAACATTACAATTGATAATCAAACAATACGTAATTTTACTCTGTTTCTCCCTATATGTTAAATTCAATGCTCGTATGTTGAATCGGATACATTTTCAACATTAAAGCAAATTGGCTGTGTAGCGTAGTGGTTAGAGCTCTCCTCATTTCTGGAGGTTCGCTAGATCAATCGTGATCAAAATCTGAAAAGTGTTAAGGTTCGATACTGGACTCAGGGTCACTTGTCAAAGAGTATCAAGGATGTTTTATAAGAACAGGTTGACCTTATTTAGCAAAATGTCCAGGTTTTGGACCGCCCGGCGCCACCCTTATCAAGACGTTCAAAAATGCCAAAGGCGTACAAACACTCCAAAACAAAACAAACTCCACGAGTAAATATTATTCCTTAAGTATGATTGAATCATTGGTAACCTAATTTTATTTTGAAATATGGTTTAACAAAACCTGCTCTTGACCTAATTTGATTGCATTAACACTCTTTAAAAGTTAATTATTTTGGTTCGATTGTACTGTAATTAACATTTTCGTATTGTTTCTTGCTTAAAAGTGTAAAACTTAAACTTTTTGTTATGATAATGAACGTTTCCATAGCCATCCTTTATAGATCCTTATATTAGGATTTATACAATGTGTTAATACGAATATAAATTCATGTTTGAATACAATTTAATTAGTGTTTAATACGAATTAAAAGTCGTACCGTCATCTTTAAACGGAAATTTCGATAGATTACTTTATAAAACTTGTTGAGTCCAAGACTTTGAATGTATAAGTTTCCACATTTTTAAATCAAATCCTTACTGCAATATTTGTGCAGTGCTTAGGTATAAAAAAAAAACTTACAAAAACAAAACACAAATAGACTGTTCAAGTCTCTTAAAAGTAAATCACTTATCGAAGTAGAGAAGGAAAAACTGAAACACGCAAAAAGCAAACTTGTAAAGGTTTTTATACAAAAAAAATTTAAAATATAGATTTAGTTAAATTAGTTTAAATGAAGTATTTAGTTTTAATTGATCAATTTTGTTGTTCCTACAAAGATATGACGACAAGCAGAGTTTTGAATTACCCATATGAGCCCAATTGTGGGGCACACAAATGTTGCCCGGGATTGAAGTAGTCACATGCTGTAGTTTGGGGTCTGGCCCAAAGCCAGCTGGGCCGGCACGTTCATGTTAGTGAGTGGATAGGGTATGTAGCACATAATATCATATTGAGACTAAATTATTAACTTATATATTTGCCACGTAGTTGATCACTAAGGGCGATTGCAGTTTTTAAATATAATTTTTACTAATCACAACGACTAAATTATAACTAACTTAGCCTAATTGATGTGGGGAGTAAACTTTAAATACAGCGATAAATTGAAAATTTGAGATATGGAAGAACATTAGTTATGTGAGGACATTTTGCGTAGGGATGTACATTTTTAATACTTGCTTTGCTGCATTGCATTTTTTTACGATAGTTGATTTTTGAATCTCAAAATCATACACAACGGCCACACTGTTTCTCGAAATAATTTTAGTAAACAAATTTCGTTTCAGAATCAATTGAAATTATAATTTACATAGAATCCCAAAAAACGGCTCGAGAAAACCAAAAGGTTAATTTTATAAGGATGTCTGGACTTATAAAACCTCTCTTGCTTTTTAATTGGTCTTAGCGACTGAGGATATAAATGCCTTAAACAATTACAACTCATTAATAATTTACTGGAAACGTAAGAAGCATCATATTTTAACTTTGACATAAAACCCGATTTTACTTATGTGAAAGTAGACGTCTAAAGACCGTATGTCTGCTAATTAAGACACACGATCCGCCTCTGACACAGTGCTGTTCTGAAGTGGAGGTCGTCAAAAATAAGGAGGGGGAAGGCTGAGGGAGGGTTCAGGGGGTTAAGTAGTAGGTAGTGGGAGAGGGGGGAGAAAGGAGACGAGAGAGGGGGCCATGCAGTTTTGGCCGGTCGCCACCCGACCTCCAAACCTAATCTCTCTATTAAACTCGTCATTCAAACAAAATTCTGGCTGCTAATATACTTTGTGTACAACATTTGTCGAAACGAATCGCACATTCGGACTGACTCACGTACACAAGCGGTCGATCTCGCTGGACGCGTGGCAAATCGCATTACGGCATTACATTTGGAACAACGTGTCCAATCAAGTGAATGCGATTTGGAGGGTTTATGGGAGTGCGAGACTAGCAATACGTTACTGAGTCAGTCACGATTTTAGCTTTGCATTC
Organism: Allygus modestus; assembly: GCA_963675035.1. NCBI lineage: Eukaryota > Metazoa > Arthropoda > Insecta > Hemiptera > Cicadellidae > Allygus > Allygus modestus. The sequence continues at coordinate 315,730,207 of OY776112.1, forward strand.
CTTTGTTACCATTATTTATACTTTGTGGCACAGAATTAACCATCGCAAACTTTTAAATCTTACTTGTACTATTGACTGTATATACTGAAGGGGACATCCCATCTATATGGCCCAGCTGCTCCACTTTTGGTGTTAGCCAGAATTTGGAGTGGACGTAGATTGTGCTAGTGTCAACTATTTATTTTAGTTATTTACGTTAACTTGTAAAATATAAACAACTTTTTTATTAGCATATTACGTGTTGTTATTAAATCAGACGTCTTTTATTACATCTTGTAAAATATCTCCACCCCAGAAAGCAAGTGATAATAAACTTAAGTTTGCTTCCTGACACACCAACTGTTGTATTATCCCCTCCTGAGAGGATTAGCAATAGTTGACAGAAGTATACTCTGTTGGTGATTAGTGTAACTACGTCCCCTTTGAATCCTGGAACACAAAACACTAGGGACAGATTTTACAATGGCAATGAGAAGTCTTCTTTAGTATATATAGTCAATGCTTATACGTACAGTAGTTTTATCAAACTTTAATAAAGGTAGTAAAACTTTGTGCAATTTGAGTAAACAAAACTAAACTAAAAACGAGTTCGCACGCAGCACGCTGACGTGAGGGAAGTGAATTTCCAAATAAAAACTTTTAAAACTCAAAATCAGTGTAAAAACATTTATTTGTCCAATTTTTATTGAAATCTGATAACATTGATTTTTTGGCTGTTCTGATACTCCTGGTTTCATTTACTTGCAAAGCTGGGAATACAATTTTGCCCAATATAAGGTTAGGAGAAGGTCCAGACAGGCTTGAAAGTCGGCGTGAGGTTGCTGGGGATGATAATAGTGCTCTAACAAAGGAATAACAGGCTTTTCTCGTGTAAAACCCTCATAAGACAACGTACTGTGTTTAGTCGATACACATTTTCTTTAATAACTCAATAAAAATTTATGCTAGAATGACGAGAGAGGGCTTAAAACTTTCGCCTCTCTAATTTCCATCTTTTTACATGCATTTATTTTACATCTGGGGCTTTTATGACCATTTTTGGGCCCAAAACCTCGAAATTTGAAATATTAATCCCCCAAAAAAGGGGTTTAGAGTTTTCCGATTGTGTTGCCCAACGAACTTGTACAACTGATTACAGAAAGAAACGTCCCTACCAAATTTGAAGTAAATCGGACAAAAATTGCGACCACTAGAGTGCAAACACACACACATATATATATATATATATATATATATGTCTATATATATATATATATATATATATATATATATATATATACATTTATATATATAAAATTTTGAACGACCCCCCAAAACGTGATCAGGGGGTCACGTTAGGAACTTCTATGGTGGTCCCGGGCTTAAGTTTTACCGTGCGGGTCATGCTAATAGTTCACTTTCCTAAGGAAATTCACTAATAACTTGCAGACATTATTTTATAAATCCTGATAAACTATTATAACAGTTGATTCGCTCAATTTATTTATTATGCAAAAGGGGTGTGTCTTAAAATAAATTGTACTCCATAGTTTCGAACAAGCAATCGGCAGGGAATAGTTATTTGGTGTTTTTAATTGTTATAAAAACAATAACCCTTTAACATGTGATGAAGGAAACTGACGGTACTCTTAATTTTTAAATGGTCTTTTGTATATTTTATAAAACGGAATGCAAATATCTCAGAGACTTGTTCCTATAAACCTAATGGTCTAATCTCTGAATTCCGTCTCAGCAGAGCTACATCAACTCTCTTCTTCACTTTCTTCCCCTGCCAATTCCATCAGCCACAAACGTTGCCAAGAGCAGTCCATCAGCGAGCCGGACAGTCGCACAGTCCACGCCGCCGCGAGAGGTCTCCCCTACGCTAGCTGCCAGTACAGATCCCACAATATGCAGTGATTCGTACATTTGATGGTGATGAGAACAATTCAGTAGAACGGCAATCTAAACCATCTCCTTGCTTCTAGACTACTCTAAACTACACCTCTTTTGCCTAGTAATACTCTATATAAAAGAAGTATATACATGACGTATACAACTTAAAATTAAAAAATATCGTAATTTAGAAATTAAAGAAGGGTTTTTCCGTCAAAAGTCAGCTATGTTGATGTAACTTTAAACTCTCATGAATCGTTCCCTACAGTTTGGATTTTTTTGATAAACCGTTTTTAAACTTTATCTCACTTCACCTTTATACATAGATAATATTTCACCGACTACGCTTAGTTACTAATTGAGTAAAATATACAATTGTTAGAGTAAACATCATTTTAGTAAACCTTCATAATACTACTTGGTCGTTATCATTAACCATCAGTGATTTAAGCGATACGAGTTCTAGTCTCTAGTGTCAACTAATAATTGGATATGGAAAGGGGATAATGCGACATCTCTACAGCATCTCATCACAAACAGATGTCTACACATTAAACAGAACATTAAGTGGTGGAAAATAACTCTGCCATATATACAAAATAACATGCAATTTTCAGAGAAAAAATATTTGAAACTTAAATAAACTATAATATAACTTTTAGGAAGCTAAAACATTTGTCGAAGCTTTGTTTATTTAATTATCTATTTTAATATTTTGAAGTTGTAAATAACTTTTCATTTAAGGGATTTTATGAATCAAAATTGTTCAAATTTGTATTCATGGTCATAAAAATCAATAAATAACCGATGAAAATAATTTTACAATTAATTAGAATTATCAAGAAGAAGAGAGAATTGGTCAACTGAGTGATTAATGTAGTGAGAACAGTGGCGGAAAGCAGAATAATTTCATTTCACTTTCGTATAGTTATTAATTCAAGATCAGATTAGTTCCACTAGTAGAAACCTATTATTTCACTTGACACGACAGTAGAACTAGTCCAAGTTAAGTTTATTTAGTTATAACCAGACTCTCGTCGACGAATGGGGATCGTATTTCCTGTTTTTATTTGTTTACATCATAAATAACATTCCACTTTAAAGTGTTTGTGCTAAATTTCGTATTCAAGTTAGTAAATTTATTGGATTAAAAACCGAGATAACCCCATAGGTTTTAAGTTATTTTACAAGTCTCATATAGGTTGGTAAAAAATAATTCGGAAACTGTTAACAAATTAGGATTAATAGCTATTATTATCAGGCCTGGTCAATGATTCCTATCCCACTAAAGACTAGAAAATTTGTGCAAGTCGAACTAGCCATATTAAAAGTAATTTATAGAAAGTATCAAAACAAATTAAAAAAGTAGCTAATGTTACAATTATGTAATTTTTAAATTAGTTTTATTACGAAATTAGATTATTTTTGAGATGAGACATAAATTAAACAAATCGTTTGGCCAGAAATGTATAATTAGTTCTATCATTTGGAAGAAACAATTATAGTCATAGCTAGATAAATAAACAAACAATCAAACTGACCAAATGGAGAATAGAGAATTCATATTAGATTAAACAATATGATAGTAGTAGTTATATTTCGCAATTTTCGCAGGTGTATTAGTTTTCTACATGATTTAATGCTTTACTGCTTTAATGCTACATGATTTTATTAAGGTTGCAACAGAGCGACCTTAAAACGATACAGACAACATAATTTATATGTTTGCCAACATAACTCAATGAGAGGTTTTTGTTTCTGTGAGAATGTGAGTGGCGTGTATATGTCATTTACTAGGAAAAAATATACAAAATGTGCCTTAAAACTTGCGTAATTTGTGGAGTAGTAATAATTTGTGAAATATGCAGTGTTGGAACCAAACCGAATGACTTTGCCAGCAGCAGTGACTCAACGTTCGTGTGATTTATACACCAAGTTTTGAAAAATATGTTTAAAGCGGTGATTTACCAGAGAGGAGAAGTTGATGTATGCCAAATATTTGTCGAATGGAGTCGGATAGGAACGAAATGAGAGCCTATTAAAACGTAAATAGTCAATATCCATCTGAATTTTGGTTTTGGCAAAATGTTTTTTGTAATATTTAGTTACTATTCATAGATACAACAAACTACTACTATACAACTATTCAATGCAATAAACTGATACATAATCATGAAAGATAGCATCTCGTTGTCAACCGTTCTGTTTTCGACCGGACAGTTCGGATTTACTCATATATGTCCGGTGCCCGGTTGGAACGTTCAACCGGACGGTAAATGTCCAGTTTTGTTGATAAGAAATAGGTTACAGTTCAAAGTTAATACATTCCAGTCGATTCAGTTGGAGTTTAGATTAATATTTAGGATAATTTAATGTAAACAGATAACACTAATCATGTTTATTAGTTTGATTTACCTTTTATTTTAAGTTATGATTTAACATTTATTTTCTGTTTTAGTTAATAGAAAAACGGCTATTTATAGATGTGTTTACCTGCAGTTTACGATTAAATTTAAAGGCAATGTTTTTAACACTAATAGTTTACAACTGTTATTAGAAATCACAAATTAAATTTAATACACATTTTAATCTATTACATACGACCAATTTAAACAACAGCTCGTCAGAAAACAACTTTATTTTCTGGGTAGAAAGGTGTTGTTATTAGCAGCTAACGAGAATTAAAATGGTTACTATTTGGATAACATTCTACAATTTTCCGGGGGGGGGGCCTGTCCATCGCCCTACTGGGAGATACTCCCCCTCTCCCCGGTGGGGCTCGTGTCCGGTTCTGGCCGAACGAAAAGTTGGCAATACTAAAAGTACAGTACTTATGTGAATTCAGCTAAATGATAAACTCTCAGAAACTAGTTTTATATAGTAATACGATTTCAAACTCATTTCGATAACAATCTGCCGCTAATGCACTATTAAAAGAAAAATCAAAAGATACTTTTGGGTCAGAAAAATAATCATCTCATTGTGACAGTCCTAAAACGATTATGCTAGAATACGATTACAAAGGGAATGTTATTTTAAAATATACCATTCAGACAGTAGTTGGGTAAAAAGTTTTCAAAAAACCCTTTTTTTAATGTCGGGCTGTTAAAACAGTTTCATTTTGTTTTCCACATGAACATATGTCTAATAGTTGATTACATGCATATAAAGTAGAATATAGAATTCCGCGTGTCCTAGTGTTTTGGTCCTCAAACATGTAGATATACTTCAGAGATTTATGTAACTCTTTATATTGTATTTTTAAATTTTAAACACGTTCTCCTCTAATTTTTTTATCAATTTTCACTTGTAAACTTACAACTGGATAAAGGCCCTGCTGTAAACATGAACCAATAAGGTATATTTGTCTGTTGTATATTGTGGTTTTATATTGGAATAAAAAAAATCAATAGTATTTTTGAAAGATTTGTTAAGAAATAAATTACAACTCATAAGTACGATAAAAGTATACGGTTTGTATTGATTCATTCAAAAATATTTTACATTAAAATGTCATTCAGTAAAAAGGTAGCCTGTAAATATTGACTCCACCACGAGAATTTCTTACAACGCAGAGAATTTCTTAGAATTACAGACATGCTGCTTTGAGAACAATTGAATGTGATTTTTCTTTGTACATTTATATCTTTTTGAACATAAAAAATGTCTTCGTATTAGGGTCATAGAGGGTGATCCAGCTCCTCTCATTCTGTAATAGTTGTACAAGTGTGATGTATGTAGTACAACATGCAGCGTATATTGCCAAGTGCAATTAACCTTTAGGACTCCTCACGAACTAATATCAATGCAGTTAAATTACGATTTTAAAGTTTAAAGGTAAAAGTCCTAAGTACCTTAACCCCATTCATGGTCACGATAAATTATTAAATAATAAGTTTTACAATATTAGATAACACGTATCCCGATGAATCTCACATTCGATTTCTTTTGAAGTTTAAATGAAGAATATTGAATATCACTAAATGAAATAATGTAACATGCTTTCACGCACATTTTTATCTAAAATAAAACATACTTTACATACTGATATTGTTGAGATTCTGTAATGCTTGACAGCAGTAAAAAATTATTAAAAACTAAATTTGTGTTTGTATCAATCGACAGACACGTCCGTTGACTGAGCCACACTGTAAGGCTGCGTAAGGTCAATATAATATACGGCACCGGAGCCAAACTGGCCGTAAAGGGAGGCCTTTGTCTTGGCCAATTGTTTGAAGGTTTATTAGCCATCGTGGTCGATGTTTCATAAAGAACAGGGCTTTAGGGCTTGTAATACTATGGGAATTGATGTAGATTTTAGTACTAGACCTACTCTGACAATTCAACTATAGCTACTCGACTAGACAAATGTTTAATTTGTATATGCTTTTGATATTTTGTATTTACAACTATTATTTTTATTAATGATCAAAAGGAATAACTGATTTGTAACTTCTAGGAAATTATGTTCACATCAATGCAAATCATTCCTATTTTACAACCACATTACTGGAGGTTTACTAAGAAAAAATGATTTTTTAAATGTAAATTTATTTGTAGTAAAAATTACAAAAAACCCTGAAAGTTTATGTATAAACTGATGCTTCAATACGCATTCAATGCCTCAACCGTAATCTCCAGTGAGCGGCTGAATGAAGCACATACAAAAAGTATAAAGGGCAGTCAAGAACGCCGCGTTTGTGAACTTTCAAATGCCAATACATCATCGGGGTTCCTCGAAAATATATGCAGTGGTTCCAGATTTGACATTTATTTATTGATAGTAATTTGGGGATTTAATATGTAGTTTTTTACTTGAACCTAGCAAATTCGACATTTATTGTCATCTGTTTTATTTCTTATTAATGATACTAGAAACCGATTTACCAAGGGGTTTACGCTGAAAATATTACAATAACGACCAACAGAGATAGAATATTAATTTACTGAGACGATTCCGTAATAAAAAAGTATATAATTTAATTGAAAGTTGTGTAATTTTAAAATGGTAGTATTTTAATAGCACAAACAGTCCTATTAAAGCAAAGGGACTAAATGTAGACTAATTAACTCGTTATAACAAATTCGAAAAGTTTTAAGCAGGTTGGTTTGAAAAAAAAAACTGCTAGATCAAATTAACGTAACGAAGGTTTTCCGTTTATGATGAAACATGTAGTTCATGAAGTTCTAAACTCAGCTACATTATCGTTTAGCAAACATAACACTATTTTCAGTAGGTAGTGGAGTATATTTATTAATAATTTTAATCATTCACTTTGAGTGGTGAATTTTGTTTTTACAATGCCCTTAAAATTAAATTAAATCCACCCCTATATTTCCTAACTTGCCATTTCTATCGATGTAGTTTTAGTGATGAGACATTCGACTGTATTGGACTGAATGATTAGCGGGCTACTTACAATTGGTTGTCAGTATTGTATACGTGTATCACGAGCTTAAATAGTGTATTAAAAGAGATTGAACATCTAACAAATCTTGTTAGCTGGTTTCTTTTAAACCTTTGTGTTTTTTTTTATTTCTGAAAACCAACAATGTACAACCTTAAAAATAATTTAATTAATTGAAAATAGTCAATCGAAACTAATGCTTACTAATACTAATTGTTAGCGGTTCGAAACTAATAAATTTGATGTAATTATATATTCAGAAAATATAAATAACCTATATAATTTACGTTAGAATCTAACGCAGCTTTCCAGATGTCAAATGAATTGAACGTTTTCTTCCTTTGACAGAGGGGGCAGGACCACCCACGAGTGACGTGTTGCCGATCGCAGTCGTTCTGCGGCTGTCGCAATTTGAATATGTTTTCCTTCTTCCTTTGTAACGATTGACGTTCATAGGGTTTGAATATTGAATGTTTAGTTCTCAATAAATGTATCTAAGCCTTTTCGAGGAGCTCCTTGGCAAAATAATATATACTCAGCATTTTTTGCTTAAAGCATTATTTGTTTCATCGTTAGTGATGATAAGTTTTTGTTTAAGAAATTATTGCTGATATTTGCTGTCATTAATTTCCGATTGGAGATAAGGAAGTTTAATGAAGTTTTGAGACCTGGATCCGGTTCTGTCTTCAGTTGCCAAGATACCCTAGTACATGACAAAATGGCGGCCATGACCCAGTTAAATCTGGATAAAATTTACAAAAGAGCTACAACACAGAAAAGTAAAAGTAATCAAAATATAAAAAGAGCAAATGCAAATAAAAAAAAAAACACTGCAGACACATCAGCAATTCTGCACGCCACGAACACTGGCATGAGACTGTTTGTTTTTATGAACCATTCACTACTTTCACAGCTTTATTTTGTGTGATTTTTGTTTATTTTCACTAGTAGCTCTTTTGTGATTTAATCCAGATTTGCCTAGTTTATTTGCCACTGATTTAAAAATGTTTTAAAAATTCTCCACACTTGGAAAACAGAATTGAATTTCAGTTCCCAAAACGTCGACAAGTTTTTCTCTAATCATGGCATTCCATCGATATTTTTCAAACAAAATATTTAGAGTTTTATTTCTTAGCAGTTATCCTAATTAAAAAACCGAGATATAAAAATAAAGACACCAAATAATACGTGAAGAGATAATATTTGTTTTTAAAATTAACAGATTGTCCTTTTTAGTCATTCGTTTCTTAAACACGGATTTATTTAAAGTATCGTGATGTGGGAAATTGACCCGTGGTCTTTAGTTTAAATGTAATGAATCTCGTGTTTATGTAATTTTAATGAACGGGTTTAACAAGAGGATTCATTAGAGTCACCGCCATAGAGGAGATCGGCATCAAGGTCAACATTTTTGCGGTAAACAAATAAAAAGCAATATTTTAATGAAATCATGCGATTTACTGACTTATTCCCATTCTTATAAACATATAGTAATTTGTAACAGTATGATAAAACTAGAAAAAACATAAATTTAGAGAAATAGAAAGGTCTTCCAGCGACGTCGGTTACATCGGTTACAACATTTCCTTATTTCGGGTGCTTACTTAACACAGCTGTTATTTAAAATACTTTAAATGTTGGTTGTCTAAGTACTTCAAACAACTCACCAAAGATCTCAAAACTGGCAACGATACTCACCTAGAACAAAAGAAATAACGTAAGAAATATATCACAAAACATGATTATATTAATAAGCATTTGTATAGAATGGACTTTATCTATCACATTGAATCAATAAGTAGGTTAGTAACAATTAAACAGAATCCAGGCCAACAATTTACGATTGGTGTCCCGGTTTTGTTCTTAATGCAATACTTCAATTAATGATCAATTTGAGTAGAAGAGGTAGTGATCAATATTTTTCCTGTCTGATAAAATATTTAATTCAATGGAAATATGCTTGTTAAAGACAATACGGCGCGGCGCGGAGCGGCGTCAAAACCAGAATTGTCGATTGAGTTCTTTCTAAGTCTTCTTGACGTCTTACGGGGTTTCTTGATTGATAACATTAAAACTATTTAACAAGTTATTGGATAGAAAATCCAAAATCCAAGTTTAAAAAATAAATATAGTTATTTATTTTGATAATAATTAACTGTTACCTTACGCATAGCCAAATATTATATACCATAATGTTATGTTAGCATAATAAACTGCAATGCATTTGCTGGTTTAAATATTATACTGATACCAGTGACACTATATTCTGCATGCAGGCCTACATTGCCAAATCGCGATTAGCTATATCTTGTGTAGGCCTACAGCCAGAGTAGCATCTTTGGGATCCCTGCCAACCAGAATTAAGCTGCACAGACCATAAATACGTTATCCCGAGCCAAATGTTCTATCTGGTCTAGATAATGATATTGTTGTAGGGGTGTCCCACGAAGAGTAATTTTATTTGCAAAACCATTTCAAATTAATTCTAGATTTTTTACAATGTTATTAAGTACTAAATAAAATTAAAGAAATTAAAGAGGTAGGAAAGTGGTAAATGATAAATGAAATTAATTTGATTCATAACCCTTCATTCGAACTGATGTCCATCAATCGCTATGCACTGATGGCAACGAAACAAAAATGAGCCATAAGCGTTTCTGAAAAATTGCCGAGATATCAACAACAGTTCCTCTTCAATCAATCTCATTAATTCAGCATCTGTCGCAATGTCCTTTGGGGCTTATTGAAGGAAAAGGTTTCTTCTCACAACATTTCGATAGATGATGAATCACGAGGTTGATTAAAGAGGAACTGTTGCTGATACCTCGGCAATTTTTCAAAAACGCTTATGGCTCATTTTTGTTTCGTTGCCATCAGTGCATAGCGATTGATGGACGCAAGTTCAAATGAAGAGTTATGAATGTAATTAATTTCATTTATGATTTGTCCCTTTCCTATATCTTTAATTTCTTTAATTTTATTTAGTACTTAATAACAATGTAAAAAATCAAGAATTAATTTGAAATGGTTTTGCAAATAAAATTACTTTAACGAAAACCCACCATTATTTTGATGTTCCGCCATTTTGTTCAAATTAATCAGAATCAAATGAGACTCGGGGGTATTTTTTTACGTATGTATTTATTATAACTGTAGAGTTTCAAGGTTGTAGCGTGTTAGATACCTCTGGTATATTAATTCAAAAATAGCGACCTCTTCGTGGGACACCCGGTATGTTTTATTCTAGTAGTCCTAGTTCCCTCATAACTGAGCCAACGTGGAGGGAATCCATCATTATTTTTCTGAACAAGAAATTTCCAGAGAATGCACTTTGTAAGGATGTAACACTTGACTACCACAATGGGTTTTATGGTCACTTATTTCTTTGTTAAATTTGAAATAGAGAAAATTTATTTTATATTTTAATAAATGCCATTTTATACCTATTTGTAGTAAAGCTGTAAAGGAAAGGTTTTGAGGCTTTAAGTTTTGAGGAACCTTTAAATTCTTCGCAAAAGGGATGCCACTACATTTCTTTTGTATACTTAACGGTTTTTGACTTATTTTACTTCAGAAGTCCGTTCTTTGTTACTGCGCGATAACCTATGTAGTCAACTATAAATTACAAACACTTCTTCTTTTAAACAAGTCTGGACAAATCAGCTCAAATTATATTAGTTTTCACTCACTCACTTACTTAACAACTATATAAGACTCGATCGAACTCACGCGTATTTAAAGTCGAATATGAACGATTTATACGTTTACGAGTGAGATGTCTTTTCAAGACAGCCCCCGACTCAAACTGAAGCGATTTGATGGCCAGCATTGTAGAAAAGCCCAATAACCAATGTTAGCTCTGTCAAGATTCAAACCTTCACAACTTGGGGTTGAACTGATTAACTTCGGTTTGTGAGACGAGAGCTCTACCCTCTACGCTATACCAGCCGATCAATAAAATTGAGTTGTATAAATCATTAATTGGTAACAGGTTTAGTCTAAACACTGAGTGTTATTTTTACCTCACACAAATTTATCACTCAGTTCATATTTATATTACAAAATATTTTTATATTTCTGACTGAGTTGAATTCACAATTTCAGGGAGACTGCCAGCCCTCGAGGGACTTATGTCCCTTATCCGCCAGTAAAAGCTTTATGGGCTTCCTTTGTGCAAGTTTGCACACCATATTTTCCCCAGTCAAAATAACTAAATTTTCCGAGGAAACATCACAATTTTAAAGACAAATAATTTCTAGAATAAGAGTTAAAAAATAACTTTTGAAATAGGATATCAATAATTCTCTATACCAAGATAGCTATGTTTTACCACATGTATTGACTCTGAAACGTTAAGGTAACAAATAATTCCATTAGTTGATATAACTAAAACAAATGGTTTGGAATATTCTTTAAAAAGAGTTTCCAGTACTCTTTACTGATGCTGTGACAAATATCCACCCTAGAGTATGGAAACCGTAATGACATTTGGACGAAGGTTAACTTGGAACAGTTCAATAAAGGGGAAACTGCTTCAAAGCGTAAGTAAATTTGGTGTAGGAAACTCACTTCATGTTCCGCGCTTTGTCAAAACCACCAGGCAAACTAACTCTAACTTAATCTCAAATGAATAAATCTCCTAACGAAATTTTACATTGTGAACGATTCCACCCATTGTGAGTCGCAGCTTCCAACTCAATGATTAAAAATTTATTTCCCTTAAAGAGAGGGGATCAGCGTTGGTGGTGACATCAATGAGCTGTTTGGGCATAAATGTTTACAAACACAGAGACAGAGGTGGTGTTAGGGAAGCATGGGTGGGGTATGGCGGGGAGCGGTGCGGGGCCGAATGGTTGCCTAGCGACGGCAGCGGATCGATAGATACAGTGGATCACAACTGTTGCATCTCCGTTCGCTGCACTCGGAAATGGGTTGCAATACCACCGATCGCTTCTGGGAAGCTGGAATTGATCCGTAAATTGCTTTACGGGAGTCAAAGTAAAACAACTGGAAAGTTCTTCTTTGGTTTTAATTGCATCCTCGAGATCAGTGAACGAGGTAAAATATCGTAACATAAAATTATGAGAGAGTTGAATAACTGCTCTAGAAGATGATAGACTAGTTCAAAGAAGATGCTTTTGTTGAATGTGGATGGGTGAAGTATTACTATTCACTCAAAGTGTTGGGGAAATGTTAAATAAACAACATAATTTATCTTAGCTGTGAAGTTTAAGTTTTGATTTTGTAATCACGTTTAAACTTAAGAACGGGAAATGAAAATTACAACTTGTTAATTACTCGATGGATGTGTTTGCTCGCTCCACCGTAAACGCTTATCCTAACTTTACAATAAAAACAGCACAGATTAGGTATTTGAAATTTCAATATTATTGGATAAATATTTTCAGTTTATAATGAGTAAAGTCCTGAAGTTTTATAAATCTAATAATTTGTTTATTTCTTATAAACAATTTGTTTACTTAACTATTATTTTCGCTATGTGTTTCAAATTAATCAACAGTTTTTCTTCATTACCACATTATATATGGGGTTGAAAAATATTTTAAGTCTGTTCAGCGTACACACAAAGAAAACCAAATATTATTAATTAATAAGACTCAGAAAACATTTGGACTGACTAAATTTAATTTGTTTCGTTAAAAACCATGTTTACAAATCTATTGAGTAGATTATTAGTGAATTTACATGTGTATTGGGAACATGATTGACAAAATAATTATGTGTTTTTTAACTCTCCTGAGAAATATTTTTAAATTACCTTCTCTCGGAATGTGTTCTGTGACGTTTTATGCATTTTTTATGATTTTGTGACATTAGAAACCTTTTCAACATTTGCTAACTTCTTCAGACAATGCGAAATTTAGTCGTCGTCTATGTCTCTTTATCGTGTTCAGGAACCCTCTTGTCAATTGTATAAGTATATAAAATATATAGGGTAAGTAAGTTTTATAGTTATTTTTTTAGAAGATAATTTACCTATAGTCCAGAAAATATACGATGGTTGGAGCTTTTGGAAAAGAGTTTTGAAGATAATCACTCTTAAAAAACATATTCAAAATAAAAAAACGTGGGCACCTTCAAAAATAAAATCTCGGTAGCCCAAATGCTAGCACCTTGGATGTCGCTTTGTTCCAAAGGGTCATGGGTTCAATTCCCTTGGCGTCTATAACAATTTGAGGTGTTTAGATCACTTCCTCCTAAAGGCGACTGTGAGCTCTTTACAGGATTCCTCTGGCGTTTTATTAAAGTACCTGCAGTTTTCAAGGCGAGTAATCAAATTTGATTCATGTCGAGTTGTAATAACATAAGTTAGAATATGGGTCAGTTGTTTTATTCAACTTAAACGTAATATAGTCTTATATACCTGTTTCATCAACGACGATATTAAACATCGATAATGCGTCAGCAGGGTTCTATAATAGTGGGATTCTTTGTCCACGCTTGGAACCAATATTGCATTTCTCTGAAATGAAAAGGTACACGCGATGTAAAATTAAATTCCACAATTCTTTGTTCAGGTGTTAGAGGGCGTTGCTGTTTTGATTGGGTAAAACTCAATAAGCAAACGTAATAAATATGAATTGCTGTCGTATTTTTGATCGAACAACAATATTTTCAAACTGAATGTTCCCCGTTGAACGTTGAAGCATTACAACACCAATGTGGTTATATTGTTATGCTGGCTGAGTGCACATGATAGTAACCATATAAACACCGGTCGACGCGCATTCTCCTTTATTATAAATAACCTTATCTTTGATTAAAGCTAAATAGATCTAAATGAGCTATGGATTTTGTTATTATTAACTTTTCTTTAAATGTTTGGTTGTGATAGATGGACGATAAAATGGGATCGCGAACAAAATCTGAACATATTTTGAAGGTTCAGAACTGGACCCAACTGCCTTTGGTTATTGGGAAATTAATAAATGATCTTGACAAATAAATCAGATAGACCTTCTCAGTAACAAAGATACTCATAGCATCTCACTCATTTTACACTCAGAGTTCAATCATATTCGCCTTCAAATACGTAACTGGGGTTAATCGGCGTCTTCGAAAGAAAATAATACAATCTGAAATGTGAATTAATCGTACTGTAATGGCTTACTCCTTGCTTTGCTGGATACGTTCCAGGCACAGATACATAGTCTATATGAACGGGCGAAGTAAGGCAAAGAGTGGCTGCCAACCTCTTAAAAGAATAATGAACAAAATTATCTTTTATATTCATAAAATTTATTAAGACTTACGCCTCTACAATTTTATGTAACATGTAATATTGTAATACTTCTTATGATTGAATGTTCTGATTTCCTATTATTATTAGGATCTAATTTGAAAGATCGCAATAATAAGATCATCAAATTATTTTTGTATTCCAAGTTAGAATCGATTTAACAAAAAAATTAATTATATTATGAAGAAATCTGTCATTTTAAATCCTACTGTAATCCTTCTCGGGTCTTCGACGTCCTAATAAATCAGACCGGGAAAAGTTGACGATCGTCTGTCACAACCGCGGCTGAGGAACTGGGGCCCTCGAGGCTGATAACTCGATAAGCCTGAGTGATTGAGATTCAGATCCCATTACTCTTCCTACCAGTTAGGCTTCAGTTGATAAGAATATTTTAATATTATCAAACAGCGTTAAATTTAATTTTGTTCGACTGTCGACTGTCGGGCATTTTTATACACTCGAGCATCACTGCTATACGAGTTATTCTGTTTTAGGGTTACGTTAATTTAAAATGACAGCACGAGAAGGATTGACATAATCGCGATAGATGATATTTAAAACGAAGACCACTCAGCAATATTTGAATTGAAAATTACACAAGTGGATGAAGTTTATAAATATGAAAAATCTAAATATATATTAATTATTCAATACTTTTAAGAAAATTATAAAACTGAAGACAATACAAGATTCCTTTTAAATCACTAGTGGCTCACTGATATTGTTTTATGTTGAAAAGGCGCTTGCTGTTGGTGGTCCCAATTTATTAATGGGAGGTATTTTTGTGTTGAAATTATCTATATGTTTTAATATATACATTTTTGTTTTAAAAACCTCAACTGCCTGTCACCCTGCGGCAATGTGTGGCGATCTAAACACAGCGACGCCGCGCCGTAACAGCATTAGTCAAATGGACAACCAGACGACCGCCTGCCAATGAGTATCACTGCAGTCAGCTGGGGCCGAACCACGCTTGTCCACGACTGACATGACAGGCCAGCGCTCTCCTCGGAACTATCGCGTCCCCGTTGAGCTTAGTTCACAGTGTAAAGTAAAACATGATCCTATGAATTCAATTAAATTGGTAAATATTAAGCTATAATATTTTAAATAATGTTAAATACTTCTGTTGTAAATGTGTTTCATAAGAAACTACATTTGGTCCATTAATTTTAACCCAGAGACAACTGATACATGTTTTTTGCGACCGTAACCATTGGCGTTATGTTATAGGGATAAGAAAATATGTAAAGAAAACCTATTGATAAAACATACACTGATTTACAAAAACCCAATATTGTCTTTTCAATATTAAATACGGTGTGTAAATTAAGTATTCAAACAAATACGTATTTGTAAAACTAAAATAGATAGAAATATTTTGTTTGTGTCATTGACTGTTAACAAGGATTCCGGGATTTATAAAAACAAATGTTTCAACCCCCTAAGGGGGTGGGGGGTTAGGGGTAATTTATTTATTTTTTTAATAGCAACCTCTATTGAGTGACCTCTCATTTTATAGGTCTGGTCACGATAAAATCAATAATATAAAGATAATTCAAATCCGTTTATTCTAAACAAAATGGCGGCCAAAAAAGTCAATTATGTTTGAAGTATCATAATGAATGGAGTTATTAGGCATACTTAAGACATTAAACGTTACATTATATACATTGAAGCTCAACAATCGTTATTGGTTACATTTATTTGAACCATTTCTACAACTCTGCTATTGTATATTCTAAAATGATTAATTTCAACGTAAATCAAATAACAGAATTATTCAAAACTATTAATTTAGTTTACAACACTTAGAAAACCCATAAATGTAAACCACACAACTAAAAACAACTAAAAACTTCACAACAAAAATAATAAGCTAAAGTAAGGAAATTCCAACAATTGGGAAAACTGATACATAAAATCCTTAATAATCACATCCTTAGACAAAAACTGTTTGGTGTCAGATGTCAAACGGAGTTGGACTTAATTTTTGGCAAATGTTTTGGCGCCGAGTTTGGAGCCCCGCCCTGTTCTCAGCTCTCCATCATAAATCCTTCACTATCTGATGAATGTTTTGTTGTCACGACGCAACGGATACATTTAGCAACACCATATCTTAACTTACCAGAAAGGTAATTTACTTTGGATTTAGTAATTTATACAAACTCCCTGACCTACGGAAAATGTCATACCTTGTCGTTTATACATTGCTGTAACCAAAAAGATTCTACCAAACTTTATAATAATACAAATGTTTGAATTTAAACAAGTGATTTACGCTTGAATAGTATATTAATTTCCCGTCACCTCTGTGAACCGTTATTAACATTCGCCAGTGCACAACAGTTCAACAAGTTTTAAAATATACCATGGACATTTAATTGACTCGCTAGTACTAAATAAGCCACTCAGATATTTAAAATGTACCTTCCCATTTAAGTTTTATTCCTGACCAACAGTAGGGGGCTTTGGCCAATTCTGTAGCAGTAAACAAAGTGAGCAGAGGAGGACGGAGGACGAACGAAGTCGTCCCTGCGTTTACGTCATCCTCATCCTCTCCCTTCCACCTCCACGTTACATCATCCCCCCGCGTTTACGTCAACCCCCCCTTGGCACCTGAGGCTATGCCCGAGGCTACGCCCGAGGCTACGCCCGAGGCTACGCCCGAGGCTACGCCCGAGGCTACGCCCGAGGCTTCGCCCGAGGCTACGCCCGAGGCTACGCCCGAGGCTATTTTATCGATTTTCTCGCATTGACGCCTGATGCCCGAGGCTATTTGTTTTTTTGGTTTCCCGCCTTCCCGTGAGATTCCGAGAGTGAAAAAACGTCCTGGAGGTCCTGAGGGAACCCTCGAGCGGATGAGTGGGGTCCCGATCCTCCATCGTGAATTTGACCCGCTACACTTAGTAATCCCAATTTGGGTGCCAATGTTGTGCAACTTATTCGCCATGGAAAATCCCCCTGGTCATCTGTGTAAAAATAAACACGATTCCAAGAATTTTTTACCGCTTCATCCCCTGAAGCTACAGTTACGTCATCCTCCCCATGACGTCATCCTCCCCATGAAGTTATCCTCCATATGACGTCATCCTCCATATGACGTCATCCTCCATATGACCTCATCCTCCATATGACGTCATCCGTCGTCCGTCCTCCTCTGCTCACTTTGCTTACTGCTACAGAATCGACCAATGCTCCCTACTACCAACAACAATTCGCAGAGTACATACTTTCTATAATGTATGCAAAAGAAAAATTAAAGTCAAGAGTTATTACTTGGTACTTAATCATTTTTTATGAATTTCATTTCATTTTTTGTTGTGTTTACGAATCAAATTAGACTATTATTTAATTTAAACACTACGCACATTTTAAACATTTGACGCACCTTATAAATGTAAAGTTATTTCCAAAGAAAAATAGATCTTAAGATGGTAGAATATCCCTTGAACTATTAGCATGACCTGCACGGTGAGAGTTAAGCTTGGGACCACCAATGAAGTTCCTACCGTGGCCCCCTGAACACGTTTATGAATCACAAGGTGTAGTTACAAGGTACTTAACCAATAGTTCATCTATTACTTGATAATGATAGAGTTTTTATATCTTATAAAGTAAAATGCATATTGTATTAACTATACTAATGATCCACAGATAGAAAAAGATTACAGGTAATACTTTTGTTATTTTACAGTCAAGTTTACTAAAAGCCAACCACTATAAGCAAATATTGAACAATATCAGTATAATAATCGCTTCGTGGCTAAACGATGTTATTAAAACGCTAAATGCCAAAACCGCTGGCTGGATGGTCCAATTTGCGGTTATCAGAGTAGAAATGGCAGACACCCAATTTCATAGTGTAAAAGCTGGGGTTGAAACAGCGGGTACTCAATTTGTTAACTAGTTTCACAAGAATAGTCTACACAGTGTTCGCGAAGTTTTGAAAATAAATTAATGTGAGTTGTGAAAGAGAAGTCATATGTATTTGTTTATTGTGAATGATAATCCGCAGATGATCTCTGTAGACGACGAATTAGAGTACGAAAATGTAAAAGTTTAATAACATATATCTAATAAATCACTTTAAATAAGTGAAATATAATTAATAAAACAAAAAATATTACCATAACCGGTAAAAAAATAATATATTTAACACTTGTTTTCATTCAATTAAATTCTAATTTTTGCTATGGAATGTAAAACCAAAACCAATAGAAAATATGATTAATAAAGTGGTATAAAACTCCAGAAGGTATATAAAACTGTAGATATAAAGAAGTTAAGGAAAAAATGCAACTTATTGTCTAGGAAATATAGTTAAAAATCCCCCTCTCAGAAACTCTCCTTTTCCTGACTCTATGAGGGTATTTTTTATATATAATGGTACGTATATATCGTGCAATTTATAATTCTTCTATGAGTTTTATGGTATTCGAAACAACCCCTCCACCGATCCTCTCACTAGCCTACTATCATCTTGGACTGGACAAACAGCTGTAATATCGGAAAGTCTTAAGCCGATGTCGTGCATCTGAAGGTATATAGTTTTCTGATAAGGAAAAGCTACAAAATTGCACATTTAACCAACAAGTAAGCCCCTTTTCCTGTTATCGTGTGGACCATATTAAAATAAACAAATTCACAGTGAAACGAGAGTAGGGAAAAAGAAATGTCTTAAAACACATTTCAGCATGATTCTAAATTAAAATACGACTCATTCCTTTCGTTTTAATATAATGATTATGACTACAACGAATTAGAAACTAAATAAAAACTGTTATACCAACTATATAATTGGATATGGGATTTTTCTTTTTCATCCCATTTAAATCAACTACCTAAATTAATTGGTGTTAAAATTTCGTGTTATAATGCAAACTCTCCTCAAAGTAACCCTAAGTATAATTTATACAGTTAATTAAGGTCGAGCTGGTAGACATAATGCCTCACGTTATGGTTGCGCTGGGGCATTGGAGAAGTTTAAATGGTCGCCGAAACAGGCAACTTTGCCGACCTTTACTGAGCGGGAATGTTGTAAAAAATTATTATAGTATAACAATTTTTACTTTTTACTAAAATTCATGCCATCATCAGTTTATACAGTTTCTGAAACAACAAGTTTTGGCCGTGGAGTCTTTATGACTGCTGACATCTGACTTTTGAAAAACTAGATAAAACTTAAATATAAATTAACGGTTTCCCAGAAAATAAAGAGATGTTTTATCACAGATTTTTGAAAATACATTTAAAATATTTAAGAAAATAAAACTGTTTATGTTTAACAAATTGTTGTAAATTTCTTCAGTTTTATAGTATTATTTGTACATAAATAAATTTTGCGTAATATAAATATTTATAAATATCAACTAGAGGTAAACTCTGGATGACATTTACGGAGGTATAAAATACAGTTTATTTCAAAATATAATACACAACAAATCGATATTATTAAAAATTTAAAGTTAATAATTTGTGAGTGGAATCTAAGCAAGCATAATAGTTATTAGTATAATTCTATTATTAGCATTATCATAATAGTTAAAGAACAGTTTAGGAAAACTTGGTATCGAACTGTGACCAACATTACATTTGTATCGATCGATGGTAAAGTAGTGTGCAATACTTGATATGTGATGTGTTATGCTGTTTACTTAATTTAATTAATGAATTTAATATTTTAAATTTAGATACACTCATAAAAGGCAGCATAGTAAGTGTACAAGGGAAAATACGAACATATATTATTTTAAATATCTTGAACTCAAACGTTTCTTAGTAAAGTGAAACTGCACACAACTTTAGACAAATCGATTGTAAGCAACAAAATAAAAAGCTAATTTACTTTTTCATAAAACCTATTCCATCAAATTTACATTTTGAACATTTAAATGAGTATAGACGAGTGTATACGATTATAAACTGTAATTTATTCCATACAGTTTTACATCTGAATAGTTTAGGGCAACAAGTTTAACAATAAGTCTAAGTTAAGACTTAAAATTTGTGTTAATCTGAACTTTTGTGATTAAAAACATCCGATATTTCACGAAACTAAAAAACAATAAAATAGTTTCGAAGTGGTGAGCGAGCTTGCCACTGACAGGTATTTAACACCTGCAAACGTTTTCTTTTTCTTCGCTTACTTTCTGATCTTTATGACAGGCATGATTACATTTTATTGATTATTAAGTTCTCTGTTTTCTTTAAACAGTTCCGTAGTGATTTTTTATCTGAGCGCTCCAAAAAATTAAAACACACATAGAGTATTTTTACAATTAGTGAAACCTGGATTTAAAAATGTAAGTATGTTTTGATTTAAGTTGTACACTGAAAGAAAACTATAAACACACAATGAATCAGGATAAGCTCATATTTCAATAAATATGTCCCGAAAACCGAATTTGTCGTTTTATTTCATACACTATAAATGCTAAAGAACTAATAAAATATCAAAACTAGTATAAAATCCGTGAATATTGGGAACTTCTGTTTGTATTTCAGTTTTACTCAAATCTGAATATATCTCTGTATTAAATATAAAAAGGCAAAGGAATGCCTTACTGTTTGCTTATTTCTTTAAAAAAGTACCTAACTACAAAATCCAGTAGTGCATCATAAGAGAGCAAGTAGTCAAATACACATTGAAGGATACAAAGCCAAAGGTAAGAAAACACTTTATTTAAGGTAACGTTCACAATCGCGATCTGTAGAGTAAGCTGGGATAAATGTAGCGAACCGAGCAACAACAGTCACTGTTAATACCAGCAAAGCGACACCAAGGGACCAGTGAAACGATATTGGAATGAAACCGAAGCCAATTTCCCAGAAGGTAGAAGGTAAACCCTATATCGAAATCAGGTACTAAGGAAATTTTCGATGCACGATATTTAGATTTTTGCTATGATTTGCATACAATAACTATTTAAAGTTAAAACATATGTTGTCACATATGTTAGGGTTTTTGTTTATACATCTATTGGAAAGCCACAGAAAAACAAAAAAAATCTAAAGTAAAATCTGGATATTAGCTAATTGTTTCTGATTCAACTTCAAGCTGTAGGATCACATTTTAAAATGGATAAGAGTCTGGGTTCAGGAAAACTATATCTTGTCGTAGTGATATTTAGAGAGATAGTAGAGATATTCTTGTAATAAAAAGCATACGATAAACAATTAAAAAAATGAATAGTGCACAAATAAGTTGCATTGAAACACAACCATAAAACATAAGCTGATAGTTGGAAATCAATATACTACAATCATATACTACAATTAAATCTGAAGTTTAATAACTTGTTGCTAAATAAATCGAATCATAAAATAATATGAGTTTGACGCTGAAAATAGTTGTGATGTGAAATAATGTCTCGGGTAAAGTCCTACTCGCTTTACTCTTACACATTGCATCTTGGAGTAAGGTATTAGTTAGAAAAGTCTCATATTCAAACAAGGAAAAATAGTTCTTGTATTACCATTGTGAAAAATATAACTGTTATCATATTTTATACAGTTCATAGGAAGAATCAGGAAAACCTGTGTAAACTAATAATCATCCTTTCTTTGGATTGTCTTTCTTTGTAACATACTCATCTTCAGCTTACCAACGAAATCAAAACAATCGTTAAGAAAAATTCAAAATATATAAGTATGCTACAGACAAAATATAATTTTCTATCTTTTTATTATGTGATAAAGGAAAACAAAAAGTTATCCATGAAAAGACAAACTGACTTAGAATTTCTTTCACTTTGCGAATAATGTCTTAAAAGAGCACAGAATGTTTTGAATGTTAATAGTGTAGACAGTGGAGCAAGTGAGCCTATTAATGAATATATACAATTGAATGTGAGGATCAGAAAATATATGTTCTGATTATTAAATAAAATTGGAGCAGAATGCTATTGCAAAATATTTAGAAATAGAAGTATAAATATTGAGACGTTATGTTACATATTCGTTGAAATGTACTTTTTAAGTGAGATAAATCTAATAGGACATGAAGACGTTTTTTAAGAAAGATACTGAAGATCATATTGAAACTGTCAACAACAAAAACCAGTTATATCAAACTGCGAAACACACGCTATATTCGAGTGATGTAATTGGATTGGTTATATTGGATTACTGCCTAAATTGCCTAAGGAGTTTGGAAAGAAAATGTCAAAAGAAGAGCTAGGAATAAACCACAAGCCAATCACACCGTTGTTCAACAAAGGCAGACTAGACTTAAATAATAAACCAACCCGACACACACCCCAACCTATATCACCCTCTTGATGCTGGGTTGTCCACACCGTCACGTCTTGAACAGAGATGTGTGTTGCTTCTAGAGCTCCAAGTTGTATATTTTAATTTAAATACGCATGCGAAGTGTGCGTTCAGTCACGAAATATTTTTGTTTCTGATGTTTTATGGATTTTGTTAGTTGAAGAAAACTGTTGTGATTAGGGTTTAAACAGTGGAGTTTGGATTTGCTAATCTTTACAATTATTGTAAAACTATAAAATTTAATAAAGAAACTTCTTAAAGATGATTGATAACTGTCCATATAAATTAGAAGGAGAATATCCAGACCATTATCAAAGTTAAATCACTATTCATTTCGTTCAATAATGGTTTTTATTCTCTCCCAATTGTTTAAAAGTTGTATCGCAATAATCAATGCAATAATCAAATACATGAATTATCAGCTATTTTATAACCGAAGATGAAATAAATAAAAACTATAATACTTTAATATTTGTATTACCCACACAGTTTGAGTTGTAAGATTAACAGAATATTTAAACACTACCAAAATTCTTTCTATAACAAAATTAAAATCTTTCTTAAATGATGTTGCCGTTGATAACATGAACAGAAATATGTCTGCTATCACGATAAATTCACTTATGTAGTCCTAAACTATATCCCGAGAATTTGTTAATCCCACGTAACGAGCGTTAGTGCTACAAATCAGATATTATAGGGTGGTAGTTATTTTATTACTTTTTATTTAATAACATTACAACAAAATTGTAAATACAGAGTTCTCACCTCAAACCGTACCTATGTTATTGCCAATCAAACGGAGTGTAAAGTTAAGTTGAGCGCTATCCAAACTTTTATAACTGATGATGAAAAGGGTATTGGGTGAATACAAACAAAAAGCTTTTACTCAAAATTAATTAAATGGGAAAAGAAAGTGCTAGTTTTTTATTCGCATCATTCATTGTACATGACATGAAGCGAGTGAGGTTATGTGTGCATAAAACCTGTGTTTCTTGTGTTTCTGTGTTTCTTCGTGTTAAAAAAAACAAGGAGATACACTTTGTGAATAAAATAACTAGGGGATGAAATGGGTTTTACATCCGGTTTTTAAATCGTAGGTTAGATCAGACTGCAAAAGAAAGAGGAATTATGAATCCAAAATTGATCACGTACGCTTTCTCTGTGACACTTCATATTAAGATTAGATACATCTGAAGAGACGTTCCCAAAGTCAGATTACCAGAAACAATAGTTTAAATATATCTATACGTTATCCCTCTATATATATAGGGAAAAGCGGGGTGAAAAACTAAATTCCTCAAATTATCGCCCGATATCATTACTGTCATCATTTTCTAAAATATTTGAAAAAGTTATCAAAAAACGACTTGTAAAATTCTTGAAAAGTAATTCCTTCTTTAGCAAAAATCAATTTGGCTTTAGGGAGAGTCTCTAAACTGAAGATGTACTTCTCAAGTTTCTAGATCCATTTTATGAGTCTCTAAATTAAAATTTGCATTGCACAGCTTTGTACATTTACATTACAAAAGCATTTGATACAGTTACCATAAAATACTTCTTGAAAACATGTGGTGTGCTAGTGTTAGAGGGGTGACACTTGAATAGTTTTTCAAATACTTGCTAGAAAGGCCTCAGTTTACAAAAATATGTCATGATGCTGTTAGTTGTAAAGGTTATCTGAAACATGGAGTCCCTCAGGGCTCGGTATTGTCATATATATCAATATATCAATGACTTGTGCAATGCACAGTTTAATGGTAAGCTTACAGCCTTTGCAGATAACACTGCCCTAATGTATTCAGGAGAAAACTTAAGTGAAATCAGAAATTTTATGTAAAATGATCTCATATTGTTAAGGTATTGGTTTGATAACAAATATTTAGTTCTCAGTGGAAAAACTAAGTACATGGTTTTTGGCCTAAGACAGGATTATTCGTTTGAGGAATTTCTTTTTAACCACCAGCCAAATTTCTGTGGGGCTTGCAGCTGTCCTACTGTTGGAGATATAACAGAAAATAAATACCTTGGTCTATTGATAAATTCAAATCTCTCTTGGAAGTGACATGTATCGAAGCTTCGAAGAGAATTAGTCAGTACACTTCCCAAATTTTATTAACTGAAGGATATTTGTCCTCAAATGTTCTTCTGAATGTTTATAATTCTTTAGTTAGTCCAAGATTGGGATATGGGTTGAGTTGCTGGGGCGGAATCTACCTTTCAATGATTCAACCTATTGTCACTTTACAAAAAAATATTGTTAGAGTTATTTCAAAAAAGAACCGACTTGAACATTCTTGGTCCTTGTTTACTACACTCAGAATTCTACCACTTCGTCATTTATATGTTTTAAAAATTCTAAGTTTATTGAAACAAATGTAGCAATGAATATAACTCGGTGCAGATATTGAGACACAACCTTAGAAATAATTGTAATTCAGTGCCCGTCCCACGTCCCAAACTCACATTGTATAGACAGTTTTTAAATTTCAATGCACGACGCATTTTTAACCTTACTTCAGGCTTTATTGTTTATATAAACACTTATGCTCAGTATTGTAAGAACCTAAAATCCTGGTTAATGATTCAACAAAGCATTGATTACTTGTTTCAGATTGTTGTTTTATTTATTGGGTGTTAAAAGGCTACCTGGAAATAGATTTAAATTTAATCATAAATACAAATTATGTTTAAGTAGTGATGTTATTTATTATTATAGTTGCCTCATAGGTACTTGCTTGTAAATTGAAAGTTATAATATATAAACTTATTTTTTTAATATTTTTGTAACTAAACCATTTGTTAGCCATTTATATTACTGTATTTAGTTGTCTTGTGATGGAAGTCTCATTACTGGCTTTGCCTAGGAGGCTCCTAATTTATGTGTTGCAAACTAAATGTTTTATTGTATTCTGAAGGTGTTTGAGTAAGGTAAAAAGATTGAGGCAATAAATACGCTCGTATGTGAATGTAATATTACATATAAATTTACTTTTTCCTTGTACTTCTTTTATAAAACTACATTTTTAATAGTTAAATGAGTATAGACGAGTGTAAACGTAAACGATTATTTATTTCATACAGTTTTACTTCCGAATAGTTCAGGTAAGAAGTTTAACAATAATTAAAAGTTAATACTTAAAAGTTTTGTTAATCTGAACATTTGTGATTAAAATCATCCGATATTTCAAGAAACTAAAATCTAATAAAATAGTTTTGAACTGGTGAGCGAGCTTGCCGCTGACAGGTCTTTAACACCTGCAAAAGTTTTCCTTTTCTTCTCTTGCTTTCTGATATTTATGACAGGTACAATTACATTTTATAGATTGTTAAGTTTTCTGTTTTCCTTAAACAGTTCCGTAGTGAATTTTTATTTGAGTTCTACAACAAATAAAAATACATATGGTATTTTTAAATTAGTGCTAACTTGGATTTAAAAATGTAAGTATGTTTTGATTAAGTTTTTTCACACTGATAGAAAACTGTAAACACAGAATAAATCACGGTGAACTTATATTTCAATAAATATGTTCCAAAAACCACATTTTTGTTTCATCTCATTCCTAATGTCGTATACTAAAGAACAAACAACATATTGAAACTCATGTAAAAACCGTGCATAGTAGGAAAATTAATTTGTATTTTAATTCCAGTAAAATCTCGTTATATTTCTGTATATAAAAATTAAAATGGCAAAGCAATGCTTTAATGTTTGTTAATTTCCTTAAACAAGTAACTAATTACACAATCTAGTAGTACAGCGTAAGAGAGTAAGTAATCAAATACTTAATGAATGATGCAAAGCCAAAGATAAGAAAACACTTTATTTAAGGTAGCACTCAAAATAATGTTCTGTAGAATAAGCAAGGTTAAATGTAGCGAACTGCGCTACAATAGTCACCATAATACCAGCAAAGCGACACCGAGGGACCAGTGAAGCAGTATTGGCATGCAACCGAAGCCAATTTCCCAGAAGGTAAACTCAATATATATGCTAAGGCAATTTCTCTTTGAACGATATTTAGATTTTTCTTGTAAATTACATGTCATAACTATCTAAAGTGAAAACATATGTTGTTACATTGTCACATACATTTTTTGGAAAGCTACTTGGAAAACAAATCTAAGGTAAAACTTGATATTATTCAATCGGTTCTGGTTGAACCTCAAGCTGTAGGTACACATCTATCAATGGATAGGTCTCTAGGGAAACATGTCTGTCATAGAGATAGTTAGAGAGGTAGTAGAGATATTCTTGTAATAAAAGCCATGCAATAAATAATAAAAAAGACTGAATAGTGTAAAAATAAGTTGCATTAAAATATAACATAAAATAGAAACTGAAAGATGGAAATACATTTACCAGATTGAGATGTTAACATGAAATCTGAAGTTTTACAGCTTTTTGCTAAGGAAATTGCACCATAAAATAATATCATTTTGATGCTGAAAATAGTAGTGATGTGAAATAATTTATCGGAAAAGTAATACTCGCTTTACTCTTTACATATTGCAACTTGAAGTAAGATATTAATTAGAAAAGTCTAATATTCAAATAAGGAAAAATAGTTCTTGTATTACCATTGTGAAAAATATAAGTGTTATCATATTTTATAAAGTTCATAGGAAGAATCAGGAAAACCTGAGAAACTAATAATCATCCTTTCTTTGGATTGTCTTTCTTTGTAACATACTCATCTTCAGTTTACTAACGCTATTAAAACAATCATTAAGAAAAATTCAAATTGTATAAGTATGCTACATACAAAATATAATTTTCTATCTTTTTATTATGTGGTAGAGGAAAACACAAATTTATCCATGAAAAGACAAACTGACTTAGAATTTATTTCACTTTGCGAATAATATCTTAAAAGAGCAGAGAACGCTTTGAATGTTAATAGTGTAGACAGTGGAATAAAATAAGATAGCAAGTGAGCCTATTAATGAATATATACAATTGAACGTGAGGATCAGAAAATATATGTTCTGATTATTAAATCAAATTGGAACAGAATGCTATTGCTAAATATTTAGAAATATTAGTATAAATATTGAGACGTTATGTTACATATTCGTCGAAATGTACTTTTTAAGTGAAAGAAATTGAATATGACGTGAAGACGGTTTTTTAAGAAGGATACTGAAGATCATATTGAAACTGTCAACAACAAACACCAGTGATATCAAACTGCGAAACACAAGCTTTATTCGAGTGATAGAATTGGATTGGTTTTATTCGATTACTGCCTAAATTGTATAAGGAGTTTGGAAAGAAAATGTCAAGAGAAGAGCTAGGAATAAACCACAAGCCAATCACACCGTTGTTCAACAATGGCAGGCTAGGCGTAAATAATAAACCAACACGACACACACCCCACCTATATCACCCCCTTGATGCTGGGTTGTCCGCACCGTCGCGTCGTGAACAGAGATGTTTGTTGCTTCTAGAGCTCCAAGTTGTATATTTTAATTTAAATACGCATGCGAAGTGTGCTTTCAGTCACGAAATATTTTTGTTTCTGATGTCTCATGGATTTTGTTAGTTGAAGAAAACTGTTGTGATTAGGGTTTAAACAGTAGAGTTTGGATTTACTATTCTTTATAACTATTTTAAAACTACAGTATAAAATTTAATAAAGAAACTTTTAAAGATTATTGATAACTGTCCATATAAATTAGAAGGAGAATATCCAGACCATTATCAAAGTTAAATCCCTACTCATTTCTTTCAGTAATAGTTTTTATTCTCTCCCAATTGTTTAAAAGTTGTATCGTTAATTAATAATTTCCCAATAATCAATGCAAAAAATCAAATACATGAATTATCAGCTATTTTATAACCGACGATAAAATAAGTAAAAACTATAATATCTAAATATTTGTATTACCCACACAGTTTGAGTTGTAAGGTTAACAGAATATTTAAACACTAACGAAATTCTTCCAATAATAAAATTAAAATCTTTCTCAAATACTGTTACCGTTGATAACATGAACAGATATATGTCTGCTAACACGATAAATTCACTTATGTAGTCCTAAACTATATCCCGAGAATTTGTTAATCCCACGTAACGAGCGTTAGTGCTACAAATCAGATATTATAGGTTGGTAGTGGTAGTTATTAATTTTTCATTTTATAACATTACATATTCCAACAAAATTATATATACAGAGTTTTCCCCTCAAACCGTACCTATGTTATTGCCAATCAAACGGAGTGTAAAGTTAAGTTGAGCGCTATCCAAACTTTTATAACAGACTATGAAAAGTGTATTGGGTGAATAAAGCAAAGAAAATGTTTTTACTCAAAATTAATTAAATGGGAAAAGCAAGTATTAGTTTTTTATTGGGATCATTCATTGTAAATGCCATAAAGCGAGTGAGTTTATGTGTGCATAAAACCTGTGTTTCTTGTGTTTAGACACTTACACAAATTTACAAGTTAAAAAAACATCAAGGAGATAAATTTTGTGAACAAAATAACTAGGGGATGAAGTGGGTTTTATATAATTTTTTAATGCGTAGCTGAGATCAGACTGCAAACGAAAGAGGAATTATGAATCCAAAATTGATCACGTACGATTTATCTGTGACACTTCATATTATGATTGGATACATTTGAAGAGACGTTCCTAGAGTCAGATTACCAGGAACAATACTCAGTTTAAATATATCTTAAAACAACGAATGAAATTAATTTAATATCTAAATAAAATGTGTTTTATCTCCATTTAGCCTGAACGGAAAAGTTATTACTTTGTAGAGGTTAGATCTGGGATACCTATTATAAAAGTAGTTACGACAGAATAGCGTTGGAACGCGGTGGCGGTGGTTGTCAGTGCTAAAACATGGACCGATGTGTAAGGGTGGGGTCGGACGAGTGATGGGAGATTCGGGATTACATTTAACCGCAAAGATAACAAACTGTCGGGACACCAACCGCACCTCACTCTCAGGAAGCAGTGAGGTCGATTGATTTGATCATTCAATAAACCTGAACATTTCTGTATTATAATTGTTGAATTTACGTTCCACAATATCTCATACAATATTACGTAAACTGTACTTAACAGTGCAAATACATTTTCTATTGTTGAAAGACGTATTTTTTGGTACTTCGTCAACACATGACATGCTATTAAATAAATGGTATCCAACTTTTAACGTAGATTTGATCAGAATAAGTTTATATTTACATTAATTAGCATTATAAACACGAGTTAACCGGTATTTGTTTATATAAATTAGTTGAATGTATAACAAGAATTCTAGTAAATTCTAATCGGTTTAAATTAAACAAATATATTTAATAAGTCCAATTGAATCCAAATTACAATGAAAACTTTGCAGATTATAACTGATTTTGGTGGGATGATTACGTTAAAGTACACAAAAGATTTTGTGCACTTTTAGAAATATAAAAATAAATGTTTTTTAACTTAATTTGAAATTGGAAACACCAGTTTTTTCTTTGAAGTCAAATGTATCTACTTTTTACATTATTCTGATAATATAAAAATTACGAAAAATGTATCTTACAAAATAACTAGAATCTCAATATTAGGAAATTCAGTGGTGTTTAAAAACAAATTAAAGATAAACCCTATTTAGTAAAGTGTCTAAAGAGCACACAAACACTGATTGAAAGTAGTTCATTAAATAATTAAACATTTTCCCTAATTTCTCAAATTGTTAGACACTAATAAGTCTTTATAGTACAGGGCGTATGATAACTCCAAATAATGTCCACAGTTCAATAAGGGGTAAGAGTACCCCTTAGGTTGTCACACAGTTTTAGGAAAATAAATATGCAATTTCTAAAATAAAAATTGCAAAATCGCAATTTACAATGCAATTAAAAATATGATAAGGGTCGCTTCATTTTTCACAAACTAGATAAGCTATAAAACTCGAATTGAGAGGAACAATAATGTAAAAATTATAATGTATACTGACTTTAACAGTATAATGCCTTTTTTTATAAAATAACAAAATGTATTTTGAAGTAATAGTAACTAATCACCGCTAAAGGGCACTACATATGACCAAGCGGTGCATCCACATCGTCCGATATTAACAAACAGGAAATTAATGTCCGGATCAATGTTGACCCCGCAATATTGAGTAAAAGAATAATGTTTATAATCATCGTTATTTGTTTAACTTCACTTTTATTAGGTACTTTATTAAATTATCTTTTGAAGGTAAAATGTTCTTGGATGTTTGTAAACTATTTTTGATTTTGTCGCATTTAGGATTTATCTAAAACGTGCTGTAATAGAAGGTAGTATAAACATGATCATGCAACCCACCGAACGAAATAACTTACTTCGGCATAGTGTTTTATTAATGTATCTTTTACTCTAAACATTACTTTGTTTGGTTATGACTACTCCATTTTTACTTCCTAATATAGCTTCATTCGAAAATGTTAAATATGTGTAAAAGTAAAAGTTTTAAAAATAAAGTTTTATATGGTTTTTGTTTATAATATACGTTGTAGTTTTTTTTAGAATATGTATCTTTAAATTGTAATGACTATGTTAAGAGAAAGATTACCAAGAGAAGTTTTAGAGCATTGCCGAATACTTTGCTTGATAACTACGATTATTTAAACAATTTGTTCAATAAAAATCGCTGTGATGGTTTAGACCGCATTTTAAAAACAATTCAGATTTACGGTATGACAGAAGTTAAATTATTAAATCTAATTATACCATTAGACATTTATTTGATAGAAATACATTTCTGGTTAACTATAAAGATCACACTTTTGAATAAAGAGTTTCACTTTCTCTCCCTTCCATCATATACATCCTTTGGTGCTTTAGTTTCATTAGCTAATTAAAGACACCCTGTATTCTTGAAAAGTTTTCATTAGGCGCAGATTATTATTAAACCGTAGGTAATACGTAATAGTTTCTAGGTGAGCTTTTAGTTTAAAATTAAAGTGAAATATAAACCCGTTTATTTAGAAGAAATAAATGTTAAAATAGGCGTTAAAATAAGGAAAAAATGTACAAATACCAGTACAAATGTAAAAAATCTTCATAAAATCTGCAAAACGGCGAGATTCTTAAATGTAAATCAATATCTTTCCCGCAAGTTAATTGGGAATATTTCTTTAGAGGGAAGGGCCGAAATTCTCTTTAATTCCACAAATATTACGAAATAAGTTGCAACTATGATGAAATCGACAACTTGGAGATTTGAGTTTAGAATGTTTAGTTAATTATATGAATGTGTTATCCACTAAACATGGTGTTTTGTTGGTATCAGCAACTTGTATCAGTGTCACATTTTCTACAAACCGAGTTTAAGAAATACATTAGATATGTTAAAAACAGATATTACGGTTTGAACTTCACAACATGAAATTTGGATTAATGTAATGCAATTATTATATACTAGCAGTTACCCGGCGCGCGTTGCTGCGCCCAAAACTTTGAATTTTTTTAATTACAGCTGTTAATTAATTACAGCTGTTAATTTTGTAAACACTAAATTTCTAAAACCTGACACTGCACCCTTGTATGCCCTCTGGGTCGGAGCCCTTTGGACAGATTTGCACCAAACTTCACACAAACCATCCTTGAATAACGCTTAATAATGCCTGAAAGTTTCATTACAATCTGTCGAGCGGTTTCGGAGTCCATAGGCTACATACATATATACATACATACTTCCTCTTTTATAGATATAGATTAAAAAAATTAATGTAGTAATGCAACACAGAATAGAATAATTTATTATTTACTATGGATAAATCAAGAATTTAACGGATGATTTAGGAAAACGAAAATTTTTTTAATGAATCAGCATATTATTAGGGATTTTTGATTGTTTTCTTTTGCTTACAGAAAATCACTTGGTAAATAAATATAAGTATTTACATAGCCAATCATATTTTTTACTTGAATATTCAAGTATCATACAATTGGTACGTAATAATTACCGTAGTTCTGTAACTTATATTTACGATTAAAAAGGTCAAATTAACTGTTTGTCGAGTGATTCTGTGAATGAAGTTATCGGATAACGATTGTTTCGGGAAAAAACGTAATCTAACCTCTAAATTCCTTAAAAAAGTGATTCAGAGACTAAAATAAAAATGAAATTATATTTAGTAAGTTCAGGATCATTCCATTTGGTTCAGTACCAAATTAAATAAGTCATTACATTAAAAGGGGGACGGCAGAAAAAAAACTTCGTGACATTCCCGGCTCCCCTTACAAACAGCAAAACTCAAACAAAGACGAACAACTGGAATAACGGTTTCCTGTACGCAGATTACTGCCACACTAAACAGCTGTTTACGGCCTCATCTCCCTTAGGGACGGTTAGTGCTGGGGAGAACATCACTTCTTTATTTGTTCTGGTTTATCACATATGTGGATTCAGCCACGGGTTCTTGTATTATAATGGCCTCAGTAGCTGGAATATTTATGAGCCCAATTTTAGAAACGATTAGTTTTGTGTGAGTAATTTTTGGTGCCGAAGTGGAATCAAATGTAAAACTTGTTTTCAATTGTAGTTAAGATTAAAACATTTTAAAAACTCGTTCGCTTTAATATTTAATTTGGTAAAGGGACAATAACAAAGTATTTGATATAAATCTTATTTGGAAAACGAAAATAAATATCTTGACTAAAAGAACACGAAGTTTTTAATGATTTCAAACGTTTTTCAAATATTCCAAGAACTTAAGATTAACGAGTCGTTTGAAAGTTCGCCATTTACTTTACTCCGTAGTTGAAAACGTCAGCAGCTCCATAATGTGAAAAGGAGTATAGTGTCTATTACATCGAAGCGCTATTCTATGGAAATCAGAGCTTTTTAGATCTACAATGCATTCGCATTTGAATTTAGGTTTATTCGGAACAGCTTAAGTAAAGACTTAATTACTTAAGGAATACAAAATCAGTCAGTTTGTTTTTATTTTAGGAGGTTAGCGTATTTTTCCTTTTACATTGCCCGTATACATGGGCCTCGGACCTGTGCGTGAAACACATCAATCAAAAGGAGAGGTTAGCCGCTACAGTACAAGCAAGACAGGACCAATACAATTTATTAGCCAGGACTGGATAAAATTAGAACACACGACAGCTGTTGCGACAGCTATGGCCTTTAACCACTACGCCAGTAACTTACCGACATTAAAGCTCAATATTACGCCTTGTAATATTTAAACGGAGGAATCACATTGTTTTGTGTAAAATTAAGTTAATTTATTGGGAATACATTTCGTGGCTATCAACGGTGTTTTACATATGAGGAACAAAAAGAAAAAAAGGTATGTATTTAAACGGAAAATAAGAAACAAATACCACGTGAAATGTTAGCTTATTTAAGATTACTATTAGAGAGGTAGGAGAATCGATCGACAATATCAAAAGTTGAAATTAACTTTCGATTGAACGCCAACTACCTTCCGCTCTCGGAGTAAAGACGATTTGATTTCTTTCAACTTTGTATTCGTGCACATTGCCACAGTAACTGTCTTAAGCTACAATATGGATTTTTGTAGTACTGTATACAACTAAGCCAACTGCTTTTAACCTCGCTCGTCTCTTTTGATTATTTTGTATATGAAAAAATTATGATATAATTTGTATTTGCCCACGAAGATAATAAAACAACTCAACATGAATAGAATTTGATTCTATTGAAAGTGTAATGGTTAAACAACGGCTTCGAATTCATTGTCTGGCCAACTTCCATCCTAAAGCTGACGCTAATGATTTATTGCTCTCACAATATTGCCCGTGTGGATTTGTTGTTATTTCCCAATTTTAAGGTTTTTAGTCTATATGTATGTTAGCATCACATTACATTACTTTAAATATTTAAAACTGATACTATAAGAAATATTTAACGTTTTTTCATATGAGTTAGTGAAATCTAGAAAAACTCCAAAGGGGAATAATATTGTTATTCTCTTTTTCGTTTGTTAATCATTAACTTTCAAAGAAATAAATTAAGATCGGAAGAATTTCTCTCAATCTGGGGTCTAAATACGCGTATAAAAAAATCAAAAAGGAGTGTCTGTAATGTTTGCCATCGGTGAAAAAACCTATAATATAAACAAATGGCACGAATAGAAATTACATCAAATTTCCTTGAGTAAACTTATAGTAACCTTGAGTTACTATAAGAAAATGATAATCTATTAATACAAAACAATGGCGACATACGTTTGTACACTATAACATTTGTGTGAAGAACTGTATGAATACATTTCGCATAGGTACAGTAATATTACCAGTTTTACAAATCGTTGTTTTACATTCTTAACGGTGTAAATATGTCAACTCCTATTTTATTGTAGTTAAAAGAGACTGAAGCAGGAGAATCAGAATTGGGAATGTGATCCAAGTCTGCAGACACAACTGAGGTCATTAGAAGGGGTTCCAAGTCTGCAGACACAACTGAGGTCATCAGAAGGGGTTCAAAGTCTGTAGACACAACTGAGGTCATCAGAAGGGGTTCCAAATCTGCAGACACAACTGAGGTCATTAGAAGGGGTTCCAAGTCTGCAGACACAACTGAGGTCATCAGAAGGGGTTCAAAGTCTGTAGACACAACTGAGGTCATCAGAAGGGGTTCCAAGTCTGTAGACACAACTGAGGTCATCAGAAGGGGTTCCAAGTCTGTAGACACAACTGAGGTCATCAGAAGGGGTTCCAAGTCTGCAGACACAACTGAGGTCATCAGAAGGGGTTCCAAGTCTGTAGACACAACTGAGGTAATTAGAAGGGGTTCCAAGTCTGTAGACACAACTGAGGTCATCAGAAGGGGTTCCAAGTCTGTAGACACAACTGAGGTCATCAGAAGGGGTTCCAAGTCTGCAGACACAACTGAGGTCATTAGAAGGGGTTCAAAGTCTGTAGACACAACTGAGGTCATCAGAAGGGGTTCCAAGTCTGTAGACACAACTGAGGTCATCAGAAGGGGTTCCAAGTCTGTAGACACAACTGAGGTCATCAGAAGGGGTTCCAAGTCTGCAGACACAACTGAGGTCATGAGAAGGGGTTTCAAGTCTGTAGACACAACTGAGGTCATTAGAAGGGGTTCCAAGTCTGTAGACACAACTGAGGTCATCAGAAGGGGTTCCAAGTCTGTAGACACAACTGAGGTCATCAGAAGGGGTTCCAAGTCTGTAGACACAACTGAGGTCATTAGAAGGGGTTCAAAGTCTGTAGACACAACTGAGGTCATCAGAAGGGGTTCCAAGTCTGTAGACACAACTGAGGTCATCAGAAGGGGTTCCAAGTCTGTAGACACAACTGAGGTCATCAGAAGGGGTTCCAAGTCTGCAGACACAACTGAGGTCATCAGAAGGGGTTCCAAGTCTGTAGACACAACTGAGGTCATGAGAAGGGGTTCCAAGTCTGTAGACACAACTGAGGTTACAATCTTCCCTCAATCTAAATTACTTGATTCTACGAACCGATTTACAAACCCTATTACAATTCCCATTTGACTAAACCAATTTGAAATCGAATTAATTTTTGACTTCAGATTTTTAATGAAATTAATCGATACATGTATTTAGTATAGTTACAATTATTTTATTTTATTGCGTTTTTACAATTTACGACTTGTATACAAATATATGTTTTAATGATAATTGTAATCTGATTAATTAAACAGGAATAATACATATGTCACAAACCATTTTTAGCCCCCGGTTACAACATGATTTTATAAAATTAAAAAAATATTGGATTTTAAAATCGTCTAATAATACTTATATACTTTTGGGTAAAGTACAGTATTATAGTTCAAAGGAATTGTAAAATTATTTACAGTAATTGGTTTTTACTGTTTTGCTAGGAAAATCAATATATCCGATAATTACGAACCGTACAGACGTTTGTTTAAGTTTACCTATTCACCTAAAATATAAAAGTTTGGGACGAAAGAGATTGATTTGATGTAAAGTAAAAATGATTGAAAAATTGAGTGGTAGTTAGAATTAAAGCAGGAGTTTTTTAGTTACCTTTTCTCCGAAAACTTTATCAAAGACACTGAAACCTTTGCGGTTCGGAATTTAAATTATAAGAGGACGCCCACCCTCGGCCCTCGAGCTGTGATCGATGACATCTCAGTCCTCCTTCCATGAGTTGGGATCTTCATATTTTATATGACGATTCGACTATGTATACTTTTAGGCTGAAATAAAACTATACAAACAGTAAAAAGTTAATTGTACTACAACAAATATTCATTAGAACTATGGTTAAAGCAAACTATAAATCTTCATGTTAACCATTCTTTAAAGACCAGTCAATATTAACTTTGCCAAGTTGGTTTGTTTCTAAAATTGTAAATTATTTACTTAAGTAAGGATCATTACCAACCATATATTTAAAAAATATAAATAAGACTAGAAATAAACAACTGTTCTACTACCCCATTCATAATACATCTGCATTTGATAAAAGTCTCTTTATTTAATGGTCTAAAGCTATATAGCCATTTGCCAAAAAAATACAAAAACCTAAGTGCAAATGTCTTTAGATACACAACCATGGAAATATTACTGATCAAGGCTTACTATTATATCCCAGAATCTTTAGCAGACCCAACCCTTGGAATAATATATGAAATAAATATGCACCTTTTACCTGAAATGTGTTTGAATTACTTTCGGATTAATTTCTTGTGACAAGCCATCGGCTACTGCTGTAAGCACTTTATGTAATGACTTTGAGTTCAGAAATTATTTTATTTTATTTAAACTACGTATGATGTAACTTTGAACACAATAGCAGACTGGTTATTCCTGTAGTAAAAATAAACAAAGCCTAGATTTTATTCACTCAAATACCTTTGTATTTCCATTAAAAGATGTATATAAACATACCATGAGTCAGACATAAATTTAAACTGTGTAAAATAATATAAGCTAGCGTATACTTTCATATAAACAAATTTTATACTGCATGATAAATAAGTTTTAACGGATAACACATTCGTTTATCGAAATTCTCTTCATAAATAATCAAGGAAAATAAATAGTTTTTAATGAAAAAAGCGAACAAACTTTGAGGAAGTAAATAATTTTCTAAATATTAAA
Organism: Allygus modestus; assembly: GCA_963675035.1. Lineage (NCBI taxonomy): Eukaryota > Metazoa > Arthropoda > Insecta > Hemiptera > Cicadellidae > Allygus > Allygus modestus. The sequence continues at coordinate 315,768,113 of OY776112.1, forward strand.
ACAGTTAAAAAAAGGAATCTTACGATAAAAGAGTCCTATCTTAATTCTTCAGATATAATCTGTAACAATGAAATACAAATTTTTCAATTTTTCAAAGTGCTTTAGTGTGTATAGTGTCTCTACAAACCTCTCTGGTTGTCTTAGATTAGTTTTCAGATAAGGTATATTGTTACACATTTGCTTATACTTCTAACCTGCATATTACTTGCTTTACTATTTTTTTCCTGATATAAAATAAAGCTAATCCGGTTAAAACAGGTATATCTATATTTGAGAGTATCGTGTTTTGTATAAATTCTTGTTTTATACGCAGTGAACGAAAATAATGACAATAAATGTAGCAAGGCACATGAAACACTGTTCATGTTATTCGTTTGCTCTAATTTTATATTACGTCAACTACCATTAACCATAATTTTCTGACTCTCGGTGTATAGTGTACAGTTTCTAACTTTGTGAATTGAAAAACGTAACCAAAACCTGGTTCCGTTATTACTAATGCATTATAAAACTTGGCAAATAACAATTCTCTCCATTTCTTTATATTTTTAACAAGAAAAGCCTATAAGTATTAATAAAAAATAAAAATCCATTCGATTCAGTCAAGTTATGAATGCCGAATGCAGTTGTTCTATTTGGTGACGAGATAAAAGTCCGAACTGCTCTATTCTCTGAAAGCCCCTGGATCGATGTAATAGTCGTCGACCGTGTGGAAATCCGCCCTCCATCCCCCTCCCACACTTACAACGACGTGAACTCCTTTCTTCCATTCGTTTTACCGACTTTCCAGCATGTGGTAACTTCTTTTCTTCAGAATTAGCTTGAATTTATCAGTCAGCTAAAACTATTGACCAGAGAGAACTGCTGATTAAAGCAAGTACAATTCACAGAGTTGGCCTATTGTTTAAACATTTTGTTTTAAGCTTTCGGCCATAAAAACAGTTTAACAACTCATACTAACACATTAGGTACCTAATACATGAGTTTCTAGACAAAAATTGATTTACACAATGTTTTATAGTTCGAATTTTTTACTTTAGGAACTTTGTGATTTAAATAAAATTTTACAATACGTGACCTAGGGCTCGGTCAGTAGTTCCCTGTATTTTTATTTTCAATAAAACTAATAAATCCTATTAAAGTGGTAAATACAGTATTTTCTTGACTGGCTAAAATACTATCGAAGTTCGTCGTACAACATCTAAAACGTAGTAAAAATATGATCAATTTATTTATAGTTAATATTCACCAGTAACTAACTATACTGTGAGAGCTGAAAGTTCTTTTACGGCTCATAGAATAATAATCATACAGCTCTGCCAAGTCAAACACACTTCCAGTAACTTCTAAACCTCTAAAACTTAAACCTATAACAGCTGAATAAAGCTTTTAGTAGCGGAGTGTGTAGCTTCCAGTTAGCTAAAGCACAATTAATTAAACAATAGTAATAAAAAAGAGAATAAACAAAACAGCTAGGATAAAAAAGACTAACGCCCCTCGGAAATTAATGGCAAAAATGAAATTGACTCTTTGAACACTTTTTTGGTTATGAAAAAAAGTAAAGAAAGTGGAGTGTACATTGTAAATCTACATCATACTATCGATAGTTAACTACATAAAAACTTGATTTTGCATTGCCTCTAATCGCAAAAGTTGTTACCTTACACAATATAACAACTTTATTTATACGAATGAGTATGACTTTGTATTCAGAATAACATCGGTAGTGTCCTGTACCGCCATGACGATTACAGAAACAGCGTGCATTGCTCTTGTCCTAGTAACATTGGTAACAAAGAATCGGTCATTAGTTAAGACAATAATTCAAGTCATGAGTGTATGGGAGAAAAACCAAGAAATGAGTGTGATTTGGTATATCATGTGTTACTATACAATTTCTGAAAATATTACAATCCACAGGTATTAAATCCCTATTGTTGGTTAGCAAAAGACTATTTATGCGATACTGGTTCAAAAGTGGGTCAAACAGTTAAATAAACAGTTAAATAAACATTTGGACGTAAACATAGGAAGAGATCAAAAACACCTTAACAGTTAAAATACATTTACATTGTGAAAAATGTCAACAGTGGCTCAGGAAAAATCATACATAGGAAAACCAGCACATGAAATTAATATATTAAATTTAGAAATAAATGTCAATATGCAAAGTGGGATAGAATAATCTACGTCTCACAACACTAAAACATATATTTACACTTGTACTGTATTTACATACAAGATGGTAAATATTCAAAAACGATTTTACAAGGTAATCGATTTCTACCAGTCACACCGATCATCATCAGGCCTGATTAGAGAATCGTTCTCTGATGGGTTAAATCGATCACCTTGTACAATCTTTTTTGTATATTTACCGTCTTGTATGTAAATGTGTTATACCGTATAGGCATAAGTGTAAATATATTTTTTGTGTTGTGATACGTAGTTTATTTTATCCTGTTAATAATAACAACACGAATTATGCAAAACAATAAATGATTTAATATGCATAGGACAGATACGGCTTTATTAAAAAAATCAAACGCATTTTTTGCAAAATATAGTTACTGCTGTCAACAATCCGACTGTTAAAAATTTGTTAGAAATGAGAACCAATTACGTTTTATAAAAATTGTTGGAATATTAGTCATTAAACGTAAACCAATACATACTCAAAACTATTAACCATGTTTGGAAACAACTTGTAATGGGAGTAATAGCAGACCCGTTAAATGATGGGCGGATCAATGAAAGTGACAGCTGTTGCACAAGGCTCTTCAACCGCGCTTCATCAGTTTACATAAGGTTCCATAAGCTCACCAATGAATGGATTTAGAGGAGAAATAATCGCAACAAATGAATTTTCAGAGAGATTATAATCCATGACGTAACCTAAATAATATTAAACGGAGCAACGAACCGATGAAACGCTTTGCCTCGTTAATGATTATAATTTCCTAGATTTAAGTGGATTTCGTGGAAATTCGTATTTATGAAGGGTTTGGTTTACCTGTGACACGTTGAGTGAAACATAATCTACCAAACGTTTCATCAAGTTAATTGATTTAGTGATTGGCTTCAAATAAAATAAATATATTTATTTTGTTTTGAAAAAGTTATGATTAACGTTCCACAATATTTTGCTATAACAAAATATAAAAAATACATATGTTAAGTTAATTAATCTGAGGTGCAATACGAACCGTCTAGGTTTTGAACATCGAGGCAAGGGTACATTAATAGAATAAGATTTTGCAATCAATTTAAAAATAAAATAATAATTTAATCATAGTAATATGTGGGTGTGTTATTCAATAATAATATGGATACAAATTCAATAACATCTTAAAAATTAAGTATAAAATATAAAATTATATTTTTAATATTTAATACCTTTTAGGATAGTATTATCAATGGTCTTTTTACGTTTGTGTTCCTTACTTAGAGTGATCTTTGTACATTATAATGATGCATAACTTAATACACCAAATATCATATGTTTCGTTGCATAATGTTTTAACTAACCTAACAAAATAATAGTGTAATATCTGAGTAAATTTCACCCTGAAAAAATCTTTGGGTTAAAATGAATTGGCTGTTCACTAGTAACGTTCTTATTCGTAAAATGGCATTTATGTTCAGTTGGCATTATAGTTCAGTTCATAAAGCTAAAAAGATTTTGTAAGCCAATGCCCCGATATCATTATAAAATCTGTTTTTAAATCTTTTAAAATAGTTTAACTTTTGTATCTTCCGCAAAGAAGTATCCACAAGATGTGAAAATAAAATACTGCTTTGTGAGTTAAGAAAGTTTTAGAAGCTACCAAAAACATTCGGTCATATCTCTACAATTACTGAGTTTTTTGTTTGTTTTTATAACTAAAATAATTGTTTTAATAAAAGTTTATCCTTACAAGATAGTGAATCTCTTTCCAAGAAACACTAATAGTGGCTTTGTTACTAACTGTTTTACAAACAGTAATTAAGACTGTTGTTTTTACCTGTTTTTGTGCTTTGTCGCGATGTTAGCCACAGTTGAACACACAGTACAATGGCTAAAGATATTAAAGCTCATTATCACCTTGCCTTTGACTTGGTTCAGTTTTCAAGATGTTTTTTATACTTTACTAACAGTACATTATATTTTTTATGAGTTTACAACGCGAAGCTAAAATTTTTTACAGAAGGTGATTTATTATAAGTTAAATGGCTGCATTTTCCAAGCAGCCAAAACTCAAGGATATCCGTCAAGTATTAAAATGTATAAACATTGGAGATTATAAATAATTGCCATTATACCGCATACTGTGAAGGCTATACTCACACTAGGCCTTGGACAACATATTACACAAGTAGACACAATAATTGCCATTATACCGCATACTGTGAAGGCTATACTCACACTAGGCCTTGGACAACATATTACACAAGTAGACACAATAATTCCCATTATACCGCATACTGTGAAGGCTATACTCACACTAGGCCTTGGACAACATATTACACAAGTAGACACAACAATTGCCACTATACCGCATACTGTGAAGGCTATACTCACACTAGGCCTTGGACAACATATTACACAAGTAGACACAATAATTGCCACTATACCGCATACTGTGAAGGCTATACTCACACTAGGCCTTGGACAACATATTACACAAGTAGACACAAAAATTGCCACTATACCGCATACTGTGAAGGCTATACTCACACTAGGCCTTGGCCAACATACTACACAAGTAGACACAATAATTGCCATTATACCGCATACTGTGAAGGCTATACTCACACTAGGCCTTGGACAACATATTACACAAGTAGACACAATAATTGCCACTATACCGCATACTGTGAAGGCTATACTCACACTAGGCCTTGGACAACATATTACACAAGTAGACACAATAATTGCCACTATACCGCATACTGTGAAGGCTCTACTCACACTAGGCCTTGGACAACATATTACACAAGTAGACACAGCAAAATATCATTTTAAAGAGTATGAGGTTAGTAGGTTTAACATATATTGTTGAAAGAATGTCTTGTGTTGAATGTCCAGTGAAAGGTCTGCAGTGAAAAGTCTATCGAGTATAAACTTTGTAACTTTTGCTTCCATGTTAAACAACCTTAATTTCTACGTTTATTTATTCCTTTTCACCATTGCTACAATAGGAAATCTGTCAGATTTGTAACTAAAAGAACATACAAATTCCAATAAATTTAAAACTTGATATAATTAGGGTACTAATTAATCAATTAAAATTATGGTATTATTTTATAAACAAAAATGGTTGAAAGGAACCTATTTTGGCTTGAATCATTAACTCCAAAACTGGCCGTACATGCTGATTAAGATTTAACGTACGAATTATTTTTTGTTACTACGAATTAAATAAATTTACGTAAACAAGATTAAATACCACGTTGAGATGACAAAGAAGAAGACGGGTTGTTTCTCATCAGCAAGTGTATTTATCATTAATTCATGAAGACCTGAGAAGGTGCGCTGACAGACAAACAGACGTATCGATCCTGGGGACATCCATTGTGCCGACTGTCTTTCTACTCTTTATCAAGCTACGACACAGTCCAAGCAACATTTCATGCAATATTTATAGGAGGGTCGGGCACAATACATTGTCTATTGGGAATGGCAAACAGACTGAAAGAAACAAAAGGAAACTGTTCTCTGAATCATCCGGTAATCTGAAAGAATATAAAATATAAACATGTAAGATGTTATTAAAACACATTTTTCATAATGTTGTCTATGGAGGAGGTAAATAATTTTAAAAGTTATAACTCTCAGTAAAACTATGTAATAAAATAGTTGTAGTACTTGTAAATGTTTGTGTAAATTAATAGTGAAAGTACACTGGCTATATTTAAAATTTTAGTACATATTTGACTCGTGAGGCTATATATAACATTTCAGTAAATATTACACTCGTGAAGTGTATATACCATAGTTCAATAAGATACAGTACTCTATTTTGTTAACAGTTCCTCAAAGATTAGCATTCATTTCGGCGAAGTCAGTTGTCTTAATATCACCAGGGAACTAATACATCTGTGCATAAGCTTATAATCTGATTCAAAAATCTTATGCATTCCAAACCAAATGTTTTTATTAATTAATTTAGCTGCGTCATATCAAATGGAAATACAATCTAGTTAGCTGATAAACGTAAAAACAATGCAAACACTATTTTTTGTTGAAGGAAATATTATTCAACAGACCTGATGAAAATGTCTGGAAAATATGTTTCATTATTATTATTATTATTTACAGAGTGATGAAAGGTATCGTTCATAACTTGATCGAATTTTCTCGCTCGGCGATCGTATCGCACGGGAAATACGATCGCGAACCGGAGAACACCACTTTCGGTACTATAAATGACATGTATTACACGTATCTTTCCTTAACAAAATATACGCACATTGTTTAGTATTTATTAGTGAATTTCCTTTGGAAAGTGAACTATAAGTATGACCCGCACGGTGAAACTTAAGCCCGGGACCACCATAGAAGTTCCTAACGTGACCCCCTGAACACGTTTTGGGGGGTCGTTCAAAATGTTTTATATATATATATATATATATATATATATATATATATATATATATGTGTATGCACTCTAGCGGTCGCATTTTTTGTCCGATTTACTTCAAATTTGGTAGGGACGTTCCTTTCTATAATCTGTTGGACAAGTTCGTTGGGCAAAACAATCGGAAAACTCTAAACCCATTTTTTGGGGATTAATCTTTCAAATTTCGAGTTTTTGGGCGCAAAAAGGGTCAGAAAAGCCCCAGATGTAAAATTAATGCACGTAAAAAGATGGGAATTAGAGAGGCAAAAGTTTTAAGCCCTCTCTCGTCATTCTAGCATGAATACTTACCGAGTTATTAAAGAAAATGTTTATCGGCTAAATACAGTACGTTGTCTTATGGGGGTTTTACACTAGAAAAGCCTGTTATTCCTTTGTTAGAGTACTTTTATTATCCCCAGCAACCTCACGCCTACTTTCAAGCCTGTCTGGACCTTCTCCTAACCTTATAATGCGCAAAATTATATTCCCAACTTTGCAAGTAAATGAAACCAGGAGTATCAGAACAGCCAAAAAATCAATGTTTTCAGATTTCAATAAAAATTGGACAAATGTAGGTTTTTACACTGGTTTTGAGTTTTAAAAGTTGTTATGTGGAAATTCACTTCCCTCACGTCAGCATGCTGCGTGCAAACTCGTTTATATTGTTTTAAACATTATTTTGTTTAAAACAAAAAATATTATTTAAAAGCCGATTACGAAAGTTACTTTTTGGAGTTAGATATATATTATGATAACATGATTCGGTGTTTGAATAAATCTAAGCTTTCCTACCATATTAAACAATTCACAGGACCAATCGAAATGAGGATTTGTAGAGAGTGATATAATGAATATGTCTTAGTAATGTGTGAAATAGTTGTACAGTTACTCGTGAAATCATTTGAAATGACATAACATAAACAAATCAATATGGTGTTTCCATCACCTCTTTTAGACTGATTATTTTTAAATAATTGTATCTTTGCTCAGATATTAGACCGGAAATTTACTCTGAAATTTTCCTTATAGCCTGCCTAAACGATTAACGGTCCTTATTATAATCTTATAAAATCAAATCAGTACTAAACCAGGAAAATCTTTGAGGAAAAATAGAAATATATTGTACTTTTCAGAAACAATTACCTTTCACGTCACTGTCGCGTGCCAACATACTTGACCCCGAGATTATCTCTTAGCAGCAATTAACCCCAATTTATCTCTAATTAAAAAGCAATTAGAAAACAAATATTGGTTCATGACCTCGAGGTTATCTGTTATTATGGGTTTCCAACCTTTAGATCGCGCGTCCTTTACATCATTTATCTCCTCGTGGTATTTTATCAACGCGTGGTTTTACTTTCTTTAGTAAGTGTTGTCAAGTAGATGGAACTGGTGTTCCATCACGGGCACAATCTGTTAGAAAAATAGAACTAAATACATTTTTCATTGGCATAAATGCTGTTAAAAATTGAATATAAAATAAAAATACCATTGAGCTAAATTTACTGTTTTTTTTATCTAAATTCATTTAATATTAATTTGTATACAATATCTAACAACCATTAAAACCAGGGGAATACAGTGCATTTAATGTTATTTTTTTACTCACAGATTGTGTAAGAGAGGGAACACCAGTTCCATATATTTGACAACACTTAAACTAAAGGAAGTTTAACCACGTGGTGATAAACTGTGTAAACAATAGTATCGGTATCTCTGGCCTCAAGGTCGGAAACCCCCTGATATTAGACATCCTCGAGGTCAAGAATGCTGATATCTATTATGCAATTGGTTTTTAATTAGAGGTCAATTGGGTTTAATTAATGATAAGAGATCACCTCGGGGTCAATGCAGGCACGCGACAGTGACATCACGGGGATTTTCTTCTCAAACGTACAATATATATCTATAAAAAAATTCTCATAAAACCATGACAATATTTCTCAATATTCGAAAGCTAAAAACGAAAACAGCTAGAAGCAAGACAATTAATGTATTCTGGAAAATTCACAAAGTGAATGGTAAACTGGTATTGAAAATAATTGCTAATGAAATAGTATTTGAACGATTGTTAAAATACTAATTCGTTAACAACTATTGTTGTTCCCATTTTAAAATACATTTTAAATAACAATAATCATTATTTTAATAAACACGTTTTATTTATGAAATTCCAAATTTTTATTGGGCATAGCTAGTCCAAAAATATACTTTGTGTTGTTTATAGAAATAATTTTTTCCATATTTACAGTTGGCATCTGATGAGCCTCGGTATAAAATATGCTTTTACTTTGACAACTCTCTTGTTTGTTGGTCAAGTAAAGTTCGTGTAACATGAATTCATTAAGTAGCTCAATCGTGTTTTCTGGGAGTTCCCAGAACTGGACCTACAAACATAGCCTACCACCCAGATGACCCGGGTTTAATTCCTGGGGAAATCTATATGACTTTTGAAACTCTTTGCCTCTGGTCCCGGCTACACAAGTACTTGAAAGGTGATGTCAAAAGCATTAATGCAAACTGAGAACTCTGTCAACAGACCTTGCCCAGAGGGTTACACGAACTTTACTTTACTTTACCCAAACAAGAGTATTATTGAAATAACAGCTTATTTTATACCGAGGCTCCACAGATGCCAGCTGTTAACATGAAAAACATTTATTTTTATGAACAACACAAAATTTAGTTTAGGATTAGCTATGTGCAATCAAAATTTTGAACTTCATAAATATAAAACGTATTCAATCAAATTATTATTTATTTTTGTACAAAATGGATTTTAAATGGAAACCCTTAAAAAGGTTGAGTTAAATTGTAAACTATTTCTTTTATTATGGACGAAGAAAATTTATTTTAATAATTTATTTACTAATTAATAAAAGTATTTCACTACTCGTTACAGTAAAAAACAATATTTTTTATAAACACACTAATTTCCATGTAAATCCACTTGAAACGAGAAAATAATAGTCACTAACGAAGCAAAGCTTTTTACCGGTTCGTTGTTCTGTCTATAATAATTTTCATTATTTCATAGAGTTTTTCTAATTAAAAATTCATTACTCGGTATTGTTTTACTGCAAATACAATACCAAAATTACCTGCACAGGATGTGAATGCTTATGCAATTTTAGTTTTATGTTTATGGAATGCGACGAAAACACACGTGGTTTTTCTGTTTAATGGTGTTACAATAGGAGAGTTACATTTTAGGAAAATATTTCAGTCTGCACTATTTCCTTTTCCTTTTAGCGAATTTCCCCTATAGGGAAGAAGCTATTACCGTAGGTCTCATGGTAAGACTTAAGCCCGAGACCATGGTAACTTTTCATTTTGAGGTCCCCAGATGCCAAAAACACCATTCGTTCAAATTTTATACGTATATATATATATATATATATATACATATATATATATATATGTGTGTGTGTGTGTGTGTCCGTAAGCACGATAACTCTCGTAAAAAAGGTCCGATCTTAATGAAATTTGGTACAAACGTGTAAATTACCATTTATTTGAACGAGTTCGAAAACCAGACGAATCGCACCATCCGAAGGGGGGTTTTGGGGGGGTTTTGTAGCCCAAAAATGGGTTTTTTGGGGTTTCCACATGTAATTTTTATTAAAATCAAATTTTAATTTTCACCATTGAATTCAGCATAAAAAAAACAATTTGGTATCTTGATCATTGCTCTACGTCAATTGGTTACTGAGATATTGAAAGTGCTAAACACAGTATGTCGTCTAATGTTATTCTTATGGAGAAAAAGAAAAAATTGTATATCTCGCTTATTTATGAACATAAACTGATGAAATTTGGTATATAGCTTCATCTGGTTGTGGTTTATTGTTGTTTACCAAAAAAAATTTTTCACCTATGGTTCCCGTAGCAGCAAACCTAGGTACTCGGTCCCCATGTTACTCTTATGGAAAATAATTAAAGTGTTATATATCGCTTATTTATGAATGTATATGGATGAAACTTGGTATGTGACTTCACTTAGCTGAGTTCCTTTGATATTTTGCATAAAACCCCATTATTTTGTGTTCCTTGTTACAGAAAACCTGTGTACTCATCCCCAATGTTATTCTTATGGAGAATAATTAATATTTTAAATATCGCTTGTTTGTGAATATATTTCTTATGAATCCTGTTAAGTGACTTAATGTGTTATGTTATAATTCATTGGAAATTCGCAGAGTATGCAGGTTTGCTGCGACGGGGGTATTCTTACTCTCTCACAGAATTAAAAACAATACCCACACTGAGCTTAAAGTGACTTTAGATTTGGTTCTCATTTAATTTCACCACTGATTTGCTAAGTAGCTGTGAGCCTCATCTCTCTAACTCGTATTACATTATCATTCTTAAAAAAAACCGGTTAATGGAATTAAACGGTTTTCTATTTGTGATTATTTCTTCGAAGTGTTGTGGGATCTAAAGAGGAAATATCAATAACATATCACAATCGTTATTAATTTTATTTTCCGCCTAAAACATATTATTGATTTGGTAATTTCTTCAATAGTGACTGCTGAGTTGTTTACAGACGTTGCGTAAAAACAATGTAAACAGTAAAACAAAATAAAACACATGGATGTTAAAACTAAAATTCTATAACGGTATATTGTGGTTGGTAACAGTAAGGTGTGCTAAAAGCCTATGAAGTAGGACTCCTAATAATCACGTGAATATTGAACTAAAATAATAATAAATACATACAATGCAATTTACCGCAATGAAACAAAAATTCCAATTTTACAGACGTGTCCAAATAAAGATATTTCAATTAATTATTAATTGCTATAAAATATATTTAACTGTCCTGCAGCAGATTAATAGATTAAAATCCACAATGCGAATAAAATTCTATATTTAGATCCTTAAAAATGTGCTTGAAAATAATAACCTAGTATTACAGCTGAAATTTGTAACATATATATTAACGTGGAGTAAACTTTTTAAAGGTTGCATCCACTAAAAACACGGTAAAGCAGTTCATTACTGCGGAATGTTTGAATGCTTGAATTGACACCTCATTAGAAAGCGTGAAGCCCTGCTCTGAAGTACGGCACTGACCTGGTTTTTACCTGATAAAATACACACATTACAAAACAAAATTGTAACCTTTCATTTATTATTTTGAGATAGTTATAACAAGCTTTGGCGAAGAGACAAGCATAATATATTTACTAGGAGTACGCTCTTATATCGCGTATAAGGATTGAGTGATCGCGTAAAATACCAAAAAAAGATGTTTCAATTGACAATATACCTCATGGGCCCTCCATTATAACTGCAGCTTGACAATGACATACAAATCCAGAACATGACAAACAATGAGACCAGAAATCTGTCAATCAGTCAGAAAAAGTGCATATGAAGTAGTTCCTCACCCCTCAGTCTGACTGAGGGCTGTATCATCTAGGCCCTCATAATAATATTAGCTGAAGATTTTGATAAAATATAATATGTTGGCGACAATAAAGGTCCCCAATCAGTGAGAGCACGTGGTTTAAAAGTAGTTATTTACACTTTAGTTCCACTGGAGGACCCATCAGGATATTTATTTCATTGTAGCTTAATATCGCTGTAAAAATATATACGTATAAATACAGAACTTGATGAACAATACGTTTTAAAATCAGTCAATTGGTTTTGAATTCCTTAAATATTTTAAACTCTAATCCAGAGGTTTTAATGTAACACATTAACCTTACTGGGGGGGGCTATGCCCCCCAGGCCTCCCATTGTTATTGTAGCTTGATACGGTTGTTCAAATACATAGCCTATAAATGCAGAACTTAAAAACAATAAGGCTTAAATCAGTCAATTTGTTTTTAAGAAGAATAAATTACCTCAATCAAAAAGGAAGGAAAAGTAGTATCTTATGTTAAATATAATCTAGGAAGTAATTAAAACTCTTAGACACACTTCTTAGAACCCACCAGTCATTGTGACAAGGTCCAACATTTTGTATACATCTTAATATATAAATGCCCCCGTAGCAGCAAACCTGAGTACTTAGCAAATTTCCAATGCATATATATGTATCTTAATACCACATAAAGCCAAATATCAAGTTTCATCAATATACATTAATAAATAAACGATTTAAGACATTTTAATTATTCTCCATAAGAATAACATGGCGGCTGAGTGTGCAGGTTTGCTGAAGAAAGGAACTCCAAAAATGGGGTTTTATACAAATATCAATATAACTCAAGTAGGTAAAGCCACATACCAAATTTTAATAATTTATGTTCATAATTAAGGGAGATAACACGCTACTTATTCTCCTTAAGAATAACATGGGGCTGAGTACGCAGGTTTGCTGTTACGGGAACTATCGGCTGAAAAATGGTTTTTAGTGCAAATATCAATAGACCACAACGATATGAAGCAATATACCAAGTTTCATCAAGGAAAGGACAAAAATAAGCGAGATATACAATTTATCTTATTCTCCGTAAGAATAGCATTGGACAACATACTGGGTTTAGCACTTTCGATATCTCTGTAACCATTTGACGTAGAGCAATGACCAAAACACCAAATTGTGCGTCTTTCTAAGCTGATTCCAATGTAAAAAATAAAAATTTGACTTTTTCAACAATTATATGTAAAAAGCTCAAAAAACCCACTTTTTGGATAATAAACACCCCGAAATACGTCTTCGGATAGGTCGATCTGTCTGGTTTTCGAACTTAATGTCATAAATGCTGCTTTACACGTTTATACCAAATTTCGTCAAAATCAGATCAATTTTACGAGGGTTATCGTGCTCACGGACACATACTTTAATAGTAAACAAATATCAAAATCGGTCTGGAAGGACAAGTCCTGCACAGTCCATTAACACATATATAATTCCAATTTGTTGGCATCTGGGGACCTTGAAACGAAAAGTTATCATGGTCACGGGCCTAGGTCTTACCATGCCGACTACGATAATAGCTTCTTCCCTGTAGGGGAAATTCGCTCAAATGGATCCCTATTTCCCTTGGTCATGCCATTACTTGAGAATAATGGACCAAATTGAATAATTATTTTTTGTTGAGTTTGTTTATGTCAGGACAAGGTTCTTATAAAAGACAATTTTTAATCCGACCTAAGAGCTCTGCCCCACAGGCCTTCAAAGTTCCCATTGATTTGATCTAAGTTAAGTTAGTTACACCAAGCAGCTGTAAACATACTTGAAAGGCATATACATATGTTGATTATGGAAATAAAAAGTTACTTGAATGGAAACTCTCATTTTGGAAATAAAAAAAGTACTTGAATGGCAACTCAAACTCTTTTTTTGATATTCAAGTGAGCATAGCGAATGAGCTAATCCGGGAAGCGAACATGCTTATTTTGAAAATGAACGAGTATTTGAAATGAAACAAATTCAATGACTTTAGGACAGGACAACGTCTGTTGGGCCAGCTAGTTATATATATTAATGATTACAGAAGGTGTATAACATTTATGTTTCCAAAAACATTATGATCACATTCTTTTTAAGTAACGGTGTATTATAATCCCACTTATGTTTTATATTATTGACTATCTAAAGTTTAATCCATGCAAATTTATTTTGCTGCAAAAAATAATTCGGGGACTTGTGCTTGAAACAATAGTTATTTGTGTATTAAGTGAGTGAAGTGCAACTTTTTTCCCTAAGGGAAATTGTTGGCGCCCGACGCCGGCGCCGTAGGCCAGGGCGATAAATTTACACCCACGATTTTTCCCACACCCCAAAAGCCACAAGTATTGATAAGTATTCACATTCACAATCGCTTTCCATTTTGGTTGCGTAATGCGTAATAACTAAACTCGGAACGTTAATTGCAGCTGGAGCGAAATATCAATCAGCTGATCCGATTCCCTTATAGCTGCAGCATTAATGATTGCAGCGAAATGTCAGCTGATTCTGTTCCAGGAAATAAAGTAGCACTATACTCCTTAATTACAAGGAGTAAAATTTGACTTTACTAAGTAGGTTGGGGGTAACGAAATTTATCGTACAAGATAGGAACGACGTTTCCTTCAATTTTTAAAGTGTATTGTATTAGTTCACACATACGCAAAAAGTTGGAGAAAATTTAGTAAACAAATTTCATAATCGGCCTGGAAGGACAAGTCCTGTACAGTCCATTAACACATATATAATTCCAATTTCTGGTAAATAGTTCAACTAAATTTGATCAAAATGTTAAACAGGAGCATCTCTTTTACTTGTTAAACATTAAAAGTATTCTTTTACTGAGAAAAACATGTTTTCTGAAAATAAAAGTACCAATCTCTGTATGGCAGGAGGTTCAATTTCGGATCTAAACTATTTAAATCAGTCCTTTAGTTTTTGTTAGTGTATTTACAAAAGGAAGTTGTTGATATTTGAACATGGGCTTTTATGAGAGCCAAAAATTAAAATTAATTTATTATTAGAAACAACCCATCTAAAGTAAACAAAGATATTGATGACATTAGTGTATGTCAAAACCTGCTATTTAATACCAAACTATTTAATAGTTTTTGCTAGTAATGTAAGTGATTTATTGAAAAGTCGAACAATATTTGTTATCGGAATAATAAACGCAAATATTGTGCGTTAAAAAACACCTAAAAAGAAAAGAAATGTAATTATGACAAACTGCAGGCCAAAACCTTTAATTTAATACTGAAACAGTAAAAATTGGCACAGTAGTTTTTGATAATCAATTTACGTAAAGAATTAAAAAAAAAAATGTTAATCGGGCTGTTTCGGGAGCTCAAAGTATTTTGTATTGAGAAAAATCTATACTTATAATGGTTGTGCATGTACGTGTATGTCCCAGGGGATTTCGAAAACGCCTACTAAAAACTGCTCCAGACCATAATGTTGTAGAGGACCAACAAATTGCAGATAGGTACTTTTTTGTTTTTCCTGCAGACCTCAGGACTCTGCCCCAGTGGCATAAAAAGTCGCCATGTCATTCTTATGAAGGTTTAGGTTATTTAGGTTTCAGTTAGGCCTACCGCAAAACAGGCTTGACCCGGACACTTTTTTACTATTTTTAGGTTATAGTGCCTTCCCTTAACGATGTCACCAATAAAAACCAGACCATTGTAAAGTGTGAGTACTATTCACAATATCCATTTACCTTTAGCCTAACTTATATATTATTATGTTGGATGTTATTATAAGAAAAATAAATACCCCCGTAGCAACCAACCTACGTACTCAGCGAATTTCCAATGCATATATATATATATATATATATATATATATATGTATATATATATATATATATATGTATCTTAATACCACCTAAAGCCAAATACCAAGTTTCATCAATATACATGCATAAATAAACGATTTATGACATTTTAATTATTCTCCATAAGAATAACATGGCGGCTGAGTGTGCAGGTTTGCTGAAGAAAGGAACTCCAAAAATGGGGTTTTATACAAATATCAATATAACTCAAGTAGGTAAAGCCACATACCAAATTTTAATAATATATGTTCATAATTAAGGGAGATAACACGCTACTTATTCTCCTTAAGAATAACATGGGGCTGAGTACGCAGGTTTGCTGTTACGGGAACTATCGGCTGAAAAATGGTTTTTAGTGCAAATATCAATAGACCACAACGATATGAAGCAATATACCAAGTTTCATCAAGGAAAGGACAAAAATAAGCGAGATATACAATTTTTCTTATTCTCCGTAAGAATAGCATTGGACAACATACTGGGTTTAGCACTTTCGATATCTCTGTAACCATTTGACGTAGAGCAATGACCAAAACACCAAATTGTGCGTCTTTCTAAGCTGATTCCAATGTAAAAAATAAAAATTTGACTTTTTCAACAATTATATGTAAAAAGCTCAAAAAACCCACTTTTTGGATAATAAACACCCCGAAATACGTCTTCGGATAGGTCGATCTGTCTGGTTTTCGAACTTAATGTCATAAATGCTGCTTTACACGTTTATACCAAATTTCGTCAAAATCAGATCAATTTTACGAGGGTTATCGTGCTCACGGACACATACTTTAATAGTAAACAAATATCAAAATCGGTCTGGAAGGACAAGTCCTGCACAGTCCATTAACACATATATAATTCCAATTTGTTGGCATCTGGGGACCTTGAAACGAAAAGTTATCATGGTCACGGGCCTAGGTCTTACCATGCCGACTACGATAATAGCTTCTTCCCTGTAGGGGAAATTCGCTCAAATGGATCCCTATTTCCCTTGGTCATGCCATTACTTGAGAATAATGGACCAAATTGAATAATTATTTTTTGTTGAGTTTGTTTATGTCAGGACAAGGTTCTTATAAAAGACAATTTTTAATCCGACCTAAGAGCTCTGCCCCACAGGCCTTCAAAGTTCCCATTGATTTGATCTAAGTTAAGTTAGTTACACCAAGCAGCTGTAAACATACTTGAAAGGCATATACATATGTTGATTATGGAAATAAAAAGTTACTTGAATGGAAACTCTCATTTTGGAAATAAAAAAAGTACTTGAATGGCAACTCAAACTCTTTTTTTGATATTCAAGTGAGCATAGCGAATGAGCTAATCCGGGAAGCGAACATGCTTATTTTGAAAATGAACGAGTATTTGAAATGAAACAAATTCAATGACTTTAGGACAGGACAACGTCTGTTGGGCCAGCTAGTTATATATATTAATGATTACAGAAGGTGTATAACATTTATGTTTCCAAAAACATTATGATCACATTCTTTTTAAGTAACGGTGTATTATAATCCCACTTATGTTTTATATTATTGACTATCTAAAGTTTAATCCATGCAAATTTATTTTGCTGCAAAAAATAATTCGGGGACTTGTGCTTGAAACAATAGTTATTTGTGTATTAAGTGAGTGAAGTGCAACTTTTTTCCCTAAGGGAAATTGTTGGCGCCCGACGCCGGCGCCGTAGGCCAGGGCGATAAATTTACACCCACGATTTTTCCCACACCCCAAAAGCCACAAGTATTGATAAGTATTCACATTCACAATCGCTTTCCATTTTGGTTGCGTAATGCGTAATAACTAAACTCGGAACGTTAATTGCAGCTGGAGCGAAATATCAATCAGCTGATCCGATTCCCTTATAGCTGCAGCATTAATGATTGCAGCGAAATGTCAGCTGATTCTGTTCCAGGAAATAAAGTAGCACTATACTCCTTAATTACAAGGAGTAAAATTTGACTTTACTAAGTAGGTTGGGGGTAACGAAATTTATCGTACAAGATAGGAACGACGTTTCCTTCAATTTTTAAAGTGTATTGTATTAGTTCACACATACGCAAAAAGTTGGAGAAAATTTAGTAAACAAATTTCATAATCGGCCTGGAAGGACAAGTCCTGTACAGTCCATTAACACATATATAATTCCAATTTCTGGTAAATAGTTCAACTAAATTTGATCAAAATGTTAAACAGGAGCATCTCTTTTACTTGTTAAACATTAAAAGTATTCTTTTACTGAGAAAAACATGTTTTCTGAAAATAAAAGTACCAATCTCTGTATGGCAGGAGGTTCAATTTCGGATCTAAACTATTTAAATCAGTCCTTTAGTTTTTGTTAGTGTATTTACAAAAGGAAGTTGTTGATATTTGAACATGGGCTTTTATGAGAGCCAAAAATTAAAATTAATTTATTATTAGAAACAACCCATCTAAAGTAAACAAAGATATTGATGACATTAGTGTATGTCAAAACCTGCTATTTAATACCAAACTATTTAATAGTTTTTGCTAGTAATGTAAGTGATTTATTGAAAAGTCGAACAATATTTGTTATCGGAATAATAAACGCAAATATTGTGCGTTAAAAAACACCTAAAAAGAAAAGAAATGTAATTATGACAAACTGCAGGCCAAAACCTTTAATTTAATACTGAAACAGTAAAAATTGGCACAGTAGTTTTTGATAATCAATTTACGTAAAGAATTAAAAAAAAAAATGTTAATCGGGCTGTTTCGGGAGCTCAAAGTATTTTGTATTGAGAAAAATCTATACTTATAATGGTTGTGCATGTACGTGTATGTCCCAGGGGATTTCGAAAACGCCTACTAAAAACTGCTCCAGACCATAATGTTGTAGAGGACCAACAAATTGCAGATAGGTACTTTTTTGTTTTTCCTGCAGACCTCAGGACTCTGCCCCAGTGGCATAAAAAGTCGCCATGTCATTCTTATGAAGGTTTAGGTTATTTAGGTTTCAGTTAGGCCTACCGCAAAACAGGCTTGACCCGGACACTTTTTTACTATTTTTAGGTTATAGTGCCTTCCCTTAACGATGTCACCAATAAAAACCAGACCATTGTAAAGTGTGAGTACTATTCACAATATCCATTTACCTTTAGCCTAACTTATATATTATTATGTTGGATGTTATTATAAGAAAAATAAATACCCCCGTAGCAACCAACCTACGTACTCAGCGAATTTCCAATGCATATATATATATATATATGTATATATATATATATATATATGTATCTTAATACCACCTAAAGCCAAATACCAAGTTTCATCAATATACATGCATAAATAAACGATTTATGACATTTTAATTATTCTCCATAAGAATAACATGGCGGCTGAGTGTGCAGGTTTGCTGAAGAAAGGAACTCCAAAAATGGGGTTTTATACAAATATCAATATAACTCAAGTAGGTAAAGCCACATACCAAATTTTAATAATATATGTTCATAATTAAGGGAGATAACACGCTACTTATTCTCCTTAAGAATAACATGGGGCTGAGTACGCAGGTTTGCTGTTACGGGAACTATCGGCTGAAAAATGGTTTTTAGTGCAAATATCAATAGACCACAACGATATGAAGCAATATACCAAGTTTCATCAAGGAAAGGACAAAAATAAGCGAGATATACAATTTTTCTTATTCTCCGTAAGAATAGCATTGGACAACATACTGGGTTTAGCACTTTCGATATCTCTGTAACCATTTGACGTAGAGCAATGACCAAAACACCAAATTGTGCGTCTTTCTAAGCTGATTCCAATGTAAAAAATAAAAATTTGACTTTTTCAACAATTATATGTAAAAAGCTCAAAAAACCCACTTTTTGGATAATAAACACCCCGAAATACGTCTTCGGATAGGTCGATCTGTCTGGTTTTCGAACTTAATGTCATAAATGCTGCTTTACACGTTTATACCAAATTTCGTCAAAATCAGATCAATTTTACGAGGGTTATCGTGCTCACGGACACATACTTTAATAGTAAACAAATATCAAAATCGGTCTGGAAGGACAAGTCCTGCACAGTCCATTAACACATATATAATTCCAATTTGTTGGCATCTGGGGACCTTGAAACGAAAAGTTATCATGGTCACGGGCCTAGGTCTTACCATGCCGACTACGATAATAGCTTCTTCCCTGTAGGGGAAATTCGCTCAAATGGATCCCTATTTCCCTTGGTCATGCCATTACTTGAGAATAATGGACCAAATTGAATAATTATTTTTTGTTGAGTTTGTTTATGTCAGGACAAGGTTCTTATAAAAGACAATTTTTAATCCGACCTAAGAGCTCTGCCCCACAGGCCTTCAAAGTTCCCATTGATTTGATCTAAGTTAAGTTAGTTACACCAAGCAGCTGTAAACATACTTGAAAGGCATATACATATGTTGATTATGGAAATAAAAAGTTACTTGAATGGAAACTCTCATTTTGGAAATAAAAAAAGTACTTGAATGGCAACTCAAACTCTTTTTTTGATATTCAAGTGAGCATAGCGAATGAGCTAATCCGGGAAGCGAACATGCTTATTTTGAAAATGAACGAGTATTTGAAATGAAACAAATTCAATGACTTTAGGACAGGACAACGTCTGTTGGGCCAGCTAGTTATATATATTAATGATTACAGAAGGTGTATAACATTTATGTTTCCAAAAACATTATGATCACATTCTTTTTAAGTAACGGTGTATTATAATCCCACTTATGTTTTATATTATTGACTATCTAAAGTTTAATCCATGCAAATTTATTTTGCTGCAAAAAATAATTCGGGGACTTGTGCTTGAAACAATAGTTATTTGTGTATTAAGTGAGTGAAGTGCAACTTTTTTCCCTAAGGGAAATTGTTGGCGCCCGACGCCGGCGCCGTAGGCCAGGGCGATAAATTTACACCCACGATTTTTCCCACACCCCAAAAGCCACAAGTATTGATAAGTATTCACATTCACAATCGCTTTCCATTTTGGTTGCGTAATGCGTAATAACTAAACTCGGAACGTTAATTGCAGCTGGAGCGAAATATCAATCAGCTGATCCGATTCCCTTATAGCTGCAGCATTAATGATTGCAGCGAAATGTCAGCTGATTCTGTTCCAGGAGATAAAGTAGCACTATACTCCTTAATTACAAGGAGTAAAATTTGACTTTACTAAGTAGGTTGGGGGTAACGAAATTTATCGTACAAGATAGGAACGACGTTTCCTTCAATTTTTAAAGTGTATTGTGTTAGTTCACACATACGCAAAAAGTTGGAGAAAATTTAGTAAACAAATTTCATAATCGGCCTGGAAGGACAAGTCCTGTACAGTCCATTAACACATATATAATTCCAATTTCTGGTAAATAGTTCAACTAAATTTGATCAAAATGTTAAACAGGAGCATCTCTTTTACTTGTTAAACATTAAAAGTATTCTTTTACTGAGAAAAACATGTTTTCTGAAAATAAAAGTACCAATCTCTGTATGGCAGGAGGTTCAATTTCGGATCTAAACTATTTAAATCAGTCCTTTAGTTTTTGTTAGTGTATTTACAAAAGGAAGTTGTTGATATTTGAACATGGGCTTTTATGAGAGCCAAAAATTAAAATTAATTTATTATTAGAAACAACCCATCTAAAGTAAACAAAGATATTGATGACATTAGTGTATGTCAAAACCTGCTATTTAATACCAAACTATTTAATAGTTTTTGCTAGTAATGTAAGTGATTTATTGAAAAGTCGAACAATATTTGTTATCGGAATAATAAACGCAAATATTGTGCGTTAAAAAACACCTAAAAAGAAAAGAAATGTAATTATGACAAACTGCAGGCCAAAACCTTTAATTTAATACTGAAACAGTAAAAATTGGCACAGTAGTTTTTGATAATCAATTTACGTAAAGAATTAAAAAAAAAAATGTTAATCGGGCTGTTTCGGGAGCTCAAAGTATTTTGTATTGAGAAAAATCTATACTTATAATGGTTGTGCATGTACGTGTATGTCCCAGGGGATTTCGAAAACGCCTACTAAAAACTGCTCCAGACCATAATGTTGTAGAGGACCAACAAATTGCAGATAGGTACTTTTTTGTTTTTCCTGCAGACCTCAGGACTCTGCCCCAGTGGCATAAAAAGTCGCCATGTCATTCTTATGAAGGTTTAGGTTATTTAGGTTTCAGTTAGGCCTACCGCAAAACAGGCTTGACCCGGACACTTTTTTACTATTTTTAGGTTATAGTGCCTTCCCTTAACGATGTCACCAATAAAAACCAGACCATTGTAAAGTGTGAGTACTATTCACAATATCCATTTACCTTTAGCCTAACTTATATATTATTATGTTGGATGTTATTATAAGAAAAATAAATACCCCCGTAGCAACCAACCTACGTACTCAGCGAATTTCCAATGCATATATATATATATATATATATATATATATATATATATGTATATTAATACCACCTAAAGCCAAATACCAAGTTTCATCAATATACATGCATAAATAAACGATTTATGACATTTTAATTATTCTCCATAAGAATAACATGGCGGCTGAGTGTGCAGGTTTGCTGAAGAAAGGAACACAAAAAATGGGGTTTTATAAAAATATAAATAAAACTCAAGAAGGTAAAGCCACATACCAAATTTTATTAATTTATGTTCATAATTAAGGGAGATAATACGTTACTTATTCTCCATAAGAATAACATAGGAGCTGAGTACGTAGGTTTGCAGCTATATGGTAACTGTCGGCCAAAAAATGTTTCTTAGTGCAAATATTAATATGCCACAACGATATAAAGCAATATACAAAGTTTCATCAGGAAAGTTCATAAATAAGCGAGATATACAATTTTTCTTATTCTCCATTAGAATAACATCGGACAACGTACTGTCTTTAGCACTTTAAATATCTATGTAACCATTTGACGTAGAGCAAAGATCAAAACACCAAATTGTGCGTATTTTAACCTGATTCCAATGGAAAAACTCAAATTTGACTTTTTCAAAAATTATTTGTAAAAAACTCAAAAAACTTACTTTTAGGGTACAAACCCCCCCCCCCAAAAATACCCCTTCGGATAGGTCGATCTGTCTGATTTTCGAACTTAAAGCCATAACATGCTGCTTTAAACAATTATACTAAATTTTGTCAAAACCGGACTATTTTTACGAGAGTTATCATGCTCACGGACAAATGTATAGAGTTCAATGCTCTATATATGTATAGAGTTTTGAACTAATGGTGTTTTTGGCATTTGGGGACTTCAAAATGAAAAGTTATCATGGTCCCGGGCCTAGGTCTTACCATGCCGACTACGGTAATAGCTTCTTCCCTATATATATGTATATATATAGGGGAAATTTGCTAATCCCTAAAGGGGAAAAATTCGCTAAGAATAAATAAAAGTGTCCGGGTTAACCTCCACAAACGGTCTTGAACCGGACATCCACCTAACTAACGTTATAACGTATAAACTAAACTCTCCTGTCCGTAGTTGAACGGTGTTTTGAGGTCTGCAGATGCCTTTGCAGAAAGGCTTAAAAATGAAATAAATACAAAACTGTTATGGGTTGGGGATGAAAAAAGGGTATTCTTATGTCACGTTTCAGTTGTTTATTCTTTGCAACTAAAATGAAACTAAACAAAGAACCGTAAGGGAAAAATACAGACGTTTAAAATACAGTTTGAAACAAGGGGCCCATTATATTTTCCACGGACATGATCACTTATGGTCGATTTAAACAAAGAATAGGTACTTTTTCGCCGCTGCTCTTATAATTAATACCATAACAGAGCTACAAACCACAATGTTGTTATTAGTTATGGCGGGAATACTGTGTTTACGGTAGGAACGAGTCGTAATGGTTGACAAGAGTCCCATCCATGGAGTATAATTAAAGTGTCCGGGTCAAAACTGGAACAGGCCTGTCGTTAATGTGAAACATTTTTTTAATATATGTTGTTTATCTCTTTAAATAGCATGGCATTGTGCACGCTTAAATTCCAAATAAAATTATGCCTTATTCACGAAAACAATCGGACAAACGTAAAAGAAATGACATGTCTTAGTTAGAAATAATATTTTATTTTTGTGAAAAGAAGTGAGTTATAAACGATTAGAGCATGCCTCGTTTTACGATTAGAGCATGCTCTAAACAAATGTAGGCCTACCTATAACGAACGACTGCTCAAGTTTGCAGGTTAGTTTAGAAATATTTATGTTTACAAATATGTACGTGTCCGGGTCAAGACCCCCTGTCCGGGTCTAGCCTTTTTTATGATACGGTATGTTATGTTTCAGCTTAGGTGTCTTGAAATTTGTCCAGATAACAAACGTTGGTTCCAATATAACTTTAAACATGCATTGTCAGGAATAACATTATTATGTTATGTTTGTTTATTTCATTTTTATTTTAAGTTTAATTGAATAACAAACTAAACAAAGATGACGTAGGTACTGTACGGTAATTAAAAACATACAAGCTATTAAATATTAATCAGTGTTAAAAATATCAACCTAATTAATATACCGTAGCCTATCGAACAATTTAATTTGGTTCGTTATTTTGTTCCACTTACGAAAGTATACCCGAGCCGAGTAAGATCGAAACCATATTGGATTCGCCTGGGTAAATTAAATGTAAGTTAAACAATACCCCCGTGGCAGCAAACCTGCATACTCAGCGAATTTCCAATGCATATATATATATATATATATATATATATATATATATATATATATATATGTGACTCACTACTATATAGAGCTACTTACCAAGTTTCATAAAAATACATTTATAAATAAGTTATATATAGCATTTAATTTATTCTCCATAAGAATAACATTAGGGTTGAGGACGCAGGTTTGCTGCAACGAGGAAGATATGTAATGTGTTTTTTTTGCAATTATCAATATAACTGAACCAGGTGAAGCTACATACCAAGTTCTCATAATTTAGGTCCATAATTAAGGGAGATATACAACTTTACTTATTCTCCATATGAATAACTTATGGGCCGAGTATGCAGGTTAGCTGCTACGGGGACTATCAACAAAAAACTTGTTTTTTGTGTAAATATCAATGTACCACAACTATTTGAATCCATATACCAAGTTCCATCAATATACATTCATAAATAATCGAGATATAGAATTTTATTTATTCTCCATAAGGATAACATTGGACAACGTACTGTGTTTAGCACTTTGAATATCTTTGCAACGGTTGGACGTAGAACAACGATTAAAACACCAAAATGTTTGTTTTGTTGAGCTAAACATATTAATAAACAGAAATGTGAAGTTTTTAGTAAAACTATCTGAGAAAAATCCAAAAACCTCTTTCCCATAAGATTAACATGGCACAAGTTTTTTTGGATTTTCTCCGCAACCACTTATTGTAGGTTAATGTTTCAAAAGACCAAATTATTTGTTTTTTTAAGCTCTATAAAATGGCTATAACCAAAACCGAGTGTTTGTAACATTTTGGGGTCAAATTTGCAAAAACCGATTTTTGGTAAATAATTGTAAACCCCCATAAAACCTTCCCGTAGTGCGATCGATCTTGTTTTCCAAACTTACAGTCATAAATGCTACTCTCCACATTTTTGGCAAATTTCATCAAAATCGGGTGTTTCTTTCAAAAGTTATCGCGGTAACGGACACATATATATAAATTTGAACGATTAGTGTTTTTGGCATCTGGGGACCTCAAAACGAAAAGTTATCATGGTCTCGGGCTTAAGTCTTACCATGCCACCTACGGTAAGAGCTTATTCCCTATAGGGGAAATTCACTAAAAGTCATACCCTATTTTGGATTTAAAATTTGTATCACTTTTCCCTTGTTTCTGGCAAAAACAAATGTGATATCCAAACTGTAGAGGTAAATTTATATGAGGTTAGTTCAATGAAATTGCTCATTTCCGATCGAAAAGTAGGCCTAGGAAGAACTTGTGCCAAAAGCCAAAATTATCCAGAGACTAAGTTGTACCTTACGGAACAATTTTAGAAAATGTTTATTTTGGATAAAAATGAAGAAATGTAGACAAAAATGTGATTAAAACAGTGGTGTATTGACATCATAAATTATGCCTAAAGAATTAGAGTCAATAGGCATACCTTACAAATATTAACCTCCAAAAAGGACAAAACTTATTGAGTTTGCCTTATTGCCTTATTGAGTTTGAATAAACACTTATGTAGACCTCGTGCGGATCTTCGTGAAGCCTGAGTAGTGCGAGCAGAATAGTGGGGGGGGGGGTCAGCATTGGAGGGGAAGATCACAATACCATATGTCGTAATACTATTCCTGCGGAAAAAATTTGGCTGTGTAATATTAAATATATTTTAATGGGTGAACGTATAGTAATTAAGTTTTTATGACAGTCTTGAAAAAACGAGGATGGTATTTTTAAAACCATAAATTGACAATACACTCTTTATGTTTTTGAGTACGGTATTGTATTTAAAATTATGTCTTAACAAATTTTAAATGATTACATTAGGGTTCTTGAGTTTTTTCTCACATGGAATTGTCAACACAAGCCGTTGAACTGTTCCCCTGGTGTAGGCAGTATAGTTCTTGTACGATCAGCTGGTTTTTATTCTTAAAAAAATTATTGCTGTTGCTTATTGTTTATTTGTAATTTTAATATTTTTCCTATTGAACTAATGTTTAAACATATGGACGCAGCAGTGAACTCGCTAGGTTGAAGACAAATGAAAATGATTTGTGTTAGGCCTAATCGATAAATACTGTCCCGCACTTCTTGCGAATACGCCCGAACACATATACGGCCGAACTCCGAATGTTCGGAGCAATCCCGAGAAGTGTGGGAGCTGCACAAACTCTTTGGCATCAGTACACTATCGCCGAATGAATCGCTCGAATGGTCCACCAAATGATCGGAACGAGTCGCGACAACGAATTTTGCACCAAATCAAACGAATGTGCACAATATGTATATTTGTTTATCAAACGAATAAAGAAAGTTTGAATTGAATTGAATTGAATGAAGTAACCAGTACACGCTCGCCCATTCGCTTCCGCTCGTCACCTTTGATTCAAGCAAACAACCTGACAAAAACGGAGCACAGGCAAACACAAATCATGGCGAGGTGAACTATCCCGTACATAAACGAGCACACTGAGTAAACTATCGCGCTAGCTTTTGTTGGGCCATTGTGTATTGGTAGCAAGAATATGGGACGGAATGTCCAGTGAACATTCGGGAGAATGTTCGGTCGAATGTTTAAGCCTGGTCGCGAGATGAGTGGGACAGAACCTATATAAGATCTTTGCTTAACAATCACTTCGCGTTTGCAATGTTTTTGGTTTGACACGTAACAGATGATTCTCACAAGCGATTTTTTTTAGTCAATAGTCTAAAAATATATATAAATCGCTCCCCACCCCTAAAAACCCGGTTTAAACCACTTTTACCAATAACACTTTTACCAATAACACTTGTACCAATAACACATCTTCGCGTGCTTCACGAAGATTGGCACGCGGTCTAAGGTAGTTCTGGTAATGCAATTATAATTTTTGTAGGAAAATAAAGTTAGGCCTATATTAAACTAAAGTTTTCAATCTGACAAAAAGGAAATAGGCTAGACCCAGAATATCGTGAAAACTAATCTGTTATATTAAGTTTTAATAACATATAATCATAGTTAAAAGCCCGATGTATAGGTATCTATAGTTTGTTATTTTTTCTGTTCTTACAAATGTTAATTATTGTCATATTGTAAAGTTGCATTGGTGATAGCCGCCAAATAAAAAACCAAAACATTAATTGTATTTGGTAACTTACCGTAAGTTTTATAAGCGAGATAATAATTGCTTTAACAAATTAAGACTTTCTACTGTTAATGAGTGGAAATTATAATGTATATAATTACATATATTAGCGTTTAATCACTTTAATCACATATTTCCTTTTTGGTTAAAATTTTGTCGTCTGGAGTCTGGAGTCTGGACTCAGGACTGGCCAAAGTACCAGAGTGCACCGCTCGGCCTGCATTTTTTTACATAGAGTACGGTACCAATAAAGTTATTCATTATAATAGTATTTAAAATAATAATGCATCTTTTAATTAGTAAAAAATAAAATACACGTACAACTTTTAAAAGCTAATAATATTTATACCTTAGTTTTTGTGTTTCAAGGTACGAAAAGAACTATTTTTTTCCTAGTCAACATGAACATGAATAACTATAGTTCTGTAGTGAATCTATGGTTATGGTATACTTACGTTACTCTATAGTTGAAACAAAGACGTTGGCTAAATATCAACGATTCAAGTACCACTAAAATGGCTCCCAATGTTAACCTTATGGGATAAAAAATAGATTTGTTTTAAAGATAATTTTATTATTACTTAACCAAATATTCCCAATAACGAACTCGACCGAGATTTCGTACTATAGAATCTATCTCTAAGGTTTGAAGTGGATCTGTAGAGGCGTTTTTGAGTTATTTATGACAAAGACACGCCAGTTCGAGTTGATTCTCTTACCAGTGTAAGCAGTAAAGTTATGTATAAGGATTTCGTTTCACTCAATCCAATTACATGAACACAAACAAAAGAGAATGCAATTAAAAACAAAGTTGTTTATTATTTGGAAAATTGCAAAGAATATGACATATTAAATCGGTATTAATACAATCAATAATCTTAATTAAGTGAGTTATTTAGTGATTGGTACCTTTTTTAATTTTGCGATGGATAATGTTTACTTAAAACTAGATTTAAGAGTTTCATATCATAAATAAAAAAAACATCAGACTTATTTTCCTAATAATTATATACTATATATGATTGTCATATATAAATAATACTTATTATACTAAACAAATCTATAATATTTGGATTTTTTGGAGTTTTAATCTTAATTTTAAAATTTCCACAATTATATTAGACATTTATGTTGTTTGGATACAAAACATTTTATCATGTATCAGCTG
This sequence comes from Allygus modestus, assembly GCA_963675035.1. NCBI lineage: Eukaryota > Metazoa > Arthropoda > Insecta > Hemiptera > Cicadellidae > Allygus > Allygus modestus. The sequence continues at coordinate 315,796,956 of OY776112.1, forward strand.
AACTGAATATAAATAAATCAAATGGAGGTAGTTCTTATGATTTGCATGAATATTCCCCTAAATATTATATATTAGATATGAATGATAAAAACATACTACGTTTGAAGTAATCAGTTTTAAATTTACCAAAGTATTTCTTTACGTTACACTTTCAAAATTTTATTTTAGATATAACCGAGCTCATTCAAATTAAAACATTCAGTAATTTCAATTTGTCCAAACTTTGAGGCAAAATATGAAATACCAGCTGTCTAGGTAATCAAATACACACAAAGATAATGGAATATTATTGATATCTCAAACTCAATAAAATTATTAAATATGTGTAAATATGTGAAATATGTAAATATGTAAATATGTATAAATTTGTGTAAATATGTAAATATGTATACATTTGAGTAAATATGTATTTGCATAAATATGTACATTTTTCAAATGGTTGGAAATTATTTACATTATATTAAATTGTAAATTAAGTTTACTCGAGGGCAATGCAACTGAATGGTAAATTGTATTTTACCAATTCAAACAATTGTTGGATTCCCACACAGGTTTCATAACCTCACGTCTTTATTGCTCTAATGTTATGTTTGTGTAATTACATTTATTGTACTGTACTATTATTACACTCGTCATCCTTAACTGTCTAGACTAGGCGCTGCTGTCTATGATAATGTTCAATCGATTTATTAGTTATGTCATTGTTTTATTTCAAAAGTTTAAGTATTAAAATAATTTGATATATTTTATTTTATTGTTATTGTTTTTTAATGTTACCTGTTGATTATTTGTAATATTTTATACACTTATTTGTTCCTGTTTTCATCATGTTTAATTTATTTGAGAGTCCATAATATTCCTGTATTGTAACCTAAACTCACCGACTTTTGAAGTTAGACTGGCATCTTGCCAACTTGTTTTTTAAAATTGAATATTTATTTTATATTCATTGTTATTTAGGTTTTCCTTATTAAGTGACCAGTGGCTTCATTACTTGTTTACTGTTTTCTCTTGACAATGTCGATTGTAGACAATCTGTACCAAACAACATCAAAGCCCAACCTATTCTAACGAACCACGTACTATTAGTACGTTAAAAATCGCACTGCATTCTTGGTGTGTTGCAAAATGAGTAATACATAATGTTCAATTTAATTCCAATTCCAAGACAAACTCTATTGTTTCATTTTGAAATTGATAGAATAGTAGTTTTCAAAAATGAATATCAAGTCGTGTAATGCATTCTCAGTTCTTCTGGAAAATATTAGCATTACACAACCGCCTGCGTTTTGATAAAAATCGCTGTATTCCTGGAGCGGTTCGCCGCCGTCGTGGCAGCACATGCATTATATACGAGTCACACATGCATCAGCGTAGACACACGCCAGCGGTGCACGACATGCCGAGTGTCACCGTAAACATTCCGAGTGGATACAAAACATCGCCGAGTCATCGCGAGTCACGAACGTTTGTATCGATGGGAAAAGATTCAGTTGGAATATTTCTGCGAACAAAACAGTTTCGTACCACCTTACGGAGGTAACTTGTATACCGCTTTATGAATCTTTGGATTTCTTCCAACAACAACAAAATTTTGAAGTAGCAACGAAGTAAAACTCTCCTTTACACAAATTGTTTATATATATTTGAAACAGTTTTATATAGTAAGAAAGAATAGGAAATATAAAATAATACACATTGAACTCTTGGCAGAACACTTACTGTAACCATAGTAGTATATTAAATGTTTGTCTTTAGTTTTAATGTTTAAAGGACACATTTGAAAACTTTCATATATAGTTGGAATCTCTCAGAAAGTAATCAGTAAATGCTGAGGTCTAACCACAAGATCTTCACATTGTGAATCAGATACAACCAGATGCAAGACAAGTACCTAGTGTATTCACGAGGTAGTTACGGAAACTGGAGGAAATTATTACAGCGGAGAAGTGGGAGAGTAAAATAGAGATGTGTGTTATATCTAGATTATTAACAGAATTTCCGTATTTTGTTAGGAAATTTTCGGCCTCTTATATTATTATGTTGTACTCAAATTTGATATCAATCAAAATCTCATAGTTTCCAGATGTGCCTTTTGTGGGTTTGAGAAAACATTTACAGTCAGGGCTCTGCCCCACAGGCTTTTAAAGTTCCAATGTTAATCTTATGGAGTTATTTTATTTAGGTAGTCAGCTAATTATAATGTAAACATTTCAAACCATCTGACTCTATCCCTTTGAGATTTCCATGAGGAGAACGGGACAGAGGCTAGTATCTCCTTATAAATATTTCCAGGGATATACGGTGTCCAACGTACGTTGCCTTTCTAATGTCGTTATTATTTAGAAGGTATTCCTCAAGTATTTGCAAAAAACACTTAAACATCTAAAAAAATATATTCTTGGGTATATGTTTTCTTTAAATACCACAAAGTAGTTAGCAAATAAACAATCAAAATTATTTCCTAACGATAACCTAATATTAAAAAATCAAAGGTTTGTTTATGAAATTCGCATCTGTAACGTAATAAATATATTATTCCCTCTAGTTTTCAGCTATTATATTTGATCTAGAGTAAAAGATATCCGATAAATCAAATGCGCAGCAATTTCCCAAGGTGGTGCAAATAATGACACAGGAGACTTATTGAGTTAAGCGGAAGAGGGGAGGGGGTGTTTTATTACACATAAAGTGGGAAGTGCGGATCCCCCATCGCTACCTGCCATCACTCGTTAAATATTGGATAAATAAAGGCTCCTTTCTTGAGCTTCAGCAGTTCAAACGTCCAAAGCTCGATAATAGGCTTTGGAAACCTTATACTCGTTAGAACAAGTTACTGTTATCAGGAAAATTAAGACAGTTTCATTTTCATTTAAGATTCACATTAAATCTTTATTTGATCGATGAAGCTTATTTGTGAGATTTAGGGTTCTGGAAGTTGTAAAGAAATAGTACCGTTGTTAGGGGAGTTAACAGATGTATTATATACATATTTATCAGTGTTTAAAATGTGTTCTTAGGAGTTGGACAAACATTACATGTGTCAGAAAGTAATCCTAATTAAAGTATCAGAAATATAAAGTTAAAACAAAAATAATGACACGCACTTAACAAAATTCCCAATATTTCCAATTTGTTGCGCTCAGTATTACAGATTTATCACTGCAACAGTGTTACACAAACAAACTCTAGCTAAATTCTTGCATATTTATAATATATTAATACAATAAATAAACATACACAAATTCCAACAGTTAGAAAAACAAATCAGAATCGCCTCCCTTTTGTTGGTAGGTGGAAGTCGGATAAAACTGCCACAATATCATGAGTGCATAAGACACCGCGACACATATGTGCGGATTTCAGAACGAATATTAAGGCATTAGGTGTGGTGAGAGTGAGGGGCATTTGACAAAGATTGCCTATTTTTATCCAGCTTCTTTAATAAGTAGCGTGCAACTATGCAAAGTTCTGACCATTGTAACAGATAGATTAAGTTATTCATTTTAAAATTGATTAGTTAAAAACAGAATTTGGGTTGGTTTTGTCATATTTTTTATTTCTTCCCTAGTTTTATTTTTATTTTTCATAACCATCAAATTTACTTATCGCTAACAAAAAAACTCAAAATACTTTTTAGATTAGTATTTTAAATAATTATTCTACCACTAATGGTTGCGGAGAAAATTTGAATTTTCATTTTGCCGTAGGGCCTACACGCAGTACGTTGCCCAAAATTATTCAACAAAGAATACAATATATCTCTTAATTACTGATAAATTTAATTAAAAATCTCTATAAAGGTAAATTTATCACTGACCAAGGAGGATATTTGAAGTAGGTTGCCTCCTAACCCTAGGAGGAACAGGGGATTTCCCCACTGACCACTATGTCTAGCACATGACTACGTAGTGCCCTAAAAAAAGGATTTGAGTGGATATTTAAAAAAACAGGTCATTGAAAAATGTTCTATAAATATATACATGCTCCTTACTTAAAATACTGTATTTAATAACTATACATTATTTAATTGAAAACAATTGTGCTAGAAGGGAGAAAGTATGTGTCAGTTTCCTGATACCGTTTGTTTTAATTGTACCCGTCCTGACAAAACACCCCGGTTTCTTTCGCAACACGACATATTTATATCGCTAAATGAAAAGAGGTGAATTTTATCTATTCTATCTATAAAATTACAACTGTAATATAATATTATAATTATGTACCCCAATAAAGTAGTAAGGCGCGCGCGCGCGCGCGTGTGTGTGTGTGTGTGTGTTTGTGTGTGTGTGTGTGTGTGTGTGTGTGTGTGTGTGTGTGTGTGTGTCTGTGTCTGTCAGGTGATTTCTAAATTTCTGCTCCACAAAACTGCTCCCGGACTATCCCACGTTGTAGGGGACAGTAATATTTTGGGTACATTTTTGCTTTTCTCAGTGCTCCACCCTAATTGTCTTTTCTATCACTTATTGGGGTAAAACTTTGACGTATGATCACTGGATTTGTTTATAAACAAAATCTCTTGGAAGATACCTACTTTGGACACACCTCCCTCCAACTTATAGCTTTGCCTCAGTGGTAAAGTTTCATTTTAGTAATCACGTATTTTTCCATGATTTTAGTAAATTTTCATTGTGAAACATTGTAATAGGGTTTTAACTCCAACATTAGGGTTCTACCCCACTGGCCTTAAATTTGCCATATAATTCTTATAGAAAAAAAGTTTCTGGGAGCGACGAAAGGGGCCGTGTCTACGTTCTACATTTTCAAACAAAACTATAAGTATTTAACCTCATTCAAATCAACTCTCCCAACACTAATCGACATTTAGAAAACTATAAACCGGCACTCCAGCAGTGAAATTCAAATGTGTCTGCAGGAGAGGAAATAAAAATCTATAGCTCGTGGGGGTGGCTACCTGCGGCTCTCGCACGCCAGCCTCACCCCTCGCGTCGTCATGAGGAACTCTTGTCTAGCAATGCACAGCGAGAATGAAGCCACAAATTGGCTACCTGTGTAAGTTCTGTAGTTGAATACGGGTTTGATTTACTGGACAAGCTTGGTTTGAAATGCAGTCGGGAGTAGTATTAGGCTATTAAAATTGTCGAGGTAGTGGAACATTAAATAAACTAATATTGATAGAATATACGCAATGTTGCATTTACAACCCACCTTGTACTTTTCTGATTTTGCTTTTTTAGAAGTAAGTTATAATGCCACCTTCCTAAGGTATTCTACCAAAAAAGGTACGAACTTTTTGTAACGGCATGAAAAAGGAAAAGAGAAAAGCACATGCCAAAATAAAAGGTTTCAGTCAGTATTTATTTTAGTTTTCTAGTTAAATTAAGTTACAGATTTTAGATATTTAATGGTTGCCTGATTTGATGTCAATAATATTATGGTGCAGGATTTAAATTAAAGTAATCACAAATGCACTAAAAATTATTGCAATACCATAGGAAATTATTATGTAATACCCAAAATAGTTTATTAACTTATTAAGGCATTTGTAATTTGTTATAAATTAACAATACAACGTGTGCCTAGACTTGTGAGTTTTACCCACAGGTGTTTGGCCTGCGCCTGCGTAGGACTCTTTAATTCATTAACGCATTTGATGTCATATTTTTCTTGTTATTGAAGGAAATAAACCATTTTTGATTTGATTTAATAATTGCGCAGTTCATAAGGTTAAATAATGAACAATTTTACTAATGGGTGATAAGAAGTTAACGACCCTAAAAATTAATGAATATGCCATTTAGATCAACGTTTTCGTATTATACTAAAAATGTGTTTGAGGACGTTTAATGTATTTGTAAATTAAATATCTATCTTTGTTTGACGGTTTTATAGGAACGAGTATTGCAACAAAATTAACAAAGTAATTTATTCAAGGAATCGATTACAAACAATGACATCGGTTACCAATTATAATAACAGCAATAATAGTCGTCAGGCGATATCCGGTTACCGGAAAGAATCCTTGTAAACAATCTGCGAACGGCGTTATTGTTTTACTACTCCCCCCGACCTGCCTCTGCTACCTGTAGAACAACTCGATTTTACTCACAGCTTCTTTGGCGATGCTCTTCTGCTCGCTGCCCAGCGTCGGAGAGGTGAGGGACAGCCCGCCGTTGGCCGAGTTGGTCTTGGTGCAGGAGTTCTTCCTGGCGTCTCTCCCCACCTTGACGCTCGACCACTTGACCGTGGTCTTGCCCGTATCTGCCTCGCACACCGCGACCAGCGAGCACCGGTGGGATTGACTCCCCTTGAACTCGTACTTGCTCCGGGTCCTCTTCTTCTTCGTAGGACCCCCGGTAGAGTCCTCCTGGTCATCGAAGTAGCTCTGGGTAGTAATAATCGGGATATCCATAGCCATCGGTACTAAGTGGTATTAACACTAGAATATTTAAACCCGCTAATTTAAATTGTGCGTCACACGATCCCTTAATGTTCCTTAACGATTACAAAAGCACAGCGATTATCACATAGGGTAAACAATAAACTCGTAATGGACGGGGAGTTTCGTAGGGGTTACCTCTGTGGGGTGTGAGGCTTCTCGTACCCCCTCTGCGGGGGTTGGGGACCATCGGACCTCGGACTCCGAACCTAATTGACTAGACTATCCGCGTGAGACGAGCTGCACGCGCCGTGGCGTTCCTAACTCTACTGGGCTCGGTGGGCGCCACCCCGCGCATGCCCCAACCCCCGCGAGCAACATGGCTCCCATTAACGTAGTAGAGCGGTGCAGGTCCGTGAATGGGGGTGAGGCACCTCGGACGCCAGGGGAGCCCGGGAGCCACGTGGGCAGTGGGCGGTTTGGGGATGATAGGCTACCCACGACGTCAAAGTCTGCGTGTAGCTCGCACCCACACTGTCACCAAATTTGACATTACGAAAACTGGTGACACATACAAATACTTATATATTTCTATAAATATAGCGTTTATCAACGCTAATTATAACCGTGTTATTTTATCAACGATTTAATATTTTTAATTACATTATTTTATCCGGTATTAAGCTATATCTCCTCAGTAAATTTATATTCCGACATTATTTTGTTGAAGTTAAAATTCAGGGATAGTTGAATGGTGATTTAATATAATAAATGAGTTGATGATAATTATTTAATACCTCAAATCCATAAATAGTGTCCTTACATAAATCATAATGTGTATCGTAATTCTGTACGTTTGGAAATTCTGTATTGTGACAATGAGAAACCCAAAAAGAATGATTTAATATTTATAAAAAATACATTTCGTTTTCTGAGAGAATCGTGTAATCCCTTAAAGCAGACTTTGCAACATTTTCCAAGTCCAACACATTTTGCAGTATTTTATTCTTTTGTGAAATATCATTCCGCTCATTATTACGCTGTTAAGGTCACTCTATCATTGTGCAACATTTATTAATAGGCTTTTTCCAAAATCTTATTAAAGTTTGGACAAGTTAGATAGTTTTATTTGTCGAGTGTACTTATATAAAAAAATGTAACATATCAAGGGAAACCAATTGTTTAATGTAACTGGAATAACCTTTTTACTGGTAAATTAAACAATACGATTTGAAAACTGGAAAATTGGTTTCGAAAAACATACCTTAGTTTGAACACAACAGATTAAGCTGCTCCAAATATTACATTAGGTTTCACACCGGGAACTCGTTTCAATTACACCAGTCCAAACTAAAACTAAACGAGTTCCCACGCAGCACGCTGACGTGAGGGAAGTGAATTTCCACATAAAAAACTATAACAACTCAAAATCAGTTAAAAATATACAATTATTCCAATTTTTATTCAAATCTGAAAATATTGATTTTTGGCTGTTCTGATGCTCCTGGTTCTATTTACCTGCAATGCTGGGAATACAATTTTGCGCATTATAAGGTTAGGCGAAGGTCCAGTCAGGCTTTAAAGTAGGCGTGAGGTTGCTGGGGATGATAAAAGTACTCCAACAAAGGAATAACAGGCTTTTATAGTGTAAAATCCCCATAAGACAACGTACTGTGTTTAGTCAATACACATTTTCTTTAATAACTTGGTAAATATGTATGATAGAATGACAAGAGAGGGCTTAAAAATTTCGCCTCACTAATCCCCGTCTTTTTACATGCATTGATTTTACATCTGGGGCTTTTATGGCCCTTTTTGGGCCCAAAAACCAAAAATTTGAAAGATTAATCCCCAAAAAAGGGGTTTAGAGTTTTCCGATTGTTTTGCCCAACGAACTTGTCCAACTGATTACAAAAAAGAATGTCCCTACCAAATTTGAAGTAAATCGGCCAAAAAATGCGACCGCTAGAGTGAAAACACACATATATATATATATATATGTCTTTACATATATATATATATGTCTATATATATATATATATATATATATATGTATATATATACAATTTTGAACGAACCCCAAAACGTGTTCAGAGGGTCACGTTAGGAACTTCTATGGTGGTCCCGGGCTTAAGTTTCACCGTGCGGGTAATGCTAATAGTTCACTTTCCAAAGGAAATTCACTAACAAGATGGTTTATACACTGTAAGTGGCAATATGAAGTTGGTTACAATTAAGCGTAGTCCCACTCTAAACGCCGAGTATCCGATGTGATCTCAAATGACACAGGTTTGGAAACATAAGCCACTGGATACTTGATAATGTTAAACACGACTATATCTATAGATAGGGTTGTACACCATACATAGGGATGATTATCCAACTACAATTTACAAAGAGCCTTCATCATAACATACTGTGCTGTAGGTGGAAATAAACACCTCATTTCGATGTTATTGTAAATTCGATCGAATTTCCTTTAATCATAAAGGTAAATACATGTTACGAATTGTTATTGCCTATTAGCAGGGTAGTTTACAGCCTGACTCAAGTTAACTCAGTACTAGCAGTACCTAATTAAATTGATTGTGTAAATGTGCATATTCCGAATCTTTTGTCATAGACACATTAAGGGATAACATATTCTCCAATATATTATATTCGCTTGTCTACTCTCACGTACTTGCCTGATCGCCAATACAAGAAGAAAAAAATTGTAAAATCGAATATCCAGATGGAAACAACAATATGTATAAATATTATAGTAACATATATTGTTACAAAATTACAAATTTTACAGATTATACGTTTGAAAGTAAGCTATAGAACAGTAAAATATTTTAAGTACGTTCGGTTCGTTCGAGCCAATTATGAAGGATAAATGTAAAATATTACAACAAATTCTGAATAAATACATTAACCAACAAAACGGGTTTCCCAATCTGTTCATTCTCAACGTTTTTGTTTAATTAAACCATGTTTCCTTTTCCACACTTGATCGGTTTTGGTTTGCTTAAGGAAGTCAAGGTGTGTAAACAAAAGTTTTTAAGAAAGCTTTCAACAGTTTCTGCAGTTTCTGATTTCAAGATTGTCTGTGCAGCGCAGTATTTAAAATACTTTCCTGTCATAATCCTAGATGATAAATCAGGGCACCACTTAAAACTATTTTCTAATGCTATTAAGGATTTCGACTGTAGTAATAAAGCTAAAATATTAGCAGGTAAATAAATGATATGGTGGTTGATTTAAGATGACAGTTGGGTTGTCATTCTTTTCAAATTTAAACAGATGAATATTCGTGCAATGCATGTTCCCATAATATACAACATTATAACATAATTTCATCTAACGCCATATAATTCCTTCTGGTACTATGCTTTGTCTTAAATTCCACATTCTCCTCCTCCTAAATTCTCTTTCTTCCTTCATTTTCCCGTTCGGTCCTTTTTTCTAATAAATCCATTTAAATCGATTCATTACATTCAATTCGGTAAACATTTTTCAATAATGTTTGTGACGCAATTTTTCTTGTCACATTTGTTTAATTGCTTCAAATTGCACGAGTTATACAAAATCTACTGTAATCTGCATTATTATATGTTGTTTACTGTGTTTTGATTTATTTTGTTTTGTTTATCTATTTACGCCTTTTACATTTTTTAGCGTTTCGATAGGGGACGTTACAAACCCCGACCTTGTTACAGCCTGAGATCGACCTGTTCTTAGAAACCTTCTAAAACATTTTCAGACTTTGATCAGGATCGATCCGGCGACTTCCCACTACAAGTCGATCATTCTGTCTACTACGTAACCCAGCCACCTGTTGCTGCCTGCAATGTTGTATACGCACATGTGCAGCATCCAATGTGTTATATAGTCACTGACCTATTTAACATGAGAGTGTATACTATTGTTTTTTTAATCGAGAGAGTATTCGCTTTGCTCATTCGCCTTCAGTATGTTTTTTGTTTGTTTGTGCTTTTAGTGAATTTCCTGTGGAAAATTGAACTGTTAGCATGACCCGCACGGTGAAACTTAAGTCCGGAACCACCATATAAGTTCCTAACGTGACCTCCTGAACACGTTTTGGGGGGTCGCTAACAACTATATAAATAACATTTATATCCACCCTGGCGGTCACATTTTTTGTCCGATTTACTTGAAATTTGGTAGGAACCTTAACTTCTGCAAACAGTTGGACAAGTTCGTTGGACAAAACAATCGGACAACTCTAACCCCCTTTTTTGGGGGATTTTAACTTTTCAAATTTTGAGTTTTTGGGCCCAAAAAGGGTCAGAAAAGCCTTGAATGTAAAATTAATGTAAAATGCAAGTAAGAACATGTAGATTAGTAAGGCTAAAGTTTTAAGCCCTCTCTCATCATTATAGCACAAATATGTTCCAAGTTATTAAAGAAAATGTTAATTGCCTTAACACAGTAAGTTGTCTCATGGGGATTTTACACTGAAAAAGGCTGTTTTCATATCTTGATGTAGTTTATCACCCCCAATATCAATATACCAACTTGTTATCCTGACTCTATCTCCTCCTAACCTTATAATGTACAACATTGCCATCCTAATAGTGAATTTAAGTATAACCAGGACCATCAGAACAGCCAAAAAATAACATTTTTCAATAAAAAAATGTTACCAGTGTTGTTTTAAACGCTTAGTTAGATTTTTTAATATTTTTAATGCGGAAATTCACTTCCCTCACGTCAGCGAGCTGCGTGCGAACTCGTTTTTGACTTCCCAGCTATTGTTATACTGAATTCATAGTGAACTGGTTAAACTACCAGTTCATTTATGTGATAAAACAAGATTAAATGGATATTTTAATTTGTTTAATTTTATTTATAACTATAGCAGCCCAGGCACAGTTTCACGCGCCTAGACTACAATTTAATCAGAACTAAACGCAAAATTACTTTTGTATGTTGCCAGTCCTGCATTTTGTTTCGCACTTGTCAAAATATCTGAGATTGTAAATTTACTATTTAAATCAGCTGTTTACTTTCTCCCCCCTATACATAGTATATGGAGAAAGTATTGTTTTCGTCAACATCTTTGAATTTGAGTTGTTAGTGGAAATATTCCTTTTGGTGCTCCCCGAATCCAAAAAAGTGATTTTTGAGTGATGTCTGTGTGTCTGTCTATCTAGATGTGTGCAGAGCTAGAGACGACACCAGTGAACCGATTTTGATGAAATTTGGTATGTAGGAACTAATTCACGATATCTGCGGGCACTTTTTTAATTTTTTTATTTTCAAGGGCAATTAATTATCCTCCAAAAATCACCAACAACCATGGAAAATCCAAATTTCTCAAAAACGGCTCTAACGGTTTTAATTAAACCTTAGTAGTTTGTAGAACTTTAGGTTTCGAACAAAATTATACAACCCGCATTTCTGGGAAATTTCGGGTTCAGAAATTACAGGGCTTAAAATTTTTAAAATTCTGTTTTTTTCATAAAAAAAATTAAGTGGTAAATACAATTTACGTTTCACCATTAAGGAAAGCTAAAAAAACTAAACAATTTGGTATTTTAAATTATTATCCTACGATTACTGGTTGCAGAGAAAATTGAAACTTTCATTTAGCGGTAAACACAGTACTTTGTCCAATGTTATTCTTATGGGGAATGCAAACATTACAATTTCTCTCTTATTTAATGATCAATTTTGTTAATACTTGATATTCAGGTCAAGTTAGTATCGACCAGCAGAGGATATTCGAAATATATTGTCACTTCACTCTTGGGGGGGGGGGGGGTGAGGGGGCATTTCCCCCTTAAAATCAAGTGTAGCAAAGGATTCTGTAGCTCCTTTAAAAAAGGGATTTGGGTGAATAATTTTGAAAAAAAGTTGTTTAGAAGATTTTCTGCACATTATACCGTGTACTTTATATTCTATATTTTGCAAATAAAAGTAATTTATTCATTAAAGTTGGGGTAAAAGGGAGAAAGTAAATGTCAGTTTTCTGATACAGTTTATTAGTTTAGCTGCTGACTTATACTAATTACAAATATTCCATAGTACTACGATAGTAACTTTGAAAGCCTTTGGGACGGAGCTCTGAGACCGAGTCCGACTGGGGAATCCTTTCTTAGAACGCACCTACTGAGAAAATTTCAAGCTTTTCGACCTAGTAGTTTTTGCTGTGCGATGATTATCAATCAGGGCAAGTCTTTTTACATTTTTGATTATTTTATCACATCAATACTGTTACTTGTTCTTTGTTTTTGTTTGCACACCTAAAGAAGAATGTTTAAAAAACGCTGTATCAAAAAAAGTGATTTACTATCATCAATTTGCAGATGGCATACTTTAGAAGTTATATTAATCTCTAAATACTATTTATTTGACAATTTAATAAAAAATATTTGCCATTTATTTCACGCAACTCTTGGGACAAAAACCAACACTAGCTTGAACAAATAAAACTAATAATGTAGGTGTGTAAAATAAATGAAACTAAGCTGGGGACTTAGTGGGACTGGTGAATTATTTAGTGGTGTAAAATGGAAGTAGTTTGTTTCGGGGGCAATAGAATCCCTTGGGGCGGAATCTAAAATTCACAGTGTCGTCCCACCTCGGGAGAATTCAATTTCGACTGGAGGACGAGACCATATAAAATATGTCGACAGATCAAATATGTATTTTCTTCGCCAGAAAAAACTTGGAGGGTTAACCATATCAAGTTTATTAGCAGTTATTGAATACTATGATTTATGGTAGCAGGAAAAAACTGTAGAGAAGATATAGATTGGATTAACTTTTTAAAATCGAACTAATCATTAATCTTGGTATTTTATGTAATAAGTCAATGGAATTAGAGTTATTTAGTTATGTTTTTTTAGAGTAATAAACTGATTTAAGTTTGGCAACATAAAGCAAAGTCAAAACCAACGCAATAAGGTGTTAATATGAAATACCTACGAAAATAAATTCATATGCGGTCATATATATATATATTAAAGACTGTTAATTTTCAGTCACTGTGTTATTAAACTTTAAAATCTAATAATACTGTCGCGTTAGTGTGTCTTAAAACTACTTTTCTTTAGTTTTTGCCAGTGAGTTTGTTTGTATTTCATACCGAACCCTTAATATTTCAACAACGCTTGAATATAATTTTATAAAACTCAGCATTGACATTGTTCTAAAAATGTAACAATTTCAGAAATATTTGAGATCAGATATAAAATCCATTTGGAAAAAGCGGTGGTTAAAAAAAAGTGAATATAAAAAACCTAATGAGTTGAAACAAATACTAAGATACACCGTTTTTGTATATTTTAAAGACTAATATAAAAAAAGATAACGAACCACGAAGACAACTTAATTTTTGAGGTCGAAATGGTCGTGTTCATCCTTGGAAGCACAATAATCATTATTATGAAATTTGTATCCGTTATCTATTAAAAAAATAAACATGGCTTGGATTGTGATTAAACTGTCCACAGATTTTGTTCCTTAAAATGTGTTTATTTTTTTGATATTCAAGACTGCAAATTTAGAAACACCGCCGTTTCGAAGCGGACTTTAGCACGAAAATAAAATTGTAAAATATTTGTTTTGATTATTTTGACTAATACCCATGTTTAGTTTCAAATTTCTATTCTTTTACCTAAAAAAGCTAGCTTAAAAGAGTTATTTTTCTCAGTCCCTATGAAATATCTAAATGTTAAAGATGATTTTTATTCTCAGCTTGACTTTTATCCCATCGACTTTAGAGAAAAATTTTAATATTTATAAACATTTTATTTTTTCTTGTTTAAATGTGACATTTTATTCATGCAGGGTAGGATGCGAATCACATATTCAACGGAGGACAATTCTAAACCCACCTTAAACGATGGAAGATTTCCATAGGTGCAAGGTTTGGTTTGGTCTCTGATTTACATTTCTCTCCTATCACAGTATCGTCTTTCTACGATACTCAGTTACAGCCCGTTGTTTTCTTCTTTCGAAATAATCGTTAAAAATCTTCTGAACATATAACAAAAATATAAATCAAATAAGAAGACATTTGTGTAGTCTATACACAATTTCATAAAAAAAAACCTTGATACATTTTGGAATAATGACAAAAACAGATGATCTGTCTCCGATTTTCTAAGAAAAGAAGATTGTTGGCACAATTAGTCTTTTCGACGCTAATTATAAGTTTAGTTGAGATAGCAGCTTAACAATAGCCGACAATATTTCTGTTTCCTTCATTAAAAGTCGGCAAGGATAGCTCTTGGTGGTGGCGGCGATCATCCAGCGACAAGAACTTGTATTACTCTAATGAGGTACGACACTTTACAATATTTTACAAATGCATTCTAAAATCTTTATGGTAAAATATAAAATTGTTTCATAAAGTATGGGACGTGTCCGTGGGTTATAACTAATAAAAACAATAAAATATGCTTATGTCAATTTAATTTATATTTAGGTTTTATTTGTCCTCGACATACCAAAGTGAAATGCAACAGTTAGCTAAACCTATGCTTTAAATTTAAAATAAGCAAGTATAATGCTTGAATAATTCTGCAATAAAATCAAGTGGACTAGAGTGCTTTGGTGTTGAAAGTTCACTAGGAAACGGATGGGTGTTACATGTCCGAGTTTGCACCTCCTCAGTCGAGTTTCTGAGAATCTACTAGATCCAATCATTGAGTTCCAGTGCTTTGCTGCTTTCCTTTGAAAGCTTTTGCACCACATGCGCCAACCCTGCCTTTGAGCTGGAGAGCAGAGTGGAATTTAATCAAGAATTCTTAGAGGAATAACTAAGGATGAACAAACAAAATATAAGGAAAGAACTTTTAAAATCAGTTTTTGTTTATTAAACATCTCAGTAAAATGTGTTGTTCCAAAAGTTTGGGCAACATATTCATGTTGTAGTTTTAAAGATTCGTTAGCACTTTTAATTTCAATAACTTTGGCGTGGTCTCGATAATAGCAAAACAATTAGGATGGTTAAAAAAATAGTTTTATTTTTAAGTTGTTTTTTTAATATCGTTATTAAGCTTGTGAACTTTAATTTATTTAATATTTAACTTTATATATATTTTAAATGTCTAACAGATGAGTCTTGTAGGCATATGCTAGACATATCACACATCACACTATATCCACCATTGAGTGTACAGTCAATGATATCACAAACAACGTTGTGGCGGTATGGTATTGCCATAAGAAATACCTTGAAATGACCTTAAACTTTGTTGGCTGCCATTTCAGACTTGGTTGTCTTTGAGGTCAGATTTGTGACATTGTATCCTACCTAACATGACCTTTAATCATCATCATTGTTGCGGATTAGGAAACCCCAGCATAGCTGCTAGTCACATCTTCCACAACGGGAATATTGCGCAGGTTACCGGAAAGATAGGATATAGCAGGATGGGACGGCAGCCAAGTCGACCCTTCAGAGGGCCAACTCCCGTGCTCCTGTGACAGCTGGGATGAGGCTCTCAAACAGGGGACCCGCATTCTGCCCTCCAACTGGTCAACTCAACTGACAGGGTATCCATGTACATCAGCCAGCGACCATCCATTCTCAGGTTGGCAGGTGGGTACCAAACCCGGAGATTCTGTCCCTAACTGCTGCAAATGGCGGGACCAAAGGTGAAAGGGAAGTTTGTCATAATGGACAGCCAAAAGACTTACCATATGTAATGACAACTTCATTTGCTGTACCCAATGTCAGCCTTAAAACTGGTATAGACCATTTTTAAGGTTGTCCTGGGCCTTTATTTTAATCACACCTTGACCTATGCTCACATTAACGTTTGTCTTCGGATTCCGGTTGACTCAAAAGATATTGCGGTCCACATATTAGTTTGTTATGCCCAAAAGCCGTATTTGCTATTGAACAAAATACGGCATGTCAGGTTTTGAAGCTTCCTTTTTAATAGCTACAAAATATATGGCTGTCCCGAGACATGATATTAATCCTGTATAAAACTGCGTTTTACACAACTAACTTTTGACGATGAAAATCATATTAATAGTTGATTCGAAACAAAAATAATCTTATATCAATAACATTTTGATGCATAAGGGTCTGTAATTAATTGACGATTTTCCCCCCCACACAAAAACATAACGAGAAAGGGTGGTCTGAGGTACTCCAAGGTTGATGTAGTTACCCGAGTGGCCGCGGGGGCGCAGCACCGACCGCCGCCCACCCCCAGATCAATCCCCCAACGACTTGGATCCTCCTTCCTTCCATTCGGATTGAAAACATTCCAGCCGTAAGGAGAGCAAGTACAAGGCACTGATATTATGGTATGATGGCGTTCAGTTCACTTTAATTCAAGGTTTACTTGACGCATAAACTCTGAATAAAATTGCAATTCTTTCAAACGCTAATGCTTGATAATATTTCTACTAAGAGTTTTGATTTACATATTAGGAAATGTTGTCTCATGTCTATATATAATATTTTATTTTTAATAAATTTTATTTAAAGTATAATCGGGAAATTATTCATGTACACAACAATTTACTCGGTGGCATTAAACGGCAGTGCTTGATGGAATCTATCTAAATTAGTTTGTAAACTAATCACAATTAGAAGATTTATACATCTAATAAATTCCCCGCCCAGAAGAAAATCAGTAATTAAACATTATATAGTTAAAATTATGAAATATCCAAAATGAAAAAAAAAAATATGTAGCCCATCTACAGCCTTCTTAATTAAGTAGTGGTGAAACAAATTTAAATAATTTTTAACATACTTAAGTACTAAAAACATTTGTGTAATTACAAATTATACATAATAGGAAATATGGAATAGATTCAAAAATATTTAAGTACCTAAATAAAATAAATGTATTAAAAAAACAGCGTTATTAGTTACCTTTACCTATAAAACCCGTGTTAAAACATTTCTATGTTAAGTATAAATAGTTTCCCAGAGTTTGGGTGCTGGTATGCGATCACAACGATTCAATTTAAGTTTGAAATTATAGTCTAAAACACCTGTTTGACTTAGGAAAGAAAACCTCATGTACATGTAAAGACTCGGTTAATTAGAATCCAACCCAATTTAGAGGGTTAAAAGACGGAAAAGCACAAATAAATGAATCACAAAACAGATAATACTGAATAAACGAAATATGTTCCGGCTATTTTAATTTGTAAAAACTCTGAAATTGACTCGCATTTCTTACAGTAAACATTGGGATTGTTAGTAAAACTGAAGCTAGAGGGATGGATGGAATTTGCGAGAAATATGGTTGAGTTAGATTTGAGTTTTGATAGATAACAATGTTGTAACTTCCCACGCTCCAGTTAGAGTACTACCACCATCCAGTATTAATAGAGCTCAAAGATTTACTGAGATTTGGAAAACATTTGCGGGTGACTGTGCACTTGCTTAATACTTTGGTGAGGAAATGTATCAAAATCCACATATATGTATTTTGGATATTAAGTTTTAAAATTATTTTTACGCTGTAATAATAGTATTCAATAATTAAGGAGTATATACAATTGATTATTTAATTGTAAAAATAGTATAATAATCACTACAAACCAAAATGACCAACCGTTAATATAATACCCGTGTTAAAATACAAGAAGTATAGTTATGTTGATATTTAAGACGCCAAAAATCATCAAACACCTTGTTAAGCATATTTCATACTTCTAGGTACTTTATATTTAACAAACTGTTGTTGAATTAAAAATAAGTCGTTCTTTTAAAGTTACACTATTTTATCACACGTCAAAGTAGAGTGCAACTATTGGTTACCACGGATAAGCGATACTTGGTTGCCTAAAAAAGGTTTTAAAATAAACGATGTTATGCATGAGTAAAAAGTCATCGTTATTTGAATTTATTCTTGTGGTTGGATTATGTTTTATAATTTTTGTTTATATACAGTGTAGTTTAATCACCGATGTTGTTTATATCAAAATGATGTTACGAATTTTCCATATGTATAATACCCCAGTAGCAGCAAACCTGCGTACTCAGCGAATTTCCAATGCATATATATGTATCTTAATACCACATAAAGCCATATACCAAGTTTCATCAATATACATTCATAAATAAACGATTTATGACATTTTAATTATTCTCCATAAGAATAACATGGCAGCTGAGTATACAGGTTTGCTGAAGCAAGGAAGACAAAAAATAGGGTTTTATACAAATATCAATATAACTCATGTAGGTAAAGCCACATACCAAATTTCATTAATTTATTTTTATAATGAAGGCAGATAACTCGTTACTTATTCTCCATAAGAATAACATGGGGCTGAGTACCCAGGTTTGCTGCTACGGGAGCCTTGGGTAAAAAATTGTTTTTTTGAGCAAATATCAATGGTCCACAACCAGATGAAGCCGTATACCAAGTTTCGTCAGTATACGTTCATAAATAAGCGAGATATACAATTTTTATTTTCCTCCATAAGAATAACATTAAGACAACGTACTGTGTTTAGCACTTTCAATATCTCGGTAACCAATTGACGTAGAGAAATGATCAAAATGCCAAATTGTGTGTTTTTTTAAGATGAATCCAATGGAAAAAAATAAAATTTTACTATTTCCAAAATTATATGTAAAAAATTTGAAAAACCCATTTTTGAGGTACAAAAACCCCCCAAAATACCCCTTCGGATAGAGCGATCTGGCTGGTTTTCGAACTTAAAGTCATAAATGTTGCTTTACACGTTTATACCAAATTTCATCAAAATCGGATAATATTTACGAGAGTTATCGCGCTCACGGACACACACACACACACACATATATATATATATATACAGTTTCGAACGAATGGTGTTTTTGAGGTCTGGGGACCTCAAAACAAAAAGTTATCATGGTCCCGGGCCTAGGTCTTACCATGCCGACTACGGTAACAGCTTCTTCCCTATAGGGGAAATTCGCTAAAAGCTACATACAGAGGTGAGACTGAACTGATGAGTGTTTGATAAGACTGGGACCATATTGGTTAAGGTTAGGTTACGATTTGGGGACATTAGCCACGGTTATTGATTAAGGTGTCATATAATTCCAACAAGCTTTATGTTATGCATATTGTTTGGTTTTGTGAAATAAATTCCTTGCTTCATTAATTGTTTTAGCATACATAATATGGATTTATTTACATCAAATTCATATTAAGAAATAATAATAAAACGATAAATAAGTTTTAATAGACATAAAGATTTGCTTCAACGAATAAAAATATCATGACAATTCTCTACGTGAAAAGTAAAGAAAAACAAACAATACAACTGGGATTTCATACTGGCTAAAACAGTCCTTATTTCTAAGAAACTTGTGTTCTCTCTGAAACAGATTTGCAACATACACTGTTTTTATTTGATCATTAAAGCCCAAACAACTGTTCATGTCATCATAAAGAAAATATTACTTTACTAATAAACTGCAGTAAATTGCAATATGAATCAAATAGCAATTTGATGAGTACCCATTTGAAATTTCGTGAATAGTTTCGCTGTTTATCATGACAAATTTAAAAATTATTAAAGCGTATTCAACTGTTAGACTTTATAGCCTACACTTACGAACACAATTCGTTATACAATGTTTTTATATATTAATTTACATACAGTAATACGCGAAGGGCAGTTTTTCAGGTTTGTTACAGTTCGGGTCATAGTGGTTGGCATCCGGTTAGCGTATGCTCTGGAACGACTTTTCGCCTCTATTTGACTTAGTACCGTTATGTTACTGTCTACTTTTGTCAACAGAAAGAAAAAATCACTTATTTAATTTTTAAACATTTGTTTTGGTTTTTTTTGTTAATGTCTACTTTTATTTACGAGAAATGTCAGTAGTTTCTCGCCTTTCCCAGGTGCCAAGCACCGTGACCCTAACTGTAATAGACTCCATACTAAAAATTCAACCTGCTTAATCAAATTTCATTTTGGAAAGTGAAAGTTCTCCCTCGATATAAGCGAAGCGATTACTTTCAATCGAGGGTTTGAGCTTCAGCGAGAACGGAGGAAAATGCAGCCCAGAGCGAGGCTTAGCGATGAGCGACTAAGCCATTGATTACGTCATCGAGCGACGGTGCTGCCGCCAGCCGCAGAGACTGTGAGCTATTGGCAGGTCTTATCACTCAGAGTACTTTGTCACTTCTGGTACGTCGTAAATCATCGGGTACATAGTAAAGCTTTACTGGTAGGTCAGATAGTAACTCTAGAATATCGCACAAATAAAGTAGTTTTGCTTTGTAATTTTTAAAATTACATTTTCCTATAGTTTTTGTAATATAATTTTTAAAATATATATTTATAATTTATATCGGTGAATAGGATTGAGCGGAAAACGTAATGCTTAACTAATGGATGGATGGGGTGTGGTTAGTGGTTATAGAAGACGTAATCTTTAAAAATAATGCAATTTATTTTGGTTTAAATTGTAATAGGTGTGCAAATACGTTTTATTGTAGTGTCACACTAGTACAACAGTTGTCTAAATAATACCATTATTTTTTGGGGGTATAATACGATTGTAGTTATAAATAGTATAAGTAGTTATAACTAGCAGCCGATTGTCAGTTCTAAACAAAGTGTATAGTGAATATTTATATGAATAAGTCATAGAAATATAAATGAAAGTACAGAAAATCATATTTTAGTTTATATTTTGAAAACAAATAATTTTTAGACAGCGTTAGTCTTAGGGCAGTGGTGTAGGATTACTTCAGGTGACCTACGTTAAATTAAACATAATAAGCCAAGATTAAAGTAAATGCGACAAAGAATTGAAAAATATACGACCATGTTAGTATAACTGAATATGCATGCAACGCATTTTAATTTTAATTTTAAAATTAATCATCCGCTCTTGCACTAATGTAAAAATTACTCACTCAAAGAGTAGTTAAGCATTTGCAATCAGAAACGAACAAACGGAGCCAGATAAGCTCTTGAACGAAATTGATGAAACTGTTTGTTATGAAATAATCACAATTGCAAATACACTTAACTATAAAGGTAATATCCCATTTCAAAGTTGAATTTGATAGGTTGCAAAAATAGTTTTTTATTATTCAAAAGCTTGTTTGTTAGTTCTCGCTTAAGTCACTGTAGATGAATAATTCATTGGTATGCTAACGCACTATTTACTGAAACAACCAATACTCGTTCCCATTCAGTAGTATTGAAAAGCTGCAGCATGGAGTGGTACACACGATATTATGTTTACGTTTCTTTGACAAAGCAAGAACACCAGTTGCCGTTAAACATACGGGTGGGTATTTAAACTGCAATTTGTTTGCAGCTAGCTAGAAAGTCAGTTAGTATACTAAAAACGTTTAGAATTATTTGTATAATACATACATTTGATGTACGGAAACACATATCTCCTCTAGGTGCCGCCCGCCCGAATTCGGGCGGGCTTTTGTTTACGTACAAGTGCCACCCGCCCGAATTCGGGCGACTTTGCAGACGTTCAGTTACAACGGTCTGAATACACTCTAGTTGTACTGAACTGCATTGAATTTGGTATCACTGTAAATGGCAGATTTCAAACTTTACTCCAATGTCTGTCTCGAGAGTTTCTACTCTATGTTGGAAAGAAAACATCTGCACCAAGATTTGTTACGTCACTGTTGTTTTCTGCCTTCTGTTTTGTTTACGTTTTCGTCATTTATTATTGCTTTTTAGGTTATATTCAATTGAAAATGTTGTTTATTATCATTAAAGTGCATTTATTATTGCCAAATAAAGTGTTTGAACAAGGTTATTAGTAAAAATATAAGCGATAAGTGATATTGTGTGTCTTGGTTGGTTTTACATGCATCTTTATGGGATTTAGGTTAGTACCATGGTGATCATATTTGGTTTTATCGTCATAGATATTTATCTTATGTATTTTACTAATAATGAGTATATATATTTTGAACAAAATGTATATCTTGAATTTTGTACCTGGTGCACAACCTTTTTTGTACATATGTGGATACATAAGGAAAGTAAATTTTATTTTGCAATTTCTGGATTTGGCCCTATACTGGATTTTTGTATATAAAATAAGGACATAAAGGTTTGAACTGTAAGATAGTCAATTCTCAATTCTATCTTGTTTACAAAAATGTATAACAGTATACCATTTAGTGATAATTTAAATTTTTTGTCAATTTTCAAATAAAACCCTGTAAGAGAGCTAAAAATCACGTGGCATTTAGACAATTATGACAAGGCACCTAGAGGGTTAATAGTATTTTTTTTCTCTCAGTTAGAAGATTAGTCAAATTTAAATTCAAATAAACTTGTTAAAAGCTGTATCATTATACAACAATATACTCCCCCGATGATAGAAAACAAAGTGATTCCTTAGGAATAACGGTTCGCAACTAGCTGCGGTATTTTATATAGCAGAAGTAGTTGTTCGTATTCGTAGTTTTATAATAGTTTTTATAAGAGGGCTTTAGCTTATCAAACAAACATAACCTTGTAATTGGGATAAAAACAACATAACATCCTTTTATATGGGTCATATTTTTCCTCAATTTACCTGGTATATACTAATATGCAGTATGTTCACAATATAAATATATTGAATATTATTTCACAATGACAAAGTTCAGTTATTAGTCTAATCCCTTAGGCTGTAACACACAAAACAGATTTTAACAAATTTGAACTTACCACTGCTAACTAGGAGGACAAAACTGTTACTTACCTGGAAAATAAAACAACATTTTATTATGACAGATAAATACAAAATAATAATCACAAATGTTGATTCTATTAGATCATTTACAGGAAAATCCGTGCTCTTAACGGATTTATACATATTTGTATACATCACGAAAAAAGATGGGAAGGTTTATTTATGAACATTTTAGTTATTTAACACCTAGAACAAAATAAGCTGCTATTCTTTTTGCTAACTAATAAATAACAGGTATTTCTCTCTATACATTAACTCTGGTTACTCACGTATAACATGATTTTAAACCCAAAACTAATATTTTCATTAAAATATTTGCTGTATTAAATTTATTCTAATTTAAATCCTTATTATAATTTAATTGAGCTTACAAAACTAATATTTTTATTAAATTATTAAAACTTATTTTTATTATTTTGTATGCTTATATTCTGCTTCTTTGTTTTACTAACGAACCATCCTTTACTCTTGCAGTAGTTAAGTTTAAATAATAAAGTTGGAACAGATATTTCTCTCGGACCATATATATTGCAGTACGAAACAATTCTTATTTATCTTTAACAAATGTGGTCTTTAAAATTGTAGTAACTATGTGTTATAATTAGTTAGAGTGTCAGTAGCTGTAAATCATCTTTCTATTATGTCACGAATATCGTTATGCTATGATTTATTATACCAGGTGTATGGAAAATAACTCCTCAGTTATGTGAAATTAAAATATCGATTCTATTACCTTTATTTTATATTCAGTAATCTTTTAGGGTTTCCTCTTATACACTTGCGACAGTCATTTTCTGCAGTTGGTAGGCCTTTTTACGAAGCATTTGTTCGGGATGCGTTGGACTAATTTTTTCCTTAAAGGTACTTGCAAGGAAGGCTCCCTTTCTTCGGCACCTCGAAGCCCGGACGTATCCTCTCTTTAACCCTTTGCGGTCTGGTATGAAATCTCCCTACACGTCCTTCAGGTCTCCTAGGCCACTCATAGTGCCCAGTCCCATTTCCTAGTCAGGTATTGGAGGTTACGCCCCACTTCTGTCTCTCAGATATGTTAGGCCACTCAGTGTGCCCACTAGTGATAAGCTTGAACGGTCTCTAGGCCACTCATAGTGCCCACGTTATAAATATTTCTGTAAAAAAAACACTGTGATGCTGTAGTTCCCTGGAAGGTGCTGCACTCTGTCCAGCATTTATTAAACTATACTACAAATGTCATTCAAGCTACACCACGTGGTCTCGTAACGGATCAAGGAGGCATTTCCTGGGCGGTGTCTAGCTGTCATACACGCGACACAACAGGTCTTTTTATGCATATTTTATCGTGGATTTTTATGGTTTTATTGTTATTAAATGTTTGATTTAGTGTTATATGTGTATTGTGCTGTTACTTAAGTAGTGAAATATGGATTCAGACCATATAAGGGATTTAATTGATGACGTTTTGGGAGATGATCTCTCAGACAATGATGAGGAGGTCTGGAGGTAGCCTCGTTTAATTGATGTATAATCAATCGTTTTTTTATTTGAGTTTTATACTTCATAAATAATAAAATAGACATCTTTTTCAAATATAATATACAACATTTGTTTATCCAACCCCTAGTAGATATGTAAAATTAGGGGTTAAATATGTACACTACACATTGTCATATGTGAGGTAGCCTCATTTAATTAATGAATAATCAATTGTTTTATTTTTATTTGTGTTTTATACTTTATAATTAATAAAACATACATCTTTTACAAATAAAATATACAACATTTGTTTATCCAACCCCTACTAAATATGTAAAATAACAGGTTAAATATGTACACCACAATTTGTCAAGTGTGTTCCTAGAAACAACAATACCCACGGCTGCCAGCTGTGCAAGATGGCAGCAGACCTAATGCGCAAAACACCAGTGGGCATTATGAGTGGCCTAGCGTATCTGTGAGTACGACAGGGTAAGTATGGTGCCATACCTAGCGTGAAATGTGCAGTGGGCACTATAAGTGGCCTACAGACCGCAAAGGGTTAAATGTTCTAATAAGGTCACGTAAAACATTTAATCACTGATGAACGGATCCGTGACTTTAACCACTTACGTCAAAGAATAATCTCAGCATTTGCATTAGTCAGTCAGTCCAGCCTGCCTTGCCGGTGGATTCCTGGCGAGAAGAGAGGCACCGTTTAATATGGTGCCCACGTTGAATTTGATCAGATCGAAGGAAAACGGTAGTACAATCGATATCATAATGTGTAAAAATAAAAGTAATGTATATTATATTACAATGTTACAGCTTCTCTGAAGAGTAGGGAAATAATATAAAAAACAACAACATTTAAAACCAAGCAAAAAATGTTTTTGTTGTTGTTATGTTTTGATCGAAAACGTATTTCAAATGAATACTGTAAATTATGTTATTACTAACAATTTTACATTTTGTATAATTTACGGCCAAATAGATGGTTCAGTTTTAAAATAACCTCACCAAACAAATAACTATTCATAGTAAATAGTGGTCAAATCATTATTGTTACTTGGTTAAGTATCGTTGTTTGTAATACTAGCTAATTTAATACAGGTAAGACTGAAACATTTTCTCACGAGATGACCAAGAGATGATAGTGAGACGTCTTTGAGGCAAACATGAGACGCCACTCAGCAATCCGCTTAGCCAAACACTACGGTAAACACTTTGGCCTTTGTGTCCATCTCATTTGAGCAAAGGTCGTTACTGGATGTTATAAATCCCGTTCTTTCTTTATATGCTCAGTTTTTATATTTAAATTCCAACCTATATCAGTTGATAATTACTATCTTAATCAGGCACTATTAATTATACTTATTATAATATAATCTACCAAACTGAAAAATGTATTGTTAATTTTGTCGCTGTTAATTAAATAATTAGTTTTGTATCCATCTTTATGGTAAGATCAGAACCTATTCACTCATATACATCATAAATCATATTATACCAGAAAAATATGTAAGCCTTTTATTTTCAATCACATTCACGATAAACATACTCGTGGGAGACCTGGTTTATTGACAACGTAAAAACTATATAATTTTATTTGGGAACTTTGAACTACCTTTATACACATTCAAAGTTGTTAGATAGTGTAACATGGCAAGTAAATATGAAATCAAGACGTCACCTGCTTAAATTAATTAATATTTATACATAAGTTCATTTATTTATTTAACCAGGATGGACAGTATAGTATTTCAATTGAAATAAATTAAATAATTAAAGTACCTACATTTTTAATTTAAAATTATGTTCATGCATTAACAATTGATTACGTAAAATAATGTTTTTCCCCTTTCTATATATTTTCCACTTCTTTTAATTGAGATATTTCAACTTCTATGGCATGGGTAATTGTACAATCAGAAACACTTTTAATGTCACAATTTTACTGAAGTGCAAAATTTATTTGTATATGTTGTTACAATCTTTTATTTCATAAGCATATTCATGAAAACGATAGAATCCTTTGTCGCAAACGGAGTGTATGAATGTTTTATAAATTTGGAATGTAAACTAAAATCTTACTATTCAAACTAAAGAAAAACTCGAATTTCAGTAGAGTTAAATTGAATTTTATGTAAAATTTATGTGTTTAAATATTTAACCCAAAGTTTTTTAGCAGATTAAATGAAAGGAGATGGTGTATTTAAATTTATCCTTTCAACGATAATAATAATAAAATGGATTGTTACATCGTATTAACAGTATGAACTGGTTTTATGTAACTGGGGTTTCTTGGACCATAACATGTAAAAGGAAAAAAAATAGTAAAGAAGTTTATTAAAGTGGAATAGGGACAAACAGTTTTTAATTTTTTCCAGCTGATAAAAGATACTATACATTCCTAATAAATATACATCCAGCGATCAAGCTTACAATAATTGCAAATGTTTAAAGGTGAATTGGATTCATTGTTCAATAGCAAAATATAAATCTGCAAATTTACTCTGTAGACAAGTAGCTATTACCCTACAACTATTATATCGGTTTTGTAAGACTTTGGTCCAAGACCATCATGATCTTTAAAATCCCCATACAGTTTGGTTTATAACAGTTAATTTATATGTCTAGTACATTTTTTAACCAATGAATATTTATAAGTGCAATATGTTTATTTGAAACGCTTGTTATTTATCACGAAAACGCTTATACAAAATTTTAACTAGCTTACCAAACATAACAAAATTATACTTTTGGAAAAATAAAAAATGTTTTTTTAAAACCGTGTATTAATGCAAAGCGGAAACATAAAGAATTACAATTATTCCATCCATTGTAAGAAGAAAAAATTGTAGCTTATTTTATTTCATTACACTTTGAAAAGTAACATAATTGCTCCAAGTTACATTTTATCAAGTGTCTGCAAAACCTTTTCCATGTTAAGTTCAGCATTACCTAAGAAGACGCTAGGTTTCTACTGAAACCATTCATTATCTTTCAAAACGTGTTATCCCGATAAAAAGGAACAACAAAGATCAACGTGACACACAACCATATGGCGATAATTGTATTTTGTTAGATTTGAAATAATACTTGATTTTAAGTTTACTAAATCGTTAGTTTAAAATTACTTCCAAGCTAATTAAATTCAACTGTCATCGTTTTAAGGAAAAACCAGATCCGATCTTAACGAAATTCAGTACAATTATGTAAAGAAGCGATTATTTAAACAAGTTCGAAAACCAAACCAATCGCCCTAACCGAAGAACAATTTGACTTTGTGGGAGGGAGACAGAGGAGAAAGTTTCCTAAACATTTGTATAGTTTTATTCTTACTAAATCAGATTTTAGTTTGCATTATTTGATTTAGCTTTAGGAAACATATCATATTTTAAATTATTGATCTACATCAGGAGGTTACTAAGGTATTGGAATACAGTTCGTTGTTCAATATGATGTGATTAAACAAAATTACAATTTATTTTCCGAACTGTTTTTTTGATCAAAACAGTATGTCTCTAAGTGGATGAGGGATTAGCATAATATCCCATATATTATGATGGTTCCCGCTGTAGCAAAACCACGTACTAAGTAATACGCCCTAATGTTATTCTTACAGAGACTGATAGAATTTATCATACTTATTTATTTATATATTATTTTGACAAAAAGTGGCTTTATTTTCCATTGAATTGTATTTTTGCGATTTAGAAATGCAATGAAAATATATGTTTGCTTGGACTGGGGTTTTTATAACAACGTAGTTTAGTGTGGTCCGAAATTGATTTCGAGTGAGATAAAAATGTACTATGACACCAGTTACAAAAACTTTGTTAATTTAACCGGTTACTATATTATACATAATAACTTCTGAAAATCGTAACTCGCATATATATTAAGGGATTCAATTTGACGATGATATATATGCTGCAAGTAAAATCTTGTAGCTTTTGCCTCAGACTTGAAATAAACGTAATTAAAACACGAGCAAGTTTGAGACCCAAGGTCACAGGCCTTTGCCAACCGTTCTCCAGCTTATGATGTGTTGAACTGTGCATGAACAGCTCCCTTCATAATCCAGGGCCATTTAAACAAAATTTATACTTATATAGTTCAAAAGAATAAAAACAGTTACATTTGAAAATCATATTGTCTGAAAACAATTTTGTGTGTTAAGTAACAAGGTTAACTTGTTAACTACAACTATTATATTGGTTTTGTAAGACTTTGGTCCAAGACCATCATGATCTTTAAAATCCCCATACAGTTTGGTTTCCACTGACACCAAAAACTTAATATAACAGTTAATTTATATGTCTGGTACATTTTTTAACCACTGAATGTTTATAAGTGCAATATTTGTATTTGAAATGCTTGTTATTTATCACTGAAACGCTTATACAAAATTTTAACTAGCTTACCAAACATAACAAAATTACACTTTTGGAAAAATAAAAATGTTTTTTTTTAAACCGTGTATTAATGCTAAGCGTAAACATAAACAATTACAATTATTCCATCCATTGTAAGAAGAAAAAAGTGTAGCTTATTTTATTTCATTACACTTTGAAAAGTAACATAATTGCTCCAAGTTACATTTTATCAAGTGTCTGCAAAACCTTTTCCATGTTAAGTTAAGCATTACCTTAGAAGACGCTAGGTTTCTACTGAAACCATTCATTATCTTTCAAATCGTGTTATACCGATAAATACCCCCGTCGCAGCAAACCTGCATACTCAGCGAATTTCCAATGAATATATAACATAACACATTAAAACACTTAACAGGATTCATAAGAAATGTATTCACAAACAAGGGATATTTAAAATATTAATTATTCTCCATAAGAATATCATTGGGGATGAGTACGCAGGTTTGCTGCAATAAGGCACACAAAATAATGGGTTTTTATGCAAATATCAATAGAACTCATCTTAGTGAAGTCACATACCAAGTTTCATCCATATACATTCATAAATAAGCGATATATAACATTTTAAGTATTCTCCATAAGAATAACATGGGGACCGAGTACCTAGGTTTGCTGCTTCGGGAACCATAGGCAAAAAATTGTTTTTTTGTTGAAACAACAATAAACCACAATCAGATGAAGCGATATACCAAGTTTCGTCAGTTTATATTCATAAATAACCGAGATATAAAATTTGTCTTTTTCTCCATAAGAATAACATTGGACAACGTACTGTGTTTAACACTTGTAATATCTTAGTAACCAATTGACGTAGAGCAGTGATCAAAATACCAAATTGTTTGTTTTTTTAAGTTGAATTCAATGGTATAAATTAAAATTTGATTTAAATTAAAATTACATGTGAAAACCCCAAAAAACATATTTTTGGGGTACAAAACCCCCCAAAAACCCCCCTTCGGATGGTGCGATTCATCTGGTTTTCGAACTCGTTCAAATAAATGGTACTTTACACATTTTTACCAAATTTCATTAAGATCGGACTTTCTTTACGAGAGTTATCGTGCTTACGGACACATATATATATATATAAATATAAATAAATAAATATATATATATATATATATATATATATATATATATATATACATATATAAACATTTGAACGAATGGTGTTTTTGGCATCTGGGGACCTCAAAATGAAAAGTTATCATGGTCTCGGGCTTAAGTCTTACCATGAGACCTACGGTAATAGCTTCTTCCCTATAGGGGAAATTCGCTAAAAGGAACAACAAAGATCAACGTGACACACAACCATATGGCGATAATTGTATTTTGTTAGATTTGAAATAATACTTGATTTTAAGTTTACTAAATCGTTAATTTATAATTACTTCCAAGCTAATAAAATCCAACTGTTATCGTTTTAAGGAAAACCCAGATCCGATCTTAACGAAATTCAGTACAATTATGTAAAGAAGCGATTATTTAAACAAGTTCGAAAACCAAACCAATCTCCCTAACCGAAGAACAATTTGACTTTGTGGGAGGGAGAGAGAGGAGAAAGTTTCCTAAACATTTGTATTGTTTTATTCTCACTAAATCAAATTTTAGTTTGCATTATTTGATTTAGCTTTAGGAAACATATCATATTTTAAATTATTGCCCTACATCAGGAGATTACTAAGCTATTGGAATACAGTTCGTTGTTCAATATGATGTGATTAAAAACAAGTACAATTTATTTTCCGAACTATTTTTTTGATCAAAACAGTATGTCTCTAAGTGGATGAGGGATTAGCATAATATCCCATATGTTATAATGGTTCCCGCTGTAGCAAAACCATGTACTAAGTAATAAGCCCTAATGTTATTCTTACAGTGACTGATAGAATTTATCATACTTATTTATTAATATATTATTTTGACAAAAAGTGGCTTTATTTTCCATTGAATTGTATTTTTGCGATTTAGAAATGCAATGAAAATATATGTTTGCTTGGACTGGGGTTTTTATAACAACGTAGTTTAGTGTGGTCCGAAATTGATTTCGAGTGAGATAAAAATGTACTATGACACCAGTTACAAAAACTTTGTTAATTTAACCGGTTACTATATTATACATAATAACTTCTGAAAATCGTAACTCGCATATATATTAAGGGATTCAATTTGGCGATGATATATATGCTGCAAGTAAAATCTTGTAGCTTTTGCCTCAGACTTGAAATAAACGTAATTAAAACACGAGCAAGTTTGAGACCCAAGGTCACAGGCCTTTGCCAACCGTTCTCCAGCTTATGATGTGTTGAACTGTGCATGAACAGCTCCCTTCATAATCCAGGGCCATTTAAACAAAATTTATACTTATATTGTTTAAAAGAATAAAAACAGTTACATTTGAAAATCATATTGTCTGAAAACAATTTTGTGTGTTAAGTAACAAGGTTAAGTTCTTTTGGAAATATAATGTTATCTATCCAATAATAAAGTAAAACTGGTATTATGTAAGTTTGATGCTTCAGCAGAACTAAATACTGGTTTTTAATCCTTTTATTGTAGTTTTTATTCCTCCATTAATAATAATATTAATAATAATTAATTTAGTTGTAATAGTTTGTTACAATGCCATACCAAATATAAATACTGCGATAGGTTCTATGCGCTCTTAAGGTATAAAATTAAACCCATACTTTCTCATTCTATAATATTATAAGGTAGAGGTTATTTTTGTCTGTATGTCTGTCTGTCTGATGTTCCGGGTAAACGCAAAAACTACTGAACCGACTGGGCTGAAACTTTACACAAAGGTAGATCTTGAGCCCATGATACACATAGGCCTATTCACTTCCTTAAAATCCCCTCGGGCTACGCCCTGTGAACGTCCTAAGTTTCAATGTTTACATTTCAGAAGAAAGTAAAATTCAGAAACTGTAATGCGAACAGCTGTGGACATTTCCATTTGACAGCTTAAAGAGCAGATGCAAGAACAGCTAATTCAAGCTAACTTACCTTCCTAACCCGTGCGAAGAACGGGTACATTCAACAAGTCTATAATATTATAAAGAAGAGGCGTTTTCTGTCTGTCTGTCTAATGTTCCGGGTAAACGCAAAAACTACTGAACCGTCTGGATTACTATAAAGAAGTGGTCTAAACTAGTTTTGAGGCTGACATTGGGTACAGCAAATGAAGTTGTCATACATATGATAAGTCTTTTGGCTGTCCATTATGACAAACTTCCCTTTCACCTTTGGTCCCTAAATTTGCAGCGGCTAGGGACAGAATCTCCAGGTTTGGTCCCCGTCCTGCCAACCTGAGAATGGATGGTCCCTGGCTGTTGTTCATGGATACCCTGTCAGTTTAGTTGATGGACAGAATGGAGGGCAGAATGCGGGTCCCCAGTTTGAGAGCCTCATCCCAGCTGTCACAGGGGCACGGGAGTAGGCCCTCTGAAGGGTCGATTTGGCTGCCGTTCTATCCCATCCTTTACTTTCCTGCTATATCCTTTCCTTCCGATAACTTGCGCAATATTCCCGCTTGTGGAAGATGTGCCTAGCAGCTATGATGGGGTTTCCTAATCCGCAACCATGATGGTGATGATGATAATGATAATGATGATGACTACAAAAAAGGGGAGAAAGTAAAAATTAAAACGTTAAGCATTAAACTAATTTATTTAGTGTCTGATAATTTATCCATTCGGCTGTAATGATTTTGTTAAAACTGGAAAATGGATAAAATAACCTAAATAGGGGAATACTTTTTGCAATCTGTTTTGTAAAGAAGTAAACCTTTAAAGGAGTTGTTTGCGGCCTCGGGGAAAAATTCTTGTACTCAAAGGAATTATTTAAACACAAAGTATCTTCAAAGAGCTACTTTTGTAAGCGTCCAGGGGTAGGGGTGAGGTGCGCAGAATGATATGCCTATTCAAATTAATCTCCGTGAAACGGTAGCTGGAGCTCAAGTATTTCACAAATTTACAAAACTAACAACTAAAGATTGGTTTTAGAGTTTATTAGAAAATCAATTCTAAATTTTAAAAGTTAAATTGTTTATTTAATTCTATTGTTGTACTGTATTATTCACTTACCGATCGATTTAGCTGCAAAATAATCTTGAAAAAGTCTTGGGAAATGTTTAAAATTCGTATGTTTCCTATTCCTATTTCCTATTATGTAGCCTCTTAATATAATTTACTTTAAATGTTTTCAGTATGGATGGAGGTGACACGTGCTTATAGTTGTTTAATGTTGATAGTTTGAAAAATGTAATAAATTGTTCTAGAAAAACAACTATTTATGCCATTACCGGTTACAATATAATAATTTGAACTGAGTAATCAAAACAAAAATGCTTACCAAGTACAGGCATATGATTATGGACTTATAAATCACGACATAGTTTACATATTTAGTTAAAAATAACATTAAATTTATTTGAATATGTAAAGTTAGATTCTGGGTCTGACCACGTTGTCGAATTAAAACGGTTTTATTCTGCCGACGCGACGTTTCGGATACATTGCAGTTCTCCAACATCAGGGCTACTCTCGTCATTGTTGTAGACATATCCGCAAACTACTTGACTCCACATAGACAAAATACTCATCTATAACTTGTGGATGTTCTCACCCTGAAATTGCATAGCTGCAATATCTCTGGAACGTTAGCAGAATAAAACAAGTTCGTGCCGATAACAAAGAAGTTCGTATCACATCTTGTCTTGTCTTGTCTGCGTCTTGAGTGTGTGTTTCTTGTGTGTGTTAAGCATACACTCTTCAATAAAAATTTACATTAACAGTTTTATTTTCTATATTCCATATCCATGTACGTAGTTATATGTCTTTGTATTTTATCTACAGAATTACATCTTTACTATACACGACTCAATCGAAACTGAAAATATCAAATAATTTCGTTGCCTGACACTATAAAACAATAGCACAAAAACAAAACTATCAATGCCAGCGTATGGTTTTATTGGATTGTGGTAATGTATATTATTGACTATACCACATGATAAAACGTCCGTAGTTTTATTGGAATGCGCTCTCAATGTATGAATTAATAAATAATAAATATTAGGTTTTGAATAAGGCGTTGAACCAAATATATCATATTTTGGCACGAGTAACAACTACAAAAATACGCGGTAGAGGTACAGTCTGGGTACATGACAATGAATCACGGATGACAAGTAAGGTCGGTTTCAATCATTACAATTATTACATCACCCCAGAGATATACATGCAGTAGTACATCTGCCTTAGAGTCCATCGTAAGTTCTGACTCATTGCAATTAGCCTATGTTTAATGTACAGTATAATTAATGTTATACCCTGATATATTTGTGTTATTAAATTTGAAATGTCCGAAACATCCAATCTAAACCCTCAAAAAACCTTCGTTAGAGGTATTTATTTTAGGTAGGGTTGTAGTATTCCCAACTATAATAATTTTCGGATAAAATTGCAGACAATATAAATATAATATACACAATAAATATATATAATAATCATACAATATATATAATAAACATAACATTTGATAACATAAGAAGAATGTAAATAACTAGAATATTTATGCATTTAACTAATTATAAATCAGCGTATAAAAATAACACATATTCTAAAGCTATAATTAAACAGTGTAAAATAAAGATAATTCCAAGACATTGTTTGAAAATAGTTATGTTAAATTACTATGCTCCTTTTTTGAAAATAAAAAAGGTTCTACATATAGGTTGATTGGCTAATAATAAATTTACCATAAGACCTAATAAAGGTATTCACAGTTGAATTAGATTTGTTAGCTTTAGTATATTCATACAAACACATTATTGAAAATAAATACTGTAACTACAAGTTGAAATACAAAATATAAATTGAACAATGAATACGAAATACACTAATTTTCAGTAATAATTGTATAGAACATTTAGTAATACAGCATTTAGTAAACACATTTTAAAGGATTTATTAGATTTAAAAAAATGCAAATTATTAAATATAACTGCTTGGTATTCGGTGGAAACATTTGAAACCTTGGAATCCTTTAAGGGCTGTTAAACATCACATTGTTATATTGTTTGTTTGTATTGGTTTTTATCTCTTTTTTAATTATTTAAGATAACTGTAGATGTATATACAACTAGCTGGCCCGACAGACTTTGTCCTGTCCTAATGTGTAATTAAATTTGTTTTTTGTCAAATAATCGTTCATTTTAAAGACGATCTCGTTCGCTTCGCTCACTAGCCTCCCGGATTAGCTCGTTCGTTTTTCTCACTCGCCAATAAAAAAAAAAGAGTTCGAGTTGCCATTTATGTTTTTTTATTTCCATAATGAACATGGAAACCATAATGAACATGGAATGAACATAATGAACATGGAGTGCCTCTCAAGTATGTTTACAGCTGTTTGGTGTAACTAACTGAACTTTGATCAAACTAATGATAACTTTGAAGGCCTGTGGAACAGAGCCCTGATGTCGGATTAAAAATTTTCTTTTATAAGAACCTTGTCCTGTCATTAACAAATCAACAAACAAAATTATTAAATTTGGTGCACTCATTCTTAAGTGATGGCGTGACCAAGGGAAATAGGCATTAATTTTTAAATATTTAGATTATTAAATAAATATATTTGCTATTAGCTGAAACAAATAACGTGACGCTTCACTATGCCCTAAAAAGTTATCTATTTAAATATACTTTAAATAATGGATACTAAAGTTAGTTTGATGTGGATAAATGTTAATGGTTAAAGTTAGTGAATGAATGTAAATAGTTTGATAATGGGTACTAAAGTTAGTTTGAAGTGAATGTTTAGTACTACATTGTACCTTAAGCTGGTTGAATGGCAATCCTCTGAAAATATTATATTCGCAATTTTGAAACTGTACTTGGCCAGCAGCTGTTTATATTTATAAAGTACTAAATTAATGTTCTATATGTAAGTTTTCCTTTACTATTATACATTAATAAAGTAATCAACCTGCTGGGATTATTTGTAACTATTCAAAACAAACAATAATCCAAACAGCTCTCAGTATTTAGCATTACTAAACTAAACAACCTAACTACAGTTTTCTTAGTTTGGAATTATTATCCTAATTTTTAGTTCTTCCTATCTGTCAAGACGTTGTGTTTTTGTAGGTATAATTGGTCCGAGAAATAAAATTGTTGTCTGAAGACAAAATGTAATGGAAAGTGGGATAAGCGAGGTTTTATTTCAACAATATACAAAACCGATATATGTTTGCTCTAAACTAGATGCTTGGTTAGTAGTATACAGTATGCATCGGTTTTCAATCAATGCAGTCCGGTCCCATGACAACGTATCACAGTCGGCATGTTCGTGTAAATGTGCAAGTGGTGTTGCAAACCATACAGTTATAAAAGGAAATTTCCCGTGATTCAAAACTCGCAGTCCACTTACAGTATTATTTATTCAACACAGTAATTTACAAATAAATATATTACAGATTCTATAAACCTACTTACATATCAGTGGTGTAGATAGGGGGGGGATCAGGGGGATATGTCTCCCCCTTGGTACTTGGAAAAATAAAAATTTCTATCCTCCTGAAATCAAGCTTAAACCTTTTTATTAAAAATAATTTTCATTAATGAAAAAATTAATTTATGTGTGCAATATCTCTAAAATATCTTATTTAAGAATGCTGTTCACGTACAATAAGTAGTAGGTCTAGCAGACAAATTGCACCGGTACAGTATTGGGTACTGGCGCCAGGACTAAAGACAGACTATCTGTAGCAGGGCCCTAGGGCAAGGGCTATACCATTTCTTTGTTCGTGGTGCGTTGCCGCCGTGACCTCCTCCTAACCCGCTCCGCCCCGCTGTGACGTCACTGCGCTGACAGCCGTTTACCACGCGCTTGGCGCAAATGCTAAATGAATACTCTTTCTCAAAAGATTTCTACGAGTCTGTACGTCTAAATATATTGTCCAAGGGCCCTTCCGTTCACTCGTTTACTCTCGTGCACGAGTTCTGATCTATTTTTGTATATCCTCAAATATAATGTCGGTATTTGGTTCAGAAAGTGGAAAGTGTTTGCTTAATAAGCACAGTGAGCTTGATCAGTTTATTTACTTCTTATATTGATTGTAGTGTTGTAGTGTTATGCATGTACTAGTGATTTCCGTGAGTTTAATTATTTGTTGTTATTGATTTAGTATTCACCACTATTGTTTGTAAAATTAGTTTAAAACCCTGGAAATTATTAAAGAATTCCGCAATTACTTTAGTAAATATTTATGTATAGTTAACAAATGTTATTTGTACATACTAGGTATGTCGAGAATCGAGAACGTTTATAATTGTTTTCATTAATTTGTATTTTATATAAGTTGAAAGATGAATATCTCAACCGTTTTTATAAACAGTACTTTTATTAAGTGTAATCATACATAAAACTATTCCTGGGAAAATGCGTGACTGTGGGAGGTATGGTCACCCTGCCTACATCGTGTTTTCAGACATCACAGCAAATACGGAGTGTACAGTATTAATATTGTATAAGCTTCCTTATGACATAATTTACAGTAAAAACGTTCTGGTTGTGGTCTATTTATATTTGCATTAAACCCCATTTCTTGTCGGCCTCATTACATCAAACCTGAGTCATCAATCAGTCGTCCTCCATATTCTTATGGAGGATGACTAAATCTTTATATCTCGCTAATTTATCAATATATTATGATCAAACTAGATAATGTAGTTTATTTGCTGGTGAGGTAATATACCTGTGTTTGCATTATAAATTCGTGGAGGAAGCAGGTTTACTGTTTTCAGTGAAATCTGGCTGTTGCATAAGAAAGATTGATGAAGAGTGGAAAATAAAATTAATTTGTAAATAGTTGTATGTTAATATTTAGAAACATTTTATAATGAGTATGATTATATAAACATAAAATAAACTATAACAGGTGAGTTATAGTTTTTTATTATCTAAGCGCTTTATTTTTCTTTAGCAAAGTTGTTTCTTAAATTCTCGCACGACTCCGCTGCCGCTAGAGAAGGATTTTTTAAAATAATGTGACAAACTACCTTCCTTTATTTTTAAATTGATTAAAATCATTCTTCTGATCATAGTATTTAAGTTTTATTTTTATATACTGATCAAAATCTAATGCCTTTTCAACGTTTATCTTAGGCCTAATATACACACCTCTATTTCTTACTAAATCGTGTTATAAATAGTTCAGCAGCCAATCCTTTTGAAAATTATATCGCAATAAAGCCTGATTCGTCTACAAAATAAGGGTAAAGTCCTATAATCACGGTGTCTAATAGAACACAAGTTTCAGCCGTGCAAGTTGTAGTGGTAAAGCACTGGTAGCGCGGTGCTTCGAGCCGGCTGTCAGCGCGGTGACGTAGCGGGTCACGTGACAGGCGGGTCCGCTCACAGGCGAAATGTTACGGCCCCTCTTACCTGGCCCTGATCTGTAGTCCTGTATTGGCGCGCCAAGTAGGACGTAAGTCACCGAACAGTCTACCCTCTCCCCACACCCCCTAGTGGTCAGCTCGTCAACTAGCGCACCTTACCTTGACCTTGACGTCTAGACGTCAAATATAGATTGCTTTCTATAACAATGGTTCATAGTTCATGTCTCGGATGTGTTGGCCTATCGATAATTGCTGTTAGGAATAATTTCGGTACTCCATCAACTAAGCTCGAGTTACAAATGTTTTAGGTTAAAACAACTGTTTAAATTAAGTAAACTAAGGGGGGGGGGGTGGTGGTAGGGCCGGTCGCCCCCCCAACCTAAGAATTGTTGTGTTTTATTTTATTACTAGCTGTTCCCGCAGGCTTCGCCCCGCAAATAATTCATACAAACTATGACAGTTGTATGTGCTGCATTCTGTGGTTAGCCCGTGGAACTACTACGAATCAAAATCAGCTGTTTGTATTTTCAGTAGCTCAAACAAAAATGAATGTCCATAAGAAATACATGGAAACTTTGTCGGAATCTCTGGCTGAGCCCTAAGGTCAGATCAGGATGAAAACCATTTAGTTTTCCTATTTCATGCCTAAAGAATCAGTGTACAAAATTTCAGCTCTCTACCAACATGGGAAGGTGGAGAATTAGTGATGAGTGAGTGAGTGAGTCAGTCAGTGAGTCAGCCAGGGCTTTGCTTTTTATGGATATAGAAATATTCAGGCATACGATGAAAGTTTGAATAAATCCGAATGAAAATGTAAGGAGCAAAAGCCTCCCGAAACCCCGTTTTTCGGTTCCGATAGTCATATTTTGCCGCTCCCGTCTACAAGGTTACATTAAAATTCAAACTAACGAACCTATACGTTCGATAAATGAAATAAAATACACACCATTAGACAAGTGAAATTTTAAACTTCGATTTTAGTATGTAAAACATTACTTAGATCCATGTATTTAACCTAAAAGCGTCTTACAAAAACATGGATATTCCCGAGTACCGCGAAGTTGTTGCAGTTTTGCCAGTTGACAGTCCGAAAATGAATGCAGTGTTTTCAACATGGTCTTGGAGGTAAATATTAGCAGCAAAAGTTGCTACAAATTTATTCGGTGATTATTTTTTACTGGATTTCACCCGACTACCGTCATTTACTATCAGCGGTGTTTTGTTTACAGGTTAGGTTTGATTTTTGTTTAAAACCGCGTAAACCGTTGCTAGGCAATAATATCCAGTGACTAGGCTAGAAGCAAAAGTGCCTCGAATAATATGTAATGAGATAAGAGGAAACAAAGATTAAATTGCGTGCAAATAGAAGCTCATACGCCATGTATTTTATTTTGTAAAAATGTGCTACGAAATTTTCATTTTTCGAGTGGTTGGCCTTGACTGTCAGCCTCATTCCTAATTGTATCTTCGTAGTATAGTTCAGTATTGCAGATTTCGAATAAGTTTTGTAAATAGTTTTTCGCGTGGGTAAATACTAAAATAAATTGTTTATTTAGGCATCTTACTTGTTCTTGGAAGCCTACAGATGACGTAGAAAAAAGTGTAATGCCTAAATATTTTATTTTTATTTACAGTCGGGTGCATTAGAGCTGAAGTTAATTTTTGTTCAGCTTGTTTATAAAGTTAAGATTGCTTTATTCTTGAGTACAAGGT
Source organism: Allygus modestus (assembly GCA_963675035.1). Taxonomy (NCBI): domain Eukaryota; kingdom Metazoa; phylum Arthropoda; class Insecta; order Hemiptera; family Cicadellidae; genus Allygus; species Allygus modestus. Next base: position 315,836,973 of record OY776112.1, read on the forward strand.
TATTGATATATTGTGTTAACTTACTTTCATTCGTTGTATAGTCTACAGTGAAGGGGGAGGGGTAACTTTCGGTGACCGCCCCCTCCCCCCAAACATGTCCTCCCCTGGTTGGTAGACACTAAATTCGCCTGAGCACTCTGGGTGAAATTTATTCGATGGTCCTTTGAATGTGATTTGCAAATCTTAATAGTTTCTAGAATTTGTTTGATATATTTTCCCTTCAAGAAAAACAATACAAAATAAACATAGGTGGACAGTCCTTGACGGTGTGAAGGTCAAATTCCTCTTGACTTCATCTGTTCTTAAACAAAGTCACAAAGCATATCCATTGTTTTTCCTGACGTGTGACGTTCCGCATAATGCCAATTTAGAGCACCTATAAAGTTTTCTTTTTGTGACTTATATAGAAGTAAGTTAACTAATCACTTATTTATATAGTTATAAAGTACTGCCTTTAATCAATTATGTTCTAAAAAGTTTGGCAACTTTTGAATCACCCGTTAGATAATGTTACTTCTTGACGGTTCTGGTATGTGAATAATATTTAATGAAGGTTTTATATTATTTTTAGGTGTATACAATATGAAATAGTTGGCAAAGAACAAGTGTAAATAAAAGTTAATACAGTTTTACAAACAACGTTTTTGACATATTCTTTTATCTTTGAAATATTAGATATGTATAATTTAGTATTACGTTAGTTAGAAATATTTACTATACTTACTATACATACCAACACATATTATGGGCAATATTTATGCTTATGAGGCTTACCAAAAAGCAGTAAACAGTTCAAGAAAAATTGACTATACCACTTCAATGTCCATAACATTCAAAGTTAACTCAAGTAGTAAATCTTACAAAACATATTAATTTATTCATTATAAAACAAAACATGAGGTTTCATTATTGATCAAGCTACGATTTTTCAGGCTACGATTTATAAGAGGATCCCTACGATCAAAATAGCTGCAATAAAGCCTTACTTAATTAAACAAATAATACTTACTAACCGTTCTCCATCGACTCTTCACATGTATTAACATTTTTAGAGCAAACAAAATTGTATATTTAAACAAAGAATCCGAACACATCATGATTATAATCAGTTGTTATTTGTTCTGGAGAAAACTACCAAAATTAACACGAAGAATCGATTTTCGCTTTCAATAATAACATTAAATTCAAGAATAAAGATGGTGGTTTCTAAAGTAACATATTTAATGCGGATAGAAAGGTAAGTCAAAATAAACAAAGACTGTCAATAAATACCAAATATTTCAACTTAGTTCGCTTTAAGAAAGGAGATACGTATTAGATTTACTGATGTTTGATAGTAATCAGCACCATGAATATTACCAGTAAAAACCTTTGACTTCTATAACCACAAAACTGTATAGGTAATAAGTAGGTACAAGTGATAACGGCCTTAACTAGTATGATATATCAGGGGAACTCAGAAGTAAGTAACTTGGTAACTGTTAAAATGCAAGATGCACCGTCCTGCTCTTGGGAAATTACGTCCTAGCGATGCCTTAAGAAATTAATCTTAAGTTTCTAACTTGGCCTATAACCGTTTATATTACTATAACCATTTATACAGTCTATTCTTTAAATTCACATTTTGTAGTTTCAAACCATATAATAAGGCAATTTTCTAATATTGAGAAATTTAATCATAAAACCAATCAAAGTTTTACATTTTTAGTTTTACTAAGGTTAAAAGTCAATAATTTCCAGGCTAAAGCTTCAATTTGGACAGCATTGTAGTGATATATTTGTGCCTTTGTCAAAATCCAAAAGAATGTACGGTAGTTTTCTAATCAAAATCTTACGGATAGTAAAACTGCCACTGGTCTTTTCGGGGTAATATCTAGACTAGTTGTATCAAAGACTTACTTTATTATAATACGTCAAATAAATTACCAAATCGTTCGCCTTATAAAGTCTACTATACTGATATTGAACCCTTGACATTTTTTCTTTCTTAGCCATGAACTGAACTGTGCGTGTTAAGCAACGCATATCCAAGGAAAATGTTTAACTCAGAGTGTTTAAATGCAATCGGCTCTATCAAAATCTTTGGGTAAATATAACGTCATAAAACAATTGGTTATAAATACTTTATAACCAATTATTAACAGTATATATTCTTAAATTTGGCTTTGAAATGTTACTTACCCTTAGGTCACTTATTATTTAGTAAAATTGTACCATCCGAAACTGTTGTAAAAATAGGGTATGAAAAAAGAAGGATATATTTTATAAATTCTTTAAAATATTTGTAAATCAAATTTGAATTCTCGTAATTAAATATAAATCAAAAATAGATAGATTATTAATTACGAAAATGGTATAAAGAATATAGATTTTTGTGGTAAACGCAGAGTAGCTAATGCAGATTATTTGTAAAAGAGGAAATTAACAAAGTATTATCATTAGTTATATATGTTTTTATAAAAATAAATAAATCGCGAATAGGAGGTCCTAGTATTCTTGCACTTTCCTCTCTGTTCATTTCTCGTTGTGACTAAACGTATTTGAATGATATTTCTTGGAAAAAGGACCACGCCCTAATTTTATTTCCGGATATTTTATTTCCCAGATAATTGACAGATTGATGAATTATAGGGAACAAAATTCGGAATTTAAACAAACAGCAGGCTAGAAAATTGTTCTATAGAATGTTTTCTCGGAGATAAAAAGGTATATTTTTACACCTGTCCTTTTCCTAAAGTCCGCGAAGCCTGACGCCCCTATTCCCTCATGATTATAGATATTACATATATGTAACTGTTTAATTTCTGATTGTCGATACACAGCCGGTGCAGACGTGGCGACAAAGTCCGCTGTGTGTTTAATGCCTCGGTTGCATGGCGGTGATATTGTGTGGTGCGAGGTCACGCCATCTTCCGTGACAAACTGAGCCGCATTTCTATTGGCTCAGTGCAAACACTCTACAACAGATATTGACGCTTCACGCACCCCGTATTGATTGTTTGATTGCTGTGTTTAAACATTCATATTATTGAGTCAATGATGGATAAATTATCCGTACAACTCATGAATACCAAAGAGGATTCTTGTACAACGTTCTATGTAGTTAATTAGGATATGTATAAAATAAAATGTGTACATTTACGTTTAGATGTTTTATAAATAAATGCGAAAATATATTGTGAGCATATTGAAAAATATTTAAAGCTTTATCAACATTAAAAATATAATATAAACAAAACTGAAATTGCATATTTGCTTAGTTAAATTACAAGTAAAAAGATAAAAGTGAGATTTTCAAGTCATAGAAATGGTCTACCTCTGCCACTGCATTAAACATGATAATAAAATTCTTTAACAAAATTTGACTCACTAAATTACATAAATATTAACTATACCTATTATTTTATGTTGAAGATAAAAAGGAAAAATAAATTAATGCTAAGGCTTAATTTGTGTTCAAGCACCTAACATATTACTTAGTTTGTATCAAGTGTAAATAAATCTATTTTTAATAATACCAGATATATTCACGACACGGTTTTAAATTACCAACATAGTCTAAAAACCTGCGTAGTATATTTCCCAGTGAAAAATTTTGCCTTGATAAAGTTTTAGAATAGTATTTATCTTATAATATTAAATATAAAATAAATTAATTATAAAACTTATATTGCTGAAAAATTTAATACCCTAGCATAAAAAAAATATTTGAAGACATTGTTCATTGTTGTTTAATTTTTCCTTCAAAATAAATTTGTCCTAACCTTATCATATCTATGGTTACTTAACTACTACTACATACAAGATATGTATTGAATGTCAACAATTGGAAAATAAATCACTCTCAAAGACCTAAAAATTAAAAACCAATCTCGGTGTAAATGTGTTCAAATTTTATCGAGAGTACATTTGAAATACAACATTGTGACTACTGTATGCGTTTTTTTCTGCAATTTATTGACTTTATTTTATAGGGAAATAAAAGGTAGAAATCTCACAAATTCATACCTAGCATTAAATTATATTTAATACGCGAATGAAATTGTGCCCAACTAGGCCTGTTTCTTCTTTGTGCTGGATTCATATAAATTTGATTAAAGACTAGTTGCCACTTTAAATTCCACAACCTATATACAACTATGACATATTTAATAATCGTAACACCAGTAGTTTGAATATGCATATATTCCGTAATGTATGTAATCAACTAAATTACCGTAAAATGTGATCTTGTGATTGTTACGGATATTATATATTGGTTAAAAATGTTCTACTTGTAGTTTTATTTCCCTTAACTTTAATTTTAAATAGCAACATCTTCACTGTTTGATCACTTTAAATATTAATTGTCTTATTTGTTGTAAAACAGTGATTATTTAGAAACAAAGCTACTTTCCTAAATAACTGTCGCAACTTCTTACAACTTTGTAATATAAAGTTATCACAAATAATTAAATGAATAAAATAAATAAAATAAAATAAAAATACTGTACAAAACAATACATTTACTAACTGACCACCACATTACATAAATTTGCAGTAGTTAATTAGAAGAAGTTATTGAAAGTTGACTGTGAACTTTTATATTATGTTTTATTTAACTTAATTACGGGAACTTAAATAGGTCTCATGGTTTTGAATATAGTTTGTTATTAAATTCGTCTGTAATAGGTGCAATATAACACATTTAGAATCATCCTTGATTAACTTAATGACTTTTATTTTAATATAAACCAAGTAGTCTTTCAAAGGTGTTTAAAAAAAGTAAATTAACAGTTTCAATAATTTTAAAGTAAGTTCCCAATACCAACAACATCGAACTATGACAAACTATAACAGCACCTGTCTATACTAATTACATTGGTTAAATAATACTTAAATAGTTGTTATCTAAAAAGAAAATATTTTATTTATGAACGAACAGATTACACATGTGGAAAAGAAAATAGAAGTAAATAATCTGGAACATATAAAATCGGTAAAAATGATTGTGTGTATTACCTGTTCGGCTTTTGTGTCATTGTGCAGCAGGTGGTCTGCCTCCGCCTGGGGGCAGTCCTGGTCATCCCGTTCCCTATCCCGGTCCGGGTCCCGGTCCCGGTCCTGGGTGGCCGTGGGGTCACCGGTGTCCAGCTCATCCAGCAACTCGTGCAGCACCCTCAGCTCCGGAGAGCCGACGCGCGACGAGTGATAAGGTGATGATAAGGGGGCCGTGGTGTCCGAGTCCGCGTCCGCGTTCGCCTCTTCCTCTCGTTTCCCAGATGACATTAAAGCCGTCCACTGCACACATACGCACGCGCGTGCCTACCGCATCGCCGTCACTGGTCCCGCACTACTGCGATACTGACAGCTTCATGTTTGCTGAAGAGCATTGCAAATTTGTTAAGAATGTACATCTATGATCTGTCGCCGTTGCAAGAACGATTGCTCTGTAGTTAATGTCGGCTTATCTAAATGTAACGCACTGTGTAAAACACATCTTAATTTTTATATGTACACCCTATATGCTAGTTTCAACATGCATTTTGCTATTTAGGCCTAAGGTTTTAGTTAGTTCTAAAGACAATATTAAGTATGTAAATATTTCGATTTGATGACAGAGGATTTTATAACAGGATTTAGCAAGCGATTAGGGAAAATAGGCAATGGTAATATTGTAAATTAAAAGTCGTAATATCATTTTATTTGTTGAAAATCATAGATTTAAGAATTAAATCGAATGTATTGGGGACGATTGTCTAATTCACTTAAAGGAGCTGTTGAAATATTCAGTGAAATAGTGAGGGACCTTTCATTCCGGGATAAAGTGTAATCGTAAATACCGCACCAATTTGAATTATTTGCTTTGATTGGATTCGTAAAATTATTTTTCTATGGATAATCAAACGTATTCCAAGAGTACAAATTAAATTAATTGTTAAAGGATATTTTTAAAATTTAATATAATTATTAACAATTAAATTGAAACTTCTTAGTTAACCACCTAAAAATAGTAAATCGTTACTAGAATAGTAAATTATATTTGTCAAAGTACCGATTATAAACAATGTCACTTAAAATTTGCTGTAAAAATTAGGAGGTTAGTGGGTTTTAGAGAATAAGGTTTCAAGATCCAACTGTGCCAACAAAATACCCAGTTCATAGCAACAAAAGAACTGCTAATAGGAGAGTTTATTCCAAGGAGAGTTGTGATCTACTTAACGCGGCGTCATCATAAGGTGCTTATGATGTTCCGGGAGTTGCAAGTTTAGACATTGTACTTGGTTTCTCCAAAATGTAATGCTTAATTGTATTACATAAAACTAATCTGTAGATTAAACTTGTGTCAAAGCGATCCTTACAATTTTGGTGATTTATCTTACCATACCCATACCACGTATTGAGTGTAACGTCTGATAAATTTTAATTTATAATGGATATAAGACGATTCAAAAAGTGCCAAGGAAACTCTAAACGCAGAAGCTTACAGTATTGAAAATGTTTGTACTAACGCGACATCAAGTCTTAATAATTTATTTTAAACATATATTTAAAATAAAAGCAACACTTTTTCACTTGTATTATTAAGTTGTACAGTTCTTAAATGTTTTAGCTCAATATAAACATCCGATCACACAAGCGATAACGATGATATAGTAATATAATGAATTCATATATGTTCTTAATTTTCCCCTGATAAACAACTGAGATTGTGCAATGCTACATTACAACTATAAAAATATTAAGTGTTTTGCCATTTTAAATATGTGCCTCGGAAAAGAGACGATTTCAATTAATTCTGCAAACATAATACAGACGCCGCCGGTGCAATTAAAAGTTTTTAAGCGGTTCTTGTTTTAATTGTTTAAACTCTTTTCAGATATCGTTACGTAAATACTAAATAAGTGATAACTGAATCAATAATTTGGTTAAAAGTTTCAATATAATTTGAAACGTTTCATAATGACAATGGTAAATATATTAAAATGAACTACTAGTGCGAGACTCAGTGGGTAAACAACTGCTCAACTTAGCATATTAATACTACACACTTACGACATTGAAACTTTACAATCCCGTTGTTTCGTTTAATACCTATAATATTAAAATATTTTCTATACATTTGTTTTGTGATTTTCTATCTCTAAAAATAAGATCTTGCATACACTTTGGAAACAATAACAGTTTCTCACGCTCTGGATGAGGATATTGTGGGTTGTAAACCACCACCTTCAGGGTTCCGCCCCATGGAGTTCAAATTTCTAAAGCTAAACTTATAAGTATGGTTTATTTATACAATCAGCTTATTACTTTAATACGCATGTTTTTTCTAGTGAATATTAAAAATATTTTAATATAGAACGAATATACTAAAAGCAATCCGAACGACGAATTTATTTATAGTTTACCTAATGAAAGTAAAAAAAACTGTAAATAAAAATACATATTTGTTCAGTTAAATTAAACACTGGAAGCTTTGTTGTGCTTTGAAACAGATTGCTAGACCATCTCTCTGCTTTGGTTTTATTCTGGAATGGTTGCGACTCTTTTCTCAATAACATGTGTATTTAAGTATTTTTAGAGAAAAAGTTAATTTACATTCTAAACAATTCGTTTACGTTTTTGAGTTTTACTGCCTGTTAGCTATTACTTTTAATATATCTTTTATTTTTGATTTGTTTGGTCTAATTTTTACCTGTTTTACATTTGAAAATTTATTGATTTTAGTTGTAATTGATTGTTGTTATGATTATGGTGTCTTACCTTAAAATTAAAATGTGTAATTATTATCAATATATATTTCTGGCTCTTAAGACTATCATCAGGCAGTGCGATGCACCAGCCACTAACGACTTGGTCGACCTGCATTATAACTACACATTTTGATTGCAAGGTAATAAGACAAATAGTAGTTTACTAGAACGTTTCCATAGCAGTCTCTGATGTTTGCAATCAAGATTATTTAAGAACTGTAAATATTATAAGTAAGTTCTATGTTATTCAGCGCGCAGATATTTAATTTTAAAATAAAATACTTGCTGTTAAACCTGTCTTAAAGTATTTTTTTTTCGTGATCGGAACAATAAAAAAAGTGAAGTGCAACAGCTTTGGTTATTTGTGTATTTAATTGTGTTCAGTGTTTGCAGGAGAATATCCAAACTAACATGTTTTTCGTCGTACAAAATTTGGCATTTACATACACAAAAACATCATAAAAATTACGTTTACTTTTCCCTTTTAGTCATATTTCAACAAGTTTACTTTTCCCTTTTAGTCATATTTCAACAAATTAATTTATATTTACTAAATGTAGGATATAAGTACGGCAGAATTAATATAAAATATTCCAGTTTTTTTATAAATGTCAACCTAAATTCCTTTACTAGGGGACGACAGTGTCATTTACTACTCTTGGCAGTTTTAAGCCCTGTACTCAGAACCAGATTTTCCCAGAGGTATGGGCTGTTTTTTTTAGAAACCTAATGTACTACAAACCACCGAAATTAAATTAAAATTATTATTGCAGTTTTTAGAAAAAATCTGATTATTCATGTTTCTTTGTGGTGTTGGGGGATAATTACCTAAAATTTAATGTTTTAAAACTATTTGGAGATACAATTGAGGATTATTACCAACAAACCGAATGTTAATATAATTGGATTAGCGGCGTTGTCTATATGTGTGTAATTATCCATACAGGGAGACAAAAATCACCTTAATAATCACTTTTTGAGTTCAGGGACTACAAAAAAATCTAATGATAACTTGAATTAGAAAACATTTGATGAAAGCTATAGCTCCTCCATATACATAAAAATACATTCATTATTTATATATAAATTATGTATATATGTATTTAAAAATACATACATACATTATTTAGTCCGTACAGTTACCGCAAGAAAGTGGTATAGGGTGTTCACAAAGGTCAACTGATTCTTCTAGCATTATTTTAATATCCTTTAGAGTATAAGGTTTCTTGTACTATAGGTCCTTAACATTTCTGTTTACCAAGTAACCGTAATTTTGTCATATTATGGTTCAATCATGTATATCTCTAGTTCGGTTTAACCAATAGTAGAAGAAAATCAAAATTGGCTACCGGCCACATGAAAACCTAACTAAATTATGTAGCTGCCCTAAGGTTAGTAACACAAAGAATAAAAATGTCGATTAAATATTTTTATTTCCGATGAAATTACCATTCGCTCACACTTGTTTGTAAACGTAGTAGAGAGAAGTGCTACGCAACGCCATACACAAACACACTGCTCTCACACAGATGGTTGCGCACTCAGTGTATCACCGCACCACACGTTTATAAATACTGAAGCGAACAGTCGATCAGTAATGTCCTACATACAGCCTTGACTTGGCTCCTTGCCACGGTCAGGTGACTCGCGACGTCACCCTTCCAGCGGCGATACTTTGTATGACGTCACGGCTATAAACAACCATCCACTACGTTACAGGTGACCTCACAGATGCCAGTACCCTCTAGCGCTATATTTTAGAACGGGTTATTCCGGGAGGACCCACAGAGCTGGGCTCGGCTCGCTGTTACTCTGCATGTTCAACATGTCCTATCTAAAAAAGCAATAATCACATGCAACGAACCCTAAAATAAGTTTTTGTAGAGAGTGCGAATTATTCGAAAGAAAAAAAAATAGTTTAAATCTTATGACTAATTTAATAACGCTCATACAATTATTTAGTCCCTACAGTTACCGCAAGAAAGTGGTATAGGGTGTTGACAAAGGTCAACTGATGCTTCTAGTATTATTTTAATATACTTTAGAGTAAAATGTTTCTTGTAATTATAGGTCCTTAACATTTCTGTTTACCAAGTAGCCGTAATTTTTTCACATTATGGTTCAACCATGTATATCTCTAGTTCGGTTAACCAATTAATATTAATCTCCCGCCTCTTTATAAATCTCCTTATGATTTTGATTGAAATTTCATTAAATCCTAATAATGGTAAAATAATCAACTTAATTTATTAATCCGAACACAAATTTTGGTAATTTTCAAGTCAAATAATAACTCAACAATTTAAATTTGTACAAAATAATTTATTATTTCGTTATTCCCTATTTAATGTCCTATGGAATGGAATTATTGAAATGCCATTAGGTTAAGAATTAAAAAAACACAGCATGTATTATTATGCAATTATATGAAAAGTAGCCCTTGTGTGTTATACGAAACTTCACAATATAAACGCTGTTTTACTTTTATCGTTTGTCTTTTAGTTCTGAAAATGATATCATTCTGAAAAATTAAACGGGATAAATTAAGCACTTCATTGTTTTTTTTTATAAATTTCCAGCAGTTGAGTAATTTAGTTTATGTAAAATGTCCGCTATAAAACTAATATTCCTTCGTAGAAGTGGACACACAATCTATGAAAATAATCTTTATATATGTAATTCTGCAAGCGAAACTTTTAAGTCAAAATTGTGAGAGTTTGGCAAATTGCAGGATGATGGGAGACGGCTCAAATTAAAGGTCTCGATCCCAGGGACTCGGGAAAAATAGCAGTATCTCCATAACGATACAAGCAAACGAGAAATAACGTAAAACATCCCCCATAATAAAAGCATAGGAAATTAAAAACGTCTGCTTTGTTTACAGTAAAACATGTGATTAAGTATCTATTTTATTTACGAACTGACATGTGTTCAGATCAGATTAGGCAAAGTATTGGAGTAAGGTTAGGGGCTATGGCCCCGTCAAGCCATTAGTATATTCTAATCATGTTTACGTATTTGAAAGCAGATTTTGCTCTAAGTAAAAAATCTGGATAGAAATTGTTTATTTAAATAAACCTGTGTGTTTTGTCTATGAAATTCCATACAGTTTGATTCGTGAGTTTGTTTTAATTACCCTAGAGTGCGGTGGCGTTTTATCGACTGATATTATCAGATGATAAACGGATGTTATAGAACACCTGCTTTAGTGATCACGAACCTCCCTCTATCCCCTCCAACCCCTCCTCCTCTCTGCCCCCTCTTACCACCCTCCATATCTCCACCTTAATAACCAGTTTGATGACTAACTGTCGTGTTTTACTGTTTACATCTCGTATACGATTACTCACCAGCTCACAATGCATTTAATGAAGTATTACCCATACTTGGGAACTCATGAGGTAAATTTAAAATCAATTTTAAATGTTCATGAGTTATTAGTACAAATATGTTGTATAAGGAAACTAAGAGTGACGCTTAATACACATTATTTTTAAAGCGGAACATATTCCTCACAAGATATTTTGTATGTTTTTAATAATCATACCAAATTAATTCAACATTTAATAATTGTGACGAAAAATAATTTTAGCTGAGTTTGAGGAATGCAGGTCTTTGTTTTGTAGCGAAACCAAATACATAACCTTTCCACTTACACCTTATTACATTGCTCCTTAAATCTATAATTTACAACACAATAATATAAAATAGTTTTTAAAGTTGAAAAATATCCGAAACTTGTTACAATTTCGTTGATGTCTTATGCAAATGTTTATGATTTAATCCTTATAATATGAGATCTTTGACAAAAGGTTAGTAGCAGTCACACATTAGCTATACTGTAGTGTTTGGGTTGTATGTGTTGAGTAATGTATAAGTTGAAATTCATAATTTATAAGTAATGCGTAACAATTTGTTTTATTTCATGGTTTGTGTATATTGATGAAAATAATTATTATACCAGGCATTTAAAATTTTTAAATGTTTATTTTGTTTAGTTTAGTTTTTGTATTATGTTTATTTATTTGTTTGCCTTTCTTAAAACTTGTTTTTCACTTCTTAAAATCTAAAAACAGTTATTTCGCAATTGAATATTAAGTTCCAGGTTATTTATTTCTTCTAAATATAAAACAACGGATTTTGGCCAGCTTAATTTTATTGCTTTGGATGTACTAATTATTAGTTTAAACTATTGTACAGGAACAAAGTCGACTTAATTGTTTTTAACACTTAAGTAGTGTTATATTGCCTTTTTCCATTTTGAAAGTTGAATGAATATAATTAATTCCAGGTTAGTTATCAACTTTATATTTAAATATTACAGTATTAATTGGTTTAAAACTTAAAATCTATAGGAAAAAACAAGTTTATGTCTATTTGCAAACGGGTGGTAAAGGTTCTGCTCAGGAAATACAATATTGCGATTGGCACTTCGTGGTGACCTTAATTTAGTTTAACCCAATTAGACTTAGGCCATACAAAGGAAAAAAGTTCCAATACAACGACTTTGAAGAAATTAGCTTCCCTCAAGCTGAAATAGTAGAAAACCTATGTTTAACTGTGTCAGGGAATTGAGGTTAGGTAACTGTACTTGAGAAATTAGGTTACTGGTTAAATAAACACTACTTGAAACTTAGTATACAGCTTTATGAATTTTATCATTACAACAAAGTGCTTCAAACTCTGCTGCATACTTTGTGAATTTAATATTTACATTTACAATATGACGTAATGTCATCTCTAAAAAACTGTTATTTTTAGCCAATGCAATTAAGGAACAAATAGTACAACGATACACATTGTTACGCAGAATGGTAAACAAAAATTAATATTATACTAAAAACCGTACACCTCTTTACACATTAAGTTGATAAATTATCCCACATGTTACATCGAGAACAATACTACTATATTTAATCTCAAAATACCAAAATGCCTTTAATTGAGTTTAGATGTTAATTCGAGTTATTGATGTTACTCTTGTGGTAAATTAGCAGAAAACTGTAGAGACAAATCACCGCATATGACATGGATAACAAGTAGCTTCAAATTTGGAATCCGATAGTAAAAATGAATTATAACATCGCCGTTAGTTTACCCATAGTTTTAAGTAAACACAAAGGAGAAATTAAGGAGATTTTATGAATGCAAAATTATTTTAAGTAACATATTGCGTTATTTTATAGAAATACGAATGATAAAAATTTACAGTAACTTCATTCTGTTAAAATGTATTTTTCTTTTCCTTTTTTCAGACTGCCATACCAATACCTCTACCTCTTTGTGTGAGAGATTTTGGCATCACCTTCGTGTCGTGTGTAAGAGTGTTGATAACTCTGTAAATATGGGGTTCAGAAGTTTTATAGCTTGAGGGTTCAATCAAGATCAAAACTCTGTAATTAATAATTCTGTGTACTGAAACTATCAACTTAAAAAATATAAACATCAAGAATGCCAAAGGGTCCTAAAAGTACTACTCTAATATATAATATTACAATTTTATTAATATAGATGGTATACTTTTTATATTATTAGTATAATTCATGGACAAAATTTTAACAAAGTTTACTTAGCATCATTATTCTTTATTATAATATTCATAACAACAATCTTTAAGGCCACATTTGTTTTTTCTTAGAATGAACAGTCAAACTTAACTGTTAAATCGAATACCAATTATTAAAACCATGTAATTTATAAATACAGACACTTTATGGTTGTAAATATTTACCTTTACTCCTTTCCCTCTCAATGAAAGAAAAATTTCATTACTCAATTAATTACCCATTATAACATTTGTAATTTTATTATAAAAACAGTTGTAAGCCAATTTCGTAAAAATGTGAAAAGCTACGAGTACAAAAAAGGTTTAAAAATAACATAAATGCTAAAATAAACGAATACTTCAGCAAACACGAGATCATAACAGTGAAGGAAAACTGCCTGGAAAAACGATTTAGAAAAGTAAATAATTAAAAACATAAATATTAGACATAGCTATGAGCATTTTACAAATAAGAGTTAAATAGCTTTTCTACAGGAAATAGCTTTACTCGCATTTATATACAAGCTATACAAATTACCTGCAATAATATAAAGAGATTTACAATTTACAATAATTCAAAACAATATCTAGTCGAATGTTGTAAGCGTAAAAGTGAAGCTAGATACTTCGTGCTGCTAGGAAAAACGAAGCTCCTACGATCTCTGTAACTAGTTATCTAGACAAAATATGAATATATAAACTAGTGCTAGAAAATATACGCCTGCAAATATTTTAAGTACGTGTCATGTTACAAGATGTGAATGAAAGTAATGAAATGTGAAACAATTGAACGAGGACAGGACATCTTCAGCAGTAGCCTGGAGGAATGAGTTCTTTTGTGTTTGCATTTTGAGATGTAAAAGGGCTGTGTTTACAAGTTAATATGGTAACAATTAATATTACCTTTTAAAAATATACTTTATCCTCAGGTCTCTGACAAAAGTCCAAATGTTATTCAGTGTAATCAAACGATCCTAATAAAAGTTTTACATCGGCTTAAAAAACGTATTTTTTATTTTGCCTTTATATTTTAAGTTATTACATATATTTTAATGATACTTTATCACACTAGTATTCTCAACCTGAATTATTTGATAATAGTTGATTAAAAACTAAGAATTTCAATATTTTCCATAAATGAATACTTCCAAGATTTTCACAGTTAGTATAGTTGACTTCTTCAGTTAAGTAAAGATTTCAGTGATAAATTATACTATATTTTTATTACCTTATTGTTAAGCCTTAATACTTTTTTAATAACATTTGAGTAAAAAAATATGTAATTCTTAAGTGTCTAACAAATTTACTTTTGTGGTTAAATGTTTTTCAATTATCACATTTTATAGTTAAAAGCAACACTTAAGTTTATTTAAAATTATTGTTATGTACAGGCTGTAATAACAAATCATTTAGTTTTAGATAACGACATGTATATTACGTAATTTTATGCCTTCACACTCCATTATTTTAATGCTATCCAAACAACTACTGTTAAACACCGTTAATGTATTTAACCTGTTTTATTATATTTGTATTGTTTTAACCTGGATTTCTACACTGAACACGAGTCAATAATTACATTTTAATAGCAAATATTTTAAACGATGATTGTCGAGGAAATTAATGGTGTTACATATTTTACGGTTACATATTGTACTGTTGTATAATATAACAAAGGTCAAGCTGGCCTGTCGCAGGCCGTGCATCGTGCAAGTGCTACCTGCCGTCCCATGCTGAAATTATGTTAAGCTTACTTGCTGGGCCCTCCACTGAAAAGCATGAAACCTGAGTATTAGAATGGTTACACGGTACAATACATATACTATAGAGAATTATAGACATATAACATTTCCAATGATAGTTTGTAATCGGTCGAACAGATTCTCTTTCCAGTTCTACTTCACTTCCAAGTAGATCAATAGCCAGTCTGATTGCAGATCACTATAAAAACATGAAAACTGTAAATGAGTTTTTGATATCGGAAATATTTCTATAGAAAAAGGGTTAAGAATGTTCAGAAATGAAATTTTACTAGGATATTAGAGTAATCTATATCAAAAAGAATATAATGTAAAAATTACTATACTTGAAAATCAATAAGGAACAACAACACTTTTACCTTAAACATATTATTTAAAATCCCTACTTTCACCCTCACATTTATACTGAGAACTAATAATAATGGAAATATAGTTTACATTATTTAGCTGGAGAAAGATTGTTATAATAATATATCATTAGTTTAATCAATTTAAATAATACACAAATAAGGAAAACTACATTAACTTGTTTTTAAATTTTCATCCGAACTCCAACACAATACGCTAAAGTTGGAACGCTGCAAAATATAAGTTAAGTTCGCAAAATATCAACTCAAATTGACTATCTAGTAAAATAACGGAGCAAAAAAGTAATTCGTGGAACAAATTTGTAACAGGAAAACTCAGATGCAAGAAATGTTCATTTATCTGAATTGGTCGTTTCAATAAAACCGGTATTTCCTTGTCGTCATTAGATTTAATCACCGTTGGTGTTGCCCATTCTTGACTCCTACACCAATCTATTTACCTTTGCCTAACATTTTACCATGAAATAGTTTGCATTCAAACTCATCATGTAATAAATTTAACGTATCAACTTATTTAGTATAATTAGTATAATTTATTCTTCCTGGTTATAAACCTAACAAGTTACGTAACACACATACTATTACATTCTGCATCGTATGAAGTATTAGGTTATATTAGTCGTATTAGCAGTTTGTAAGATACCGTAATTACACTTTATGATCTCTGTCACACATATCTCTCTGCCAGCAGTCGAGATCATTACAGCAGATTAAACATGCTTTTACCAGCTCTAATCTACTCGGTTTTATTTATGACGTCAGGATGATTATGTCATATTCTATTTAATACACTGCTTAACCAAGGCGTGTTATTGAAATAATACGTGGGCATAAATTATTTTTCTTAGTAACTTATTTATAATGAATTCGCGAAATTATTCTCAATCTCTAGTTTTGCCCATAGTATATATATATATATATATATATATATATATATATATATATATAAAATACATATATGAGTATTGAAATTACTTGAGAAGTCTAAAAGTTTGTATTGAATAAAATAAACATAAATATTCCAGAGTGTCCATTACGTGTTTAAGCATTTACTCTTGCCTCTTTCCATTACTAAATCTCTTCATTTACTTTACTAACAGATTCAAGCATTAATGATACATTCGTATACAGTACCTGGAATAAGATCCATTTGCCATGTTTAAATATTCAACTTCTCTAAAACAAATGTAAAAGGATTTGCAAAAAGTAGTAAAGCTAATAATTTAATTAAAGTGATAAGCAATTAGGTGACCCTTTGCTAGTTAATATATGATAAAGCACTCTAATGGATTTTGATATTTACTCCGAGCCTTTATGTGTAATCTATTTCAATCATGTTGAAGTGAAAGGTCTCTGTTAAGTACCTTTGACTAAAGGTTAGTAGTTTGTAACAATTATAATTGTTTATATAGTAAATTAAAAAGTTATTAAACCAATTATCGAGAAGTAATTAATTCAAACTAATTAATAGTAACATGTAATTTTCGTCTTTCTATTTCTAAAGACACTAAAATTATAAGTAAATTTAGGATTTATATGACAAAAAGTATACAAAAATATAAAGATCTCTACTAAAAAGAAAATTTTGCGTTCCAACCAAATTAATAAACTTGAAACATTAACCTAATGATATACGAAAGTGACAGATCAAAAAGGTTAAATACACAGAACAAAATCGTGGTTAAAAATACAACCTCAATGAGGTGGACATGTTTTAGGCATTTAGCCTAATCTGGCACAGGATCGTACGTAGGATTAAAGAGAGCGGATGTCGAAAAGCGGATTACGCGAATCAACATTACAGAGTTTGTTATGGTACAATGTTAATTTAGCGGTACTTGAAATCATAAAGTAAGATAAAAAGGAACCTCACTGATTTTACATTTTTGTTTTGTTTGAACACAATTCACAAATGTAAAGATGCAATTCTGTAAACTTGTTTTGATGGAAACTTGAAGGCCAAATCTTCTTTGATTTATGCTTTTTAAATGATCGATTTGAGTTTTATACGATTGTATTTTAGATCGAATAAATTCGAAGTTGCATCAAAGTAATAGTACCTTATAAAACCTCATCTCTTACTTTTGGTAATTTCCCAAAGAGGGATTAAGCAGTTATTTTCATTTCGTAATGAACCACTATTTTTCACTAATCTAAAGATATTTAAAAATATATGATCCTACATTCATTTTAAAAACCCACATGGACATAAAAGTGTAAAGCACATTATTTTAGGACTCATACGTGCAAGTAACTGAACAGCACATGCCGCCTCTTCCACTTTCGTAGAGTATTTTCAATACATGTTAGGCTGTGGTATTAATAACAAGACACATAAAGTATTTAGATAACCCTATACGTCATAGTATTTATATAAAAACTCCTAAAATACTAAATATTTCATGACGGAACGGGCTTGCAAATATTTTACGTCAGAAAATCAGGTTAATCAGAACTAGTTTGTACGTAAAATCGTTCTAGTGTAAATATAGGTCTTTACATCAAATCAAACTACTTAAAAAAATAACAAAACTCTCCTTTATTATTTGGCATTTTATCTGAACAAGGGTTCTGTTGCTTAGCAATCCGAAGTTGAATCAGTTTACCATAAACAAATTACTTTTATTTTAAACACGATCCAAATTCTTGTAATATGTCCTACTATGCCGATCCTTGGTATGGTTATGCGGAGGATCCGTATGCGGCTTATGGATACCAGGACTACGGATACGAGGAACAACCGTACGAGGAGGACACTGAATCGCAGATACTGAGGAAGGAGCAGGAAAAGATCGAGGAGATAGAGTCCAACCGGCTGTACCTGAGGAAGGTCAGGAAGCAGTGCGTTCAGGAGGACTTCGTTGACCTGGGAAATACCCAGATGTTTCTATTCGAGTTCTTAATCGAAAGCCTGCAAGTCAATACGAAAATTGAGCTCGGACTGATCAAGGAATCGGATGAAACGAACCCGCAAATTGTTGCTAGAGTTCAGTTTCTGGACACCCCTTATCTCATGATCACAGAGAAAGGAGAGGTAAATGTGAAACAAATAATTGGTCAACAATTTAAATAATAAAAAATGCATATATTTACAAATTTTTATATTTGATTTTAGGATTTACATAAAAAATATATAATTTATAGCTGTACTATTATTTTACCCAGTAACTGATTACGAAACACTACTCTAAAACATTTTTCAGGGGTTATTAGAGCTATATTAACATTAAAATGAGAATAATATATAATTTTGTATTATTTATAAGAGAATTGCATTAAATGAAAATAAAAAAATGGAACAAAAATATATATACTGTTTACTAAAAGGGTTTTAAATAAATAAAATAATACACACTAAAAACTCTTAGGTTTATCAGTTTTGTTAAAGGGTTTTGGACTAAGATGTTCCTGAGTTCCTAAATAATAATGAGTCACATTAATGTCACCTTATATCCATTTAATAAGGTCTATTCTTTTTCGCAGAAAACTGAAGGAAGTGATTCAATATTGGGTCAGACAGAATATTTTGAGACTGTTGGAAACGCGGGGCTCAGTGACGCTGTGGACCCTGGCAGGACCGTTGGAGTGGAAGAAGAGTCACCGGGAGGGAGCGTCAAAGAAGAAGTTACCTCGGGTGAGGAGGAACCCACCTTCAACGCTGACACCTGTTGGGAAAACTCGAGCGGTAATGCAATTACATTGTAAAACATTATTTATAGCTGAGAATTTAGAGGTACTATTTAAATTTTACCAGCCTAACACTTACATTCTATTTGGATGTAGTATGTAAACGACTATGTTAATTTATTTTAGTGCGTGTTAAAATTAGGAATAATTTATTTAAACAAGAGGGAATGCGATAAGTTTACTTTTAAAGCCTCTAAGCTGTTCTTCCTAACAAACAATACGTAGAACACATTTTTTTGAGGATTCCGATACGCATTATATTATTGAAACACAAGTTTGCAAGCACTACTTTTGAAGTAGTTACACTTAACATACTTTGAGCACAACAAAAAAGCTGTATGCAGGTTCATTATATTATAATTTTACTATTGTTTTAAACTATGAGTATTAATTACAGGAAAATCACTGCTGTTCTCTAAAACTGCCTTGGAAATAATTCAGGGACTAGATCGGTCCCCAATAAAGGTCCAGTTGTCCAGGTGCACGGAGCCCACGGAGGAGGAGGAGGAAGAGGAGGGATCTTGTGAGCCTCTAGGCTACACGCTAATCTACCTCCCCGATCACTTCAGTCTCTCGGTCCTCCAGTCGTGCAAAGCCGGGGTCATCCTGCCAGTGTCGTGCGTCCACAGGGAAGTGTGCGACATCAAAAACGTCTTCGGAGTCAAAAAGGCAGAGATGCAAGTTCTCGTAAGACTGTCATGCTTCGGATCGGTTATCACCACGTCCTTCCAGAGCGTCGGGCCTGAGCGGCGTTACGTGTTCAAGCCGAGCCCACAACCAGACCCGGCGGGGTCAGACGAGTCGGAGCTCAAGCGCGACATGGTGTTAAAACCCATATTTGCTGAGGAGGAGACGGCAAGAGGGATAACTGTCGTCAAAGACGAAGAAGACTACTTCAAAAAAACTGTCTTGTGGAAAGACCCTACCCAAAATTGTGGCTGCTTGGGTGAATCATCGGACCTCGGTGAATTTAGAGAGTCGTCTCTAAGAATGCCTCGTCCCAGCGACGTCACCTTGTGTCGAGACGCCAACCCACCTCGACAGCCGGGAAATCCTACCTGTGATTGGCACAGCTTGGTGAGCAAAGGAATCAAAAACAGTCCCGGAGGCAACTGCGGGTGCCTCGACGACGTCAAAGTCATTAAAAGCCCGGGACCTTCGAATGAGTTGCTAGGTCAAAGAATCCCAACACTCTTGAAAGAAAAAAGTGTAGATGTTCCGCGAGGAAGTCCAGATACGACGAAACCATCACGAATAGAAAAAATGCACTTGAAAACGGCAATCGAAAACACACCGTTGACCCCAAAAGTGCCAGAAAAAACTCCGGCTCCCGTCACTGGGTTGATGATAAAACCAGAACCCACTGACTGCAAATGTGACTGTGCACCGATCAGAGCCTCCCTAGCGAACAGCCCGATGATGAAACACACTTGGCAAGTTAAATAGGTGCGATCCGAGTACATTACATTCTGAACGAAAAATATGTTTGTGATTTGTATACCTGTATGCACTATTTTATGAGTTAGGTGGATAAGTTGGATCATAAAGAAATGTTTACAAAGACTCTACCAAGTTAATTAAAACAATATATTCCCAGTTAGCTGTGCAATAGATACAAACATCTTGGTTAAATGATTAGGTTATATTAAATACAATAGATAAAGTTAAGTTGAAAATTTACAAATTACACTGAATTACTTTTGATGTAGAAATGGTTATCATAAAAATATTTAAAACAATTTGTATTCTATCATACTTTATACAAATCCTTTGTCTACTATACTTTATATTTTTCAGAATATACATTTAAGCAGGCTGAATATGTACGGTTTAGGTTAACAATCTTAACAAATGTTTAAATTTTAGTAAAATGATTAATTATTCTTTAAATAATAAATCAAGATTTACTGCTAACAACCTAAATTTTAGTTGTGTTTGAATTAAAATGATTCTACTCCCCGAACATGATCGTGTTTATACAACTAATTAACTGCATTTAATTAATTATCCTTGCATAATTTTATGCTTTAAAAGGGGTTTGAGATATTAATTTCAAACACGACAGTTATTGGTTCAAATTATTGTTGTAGACTCATATTCCGAAACGTCAAATTAATCAATGATAGCAAATTTCCTAACAACTAACAAAATCCCTAACAACTATGATAAGATTTATCTCTCAAAACGTTTTTAGACGCAGGATCATTAAAGCCAGAACGGCTGATCAGATTAAAAAGAGAACTAACACACGAGACAAGATGATGTATGAAGGGAACTCCCAACCGCGAGCGACCCAGAAACATTTGATGATCAGGGCCACTGACCTTTCACAACTCCCGACTATATAGTTTTTAGTTGTGCGATAAACACAATACCACATGCTACAACTTGAAATTTTTAAACTTAAAAAAAACGCAATTAATGAACGGTGATAATATTTAGGATACATAAAGCTTACACTTCTGTATTTAGTTAATATATAAGTGTTTTCACAACGTTTCAGCATTGTAAAGTATTGTTTGCAACGGGAAGTCTATTAAATCGTTTAAGGCCCTCTTATTTTGAGGGTCCGAAGTCCTAACCAGCATGTCGTACAGTACAATTAAGGTTGCACCAAACTATTACTTTTAAATATGTAGTTTACCAACATAACATCATTTAACACCATTTCTTTCCATTTTTGGTAGTAAACAAGTTTAAGCTAAGTGTGAAACCCCATAATGGAATAACCAGGGTTTTTTCACCATCAGAAACTTTAATTTTCCCATTTACTTTTTCTTTTATTAACAATTACTTCTCTATTTAAATTCAGGACCCCGAACAGTTTATAGCTGTGTAATTGTCTTCCACACAGCATTTACTGTGCGATGTTGGTCTACTCTATACACCAATAGCACACATTTCCATTGTAAATGTAGGACGAGGCACAATGGCTATGGAGACAAAGGTGCTCCGTTGTCATGGACCGTCTAGTCTTTTGCTGAACGTCAGAAGTATCATTATTCCAGTTAAATGAACATATTTAGTATCATTACAAATATATTCCTTTTAAATTTATCACTTTTTGGAGATGCTAAATTATTTTTTGATTATCTGACACACTCATATTCTTTAGAACTCAATGTAAAGTAAATTATTTGGACAATTTAAATTACATTAAACATAAATGAACACAACTGAAGGTGAATAGAGTTACAATTTGAAATATATTGGCATTAGTTTTAACAATTTCTTATTTTATGTTATGGATGGTATAGGTGAACCAGATAAATAAATAAATCATTAAAATTTATTTAAGTATAATTTTATAAGTGTTTCAAACAAAAATACCAAAATTGAAGTTAATTTTTAAAACCATTCAGAACTTTTAGTTGTAAATCCGTAGTTTATAACAAACAAATTAAAATAAATATAAGATTGTAATTTTATTTTTATGTTAGGCGGGATTTATAAAATCGACATGTGCGGTTTTAGATGGGAATAAAACATTGCAAGCAATGTTTAAAGTTTAATATAGAGACAATTTCCGACCTTCTAACCAGCTTTCAACAAAATAGTATAGTTTTAACCATTATAAAACGTTTCATTTACAGACCGCTTGGGTGAACCGCAACTACTGGAGCATTATAATGATCTCAGTTCTATCTCTCTCTCCTGTAGTTTAAATATATTTTGCAAACTACTCTGCTAAAGCGGTGACCAAATTACCACATACTAAATTGTCAACGGTAAACGACTAGTTAGACTTAACCTATTCACAATAATATCATTATCAAACATCTCCAACATGTTATAAGGTCACAACATATTATTAATTGATGGATACAAATATATTTTAATCAAATTAGTAATATCTTCCGAAGCGAAACTCTAATTTTTCTTCCTTATATATAAATAGATTCTTTAAAGCGCCAAAGTAAAACAAGCTTTTAACGTGTACACACAAAAACCCTCTTTTTGAGATCAACCGTATGGAAAAAGCTTTTTGTCTTTAATATTCATTACGAGCGACGATTCTGAGAAAAGAATCATGATGTGCTTTGAAAATGATCTCTTTTGCACTAATGGCTATATTTTAAATTCGTTACCTCTATCAAAGTATTACTTTTGCCTAAATGATTTTTTACTCAAGTTTCAATATTAATTAAAACACTATGTTATAGGAAATATTCCTTCTTTACAAACGTCATAATGTATGTATAGAAACAATTTATATACACTTGGCTGCAATAAATGATCGTGTTAATTGTAAGGTAATACTTTTTAAATTTGCATATACTACTCATAAGGTACAATAAATTAAAATCAATAGACAGTAAACTGTATAATTGTAAATATAAAAATATAATATTTAAATATATTTTTGGTACTGTTCGCATTTATGTGTTTCCAAATGTAATAATACGTAATCTATGTATTAAGTACTAACTTATAAAACTGTCTAACGCGAGAATATGTGTCAGGATAAATAAGAAAACAAAATATTATAGATATTCATATAAAACACAATAAACATTTAGCTTTCATCCTCTCTAAATTGTTTTGTTTATTATTACTAATACAATTGTTTTGTATTTGTTAGCCAGTTATATAATCCACTTTCAACATGCTATATGTCATGAAGTAGACATCGATATACAATTATCACCATATGACTTATATTACTCTCTGTAAATATGACAGAACACGCTAGACATAATAGGTCAATGGGTAGGATCCCTGCTATGATCGTGAATGGGTTGGAGATAAAAACTAATGGATCAGATACCTGTTTACTAGTGGACATTTCATTCATGACCCCTCATACTGCCTCATACCTCATACTCTCACTCTAACACAGTTTAAAACAACGCTGAGTGTGACTGGCTTTAACTAGGGCCATTTAAGAATAATCGCGATTCACAACAGTATTACACAGTCTAAAAGAACTTTAATAATTGAAATAGCTATTAACAATTGAGAGAAACAAAAGAAATAGTTATAACTTACAATTAATATCTGTTGTTGGGATAGCTATTTGCTTTTGGTCAACCTGTTTAAAATTAAATTGTTCATAAAATGTTTTGAGGTTGGAAACAAACGATATTAATAATTATGATCAATCTCAATTATATTGAGGTAGAATCTAAAATTATAAAAATACTTATAAAATGTAGAACTTGAGGTGTGAGATTGTATATAACATTTTAAGTAGGGATGAGTGGATTCCAATTTGTTCGATTCCGATTTTGGTCCCGATTCTTACAAATTGATTCTCGATTCCGATTCCATCGATTCCTAATAATATGTTAAATAGCAAAGTAATGTTTTAAAAATGATTAAAGACAATAAATTAGTCAGTAATTGATTTTTATTTAATAAATCGAGACGATCAGTTGGTTGGTGATTTTTTTCATTAATAAAATTAACTTACAAAAATAAATAATAAAAAAAAACTAAGTTGAATTGCATGTTTATTTTTCATATAATTGTTATTCTTTAAGTTACATAAACCTCCCATGATATTATTTGTAATTAATTTTCTTGTGTTATAAAACAATCACTTTGGATGTTAACTATTCGACTCAAATTTTCGATGGTCAGTGGCGTAAACGGCAAGAGTAGCTATACAAATTTAACTACTCGACTTGAATTTTCGATGGTTAGCGGCGTAAATCTGGGTAAACGGCGAGGAATCGGCGGGAGTATCGACGGCATGGAATCGATGGAATCGGAATCGACTTTGGACCATCGATTCTCGATTCCGGTTCTAAGCCTGAGAATCGGTGGAATCGAGAATCGAAAATTGGAATCGACTCATCCCTAACTTTAAGATTACATTTTTATAAAAGTAAACTTAATTGACAATTTAATTATTTTGAATGAATTGGGGTTAATTAGAATAACTTCACTTTATTACTCATACTTAAATTGGAGAAATTATAACACACAAAGTTTTAGTACCTGGAGCACTAAAATTCAAATAAATTATTTTGCATTATTAGTTAATTTGAATATTTTACTTTAAAAATCTTGCTATAATAGATTAGAAATTTAAAACCTTCTAAATACATTACGAGATAGAGCAGTATTTTTGTGTGCTGATCTTCACGCGCCTTGACTTTCAAATTATTGAATAAGGTGATGGATTTTTTAAAATTACATTTTCTTATTTTTTTGTATCTACATTTGTATAATACATCCTGTTAGCTATATTCTACTTGCGGCTGGGGATCAGAACGAACACCATGAAAATGGTAGCCACGAGCATCGTTAGATTATCTTAAATTGTAATTTCACTTTTGATATAAATATTTTAAGTGTTGATAAGATATATTTCGATATTACTAAAAATGTTAGCCAAGTAATATTTGGTCCTACAATATTTACTTTACCATTAGCATTGTTCGACGAAAAATATTTTCAGTATAACTTTCAGCAGTTTTAAGATACTTCTAAAACATATTGTTCAAAACGTGATATTTGAAATTGTAAAATTAATAATTTAAATTAAAAAAAAAATAGTAGCTACTGCAGGTCAAAAATTCATTACAAAAAACAGTGACAGGTTTTTGTGTAATACTTTTAGTGAGGTTTATTTTTGTCACTCATTACCAGGTAAAACAGATACTTTATTTTCCTAAAGCATTATAATGTTTCAAAGTGTCGCAAAGGTGCCAAGAGCAACGCGCATGTCGAGAGTCAACGGAGCAGCGCCTATTCTCTCCAAAATAATTTTGTTGACAAAGGCTCTTCTTGCACTTTCAGCGAAATAATCAATTGCATTTACATTTTTCCTGGAAATACGTTTACAAAAATACAGCATATAGCCTAATGAGCTCCTATGTTTTATTTGTTACGGTAACAAATAAAACAACAATGTTACCCTTCTTCAATATTACACATTTTATGTAGCAAGTAAATTTAGCAAGGATTATATAAATACATTGCACAAAGTAAATTAAGGGGTTTATAAATCAGTTTTATACTTACTTAATGTTTGTTTAAGCATTCATAATTAGAACAGTTACTGTGGTATAAAATATTAGTTTTCACCAAGCAAACCCATTGAATTAGATTAATTTTGTTCACTGATTACTAAGAAGATACATTTCGCTAAAATGAAATGTGCAAACAATTCTCTCAGAAACCCTGCCTAAGTTATAATTCGTTATAAGTTAAATGTTTACAGGATCGCGATCAGGTGCTCCAGCTTTCCCCTATCCTTCCTTATTTTTTCTCTTGGAATAAATAGCAAAGTTAATAGAAGAGTTGGATAATAACTATTAAAAATTATAAATGTTATTTTTATGTTCTTATTTAAATGTCTTAAGGTAAAAAATATGGTTTAAAATAACGATTGGTCCTCTAAATTAAGAGATATTTAGTTTAATAACTTATTACACTCTTATCATAAAGTATAACAAATTATTCGACCTAAACCTGATACGGAGTACAAAGTCTATCTGAGCTGGAAGCTTCGATTAAATCGCATAGATTTTACATCGTAAAAATGCTACAATATGAACTAAAAAAACACAAAATAGTTCCGCTTAGAAATCCTGCTTACAAACAAAAATGTTTAACAAGGTACAAATTTATTTTAGTGGTCACAAATAATTTACAATAGTCGTACCTAAAATAGTTAAAACTATATATTTTATTTAATATAATTTATGTTTTGAAGTTAACATTTTAACATTCATTACTGGTTACGTTATTATAATATTTTCCCTGCTCTTAAATAAAGGAAAACCCTTAAGTAAACACGGTTTGACTCGCTTTGGGTACCCTGTGAGGTTTGAATTATCATTCGAGTTTAAGTCATACCATCCGAACTATCGTTATTTCAATTAATTCTATTTTGAAAAGCATACCTAATACTTTTTTAGTGAAAAGGTCAAGTCTAATCAATCATATCGACTGTTTTAATTGATATTTTATGATAAAGTAAAAGTTTTTCAAACAAACTATTTATAAAACGTTAATTAAACAGAGTTGCTCTCAATGATACAATTCATAGGGTATCTAAACATGGTTAAAAAGCTACACCTTTAAGAACTGTATTTATTTAGGTAAAATGGATGGTTAATTATCTTTAGCTAAACGGTAATGGAACCAATTATGAATTTGGCAGTCTCTATCGGGAAGTTTAATTACATTCGTCATAATTAGTGTTGCGTGCTATTGAGAACATACTTTGCTATTCAACTTCAAACAGATAATGAGGTTGTTTGAACTATCGTACCACTGTTAGATGTTGGCATATCAGTTAATTTTGAAGATATTAACGAGATTGTTGCATGTGGGTTCAGTTTTTAACTAAAGAATTTGGATTAAATAAGCTGTTTCAGGTAGAAAATTGATTTTCTAACCGGTTGATATCGTATAGTAAATTCGTTATAATAAATAATATACCTTCACTTAATATCTTAATTCATTCCGTTGTTAAGATTATTACTGGTAATTATTATACTAATCCGGATAAAATAAATTATATGTCACTACATTACAAAATATATTTATACTTTTACTGTACTGAGATACAAGACAGAAAATATACATAAAGTATGTATGGTGCAATACATCTCATATTAGGCACATATCAGGTGGCCTTGCAGATTGTACAAAGCCACCTGCATATTTTCTGTATATCTATCACGCCTTGTATATAAGTACAATATTAGTGTATATATTTGTAATGTTATGGATCGTACTTTTTTGTATCCAGTGTAATTGTATGTATCATAGTACTCAAGACATAATTCATAATATAATACACAGTTATGGTGTTATGTGGCGTTCTCATGTTAAAAATGCTTGAAGAGACTTAAATGAGATAGTAAACAGCAGCAAGTTTATGAACTATCATTTACAAATGTTTAGGGCAAGTATATATTATTTTGAATGTCGATACAACAATAATATTAATACCGATATTAATATTAATATTGTGTTACATTATTGTTTAAGCGTCAATATTACAGGTGGCTTTTTATCTAGATACAGTTTTGTATAAAGTTGTTTGGTGATTTAATTATGTCTTAGAACATTACATTTGTGGTTATACTGATATAATTTAATTTCGGAAAAGGTTACAAATTGAAACTCATTGTACTAACTAATTATCGCTAAAACATATATGTTCGGTTAAATTATAAATACATGTTCGCACTGTGTTTTTAATTCACTTGAATGATTTTCGTACTGAATTAAAAATTACGATTTTATTATAAATCCACAATTAATGACGACTCCCCAATCTTCCAGACTGAGGCGAAAACACCGGATGGTAAATGGTAAATGAAATCCAATGAACCAATGTAATGTGAATATTTTTATTGTTGTTTGATATACCTTCATTGACATTTAAATAAATATAATTCCGAACAAACGAAATTTTAAATTTTATGTTAAAGCCAAACAAAAAAAGGACTAAAGCTTTTTACAAATAACGTATAGGAAATTTGTTGTGGCAACAATTTATGGTTTAATATGTTATTTTAACAATTACGATAATTATGCAACTTATACGGTATAATACAATGATAAGTGATAAGAAATATATACATTATTTGTAGACTATTGTTTGCCCTATTTAATCTTTTAAGATTAGTGGGCTAAATACTACCTAAGATGTATATATGGTTACGTTCAAGTGAATCATCATCATTGATATTAGTGAATTTTGAAATAAAAAATTGTTGAAAGTGGCTAAAAGTCTAGTCTGTAATATTTAAAACCGTGTATTGATTTTATTACTCTATGCCTAGAAATATATTAATACCAAAATTGCATTTTTGAAAGTTGTATTAAATCAATATCTGACCATTGATTGCATGGAAATAATAAGTAACAATCTTAAAACCTCTATATGCAAATTTAACATGAAATAAAACTAAAATTATTAGAATGGAATACTATTATTATACACACAGTATAAACATTAACAAGTTAATAAATATACATGGCAAGTAATGCTTGGAAATTGTAATAGAGTAAGAAAAAAATATGGATCGTTTGTTACATTAGAATGATTATCAAATTCAATATACTGGTTGAGCATGTTGTGAAAGTTATTTTCCCAAAAATTAAGTATGGAACCTACCAGAGCTATGGAATAACATGATCAAAGGAAATTATTTGAATGTAACAAATTTTCAGGATTAATTATCAATATTTTGGAGGGTATTCTAACTCAACGTTGTTTTACTTGTAAACCATTTTCAAGTAAAACAATTTATATTAAGCTTTTTAGAAAAACATTTTAATCCTGAACAATTAAACCGACATGTGGGTCAGAATGTTTGCCTTTCAGGTAATTGGACGTTTTGATCAAGTTTTTCTCCCGGGTTCATTAAGTTTTGTTGCCAGGAGCGCAATATTCCCTCCCCCGGTACTCCCTCATATCACCACCCTCCCTCTCAACCCCCCTCCCACAATCCCACTGTGTCACTCAATGGAGCGTTGGAAAACTTCGCAACTGTCGCGTGTTTAAACGTGGAACAAATAACATTAAATGTCCACAGTAGTTTTTATTATTTTCGTCATACTTTTAATCAATATTAATTTTCGATCTAACAGATGAAAGTACAGGAGAACCATATTTTCCGAATTATTGGTGTTAACAATTATTTTAAGTATTTTGATTCTTATGAAACATAATGTAATTAAATAGCAATATTAGTAAGACAAAATAATAATCAGTGACATAATTAGTATAAATTAATATATTGCCATATTATCCTTAAAAACCGTTCGGTAAAAGTTGTTGTAAGTGAGTTTATTATACATGCCTTCTCCCATAATATTCGCAGTGTTAGGTGCCAGTTTATTCATTGCTTCTTTATTTTACGGACCGGTTTTACTGATTACCTGTTAACTTATTCCAGCGAATGGCCTTTCATTGTCTTGTGAATACACTATGTTCACTCACCATTCTATGAGTTTACTAGGTAATATAAGTGAAATATAAACAAACGTGAAGTCCTCGAACAAACGTCAAGTCCTCGAACAAACGTCAAGTCCTCGAACAAACGTCAAGTCCTCGAACAAACGTCAAGTTTTCGAACAAACGTCCAATCAAATCTATAAGTCAGATTTTCAAAAGGAGGCTCCCCCATTAAAATTGATTCAACGTAAATATATTTAATACATTCTTCAATAGGTCACCGTTTTTACCATTATTTAACGTTTTTACTACTTACACAATTAAGGTCAAAATAATCATTAATGCAAAATGAATAATAACTTAAATAAGCGTAATATTAATAAACAGACTTAATTTACTAACAAATCAAAGAGTTTACTCCTTACCTTATTGTTGTAAAATAATAAATAAAAAAACGTATCTACGTACACACGGGTTCACATCCCTGATAGGAACACATATTTTACACCTGAAGTTGCTTAAGGTAGTTGATTTAATTGTGGTTTTGGGGGAACAATGATACTTAAAAAAAAACCGACGATATATTTATTCAATAAGTATGCAACAATTCTATTTTCCTACACTTTGTGTTATAGTGGACTAAAGTCAACTGCATATTTAATTTAAGACGCAGGCACGAAGTATATTGTATGACAATTTGCTCTAATTACGACATTACACTGGACAAGTAATTTTAAATGTCATTTTAAAATGGTAAACAGTAAATTTAAATTAACATACGAGTAAAGGAGGACAGTGAAGGGATGTAATATAAATTAGTATTATTTATTCAAGTATTTTGAAACAAAGAAAAAAATAGTAAACAGGATGTTGTTAAATATGATTTTTTTGTAAAAATTGTTGAATCGATGAACAAGATTACCTCGGTTTTTGAATTACAAGTCAATGGTTGCGTGATGGCAAGGGGAGTGTCAGAATTGCGCTCATTACAGTGGGTCAATTCAGTTGGAGCGTGTCTTTATTCTTTACAGAATGCTTTGTTTCATACTAGTCCAAATGTTCAAATTCTGGGTTATTCAACAACAGAATACTGGACTTTATAATGGCAGTAAAATGAAATACTTGTACGAACGATTTACACTGAAAGTTTGGTGCTCCAAAAACAACCTGCCAAACATGAACTACTTAAATAAATAACTGTCATTAAAAAGTACGTTAATGAAAAAGTACGGTAGTTTAGAAAGGACTGGGATTAGTTTGATCAAAACTTCTACAGATATTAGTTACTAGAACAATCATATAAATTATTTAACTGTTATTAGTTATTTAACTGTTTTACAATCATAAATACACTAAATCTTAAAGGAGGTTTTATAAACTATAAATTATAGCGGTATAAATCGGCGGACGTGGCTGATGACACGGTTAATGGCTTTGGTGGAAGAAGCTTTTAACATGCTTATCCATCTTCTATACAAAAGTTGTTCTTTCTTGAATTTTACTGAAATAAAAACGTTTTGGTAAATATAAATTTTAAGAATGTTAAGGTTTAATATGTGGATATTTTAAGCATCGAATATCTTGCGGAAATGAAAAAATTAACTGCTAAATTTGTTTCTTTTATAAAGTAAATAATTTTATGAATGTGTTAATAAAAAAAGTCTTACATGAAAAATATTTTATAAGAAAATATATTTAAAAAGTGAAGTGAGCCAATCTATTTTTTTAAAAAGAATAATTAAACCGTATTTTTTAAGATTGTAGTTTTACTTTATTCTTTAAATCATTTATATGCATTCCTCTTGGTATTAAAATAATATATAACTAATAGTAATAAGCAGTTAGACATTGTGAGACGAACATTCTGAACAATTGGTTTGTTAGGAATCCAAAGATGAACTTAGATCTGAGCTTTTTGAATCTGCATGAAAAGTAAGTGGGTTTACCTCAAAAGTGATCCCTTACAAATTTATCATATTTTAATCAGAATATCACTCAAGCAAAATGTATTAACCAAAATAGCGTCAGTAAATATATCATCACTTTACAAATGACATATGTAAAAAAAATGAACACATATTTTTTCCTTGGTCCTTAATCACAAAGGTCACATCCATAAGTAATATTAGTAATAACATTTCAACGGAGTGTAATTTATAATTTACATTAGTCTTTTATTGTTTGTTCTTGTACTGCTATTCGTCGACCTTTTATCATAAATTAATTGTTAAGTGAAGTTTAAAAGAGTAACATGTATGAGTTTGTTATTTTTTAACCAGTTTAAAGTAGAAAACTGGCTATAATATAAATGTTGATGAACTTTAACTACCAATAGTTAAATACCTTTAAGGTTAACTAGGTAACTAACCTTATAGTAGGTTCAACAAGACAAGATGAATAGTATATTAAAGTCTGTTGTGATTTGTTTCAATATATCCCTATTACCTAATGACGAGAGAAAACTTCCTTTAAAAAGAGTTAACTTAAAATAAATGTACTAAAAGGTACATTTCGTCCCCTACTTTAGACATTTAATATAACATTGGACATTTTATACCTTATTTTGAAAATTTAAAACTGTCCAATCACAAACATCCTATACAATTCTATACAATAATACGCAATAATATATTAATTGTAACAAAAAATTGGTTTTAAGACAACTTTTTGTTTTACTTAAAATATTCCGTCATTTACGTAAGTAGAATAAAAAATAGACGACCTAGAATTTTGAACTTCTTAATCACGTCATACGGTTACTGAGTTGCTCATTTTCGGTAAACATAGTACGCTTTATAATGCACGATTAAGATATTTGAGATATCTCCTGAATCACTTAACACTAACAACACGAAACGAAAAAAGGATGATTTAAATTTCCAAGTTGTGTCAGTACTTACTTTTCTGAAATGTAAAGAATTAAAAAATAATTCAAAATTAGGGTTTCCTCTTTAAAATAAAACCCATTTTAGTGTTGACCTTATACTTTAAAAAGTTAATTGGTTTATTATACGGAGAGGATGAGGCCCAGACTGTGGTTCCTGCTACGTCATTTGTCAGAGGCGCCGCGCCGGGGTGGGGCCGAACACTATTCATTCACTGGTTAAAGTTAAACGAAAGTAGTTATTTATCAGACTATACTCTTAACTTTTGCTTCTTATTTGATCAAAACAAAATATTGATGGAAAGTGCTCGATAGATATAAATAATACCCAGTAGATAGAACATGTGTAAGGATAAATAAAAATATATATCTTTGAAGATTTATAATCCAATAAACCTTTAATAATACTTTAAGTCTTAAATAATTGTTATATATGAAGTGCCTGAACTTTATAACGACCCTTTTGCTTATTATTTTTGGGCTAAGATAAATTAAGGAATCATATTAAAAATGTTCAGGTGTCCTTGATTTCTTGCTGAAGTGTTTTTTTGAGTGGGGGGTTTGTTAATTGTCTTGTATTTTTTGTTTCCTTGTGAAGTAAAACAGCTACAGTAAGGAAGCGGATGTCTGGAACAACACCTGCAAGTTAAATGTATTGGAAAACCAACATGAAGGGTTTACCGTTCTTATTACTCTAGACTACAACTGGTTGTCATGGCGTTAGGGGGAGGGGGAAACAAAACCCAACAATGGTAATTTTAAAATAAAATCTGCTTATGGAAACAAATGTCTTTACTCGGTAAATAGTTTTTTTTTAATAAGAGTTAAAGCTAAATAAAGCTTCCCCTAATTTTGAAAATATCACAATTTGTTGGTCTAGTAAACCAAACTTGTTGTTGTGAAAAAATCATGAATGTCCTTGCCAAATTTTAAATAAATAAATCAAAAATTAGCTATGAATTACGACGCTGGCGAACACTCAAACGCACGAAGACGATCACAAGATTTGGAATAATTTTAGACGTTGTTCTCAACGTTCGTTCTCACGTTAAAAACATAATCCCCGCGTCGGATATTATACAGGTGTTTATATGCAGGGATAATTGCTTGTATTTATATGCATAGTTCATTGATTAATGTCCTTAAAAAGGAAAATCATGAAGCTGGGGTACAATCTCTAACATAAAAACTTCTCCAAACCACGGTGCATCTAATGTACATTATCTACAAGTAAAAACAATATATTTCGTCTGTTTTTAATGCAAATTTTTAACTAGCGTTTTGTGATATCGTATGAAATAGCTTTGCGGACGTGGAAGCAACAATTTCGTTTAACACGACAATTCCAGGGGGGAATCCAGCTGAGATCGATGAAATGTTGGACTTCGTGACGATAAACGGCGAATGCAGCTCACTTTGCATACGAACACATCCCTGCCGCAAGCCCGTCCACATGTTTCTCTACAACCCAGCCTCTGCATTACACTGATTGAAGAAAATAAACTGAATATATATAAACCCGATTCGATTGTTTCAAACTCAACTGGGATATAAATTAGACTTATCATCGTTGAGGGGGGGGGGGGGCTTCGCCCCCAAACTCCATTTTGCTGACTTTCATGCCTTAGTTAACACAAGTTTATAACAACTACAGCAATGAGAGTTGTATAAATCAGCAGTTAAAATATGTGTAACCTATAGAGGTGTAAAATATAAAACATCCAAAACTTTGTACACATTTAAATGGGCCAAAAACACTAAAAATTACTCCTTCTCGGATGAATAGTAACCAAACGGCTGATCGGATATTAAATCTGACGAAAAATCGCTAGTATAGAATTTTATTTTGTACAAATTTTGTATTTAAAATTTCTTGTCATCTCTTACCAATTTCTTTCAAATCGTGCCCAAGGTGAATAAATTGAAAAAGGGGAATTTTTTCCCACTCAAAAAGTGCCTCTAAAACTCAAAAGTCAACTTTTTGGGATTTTTCTGACAGTTTCTCGTTAAGAGTTTTAATTTAAGTATGAGGTTTAGGAGGGTCCGGGGAGTGGCTCATAATTTATGTCAGTGAATCAGTTAGTCAGCCAGTGAACTCGTCTAGCATTATATAAGTAGAATACATTTTCTTCATATTTAAAAGTAATATTAGTTTCGAACATTCTATATGTCTACAAAAAGGCAAAAGGTATTTTTCACAGCGTTACAAAGAGGAATAAAAGACTCTAAAAGGGGAGGTAGTCCTAACTCAACATACTTGAATACCTTCGGAATCTAACCCTCTCTTAAACTGACGTAAACACAATAATCCTTAGGTTAGTGGGACCTAGGTGGATTTAAATAAGGTGTGTTATTGAGCATCGTAGCGTGACGTCATCTAGAGGTGGAAGCGCTTCACCAATGTATTCTGACTAACCTATATGAAGGAGTGGGGGACATGAGGTAGTCAGAATACTTCGGTGACGCACTTTTTTAAGGAACGAGTTTTGCAACAATGGGAAACTTCAGCGGCGGCTATAGCCTATCCAAAAAATCAGGTCGGGATCAGAATGTCTACCCTTCCTTCTTCCCTACCACACCGTTATCGTTGAGAGGGACGTCATCTATTTTATATATACGTACATTGCTAGCGAATTTCCTCTGCTTTGGGTTTTGCTGCTGTCTTGACACAACCTTCCTGCGTTTGGTATTGATGCGCCAACATTGAAATTTACCTAAAAGTTTCCTTGTACCGGCCAAACCAAAACTCCAACAAAAAAACCTTGAAACAAAAAATGTAAAATAGACAGTTGTTTCAATTGTTTAGTGGTGTTTCAATTGGCTAGTCTAAAAATATTCCGTTTACAACAATAAAAAACGCCGCCGAGGCTCGTATTTTACAATACACAAGTAAAACAAGGTAATAGTTTACCATGACTTAAAATAAGCAGTTTTGGTATTTGGAATATAAAACTTATACTGTTATTAAGCCTGTTTCATGCAGGCCAGGAATATATAAGGGTTTCTACAATTAAATCAGCGTAATTTGGAGTTTTGGCAGTGGGAGCGAAACTCTGCAAGTTTAGTCGCGGCCGCGGTGTTGTGGATGGAGGGAGGGTAGACGTTCCGATCCCGACCTGGGTTTTTGGATAGGCTCTAGCCCGGTGCGGCACACGGGAGACATTTCAGGAGCCGTATGACGTCACCGATGAACACAGAAACAGAAGCCCTATGACATCACTCGTACTGTAGCTTGAGTCTGCTGCTCATCTGTCAGTTGAAGAGTCGTCCGCCCTGTTATGTTAACAACTTTACGCGTCTATAAATCGACTGAAAGGAATGTTTATGTATTTATTGTATCATAAATTAACCTGAACAATATCCCAGTAACTGGCCTTACATACGAATTTACATACTAATAATAATTTTGCCGTCAAATAAATGAGAACAAAAAGGGTTTGTTTCTTTGAGCTTTGAAAACAAATTAATATAGGCCTACCCATATTTAAAAAATGTAAGCTACTGCACATTTACATAATGTTTCAACCTACTCGGAAACAGTTATTTTTCTTCTTTATACAATTAATTGGAAACATTATAATTCTATTTTTACTCAATGTGTGTTGTGTAGGTTCACACATTTTATTTGTTGTGTGTAATTAAACAAATTGTAAAGAATTTTAAGTAGATAGGCCAAACATAGTATAGCCTATGTGAATAAAGCATGTTCCTCTTCAGTTTGGCGTAATGAGTCAAAACATTTGGTTATTCTCTTATATAATAAGCTAATTGTTTGCTTGTAGCTGTAAACAAGAGATATATCAATTTGGAAAATTTAAATTTTACTACTAAGAAGATTCAATAAACTTTCTCCTTAATTGGACACCAAAGTTGTCCTCGATTGGTTGACTTAATGATAAAAGACGAATAAATAGTGAAACATATCACGCAATATGTTAATAACTATGGAAAACCTGCCGAACATAATTTTACTAGGGCTATATATTAATTAAGTTGTTTATGGTTGCTGGCCAGGTTGGATTATTGCCCATTAGATTGGATAGCGATGAGGATGAAAGTAACGTGTTTAACTCTGGAAACAGCAAAAGTGGTGCAAGTTAATCTGTTAATGATAAAGGGTTGATTTCAGTAATGAGTACCGTGCTGTTGTTTTGATTGTAAAATCAGTGAAAAAACAGTATCTAACTGCTGCCCCGCAGAGCGCTGACAATCGGGTGAGGGAATACTTAGGACAGAAATAATAAGAATGTGGTTAAAATTACAAGTACAAATATTGAACATATGATGAGATGATGATGATGATCCTGGATCTTGATTAACTTAGATGTCGGCAAAAACTGTTCTGGCGCTAGCGGCGGGCGATGAGGGAACCTCACCGATGACGCGTTTTAGTGACGTCACACGGCTCCTGAAATGTCTCCCGTGTGCCGCACCGGGCTCTAGCCAAGAGTAACATAAGCTGTCACTGTAAACCAGCTGATCAAATAAACACCGTGACGTCACCTGGAGGCTGCGCAGAACATGCTCATATTCGTCCTTCTGAATAGCACACCTTACTTAAATCCACCTAGAGTGGGACGTCTCACCAATTCTGAGTGGTTTGCAAACTCATAAATAAATATACAATTAAATTGTGGTAAATTGTGGTAACATCCTTTTCCGGAACCCAACTTCATATTTTATACAAACCATTAGCAATTACCTCCGGATTCTAATACACCAGAAGTTTATGCAATACATTTTTGTTCATTTTGTATACTAAATAAGAGTTAAAATCCAACATCCGTAAAAGATTTATGTAATTTCACCCCTGTAACCTCTAGACACCTGTTTGACTGTTGTTAGGAGTTTTGACAGTACAACAATGTGATTGGCGACCTTAGTTCGGACAATAAACTTGAAACGTGATGAAATAAAACAATAGCAAGTTGAGGCTCCAGCACAGAAATCCTTACCAGTACCATTATTTAGCTTTACCTTCTCATTTATAAATTATGTTTTAATTTGTATTCGATTTGTTGGTACGATATTTATACTATCTCCCAATTTTTATTGTTTTATTTTTGTAAACATTTATATACAGATTATATAAGGGTCTTTTTTTACCTTATTCCCATCAATATATCCTAAAGTAAGCTTTTTCATAATTAATCAAACTTTTTTAACAGGTTTAGTATCAAAGCCAGATCGCTCAGTAATTTTCTACTCAAACCGATATTTCCTGTGGAGTACTTGAGAGTTACAAGATATTACAAGATGGTTAGAGATGTCCAAAATTTAATTTAAGACGGGTTTTAGGACAATTTATCTTATCTTCCGCATATTTAATTCGCAAATGAGGCAGGGCTTATATAACACATTAGAGTCAAATATAGAGCGAATGTGAACGAGAGGTGTGATGAATAGAGTAATGAGCTCAAACAAGGTCAGGCAAACACTGTGATAGCTAATCAAATGCGTCGACGACACGTTATCAGTTTATCAGCCACGCTAATATGAGACTGCGAATATGTGTATCATTATGTTTATGAAATTATCTGCGAACCTCCTGGTGTCTGATATTCTAACAGAGTTTATTGCAATTTTACAAGTAAAATAAAATTATGTGTAAATAGCCATAAATTACCAAGTCTTTATTTTGAAAAATTCCAGTTACTCTGCTCTGAAGTTATCTGTAAAACCTTTAAACTTTATTTGTATCCTTAAAATGTCACCTATTTATGTCTGAATAGTTTTTAATTTACCATTTTCAAGACATTATGCTTTGAAAAGTTGAATTGGCCGCGATTTTAAAACGATTAAAGCTAAAACCGCCAAGTTAAATATTAAATTAGCCGTCAATAGGTATATCTTAAGGGACAATTTTTAAGTCTGTACTTTAAGTGGTTCCGAGGTATTATGTATTAATTAAAAAACACAAACATACAGGGGGGTAACCGAGGGAGATGGATCCTATGTTTTTATATAACTTTTGCTTTGTTTTGACCCCAGGGTCAGGTTATCGGTAATTTTGGTAGAGAGTTAGGAAATACAATTACGGCACGGATGTGGCTAACAACAATTATTTTGAAAAAAAAAAAAACTAAGGCAGGCAGAAAACCAAACAACAAAGTTCACAACGACATTAGGGCTTGTGTTTGTACCGATGTGGTGTTATATTGTAATGATTGGTTCGGGAAGCCGATTAAAGTAGTATCAACGACGAGTAAGTAAAATAGCTTATTGAACTGAGCTATTGTTTATTTGACCTCCAGGTGGTATTGAAGCATGTAATAAATAAATATTACCTAATTTCATGCTGTGGGCTTACAAAATAAAAATGAAATACCTTTTACAATTCTTAAAATTGATTTACATTTACAATTTACATACATACAAAATTCAATATGCACAACGAATTATTAATATAAACGATATTATTTCATAGTGCCTGATGATAATCATAAGTGTGTGTTCCGTTGATACCATCTTAAATGTATATTTACCGGCTTGAAAGTTAAATAAGAATAAGAAAACACTAAAAACTCTAAACCATTGAAAAAGTCCATGATATCATTTGAACTATTGAAAAATAATTATGCACTATCTTCCTATTTGTGAGTGGCACTATGTTTGTTAAGTGAAAAAAAGGCTTTCATCAATTTTAAATTACAATTGTGTATAATTTTTTAACACAGCATTTGAATAGCATTCTTAGACTTTTTTAATAATAACTTTATAAAATTGTATTATATATTTTAACCATAAATACGGCCATGAAGTTTAGATATATCCAACGAAATAGCCAGTTTAACTTATCCCGTTTGGTTTGATAAGCATGACTCATGAAATATAACTTTCCTTAGTTCTTTATATTACCCTTTAAAATATCTTATCTACCTGTCTCTAGATATTTTACTACTGGTTTTTTCATCGTCAGGCACTTACTTGTAGGATCCTTTAATGATGTAAGACTTAAAGACCTAAAGTTGAACAACTACCAAACCCTTAGGTGTTTGGTGTTTTTCCAAAAGAATTCCTTCCAAACAGCCTCAGGGTTTTAATTTAGAGGGAAGAGCGCCAGGGATCGATCAAGTATGACTATCTCGGCCTCGGCTTCGGGCGTGGGGGGGTGGCGAGGAGGGGTAGCTCCGGGGAGGGGGAGCTTGAGTTCCAACCGCGATTTCTGATAATACTGCCCTTCCTTGTTAAATTAAACGACACACATTGACCCAATTAAAGTCTACAGTAAAAAAAACAAGTCAAATTAAGGAATAATAAGTTTATTTAAGGCTTAAGATAACACTGCCTACCTCCCATAAGTTAGAAACTTAAACTGAATTGTCTATTTTACCTAATTTATAAAGTTAGGATGAGTTTAATAATCTTACAAAAACTTAAAATATTTACTTTGTATAATTATTTTTTGGCACACAAAAACATAACACGAATTTTTGGTTGTAATTAGTTGGAAAATATTCCAATTCCCTTAAATTTGTTGATTTAAGGAACGAAAGTGCTTTAAATCCTAGTACTACCATAAATATTGGAATCTTTCTTATTTATATCTAAGAGTTTACAGATAAAAACTGGGTCATTTCTCATATTATTAGCGCAGCCTTGACTGAAGGTGGGACGGCTAATGAGTCAGAACGCACACTTCAAGCCGCCAGCTTATGACTCGACTCTACATCAAACAGCATCATTAGAGTTTTGTTTAACTTTTTTTTTAAAGTTTATTTTCCGTATAATTTTTAAACATTTGTCAAGTCTAGCCAAATGACCTTGAACTTCACTATGAATAATGCTCTGAACTTCACTATGAATAATTCTCTATACTTCACTTGGAAACATTCGCTATAATTAATTTTTATAGTACGAGAAATATTTATCCAATTATCTAAACCGTCGTAAGAAAAATATAAGCATTATGAAAGTCAAAATACCCGAATTTTGCATTATCTTTTAAGACTAGAATTTACGTCACCTACTTCACAAACCAATTTGTCACCGTTCATTTCTAGGCTTTCCTCTATCCTTAAATGTACAAACTTCTGCAGGGTACAGCAAGTATTGACTATTGAATAGGTTACAAATTGTGACTTAAAAAATTAAAAAATATAATCCGTGATTAATAATATTTTAGCTTTTATGTTGTGTAGAAAGTATATCAATCGTGGCATGAGTAACTGTCGGCACGAAATAAAAGTTAATTGTATTCTGAGAATATTGTTTATACGATACCAGAACTAATGAAACAATACATCTTAAGATTCTCCTAAATTTTTCAACGATTAATTAAAAAAATGTTTGTATTATCAACTAAACCACCAAGTACAGTTTTGTTTGCGTAGTTCAAGAGGAAAATTATTACGCTCGGTTGTAAAATTGAATAAAAAAACCTGTTCAAATATTAGTCACTAGACAAAATTATTAGTTACTATTAAAAGCCGTTACTTTAAATTTAAAGCTGCACTGTTGATGGTGAGTTATCATAACCAGGAAAATGAGTAAATAGTTCTATCTCCGTTTCATATCAGCGTGCTGCCTTAGCAAGGTCTTCTGTATTTCAGGCCAGTAGCTTATTTCCCGAATATCAAGCAAAACAAACAATATGCTTACTTATTAGGACCGAACCTCCACAGTTGTAAGACTTACAATTAGTGTGAATTTCGCCACTGTGTTTCAAATTTATACTGACTCACAATATAATTGGTTAATTTCCTTTAACTATATTGCAATTAGATATCTTTTGTTTGGTTTTGGAAGGATATTGTTAAAAACCATAAATTTACTTGCATATGGCTTGTAAAACCTAAAGAAGATGTGTTCATAGCAATTTTGAGTTCCGAAGTATCTGATATTGTGAACATTACTGCTTTAATCAAGAGTAAATACATTTAACATAATTCCAATTAACTTTCCTGAACACTTTTTTTACAATAAAAATGTTTGAAAACTAGAGATTTCATAAAAAAGAAGATTTAGTTTGAGATACAAAGATTTTTTATGTAATGGAGAATATTGATTAAAATCTGGTGCCCAGCCTTAATGTTTGGCTATGGAATTTTACTTAAATTATAACAGATTGAATTTGCTTAAAGTCTGGACATTGTGGCGTATTTGCTAGGAACCACGTGGCCCAATCGATGGACTATTGTGTGCAGAACGTGGTCAAATGTTGACGATGCTCGGTGTGCTGGGCTCCACCAGCTGTGTTAACGCGCGGCTAAGATATTCAAATATTTGCCTGCATGCATATAAATAGTCTGCAGGTGTGTCTTCACAAATAAAAGGTATAGCTGCGATATATTATGCATCTGGTAGATATTATGATTGATATGTGAAGTAGACGAGTAGAAGAAAAATCTACATGTTTGCTACAAAATACGAGTAAATAAAAAGTAACAAAGATCCTACATTTTGAAATATCCGTTTAATCATCTAAACTACTCATTGTTACCAGTCATTGTTCTTGTTCGTCTCAATAAAGAAGTATTTTCATTTCATTGTTGTGTGTTTCTTTGTTTAACCACAGCTCCACCAGTTATTGGAAAAAGAGTTTTATATTTAGGTAAGTTTTGTATGGCAAATTTGTATATCATTGAAATAAAAGATATAAACAAAACATGAGCAAACAATATAGGGCCACATGTACAATAAATTCAGTTTTTTTTTTATAAATCAACCTACATTTGTTATATGGTTTTAACTTTATAAAATATTTCTTCTATCTACTTTCAGTCAAAATGTTTTTATATACGTTTTTAAACCACGTTGTATTGTTTTATAGATTTACTATTTCATTTATAAATTATTCTTTAAACTCGTGGAATAAGTCCCTCATATTTGTGATTTATTTTTATTTGATCATGACACTTGAAAAAACATAAAAAATTAAAGTCTGAACTTTAAGTGCTGACTAATACTTATTGATCTGACCCACAAACCGCATGAAAGCAACTAGTGGCAAGCAAGTACTTGCAATAGTACTTAAGAAACATTACAGAAAGCAATATTTGAAGAGAATGGAGCCATAAAACAAGCAGTTTTGCTTGTAAAGTGTTCATAAATCTTTATATCCCCGTCTCAGACACGTCTCGTTCAACCTTCTGACATATATAAACCCTCGCTGCCGGTCGGAAAGAAATTTAACTCACTTTGAAACAATTAAATGATTTCACTCGGCAAGTTTTATCATAAATAAACATAGAATATTAATAAAGCAAACCATCCGTTAGTGGAATACCATATTAAAATCCTGAACATATACAAATATAATATCATATTGTTAGTAGGAGGTGTAACTAATGAAAAATAATAAAGTCTTTAAACTATGAAATTGTGTCTACTACAGTAAATGTTGTCCACGCTTATTGCCTGTATATTTTGTTAAAGGAATTCTTATTTAACGCTAGTGAAAAAAACATATATAACGTTATTTTTACCGTCGTCATCTTTATTCCCCCGGTTGCAGTGGGTTTACTTCACTCGTACTACAGTAAACGGCTTGGTATCGTAGTGGTTGAATCGTAGTGGTCTCGCAACCTGAAGTCAGCCAAATCGATCCTCCAAAAAATCTTAAAGATTTCGGTAGGCTTCAAAACAGGATCCAACTGATTAGTAATTAGACTGCATATTCGTTAGGCTTTCTAAAAAAGTGACTGTTAGATAGTAACAAAATGAGGTTTGTAAGTAATACATCTAGATAAATATTTGCAACCCTTATTAGCGTTAGTTTACAAACAATAACATAATACTATTTAACAAATTAAACTAAATTCTTTAGGAAAGCTCTAGCATAGTAAAGACAAAAGCAATCAAGAAATTAATAAGTAGCCTGCTAAAAAATCTAGTCCACTTGATTTCAAGAGTTATAATAATAAACCTGAAGTAAGCCAATACTAGCATACTTCACTAGCATACTTCACTAGCATACTTACACTAGAAAGTCACTATTTTCTATCGATAAAACTCTTTAG
The DNA here is from genome assembly GCA_963675035.1 of Allygus modestus. Classification (NCBI taxonomy): domain Eukaryota; kingdom Metazoa; phylum Arthropoda; class Insecta; order Hemiptera; family Cicadellidae; genus Allygus; species Allygus modestus. The sequence goes on from OY776112.1 coordinate 315,880,781, forward strand.
TCTGGACAGTCAGAAATTAGTAAAAGGTTTATCCTTTTACAATATCGTGGAATTTTATTAAAATAATGGCTGGGCAATACTTCGCTGAGATCGCACGCAGCACGCTGACGTGAGGGAAGTGAATTTTCGCATTAAAACCTTAAAAAGATCAAATAAAGGGTTTAAACAAACTGGTTACATTTTTGAAAATTCAAAAACTTTATTTTTTGGCTGTTTTTATGCTTCTGGTTATATTTAAATTCCCTAATAGGATGCTAATGATGTAAATTATAAAGTTAGAAGGAGGTATTGGCGGGATAACAAGTTGGTATAGGGCTATGGAGGATGATAAAACGATATTAAAATATGGAAAACAGCCTTTTCCAGTGTAAAATCGACTTAAGACAACGTACTGTATTTTGACAATTAACATTTTCTTTAATAACTCGGTAAGTACTTATGCTAGAATGATGAGGGAGGGCTTAAAATCTTTGGCATTTTACGTACAATAAGTTAATGTGAAATATGTGTACATTTGGGGCTTTTCTGACCCTTTTCGGGCCCAAAAACTCAAAATTTGAAAACTTAAAATCCCCTAAAAAGGGGTTACAGATTTCCAATTGTTTTGCCCAACGAACTTGTCCAACTGATTATAAAAAGTAATGTTTCCACAAAAAACACAAAAATTGCGACCGCTAGAGTGCGAACACATATATATACACATTTGCACGGTATTGGCAGACTACCCAGTTTGAAGTGTTCCCGCCAGCAGTGCGGTACGGCGGCGCTGGGACCTGAATGGAGTAGAACTGTAAATCGTCCAGCTTGGACAGTTGTATTGCGAAACATTAAGTATTTTGAGATTTTTAAGACCATTAGATTGAGCCTAGTTGTATTTTGTACCACTTGTAAGTACAATTTGTTGTCGTTTTTTTATTCAAAAGTAGAATGATAAACGTACAAATTTAATACTAACCAAAAATATCGTTAATTTTGTATTAATAAAAACCGTGTGGCAGACAAACGTTCACTAATCAATTATCTATTTGAACACGATAAAGTTTAACAGAAAAACTAAGTAAATCACTGTTTTTTTTATTTAGTATTGATTTATTTGGACTTTACCTATCGCTTCCAGTGTTTAAAACTACACTACGTTTCCTATTTATAATGGTTAAAAATGGCGAAAACGACTTTTGAATTGTTGTTGGAATACACAGAATTGATCTAATACCCCCAAAAAATAAACTGAAGTAGAATAAGATAGTATAGTAGTGATATATGTTTACGGACAAAAATTCAATTCAATGGGAACTGGATGACACCCAACTGGACTAGTATTTGACTTTTATGACTACATCTGACTGTTTATCAGTTTCACTGGTGACACCATTCGTGATCTCAGCAGTCGCATCGGTTGACTTTAAATCTATGTATGGCGATAACAGTAAGTAGGGCCTATAATAAAAAAAGTTAAAACGTGTGCACTGTAATTAATAATGTAATCCATAGCATATTTAAATAAAATAATGGAAAATAAATTTAAAAACCTGAAGAAATAAAAAAAATCGTTATGGTCTATTCTTTTGTGACGTAGGCCCCTATTGCCAAAAAAATTTATAGACAAATACTGACGAAACTTGGGATATGGCTTCATCTGGTTGTAGTTCATAGGTTTTTGCTCAAAACACCGATTTTATGCCGATGGTTCTCGTTGCAGCAAACCTGGGCACTGAACCTCCATGTTATTCTTATGGATAATATTAACAATGTTATATCTTCCTTAATTATGAAGAAAAATTAATAAAACTTGGTATGTGGCTTCGCACCTTGTTAGGTTATATTGATATTTGCATAAAACCCCATTTTTTGTATTCCTGGTTGCAGCAAACCTGCGTACTCAGCCCTAAATTATTCTTATGGAGAATAATTAATGGGGGTTGAGCTTTTTGAAGTACCGTATTTTAGTAAATAATGGGCGTATTTTCGTTACCATCTAAAACTTTAGCAAACTGTATCCAGTTTAAAAAAGGACTGAGCAACATATCCTGTCAGGGGCATACCTTCGGAGATATTTAGCAAAAACTGGAAAAGTGATTAGTGATTCAGCTGCATATTCTATGCTTTCTAAAAACGTGACCGTTAGGTAGTAACAAAATAAGGTTTGGAATGTACCTATCAAATCGTTTAAAAACCGTATTAGCGTTAGTTTACAAAAAATAACATAATACCATTTTAAAAATTAAACTAAATTCTTGAGGAAAGCTCAAGCATAGTAGAGACAAAAAATAAAGAAATTAATAAGTAGCCTGCTGAAAAATCAAGTCCATCTTATACCAAGAGTTATAACGGTAAACCTGCAGTAAGCCAATCATAAAACGTATCATTAAAATTCTTATGCTAGAAAGTGACTATTTGCTATCGACCAAACTCTTTAGTCTGGACAATCAGAAATTATAAAAGGTTTCTTCTTTTATAATATTGTAGTATGTTATGTAAAATAACGGCAGGGTAATTCTTTAAACTGAACATAACAAGCATTCTTCCCCATCGACCACGTTGCACGGTATTGACAGACTACCCAGTTTGAAGTATTCCCCGCCAAGCACTGCGGACGCCGGCGCCGGGACCTATATGGAGTAGAACTGTAAATCATCCAGCTAAGACAGTTACACTGCGAAGAATTGAATATTTTGAGATTTTTTAGACTATTATAATGAATTTAGTTGTATTTTGTGCCAGTTATAAATACTATTTTTAATTTTTTTAATTCAAAAGTAGAATGCTACTGCACAAACGTATGACCCATATATTTAATGTTTACCAAAAATATCGTCAATTCAATTTTAAATAATTTCTTTATTAGCATGATACGTGTTGTTTATTTATCCTGCTTAATTCAATTTTGTATTAATAAAAACCATGTAGCAGTCAAACGTCCACTAATAAATGATCTATTTGAATACGATAAAGTGAAACGGAAACGTAACTTTTATGTTAATTTGTACGTTTACTAAAAAAAATTATCTACAAGCATAAGGCAGGTAAATCGCTGATTATAAAGATTAAAAATGACAAAAAAGACTTTTGAACTGTTGTTGGAATACCCAGAATTGATCCAATACTTCAAAATTATCTACTAAAGTAGAATAAATTGTTATAGTAGTGTTCTATGTTTACGGACAACAATTCAATTCAAAGGGAACTGGATGACACCCAACTGGACTCGTAATTTTATTTTATGACTACATCTGACTGTTTATCCGTTTCACTGGTGATACCACTCGTGGTCTCAGCAGTCGCATCGGTTGGGTTTAAACCTATGTATGGCGATAACAGTAAATATAATCAAAAAAGTGAAAACGTGTGCACTGTAATTAATAATGTAATCCATAGCATATTTAAATAGTTGAGTAGGAATCATTGTGCGATTAGTGGTTGTTTGATAACTTCGCTTATTATTTCTGTGTTAACAATTGTAATTTTTGGATTGTACTGTGCAACCGGTAAAGCTGGTAATCCGTAAATAGTTTTATAGTGCAGTAAATCACAAAAGTAAACCTACAGCTTAACTCATTTTTCTTGTCACTGAAATGTGGGAAATATCGTAAAATATGGCATAAAGTTTATGATTTTGTTTCATAATGATTTCTAAATGCAGGGTTGAATTTACGATCGCACTAACGACTGGGTTCCCAAGCTTTTCATTTCATGTTATTTACTCTAAAACCTTTTCTATTCCCACATCCAGTTAAAATGTGTATAAATTAAACGAACTAAACCGTATCAGCAAGTAGTTCGTGAATAAAATAGTTAACATAGGAAATTGATTAAGTTGTAAGCTGGTTTGTATTCATAAAACTGAGACATAATAAAATAAAAACAAAATAATTTACGTTCATGACACCAAGTAGCTAGAATAGAAACTAATGTGGTCTACTTGGGTTGCAATAGTTGAAATAAAATTTAACCTTTGTTTAGAAAAATAACTTTTGGTCAACATTGAAGTGAATGTATCCATAATATTGACAAGGCAGTTTATTAAGTGGAGCGATTTCATATGATTTCTCCCCTAGGGGTGTCGGAAGTGGGAAAGTGACCAACAAAAGGTTATAGACTAGTGATATAGCCACAGCAACCGAATGGGTGCCGTATGGTGCATGCATTCAAGTAATTTTGAATGTATGGTGTTGTTTCTCAAATTATTACATTTTTGAAATTTAACAAAGGCTTGTTAACATTTACTGAAGATTAAAGAAAATACCATCAGAAAATTATGTTCTGAAATATTAACTCTGTAGATATAGTCCCAGTAGAACGACCTAAAACAAGATGTATACATAAATTGTATTTACAAGTACGTTACAAAACCCCAGACCAAAAACATATACTTAAACTGTGACATGGACATTTATAAATAAAGATTGAGGTTTTTCTGCATATTCCGATTAAGGCTTAAGGATGTGTGGAAACAGAACAAGCACACTTCAAAATTATAACAGTTTTTTTGCTATACGCCATGATTTTTCTTCAATTTCTGCAACTTAAGGTGTAGGATTTTTTTGCTTTATATATTTTTCTATATTGAGGTGATTATCTATTAGGTTTGATCACTCATCAGAGCCGGTACCTATTAAATATTGGAATTTGAAAGTTAGTTTGCATATTTAAAGTGCATTATCACATTTGTAATATTCATAAATGTTTTAACCTGAAGCACTTGACATATCAATAGCATTCATTGCAATGTTGTTTACGACAAAAATAGGATTAAATCATGGCAGGGGGATTCTTTAAGTCACTAATTTCTACTGTCAGTTATTAATTTTCAGTTGAGATCGCATTACCTTAAGTGCCATACCACTGGCGACCACACCAAACTGAACTTGTAGTTGGTTTAAGGTTTTAAATTAAATAAATCTTGGGTAAGATCTCTTCCAGAGCGTGACCAGATACCAATTGTTCTACCGAACAAGTAAACAACATTAATTTAGTTTTACTTAGTAGAAAGTAGTCTCAGATTATTACTTGAACTAAACCTCAAGTAACCATTTGGAAATTAATGCCTGGACTTACATTATTATCCCAAGTCCACTTTGAATGACAAAAAATTAATTCAGATTTCTTAAATGAATTTGGTTATTTTTCTTCTTTAAATTTGACATTCTAAATCATTAAAATTAGTTGCATTTACTTCAGCGAGTTCACACACATTAATCTTATAAATATATATTGTTGATATGAATGAATTTTCATGATACGCAAACAACCCGAGTTACTACCGATATTGTAATTCGACCCAGCTAGTTTGTGTCATCATTACCGTATTTGTATTTGGTGTGTTAATTGGACATAGGTAACCAACAGCGAGTAATATATTTCACTAGTGAGAGTCAATATTAACGTATAATGAATATCACTTCTCTGAAAGTACCCGAGTACTTTCCTTAGTTTCAGTCGCCTAATCGATTATTTGTCCTTTCCATCACAATATAACTTTTTCTAAAGTCTATAATTTATGCAATACAGAAATTCAAGTTACGAAAATCACTTTAGCAAAAATAATTGGCTGTCAGATTGGCGAAGATTTATTATTTTGTTTATGAAAACTCAACTGAATTATGGCTCCACAGTATTTTCATAATAATAGGATATTCAATTTTTATTTGATTCACTAATGAAAGTTGTTATATACCACAATTTTAAAGAACTAACAGTCTTACAGACTAGCAGACCGATTGTTTCCCTTAGTCTCATGGATTAAGTTAAACATGGAAGACATCACAGAAACAGATGTCTCGGTTCACACACTTTTAAATTGATTTTAAATGTTATATGAAAGTAAATGTAATGCAATAACGATAGATTCTGTTACGATAATCAAGGATTTAAAAATGTATTTTATCCAAAAGTAGCTAAAAAAGTGTTGCAATGAGAAACGTGTCAAAAATTTAGTTTGGTTGAAGTGTTGAACTCCAGGAATATTGCTTGTCACTTGTTTATAAGCTGGTTGTTTGTGCTTGACAAGCCTTGGGTTATTGAAAAGGGAGCAATTCCTTCCCTTTTAGGACCAAAATACTTGACAAGGTTTCAGAAAGTGAACTTCAATCTATCTTACCTTAGACACGCTTCACTTGTCTAATGTAATTGTAGCGGATACAAATGAGAATTTTCACCAAAATCGTAGTTACTAAAAGTTATAAAGCAAGTTAAGGTTAGTTCGTTAGAATTTAGTTAGGTATTTGAGAAAATGGATTTCTCGTTTGGGGAGACTTGTTTTAACTTCGAGGTAAGAGTATTTATTGGTATATTTGTTATATTATACGTTTTTTACTTAAGACCCATTTACATCTAAGACTTTTTACATCTTGGAAACCCGAGCTAGGCAGTTTATGTAATTGCTTCCAATGTGTGTTATTTTTGTTATTAAAAATAAAACACAAAAAACGATGTGTCATACATACAATTTTTTATATTCAAATTATAGGTAATATTTGGGGGTCAGGGTCAGTTGACGAAGACATGATCCGTGGTTCCACTGAAACCATCGGATGCAGCTTTAAAGGCTGAGGGGAACAAAAGGAGCTTGAGAGACTGAATGGCCAGAAGCCCCGAAACAGAAGTGGTGAGATCATCAAAGACGAAACATTTCTCAAAGAAAACTCTGCGACATATGGAAATTCTAGCTCGTGTTTGGACAGCGAATTTTCATACACAAAGGTGGATATGTTAAAAAAAGGAAAATTAAAACCTTGCCTTGAAAATTAGGGCCTTGCGATGTTCAATGACAAGTAAAACTTACAAATACAATTAGCTATTTAAGGTAAAGGAATTGGTTTTGTTGTAGACATTGAAAACTTAAGGTTAAAGTAGGTTTTGTTTACATTCGCATTAACAAACGATAATCAGTATTAGTTGTAGTTGTAATATATGCAGAACATAGAAAATCCTATTGATATAATTAAGCAACCTTTTAGTTGAAACACATCAACCAATTATTTGAAACGTTCAGTAGCCATTGACAAAATAGTCAATAAAGTTACACAACGTTACAGTTTTAGTTAATTATACGCAAAAAGAATCTCAGGTAACACCTACGTCCGTCGTTACTCAGAGTAAAATAGAGTTCAGTTTTAAATGAAGTCTTAAACTTTAAATTATTTTGAATTTTATGTTTATCTACACAAAAATCAACTTTGAGTTGGTTATCCTAATATAACCTTCACGATGTAGTGATTTTGCAAGAGGACAAGGGATTACTCTTAATTACAAAGAGCAAGCCAAATGCGATAAGTGTCTCTTCCTAACCTAAATGCCGTAGTAAATAACGAAAACAAATAAAATTACAGGATGAGGCTGCCACGAAAAGAAACGAGCCACTTAGACCGGACCCAAATGAGAGCGGTTGCCAACTATCGGGGCAAGACTTGCCGCCGCGACGCCGACGCCGACGCGCGACGTCGGGACAATAGACTTCATTCATTGCCTGTCCGCCTTGTGGCACGAGATCGATGGATCGTGTCCTTCTCGCAATTAGTTTCGGCGGAAATCACAATACTTATCGATCCCGGCCGGGGTATTGCTTGTTGGCACACACGAGTTTTTCATAATTAATTTGTATTTATTAGATTTGGTATGTGTAAAGTTCGCTCTTGTGATTGGCCTGGTGCATGGTGCACACTTTGATTTAGTTAATGATTTCCCTGATTTTCCCTGACCTAAAAAGTTGATTTTCTCTGACTTTCTCTAACCAAAAAAGTTAATTTTCCCTGACTCGCGATTCAGGTTGCTTACTTGTTTTCTAATAAATTTTGATATTCCCACAGTAATGCTTTGCATTTACGATTAAAATAAAAATTTTTCCCTGACTTGTATAAAGTAGTAAGCATTTTACCTGATCATAGGCGTTTTTACAACTTTTCTCCTGACTTTCCCTGATCTTTTTCAAATTCCCTGACTTTCCAGAAAGTGTGAACCATGTGGTGGCTCGGTAAAACGGAGTTGTTAACAATATGATTAATAAGAGGGCCAAATGTGTTTAGACAATTGCATTAATAAGACAACCCGTGTTTTCCATTTTTTTAATTGAAAATAAAGTTGTTTAACCCTGTAAAATAAAAATAAATCTACAGTTAATTATTAATTAATGTTTTCATTTTTATTCTGATATTTCCCAGAACAATTTAAAATACCAAAATATATTTCTGTAAGAAGCATGTCTGTTTATAAATTTAACTTGCTTATATCAAAAATATATATTTAATTTATCAATTTTTCTTATAGGCTTGTTTGTGTATTAATTCTAAAACGCATTTTTCAGAGCATGACATCGTGTTTTATCTTAAATCAATCGATGCGCCTCACTGTTTGATCACCTTTAGACCACAGCTTACAGTACAAATTAATAATCACCAACTGCTCCCAATAACTGTGGTGTGGTGATTGAACACAAGTAATTAGGAAAATGTATAATTTAAGTCAATGTCCAAAGCACAATCCAATCAGCACAGGAAAAAATACATTAATTTGTATTTAACCACATGTACAACTTTATACCAACTAATCGACGTTCAATATTTCTTTGAAATTAAGTTTCAACTTAATTTAATGGGTTGGTCCTCCCAGCGAAAACACCATCAAATGGAAGATTTATTTAAATAGATCAGCTAAAGACCGTCGTTCAAAGTGTTAATAATGTTAAAAGAGTTCGCAATTATTAAGATCCTGAAAGAAATGTTTGAAAAGCGCACCTTTTGTGACATGTATAGCTACATCTCATTCTAGTTGATGTCAAGCTCTTTAAAACTTGTCAAAGTTCTTTAAAACTTTGGTGTTTGATACTAACGGGTGTGTATTATATTTTTGACTTGTATAACTAAACAATTAAAACCTCTATGCGACCAAGGACTGAGAAGATTCTTTTGTTTGGATGAGTTGCTAATAGTCAATTAGTTTCTAAACACGTAATCAATTGTTGTCTGAAGGAGCGAATACTCTTCCAATTGATAAGAAGCTAGACACCTTCTGGAATACATTTTAATATCGAATTTGCAATTAACAATATTGGAGAGCCGTCAGACAACTGCTGCAGATTTTGTTTATATTTTGGGAAAAAATCAGGTGATTGGTGGTTAATATGAACGAGTCTCTATCCAATTATAATTCACTTTCATGCTGATTTAACCATTGACAATGATGGACATATGAGTTTAATCAAATATATGGGAATTTCCGTTTTTTCTTCTCTGGTTGATTGGTAAACTTGAACAATTTTGTAAGATTAAGATTCGTGAGCATTTCAGGAAGCCAAAATGTTAGGACATTGTAGTTTTGATTGTACAAAATAAACAACAGATTAATAAATTTAAATCATAAACCGTAGTTTTAAACTTATTAACTTTTGATTAAACGAGCAGTTGACTGTTAATTAACGCTGTAATCGTTCATGCAAGTCGGTGGCAAACCTTAAACATAGCTTATTAACTAAATTAGATCATTTATAGCAAAATGTATTACAATTAGCCAATAACAGACAATTCAGTCACAGTTTGGGAATGGGTAAAGGGCGTGAGGTTTTGTAAACAATTCCATTGGAATAACCTTTAAATGGATAAATTCGAGGGGTACACAGAAATTACGATTCGTTCTTTGACCTCCCCGCAATCCTTTGAAATCTGCATAAACCTAATATCTATTTGATCGCACACTATTTCACCGCGAGTATTCACTAAGACGACGATTCACTCATGACGGTCGTTTCGCCACAACACTCACGCACGCACGCGCGCTCCCGAACACACGCGGTCGTGCTGACGAGCGGACAGTAGGCTACTGGGGCGGCCGCGCGGCTGCTACTGCTGAGTCCCACCCCCACCACACCCCCGGCTAAACGCAGCACGTTGCCGCCGCTGCTGCTCCCACTGCTCCCACTGCTCCCACTGTTGCCCCCGATCGATGCAACTTGGAAACCAGACGCCTCTCAGTCCCCGTGACGCGATCGATATGCAGTTTTATCAGCACTTTGGCATACAGCATTACGATCAGGATATCAGCACACAGAATTACCATCAGCACTTCAGCACACAGCTGAACTTATGGAGCGGGATTGAACTTTTTGAACAACGTTGAGGCAAATATTTATGTAAAGAGTGGTAATAGTTTATAGGGTTTTTAAGTGGTTTGAAAAAATATATATGCTGGTGTCCTTTACCAGTATTATAAACACGCGTTTGTGGGTATCCAAAATACATAGAAAATCATAATAATTAAAAATACGAAAAGAGTTTCTATATATTCTTACTAGATTTAAAAGGATGTTTAAAAACACTTATTTGATTGCCGATTGAGTTTAAAATTACGCATAGTATTGATGAGTATACATTAAAAAGGACAACCCAATATATTGCAAATGTCAGATAATATATTGCAAATGTCATAATACAATGTAAAACAATGTTGAATTTAAAATTTTTTGCAAAATTGGAGTGAGATTGGAAATAATTGTTGTTATTTTTCCTACAGAAATTCTATTTTTCGATGGGACGTTGTCATTAAAATCCGGGAAGTGGTACCAATATGATGTTACCATAGTGATTAATTTTTACAGTGCCATATATGATTGACCTACCTGATAGTTTAGATCACTGAGGACCAAGTCTGCTTTTAGCTATCGCACGTTCAGACAAGACAAGACGTAGGAAACAACTCCTTAAGTGAAGTATAAGTTCGTATGAATAAAATATTAAAAGATCGAGTTAATGGTTTAATCTTAGACACCAAAATCTATAAAATGGTGCGATAGCACTGCTTTCATACTTGTTCACACAATATTTCTGAATTAAAAATAACAGTAGCAATATTATCAGTGTTCAATGGGTGGGTTGTCTAGGATAAACATTATGATTAGGTTGTTGTTCAATCTCCTCTCTACTCCGGACACTAAATTATGCTATGGAACTAGTTGTTTATGGCCAAGCAGATTTGTTCAAAGTATAAAAAGTCTTTCCTATCAAGAACTATACAGACTTTTGCTATTTCAGTGACTTAGGTAATTAAGGTTAATGTTGTGCAAAACCAAAATAAACATATAATAATATATTGGGTTGTGTTGATAATAACAAAAACCCACCGTGAGTTGTGTGGATAGTAAATTGCTATTTCAGTAGCATATGCATTTAAGCTCATTGTTAGCACAACCAAAAGAAAACAGCAATAAAAAATAATAATATCGAGGGGTGTGTTGATAATAACAAAAACACCGTGGATTGTGTGGATAGTAAATATAACTTCATTTGGATTTCAGTTCCAATGAAAATAATGTTAAGACCAGGTGCAAATATAACTTAATTTGGATTTCAGTTCCAATGAAAATAATGTTAAGACCAGGTGCAAATATAACTTAATTTGGATTTCAGTTCCAATGAAAATAATGTTAAGACCAGGTGCAAATATAACTTAATTTGGATTTCAGTTCCAATGAAAATAATGTTAAGACCAGGTGCAAATATAACTTAATTTGGATTTCAGTTCCAATGAAAATAATGTTACCAGGTGCAAATAACTGAGTTTGCATTGTGTTATGCCATAATAATATAGCAACAATATCGTTTAAAAAGATTTAGTTTACATTTTCCACATAGATTTTAATACAAGTAGAAAAAATAATGTAGTTTTTAAGGGGTATCACAAAGGGTATTTATTCACTTTAATATTCCATGTTTTAGCAATCTTATAGACGTTGTGAAACTCCGACCTTTATGGTAAATATTTAAAGTAAAATTATTTAAAAGCTTAACCAAAATTAATTAAGTTAAAATAATACAAATTTAAAAACCAAAACCCAAGAAAAAAAGATTAACATAAAAAAGAATACATTAAAAGTATACATCTATAGTATAAATATATTTAAACAAATAAACCTTACGGATTAAAAAATGATATATTTATTTTAATTTTGTATTAAATTATTGTATTACAAGGTAGATTAAATTATATTTGTTCGTATGCGAATGTTGTATCAATATTATTACGGTAAATACGGTAACTAAAGCACAGATTGCGCTTAAAAGTAAAAAGGACTTGTCAGAAATAACGAGAGATTAATTAAGTGGATCGATAGTTTAATTATGTTCAAATTAACAATGAAATTTGCACAATTAATATGAATGTGTAAGAGAAATGTAAACAATAAGACGTGTTTAATCTAATATATAAACTCAAAAGTATAATTTATTCAGCATATTTACGGCAACTTTTTAGTTCCGAAACATACTTGTTGTAGTTCCGCCAACACATTCTGGAGGCTGTAAGTTTCTTAACGTACTACGTTGTCGAAATTACGAATTATCAATAACGGTGAAGTCTTCAATTAAGTATTTAAAATACAGTGCTACTGAAATCGCAGTTAATATTTATATGATTACCTTTATATTGCTCGTGAATGAATTAACGTTTTAATTATATGATTTTGTACCGATGCAATAACTTTGGTTTTTCAGAGATTTTTATTTAGAGTTTTTGAGGGCATATAATTGAACAATTATATACTGGCATGATTTACATTAATGGCACGCATTTGATTGATTGATAATGCAGTCTATTTCACGAACTATAATAGTTTATTTAATATGCAATGGAATACAGATATTGCACGATAATAACTACCGATAAATATTTATTTAATTAATCAGAAACAACATTGTTATTTGAGTTTTTTTTATAATAACACGTATAGATCTAATTCAAGTAATTTAGTTGCTAATGTCGACCTCCAGAATACCGGATATATATTTTAAAATATTAATACAAATTTTGTCCTATAAAATGTTTTTGCCTGTGACTTGATCGTCCACTCACAACATTATCAAGCATAAACTAACTCTCTAATTTTTAAGTAGTTGGGTTGCTATGAATTGTAAAGAATGTCATTGAAGTTAAAAATATGACATATCTATAGCTGTCTATAGCTCTACTAACACGATCAATACAGTTCTGACTATTGGTCAATTAAATATAATTGTACAAACGTAGTTTTAGATAAACAAGGCGTAATTTAATTAGTTGCGTTGAGTAATGACTTTCCATATAATATATTTGGTGATGAACAGTCGAATTTTGATGGTTAAAAACTGGGAAAAATACTACTACAAACAACAATTAACTATATTTATTTTCACTTAAATGTCCCTACGTATCTTACCGTGGCCATGTTTGCTGCGCCAGGAACAGATAACAACTAGAGGCAAGCAGCAGGGGCCACGCCTGACTGCATGCTAAGTGACGTTATTGGCAGGTGATATCCCAGTAAGCGAGCCACAGCATGCATCCTATCTCAAGTCCAGGTATATTAAACTAAATTTAAGAGTGATCAAAAACCTTTGACTAATTTGAACAAATGATACTGATGTTTATAAAACACCTTGGTTTCTTAGTTGGTATCTTAAACATAATTATTTTAAAAGTACATCAAGAGTTTAATCTATTTTTGTTTATATCATTTTGGAATAGGTTCTAAGCTTCTTTTATAGCTCAAGTAAAGGATAAAATATCCACACAAATAAGTAGGATAGAAATTCTCTATCATTTTTACGATAATGGAATAAACCCTTGTTTAATTTACTGTTGCTAATTTCCTGGGCAAACATCTTTGTTGAAATAATAACTAAGAAAATCGAATAACTTTATAACACTAACCAATTTCTTCGCAATAAATATTGAATGTGATACGAAGTTTTAGATATCAGTTTACACGTAGCTTTGAATAAGGTGTTTTGATATCTCGTTATGATTTGATATCTCGTCATTATTACTAAATCACACAGATCAAACTAGAAATAGATAAGTCTCTAAGATGAGACAAGTTTTGAATTATTTGAATAGCTCACTTTACCGACAACCGTACGGAAGGATATAGATGAAATGATACGTGTCAAAACGCGTTTTATATGAAACCTTATAAATAAAAAAAATAAATAAATACAACCATCATTTGCCGATCAAATGTTTAATAGCTGTTTTATATTACTCCTACACTTTTCTCAATACTGTACTATTAAAGTTGAGTAATACGTAAGAATATGCCATGTTCATAGAAAATAACACTAATTTACATTTGAAGCACTGATAGCTAAAGTATGTATTTATATTAGCTTGCAAAACGAATATTGTGTTCAATGCAATTCTCACCCACAAAACAGTGAAGGTTTTGGTAGCATATACAATTATTTTTAAATACGAGTTCATGTTTATTTTAAGAAAAAAACCATATCTGTTTCTATTTACAACCGAATCTTTATTGTTTTCACAGCTTGTTTACTCGGTAGACGCTCACCAGTTCAACGGCTAAGCTCTTGTTTGCTCGGTAGACGCTCACCAGTTCAACGGCTAAGCTCTTGTTTACTCGGTAGATGCTCACCAGTTCAACGGCTAAGCTCTTGTTTGCTCGGTAGATGCTCACCTGTTAAACGGCTAAGCTCTTGTTTGCTCGGTAGACGCTCACCAGTTCAACAGCTAAGCTCTTGTTTGCTCGGTAGATGCTCACCAGTTCAACGGATAAACTCTAGTTTGATCGGTAGATGCTCACCAGTTCAACGACTAAGCTCTTGTTTGCTCGGTAGACGCTCACCAGTTCAACAGCTAAGCTCTTGTTTGCTCGGTAGACGCTCACGAGTTCAACTGCTAAGCTCTTGTTTGCTCGGTATATGTTCACCAGTTCAACGGATAAGCTCTTGTTTGATCGGTAGATGCTCACCAGTTCAACGGCTAAGCTCTTTTTTGCTCGGTAGACGCTCACCAGTTCAACCGCTAAGCTCTTGTTTGCTCGGGAGACGCTCACCAGTTCAACGGCTAAGCTCTTGTTTGCTCGGTAGATGCTCACCAGTTCAACGGCTAAACTCTTGTTTGCTCGGTAGACGCTCACCAGTTCAACGGCTAAGCTCTTGTTTACTCGGTAGATGCTCACCAGTTCAACGGCTAAGCTCTTGTTTGCTCGGTAGATGCTCACCAGTTCAACGGCTAAACTCTTGTTTGCTCGGTAGACGCTCACCAGTTCAACGGCTAAGCTCTTGTTTACTCGGTAGATGCTCACCAGTTCAACGGCTAAGCTCTTTTTTTCATTTAATAAGAGTCCTAGGTTAATCGTGAAATTTAATCAACATTTTATAGCTTAACAGTACAGTATTATGAATTTAACGGTATGATAAAACTATTTTATATTGCGTCATTTTTCATATCTTATCTTCAAAAGACAATGTTATCAGTGATGATGTATTCTACATTTATATTGTTGTCATAATAAATACAATTGTCTTTCGGGATAATTTAAGAGTTATATAATCCAAGACATTACCTTAGTAATGATGGAAATTTTAAATTTTGCAAGATTACTGAAATACATTTAAAATCGTAATACCTTTTGCGAAATAGCTGTTACAGTAACAAACTAGTTTTATGGAAAGCATTATTTCGTATTATAGACGCATTATTTCATCCCTGAAATATCCAAAAGCTTATTTTTTTCATGAATACATTATTTGTGTCCTTTTACCCTGGAGTTTTATAATATCTAACAGAAGGGTAGTTTACTAAACAGGTTTGAGTATTTCAAATAGGAATCGGGTATTTGTTTAAATACCATTTCAAATTTTAAACTGTGAAATGAAATCATCAAAATTCCAATAAAAATAAATTTTAATTGACTAGGCCTTTCGATAACAAAGATACCACCGTCAGGTCGACATATTTGATATTGAAAGGCCTAATCAATTAAAATTTACTATCAATGAAATTTTGATGATTTCATTTCACAGTTTGAAATTTAAATTTATTTCCAATAATTAGCTCTAAGTAAGTTATGGATTAAATACCATTGTTTTATACTAGTGGGTTTTATAATTTGTGATAGTACAACTCAATTTTTATAAAAATAATTAAATTATCGGTGGAAAAAAGTGATTCAATAATCTGTAATCATAGAAGTCCAAATAAAAGATATAGCTAAACTTACGAATGTCGGTAACAAAGAAAGAAACTTTATGGTAAGTAGGTTTTGCACTACTAGCCCCCGTTACTTACAAACACAAAAGTTTATGCAAATGTACTTCACGCAACATTTCTTTTAGTTTAAACAAAAAGAAGATGCAACTTGTCATTAACTTTCATACTCGTCTTCACGGCTTCAGTCGATATGCTTTCATATTTATCCATGCTGTTACGGAAGGAAAGTGATTTCTATTGTTATTCATGTTTCGTTACGTGTCCTCAATGGTGGGATGAAATTTTAAATTTATGTAGTTAACATATATGGGCTTCATATAAGCCTATCCACGTTTCGGAAATCCTTTAGGGCTGCACCCTACTAGTTCAAATTTTATTTTATGGATTGTTTTTCAATAATATGTAACACTCTCAATACCTTTGGCTTTTGTATCTGCTAGATCCCTTTACAACGAACCGGCACAAGCTAGACCTTATAAAAGATTCTCTCAATATATTATTAGCTTCGAAAATTGACTTATACTATCGCCACCCTATATACTAAACCAATATCTGATCGTAGTTCTATTCATAGATTGGTTGTTACATTATTCTATTATAGAAATTAAACCACGTTTTAGATAATCTAATCAATATAATATGTCTAAACTAGTAGAGTTTCTTTGTAATCAACATCACCCTTTTAGAAATAGTAATGGAGTGAACAATGTAATTTGTAATAAAAAACTCATATTTTAGGATAACCACACAATTAATTGTAGCTTCGTTTGTCAACAGAAATTATTTATATAAAATGATTTTATATCTAAGTTTCTTGAGAGGGCAGTGAATGTATACATTGAAAGGCTCATACGTTGTGTTGTATTGCTGAGATAGCCTAAATACATGAATGTGTAAAATTGCTCTGTCGGCACTGATGAATTTAACTAATTGTGAGGTAAAAAATAGGGTAACATGGTTCAATTATTTGTTTAATTTAGGTTAATTTACAAGTTTTTTAAAAACTCAAATTAAACTATATTTTATGGTTAACTAATCATAAAGATATGAATTAAAAATAATCTATAAAGTACTTCTGCTTTGAATATGAGAGCACGGCAATCTTTGTACATTTTTGGTCCTCTTTTTTTTACTCATAGTGATTTTAGACATTGGTTGCTAAAGTAAGAAAACTCCTCCTAGACTATAAGTAAGAAAATTAATTTTGAAAGGTGATCCATACATGTGTGCCTGCTATTCACCAGCAACTCCCTACGATATTTTTAATAATTTAGTAATTTTTAAACTTTGACTTTATTAACCATTTTCCCAGTAAGGCGGTCAACTTTAATTTCTTTAACGTAAACACTTTATTTTTGTTATGTATTCAGGTAGAATACACAACTATAAAAATGTTGTAATCCTCACTCTTCTTAATAAACGCAACCATTTTAGGTATATTTACGATTTAATTTGTGGTATTTATTTTGAAAATAAGATCAGATTAAGATTTGACAACAATGGATTTTAATGGCATTTAATTATGAAAATTTGTTGTAGAAGTGTACAAGTATACATTTACCGAATAAATACATCTGTGACATGTTTATGTTTAATATTACTTTATTAAAACTCTTATTGCTATTTTTAATGTTATTTCATCCAAACCCATCGTTTAATAAGTTATTTAATAAGTTAATTAATAAGTTATACAGAAACAAAAAGCCAGAGGAGTTGCCATTTAGCCTGTTTTTACCAGTATAATTTTCAACATAAATAGCTGGCAAACTTACATCAATCACTCTGTATAGCCTTCATTCAAAAGTATTTTATTTTTATCAATTTCTTAATACGAAACCCAATATTTCAAAAGAAATACACTAAAATTCATTCGGGTGTTTTTATTTGTTTGTTTGGAAGTGCGGTACACAAACATAATATGATTATGACAGTCCCAGGACGCCGTTTTGAAAGTGGCTCAGACGAAGGCACAATATCGGGCACCTCGCCAGGGTAGGGGGGGAGGGCGGCGACGGAGGGGCGCTACTTTATGTCCAGGACTAACAAACAACGGCAGGGGAAACTTATAACAACAGGACGGTAAATATGAATAACATATTGGCCCCCGAAATTTCATTTATACAAACATGTAAATGTAATTTTGTATTTTTCGTCTTGCTTTAAATATTGTCTTACGCCTTGTTTCACTGATAACGTAAGAATATATGTATTTCGTAATTATCCGGCAACTATATAAATCTGTTAGGTTGGAAATTACAAATTATAACTCATAACTTTGCAATTAGGTTAAATAACCAGCTTATTGATTTAAGACGGACTACAAGCACAAACACAAGTTTACTATTACGATACATCTTTTAAAATCAGATAAAAATATTGTTATTCTCATTTGATTAAATAGTAATCTAATAAAAGCCCAAACAAGCCATTGCTAGGTACCTTGTTAACCATCCAATGACCTTCCATATCGCCCTGTTTTTAAACGTTAGGATACTCTGGGGATAAAATATGTAACTCACGGTGAACAATTTAGAGCTAGGTACTGAAAACAAATAATTTAACTTTTTAAAACTCTATTTCGACCCGTTTTTACAGTTTTTACAGTACCCATACTGTAGAACTATCAGTACCCATACTGTAGAACTATCAGTACCCGTACTGTAGAACTATCAGTACCCATACTGTAGAACTATCAGTACCCATACTGTAGAACTATCAGTACCCATACTGTAGAACTATCAGTACCCAAACTGTAGAACTATCAGTACCCATACTGTAGATCTATCAGTACCCATACTGTAGAACTATCAGTACCCATACTGTCAGACTATGCCTAGGTCAGCTTAAAATTAAATAAACTCTCATAAAACTATTCATGGTCATGTTTATGCGTTGTAATATATTTTTCATATATATATATATATATAACAGTTATGCAGGGAGAGTGTATCTCCCTATGAGTGTACATGTTGGGAATCATTGTTGTGTTGGATGACAGATAATATGTGCTATAAAACTTATTATTCCTACGTCCGCCCAGGAAAGCGGTTGTTTTCGCACTCGATATACGTCGCAAAACAGGTGATTCCCGTATTTATTTTACTTTGCGCACTCATTTTTACTTTGCACACTCTCGATTTACTTTGCGTACTCCAATGTTTCAACTTAAGAACACAAAAATATTCAAAAACAGTATGCAGGTAACGTTGTTATGCATGAATTATGTTGGCAACACTGGATAATAAACATGTGATCTATTGTTGTTGTTCCCAAACAACGTAAACATATAAACTGTATTTTGTTGAAGTTTAATTAAAGTGTATTTTCATAAAAAAGTTTCCATAAATTGTGAGTAGACCTACTTATGTTACTATTACTTTAATCAGGTTTAGTATATCTTTAAGGTAATTTGTAATAGTGGCAGCCTTCTTCTAAAAAATATCGAATAAATATAATTGAAACGCTTTATTCTAACCGCAGAAAATATATCATAAATATTATACATATCATACTGTATAATCAATATTTGGCAGACGTAGGAAAAATGTTGTGTGCAACCTGAGCCTACGGCTCGTGCGTTAACATTTCTCTCAAGCGCCGCAAAGTGGCACCTTGCGCACTTGTTGCATAATTAACTATTTACACTGGGGTGAAAAAACATGATTAAGTCCAATGGTTAAAAAATAATCTAATGATTCAGGGGTTTTTGTTGCCTTAGTTTCGTATAAGAATGACGATAGGTCCAGTTTGTGGCAACATCTCGACTTTAAGTCATTTAGCATGATGCACCCGAAAGGAAAAATTGCCTTTAAAAACTATGAACAATTTAAACTATTATTTTAATGAAAACAGTTATAATTTGCTTGGTATGAATGGATTAATTTTGGACCTCTTTCCCTTAATCAAGTGTTCTTAACTGATAAACTGTATCCTCGACACATTTCGATGAGTTGTTTTAATTGAAAAACCTATTAAAAAAGCATTAATATTGTACATACAAGAAATATTTAACTACATCGAACAGTAAAACGAGAATCTTATAAGTGATTATTGTACCTAAACAAAAATCCAAACAAATTAAGTTAAACACAATTTCATTGCCATTTTAAAATAAGTCGGGTTATTTCGTCAGTGGGTATGACTACACTTAATGTATCGATGTTGAAATAATGTAAATAATTATTTAATTTTATATTATACTTTGAATAAGTATTCTAGGAAATATTTAGGCAAATATTTAGGTTGATTCAAGAATAAAACACGTTTAGATATTTCAACAACGTAAAGAAACGAATGAGCTGGGTGATTTTTCTCAATAAGTCTCTAAATTTCGAACGTCAGCAGTAAATATGATCTAAATAAAAATAAGGCGTCATCCCTTTGTTGAAAAAAATTTACGGAGTCCGTAGTAATTGGAGCACTACATTCTGAGTTTAGATTTTTTAACAAAATCATTAAAAGGTCTAAAATGAAGATCTGAATGAAGATTTGAAATAGAGCACTTTATATATATATATATTAAAGCATATACAAGTAATAAATAGTTAAAAATAACGGTTAGGAAGGCAATTTAAAACAAATAGTGCTAGCAGTGAATAAACACAACGGTCGTTAAAAAACGGTTCTTTAAAAACAAACAAACACAGATGGGTTAATCCAATTTCCAACTTAAACATCAAATGACAGGCTCTCTATACTCCGAACAGATTGCTCTCCATCCCCGGTGGCGCGGCAGTGTCAATGTAAAACCTGCGTTGAACAAAATTTGCTATTTATTATAGTAATATATAGTAATACATTATAATAGTGTGGTATGTTATAAGACACAAATAGTAAACTAAAGTAGTTTTCTAACGTAAATGAAACACAGTATTGTTTAATATCACGATAATACAGGGTTATCATAACAAAATAGTGAGGTTTTGACTGCATATAAAAGATATACTAGGCAGATTAGAAAATTTACGTTGGTAGCCCTGGATTCTACACCTGTATAGGGGGTCCAATATGGCCTCCTAGGACCTAGAAATGACTACATGTGGCCTTTTTGTGAGGATTTGTGAAAAAACATAGTTAAATCTAAAATAAATAATTTAGAGAAAGAATATATGTTGAAGTGTCCTCATTAACAAGGGACGTGTTGCACCATGTATGGGTTCAATTACATCATCATTTAGATGTCTGCAGAGCTACAAATTGCGGACATATTAACACGTTAAATGCTGAGAAACATGTTTAAACATGAAAATCACATAAGTTTCAATGTTAATTAGAGGACGAGAATTATCGTCCACCGCATCCAAGTGTTAAAACTTACTTGTCATCTATATTTTATTTAAATGTTATGGTGATTTCAATAAGAAAAATGTGTATTCCTCCTTTGATTTGTTCGATATCTAAAGTCAAACTGCACTATTATTCTATGAAAATCCTGTATAATGGTTATACGCATATCAAAATGAAGGACAAATAATAAAACAAAACATTATAATCAATTACATTACAACATCCTGGCTCGCTGGGTTGGAATAGGCGCGTAGCGGAAGATGTGTCCTGATTGTTGTATACATGATGATTTCGTTTGTTTCCAGTCTATCTCAGACTTATTTTACGGATGAAGTGATCACTTTTCCGGAGACCCCAAACCGTGTGTGAGCAGAAAATCATTTGTTCATTCAGCTCATTTAAACATACTGCGAAATTCCCAGGGGAAGTCGGGCACTGAAACTAGTTTCTATGAGCATTTTAATATTACGCTATAGATTTTAACTTTGTAGGGATGAGGGAAAGGAAGAAGGAACCTAATGTACATTGCCGGCAGGAAGAGGGGGCCAGGATGCCTCATTGTTGCCACGAGTCCCCCCCACCTACTTACAAGTAACACTTCCCCTTACCCCATGCAAGCTTAAGTTTCTCTAATATAAATTAAGTTATAAACTCCTTCCTACCTTAATTTTACGAGTTGATAACCGTGTCAATACTATTAATACAGTGACATAATACTGTATTACTAATTAGAAATAATTTTTTTCGGATTATTATTTAAACCTGTCATTGAAATGAATTGTTGAATGGTTAAGGTTTCCAGTTTCAGTTCAATGGAGAACAGGGAGGGCCAACGATCTGAGCTAGTGACCTGATAAATGCAGTTATTGACTGACTTGACTTTGGGCTAGTGACCTAATTTAAACGAATATCTTAATGGAATTTTAAAGAGACAGGTTAACTTTATAGTGATAGTTGTTATTTTACTACTGATTATAACAATAATGCCAGTTCAAGAATTGCATACAATTGTAATAATGAACAATGCAATACTGCAAAATTTAATGAATCCCATTACACCAGGAAGGATCGTGGAGAGGGAAAACAAATATTTTGTTTGTTCTGAATACTGTGAGGAAACCGCTGAGGTTTTACGGCCAACATACACATTGTTATATTATCATCTGAACAAGGAAAATCGTTGTCTGCATAAATTAACATTAATCATTTAAGAGAAAATACCCTGAGAGAGTTGTGGAAATTGTCTGTATTTTTAAACGTGTGGGAAATCCTAATGAACATTTTCATATGTAATGTGTTAGGGGTTTCACATGGTA
This sequence comes from Allygus modestus, assembly GCA_963675035.1. Lineage (NCBI taxonomy): Eukaryota > Metazoa > Arthropoda > Insecta > Hemiptera > Cicadellidae > Allygus > Allygus modestus. The sequence goes on from OY776112.1 coordinate 315,903,355, forward strand.
GCACATAAACATTTGCAACGACAAATTTTCCATTTAATTAGAAAATTTAAAATAAAATGAAATAAAAAGGATTGTATTTCAAACCAATTTGTGCAGTAGACAATGGCAAACTCAATGCTTATTAGAAACTGCATCTGGTTAGCGAGACAGTACATTCTTCAGGAAATAATACACCTTAATAATAATAATAATGGGGTGCAGGGTGTGGATCCCGCCCGTGGCGTCCTTGTCGCGCACCCTGGGCAACGGGGCGTCACAAGCCAGTGGCGTCACGGCTAGCGCGGGTAAAATCCACTTGGCTGTAAGACGCTTCTTCTCACAGTTTCTTCCAGGGCCAAGGCCTTTCTTCTCATCTTTTGGGCCTTGGCTCGCCTTCCTTCTTCTTTCCTGAGCAAGCCTTGCTCATCTTCTTCTTTTCTTCGACCCCGCATCATGGGTGTCTTTCCGCCTTCTTTCGACCGGTGTCCACTGGGGGGGTCCCTGGGAGTGTCCCTGGTGTTGCAGGGGCTGATGTGTGCTTGCACTGCCGATGGGTTCTCCTCAGTGGGTGTCAGGAGCCAGCCCCTTCGGGCCCTGGTCAGGGAGTGCGGCGTGGGTGCAGAGGTCGGGCTCTGCACTGCCACGGTGAACCCCGGCACGTCTGGAATCCGGTGCCGGCAAACGGAGGTGGGGTCCCCGGGGAACTGGGGTGGGGGCATCGTCCCCCTGGGTATACCCTCGCCTGGCCAATTCTGGGTTCACCCTCGTTGTGCGATGCGCTGGTTAAACTAAAGTATGACAACCCCTAAAAACAACGACAACATCAACATTGGCAACGATATGAGAGAGTTTCCAGAACTCCCTCCTCCTAGCGCCAGTACTGCCTCCATTTTTCGGAGGAGTAGCTTGGTAGCGAGGTCCCCACCACCGGCCTATTCTCCTGTGGTCGCGCTGGCTTCCACGGATTCAGCCAGCTCGAGGAATACCCCGAAGCAAAGAACGGTTCGAGCTCCGTCTCCGGTAGTTTCGCCGGATGAAAGGAACGTGGTTATGGCTCAGGAAAAGGTCGAGGAGGAACTGCAGAGGATGCGGGACACTCTCCTCGACATGTCCGCCGCGGTCGCGATGCAGAAGAACGTGTCGATGGGCATCAAGAACGGGATAGTAACCCTGGATGCATCCCTTGATGTCTTCGACTCGATGCTCGGCCTCTGGAAGGCATCGCTAAGGCGGCTCAGGCTTCTGGAGGAGAAGCAGGGGCAAGCTCCACTTCCATCTTCGGAGTCTGGGGCGCCTGGTGGCGGTGCCAAGAGATCGGCGACTAGCCCTCCTGCGGAGCAGCAAACGGAGAAGAGACCGGACGTCAAGAACAGGACCGTCCACGTGGAGATGAACGGAGAAGAAGCCACCACTGCACCTGCGGACAGGGAGGGTTTTAATCAGGTCCTCTCCAAGAAACAGAGGAGGAAGCTTCGGGCGGAGGTGAAAGCCCAGAAGAAGCGGGAAGAGGCGGAAAACGCGCCTTCCCAAGCACCTAGCCAAAAGAAGGAGAAGCCAAAGAAGACTCGGCCTAGGAAGACCAAGAACCAGGTGGTCCTGATCAATCCGACCACCGGCAAGACCTACTTGGAGATCCTTGGATTGATGAAGAGTGAGGTGACGCCAGAGGACTCCGGAACTGTGGTTCGGCAGATCCGGAAGACGGAGGCCAGGGGGGGTTCTCCTTGAGCTCTCAAAGTGTGACGACCGGGGGAAACTCCAGGAAGCACTTCAGAGAGCGATAGGGGACAAGAGCGAGGTCCGCTCCATCATCCCGAAGCTGAGGGTAGAGATCTTGGATCTAGACGCCCTGGCTTCGTAGGCCGATGTCATTGTGGCTATCACAAGAGACCTTCCGACAATCTCCGGCGTGCCTAAGGTCACCCTGTTCTCGCCAAACAAGCGGGAGCAGAGGAAGGCTGTCGTTGAGATGGAAGGGAAAGACGGGCTTCTCTTTCTTCGGTCTGGGAAGATCAAGATTGGCTGGGTCATCTGCCAAGTTCGGCAGCGCCTTGAGGTAGAACGCTGTTTTCGGTGCCTCGGGTACGGCCACACGCGTCGGAGTTGCTCCGGTCCCGACCGCGGCAACAATTGTTGGAAGTGCGGTAGCGGCGAACATAAGGCCGCTGCTTGCACAGCGGCCGCTTCCTGCGTTCTCTGCACCGGTACACCCGGAGCGTCCGCGGACCACATTCCGGGCTCAGGGGCATGCAGGGCTTTCAGGAAAGCCCTAGACGCTAAGAGAGCTCGATCTGCCGCGAAATGATCCGTTTCGTCCAGGCAAACCTGCAGCGGAGTCAAGCAGCTGACGCCATTCTTGAGCAGCTTGCTTGTGAGGTCAAAGCCCAGATCGTGATCGTCAGCGAGCCCTACCGGATCAAAACCAGTCCATCTTGGTTTTATGACCGGCTTGGTACCGCGGCTCTCTGGATTCCGGACAGTCGGGGGATCCAGGTGTTGGGTCATGGATCCGGTGACGGTTACGTCTGGGTGAGACTTCGGCGAGTCAACGTATACAGTGTCTACCTCTCTCCCAACTATTCCGCCGAAGAGTACCGGGAGAGGCTGGAGGCGCTGGAAGACAGTCTTCAGGGTGTCTTGGGGGCGTAATAGTGGCTGGGGACTTCAACGCGCGTTCCGTTGAGTGGGGCATGCCAGTCACTAACGCCCGGGGGAGACGAATCTTGGAGATGGCCTCGAGGCTCGACCTAGAAGTGGCGAACAGAGGGGACACGCCGACATACCGAAGACCTGGTTTTGGTGACTCCATACCAGACGTCACGCTGGTATCGGCAGGGTTGTTTCCTCTGGTAGCGGAGTGGGGGGTGATGGACGTGTACACGGCCAGTGACCACGACTTCATCTCCTTCAATCTGGAAGAAAACGGGTTGTCTCGTCGATGCAGTACCCGAAACCCAATTGGCTGGAATCAGGCCAAACTAGACAGGGGAAAATTCGTCGAGCGGCTCAGTCGTAGCCCCGAGGCCGGTTTGACGGAGCGCTTTGACTCCGCTGACCGAGATCGGGTCGAAGCTCTCGTGGGTTCCACAATGCAGCTTATCGAGCGTGCATGCGACTCGTCGATGCCTCGGAAAAAACCTATCCGGGGTTGTTGCCACGTGTACTGGTGGACGGACGAAATCGCGGAGCTCAGGAGAACGGCACTGATGCTTCGCAGAAGAGCGCAGAGAACTCGAAACCGACCGGAGGCTTTGGCCAGGTCGGCAGAGCACAAGACTGCGAAAAGAACTCTTGCCGGTGCAATTCGCCTGAGCAAGGCTCGCTGCTGGAAGGAGCTGTGCCGGGACGTGGACTCTGATCCATGGGGCAAAGGGTACAAGCTCGTCACGAGAAACCTCGGGGGAATGGGGGCCAGCAGTGTGTCTATGCCTGCAGGCACGGTCACGGCCATCGTCGATGCTCTCTTCCCAAGTCACTCTGTGAGGCGGGAGGAGAGAGTAACGGGGCCGGTGCCTGATGTTCCTTTGTTCACGGAACAGGAGCTCGTGGCAGCGTCGTCTAACATGCACAACAACAGAGCTCCAGGCCCTGATGGCATTCCGGTTGAAGCTATGAAGGTTTTGGCGGGAAGTCACCCACATCTGCTGCTGCGCATGTTCAACGCGTGTTTGGCGGCGGGTGTGTTTCCGTCACGCTGGAAGATAGCTAGAATGGCGCTCATCAGCAAAGGCAAAGGTGACCCGGAGTCCCCGTCGGCATACAGACCACTCTGTATGTTGGACATGGCGGGTAAACTCTTTGAGAGGTTGCTGAAACCCAGGTTGAGGTCGGCCGTCGAAGCCGCTGAGGACTTCTCCCCCCGGCAGCACGGCTTTCGGAAGGGCCACTCAACCTTGAATGCCGTGGCTGAAGTCCTGGGTGCCGTCCAGCGGGCTGACATGGCCTGCCATCAGGCCAGGCCAATCGTGCTGCTGGTCACCCTGGACGTTAAAAAAGCTTTTAACTCGGCCCGTTGGGTGGACATGCTCGAGGCGTTGCAGCGGGACTTCAGGGTACCCGACTATCTCTTGGTCGTGGTACAGGACTACCTGAAGGAGCGCAGGCTGCTATATAGCACAGAATTAGGGGTCCGGTCCAAAGTGGTCACCGCCGGCGCGGCGCAAGGGTCGATCCTTGGCCCTGACCTTTGGAACGTGGCATATGACGGAGTTCTTCGCCTCGAGATGCCACCACAAGCCTATCTCGTGGGCTATGCAGACGATGTAGCCGCAGTCATCACACTCGGAATCCGGAGTTGGCCCAGCTTCGCCTCAACCAGGTGATGTCTCGGGTCAACAGATGGATGAGCGGTCATGGACTTGAGCTGGCGGTTGCCAAGACCGAGATCGTCATGCTCACGCGACGAAGGATCCAAACAGTAATCCCTATGACTGTTGGTGACGTGGAGGTCCAGACGAAGACTGCGGCAAAGTATCTGGGAGTGGTGCTCGACCGCCGCCTCACATGGTGGGAGCATATCCAGGCGGTTTGCAACAAGGCGACGAGGGTTGTTCTGTCACTCAGCAGATTGATGGGGAACGTCGGAGGCCCAAGGTCCAGCAAGAGGCGACTTCTCATGTCTACCATCAACGCCACTCTCCTGTATGGCGCGGAAGTGTGGGCGGGTGCCATGAGAGTCAAAAAACACAGCAAGAGAATTCTCTCCGTTCAGCGCAGGGCGGCTCTTAGGGTTGCCTGTGCGTATCGCACTGTGTCTGGACTGGCTGTAATGGTTGTGGCTGGAGTGTGTCCCCTCGATCTGCTCGCCGCTGAGAGACAGAACATCTTTCGCCGTGCCCCTGATCTCGGAAGAGACCAAGCTGCTGTGGAAGCCAGACTCGAAACTCTGCGAGTTTTGCAAGAGCGGTGGAACGGTGGACTGGAAGGGCGATGGACTTTTCGTCTCATCAGAGACATAAGCCCGTGGTTGAGCCGTGCATTTGGGGAAATTGACTTTTTCTTGTGTCAATTCCTGACGGGCCACGGGTACTTCAGGGAATACCTTTTCCGCATGGGGAAGGTGAGGTCACCTCAGTGTAGTTACTGCCCGGAGGAGGTGGATGATGCTCATCATACTTTCTTCCGGTGCAGTCGTTTCGCTGAAGACAGGAGGAGGCTCGTCTCTGCTGTCGGCGATCTGTCCTAGAAAGTCGTGGTGGGGGCGATGCTTCAAAATGAAGACTCCTGGAGAGCGGTTGCGCTCTTCGTGCAATCCGTTCTTCGGGGAAAGCGAGACGAGGGATGCTTAGGTGACCTCTAAGTTTCCCGAAACGGTGACGTGACCCGTCTGGGCGCAAGACACGCGGGCCAGTGCCGAAGTTGTCCGATAAGGGTTCCGGCCTGGTTTTCCCCGCGGCTCCGTAGGAGGTTTAGTGGGTATACCTCGTAAGAGGGAGTCCCACACTGTTCCTTTGGGTTCGCGCATTAAGCGTTCCTCCTACGTTAAAAAAAAATAATAAAATAATAATAATAATAATACATCTTCTTTACCAAAAAACATACATAATAAACAAAATATTTTTCACATTTATACCTAATTATACTTATAATTTTGACTATAATAAATATAATTCAGTATAAAAATCAAAGGAATTACTTTTAATTTCCAGTTTTTTTACGAAGTATTCCTCTTATATACTTATTAGCGAATTTACCCTATAGGGAAGAAGCTATTACTGTAGCCGGCATGGTAAGACCTAGGCCCGGGACCATGATAACTTTTCGTTTTGAGGTCCCCAGATGCCAACTATACTAAACACCATTCGTTCAAAACTGTATTTATATATATATATATGTGTGTGTCCATGAGCACGATAACTCTCATAAAAATAATCCGATTTTGACGAAAATTTGTATAAACGTTTAAAACAGCTTTTATGACTAAGTTCAAAAACCAAACGGATCGACCTATCCTGAGGGGTATTTTGGGGGGGTTGTACCCCAAAAATGGGTTTTTGAGTTTTTTACATATAATTTTTGAAAAAGTCAAATTTTAGTTTTTTCCATTGGAATCAGCTGAAAAAGATGCACAATTTGGTGTTTTGATCATTGCTCTACATCAAATGGTTACAGAGATATTGAAAGTGACACAGTACGTTGTCCAAATTATTCTTATGGAGAATAATAAAAATTGTATATCTCGCTTATCCATCAACTTATACTGATGAAACGTGGTATATTGCTTCATATCATTGTGGTCTATTGATATTTGCACTAAAAACATTGTTTTGCCTACAGTTCCCGTAGCAGCAAACCTGCGTACTCAGCCCCCGTGTTATTCTTATGGAGAATAAGTAACGTGTTATCTCCCTTAATTATGTACATAAATTAATAAAATTAGCTATGTGGCTTTACCTACTTGAGTTATATTTATATTTATATAAACCCCCATTTTTTGTGTTCCTTGCTTCAGCGAACCTGCACAGTCATCCGCCATGTTATTCTTATGGAGAAAAATTAAAATGTCATTAATCGTTTATTTATGAATGTATATTGATGAAACTTGGTATTTGGTTTTATGTGGTATTAAGATACATATGTATGCATTGTAAATTATCTGAATACGCAGGTTTGCTGCTACGGGGGTATAACACTTATATATTGACTAAAACTAGTTTAGAAGTTAGATGAATAAATCAATGAGCGTCTTCGATTTCAAGAGAGCAGTTCAGTGAAGTGGAACTGCCAGGGCACATAACAACTGAGCAAGCATAGTAGGTGGAAACACGCCACATTGAGCTCTCGCTCTCTCTACTGGAATGGACAGAGGAAAATACAAGTAAAGGAGGATTCACAAACACACACGTGTAAGGATCTTTAGATACAATACTTTGATAACGAAATGTCTATTTATCATCATTAACATATTTTCTTATATATTAAACATATATTGTCTCCGTTAGGATAAAAACACTAAAGTTTCATAGAAATTGTGACTATTTTACCGGAAAAATAGAATTTTGAATGTGTTTCGTGACTATAGATATTATTTTAGTCTGCATTTAGTTTAAACATTTTTGGAGTCTCACACCTTTCATCTCTTCAAGGATTTACATTTAACTTTTGCCAAGTTGTACCTGTAGAAAAACCTTATCTGTGGATATCGTTTTCTAATGTTTGTTTAACTTTAAAGAGTCAATGCTATGTTTTTCCAAGAAAAGTCCCAGATAAAATATTAATTTTTACAAAAGATAAGGATTAATCAATATTACCGGTCACAAAGTATTAGTTTTGATTTTTTTATCAATAAATATACTTTAAAGTTTAAAAAAAATGGTGACTGACAACTTTACCTTTAAGATGTTTAGCTTCATTATTTTAAAGATGGAAAAGACAGCGAAGTTTTTTTTTTATAATTCTTAAGAGATTCTTATTTTTTCTTAACTGTTAAAGAATTATTTTAATTGTGAGGGTTTGTTAAATATTAATTTGACAGCTTATCCAATTAACCAAGAAAAATTCCCAAAAACAAAGATATGTCAGTACCTAACATTGAAGAAGTAAACATAAATTTATTTCCCCCATGTGTACAATCCAACAATTTACTAGTGCCACTAATCAACTAGTTTTCTAATCTATAACCTAAGTGGCAGTCTAGTGCTTTCCATACCTCCTTCATATCGAACAAGTTTGGTATAACGTATCATTATAGTGGGTGTTCAACCCGTGAAGTGGTGAGGCCGACTGGCGACTGGCGCTTTACATCGACCGACTCCCTGTCTAGGCACACAGAGCACTCTAGTGACGATCGGATCAACTCCCACGTCTAACAGCACTCCTGGTGTTGTGTTCATGAACTACGACGGCCTTTGTTGGAAACAACAGAATCCAACTCGGTTCAAAGTTGATTACAGACCTAGCGTAGTGGCTACGGTTCGAAACACTGGCGAGTAGGTTACGTGAACAGCAACGCTACCTGTCGGTGACAACTACAACAACCAACAACTGTAAACTGCTCAGTGCTGCTTTAGTGGTGTAGTATCTTACTTCCTTTGAGTTATTCATTATCTAAGTTGTAACAGCATTTTAAACTTGTATAAAACTAAACACAATGTAAAATAAGTATCACCTTTAAAAATGCACAACAGTTTACGTTTGTAAATTGAAACAAACATAAGTTATTTAATAAATAAATTTTTTTTATTTTACAAAAAAATAATTATAGCCACTACCCCTAGTTAGGGCTGAAGGATGTTTATTTTAGTATTTTGTGGTTATTATAGCTTTCTGAAAACTAAAAGGAACGAAGGCGGGTCCCCAGCTTTTGCAAGTTATTCAGTGAGTCGTTGCAGTATAATATGTACTGACGGAGGACATTGTAATGTAGTACAAGTGATACACGACAATCAGAGTATTGTAGTGTATCATAACACACTTTAGCAATGCATTTCAAACACCTCTATAACCAACATAGATCTTGTATAGTTATATTTTCTGACGATAGCTCACGTTACTTTCATAGCAAATTAACTGTACCCAAATATCTGATGAAATATTTCACAAATAGTTTACTGGCTGTATTGCCCATAAAAGTATTCAAAGCTGTGGAAGAGATTTAAACATTTACTAAGTAGAAATCTGTTTCAGAAAACGCTTATGATTAAAAATACCTCCGTCACAGCAAACCTGCGTACTTAGTGATATATGCATAGAATTTTAAATGCATATATATATGTCTACATTATATTTTATTTTTTGGGATTTAGTTATTCCTCGATAAATTTCGGATGATATACAGTCTAAGCTCGTTTTAGTATATTATTCACTAAACCTTTTTTTTAGAACAGAGATGCTGAGATTTCCCATTAGATATATTCGTTGTTGTGAATCTTCTAACGATAAAATTTATGGGTTAGCTTAGATGCATATTTTACATCTAGGAAAGGAATACTACCATTTCCTTAAACAGTGAATTTTATTTTACTATGGATCTAGGAAAGTACTGTTATTATTTGCTCCGTTTGACAATAAGATATCATTATGAAAGCTCAAGTTTAGCTTCGATTCACCTTTTGATGAATTTAAAATTTATCTTGTAACAAAATTATGAAAATATATTATATAAGTGAGAGTGAATTCTATCTGCTTACAGTGTTTTTATGAAGAAAATACTAGGACTAACATGTTTATATCAGTTTAATAATGTCTTTGTGATTTTCAATCATTTAGAGAATTTTTTATTTGCATCTTAAACTTGTAAAAGCTTTTGAACTCCATATAAGTTAATTATGTTATGTAAAGTATAAATATGTTACTTATAAATAATGTAGAAAAAATAACCAAATAACGTACGTTTTAAATAAAAATTAAATACCCAACCGTTAAAAAAATATCATTAATAAAATCAATAATCCAATTTATGTTTCTACAAAATGTATCGTTATCGTCATAAATAATGTTTAGTTTTAATTAAAGTTCTCGGTGGCCTATATGTACAGCTTTAGTCACCTAAATGCTATAAAACGTAATAGCCAAGCGTACGTCGCAATGGCTAGGTTGACATTTACTCGACTCACAATCTGTTGGCATAAGACCACCTCGTACCAGCAATCAGGTCCAACGGTTATGGCTTTGCTTGTACTACTCTTCAGTAAAATACACACTAAGCCGTGAAATCTTGATATTTCAAGACATGAGCTTGAGTGGAGAATTATGTTAAATATGGATCCATAACATTGTCTACACGTCTGAACTGTTATAGGAACATAATACCCCCGTAGCAGCAAACCTGCGTACTCAGCGAATTTCCAATGCATATATATATATATATATGTCTTAATACCTCATAAATCCACATACCAAATTTCATCAATATACATTCATAAATAAACATTAATTATGACATTTTAATTATTCTCCATAAGAATAACATGGCGGCTGAGTACGCAGGTTTGCTGATACGGGAACTATCAACCAAAATATCGTTTTTTTTGTGCAAATATCAATAGACCACAATGATATGAAGCAATATACCAAGTTTTGTCAGGATAAGTTGATAATTAAATGAGATATAAAATTTTTCTTATTCTCCATAAGAATAACATTGGACAAGGTACTGTGTTTAGCACTTTTAATATCTCTGTAACCAATTGACGTAGAGCAATGATCAAAATAGCAAATTGTTTTTTAAAGCTGAATTCATTAGTGAAAAGTAAAATTTTATTTACTAAAATATTATATGTAAAAAACTCAACAAACTTATTTTCGGGGTAAAAAAACCCCAGAAATACCCCTTAGGATGGAGCGATCTGGATGATTTTTTAACTTAAAGTCATAAATGTTTCTTTACATGTTTGTACCAAATTTAATCAAAATCGAACCATTTTTACGAGAGTTATCGCACCCACACACACACACATCCATATAAATACAGTTTTGAACGGATGGTGTTTTTGGCATCTGGGGACCACAAAACGAAAAGTTATCATGGTACCGGGCCTAGGTCTTACCATGCCGACTACAGTAATAGCTTCTTCCATATATAGGAAATTCGCTAAAAAATAAACTGGAAACTGACACTTACATACAAGGTCTCAGTGAGAAAATACAAGAGAAATAATTAAAAAAGCAAAGAAACTGATATCTTTTATATTACACGTGGAAAACACGCTGCAAGTTTATCAGATGATAGTTTTTATTATACTTTTTTAAACGATCTCTTAGTTTAGTTAGTTTTTTATAAAGGGAAACGTTTTTATATGACTACCTAGTAATATAACTGAGGACGGAGTTGTCATAGTATAATGTTAAACAGTGGTAACCGTTCCTGCTAACCAAGAATACCTCGTTAATATAATGCCTTAACAACTTTTAACGGTTTCGTTTAAAGATAAAGCAAATAACTTTGAAATAAGTAGCAAGCCTCGTTAGGTTGTAATACACAGTTACTAAGCATACTCAGATAGTTTTCCAAAATCAACTGAAAACGCATTCCTAAATACCGCGATCGTCAACACTCATTCGTGTTATAATTCTTCTATAAGCCCCTGTGTCAAAACGATAGGCCAATGACATTCGGCGAAAATCACTTACGTATCAAATACACTTCTGATACGCTTTACGACAGGTGTTCTAAGATGGCATAGCAAAGGCAATAACGAAAAATTATTAGTATGTTATTTATTTATTTCAGTATGTGTGATATGTGTAATGCTCGCTGATATTCCAAATGTATTTAAGTTATACACCATTTATGAAATTAACATTTTAAAAAAGGTCTTACCTCTTGCCTCGCTAAATGAGATGCTCAAAATGGCCACCATTCACCTTTTGGAATAATTAAAGATGGTTTTAAAATTACTTTTTTGCACGCTGAAAGGTCTTTGTTCAAGGTTTGATCAAGGGAAAGTTAGATTTTCCCACTCCGTATCTGATTTCTGGTAAGGGGGAAAAATTTGCAGTACAAAAAACAAAATTAAACATTTGATGCTGGCCATAAAGTTATATTAAATAAACATAGAGGGTCTAATTTGCTAAATTCATTCGATTTGTTTGCCATCTTTATGAAGATATGCACCTTTTTAGCGGTTGCTGTTTGTAAAATAAAAACCACCCCCAAAAACCTCTACTTAAGGGTGAAGGTTGAAAACCTTAACCACCTAAAAAGGTACTTTAACTTACGCTACTAACATTTACCAAAGATTGTTTGAAAATTTACTATCATTAAAAAACTAAGAGGGGGGAAAATTATGGGGCAACCGGTATATACGCTAATATTTGTCTGCCTATACAGTACTTATTTTGAGATGTACACATCACATGGGAAAAAAGTGCATTATGAGATTAGACTAGGTCATTTTGAATATTGTATATGTAAAGGAGGTGAATGGTAATAAACCAAATATTTGTTGTCTAATTATATTGTTTTTATTATTCGTTCTGCATGTTAAAAGGTGTTTATGAAGTAGATCGCATCGTTTTCCAAACTTGCACAGTTAGTTTACCTTCGAATACAACGAAAAGAAGGTGACGAACCACCATTTTTAACCTTCCGCCATTTTTTAACAGGAAATCGTAGGAAAATAAAATTTGTATGGAATTCTTACCTCACATAGATAAATGTATGTACCAAGTTTAATTATCGTACTTTAAATCCTAAACTTTAAAGTCCTAGGAGGCCTAGTGAAAATTCAATAAAATGAGAATAAAGCACAATTAGGGAATATTCACTAAACGTGTTATTACTAAGTTGCTTATAGTTGTAAGTCCTGGGATCCTGAGACATCCTTTGCCTTATTTAGTAGCATATATACGTGAAATATTTGGTGTTTATTTTTAATGAAAGTTTAGTTGACAGTAACGAAATGAGAATCGTAATAAAATTATAAACAAAAACTAAAACCCGGGAACTTGCGTATTGAAGCTGATAAGATGCATAAACGAAATAGATACGTTCTAAACGACTGCTCACTTAAAGAGATATAAATTTTATCATCCGGGAAAATAAATCAAACCGTTGAATCTCCACCCCCCTCTCCATCCCCTCGCGCGAGAAAGCTTAACTCTAAGAGCCGCTTGTTAAACTAAGGCCACTTCGGACACAAAGAGGCAAACTTGAACTGAAGCGCGCGAAGAATACTAGAGATCCTCTAAGAGATGACAATCAAATTATAAGGTAAATATACACATTGGTACCTTTAAATATAAAACTTTTGTTTGAGAGTTAATTATGATCTAAAATTATCGTAAGCGATTATAACCTTATCTCAATTCCTGTAGAAATACAAAGGGTGTCTTGCAACCATTTTAACCAACTTAACCATGTTATTCAGCAGGTGAAAACAAACAAATAATGTAATATAATATGTGTCCTATCTCGTTCTGTTTTTGGCCTGTCGGTTTGCATATGTATTTTTACAAAAATTATAATATCTTAGAAATGGTTTAATATAAAATCATGAAACTTGGTATGATTGTTACTGTAAGTGGTTTACAAATTCCATAAACATTTTGTTTTCATAAAACCTTCCGTTTCAAGATGGTGACAGTTAAACTCTTTTAAGGTTAAATATCGAATAAACTACAAATGTTATTAAAACAATTTGAAATAAAATCAATTTAGACGATTTTAAGAAAAATAAAGCGGTGTATCATACGTAACAATTGGTTGAAGGATAAAGCAGAAATTTAATTTTAGTGTTAAAAAGTAAGAAAATTACCGTATTTAGCAGCAAAAAGGCCAACTTTTTACAACTAAATTTGAGTTATCTCCGTTATCAATCATATACGACACGTCATTAGATTTGTTTTTTACGTTTCTTATCACCTTTTCGGCTATCTTTCAGTTTTGTAGATATTTACTATTGACCATTTTAACCTTCCGCCATTTTTTAACAGGAAATCGTAGGAAAATAAAATTTGTATGGAATTCTTACCTCACATAGATAAATGTATGTACCAAGTTTAATTATCGTATTTTAAACCATTTGTGAGACATTGAGGATTTTGTAAAACACACTTACAGACCGACAGGCAGACAGTGGGATGAGATAGAACACATGTTATACTACATTATTTGTTTATTTTGACCTACTGAATACTTAATTACTTACTTATCCTTTTGGACCACGTTAACTCTGGCATGTGGCGAGTCATCTCTTCCCTTGGATAGGCTGAGAGTTTCTTAAAAATAGGTTGGCTGGCTGTAATGGCATTCGATGACCAACAATTCCTTCAGCTTGATTTTAAATTTATTAGTACTTGTTATATTTTTCAGGTCTTCAGGAAGGCTATGAAAATACTTTTGTTATACATATTCCGGGTTTGTTTTGGTGAGGGTCAATCTTTGCGAAGTTGTGAATCTGACTCTATTTCTAGTATTGTGATTGTATCGTGTGGGATGGTGATTAAAAGAGGTTTTGGATTTTAACATACATGATAGTTTCGAAGACGTAAAGTGGTGGCACTTTCAAAATTTTGTAATATTTAAATTATGGTGTACATGGGGTGCGTGTTGGCTGTTTAGCTATTGATCTAACGGCTCTCTTTTGTAGTTTAAAAGTTTTTTCAAGATTCTGTTTGCTGGATGACCCCCAAAGTATAATTGAGTATCTTATATCACTTTCAAAAAAGCTGAAATAGGCCATTTTCAGGAATTCGAGATTTGACAGATTTGCAGGGTTTCTGATTATAAAGAGAGTTGATGATAATTTTGAAAAGTTATACATAATACATTTTTAAGTTTGTTCAAATGGTTGCAATACACCGTACATCATGATTTCAAACATCGATAAAACGGATGATGCATTTATTTGTGTTTTAATACAAACGCGTTCAATAAAATAACTAAATTATTAATAATTATTAATTATTAGTGTATTATAGTAAATTAGGTTTTTGCATGATAACAGTTTTTTTTGTTTCGAGAATTTTGTTTAACTTTTTGGATGGTCTGGTATTTTTTTTCTAAAAATCCGTCAGTTTAAGATTTCCTCCTTTTTTTCATAGGGTTTGCACTAAATTATGTAACGATAGCAAAAATGGCGAATTATTAACAATTATATAATTAGGTTCAAATATGCCCTTTACAGTAAATTTTTTGAATAACAAATAAAATATTATACATACTTAGGTTTATTATATATTAAAATGTGAATGGATATTGGTTTTGGCTCATGATAACGGCTTCTTAATGATTGAAATTAAAAGAGAATATTATTTTTAAACATAAAGTTTATATTAAATATTTCAACAGTTTTTCATAATAAATATACCCTAGGAAATGTTGAGTATGTTGGTTTAAAATGGAAACCTTCCATAAATAAATGAAATAACAATAATTCAATCACAAATCATAAGTAACAAACTTAAATTAAGTTATTTAAAATGGTAAAATGTAATCAAATTTAAATACAAGTTTTGATAGTTACTTTACAGAGTAATTTCAAGAGGGCATTATGTAACTGTATTAAAAGGTGATTTAATTATTTCTCATCACTCTGTAATAAAAAATAGCTCATTACCATACAGCTGAGACATTCGAAAATCGTCGATTTCCATACAGAAATAATGATCAGCTGACTTTTACCTGTCCTAAACATTACTTTATTTATCCAAAACAATACTTTACCTGTCCCAAACAAAACTTTACCTGTCCTAAACAACTGTAGTTCCCGTTTTACTCAACGGGAGCACTAGTGTGATTTAGTTATTTTTGACGATTCTGTGTTCTAACAGCTGACTTTAACACTGAAATTAATTGTAAAACCGTGTTTTGTTTACTTATAAAAAATTACTAGACTACGAAGTATCAGATAATATTTGTTTAAGTTTAGTGTGGTTATTTGCATCGTGATGAAAAGTAACGTTTACTACTCGTCACAAAAGTCCTATTTCGGTTTTGGGGAATTAATTATCAGTTGAAATTGTACAGCAATACAATTTACAGGATATTTTGTGTGGTAAACTAAAGATTTAAAAGAGTTAAGTATTTAAAATATTCAGTAAAACTTCAGAAATCTTTCTTGACGTTGTGTCTAGCTGCAAGAAACAATAGAAGCTTTTATAACTTGAATGCAACCGGGGGGGATTTTTAAAAATAGGTTGCTTGAATACCACCAGGAGGACTTAGATAAAGCTAGAGATGCTTATATATCACATATATCACTAGGGGGGGTTGTATACAACTAAGGGGGCTTCTACACAACTAGACTGGCTGGTATACCACTAGGGGGTTGTATACAACTAGAGGGGCTTGTATATAACTAGACGGGCTGGTATACCACTAGGGGGGTTGTATACAACTAGAGGGGCTTATATAAAACTAGACGGGTTGGTATACTACTAGAGGCCTAGTATACAACTAGACGGGCTGGTATACAACTAGACGGGCTGGTATACCACTAGACGGGCTCGTATACAACTAGACGGGCTGGTATACCACTAGACGGGCTGGTATACCACTAGGGGGCTATTGGAGACTCTAGTTAAAGAAAAAGTGCTCATAGAACGTAATTTTCAAGACAAAGACAACAAAAATGAAAAGGAAAGTTGTCTACATCTATAAAGTATCATTTCATATTAATGTCGGTGAGCAAACCCAGAAAACTCACCTCAATAGTCCTTCTACAAGTCAGCTACAACCAAAACCGGATGTTATGTTACGTAGTTTTAACTCCGTCATAAAAAAAAACTAAAGTTTTAGGTCCGTAGATATTTTAAATTAAACAAATCATAATACCTTATCTTATGCCAATTTGTTTCAAAATAGAAATACACGTCGCGATTTGCAATTCCTTTTTTAGAAGCATGTACTAGTTTTAGGCTGGCGTTAACAATGATTACAACAATATTTGATAGTAGTGGTGAAACCAGAAAGAGGCATCACTTCCGGCGCTTTTTCCCCATGTTATTCTTATGGGGAGCCGTTTTTGGACCGACGCCAGCTCCCGCCTATAGAGCTCCCGCCCGCTGGCCTATATTAAATATACCCCTGCCTTAAATATATTGTCCCTCCTCTTTTTAAAAACTCTGGTGTTTGATTTGTTTTTGGTGTTTTAATCCCAACTGCCGCCAAAACTTGGTGTTTTAATCCAATTTGCATTCATTTTAATACATCCTTTGCAGAAATCCACGAGTTCTGGCTACTTGGGAACCCGAGCCATTTGACATATAATAAATCACCCTTCCTCCTAATTACCTTCTCTACCAAATACATGTCTTTATATTTAGTCTTTAACAATTCTTCTGTATAAAATCCTCCTTTGATTATATTGCCATTCTCATCTTTCAAAATATAAGTCACAGGCTTTGTTTTCTTAACTTCTGCTATTATAAAAAGCTCTCCCGTCCAGTTAGGGGTATATCCTTTACTAAATACATGTTTATATTTAGATATCCTTACACTATCCCCCACCTTATATTTTGGCTTTTTAACTTGTACTTTAGATGCTAACCTTTCGTGTACGTCTTTAGAGTTCTTAGCACTTACTTGGTTAGGTTTCATCCCTATGGATCTATGTACTTTATTATTATATATCCTTATTAACTTTGGAAGTAAATCCAACCACTTGTAACTCCCTTGTGCACTAAACTCTCTATACAACCAATTCTTTAAAGTTCTCTGGAACCTTTCCACAATAGCCGCCTTAGTTGTAGAGTAAGTGTGGTAGTGATTAATATTTAGAATTTTCATTAGTTTGGTAAAATGTTCATTAAAAAATTCTTTTCCGTTATCAGATTGAATATTTTTAACTCCCTTTGGGAGAATAGTTTTTATAGCTTCTGTGACTACTAATCCAGTTTTATTCTTTAGTGGAGCAGCATAAGCTTTTTTAGAAAATGTGTCTATTAAAGTTAAAATATATTTATTCCCAGAATTCTCTCTAGCATAATTCCGCATATCTATTAAATCTATTTGAACAGTTTCGTTTATACCCAACACCTTAAAAGACCTTCTAACAAAGTTCTTTCTCGCGGGCTTATGCAATTCGTAAGCAATTTTTTCCATTTTTTATTCTTTATTTTTAATGTTAACGTATCTGCCAGTCTCTGTCGTTTCAAAAACACCTCCATTGCTACCAACTAACATACCATCACTCATTCTTTGATATACATAGTTTTTTGGCAAATATGCCCCTCCATCTAAAGTCTTAAATCCGCTTAAAGATGTAGGGTCTGCAACCAACAATTTAGGATTGTACATCATCAAATCGATTTCATTATTGTCTTCCATAAATTTATTAGTTTTATTGTTAAACCTTAATGCGTGTGATTTTAAACAAATATCAAATTTAATATTGTCTTGTCTAAAAGTTTTAATATTATCGTCATACCTCAAAACCTGCGACATTAAACAAACATCACTCCTATCTTTGCCTTCAGGTACATTTTTTATTAATTTGTCCTCTGCATCCCACACATCGCCATCTAATGTTATTACATTATAATATTTATCCCCCTGTTTTATTATGCTTTTCTCACCCTTTGTTAATATTTGCTTAACAACAGCCACATCATTTGGCAATGTCCCAGGTAAAATGTTTGTTAATTGCTTATTTTTACCATCAAATTTAAGACCGTCTAAAGTCACAGTCTGATGTTTTGTAACACAATCGTTCTCATCAACAGCGGGTTTAACACGAACTAGCCTTTTATTATTAAAATCCCAAAAGTTTAGATCCATTTTTGGTACTTGAGAGACGTTTACAACATCATCGCTTTCTTTACCAGCCAACAAATTACTAATCTTTCGCTTTTTGGCATTCCAAACATTTCCCTCCGATTCCAAAAATTCATAATTATTTTTGTCTTGTACAAAGACACCATCTTTTCTTATTAAAGTTTGCTCTAATGTGGGCACATCGGTTGAGCTTTCACCTCGTTTAACATTAGTAATTTTGCGTTTATTAGCGTTCCAATTATTATTCTTGGATTCTAAAAACTTATATTTAGTATTACCTTGTACAAAAGCATCACCTTTCCTGGTTAACGTCTGCCCCAAAGTCGATACATCATCAGTAAACTCCCCACCTTTAACACTACTAATTTTATAATTTAAAGCATTCCAACCATCATCTTTTAGATTTAAAGTAGTTTCTTTAAAACTTCTAGCTTCTGGTTTACTATACGGGTTATATACGCGATAAAATTTATCTATCATCTTTTTATTTAATAAACAATTCCACCTTCCCTCAATTCTTCTATGATAGAATCTATCTCATTATCCACTCCAGAATTTCCCGCCAATCGGCTTAACCAAAGCAGTCTTAACCTATCTACAAGCTCATTAGGATCGTCCCAATAAACATAGTCTATTTTATTACCAGTTACCTGCCTTAAACCTTCACCAACAGTCTTAAACAGGGGTTTAATTATATTAAGATATTTAGTGTGTTTATTGCTTGACATCGCCGCACCTGTTTTATAACCCTTTAAATGTGCATTTGTAGCTTCCAAAATCTCTTTATAATTTTGCAAATCAGCCTGACTATAGTTTACGGGTTCTTTTAAAGTTAACAATTCCCACAATCCCTTTGTCCCTTTATAAATTTTTTCTCCAACCGTAACATCATCATTGGCAATTTGAACTTCCTGATTCCCAATAAAAAATTTATTTCCTTCTCGCCTAATACCATATGTGGTATCTGTCATACTACTTCTACTAAGGTAATTTCCTAAATAGTCTGATGCTAAAAGACCAAAATCTAATTTGTGTGGTGTTATTTGTGTTATTCTTGGTATTCTAGACGGGGTCTTTTCTAAAATCATTGGGAGAACTGGCCTCTCTGTTTTTGTGGCTAAATTTTTTAATTCTTGCAAAGGCTCTATTAACGGTTGGAATGTTTGGAACCTCTCTTCAGCCTCTAGAAATTTACCACGTTTTAACGCCATATATTTTTCTCTTATTTGTTTTGCAGACTCTACCAATTCTTGTTGAATATTTGTTTTCATTTTATTTACATTTTATTTATCTCATTTGTCAAAGGATTATACTCAAACACCTTATCGTGTATTATTAGGCAATATGCAGATGTGTTTGAAGGGACGTTTTCTGCAGTTTCAATTTCTAATTTAATATCTACAACCCCCTCTTTGATTGATTCATTCTGTCTAGAACAATCTATTACAATTAGAGGATATTTATTTATAAAGTCAGCTCTGTTAAACATAGGATCGGGGACGGTGTTGTAGTAACTCTCCCTAAACCTCACAAACATCTCATAAGCTTTAGAGGCATCTCCATTTTCAAAGTCGAGATTTAAATCACTATAAGGATAATATTCAGAGTTTAAAAACACTTTGAGATTTTTCAATTTACAGTGATCAAATTCATCAGTTCTTTTTCGTGCACTGTTGTCCCTACCTGTTTGGAAACCAAATATAACATACCTGGGCTTCTCCAAACTCGAAGACGTCTTAACTGACCATGTGTGTCTCTTGGTTTCGGGGTATGATGGGAGTTCGTGTAGCTCCAAACTTCTAAATGCAATTTGCAAATTTTTATTTTGCAATAACATCTTTTGTAATTGAAGCTTCTCCCCATCAGATGGTACCACGTGCGGCATCACCCACTGAATCGATTTAAGTGTAATTTTAGGAATAGGATCGACACCAGTTGGAGCATTAGATGTTGTTAATATACAATTTAAGTCGTTTTTGGATCTTTTCAACACCAATTCTTGTTTAACATTTACTAAAACCTTATTAAAATCCTCAAACACACCCATTAACAGCTCTAACGGGACACAAGTACTAAACTTGCCGCTTTTATGGAACTCCTTTAAATTTTCATCAGAATCAAATGCTACATTTGACAATTTAGTTGTTTTATTGTAAGAGCACAATATTTTCATAAGACTGGAAATTCCCGGATTTCTTACAATATCTATTTCTTTACCAGCAACTTCGTATCTAATTTCGTCAAATAAGAATGCAAATGCATTATTTATAAAATGTCCTTTATCATGATTCTCTATTTCTCCTTTAATATACAAATAACTCCTACATGGGAGTGTTAGTAAATCTTGATTATTTATGCATATTCGAATTTCATCGGAATTATTTATTGCTAAAGTGTTGTGTGGAACATAGGAGTGATTTGTAATTTTAACCAGGCTATCATCGTATTGGAATTTTCCTGCAACGTCTAGAAAATCTTCCATTTTTATTAATAGAAAATTTTAACTTCAACCCAATTGATCGCAGAAACCTGGCATTTTGCACACTCAGTCCGTTCTTGTAAATTCTCATATCTTTTTTATATGACAAGTAATTGTAGTTTCTTCTTTATTAAAGTCAATTGGCTTGTCGTGTTGATCTGCAAATGTAATGCTAACAACATCTAAACTTCTCTTATTTACAGGGAAGTATATAATATTTCTGGGGACCTCAATAATCTTGTAGCCCGGAGGAGCTTCTGGGTAAAAACTGTGTATGGTGTGTGATTTGTCACCATTTAAATAAGACCCATTCGCAATATTACATTTTACTCTAATCACATTTACATTATTTATGTTGATTTTATTTACGGATTTAAACGCAATATCTGGAGTAGAAAATCCTTTAAATCCCAATAATTCAGACCCTAAACACGGTTTTGTAAAATCAAACACATGGCCAGAATGTAATGTGGCTTTCATAGTTTTATTATCGGCTATAAGTACAAAATCTGGGAGTTGCTTTTGAATTTCCTTCGCAAGCTCAAACACCTCGTATGTACCTTCAACAATTTCAATTACATTTGGAGCTTTGTGATCGTAATAATACACATCCTCACCCTCGTCTATAGTTAATTTTGTGTCTTTAAGTTTATTTAATTTTGGAACTAGGCCTTTGTAAAATATAAGTTTGACTTTTGTATTAATTAATGCTACTTTATTTTGTATAATAACTTCAACTTTACCATCTAATGCCCGGTTTAATTCGTCAATTGTAACCTCCCCTTTTGGGGTTGTAATTTTGTGCATTTTGTAATATGTCAAAGTATTTAGAGGTTTTTTAACATTAAATATAGAATTATAACTTTGAAAATCTACCAGCCCAATTACATAATCACCATTTAATTCTATAGGAGGAAAGAACACCGACTTCAACTCTGGCTCTGTGCCTGTAAATGTTATAGTAAATGAATCCATTTTTATAAACTAAAATTTTTCAGAAATGATAAACATAAAATTCCACAAATGGAACTGTTTAAATCTTGTATTTGATCAGTTGTATAGTAAATTTTAGATGGTACAAAATATTCAATTACCTCTTTTGGAGGCTGTATTCCGAAAGGGTCAAAATATATTACAATATCTTTATTTTTACGATATGCTGTCCAATGTGTGCCCCTGTCACTGTCTAAATTAATAATTCCACATTCTCTTACTTTTGGGGTCTGTTTTCTTAGCTCGTTTTTTAGGTACACCCCCCGAAAGTGAGGCACGTCTCTTGCTGCCTCTAACAGCTGAAAGTTGTCCATCTTTTTTATTAAATTTTAATCCCATTCCCATTTTTGCCTTGGCCTTCATCAAATTTGTCACTGCATAAGCTGCTGCTTTTTCGGCCAGATTGGCGTCCTTTGCCGAAACCCTAGTCCAAGCCTGGTCCGCTAATCTCATATCTGCCTTGTTCCGGGCGGCTGTATCAGGATTATTCATGTAGAATATGTCGTGCTCTTTACAATAAGAGTCTAGCTTATTTTTTGGAGGTACATTTCTGGCTAAATTTTCACGCACGTTAGTTCCGGGCCCGCACCATTTATAATTTCCAGGTAGGTGGAGAGGGAAAGGAAGGTTGTTTATAAGGGTATTTAACAAGCCACGGCCTCTATATGGCTTTAAGAATAATCCCTTACCCTTCTTACACTTTCTCTTTGCCATTTTTATTATATAAAAAAATTAACAAACATAGCACATAAAGAAAATACACCATTTATTCAAATTTAACACAAAGAAAATACACCATTATATAAAAAAATGTCATTTATTCAACAAAAGAACAAATTTAAAATTGCACATAAAGAAAATACACCAAAGAAGTTGGGCCTATTTCCTAATAATATTCGCTGTCTTATAATAGGGCCCAGTGGTTCGGGGAAGACTGTTGTAATTTATAACTTAATTGTAAAAAAACAAGGATTAAAGTTTACAAATTTATATATAATATCCAAATCTTTAGAACAAGAAAAATATAAAAAAATAATTGAAATATTCCGTCTGTGTGATGAAGTTAAATTACACACATATTCAAACTGTGAAATCACACCAAATGATGTAGAATCACACTCAATAGTTGTATTTGACGACATAAATAGTCCAAATATCACACAATTTTTCTCAATGGGCAGACACAAAAATATTAGCAGTTTTTACTTGTGTCAATCTTACAGTAAAGTAAACAAACATTTACGTGACAATGTTAATTTCCTAATATTATTTAAACAAGACGATTTAAATTTAAAACATGTGTATAACAATCATGTGGGAAATGATTTTTCATTTAACCAATTTAGAAATCTCTGCCATCAATGCTGGGATAGGTCTAAATATGGCTTTTTTGTAATAGACAAGGAAAGGCCAAAGAATAATGGCAAATACAGATTTATGTTTGACCAATTTTATAGTGACCAAGGGCAAGGGTGTTGATGCCATCTAGAATAAACCTCTTGTCGTCATCAAAAGAGAGTACCTTTTTGTTCATCGTTAATGTTTGCAGATGGTGGTTTGTGGATTTAATTCTTGTAACATTCTCGTAGTAATCTTCTCCGGTTGCAAGACAGTGTAAGTAGTGTTGGTGTCTTAAGAGATGTTTAACTGTAGCGCCGTCAGCTCCTTTTGCCTTTTTAACCTCTAGCTGCTTTTCTTTTTCGTATAACCACTGTAGAGGAATGAAAGAGTATAATTTTGGCCTTAAACCACAATATTCATACATAATTTGACCATTTAATTCATCTTTAAACTTGCCCGTAACTTTTTTGTTTTTATCAGAGTATAAGAAATGATCTTTACTATATGCAGAGGTGTCAAAACGGTCCAAGTCACTTTGTATTTCCTTGTAAAAGTCCTCTGTTACTATAGAATAAAGAAGGCTGTCTGTGTCTGTCATTAAGAACTTTTTATTCTTAAATTTTGACATATAATTATAGTGGAAATCATACATTATTACTTTGCTGATATCCAAAATGGTCATTCCTAAATATATTGGTTTATCAAACTTTACAATTAATTTATTTAAATGCACAGCATGCAACTTGTTATCGAACATTTTGCTGCAGTCAAATCTTGGCTTTGTAACATACTTTGTTAACTTAGACTCGTCTACAAGATGTATATCACGAAACTTGCGTTGGTTCATAATTGTTCGACCAAAGAGACTGTTATTTAACAGTTTGTAAAAGTCTTTTTCAAAATCATGTTCAGCTTTTTGTCGCTTTTCAATATTAAAATTAATATAGGGCGCGAGCCAATTCGATTGTCTGAATTTTAAGATTCTGTGGTATTTTGTAACTACCAAACCCAATTCTTCGTATTTTTTTAGTGCTTTATAATGTAGAATATATTTGGTTTTGTCATTTAAGTTTGGTATTAATTTTCCATTCATTTTTTCTGGTGCGAGCGGGTAGTCGTTGTGCAAATCGTGTAAACTTTTATCGTATTTTAAATCAACTTCCAAAATAAATCCAAAGTTTTCATTTTTATTGGCTTTATAATCTTTCTCGTTTGTCCATCTAAAGCCATCAACGGGCAACGACTCGCACATTGCTGTAGAGTATAGCGAGTTGCAGTCTAAGTATACAAGATAGGTGCTTTCTTGATTTGGGTCATAATGTTCGCCCATGTACTTATTATTGGCTTTAGCGTAGCGTGTGGAAATCATGCTTACACCGCCTCTAATGGCGTGTTCTATAAACAAATGCATGTCAATGTCACTAAATAACTGTAATTTTATGCCAGTCATTCTAAGGCACGCCTCCCATGATAGTCCAGGCAATGAGTACATGTGGACGGGGTCGAGTTTATAATCCTTTAAACTCAAGTCCCTAAATGTCTCAAACACATCAGCCAATAACAACACATCTGTTTTAAGGTATAAATCGTGATATTCTTTTAAATTCTTTATATTAAAATGATTCCATACGTTTTTAGCATGTTCATATTGTGCAGGAGATATACATTCTTTAGTTAGGCTGCTGTAAAATGCCTCTATGGGTGGTAGGGGCTCTAAAAACTTTTCTGGTCCTGTCATGTATTCGTACGGAAATTCGCCCTTGCGTTGTAGTAGTGGATTGTCTATAAATCTAAATGTATTTAAATTGGAAGCTAATTTGCTTAAGGGAAGAGACAGAAAGTTGTAGGAATCCAAAAATACCAAATCATCAACAGAGAACGATATATATTTTTCCGTGTCTTTGGCTATGCAATTCAATTTGCGATTGAGTTTTCCCAAGTGTTGCATTATTAAATGACCATCATAGTTTTTAAGGTTGTGGAAGAATATTGGAATTTTCTTGGTTACTTTATAGTTTAAATTGCAAGCGTTGTGGGAGGGTCCTCGGAATTTGCCTGTTAGATGGCAATGGTCGCGCACTTTATCACCCAGTAACAGCTGTTGGCATATGTGGCAGTATTTAGAGTTTTTGAAGGATGCCTCTTGCTTTGGAGTCATTACAAGGGGAACATATACTTCCATCTGACTTTTAATAAAGTCATAAGTTTTAAATAACTTTTCGAAAAATACATCCATCACATTTTCACCGCTGTACAACTCTTCGTAAATAATTTTAGAGTCTCTCACCACAACATAAGCAAATCCAGAAGGAGTGTGTTTGCCGCAGTTTATAAAACATTCGAAATCTGCATAAATCACAAAGGGAGCTTTAAGTTGATATTTGTAATTCGTAAATTGTAGTGTATCTTTTTTAGACATTTGTACTCTTTGGGCATCAAAGGTTTTACAATATGTTGTGTGACGTTCCAATATATCTTTGGTGCCAAAATGTTGCAAACAGAACTTGCAAAAATATTTCTTACTATTGTATTTTGTAGACCGCAACATTAACTTGTCAAAATCACGAATTAAACAGTAATGTGATTTCCGAGCTTCTTGTAGAAGAAGCAAGTTGACGTGAGTATTGCTATTTAGTTTAGTTATTCTCAGTGGATATATTGTTTTTCCTTCAATTCCATATACGTTAACACTTATGTTGTTTTGTTTTTCAAATTTATCAATGTCGGATATTTTTACTGGATATTTTATGTTTGTCATATTCAACTGGCCTTCATAGGGTTCGTAGTGAACTACTCGATTTGTATTTTCTTTACTATTCCTTGGTCTTAGGCTTGCTAAAACACTCCAGGTGAAACATTTATTATCGGTGTTTTTAATATTTAAAACAGCATTTTTTGATTTTATATTTTCTGGCGTGGGAATGTATGATTTGGGAGTTAGGGGCTTATATTTGTAAACATGCAACTGCCAGTATTTGGTGCGGTCATATATCCATCCACTGCCTTGAGCTTGATACTTGTGCATGGAGGTATCGATTTTTAAAAGTGAATTTTCAATTTGAGTCTTTAGCTGTGCTTTCTCAATTGATAAATTAGTTAAACTTCGAAAATCAGCAATACATTCTTTGTCAATGATTAAATCACCATTATTGTCCACTGAGTGTTTGATAAATTTCACTCTCCTAATAAGAATCCATTTGATGGGTAGAGGACAAGATTGGAGAGTGTCTAATACTTCCGCTGATTCACCGTTAAAAATATACAACTTGTAAGGTTGTTTGTCACATCGTAGGTAGTGGCGTTTCTTTTGACATTTAACAACCTTCTTACACACATCACAAGTATTATGTTTTTCTAGCATGTGAATTTTAAAATTTGTATTATCAAATATTTGATGACATATTTTACAAATATTAGGAATAATTTTGTGAATGTTACGATAGTGTCTGATTAAATTGCTTTTTTTGGAGCAAGACGTGGAGCACTGCGCACAGGTCAACATTTTTTGTTGGAATGAGGGTGGTGATTTTGTGGGCTTCTATATATATCCTTGGTTGAAAATTTTAAAATTTTATCTTTTTTAAATAATAAAAACATATTTTTTAGCTCTAAAATAAGACATTTTTGCAGTTTAATTACTGCAAATATAAAAAAAAATTCCAATTTGGTCATACAATATTATTTTTTACATACACATTTTAGGTATTAATACACATTTGGAAATGGTGAATTGGAGATTTACAAATATTAGGCTATTTCAATTATGGATTAACAGTTGTCCCTAAAGACATCACACCGTTGCTAACACTCACAGAGTCCTAGGAGGCGGTGGCGCGGAGGTGCGGTGAGCCGGTGGCGCGGAGGTGCGGTGAGCCGGTGATGTCATGCGGGTGGTGACAAGTGTGGTGACGTCCGGTGGTCGCGGTCGCTGGAGTGTGGTGACGTCCGGTGGTCGAGGTCACTGGTGTAGAACAACGGTGTTGGTGGCTCCTTATATACACCTCGATTTTCAATTTGGAAATTACCTCACATTGAGAGGATTTCCAGGAAATTACTGGTAAGCGGAAAGTCTGGTCAAAGTGTCACGCAACAATCCGTTAGTGTGTTAATGTGTCGCAAGCGCACTTTCGCTCTCGGGAGAGTGTCGGTGAATGGTGTTGCACGTGAAAGCGGCGGATGTGCGTGCAGCGGATGTTTTAATCAGTTGACAGTTCGACCGTAATAGTTGGGATTAAAACACCAAGTTTTGGCGGCAGTTGGGATTAAAACACCAAAAACAAATCAAACACCAGAGTTTTTAAAAAGAGGAGGGACAATATATTTAAGGCAGGGGTATATTTAATATAGGCCAGCGGGCGGGAGCTCTATAGGCGGGAGCTGGCGTCGGTCCAAAAACGGCTCCCCATAAGAATAACATGGGGAAAAAGCGCCGGAAGTGATGCCTCTTTCTGGTTTCACCACTACTTCCACCTAAAAATAATTGCTAATACCAAAATTTTAAAGTCATTATTGAGTAGTTGTTGGTATATCATTGGCTGCTGATTTTGGTACTACTGGAATAATCGTTGGGAGTTCAAAAATAAATATTGTAAAATAATTACAGTAGACCCCACTTACACCACTCCTAATCTATCACACCTTTTCACCCCAACCTCTCCCCCAACACCTTACACATCATAAAACAATGTTATTTCACCTTAGTTGTTATGAAGTAAATGTTTATTTATACCGGTATTAATCACAGTGCTGTCTTTATTATGATTTTTTAATGTAGTAATTTAGATTTCCGAATTAGGTCTAAAGAGGTGAATACTGAAATACCAGTGATATATAGTATATATATAGAGTATCCATCTGGAAATATAGGTAATAACAACCGTTACCATTTGAATATTTTACCGAAAATACATTAAAGAGTCATATTACTACATTTATAGTAGACCTAACTATAACTTCCATGTTGCCAAAAACGTTGATTTACATCGCCTACTAAAAATAACATGATTAGTAATCTTCATCTGAAAATCTCGTCCTTTAAGAGACTTACTTTAATTTATAGAGACATTTATCGGTTACATTTTTGGGTATAGATTATTAGAACACTCGTAAATGTATCGTTAGTAATGTTTTGGAAAAAACACTTTTGCTCACGGAGATGTTTTGGAGGAATGTTTGTGGAGAACACTGATTAAAGAAGTTGACAGTGTAACAATTACTAGAGAGTACTACTGGGACATTAGGCATTACGTTCACCTAATTATAAGAAAACTCTGGATCGCCAAACGATATAGTTGTAATGGAGAAATACTTTGGATGAGTTTACTTGCAAGTGAAGTTGGAAAGAACAAAATAAATACAAAAATTTATCAAATTTCTACGCTACACATTTCATTTAGGTACTATTCTTTAAACAAGCAGTAAAACTCGACTACACAATGAAGTATTTAGTGTACCGGAATGGAATTTCATTGTCTTGTAATGGAAATTGTTAGAAAGTACATGAACATTTCCACGAATCGTAATACGAACTTTCACCTCAGCGTGGCCTCATAAAAGGTTAAATCACTATTCCAATTGTTGCTTCAAGTGTAATAGAGAAGCTGCGTACTTTATACAGCTTAGTAGTTCCATTATAATAAATGTGTATTTGACGTACAATAATATTTACTTTACATGTAAAATAAATGAATATTCTTTTTTAATAAAACATAATCTATAAGGTAAACTATTTTAAATTATTTTATGTCATATTTGATGTCACGATTAAAAACTTGACAGAATAAAAATAATACAACAATTTTATTTTTATAAGAAAAAACACGGGATACGTGTATTTATGTATAACAATAATAAAATGATAAATGGTAAACACAAATGTTTATTTACTGTCATGCCCTGTTGTTGTGTCTCTCTTTATGTATAATTTAAATTTCCGAAGTGGAAGCAATAAACTTCAACTGCAAATAAACGTGAAGTTGGACTGAAGTTTACGAGCGACCTTAATACCGTTATCAGGGTGATAAAACGGCAATGAAATTTAAATCGTCAGGAAGTCTTGAAAGTTTAAAGCTCAAAAACGTTTCGACGAAGCTTTGTCCCACAAATATTTTAAATATAAATTGTGTGACTAGATAACTCAGTTTGACACAGTACTACTTCCACAGTCAGTCATTAGCAGTTTTAAACATTTATCTACGGTAACAAATGCTTGGAATTATTTAAATATTTATACTACTTTAGATCATAGGCAATATACTTACTTGTAAAGATAATTAAAATACATATAAAAAAATACAAATTATTGGAGGTATATTCGCTCGATATTGATATTACACGTTTTTTAAGTTAACTCTTTATTAACAAAATGTAAAATTTAATATACTTTACTGAATGAAACATTCCATATTATGTACAATTTTTATTCGTACAATAGATATTGTTTTGTCCATTTGAAAAAAATTATTTGAATTTATTGTTTTACGGAATTTGATGTTCAAATTGTCATATTAAAAGTATGGGATATTTAGGAGAGCCATGGTTTTGGTCAAGTCTTATTTGTTTTCTATCTTGAATAACATAAACTATTGTCGTGTCTCAAATTTTAAATGAATGATATGAACAAACTCTTGGCTCCTTGTAATATTTACTGCCCGGATTCAGTCGGTGAATTTTGAACGACTCTACAATTGTAGATGAATAGACAAGGTTTATAGATTACCGTTTAATAATACACGAAAACTATAGTTCTAACTTTAAAATGATAATTATAATAACAGTAAATAGCTACTTTCAGTAGTGAAATAAAAGGTATTAAAATAAAAAATTTAAATTTAAAATTTAACAATATTTTCAAATTTGAATTTGTTTGACAGTAAAATTGGTTTCCAAAGTATTGGTTTAAGATTAAAATTAGTAATCACAACCAATTTTCTCTGTAGATTTATGTAAAACATTGTATTCGATACTGATGAGCGATGTATTCTACAGAATGTCTAAATCTTTAGCGTTAAGAATTCATGAAATCACGCCTTATTATAAATATATCTAAGTAACAAAATGTTCCATCTAAATTCAAAACCCATCTTTTTAATAAATGATAGTGAAACGAGTAATTAAAAAATTACATCTCACTTTTAACACAAACTTTCCCATTATTGACAACGCTCATCGAGCTGCCCGTTTGAAGTTGAGTTTACGATAATGCAATCAATCAACTAAAGTTTATAATCCGATATTTAACCGAACTTTTGCTTAGTCCAATATTGTTTTTGGATGTAAATAGGGTTAGAGTAATCTTACGCAACAGTACTTGAGACGTTTATAAATATAGTACTGTTAAATATAGTAACATAGAATCTGTAACATAACTAATGGACTTATAGGGGAGATACTCAAATTAACATACCCTTTAGTATTAAAGCACTAAAGAAGGGAAAGAAGCTTCAACTGAATTCGTACTTTAAAATTACCCAATATAAATCTTGGTGGTACTAGTTTCGTGTTTCCGTAACAAATTTTTATGAGTGATTGACATTATTGTAATCAATGTCACGTTATCCTAAATTAAACTATTCCTTGAAAAACCATAAAACCAACATTAACTACCGCTTCTGCTCACCTGGGCAACCTTCTCCCCCATGTTGGGCGTGTGCATAGCTCCTTGGAAGTATTTGGCGGATCCGTTGTCTTGAATGGAATACTGGAACAACCAAGATAAAAAGTATAAGAGCGTGGTTTATAAAATGTTACTCTAAATAATGTATACGTTTTCCATATGTTGTGAACAAGAAATTCGATAAAAGTACCTTTGTATTGTTATGTTTATTTCTGCAATGATCATAGTGTGAATAAATTATATTTAGTGTGAAACTAACACTAAATTAGCGAACATCACTGATGCTTCTAGATGTTGCAGTGCATTCCAAGCCCTACGCTTGGTTGAAGGTGTGCATACAATGCATGCATATAACCCTGGACTAGTTCAATCCAATATTACGCTTGGCTTGGTTAACACATTTGTATCTAGTTTAGTTTATATATACTTGATATCAAAATGTCAAAAACTATTTTAGGTTAGTTAACCATTTAATTTTGGGAATTCAACTCCAAAGGGAATGTTCAGAGATACTTTCCCATTTGTGCGAGGGTGTCTGTGTGGGGCCGAGGTGAGGGTGTGATGAGGAGACCGATTACTGAACGAATATAGAGATTACCCCATGTCTTCTTATTTACTTGAAATTAATATCCGGTCTCAGACATGTACTGCAGCTGCTTCGCTATGTTATAAAACGTCATTTCTGGTGGTCATTTAGTAGCTGATTATAGCAATGCAATCGAATTGGAATTTGGAAACCTGGTCTCAGTGTCACTGATTATCCTACCTTGTGTAAGAAGGTCTCGTAGGTGACTTTGGATAGGGAGGGGGCGTGGTCCCAAAGTATCTCTTATTGTCCTTCCTTGTGTCTGAGAATACCGGCGGAAACATTGGTCAGGGAGTGGGCGTGGTCCCACAGTGTCTCTGACAGTCCTACCTTGTGTTTGAGGGTCTCGGTGGTGGAAAAGTTGAATAGGGGGCGTGGTCCCACAGTGTCTCTGATAGTCCTACCTTGTGTCTGAGGGTCTCGGCGGCAACATTGTACATTGAGGGGGCGTGGTCCCACAGTAACTCTGATTGTCCTACCTTGTGTCTGAGGGTGTCGGTAGCGATGTTAGACAGGGAGGGGGCGTGGTCCCACAGTGACTCTGATTGTCCTACCTTTTGCCTGAGGGTCTCGGCGGCAACGTTGAACAGGGAGGGGACGTGGTCCCACAGTGACTCTGATTGTCCTACCTTGTGTCTGAGGGTCTCGGCGGCAACGTTGGACAAGGAGGGGGCGTGGTCCCACAGTGTGGATGCGCGGTAGTGCTGGAGGTCACTCTCCGACGAGGTGTTAGGGAAGCGTTTCGCTACGTGGTTTCTTGTTGCTGGAACAAATAATAATCGTGAAATTTAAATGCGGTGTTTTTAATCTGGCTTCGTAAGACAGTAATGAAATCGAACTATTGTTATCTGTAAAGTAAAATTAACAATTAATTACATTGCTACTCGAGTTTGCACAATCCGAACCTGTCTCATTAATTTAAAACATTAATTAATCGTATTTAATGCAAGGCAATGGGGTTTATTTTTTCATACAAGAAGATCCATGTGGTAGAACTAAACAGCGGTATTCACAAAAACCACCACATTATGCAGTTTGTCCTTATAATAGGAGATTTAATTAAATACAGTGTCAAATAATCATAATAAATGATTTTAAAATGGTGACCAAGTGTTTGAGTTTTGAAATATTTTGTGATTTCAAAGTAGTAAAACATACACTTAATATATTATAGAGATATGGTGACTGTGGGCGGTGGAGGGTGTAGGTGGATAACCCAAGGAGGATTTTTTCGATAAAAAAGGAAAAAGGAACGTTTCAGTCGTCGGACGGTTATTTTTCAGCGACAGATTGAGGCCATAAGCCTTATAAAAATGTTAATCACGAACTGAATCCCAAGCAGCAATGAAATTGTATCTCTAAATGTACAATTAATATAACTGTACGGTGTTTAATGTTCAATGATCGTTTTTCAGATATAAATAAGAATATTATTCAACCCCTTTAACCTGTTCGAATTAATTTCACATTTATGATTGATTTACACAGGGCAATAGCAACTAACTTGTCTTCTCATACATAAGTTTAAAACAATAATTTTGAATATTTGTAATCTTAAAAATAACTTTATAACCAATATATTCGAAATCTGGATAATCAATTAGAATTAAGTTTTAGATCCCTGTTAGACAAAAGATTGTTTTATTCTGATCCATTACTGTAATTAGAGTGAGTTTCCGATCCGCCAGGAATGGACCAAAACTCTCTACATATGTTCCATCACTATCTGTAACTCAGTATATATCCATAAACATAAATTAAAACTATAAATTTATGAGGTGGGCTAAAGGTCAGTTATAAATAATGAAGTTATTGACAGTATGGCCCAATAATAGGCGAAGTACAAGCCGGAGTGGCAATGTGCCAATGACTGCCTTCGTTTACCCATTGTTTCCTAATATTGTCTACTTTGTTTATGCAGTCTATTTCTCCACATGTTTATCTGTTCGGCATAGCTACTGTCTAGAAGGAGCTGATACTTTCTGTGCTTGCGGCTTACTTAATAAATTTTGTTGAAACAACAACTTATTTTGAGTAAATTACAAATATAATTCAATTTCACTTCCTTAAAAGCTATGTTTTGACAGATTATTATTTAGAAGTTTCTATTAATAGAATTTTGCGAGCTGATATTCTAACGGAAAGAAGATTTGTAATAAATTCAAGGAGATGTAAAGTACCACAAAGATGAAGTTTAAGGTAAAGAATAAAGCATTTTAAAGAAAATAAAACGACTAGCGTTGTTGAAATACTATGAATGTTTATATTGTATAGTGGGTGCAAACGAATAAACACACTTTGGAACTAGTAATATTAAATTTATAAAAGAGTTTCTTTTCAATAAATAATATAATTTGTTAAATCATTCGAAACGATAAAAAAGTATTATTTATTAATTTAATGTGTTTTTGCGTAACATATTTGTTGGTGTAATCGAGAGCAATGAAGTTTTTAACCTTCAGATATTTAACAAGGCTTACAGTACTTAAAGACACGTAAAAACATAAACTAAAATATAATACTAGCTTTTTGTCCCCGGATCTGCTTATATAATAGGATTGATTGTTATTTATTCAATACTTTTTTTAAATTCATTTTTGCGTAAAATGATTTTATATTGTTTAAGAAATTAATAATAATAATTTCTTAAACAACATTTACAAAATCGGACTGTCACAACGACAGTTTTACGTAAACCAATTTGTAAAAAAAATACTTTTAAAACAAAATGCACAAAGTGAATTAAATTTTTCTTTAACAAAACCATATTAGTTTCCCCCTTTGTAAAAAAAACTTGTTCGTATGTAAACTGCTGAAAATAATTGAACTATTAACCACTGGGATTTGTAAAAATTTATACAAAATTAACTAATTGATAGTATTACATTATCAAAGTATTTTACTTACGTTATTTTTAACAACAAAACAATATTCTATTGAGTATTATTTTAAAAGGTACGCGCCCTTATAAAGCAATCATTCAAAGTTAGTTTTAGTGTTTAAATTTCAGATGGAAAAAATTATAACCTGACTATAGCAGGATTCTTATTTCAATCATCAAAATCCTAGTATTATAATTTTCAAATATAAAGACATAATCGGGAAGACATAACATATCGTAAACCAGTGTATATTTGATCATTTAAACATACGAGACGGATAAATTCTATGACTGGGGCTGTAGCGACGTCAGTGGTTGCGTAAGCCCCACATTGTGTTCCGTAAGCCCCCGGTACACACAGTGGCTCTTGTACTGAAGACTGTTTTAGCAAATTACTGTTCCACCTAACTTTAGAAAATTTGAGTATTTTTACATTATATTTTATTGTTAACATCAGATATAAAGTATATATACTTATATGAAAAGCGCTTAGTCTTTATAAACATATGTGTAACCTCTTTGTCTTTATAAACATATGTATAACCTCTTTATGTGCAAATTTTGAACCCTTTAATACCACAGAATATCGTTGATGTGTGAAATATATAATTTATATTAGAATAACAGACTGAATGTTAAAATGTTTGCTAAGATGTTTTAACGGCAGAGCTGTCTATACTCAAGTTATTTGAATTTACCAATCCACCTTTTTCAATAAGCCTTAGTAATGTAACTCATTAATTTGGAATGTCACACAACTAATATTATTAAAACACCCATTAATATAGGTCATAAATGCCTAGTATAGACACATTTTTGTAGTGAAAAATTATACGTTAAAAATAATTTCTTGAAAATGTGATCGATGAATGAGAGCGTATTTACCAAAAGGGCAACTACCGCTAATAAAATATACATTGCATAAGTATTTAATTTAATAATTAAAAAAATATCAACAGTGTATGTACCACTGGTAAGACTGTAGGTAGATTGATCACATTTTATATGAATGTTGAGGAACATAAAATAAGGAAATATTTTTAGAAAGTACCATAAGGAGCACATACATAACTTTTTATTTTAACGAATTTCTTTGTATTCAGTGTATTCCGACTCAAATACTTTAACGTAAGTTTAAAGGTTAGCAATGACAACACTACATAATAATATTGTTTTCAATAAATTTTCATTCCGACTTTCAATAAGTAGTACGTTAAAAATTAAACAAAACTAGCAAAAACGGTAGTAAATAATATTTTCTAAATTTAAAGTAAAATACCCCTAAAAGTATTTCATTCAATGCTGGGACTAATAACTATATAACTGCTGAATACCTATAACTACACGAGTTTTAAATAATTGAGTGATTTAATAATAACCTAAAACGTTCAAATAACCATGAGGCAACAA
Source organism: Allygus modestus (assembly GCA_963675035.1). Taxonomy (NCBI): domain Eukaryota; kingdom Metazoa; phylum Arthropoda; class Insecta; order Hemiptera; family Cicadellidae; genus Allygus; species Allygus modestus. The sequence goes on from OY776112.1 coordinate 315,938,796, forward strand.
TAAAGAGCCCTAAAGGCGTTGTCAAGCCCCCAAAAAAACAAATCTAAAAAAAAACTATTTTTACTAATACACTATTTTTACTAAATTATTGTTTTGGAGATTATAGATCAATACTTAATAATGTAGAGACTCTTAAGTAATATAGACACGTTAAATTTGTAATACAAGATCAGTATTACGTTATTTACAAACAAGAAATAATTTCATAACAGGAAAATAGACGCGTTTATACTATATCCTTTAGTTTTAAAATATATTTCGGTTTCTTAAATGAAAGCTAAACATACACAATCTTCTAAGAGAGTGCGTTACAAGATCTAAAATAAACTAAAGTATAAGAGAAGTCATATTCAACTTACGACTGCACTTATAAAAGACTAAATCTATTTTAAATATATAGGTTATTGTTAGTAGGAACTTCAAACAAGATGAGATGATACAAGTTTTCTTATAAGAACCAAAGGACGTATAATCTTCAACCAACAAAACTCCAAGCGCATTGTATTTTCTTCGTTTTTGGAAGAATTGAGTGGAAAAACAATTAAGATAAATAGTTCAATCGCAAACTTTATCAAGAACACTCTCAAACCAGTACAAGGATTTAATCTCACAATGAACTACAAAATCACACTTATAAAACGATAAACTCTGCTACAGGTTTTGAGGATTTGGGAGAGAAATGAATGAGACTATGTTCAATGAAAATTGATCTTACGATGTGATTGAAAATATGACTTATATCTGAGAATATTGTAGAGAAATATAACTAAACTCAAATCCTAACATATATTTATTTTAAATTAATTTCAGGGAAATGTATTTCTATTTAAGTGTCATTAAGTGTGACTAGTCATCTATTGATTGTTATTATTTTTTTATTACATCCCTTACACCCTTTTTAAGCTTTTTTGAGGAAACAAATATATTTGTACTTTTCAAAACCAAACGAGGTTTAACATACATGAAGGTCGAGGCAGGAATAAGTTTTAAGTACGGAAGTAAATGTTTTAGAACTAGTGTATTAATCAAAATAAAATAATTAATGTTGTACAATAAATATTAAGTATTAGTATTAGTATTTTATGAATGTGACTAAGTTTTTGGGTGAAAAAAGATGGTATGTGGTAAAAGTTGTAAAGTGAAAATAATAATAAAATTCATGAAAGGGTAACAAGTGCAACGTTTGACTTATATCTTTGTTTTTAACGCTTTATGTTATAGTCGAGAAGCGTGTGTTGTATGATACAACAGCCAATGTTAAAAAAGCTAAGCAAATGCACAGAGAAGAAAGAATCAGAGTGATACATATATTGATGACTAAGAAGGACGCAGTGACGTGACGGTGACAGGGAAGGAACTTTGGGGTTAAAGTTGTCATTTTGTGTTGCGAACGAGCACTAGAACTGAAGTCAAGTAGAAGGTAATGCTGGTACGTCACGAACCCCGAGAGTAACAAAGCTCTGACTAGATTCAACGTGCAACCACAGGTTAAGGATTTAAATCAAATTATTTTCAGTTTGTGTGCTGATAAGACGAGGGAGCTGTACACTCTTTATCAACATAACTTGAAAATACGAACAGGCAAGCCCGCCTTCATAATCGGCTGTTAACAAAATTCCGTTGTTACCCTAAAGCGGAAAAGCCGTCAGAATCCTCACCGCCCTGAGGGTATTAGATGTTTTCATTATGCCCAAAGCATACGATAATTTAACCACTGAACTTACAAAACTTGTGACTTATTCTTTGTCTCGGTCAAGTAAGCACATCAAAACCCGAATCGCAATTCTACGACGTCACCGCCGCATCGTGGGTAATAGACAGTGATACAAGGCCGGCACTGCTACCATGATGATTGCTGCTACATCGGGTGTGGGAATTTATCTATCGCGGTAACATAATGTAATCTTATCCAAAGTTTCGTTATGTTTGCAAAGGCAACAAATTGGCCTTTGATGGGCATTAATTCAAGTAAGGAGAGTGCACTAATTCAACTACTGGCTGATTTAGACAGAGGAAATCGTCTAAGAATCTTCCGAATCCGATTTCCGATTTTTCAGGCGAAGCTCGAAGAAAACAGACTATCGGGACGATTTTGGCAAAGAGTGTGTGTATTAGTTGTATGACCGGTGTGTGGGAGGAAGGGGTCCGGTGGCAACAATGCTGCCGCCCTCCTCCTCTCCTCACTTCTCGTCACTTCACACAATCTAAAAACAATTCTACTATAGATAGAGTTTAAGCTGCATGATATTCCCGTGAGCTTCCGTTCCTTAACCTGTGGTTGAACATCCACTCTGAGTTTTCTCGCTCTGCAGCGCCTGTGAGGGTAGGTGCGGCACTCTCTGTACACTGTTCAGCAATGGACTACTCTACCGTGCGCTGGTTACCTTCACAAAAGCTATCAAGTGTATGTGGTCTCAGTCTTGGAGGAATGTCTTCTGCTGCTTTTGACGACACTGTTGAAACATTAAACTACATTTAGAAGAGGTTTGCTTATCGTAATCAGTAATCGTGACTCAAACGGGTTTTATTTGATAAAAACATCTTTGAGATTTGTTGTGATATAATAATTAGAAATACCACGTTTATAAAATAACGTCGAGCTAACTTCAGCAAAGATTGGTTTAACAAAAATAAACGCACAATGGAAACAAATATTTTTGATTATCATACAAAGGATTATATTAATTGGTAATATTGTTGTTATTTGTATTGTTTTGAATATTTAATTTGACTGCGTATTTGTGATGCTTAAGCTTTTACCTATAAATATAATATGTTATATTAAATATGGTCATATTATGCGTATTTCAATAAAAATTATGTATTTAAGTAATATTTCGATATTTAAACTATCAGCCATTCCCCAAAAAGTGTGTTAACAAGATATTAAGATACTTAAAATTTAGTTTTATAATTAGATTTTAAAGTGTTATAGCCTACTAAATCCTTACACGTGTTCTAGGCTGCTTCAGTATCTTTAGTTATCAGTATCAGTGGCGCAGTGTTATCAATGATGTATCGGTGGTTACTGGCACCTAAACGAATAGTCACACTTTTATTGTCGTGGTGTTTAGATAAAAAAATATATTCACATCTTTTAATGGAGAAATAAAAAAATGCAAATTGATAATGTGTCTTCCGGGAATATTTGTGTGTTGCATAAGAAGAAGCGATCTGAAAAGTAACATATACAAATATTTTTGAGATACACTAACATAAGTTCCTAATTATTATGAAGGAAATTATTAATTATTTATTTTTCAAAGTATTTATGAAATTGTGTCACACAAATATTGTCTCATGTTTATGTATTGTCCAAAATACAAATATCATGATCACTTTGTTATATCATAACAACAGTAAATTTTAATTAAACAGGATTTAAGTCAACATGTTCATTAAATCAGCTCAGCAGAATTGATATTTCAAAATTGCGGAGTATCTCTAAAATAAAGGTATTAAAATCTAAAGTTGAGAAGCTTTTCAAATTGCCTCTCAGCACCGTTTTTATATTAAATATAGGTTAACATCACAAACACTGCTTGAATGTGATTATTTAGTACTGATTCCAAATTTAATTAAAAGGATTAACAGAACGAAAAAAATAAGATTATAAAAATAAGACAAATTACGACTTTAGTGGTTTGTTGTTCCTATCGGAGTGTGTTCAATAATAAAAATTGATAGCCGATGTCGGTTAAGGAATGTTTCAATATAAACAGGTTAACATACCTTGAATTCCACAATTATTTATAGTAATACAGTTGTTTGACTAGTTTCAGCTCACTGGTAGCCATTATCAAAAGTTTTTGAACGTTATTCCATCCTATGAATGTCGTAATATATTTTGGTTTTTGAGCCAAAATATATTAAACCACTGCATTACTGTAAGGAATTGCGGTTGTCAAGGTAAGTTGACCTGTTTATATTCATAAACTATTCCGGGATAAAAAGTTTAATGGTAAAGGTTTTTGCATCTTCAGGAATTTAAACTGTTTTAAAATATCTGAGTTATTAACTTCGGTGGACAACATTGTGGCAAAGTTCACAAGCTGAAAAGGGCTGGTAAAAACAACTACTGCTCAGGTCGTGAAAAATATAAAATGGTAAAAAAGTATCCTATGAATAAGTTCAGTGCAATAAGACATGAATTTGATGTATTCATTTGCAAAAAATTTAAAGTTATTGATCACGGCAGTATTAAAAGAAATGTGAAAGACCAAAGTTGTACAAGGCTAACATTGATAATGCATTTATAACGGTTTAAATATAATAGATTGCAATACGAAAACAATACATAAGCATTGTTTTGGGGATGTATAAAGGCAATGCGCGGGCAAAGTAACAGTGAACAGTCAATTTAAATTTAACTTATTAGCTCGTTTTGGATCTAAACAGTTACATATATATGCTCCGAAATGATAACATTGAACATATACATTTAAAATTATTTGTAGATAAATATAGTTCTTTTACCAATAGATGCTATAGTTTGATTGAGTTCACTTTAGATTTGGTTACCTCACGGTCCATGGATACAAATGTGCAATTATGTACCAGTAACTGTTTAGCGTCAAGTTTGTTTGTATTTGTAAGCATGCCGTTTGGGAGTTTTAGTATAACTTAGTGAGTTATATTTTTGTCACTGTACTAATTATTTGTATGATATTCGTCATGACAACTGTTTTAGGATTGATCTTGTATCAAGTATGTTTTATTTACAATTTTAATTTCCAGGATTTATCGAATAAAATAAATAAATAGGTCTATATAAAAAAATACTGGAGATATATCTGTTTCCCACTCGACTTATAAATGTACTTGTCTAAAATTAGAATTTCAGTTTGAAATACGGCTACTCCATATCTAGATTAACGATCTTATTTAAAGAAAATCAAATTGGAGCACTAATAAAAGTTTCTTACCCTTCTTATAAACAACATGATTCCCTTAATTTAATCAAAGCCCCACTGAGTGGTCAAGCATATGATAAACGGCTATTGAATTATAAATATTCAACAAGAATTAATATTAATATCGAATAAAAGGTTTATAAGCTTTTGTATTATTTGAAAAATAAAAATAAAGTATACAAGTTCTACAACCGATCTTAGGACTCAGTCAGATTTGCAATAACATTTCTGAAGATACATATTTGTATTGTGTCGCGTCTGATATGTTTGTTGCGAGGAGATTGTTAAACACCAGCATATTGCGAATGCAATGTGAAATTGGAATACAATAAAACGAGACTATGTTTTTGTTTGTTTGGATAAAGACGTTTGTAAAATAAAGATATACCGTAAATGTTGATATTATAAATAGTAATATTCCGTGATATTATTTTTCTATAACTTTTTATTTACGACAAACAATTTAAATTTTCATAAACTAATTCAATTTGACAAATCTTTCATAACCTTTTATTTGTATTACCTACAATAATCTTTTGAGTGAATAAAATCATTGTTAATGTTAAAAGAGGTCCTAACCAGCTACAATCAGCGTAGTAGTAGCGTAGTAAAATGAAACAAGTTTAACATTAAATCGTTCCCAAAGAAATGTTGTCAGTGAGGCAAAGTGATGAGAATTAGACATTCCTGTTGCATATAACCATTGAGAAACCTACTGAAGATAATTTTAAAACAACGGGCTTTTAAAGTAAATGAAAAATGTAAATTTTATGAAGATCAAGTCCTTTAAAGTGCGTTGTCATACGATAAATACTATGTAAATTTTTAACGTATTGTTCATATCTTTCAATCATTATAGTTTACCGTAGTTAAATTTGTATCTAATGTCTGTATTGTATTCTTGCTATATTAATTTAGAGTTTCTATGTATTAATATCTTGTAAAGGTTCTTGTGTATGCAATTAATAATAATTTTAAAATGGTTGTGCCGTTAATAAATAAATAGTACTTGATCGTCATTATGGGAAGTCAGTTTGTTCTGTTACTATAAAATAAATACAGTTGTGAAGTATTGCAATAATAAAATATATCTAACAAATACAAAATAAATTCTGTTATTTTCTTCATAACATTTTAAAGATGTTTCCTAAAATTTAATGTACGATGTTTTCAAGACATTTTCATGTTACACAAGGCAAAGAAAATGAATGAACATTATTATGAACTAATTGCACGAAACAATATGAGTTACAGCAGGACCTCTACTTAGTCATTGAACTAATGTACAACACTATATGATAAACAGTCTATTTTTTCACGAATTTTCGATTATTACAAACAAAAATAAAATAAATGTAAATGAAAAATTTAAGAGCCTGACAATTCATGTGTGGTATTGTTAATTTTCCCATTTTTCAAAAAACATTTGTATTTTTCCGATGGTAATTACAAATAAATATAGTAATGCAACTCTAATTATATTACAGCCTTATTTATTCGACACTTCGGGTTTTACACTTTTGTATGATACCTCGAATACTTACAAACGCTACAGGTAGCACTTCTACTGGGTGCTTTAGGCGTGGGGGCGGTCTCGGGGGTTCGTTGTCTACGAGATAAGGTGTCCAGCGAGCTAGCGTGATGCACTGCAGATTTGCCTCCCCCTCCCCCTCCCCCGTCCTCCTCCCAGGGCAGTGTGCCACTCTTCTGCGACACCTAGGAGGAACACACAAATAAAAAGATTTAAAGACATGTAAAGCACAAATAAAATGTAATTCAAATCTGTAAATTTGTATTTGATTGCCAACTTATAATTGGTACACGGGTCATTAACAAGACACTCTTCCAACAACGAAAATATACGAATTTTATATTTTTGTTCATTTCTCTTACATATGATACTAGCCGACCCGTTGAAGCTTCGCCCGCTCAAACTACGATAGTTGTGTGAGCTGCATTCTGTGGTTAGCCCGTGGAACTACTACGAATCAAAATCAACTGTATGAAATTTTATTAGCTCAAACCAAAGTGAATGTCAATAAGGAATACATGGTAACTTTGGGACCCAGTGAGGTGGAACACAGAAGTAATTTCGTAATAAAGTTTCTTAGCAATCACCTAGGGACAAAGAGGAACCTATATGTCAAATTTGAACTCTATAGGCCTTATAGTTAAGGAGATTTTTTAATAGATCAGTCAGTCAGTGGTATTTGGAATTTATATATTAAGATAATTGAATGTCAAACAATTGATATACTTTTCATGATTAGTAATAAATATCTAGGTGTACCAATTTGTTCAAAACCACTTCATTAGAACTATCTTGATATCCTAATACAAGTATTTACAACAAGTATTAAACCGTATAAAACAATGTAAAATCAAATTCCAGAATATTTTTTAAAGATTTGAAGTGTATAGTTTTGGCGTTTTAGGCATATTAACGATATAGTTCAATGCAAATTCTAGTTTGGGAATCTGAGGGCTAAAAGATTCCAAAAAGGACAACAATTATACAAATTAAAAACCGAATAAAATGGATTATTTCTTCTTATTTACATTTTCACCCCATCAAAATTCAGGGTAAATCTAGGTAAATTCAAATATACTTACGTAAACTTATTTTTGTATGCGAATTTTATTTATTAAAATTTATAAAAACATAATACAAATAATAATAAATATAATATAACATTTAATATATAGGTCTATTGAGTATTAAATAATATATAACCCTTCCAAATAACATAAATCAGCAGATAGTCAGATAGTCATTATGTATTTGTGTGAAGTGGCCTTATTTAAATAAAAACTTTCAAACAGATCGGGGATAAAAGCTAAATTATAGGGGGGAAATAAAAGACATTTTTAGCAATAACATTAACCTAGCAGTAATTAAAATTAGAATTTAATTGCAATTTGTCTAAATACTGGACGTTAATGAGTGGTTTAATTTGTGGGCAAATCTAATATTAGACCAAAGCAAAATAGTTGACGTTTAACATGAAAACTTTGTGAAAGGTTTAAAACTGTAACCTTATATCGTTTGTCGCTAAACGCCTATCGGTTTGACTGCAGACTCACAAAAGTTATTCCATATATGTTACGGTTCTTTGAACTCTGGAGACTTTAAAACAGACAGTCGATAGCTCATTTCTCATAGAGACGACAATCTAACTCTAAACATGTAAAGTTTTAGCTGGAAATGTCAAACACAATATATCCATCCGACAACAACGGTACTCGAGATGAATTTTAAAACATATCGCCGAGGGTCAACTTAACTGTGTGGAGGGAAAAGTTAAGGGAAAAAGAAACTGACAACAACTAACAAAAAGAAGGAAAAACACAAGAGTTAGTCTAGTAGTGTAGCTCAAAAGAATCTATATGCTTTAAAGTATTTCCTCGGATACTATAAATTAATCTTAACATTTTTGTTATATATCCAATATCATTACCAATACAGCACATAAGCGGCTTTTCCTAGAATCACTGCACCTATCGGCATTCTCGGGGCTTAGGCAGTAATTAGGGAAGGAAGTCGGATGTTGGCCTAACAGACCCGACAAACTAATCTGCAGATTAGGCTCATCCCCTCGTCTCACGCCTATCAGAACGGATTGCACTTGGAACGAAAACCTTCTTCTAATCGTTATACTGCATTCAGATTAGTATATAAACTTTGAAATTTTGCTAAATCATTCAACAAAATAAATATGTAAAACATATTTTAAAATAGTACCTGTATGTTCACGCTCTAATTAAGTACAGAAGACCACACATCATATCTTAACTGTGCAGATCCCAAATAAACAAAATGTTGTTGGTGATAGTGTCTTAAAATCAGTAAAACCTTTATTCGGTCAAGTGTAGGTATGTACTGCCGTTTTGTAGTACATTGAAATAAACGGTTTTTAATGTAATTTAAGGTTTTATTCTGTCAATTTTAATTTCAGTGATAGAAGCTCAGAACTGTCACTAAGAGGCCAGTCTAATTTTGACATTAGATTTTTTTATGTCAGCATGACAAGTTAAACAAGCATTTACTATTTATTTTAAATTGCAAACAAGTGGCATAATTATAAATTATTATATTATTATTATAAATTATTTTGTTTTGAAAATGTAGTATGTTATGTGTCTTGAGAAAATAAATTGAAACATGTAAAATACAGCTATGGCCAAGAGTTTTCTTAAATGGTTTGTTTGCTTGTTTGTTAATGTACTTATCTACCAACGGATTTGAATCTGAATTTAGAGATTGCAATTTTTAAAATTCGATTTGGATATTACTAAAAATGTTTTTTTAAAATTTAATTTTGATAACATATAGTTCAAATAAGTATTTATGTACCAAGGAATTTATATAAGAAACGATCATAATTAATGGGACACGTGCAAATTCAAATTTTATATCCAGGTGGAGAGAAGTCATTTTGTATATGACCAGCATGTAAAACAATTTATATTAAACATTCCCGAGATAAAAATTTTACTTTTAATGAACAATAATTAAAAAAAATTATATATTGCATCAGCACTCAATATTGCTGCCAGATAAAATATGTGGAATTATATTATAAGACACATCACGTAAACATATTTAGGATTTTTAACTAGTGTTTTTGGAACCTTTCGTCAGATTGGATGGTTTTAAAATATAATTACTAGTTTAAGTTCTCATTAAAACAGATCTCTCATGCTTAGGTATAGTACTGTTTCAAAACATTATTTAGTTCTATAAGCTACTGTACATGAAATTAATACATAATTACAGTAAAATTAACTTGATTTGACCCCTTTAGTAAATAGCTTAATTATTTTAATTGCAGTAAAATAATGAACAATTTCTGAAATACTGGAAAATTCACTTCGTTTTTATTGGTTAATATCATCGCAATCTGAAAATACGATCACAATTTGGGCATATCTGACAATCTGATAGCTTCAATATAAAGCAATGAAACATTGTTTGAGTTCAATTATGTTCATACGTTGTATGTGAAATCATCACACGTGTAACAATAAATAACACTACATACACGCTTATCGTTTCACACACACACACTACATCTTCAGGATTTACAAAGTTTTTAACCAACCGCAATGTTTACTTAAATAAGCTTTAAACTTACAGTCATACATTTAATGCCCCAGTTTAGTATTTAGATACTATAATCTCATATTTCTCCTGAAAGGAAAATAAGCAATATAGTTTATTGTTAAGTGTGTTAATACCACGTAATAGGCCATTAATAATATCACAGAACGATAGTTTTCTACTGAATGGATGTCGTAAAACCAGAGAGAAGAATCAAACTAATAACATACAGATGGATAAACTGATGCACTGATAGGTAGATATGTCTCATAACATATTTTACTAGACAAATTTATATTAACAGGATTGTTTATATTTTTTAAAATATTAAGTGAAATGTTAAAAGATTATATGAATAATAAATGGTAATAGTGCTTATATGATTTGCACAATAATATACATCATGATACCCTAACACATCAGAACGGAGCTCCAACACAAACATTGAACATCGCCGTTGCTCCGAACTCAAACCATATCTCAAAGCGAGGCATGAGAAGCTTCGGCGTTATGTAAGACTTGAGAAAGATTCAATTTAGATACCGCATTTTATGTGTCTAGGCGTTCAGGGTAACAACGTTGTATTACTGAAATATAAACCGGTAACGAAAAATATATTTTAACAAACTTTTTAATAGTAGAACATTAAAGTTACCAAAACGATATTGATCCTACTGAACTTCAAGGTACTAAAAGAGTAAAGAGTTGCTTTACTCTTTTATTTTCGTAAAGCAACTTATAATTTTCTTAGAAAAAGATTGTGTAGCTAGTTTTATCAGCATTTTACTCCTAATAAATGGTGTGATTCATAGTAAAACCTTATTATTCTTTAGTATGAAACCCCCTTACCTACGGAACCTGAGCAGTCAGTTTTTAACATAACTCAAAATGTTAAAAAAGTAGTTTATTTAAGTGTTATAACTGCCAAATATCTGACATTCGTCTCAGTTCAAGTCGATATAAGGGAAAATAGCAAACGAAACGTGATATAAAAGCATAAAAGTGGCCTTATTAATGATCCGAGAAACGGTTTTTTACGAAACAATGTATCGAAATAGAATGTAGCTTAGATCTCCTTGAATTTTACGAAACGTGTTTTTGACAAAGGGGAGTTACACAGCTACAAACAAATGTAAATTATGTATTCAACGATTTTGAAGCAATATGTAAACTAACACAAAACAACTAACTTCTAAAACAATTTGAGGAGAGAGCTTAATATACGAATAAGCCAGGAAAACAATCACAATCAACATACTGTACAGTGAAACTTTTAACATATTCTAACAAAATGAAACATAAAAGTGAAACGCGTAGTTGATAGCACATGAAACGCTTACAATGAATGCAGTGCGTCAGAAACACAGCATTTCACGGTCTAGAGGCTTTATTGTCAGTGCATATTGTGCAGCAGCCGGGGAACTGTTGCTGTGGTGGAGCATTACCACGGAACTGTCGCGGCGCTCGTCTGGTGCAACGGACTCCAGAGCGTTGCTCCCACGGCCTATAATAACTTATTGTGTGATGAATACACCACCGAAACGATTGTAACGTTTACGACCAAACTGTGGTCGGCTTCCATTACCTCGATTAGTTGTTAGTCTCTTGATGGTAATTATTATGACTGACTGGGTAGGTAGAGGGTAGAGTGCTTGCATCTAATATGTGTTTTGATTAATGGATCCTGAGCAAAATATTAAACTTAATAAATGTTCGATACTGGACCAAGTCTCCATTTGCCTTTGGACTGTTAATTATGATGTTTTCTTAGAAAGCAATGAGACCAGGGGATGGACCGTTCTCTTTCAAAACGTAAAAATATCACTGGCTTATCTACATAAAACACCTAATGCCGGTGAACGGAGAAATCAGGTTCAATCATGGTCAAAGTTTCAAAGTAGTAAAATGTTCTACGTTACAGTCTTATTTTGGCACGAGGAAATATTTTTTGGTTCTTAAAACTACCGTAAATAGTTTTACAGCTACTTTAATTAATTAATTTGGATTAAATTTCTTTAAAACTGCTCACTTTTAAAAATCAGTTTTTGGTAAATTTTCTTAGCGCATTCATTACTCTCCAAAACTAAAACAATATTACTAAAACGTTTTACAAATTACAAACGTTTTTCAAATTACAAACGTTTTTCAAATTACAAACGTTTTAAAACGTTTAATACGAAGAAGTGATACGTGCCTTTCAAGAACTAAAACTTTGGGTAGGCCTATGGAGTTTCTAAAGAAACTGAAAAACTGGGATACGAATAAAATCCTGACTGCGATTCTGAAAGGACGGGGATTGCCAGATAATTACAGGGTAAATGTGGATAAACCTAACTTGAATTTGATCATGTTTTGCATAAAATAATAAAAGCGGTGTTTCAGAATCCCATGAAACGCTTCTATGTATCATTTAGTTTTATGAGACATGACAGTTTAAGATATTTAAAGCCATTGAATACCTCGAATGACTTTGTAAGATTAAACTGTTTACCAGTAATAACATACCGTTCACAACAAACACATTTTATTCGCAGTTAAAAACAAAGGGAGCAAATTAAAATATTAAAAAATTCGAACTTAAAGAGAACTTTCTGAATATAAATGGGACAAATTAATATTTCAAATTAATGATATACGAGGAACGATAAGAACGTTTGCTAACTGGACCTAACACAGCTCTCCTGTCACCGCGATTGGGTGTGTGGCAGTCCACTCACCTCCCCACCAATGGATAACTTTGCGGATCTCAAATTTAGTGGGATATTCGATTGCCACCGCCATTTTGAATCGCTGTAGAAATAAGACGCGTGACCACACAGCAACGATGAGAATCGGCTCATACTTTTGGCGGAGAAGTGAGTGGACTACCGCACACACAATTGCGGTGATGGGGGAACTGTGCTAGGTGCAGTAAGCAAACGTTCTTCACTTTCTGGATGACCCTTGATTCACAGATTTTAATAATTAAACTGCCTATTGACTGGAGTATTTTAGCCGGTGGATCGAAGGTGTCGTCAGTTTTCCAGTGGATTACAAGGCCGATTGTGTGGGATAAGCTGCATCACGGTGTCGGGAGGGAAGCCCTGGCCGCCGGGGCTTCAGTCAAGTGCCTTTAGCCCCGCACGACCGCGTTCAGCCTCTGTCGTCATCCGTAAACCAATTACTCGTGTGAGCCTTATCTAACCGGATGAGGGCGAGTGTTTTCGTTACGGATAACCATGTAGTTTCACACGTTTTGGAATCCATAAGTATTTGAGGGTACTTCCTCGCAGATGAGGGTTTAGGATACAACAAACAAGAACAAAGTAAGAACAAGTTAAATTATGTTTTTTTTAATTTTGCTGAAGCCTTGACACCTTTAATATTAATCTAAAACCCACCAAAATCCTTTGGTTGTAGCCTTAAGGTGTCAATGTGTTGACAAATTGCGAGACCGGTTTTGGGTCAGTCACAACCCATCTTCAGTCACAACCCATCTTCAGTCACAACCCATCTTCAGTCACAACCCATCTTCAGTCACACTTATCCACTGTTAATATTAAAGCCCACTTGCGCGGTTGTCGACATTTATCACGAAAACAAAGTACATATTACAAACAAAACAAAAACATGCAGGCCTATTTAAAACTATTATTCGCATTCCTGCCTTCCGGATAGGATGATAAAAAGGGTGTCCTCCTACTTGCGGTCGATCCTATTTGCGGTCAGTCCTATTTGCGGTCAAGTGTAATTTTATAAGGGATGATCAAGGTTCTGGAGGTGAAAGGGTTTCCAGTTTGCGGTCACATCTTGAGATATAGTTAATCACTTCTTCTTCCCGATCTTAGAATACCTAGCCACTAAATATATAACAGAATGATTTTACCATAATCACAAATCAAGTCTAGTTATATATAGAGCAGCAAGGATTCTAAATGTTGTATAAACTCTGAGACTCATATCTTCAAGTTCGTAGTCGTCTACAAAGCCACTTTTATATTATCAGACAGATTTTTTCAACTTACAAATCAAGTCTGATAATATTATAAATGGCCGTTTATTACAAAAATTACATACTTGTTGACAACTACGGTAGACTGTCGAATGACAGTGGAATCTTGGTTACGTTTTGGGGAAAACCAGTTTTGCATAAGGGGTTGTTTTTCCAGTAAACAAGGGGGGCATGGTGTCGAGTCACCCACCCCTATTCAGGTGTACCATATTAAGGTGTATTCAGGTGACCTGTTGTATGCGTCATCCCTCTGGCTCCCTTGATGTGAGGCTCACTATATGGTGTTCAAATATGTGATCGAAAATTGGACAAATATAATTTGATTAGCCCACGACATTTTTGGGGTGACCGCAAACTGGACGATTTTGCCCTTGACCGTAAATAGGACTGACCGCAAGTGGGATACAACCGATAAAAAGTGCGCACGGGACGGCCGGAATGCGAATAATAGTTTTGAACAGGCTACATGTTTTTGTTTTGTTTGTAATATGTACTTTGCTTTCGTGGTAAATGTCGACAACCGCGCAAGTGGGCTTCAATTTTAATAGTGGATAATTGTGACTGAAGATGGGTTGTGACTGAAGATGGGTTGTGACTGAAGATAGGTTGTGACTGAAGATGGGTTGTGACTGAAGATGGGTTGTGACTCACCCGATACCGGTCTCGCAACTGTTCAACACATTGACAACTTAAGGCTACAACCAAAGGATTTTGGTGAGTTTTAGATTAAATTTAGTTATACTGATTTAGGAAACACCAAAATACAATAATTTCTCAGTTTTCTGCTCAGCAGCTTTATCGGGTTATCTGTACAGTTAAACTGTTAATATTGCAAATTACTAATGAGAAAAAACCAATATGTTGGCAATAATTGATTTGTTTTACTTATATATTGTTTTTAGTTTCAGTTGATTAAAAGTAAAGAATTGGTGATGGTGTCCTGGTTATTAAGTGGTCAGTAAAAGAATAAATTTATAAGATCAAGTGTTTCTATTGAACTATACGCCATAGTTAACAAAACTGTAGTGAATTCAAGAAATAATGTTAAATTGTGATAGATGAAGTTAATCAATTCTATAAATTTTAAGAATACCGTACAGTTACAGATTATTTTCTGACTCGCATGTTATGTGTGCTTGTTATTGTGTCTTATAACACAGTAAACTATTTACACTTACACTTTTCTGACATACACAACCGTAAATGTACCTAGAGTAATTATAACTGACGTTGTCTTGTAACGCGATCGTCTGGACCAATTAAGGACCCGGTAATTGAAGCTGTTGCCTCTTGAAACAAACCCCAGGACGATAACCACAAAGCTAGGAAAGATCCAACGCATAGAGCTAATTAAACGACACTTAAAAGACTTTGATAAACAAATTCCGAATTAAAATAGTTTAATGACTCACATAAACGCTGGTTTTACTACAATTGGGGTCCCGCGAGAGTGTGTGGCATAACATGGGTATTCAATGAAACTCATTAAAATGAGCTAACAACCCCGTATAACTAATCACTTATTTTTATAACCTATGTCTGCCTGTCTCAATGTGGTTTTTGGATAAAATTAATAATTAATAAGCCATTCAAAGCAACAACAAAACATTTTGGTCAACTCCTATTATTAATAAGGTGTATTTACATGCATTGTATTGTTTGATATTACATGCATGTATTTGCATGTTGATACATTTATAAGGTGTATCAACATTTGTGTCGTTTGGTTATTATTTAATTAAAGAGTTGTGGTGGCAATTTTTTCAAATTTAAATAATTAAAATACTAGTTCTTCGAAAACAAATGTTTATAAAACAAATATCTATTTCAGTTAATAATAAAGTTAATTATACTTTAAGATCACTTAATCATACTTTAATTTAGTTGTAACATAAACAGGTTGTAAAGAGAGTAATTCAGGTTTTAGTCCACCCTTTCACGGTTCACCCGGCCGTCCCTACCCATGGGGTGTTCATTGTTGACAATGATTTCCAAAGGAATTTAACTCATCCGGCGCCACGTGCTGACTAAATTATTAGTTTTTCTCTTATTTTAGCAAAATAATTTCATAAACAGGGTAGCTTTAATATTGTTTTTGAATCTAAAAATGTTTTTATTTCACTTAGTTTTAGTCAAAGGGCTGTTTTTTATTTTAGTTCAAGATTAAAACAAATTAAATCAGCCGCCAATTTGAAATTGGATGAGTTGACAATGTAAACATTGACCTTCATACCATATTATTAAAGAGGGTTGATGAAAAATAATCTGGTTTGCTTTTGTTGGGTGATTATAAATATATATATATATAATCACCCAACAAAAGCAAACCAGATTTGAGTCAGACCACCCGCCCAGCATGTAACGGGAGAACGGTTTGGTCTAAAGTCATCAAACAAAAATCTTGCCCACTAAAACGCATATGGGCTATCTATTAAAAATATTTTCATCAATATCTAAGTTCAGAATGTTCCAAAACTAAATCACGATTTCGAACCTCAACATTTTCTTCTCTAAACATAGGAAATATTATACATCATTTTAAAGGTCTCGTTAAAATACATATTTTGACGAAAACAGAATTCACTTATCTTCATCCGTTTCAAAATGGCGGCCATTTTTGTATAGAATATTGACATTTACGGAATATCCTGTATTGTCTGAACCACTACTCGTATATTTTTTCTGAATTAAATTTCTTACTCGTTATAAACTCGGCTTTACTTTGGTATGATACATGGCAGGCTTTTTTGAGAAAATCTATATTTCAAAATAATATTTATTTTGTAAATGCCTTCATCCCAAAATTCAATTGAGTCAAATGGAAGCGTATATTAAAAAGCATACCTTTGAAAAGGTCTTGTAAATCCTAGCAACTTTCAAACTTACATTTACCTTTTATCTCTTTTAGTTTTTCTGCAAACATCAAAAAAACATTATTTTCCCATAAGGAATTTATTTTAATTAGTATACACTTGCATGTATTCTGTGGCCACATTCGTGTTATGCTTTATGCAAAATTAATAATGATTTTTACTGATTTTATAAAAACGAAAAGAGATACCAGGTTGGGGTGGATTAGAAAGTTGTTAGGATGTATAAGACCTTTTCAAATATATGCTTTTTGACATACTCTCCCTTTTTATTTTTTTTTAATTTGGGCATATAAGCATTTTCAAAAGAAATATTTTTATAAATAGATATTCTCAAAAAAGAGAGTGTCATGTAGCACACCAGAGTAAAGCTGAGTTTATCACGAGTAAGAAATTTGAGACAGAAAAAAGATACGACTAGTGTTATAGAAAATACAGAGTATTCCGTAAATGTCAATATTTTACACAGAAATGACCACCATTTTGAAACGGATAAAGATAAGTGAGTTCTGTTTTCGCCAAAATGTTTATTTAAACGATCCCTTTAAAATTATTTAATATTTTCTACGTTTACATAAGAAAATGTTGGGATTCGAAACCGTGACATTTAGTTTTGGAACATTCTGTACTTAGATATCGATGAAAATATTTTTAATAGATAGCCCATATGCGTTTTAGTGGGCAAGAATTTTGTTTGACGACTTTAGACCAAACCATTCTCCCGTTATACATGCTGACTCAACCCTGACGGACCAATGAGCATAGCCCTAATGTCGTGCGAAATGATTTTATGTATATATATATTTCTTTTTTTATTAAAAAAGGACAGAGAGGCGGTGAATGAAACAATTTAGAACAAAAGTTTATATGACGGTGGTTAGCCTGTGGAACTAGTAAAAATCAAGATCAGATGTTTGAATTTTCATTAACT
Organism: Allygus modestus; assembly: GCA_963675035.1. Classification (NCBI taxonomy): domain Eukaryota; kingdom Metazoa; phylum Arthropoda; class Insecta; order Hemiptera; family Cicadellidae; genus Allygus; species Allygus modestus. The sequence continues at coordinate 315,956,602 of OY776112.1, forward strand.
CAAACCAAAGCGAATGTTCATAAGGAGTACATAGGAAACTTTGGGACCCAGTGGGACAGAACAGGGGAAATTTTGTAATACCGTTTCTTAGCTAGCATCACCTAGGGCCAACGAGGAACCTATATGTCAAATTTAAATTGTGTAGGCCTTATATTTATGGAGATTTCGTGATAGGTCAATCAGTGGTATTTGGATTTTATATACTACGATTCTGTAAGCGAAATCTTTTACTAAAAATTGTGAGAGTTTGGCAAAACGCAGGATGATGGGGGACTCAAATTAAAGGTCTCAATTTGAGGGACTCGGGAAAAATAGCAGTATTTCCAAAAAGTTACCAGTAGGCCTAAACAAGAAATAACGTAAAACATCCCCCGTTAGCAACGCATGGGGATTTAACAATGTCTACTTTGATTGCATTAAACCATGTGATTAGGTGTCTACATTGTTTACAAACTGCCAAGTGTTCCTACTTATTTTGTTTTATTTTCCTCAGCATGTAAAGAGTAAAATAAAATTAGACGAGGCAGACGTTTGGGGCGAGGTTCGGGGCAGTGGTCCCTTTATGCTACCGGTTAAATATTAATTAAATAAAAATGTCCATTGTCAATTGATAGGATCCCCAAGTTTTTACATACTATTGTGTGACACCTTCTATGCAGTCATTAATACTTCGTTTTAGTCAACCAATATTAGTAAGAATGTTAAAAAGGCAGATACAGATGTGCACAATTTATGAGATCTCAAATTAGAAAAATCAAACATAATTACGGACTCGACGCAACGTCTGTGAGATACAGCACCCGCAGCTGCAGGGTAACGGCTTCTTTACATTCATGAGTCCGTGTTCGATCAGTGTTTCCTGTTTCAAAAGTCGAGCGAAGAGATGAAATATGCATTGAGAATCAAGTCACAGCACATGTAGCTTGTCTTATGTATCACAAAATATATGACAAAGATGTTTGATAATAAGTAAAACTAAATATTTCATTTATTAATGCGGTAATGTGATTTTTAGAAAGGGAACTTCTCCATTATCTTTTGTAAATTTGCAGTATAAAAAGTATAATAGGCCTATGGCACATTAATTTGTCGGTTAACAAAGAGACATAGCAGGCCGAAAAATAAGTTCATCACCGAATTAATATAAAATAAAATTGTCATGAAGATAAATAAAACCGTTTTATCTCCCCCTTCCTGGCAAAGTAAATATTCCGCATATTGAAAAATATTCCGTAATTTTTTAAAGTGAGATGATAACCCGGACAAAGCAAATCCCAGAACGGCCGGCTGGGATGAATCCCGAGACCTCTCGGTTATGAGGCGCAGTTCCAGTGGCTTGCTACCCACTCGGTTGCATTTTATTATATTATATAATTTTTGAAACTCATAATAGCGATGGATTTGAACTTATTTTTTATTGATTTGGACTCTCTATCGCCTCTAGTGTTTAAAACTGCAAACGTGCATCTACAACCCCGTTTAGTGTAACTACTACTCACATCTAAATATCAAACAGCTATAACTAACTAGACCAAACTTTCTCTCGACATTTGTATTTACAAAAACTCAAAACTAACACGCATACAATCAGTTGCCAATTTGCAGGCAAAGATACAGAATAGGTAATGTATTTTCAGTTTTTCATTTGTAATTGAATTTGTGTAGTTATTGGATGTGTGTTAGTTTTGTGTTTGTATACATAACAATATAGGGGGTAAAATGTAGGCTAGTTAGTTGTAGTTGTTTGATATTTAGATTTTAGTAGGTTTCACTTGATAATGGTAGGAGTTCCCTTACCTCCCGAAACGTAGTGTAGTTTTAAACACTAAAAGCGATAGGTAAAGTCCAAATAAATCAAAAATATATTAAATCATTGTCACATTGTTTCTATAATCTTCATGCACTGATATTTCTTACAGTTCGTATGTGTTGTTCATAATAGTATTACCACTGCCTATGGATCCTTCAGAATATATAGTCTATGGTATTACTCTTGATTATAATATTAAAGATTGCTTTAGAAAGGCACATAAAGGTTTTAACATATTTCTCAGTAGATTACTTACTGATTTTGTTTACTCGCACGGTACTCACAAACACTGTTTTTAATATTTTGAAAACAAATTATTTAAAAAAAAAATCAAGTAGGGTAAATATTTACTCAGATATTTTTTAAAATTTATTAAATTAGTTTCATTGACTTGCCCTTTCAAATGGAAATAAATTCGGAATGTAAGCAAAAGAATCCTTGATACATTTTAGTAGTCGGAATATATTACTTTAAAGTAGTAATTCAAGTTATGATGATATATTTTCTAATAATGAAACTTATTTAACCATACTTATACATAGAGGAGATACCTTAATTTATAGTACATGTTTTGCTGTATTTAAATACATCCTTTATTTCATTACAAACTTTAATTTTACTTATCGAAAAATTGAGAACGTGTTATTTTATCGGTATAAAAATGGTTTAATAATGTTCAAATACAGTAAGTATATATGCACCTACATTAAGTATGTATGATTTATATTCAAAGGAATACTGCTCCGCTTTAATATACACGGCCATACAATTCCATGAAATTCACACAATTCAATTCATCAGTGAAAACACAGACACAACTCACTACTGTTATTATCTTAACCAGCAGTTTGGGAGGGACTGATGCAGCCTCGCCCTTAGGCAGCGTCACTGCGGCGACCTTTTAGTGAATTGTTCCTTAGACTCATTCGGACCATCTGTCCATACTATTCGCTTCTCTAGTACTATCACACGCCCCTTACTTATACATGTTAAACGATTGGAACCGACAGGATTAAAATGAAACCCACTCAATTAAATGTAATAATTAAGTTAGGTTTGTATTTAAACAAAACAGTGTTGATAAAACAAATATACATCCAAACACATAATTGTAACACAAATTCATCACAGGCCTAGAACTAAACTGTCCCTACACAAAATAGAGTTTCAATCAGTGACATTTTCTGATTATAATCTGTTTTTTATTCTGGAAACAATCGAACAGTCGCTGCCAAGTCTAGGCTGTACCTGAGCGATTGTTTTAGTTTTTATCGGCGGTGCTCGTCACTAAAATAGCCTAGAAGCTGAACAATAGCCCCCGGTCTAGAAGATGCTTCCATTATTACCGGTGCATTTCTTCGATAAATTGTTCTACTAATCAATTGAATAATTCCAATCTTAACTCATGCATTTGTAAATAGTGCTCGAATTATTTCAAAAATAATAGGGACTCACTTATACAAGTTCTTTACACTGTTTACGTTTGGTCACTTAACCATAAACATGTACAGCATAATTAGCATATTTTGGGCAAGACACAAAGACAGTTACATGATAAACTAGTCACTGAGTGTAGTCGATTCTGCCTAAATTTAACATAGTTTGTTTTGGAAGTCCTGCAGTAAGCGACTTTATGATGGTTGGTTCTAAAATAAGAATGGATATTACAACTAACCAATAAGATTTTGATTTTTTGTGCAGTTTTACCCACATTTTTGTCTTACATTTTATTCCAACTTCTTACTTTAACAATTAGTAAACCTTGAAAACGACCTACAAACATTCTTTAAGATAAGTCCTAAACACTTCAGTCATCATTTAAACCAATCTCGATAAGACTTATAAGTTATAAAAACCCTTAGGAAATCTGCTTTAACGATTAGCATTGTAGTTTCATGAAAACTATTGAGTCATTACTACAGCTCATTACCTTTGGACTCTGAAGCAAACGTACACCACACTTGGAGGAAAATCCTGTAGACACTAACCAAACAAACTCTACAAAGAAAGCTTTACTTTACCTTTTTTGGAAAAGTTATAATTACTTACGGTATTGTTTGGAAACAGAGATCTAGACTTATTTCGTCAGAATTCCCGAAACAACATAAACACACTCAAAGAAAACAATCCCCGAGACACAAAGAACCGAGCACGCGACACGGCCACGCAAGTTGGACTGGCCGTAGCTTTGGCACTGGTCAATCTTATTACGCTTCATAATTATGATTTATCCTCCAGTTCTCTTGCCATGCAACACTTAAACGTCTCTAGAGAATTCTTTCCGCTAGTGAGTTTCTTTGACACTTATTTTGTTAAAAAAAGATACAGATCTTTATATTATAAACATTTTATAAATGTAAATAATATACAAGAAATATCCTATACTCTAATATGAGTAAGGTTTGCTTGCTTGCGACATGGATCTCAAAAACGGCTCCAACGATTTCCTTTAAATGTTCGAAATAACTAATTTCTGGGATAAAAATAAGTTCTAGACAGGCCTCATCCCCAGGAAAAATCAAATAATGTAAAAAAACTGAAATGAAAAGTTAAAAAAATAAACATTGGGCTTATGGAGTTTCAAATCAAAACAAAAGAATTGTAACAGCTGTTCATAATCAACCAGGGAACTGTCAAAGTAATACTCATGTTGTATATGATTATTAACATGTGGTTTCCTGAGAGCAGAGATTAAAAGATTTGAGTGTAGATTACATAAATAGAGTAGTAAAATAAATCAAAGGGACATTGAGCTATAAATAACAACTGGAGTGACCTTAAAAATGTAGAACAGAGGTAAATGAGTTATACAATTCTGATTATCAGTAGGGGGAAGTGGTTAAATATTAGTCCAAGTCATCTAAACAAACTGACAAGCCTTCCCCGAGCAAAGCTCGGCCCCCAGGTACTGTATATTATACAAAGAAGGAGAAACAAATGGTAGAAGTTGGCACATTCATGTTGGCACGAGGGTTTTTAAACAAAAGGTTTCTCTACGAACTATAAAGGTAATTAGCTTGAACAAAATAGTTATAATTTCCACCTAATCAGGCTTAACACCAGAGAACCCTCCTATGTTCAAAGATGCAGGTCTGATACTACACATTACAAATACCCCCGTCGCAGCAAACCTGCGTACTCAGCGAATTTCCAATGCATTATACATGTCTTAATACCACATAAAGCCACATACCAAGTTTCATACAAATATATTCAAATATAAGCGATTTTGAATTATTCTCTATAAGAATAACACTGGTAATGAGTACATAGGTTTGCTGAAACAAGGAACACAAACGATTGGTTACTATGCAAATATAAATAGAATTTAACTAGGCGAAGTCACATACCAAGTTTCATCAATATTCAATCATGAATAAGCGCTATATAACATTTTAGGTATTCTCTATAAGAATATCATGGGGGTTGAGTAAGCAGGTTTGCTGAAACAAGGAACCAAAAAAATGGGTTTTTATGCAATTATCACTATAACTTAACCAAGTGAAGCTACATACCAAGTTTTATCTATTTATGTTCATAATTAAGGAAGTCATTACACTTTACTTATTCTCCATCAACGTACATTCATAAATAATCGATATATCAAATTTTATTTATTCTCCATAAGGATAACATTGGACAACGTACTGTATTTAGCAATTTGAATATCTCTGCAACGGTTGGGCGTAGAATCACAATTTAAACACCAAAATGATTGTTTTGTTGAACTGAACAGACTGGTAAAAGCAAATGTGAAGTTTACATTGAAATAAACTGAGGAAAAGCAAAAAACCTTTTTCCCATAAGATTAAAATGGGAGATTTTATGAGTAGGTTTTTTGGATTTTCTCCGCAATCACTTAACCTAGGTTAATAATTCAAAATACCATATTATTTTTTTAAGCTCTATAACATGGTCAAAACCAAAATTAAGTTTTTTTAAATTTTTAGGGTGAAAAATGCAAAAAAACTGATTTTTGGAAAATTTAAAACCCCCATAAACCCCCCTTCCCGTGGTCCGATTTTTCTGGTTTTCGAACTTAAAGTCATGAATGTTATTTTACACATTTGAGCCAAATTTAATCGAAATCGGACGTTTTTTACTCAAGTTATCGCATTCACGGACCCATATATATATATATAAATTTGAACGAATAGTGTTTTTGGCATCTGGGGACCTCAAAACAAAAAGTTATCATGATCTCGGGCTTAAGTCTTACCATGAGACCTACGGTAATAGCTTCTTCCCTAGGGGAAATTCGCTAAAAAGGAGGTAGAACAATTTTTTACTTTATTCCAATTTGTATTATATCATGCATCTCCATTGGGAACTGTCACGGATAGATTTATTCCCTAATAACATTGATTCGATAGATCCAGCGTGATGCTACTTAAATTAATTCTGTCGTTGTTTGCAAAGACTATGTATATTTGTTTGCTAACGGTGTAATTTTATTTTGTTTACGATTTGGCTAATATAAAAACTATTTTACTAAAGACAGCTGAAAAGTGAATTCTCGCACAGTGGTGAAAATTAGACTAGTGACTAATATTCAGAACTACTACAGAACGGTTTATGTTTTAGATCAGCTTATGCAGCTAATGTTTACTGTTAAAGAGAATAGCTAAAGGAAGTTACTCTTTGTAAAGTATTTTTAAACTTTGCCACTCTAAAAGATGACTTATTTGAGCTGGTGTATATTTGCTAGTAATGAAAGGAAAATAACAACATAGCAAATACAACAATAGTCTACTATAAATATATTAAAAACACATATTTGACCAGTCCAGTGTTTGTGACCACTACACAGTATTTTCACTTGAAAACAATGCTCCTGAAGCATCCGTCACCGCCGCAGATAGCAACGTCGTTACAGGCGGCTGATGGCCATAGGTTAAAGTGATCAGTGGTAAACAACCTCCACCCACCCCCACACTCAGCCTCCATTACTGATAACAGCAGTCACTCTTGATAACGGGCCGGGTTAACACGTTACAACGGTGCATTCGGTTGTTGTGGATGTTACTGGAAATCGATACGGAAACGCGTTTAGAGGTGGATTAAACGCTTTAAATATTGTCACGTTTGTACGACAGCCGCGTAGAAACAGAAAAGTATGGAGCATATTCATCTTGTCAGTTACATCAATTGGTTTATGAGTACTATACAGTTTCATTAATAATCGTCTCTTGATGTTTAATAGACAATTTATAGACTCAAGTCCTAAACATCTTAATGTTTAAATTGTTGATAGTATCAATGCCGATTAAATAAGTAAAAAGGTTGAAGCCACGGATATAACCTAGGTCTTTTTAATATTAAGGAATATAATTGAACACAATCAATAAGTAGCAGCCAAATTTATTGGGAAATTGATCCACAAATTAAATAAGTAGTCCAAAACTCGAAGTGGTGAGATTTAGCTTAATGCTTCCAACTTTGAATCCCAACCACCCAGCCAGTCCCAAGTTAAAAGGCATTAATTAGTAGTAACAGTAGTAGTACATTCTGTACTGGAACGTTGGGGTGTCCATTTCCGATTGTTATGAACATGATGATTAATGTGTTTTAAATTTAGATCAGCTATATGAAAAATCTTAATCTTATATCTTATATCTTAATCAGCTGTATTAATACCTTAATTCTGTTCTGTGTTAATTTAAAGAAACCCATCTGACAAATACTTAACCCAATGACTACAACCAGGTTTTGAAAAATATTCATATCCGAGGAAAATAACGACATTCTGAAAAATGTGTGTTCTTAAAGTATTTTTTTGATTACAAAGTACTGTTAAATACAAAGTAATAAGATTTCCAAATCTTTGGATAGCACTCTAATTTACAGTCTTGACTATGTCATCAACATTGAGGAACCTTCTCAGCTATTTCCTACCATAGACTGCATTTTACTAAAGCTGTCACTTACTTTAATAGTTCCCTGTAGTAAAGCAATAGCCTATAAATTGTCCTAGCCAAGTTCTTCAAACATTATATTGCGTTCGCATAGATTACAAATCCTTATTTACTCAATGACAGTAACAAGTATAAAAGTAGCGAGCTATATTACGTCCACTCTCTCAAATACTCTTTTAAAATGTGATAAAGGATAAACTGCGATGGTACTTGGGAACGAGAAACGTTTTTAAACTCTTGTATTGTTTAGAGGCGTGTTTTTAACTGTTTTAAACTAAGATCATTAAGACTTCATATTTTTGAAGCAATTTATTTAAATTCATAGTACTTACATTAGACAAACATTTCCCAGCAGCTTCGCATGTTTACCTGATTTAAGTTGTACAGTACAATGAAAAACACAGCTGATCAAACTCCAGTATTTTAAAACGTGTTTTCATTTAACACTTTTATTTAATTTGTGGTGTTAGGAGAACATTTTTCAAAAATGTAATATTTATCAACCAGTTTTTGACCTTTTGTTATCTTTGTGAACAAGTCTTAATGGTTTCTCAAAAGTCCATAAACGGCATGTATTTATATAGATATAAGAAGGTTGATGAGCCATAGTGAAGACTAATCTATATATCGAATCAAACCCCTCGATACTTTGCTGAATCATACCTGCTGTTTAACGTCTATAATTAATGAGCACACATTTGGTCAAAGGTCAGAGTGTTTTGTTTTGCAACAGTTTTTTACAGTTTCATTGGAAATTTAAGTAAATTGCGAATAGTAAGTTCTTCTTTATTGGTATTTAACCCTCCCCCTTCCCCCTCTGATGGTCGCGGCCCGTCAATTTTATTGAGAGAATTGCAAGGTTAGTAAACAAAATTAAGAGAAAAATGGAGTAAAATTTTCCCCAGTAATTTGATTATTCGAGTTAATTAAGTTAAAATAACCATACATGATAAATGACACCAAAAAACTTTGTAAAAATATGCCCGGACTGCAAACTAAAGCGATATAGACATGGGTTCGGCAGAATATTGAGATCAAGGAATATCGCGACCAACATTTTAGAGTATTGGATTACCCACGCATTCCAGTAATTTGGTCCCTCTCAATTTGTTTAACGAGAAGAACAAAGTAAATTCTGGGAAACTCATATTTAATCTACACTCATATATGGAGAGATATCATAATGAGGGATAACAATTGTATAAAAACGAGATATAACATCAGTATACCGTGTTAAAGGCCTGTTATAACCTGTTGCAAAAAGAAAATCTAAACCCATAATATGCTAAGGTGGTTTTCGTAAAAAAAACTCATTTGTTGTTTTTTAACTGATTTAAACGATTAAGGTATCGCAAAAATTACCTCAATCCCTGAATGTGTAAATTGTGTTCCCATTAATTTCATTATCGAAATATAGGTTGCCCTCAAAGTATGTTTTGTTTGCTCATTAGGATAATTTTAGACTGGCTTAAATTCATCTGATTAAAAAAAATTAAAAACGTCAAATTTAAAGATAGAACAACTTTGCTTGGTTTCGAGCAACAAGGGCACTGGTATGTTTTTATATACTATTTATATTTGTTGCAACTTTTATTTGTATTTGTACTTTGTTCATTTGGGTGGCACAATCCAGCAAAACTGATCAAAGTTGCAGAAGCTATTATCGAGTACTTAAAGACCTGCTCTATCATCGTCAGAGATGGTCAAAGTGGGGGCCGCAGTCTCAAAACATTTTACGTGTTTACCTGCTTTCTCCATAAAACTAATTTTAACGTTCACGTTCTATTTCTCCTCAACAAATTATACAAAATTGTCGTATTACGAATAATTTTACTCCGGATACTTTCAATAACAGATTCAATAGTTCTGTGGGAGGTGCAAGTTTAACCTAGAAAAATTTAAATACTGGAACCTCCTCTTTAACCATATTTTCTATGTTAAAATAACCGTATTTACCTGTTCAGGGGAGGCGATGGGTGCGGGGACGGGGGCTGGGGGGAGCCCCACGTGGTTGCCGCGGGGGGACGTCACACCCACGCCGCCCTCCGCCGCCACCGCCCTCAGTCTCTCATTCTCTATCACCGTGGTCGTCGTCGGGTCAGCACTTAGTCTTCTGAGGAACAAATACTAAATATTAGTCCGCTATTCAATAAATACATTGGTGAAATATTCGAACAGGTAAGTATTAAGAGTACTTGAAAATAGAGAACTGTAATCTCTTCGAAATATCAAGAAAACTTCGTTTTGTAAAAAAGGTGATTGAATGAAGAATAAATAAATAATACATTTTATAAAGTTGACTGTGAAAGCCTACACTCTTAATTTAAGCGATACACTTTTCATAAGTTTTATTAATTGCATATGAAGATCCATCGGTAGCTATTGTGTACTTACGTTCTTTAAGATCAATGGCAAATTTGAATAAGTGTAATCACTGATCTGATCGTTTGGTTCGCTAAATGAACGAGGGTTGAAAGGATAAATATAATTTTAGATTAATCTATTTGCTTCTATACCATTTGCAGCTAATTTAACGAAGCCTCTTCCTACACCCTTGCCAGACAAGATTATCAGAAGCAGTGTATGAATAAAATGTGTATACATAATACCTATTTTACTTCTCCGGTCGTATTGTTATAGAGGTGTCATGTTGTTCACAATGTTAATTAATAAACCTTACTAGGATTTTCTTGAATTTAATATATTATATGAACTATGCAACAGTTACTAAAGCAATGATCGTAGTAAAACAAAGAACAGGCATTACAACCTAATCATTATGATCCAACAAATATAAATCAAATACTCAGAATTGTTTTGCATTTGTAAGAATTAAAGATCAAAGAATGAACAAAACATTTATAGGAAACGCAAAGTCTCCTTTGTGACGTTAGGAAGATTAAGATTATGATTGAACGACTTGTTTACAGCTTTGGAATGACGAAACGATTCACTTTCCCTTTTTCAAAGGCCAAGAAATCATTGTTAGTTTGTTTAATAAACATTAATATTTTATGTGTCATACAGTTTAATTTAAATATTTTTACAGTTATATATAATAATATTAAGATTATTATAAAAGCACCACTTTAATTATTAAACTATTAAAAATAGTTGACACACCTATCCAACTTAAATTTGAAATAAAACATTCAAATTCAAATTCATTTGATAGATTAAATTAAAATCTATGATCAAAACAAAGCTCAACAAAGTTTAATCTGTGTGTAATAAAATAACTGTAAGAGGCAAATTATAAAAAAGTGCCTGTAATATTTTTTAGTTTGACAATTTAAATATTTTGTTATTACTTTGTCCGGGGTAGGTTTAAAATTAGGGGAGGGAGGGGTGTTTTTAGTATAAAATCTCACCATATCTCCAACAAAATTATCAGATTGAAAATCCTCCTAATCTAGTATCGAGGCAGTGCTAGCGCAGCGGTGGGTGGCACCATTTGTCAAGACGCCGCCGAGACTAATGTTGTCACACAAAGAAACTGCAAGCAGGCTAATGGTAGATATAACACAGTTCCGAGGTAGAAAAATAACACCGGCGAGGTGTGTTTCATCACTCAATGGCTGAAACTGGAACTGAAGTTTGACTGGCAAACTGTAAGTTTATTGAACTGTTATGATCAAATACTGTTTAACAGCCAGCCACTAAGTAAATGAACGCGGAAGACCGTCATAAACAATTTGATAATGTTTCTCTATACTGTATCGTATTTCTGAGGACATTATAAAGCGTTTATTGACTGCTTGATTTAGCAACACCGATGTTATAAATGGGTTCTATGTGGGACTACAATATCCCTCTAGTTCTCACTAATGTACACTTTAAGTATACATTAAACTCTGACGTCTCCCACGCCTAAACTGACCACGCATTCGACCAGGACCCGCTACCATTATCATGAATGGTGCAACAAGACCAAGGCCAAGCCCAGGTCCAGGGCCCAGGGTGGGTTGTGCACAGGTATGATTTCAAAATGCTAACTGCAATAATCTGAATAAGTTTCCTACGATTATATGCATGCCATTTTACAACTCTTTTATGGATATTGAACTCAAACATTAGTATTAAATAAATTTAAAAGATTAATTTGTTATATATTTAAATTATTTAGCAACGCTAACATTAAAATTTAGATTAAAAATATTCACACACTGAGTAGTTTTATTGATAGTAGTGATTGCAAAGAGTTAGCTTTTTACTATTACTTCTCTGAAATCCGTTTTTGAACCAAATTTACCAAATTCCATAAAAGGTCGGATTATGATGATGTATTTAAAGTTGTAATTTCAAACTCTCCAACTTTGAGTGGCAGTTGAGAAAACAAACATGCAACATTTACACAAAGGTCTCTGTAAAACTTTGATATGTGAGCCGAGAATTATAAAGTTTGAAAACTTGAGTGCTTAACAGGAGTAACAAGACATTATAACACCTTGTTCGAACAACAGCCGTATGATATCTCTTCTCGTTACTTGTAGCTTGCTTCTAGTATTCTCTTCTAACACTAAGACTTTTTAAATGTGTTATTAGTTGAGAATTGTTCAAACAGCCAAGAGGTAAGAACTAAGACATATTCCTTTTGTATTGCATAAACTCTGATTATCTACGCTTTGTAAAAACATATCTCATGAAAAGTTTACAATACGAAAAAGCCTTGATTATTTGATGGATTCTAGTTATTGGTTCAGTAAACACTTAGGCTACGGCCAAGCTAAGCAAACTGGACTCCACGACCTGGTCGCCGCATCAGAGAAAAAAGTTGAAAGCGTTGAATTCTAGGCGTCGAATCGCCTGTGACGGCAAATCGTAATGTACGACAGTAGTTCACCAAACAATGCTACGATTTTACGAAAATAAGAAAACGAATTATTATCTCTAAGAAAAGTGTGAAATTGTCCGTGTTTTAAACGAACAACATTCATTAGATGCAAGGGTGGTTCCAGAGAAGGGGCCATGGGGGCCATGGCCCCCCCCCCGAGATTTTGGAAAATATATTTTTTCAAAACTGAAATTAAGTGGACTAATACAACTTTTATGAACTATAGCGATCATTTCCTATGAAAACAAACCATGAAAACAGCATTTTGCAAGCAACAAAGAATTTAGCCAGCTCTCAATGCCAGAACTCAATCGTATCAGAACCACTAATGTATTGACAAAGATGATTGGAAACACTGGCAGTGTCTATTCCTCAATCTTGAAATTATCCTCTATCTCTCGCTCGTCGCGACCCTTTCGTCACAGGAACACGGACTAGGCCTTTGCGCATGCGCCAAAAATGAACGACTCTTGTTCCTTTGATTCTGTTCTATAAGTCAGATTACTGATTCGTGAATGATTTGAGCTCGAACTGGACCCATAATAATGCAACACCAACCAACACTCAACTCAATAGTACCATTCTCACGCATTTTAATAGAGGTGCACAACAGATGCATACACAAATTTAGGAAGTTATTAACGAAAGTATAATTATTTTGTTCGTTTAGCCTAATTTTTTATTTTATAGAGAACTTTTATTGATGACTTATTTTAAATTTCTTTGGCAGTAAATGGGCCTATGCCTTTCAAAACATGAATCTGTATGGCTATGCCATTTTAATAATAGTTATATATTGATATTTTATAAACTGTTGATAAGCAAGAAATATTTATTAGTTGTCAAGCATTGCAATATGCACTGGACATTGTAAAATTAACTGCAGGTGAACGCTCATTCTTCACGTAAGAGGATGAACAAAGATTTGATTTACAAATAATATCCTACAATACATATTTTACTTGCAATATAATCCATGTAAAAGTGATTACAAATGTTAATACATTCATTGCAATTACAATTTGTTATAACATGGTCAGAGTGGCATAAAAGTACCGATAACTCCAATGTTTGACCACAGTTAAATGTTGTCAACGGTAACAGAGTAACAAAGGAATTTTTAACCTGTATTCTTGGGTCTGTGTTGTGTTTATCTGGTTTGTGTTTTGTTAACTTTGTGTTATATTTTTGATAGTTTTAATAAATTATTAAAACTATCTGCACATACTATTCATTAATGCTGTTAAAAAAAATATATTTATTACGTTTTAAGATACTTTTACTGTGACCTTGGCAAGGTTGGCATGGGTTGCAGAATTAATGTTTTGCATTAATTATGTAAGCAATTTAAAATGACTGCCAAAGAGAATATGTAAAATGAATAAGCGCAAAACCGAACAAGATATTTAAATAATACAAAGAGATTCGTACCGAATCCCGCTGAAATGGAAACAAAATTTCCTACGTTAAACTACTTAGACAAACACTGGTAAAAATGAATTTTGTTATTTATGATATAACTCATCGTTCGTGAAATAAACCTAATAAAGAACCTAATAATATATGTTCCCCTGATACTTGATAGACAACACCACAATTTATATAAAGGACCAGGATTTATATTATTAATGATGATACAACGGAGGGTCGTAAAAAGGGGGTCAAAATATTTTCTTAGGTAAAGTTTTGCGAGGAATCCGATGGTACAATCAGATTTTTAATCGGACATACAGTAAAGGAGTTATATTATTTTACCAATTTCAAAGGGCCACCATACGGAAACAGTGTAAGTGGATAGGCCAGTTAACGAATTTGACCTCAAAATAAAAACAAATAATTCGTGTGCCAAATTTATAACTGTATTATACTAAAGCGTTCTTGAGTTATGTGACCAAAACACAAACAAATTGGAATGAAATTTGTTGTTGAGTATATGGACTCACTTCTTTCATCCAATTAATTTTAAGGCATAAACCACACAGTAACTATCATACCAGGTTTCACATGTCTATAAAACAAGGTTTCGGAACGCTCGTACATCGACATAATACAACCTAACCCTCCTCCTCCCAGGAAATTTGTCACGTGACTGTTTAAATTGCTTTTACAGCTTGTCCTCTTTTCACAGATAGGGCAAATAAACTTGTTATTTTCCATCTTTATGCATCTCCGAACTTCAAACAACAATTTTTATTTACCACTTGCTTCGTACTGTACCACTCTTTCTTTGCCTTCTAAGGAAGCGATTAGTGAGTGAGTGAGTAGTTAGAAACTTGAACTGAACAAGTTGTTATTTTACTTGTAGAACACAAACAAAAGAACAAAAGCCGTTCATTTCTGGCGCATGCGCATAGGCCTTGTCCTTGTTCCTGCATCGAAAGGGTCGCCTCCCGCCACGCGCCAGTCTGTACTCCACTCACAGTATAGGGTCGAAATGGTTGGTAAAATGGTTTTTAGGCTTAACCTTCTCAACATTAAAGAAGAGTTAAGACTTGGGTAAGGGCAAGAATGGGAGAAACACGGCTCACGGATCTTTGCTTGCTTCTCGTTCCCAGAGCCCTTGAAGTGAACACAGATCAAATCATTTAAAGATTTGCGAAAAAGGGTGCCAGACGACTTGACTTTTTTTCATAAAGACGTATAGACACAATTTGGCAGTTCTTACAGTTTAACAGTTATTTTATTGTAAGCTATATTAATAAAACTTGTTTCTTCAACAATATTTTTTCTCTCAATTATCCAGTTTACAATTAGGAACATTATAACATTACAACTTCTTAGTTTTATTTATTGCCTTACTGCTTAGGCCTCATGCAAAATTTATATTCGATTCATATAAATAATAATATGCTATATTTTTAAATAGTATATTATGATGTTTTATATTTGCTTCATAAAATATAAAATAATTCCCGGGGTAGGCCAATGGGTTTCTCCTTACTTTGGGTTCTGCTCTCAATAAAATTTGAATATCAATTACAGTAGTAATTATTGCATTTTTCAATGAGCTCCTTAACACCATCCTTGCAGACTCTTAAGACCGAAAGTAACTTTAACCTTAAGCAATATGGCCCCTCCCGAAAATCAGTCCTGGAACCGCCCTTGATTGGATGAACTCCGAATCTACGATTTCTCTTCTTTTTCTAAAAGTCCCTCACTGAAATCAATAGCATCAAATCCTCCTCATTCACGGGAGCCATTTTGATGACTGCGTCATTGTAGTTGTCGCCGTAGTGTGAAATCTCCCCGCGACCTGGTCGCGAATAAAATAGTCGCGGCGTCCAGGTCGCCAAGCGTGGCCGTAGCCGTATGTGCTCTTGTTTCAAGCATCCCTGGAAAATTTGATATTCCTTTTACAGTAAATCTTTAAAATGTTTTTGATAAAACTCTAGAATAAACAACTGTACTTTTTGCCAGCTTAAATAATTGATTTGTTTAATACTGTTTTATTTAATCTAGAACATCTAGAATATTTATTGTCAACTTTTAGCCTCCTTACTATTTATTTTGTAAATACTAAACTACACGTTTTCAAACAATCAGAATAACATAAAGATATATAAAGTTTACGTAATTAATCAATCCGTAAAAAACACATAAGGGAATTTAAAATTACCATGACATTAATAATAGTTTTAAAAAGTAAAACACTCGAGTTAAATAAATTATTAAAACTATCTGCACATATTATTAATTAATTATGTAAAAAAATTAGGTTTTAAGTTACCTTTACTGTGCACTTGGCAAGGTTGGCATGGTAAAAGCACATTTATGCTAAGACTGTACAGTTTTAAATCCCCATCTTCCAGTTTAAGAAAAAAATACGATATAGAGTCATATCTAATGTATTTTGTTATTTAAGTTCATAATTATTACAATAAGACTTATATTTCAGCGTTTGTATTTTATGTCAAATTTGTGTTAAGTCAGCTTTTTATCCTGTATATTTTTAGACTTTTACAGATTATACGAAGAGTGGTAAAGATTATTATAACCTCTATCATACAAAATAAACAGGTTTCTCCCAGACACATATTTAATTGTTTGCTGTAAAATAACGCGTATATATTAATGAGAGACAAGTAAATTACTATAACTCATCGAATACCTTTCTGGGTGTTTGGCAGGAGGCAGTACTGGTGAACATATTACAAATATTGATTCTTCACGCATATCACCCACACGAATCTTATAACAACGTATAAAGATCACAGACAGGCAGACAGGAAGACGAAAACACAGGAACGCTGGCGTCGCTAGGGTTGTAAAAGTGGTGGCATTCTTGGGTCTGCATGCGCACGCAGCTCCCTACGACTTTAGGCCTATATACGTAATACGGTGAGAGAAAATATATTTTTTTTACTGACAGTATCCTAATTTTTAAATTTGTTAATTTTTTTAATCACTAATTATGTATTTACCAGCAAAATTAGATAATTTACTTAACAACCTGTATTATAACCTGAAAATGAATATTGATAAAAACCAAGTTAAAAATATTGCATGAGCTTAGTAAACAGTTTTAAAACCACGATCTATTCTTCTCAGTATTTAGGAAAGAAAATATACTCTCTTTAAATTGATATTCTAGGCTTTATCTAAAATATAATATTATTAATTCTATATTGTGAGTATGAAACTAGATCCCTTTCGTGAAACTGGTAGTATGTTTTAAAAAGTTTAATAACAAAGATGAACAATGCTATTGTTTAGAAACGTAAAATGACAGGACAAGTTTCTTTTCATTGCTGGTGTGAAATACTGAGTTCTGATTAAAAGTGACGGTTATAGTTTCTCAGAGAGGAGCTTCGCCTTGGAACGAGTCTTAACTGAAATATAAAAGAGGTTTTGGCCTTACCATCACCGGGTAGCTGCGTAAACGGCAATGAATGGCTTCGCTGAAGTGCTTGTGATCCAGTTTTATTTTTTTCGGTTTTCAGTTATAGCTTCATATTGATGGGTTTAAAAGTAAAGGACCGTATTTAATTAGAATCTAAACAATTTTAGGTAGTTTGATTTGTCATGCATCAGGCAAGTTTAGATTGGTGTATAAATTCTCTCTGACTGTCCGCTTTGATGAAAGTTCAGATTTTGTCCGATTTGCACAGAAAAACGGTTTTATTGGTATGATAAATAGTTTTTTTCCATTGACACGTCATTAGGTTAGGTTAGGTTAGGTTAGGTTAGGTTAGTCCGGAAAAGCTCTACTTTCGGTCGTAGAAGAATAAGAGACTTTGGTCGTTAATATTTCATCTTTGTTTGGTTTTTAAATTTAGACAGCTAATAAACTTTCACAACAGAATGAAGGTCTTATATATGTTTATGACCGTGCATACTAAACCGTTGTACAGTAATGACATGGTAGTAAAACTTCAGGCACGGAACACATGCTTCCCTGGAGAATGGTAAATGAAGTTCGATTTGATTAATTAATCATGCTGTCATACCACTCATTAAGCTGAATATTTGTCTGTTTGTTTGGTTATTTGTTCGATAGCCCACCACACACAAACTACGGAAGGATTTGAAATAAAATTAAGTAGGACAATATGCAATACACCAAAATCAGGTATACGCTTATTGGGGCTGTGTATTTCGACTTTCCTTCAAAATTCCAACTTTTATTTGGTTAACACTGAGTATTTACCAGACCGACTGAGCTGAATTAATTTTAGGAAAATTGTTAATTCATAAAAATTAAACATACGCCCTTACCTGTTCCAAAAATGCTTGGTGCTCTTTGCACTGACCTTCAAAATAAACGTACTAAACATTACGATCCAACTGACGAGGCCTAATCAAAAGTGGAAATTAAGTGGTGAATAATGACATTTCATATTTACGAAACGGATTTTCTTTAAAGTTTTTTTTAAGAATAGAAATTGCAGAACAAATTTAACAATTAAATTATCACAGTACAAATTTGCAGTATATATCACTATTGCTGTTTAATTTTACTAAAGTTAAATTATTACTATAATTAACAACGTGATCTCTGTCACAGGCTATATGGGCAGTAGCTCAACAACTAGTACGTAAATAATGAGGTTTTAAATTCAATATTAACCCTAAGAGAAACATAGACTTTAAAGTGTAAGTGACACAGTCATAATAGGTACTATGACCTGTATGAACCCTAACCCTACTATTGAATAGCAGTCTGGGAAGACATTAGAGCGGGAAACCTACAGCATGTGCTGATCCACAAAAACGAGCTATTAGCAGGATCCTGGGAGACCTTCAACTAAGACAGTCCTGTAGGAAAACTTCCAGGGAACTAAAAATCTTCACTGTGGTAAACCTGTACGTACAAAGCATAGTAACATACTTATACCCAAAGTCCTCAGAAGCAGTAAGAACTAGAATAAAATTATCTAGAATAAAACGTGACTGACCCACTTACAAATTAACTTTCTCAAGAAGAAATTGTAATGCTTAGTGAATGTATTTTTAACGCACCGTTGTTCTCAAAGATCATGAAAAAAAGAATATTTTATATTTTCTATTGTTATATTCTAGTTAAAACATAACATATTAAATTAAAGTGATTAACCTTTTTTAAAACTAGCCAACATGTAGTAAAATGTATTCGTATCAAATTTGAGGGTATACTTTGTATTAAATTAAACAGTGGCTTTGCTGTCACTTTACAGAAGTTGCAGAAATTTGTCAACGGTTTTCCCATTCTCTGACATTGTAACAGATACCTTCAGTAACTGGATGCTTAGTGACTACTAACCGTTGCTCGGCGGCGCGCACCCTGAGGGGGTCCTCTTCGTCTCCCTCCTCCGCCGTGGGGGAGGTCAGGGTGTGCGACTGGGAGAACCGGAGTCCCCGTGGACCTCTGCCAGGGATCCGGGGCATCCGAAGGGACTGGCGGAACGACTGCCGCGCCCGGTCAACTGGAACGGAGGGAAACAAGTAGCAGTAGTATATTTAACGATTGTGTAATTTATATATTTTTCAGTTCTTGGATGATAAGTTCAGTCAAAGTAAGTAAAATTAAAACAAATGTAAATGAAGTTTTATTCTTAACAAATTCCACTGGCGCAGACATATTTAAAATCTGATATAACAAGAGATAATAATATATAATATATTATTATTATAATCTATAATCTCAATTACCGACACAGCAGGTAAAATAGGCAGCGACTTTTTATGTGAGTCAAATTCGCATGACAGTTATTGCACACTATTTAGTTATTTGAGCCTTGAAGCACTGTTTAGTCTTTTAAACTTAGCAGAATGTATTCAAAGAGAAATAAAAGTTCTTCTTCTAAAGTAAAAAGTAAATTTTACATACATGAGATTTTTAATTTAAGAGCAGTGGATTCCATTCACACTCCCGCCATTCTGGATTTTCTTTATACTCATATTGCCAAAGACGATGCCAAAAATTCCTAAATTAAATCTAGCTAAAATCTGATAAAAAATTGAGAAACTACATTTATAAAGATTACAAGTTGCTTTAAGGGGCGATAGCCCCTAACCTTGCTCTACTTCTGATATTTTTACTTTTTTCATGCTTAGGAAAATAATCATTAGAAAATAACATGTCAGTTCGCAAAACAAAAGAGACTCTTAATCAAATGTTTTAATGTAAACAAAGCGGACGTTTTTAAATTCCCATGCTTTTCTTACGCGGGATGTTTTAAGTTATTTCTCGTTTCCTGGTATTTTTTTGGAAATACTGCTATTTTTCCCGAGTCTCTGGGATCGAGACCTTTAATTTTTGCCCTCTCCCGTCATCCTGCGATTTGACAAACTCCCGAAACTTTTACTTAACAATTTCGCTTACACAATTATATATAAAATTTTGCTAAAAAGGGATAACAAATTGGGGGGAAAAGCTATATATTGACGCGTTATGATGAAAATATTGTCACAATAATGAAACAAATAACAAGGCAATCGAGTACTTATAAAATCTCAAATAGTTGTCAAAGGTTACAAGACAAGGCCCCACGAGGGTGCTCATCAGCCCGTCCCCTGGTGAAGCCTCCCCTTGATATTGAAGACCTTGTTACTAATACATTCCGTTCATCATTGACGTGAGATCTCCTGGGTTTAAAATTAATTATTGGCGATGACGAGTCCCTGTAGACTTGTCACTACATCCCATCCCCGGTGCGGTGCGGCCAACTGAAGTTGTAGCGTGGAGTAACAACAATGACAACTATTGACATATTATTGTCTCATGCTTCTGCACTAAAGCATACAATAAAGTTCTATCATAAGTTTGAGAAAAATGTGTAATACTTAATATATATACTTAATACTAAAAATCTACAAATACAAATTTAAAAACAAATATTCCTTCTACATATATTTTTCAGAGATTTACGAGACAGTAATTTTCGAAAGACAAAAGATACTAAAAATAGTTGGAAAGGTTTATAATCAGTAAAAAAATATACATGATTACAAATTAATATAAAAATCCCTATTCCATAATGTATATAGTAATATAAATTATATTAGTAATAAGGATTACGGCTATTTATAATACGTGTGTTTCTGGTATTAATTGCTTTAATAAAAGTAAACTCTTATTTAATTTGTAAAGAAAACCTCTTTACCCCTAGAATAACTTTTGAAGCAATAAAATATCATTTATGAATTATTTCACGTAAAAGTTAAACAGCTAAGAACATAAATGCATTATATGCTTAAAGTCTGATTGCAGTGATTAAAGAATGTTTAAGCTCTTGTAGTGTATCGCCTAGCGAAATACGCTTTTCTGCTCGGTGCAGCTGAGTAGACAATTATTTAATTAACTCGAACGACTAAGAACTGCCGGGAATGCCAAAATGGTCTTAATAGAATAAGTTTTTCCGTTGATCTTATTAAGTCAGTTGTTAATTAAATAAAGCAGTCTAAGGACGTTCAGCTTTTTACTTCTCCACCAATTTATATATTGGCCGACAATATTCTATTTCACAACTAGTGGGAAAAATCATTTTCCCACGAGTTTTGAACACTATTTTTCACGATACTACAGCAACAAATTATTTTATACAACAGCAAAAAATATGAACAAAAGACGAAGTAAAGTAAACACAACAACCAACACAATGTTTTAAACAGATGGGCATTATATCAATATTGTATTGTATTGTTAGGCTGATTTATAATCAGCTGATTTTCCTCACTAGTGAGAATATATTTCACCACACTACGCTGTAATCACCTGTTTTCGGAACGTCATTTGATTACCGAAAGTAGAGTTTTTCCGCCCAAGGGCCGAAAGTCAGCTGATCCATTTAGCCAGTGTTGCCAACTTGTTTTCAAGCGTACACGACGTTACCTGGTTAATACGTGCATACTATTTTGTGTTCTTTGGTTGAAACACTGGGACAAATAACAATATATTTCAAAAAATTATAATATTGATGATTTGTTAATTGGTTAACTGATTTTAGACAGAGATTGCATGAGGCCGCTCGTGTTTTATGACCGATCACATTTAACCCGTTAATAATTGTAGTGTGGTGAAAAATAGCGTTCACACCTCTGCCAAAAGGGTTTTGCATAGCCCCTCGAACGATTTATGACCTCGACTTCGTCTCGGTCATAAAACACGATCTCAGGCCAGAAAAACCCCACTTTCGGCCCTTGGTGCGAAATATACTATTTCCTCACTAGAGGGATATGACGAACTTTACCTGGCAATATACGCAATGGAAAAACAGCTGATATTCCAATAGTATCGTGAAAACAGTGTTAGCGAGTTTGATGTTTTTAGCGAATTTCTCCCATTGGGAAGAAGCTATTACCGTAGGTCTCATGGTAAGACTTAAGCCCGAGATCATGAAAACTTTTTGTTTTGAGGTCCCCAGATGCCAAAAACACTATTCGTTAAAATTTATCTCTATATATATGTATGTGTGTGTGTGAGAGAGAGAGAGAGAGAGAGAGAGTGTGTGTGTGTGTGTGTGTGTGTGTGTCCGTAGGCTCGATAACTTTCGCAAAAATAGTCCGATCTTGATGAAATTTTGTACAATTTTATATCTCGCTTATTAATGAACATATATTAATGAAACTTGGTGTGTGGCTCCATATCGTTGGGGTTTACTGATATTTTCATACAAAACCAATTTTGTGTGGTCCCCATGGCAGCAAACCTGCGTTCTCAGCAGCTATAATGTTATTCTTATGGAGAATAAGAATGTGATATCTTGTTCGTTTATGAACATAAATTGGTAAAACTTGGTATGTTGCTTCATCTAGTGGTGATCCATTGGTATTTGCATAACAACTATATTGGTGTGGTACTTGATGCAGTAAACCTGTATACTCATTCTTAATGTTTTTCTTATGGAGAAAAAATAAAATGTCATATCTCGCCTATTTATAAATTATGCTTAGATGAAAGTTGGTAAGTGGTTTCATGACTTCGTGAAGTACCATTTGAAATTCGCTGAGTATGCAGGTTTGCTGCAACGGGGGTATTTAATGTACAAAATAGAATATATACTTGACAGGGTTTATTTTGTTGGATAAATCATCGTCATTTATTTTAATTTTACCAGATTTACATATAGTCTATTTTGGTACAATGGATTGTATACAAAACTTAATTCCATCTTTCCATGTATTTAAAAATATTAAAAATAACTCCTGTACACTTTAATCAAAAAACAAATAGTCATATGGCTTTTAGTGGAAGGAAGCCTCCAATTAAGCGGGAGTTCTCTTTGCCTTAAGACTCCTGCACTTGACCAGGTGGGCCAACGGCTCAACATGACTTAAGAACCTCGGGAGCGGCTGGCCGAGCTTTACTCTACCACTGAGCTACCTACGGTCGCTGCCATATACTTTAATAAATTAATGAGTCTGGTTTTTGTTCAGTTAAGATACGATGTGTTCAAGTTTCAGATCTAGTATACTGCCTTATCTAAAAATAAATTACTTACATTTGCTAAGGCGGTGGTTTGAGGCGGGTTCCTCATTAAAGGGTTGAGGGTTGGTGAGGTCCTCGAAGTTGATGATGTACAGGCAGATGTCATCAACCTCACTCTTGACCGGGGCGATGACCTCGCTGCATAGGAACTTAGTACCTGCAATAAATCATCGTCATTGGTCAACGGTTAGTGAAGTGATAAGTAGACCTTCTAGAGTACCAGATTATTGTGGCAGATTATAAAGTAGTAGAGGCAATATGGGGAGTCTGGGACAGTTGAAAAATAATTGTTTTTAAATCAGAAGTGACGTTTGAGTGACGTGGTGATGACGTATGTGTGACGAGAGGGTGTGATGACGTCACGGCGATGACGTATTGGTGTGACGATACACATACGTCATTGGATGTGAGGTAATGTGAAAACGGGTGGATCTATATTCGTTCCGAAACTGTTAGAAATCGTGGGAGGGTTAGAAAATGAATTTTGCGATTTATGAGTGTCAAAGATTGAAAAATCTGGTAATTAAATTTGGCCAGTCTATTCAGTTGTCGCTACGAATGTTTAAGGTACCTGTTTTGCAGGAGCTTATTCGAGATATTTAGGACTTTGTCATTTAACCACCATCATTTTAGTGGCCTTTATAAAGTCCGTTTTTAAACTTCTCAATTTTTAAACTTTCACGGTACGAAGCTAAATGCTTATTCAGTTGTTGTTAAAAATGTTGTAGGTGACTAACTAATTATAATTAATATTCTCCTAACATGTTCAAACGTGTTCAAGGCCATTTTAATACCTAAAAAAAAGGGATCTTGACTGTGGAGGATTGCCCATGCCGACCAGTCAATAAAGGTCAGTTCATTCATGGCGGTTTGCCCAGCCGACCGATTGAACTGTTTAAGGTATGGATGGACCGCAGAACTCTACACTGCGCGAACCACCCGGTTTTTTTGGGGTTGTGATGGGAATCAGGTAAGAGACAGAGTTTAACTTGTACAATTCAACAAATTGTGTTAGTGTTAGTAGGAAACCAGCGAAGCCATTCAAGACAGAAAAGGAGAGTACAGACAAGAATAAGAGATCAGTGCTGATTTTAACGATTGACACAGGCCAGATCCATTTACGACCGTACTGTTCACCCAACGGCCGGAGGCAGTGCTGACCACACAGGGGGACTTGTCTCAGGCCTTGTGTGACGCAGAAGGTGTTGACTTCCTCGGGGCCCGGCGGAGATCAGCGTAGAAAAGCCGGCCGATAGCAAGTGAGACCTACGTTTGTGGTGCTCGCTATATCACAGAAGTTCCAATCCCGGGGTACCACTTCAGGGATTGCGGTAATAGAAGACATCCGTGAACGTTCAGCTTATCTCCGATGATCTCCGCTGTGCCCCGCTGAATCTTCTCTGGAGCTGGTCCCGTGTCTGCACACCAAATGATTCGAGTGGATCGAACATCCCGGCTTTATATCTTTTTCCGCCGAGTCAGCAGAAAAAGCTCGCCTCATTAGTTGATCTGTTTCGACCAATGAGAAGCCGGCTTGTGCTAATGAGTATACCGCTGTTGTTAGGTGTATCACTTCTGCTCAACCATTCTCAACGGACGCTTCATTTGTTGCTAAGAATGTTTTAGGTGACTTTAACTAATTATAATTAATATTCCCCTAACATGTTCAAACGTGATCAAGGTCATTTTAATACTTAAAAAAGGATCTTGACTGTGGCGGATTGCCCATGCCGACCAGTCAAGAAAGGTCAGTTCATTCGTGGCGGTTTGCCCAGCCGACCGATTGAACTGTTTAAGGTATGGATGGACCGCATAACTCTTCACTGCGTGAACCACCCGGGTTTTTTTTTTGGGGGGGGGGGTTGTGATGGGAATCAGGTGAGGGACAGAGTTTAACTTGTACAATTCAACAAATTGTGTTAGTGTTAGTGGAAAACCAGCGAAGCCATGCAATGAAGAAAAGGATAGTACAGACAAGAATAAGAGATCAGCGCTGAGTATAACGATTGACACGGGCCAGATCCATTGCCCACCGTACTGTTCACCCAAGGCCGGAGGCAGTGCTGACCACGCAGGGGGACCGCCTCAGACCTTGTGTGACGCAGAAGGTGTTGACTTCCTCGGGACCCGACGAAGATCAGCGTAGAAAAGCCGGCCGATAGCAAGTGAGACCTACGTTTGTGGTGCTCGCTATATCACAGACGTTCCAAGCCCGGGGTACCACTACAGGGATTGCGGTACTTGGAGACTTCCGTGAACGTTCGGCTTCTCTAAAGTGATCTCCGCTGAGGCCCGCCGAATGAAGTAAGCAGTTGGTCCCGTGGCTACTAGACAAATGATTCGAGTGGACCAGTTCAAACAGTCACATATTATTACATTTGAGAGGCAACTTATTATATGATGATTTACAAATAAATAAGACAAAATAGCTCTTGTAAAAAAGTTTATGAATAATTGCACTTAGTTATTAAACCTCTTTTAATGATTAAAATCATGTAAATTTCTAATATTTAATTATATTACGCATTAATAGAAATAAAGACAGATATATTCTCAGTTAGGAATTCTTATGTCAAAGCTAGCGCTGGTGGTGGTGAAAGCAGAAGTTAACACCAGTGCTGCTATTAGTTCCCGTGGCGGCCACACTAAGTTTTGTAGCGCTAGCTTAGAAATTAATTTAATGCAGTGGACCAGTTAAAACGGTCACATATTATTACATTAGAGAACCAACTTATTATATGATGATTTACAAATAAGTAAGATGAAATAGCTCTTGAAAGAAAGTTTATAAATAATTTCACTTAGTTATTGAACTTATTTTCATGAATAAAATAATTTAAAATTGCAACATTTAATTATATTACGCAACTTATTCTAAGATATGAATTCTTATTCTTATTTCGCTAGGGAAGATGAAACGACAGTGGTGCTATTAGTTCCCGTGGCGGCCACACTAAGCTTGTAGCGCTAGTTTAGAAATCCATTTAATGCAGTGGACCAGTTAAAACAGTCACATATTATTACATTTGAGAGCCTACTTATTATATGATGATTTACAAATAAGTAAGATGAAATAGCTCTTGAAAGAAAGTTTATAAATAATTTCACTTAGTTATTGAACTTATTTTCACGAATAAAATAATTTAAAATTGCAACATTTAATTATATTACGCAACTTATTCTAAGTTAGGAATTCTTATGTCGCTAGGGAAGATGAAACGACAGTGGTGCTATTAGTTCCCGTGGCGGCCACACTAAGCTTGTAGCGCTAGTTTAGAAATCCATTTAATGCAGTGGACCAGTTAAAACAGTCACATATTATTACATTTGAGAGCCAACTTATTATATGATGATTTACAAATAAGTAAGATGAAATAGCTCTTGAAATAAAGTTTATAAATAATTTCACTTAGTTATTGAACTTATTTTCATGAATAAAATAATTTAAAATTGCAACATTTAATTATATTACGCAACTTATTCTAAGTTAGGAATTCTTATTCTTATTTCGCTAGGGAAGATGAAACGACAGTGGTGCTATTAGTTCCCGTAGCGGCCACACTAAGCTTGTAGCGCTAGTTTAGAAATCCATTTAATGCAGTGGACCAGTTAAAACAGTCACATATTATTACATTTGAGAGCCTACTTATTATATGATGATTTACAAATAAGTAAGATGAAATAGCTCTTGAAAGACAGTTTATAAATAATTTCACTTAGTTATTGAACTTATTTTCATGAATAAAATAATTTAAAATTGCAACATTTAATTATATTACGCAACTTATTCTAAGTTATGAATTCTTATTCTTATTTCGCTAGGGAAGATGAAACGACAGTGGTGCTATTAGTTCCCGTGGCGGCTACACTAAGCTTGTAGCGCTAGTTTAGAAATCCATTTAATGCAGTGGACCAGTTAAAACAGTCACATATTATTACATTTGAGAGCCTACTTATTATATGATGATTTACAAATAAGTAAGATGAAATAGCTCTTGAAAGAAAGTTTATAAATAATTTCACTTAGTTATTGAACTTATTTTCATGAATAAAATAATTTAAAATTGCAACATTTAATTATATTACGCAACTTATTCTAAGTTAGGAATTCTTATGTCGCTAGGGAAGATGAAACGACAGTGGTGCTATTAGTTCCCGTGGCGGCCACACTAAGCTTGTAGCGCTAGTTTAGAAATCCATTTAATGCAGTGGACCAGTTAAAACAGTCACATATTATTACATTTGAGAGCCAACTTATTATATGATGATTTACAAATAAGTAAGATGAAATAGCTCTTGAAAGAAAGTTTATAAATAATTTCACTTAGTTATTGAACTTATTTTCATGAATAAAATAATTTAAAATTGCAACATTTAATTATATTACGCAACTTATTCTAAGTTAGGAATTCTTATTCTTATTTCGCTAGGGAAGATGAAACGACAGTGGTGCTATTAGTTCCCGTGGCGGCCACACTAAGCTTGTAGCGCTAGTTTAGAAATCCATTTAATGCAGTGGACCAGTTAAAACAGTCACATATTATTACATTTGAGAGCCTACTTATTATATGATGATTTACAAATAAGTAAGATGAAATAGCTCTTGAAAGAAAGTTTATAAATAATTTCACTTAGTTATTGAACTTATTTTCATGAATAAAATAATTTAAAATTGCAACATTTAATTATATTACGCAACTTATTCTAAGTTAGGAATTCGTATGTCGCTAGGGAAGATGAAACGACAGTGGTGCTATTAGTTCCCGTGGCGGCCACACTAAGTTTTGTAGCGCTAGTTTAGAAATTAATTTAATGCAGTGGACCAGTTAAAACAGTCACATATTATTACATTTGAGAGGCAACTTATTATATGATGATTTACAAATAAATAAGACAAAATAGCTCTTGTAAAAAAGTTTATGAATAATTGCACTTAGTTATTAAACCTCTTTTAATGATTAAAATCATGTAAATTTCTAATATTTAATTATATTACGCATTAATAGAAATAAAGACAGATATATTCTCAGTTAGGAATTCTTATGTCAAAGCTAGCGCTGGTGGCGGTGAAAGCAGAAGTTAACACCAGTGCTGCTATTAGTTCCCGTGGCGGCCACACTAAGTTTTGTAGCGCTAGTTTAGAAATTAATTTAATGCAGTGGACCAGTTAAAACAGTCACATATTATTACATTTGAGAGGCAACTTATTATATGATGATTTACAAATAAATAAGACAAAATAGCTCTTGTAAAAAAGTTTATGAATAATTGCACTTAGTTATTAAACCTCTTTTAATGATTAAAATCATGTAAATTTCTAATATTTAATTATATTACGCATTAATAGAAATAAAGACAGATATATTCTCAGTTAGGAATTCTTATGTCAAAGCTAGCGCTGGTGGCGGTGAAAGCAGAAGTTAACACCAGTGCTGCTATTAGTTCCCGTGGCGGCCACACTAAGTTTTGTAGCGCTAGTTTAGAAATTAATTTAATGCAGTGGACCAGTTAAAACAGTCACATATTATTACATTTGAGAGCCAACTTATTATATGATGATTTACAAATAAATAAGACAAAATAGCTCTTGTAAAAAAGTTTATGAATAATTGCACTTAGTTATTAAACCTCTTTTAATGATTAAAATCATGTAAATTTCTAATATTTAATTATATTACGCATTAATAGAAATAAAGACAGATATATTCTCAGTTAGGAATTCTTATGTCAAAGCTAGCGCTGGTGGCGGTGAAAGCAGAAGTTAACACCAGTGCTGCTATTAGTTCCCGTGGCGGCCACACTAAGTTTTGTAGCGCTAGTTTAGAAATTAATTTAATGCAGTGGACCAGTTAAAACAGTCACATATTATTACATTTGAGAGCCAACTTATTATATGATGATTTACAAATAAGTAAGATGAAATAGCTCTTGAAAGAAAGTTTATAAATAATTTCACTTAGTTATTGAACTTATTTTCTTGAATAAAATAATTTAAAACTGCAACATTTAATTATATTACGCAACTTATTCTAAGTTAGGAATTCTTATGTCACTAGGGAAGATGAAACGACAGTGGTGCTATTAGTTCCCGTGGCGGCCACACTAAGCTTGTAGCGCTAGTTTAGATATCCATTTAATGCAGTGGACCAGTTTAAACAGTCACATATTATTACATTTGAGAGCCAACTTATTATATGATGATTTACAAATAAGTAAAATGAAATAGCTCTTGAAAGAAAGTTTACAAACAATTGGACTTTGTTATTGAACCTCTTTTTCATGACTAAAATAAAGTAAATCTGCAATATATAATTGTATTACGCTTTAATAGAATTAAAGTCAAAGGCATTTAAGTTAGGAATTCTTATTATGTTGCTATTGACGAGGAAAGGAGTAGTGCTGCCATTAGTTCCCGTGGCGGCCACACTAAGTTTTTAGCGCTAGTTTAGAAATTCATTTGAATACGTTTTTTTTATAAGCAATTTAGTTTCAATTAAGACTTGACCTTTTGGCCTCTTATCCCTTGGTAACCAGATTCTTTATAAACCGAAAATACAGTTATCAAAATTCTTAAATATTAATAATATTCATTAAACATATATGCGCATATTTTAATTAGATTAGTCCAAATATTTGTTATTATCCTACATAACAGTCTAACTTCTCTTTTAAAAGGTGTTATTTAGATTACTAAACAAATAAATAAATTAATGTATTAAAACGTAAATAAAAAAATACAATGTTCGAAACCCTGAACCTTTACTGTTTGTTATGCTAAGCTCTAACAATTAAAACTATCTGGTAAAATACCATGTAATAGCACTTCAGGCACATCCACAAGGATGGTGGTGGGGGGGAGAGCTTTGTAGTGTTACGTTTTGTGATGTGGGAGGGAAGAAGAGTATTAACCAGCGTTAAAGCATGCATACAATTTTCTTATTATGCACTAAGGGGCCATACACTTATTAAAAACTTAAACCAATCTGAATGGGTATATAGTAGTTACGGTGCTCACCTCACACTCCGAGGATTATCAGATCAATCAAGATCAAAGTCTGTAATTTTTGTGTAAGTGTTATACTGAAGTCAACTGTCATCTGTCTTTTGGTTATTTATTAATTATGCTTTCTAGGGACAGGTTGACCTTAGATAGTAACAATACCACGGTGTGGACCATTCTCTATCAAAAGCTTTGAGAAATATTGTGGAACTTGGATAAATTGAACTTCTATAATTCAAAATATTCTTTGGTCCTAATTTTTGCTTAGTCCCTAGTACTGGTTCGTTACATTTTTTATACCAGCCCAATATTCTAATTATACAAGTTCCACTGTACTTGATGAGTGGAACTGTACTTCCTAGAGACTACCAAACATTGCCGATGTGAACGGTATTTTACATAACCATGGCGAGTGTATATGCAACCTAGAGATTATAACTATCACTGTAATTATAAGTCAAACTTCATTGGTTACAATATATCAGTGCCCAAATATTTCACAATGTTCCAGTCAGGGAGTTTATATTCTGTTGAGGCCTTTTATGCAAAGTTTTCTGTAGACCTATGAGTTTTAAACTATAAAATAACTGCATAGTTTACCGATTTTCAGATACGTAATATAACCTTACGTATCGTATTAAGTAAGCAACGTACTTTGAAACCTGGTGGCGCGGCGGATTGGAAGCAATTCTAATGGTCACATTTTATCACATTTGAGAGCTAGCCGCTATATATTTACTCGACATATATTTGATGCTGACATAGCAGCCATGCATTTTACTATCACTAGATGATCAAACATTACAGACTGGCAACGTAATGGACGATTCCGTGGCTGCTTTTTATAAATATATATCTAGTAAACATCGCGACAACTAACTCAGCATCAAATATATGTCGAGTAAATATATAGCGGCTAGCTCTCAAATGTGATAAAATGTGACCATTAGAATTGCTTCCAATCCGCCGCGCCACCAGGTTTCAAAGTACGTTGCTTACTTAATACGATACGTAAGGTTATATTACGTATCTGAAAATCGGTAAACTATGCAGTTATTTTATAGTTTAAAACTGATAGGTCTACAGAAAACTTTGCATAAAAGGCCTCAACAGAATATAAACTCCCTGACTGGAACATTATGAAATATTTGGGCACTGATATATTGTAACCAATGAAGTTTGACTTATAATTACAGTGATAGTTATAATCTCTAGGTTGCATATACACTCGCCATGGTTATGTAAAATACCGTTCACATCGGCAATGTTTGGTAGTCTCTAGGAAGTACAGTTCCACTCATCAAGTACAGTGGAACTTGTATAATTCGAATATTGGGCTGGTATAAAAAATGTAACGAACCAGTACTAGGGACTAAGCAAAAATTAGGACCAAAGAATATTTTGAATTATAGAAGTTCAATTTATCCAAGTTCCACAATATTTCTCAAAGCTTTTGATAGAGAATGGTCCACACCGTGGTATTGTTACTATCTAAGGTCAACCTGTCCCTAGAAAGCATAATTAATAAATAACCAAAAGACAGATGACAGTTGACTTCAGTATAACACTTACACAAAAATTACAGACTTTGATCTTGATTGATCTGATGATCCTCGGAGTGTGAGGTGAGCACCGTAACAACTACTATATACCCATTCAGATTGGTTTAAGTTTTTAATAAGTGTATGGCCCCTTAGTGCATAATAAGAAAATTGTATGCATGCTTTAACGCTGGTTAATACTCTTCTTCCCTCCCACATCACAAAACGTAACGCTACAAAGCTCTCCCCCCCACCACCATCCTTGTGGATGTGCCTGAAGTGCTATTACATGGTATTTTACCAGATAGTTTTAATTGTTAGAGCTTAGCATAACAAACAGTAAAGGTTCAGGGTTTCGAACATTGTATTTTTTTATTTACGTTTTAATACATTAATTTATTTATTTGTTTAGTAATCTAAATAACACCTTTTAAAAGAGAAGTTAGACTGTTATGTAGGATAATAACAAATATTTGGACTAATCTAATTAAAATATGCGCATATATGTTTAATGAATATTATTAATATTTAAGAATTTTGATAACTGTATTTTCGGTTTATAAAGAATCTGGTTACCAAGGGATAAGAGGCCAAAAGGTCAAGTCTTAATTGAAACTAAATTGCTTATAAAAAAAACGTATTCAAATGAATTTCTAAACTAGCGCTAAAAACTTAGTGTGGCCACCACGGGAACTAATGGCAGCACTACTCCTTTCCTCGTCAATAGCAACATAATAAGAATTCCTAACTTAAATGCCTTTGACTTTAATTTTATTAAAGCGTAATACAATTATATATTGCAGATTTACTTTATTTTAGTCATGAAAAAGAGGTTCAATAACAAAGTCCAATTGTTTGTAAACTTTCTTTCAAGAGCTATTTCATTTTACTTATTTGTAAATCATCATATAATAAGTTGGCTCTCAAATGTAATAATATGTGACTGTTTTAACTGGTCCACTGCATTAAATGGATATCTAAACTAGCGCTACAAGCTTAGTGTGGCCGCCACAGGAACTAATAGCACCACTGTCGTTTCATCTTCCCTAGCGACATAAGAATTCCTAACTTAGAATAAGTTGCGTAATATAATTAAATGTTGCAATTTTAAATTATTTTATTCATGAAAATAAGTTCAATAACTAAGTGAAATTATTTATAAACTTTCTTTCAAGAGCTATTTCATCTTACTTATTTGTAAATCATCATATAATAAGTTGGCTCTCAAATGTAATAATATGTGACTGTTTTAACTGGTCCACTGCATTAAATTAATTTCTAAACTAGCGCTACAAAACTTAGTGTGGCCGCCACGGGAACTAATAGCAGCGCTGGTGTTAACTTCTGCTTTCACCGCCACCAGCGCTAGCTTTGACATAAGAATTCCTAACTGAGAATATATCTGTCTTTATTTCTATTAATGCGTAATATAATTAAATATTAGAAATTTACATGATTTTAATCATTAAAAGAGGTTTAATAACTAAGTGCAATTATTCATAAACTTTTTTACAAGAGCTATTTTGTCTTATTTATTTGTAAATCATCATATAATAAGTTGCCTCTCAAATGTAATAATATGTGACTGTTTTAACTGGTCCACTGCATTAAATTAATTTCTAAACTAGCGCTACAAAACTTAGTGTGGCCGCCACGGGAACTAATAGCAGCACTGGTGTTAACTTCTGCTTTCACCGCCACCAGCGCTAGCTTTGACATAAGAATTCCTAACTGAGAATATATCTGTCTTTATTTCTATTAATGGGTAATATAATTAAATATTAGAAATTTACATGATTTTAATCATTAAAAGAGGTTTAATAACTAAGTGCAATTATTCATAAACTTTTTTACAAGAGCTATTTTGTCTTATTTATTTGTAAATCATCATATAATAAGTTGCCTCTCAAATGTAATAATATGTGACTGTTTTAACTGGTCCACTCGAATCATTTGTCTAGTAGCCACGGGACCAACTGCTTACTTCATTCGGCGGGCCTCAGCGGAGATCACTTTAGAGAAGCCGAACGTTCACGGAAGTCTCCAAGTACCGCAATCCCTGTAGTGGTACCCCGGGCTTGGAACGTCTGTGATATAGCGAGCACCACAAACGTAGGTCTCACTTGCTATCGGCCGGCTTTTCTACGCTGATCTTCGTCGGGTCCCGAGGAAGTCAACACCTTCTGCGTCACACAAGGTCTGAGGCGGTCCCCCTGCGTGGTCAGCACTGCCTCCGGCCTTGGGTGAACAGTACGGTGGGCAATGGATCTGGCCCGTGTCAATCGTTATACTCAGCGCTGATCTCTTATTCTTGTCTGTACTATCCTTTTCTTCATTGCATGGCTTCGCTGGTTTTCCACTAACACTAACACAATTTGTTGAATTGTACAAGTTAAACTCTGTCCCTCACCTGATTCCCATCACAACCCCCAAAAAACCCGGGTGGTTCACGCAGTGAAGAGTTCTGTGGTCCATCCATACCTTAAACAGTTCAATCGGCCGGCTGGGCAAACCGCCACGAATGAACTGACCTTTCTTGACTGGTCGGCATGGGCAATCCGCCACAGTCAAGATCCTTTTTTAAAGTATTAAAATGACCTTGATCACGTTTGAACATGTTAGGGGGTAGAAAAGTACATTTTTAAAATGTATCTGCAACGATCTAATTAAAAGCAATTTAAAAATTTTTGAATATATCACTCTAATTATTAATTACATGATTCTAAAATTCTGTTTATTTATTTAACAAAAACAAATAGTAATTTATGTGAAAGGTTATTTGATAAAATCAAATTACAGCCACATTACGTGGGTTACCAACACTAGCGCTCACAGCTTGATGTGGCGGCCACGGAAATTATGAGCAGCACTGCTGTTAATTGTAGTTTGTGAAACCTTCACCTAGCTTTGACGTAGGTATTCCTAACTATACTCATGTTTGTCTGACGATTACGCTTGTAAAATATACTATCACAGTAAAAAATAATAATTTACGATGGGCTAAAATAAGTATTAAAATTCTAAAACGTGTATATTTTAAATTGTTAGAAACATTTCACTATATGATATAAATTTTTTCAAAAGATATTTTAGAATCGCTTCAACTCTGAGAACAGACCTTGACCAGAAGGTTATCCGAACTTTAGTGATGTGCCCCAAAATCACGAACTGTGATTTTATAACGGTGATTTTAAAATCACGGGTGGACCTGTGATCACGACTTCTAAAGGAACAGTGATTTACAGTGATTCGTGATTCGCCGTGCTTCTCGTTATAGTTAGTACCTGACATCGCCTAGAAGCTTACCTGCTAACTTTAATTCTGTTTTATTGATTACAACGTGGGAATGCTTATCGCACACCCCCGCTTCCGCTGGGGTAGTGTTCTTTATCTGTCCCCACCTTCGGATTTCTTTCCTAAGCATTATGTCGTGATTGAATCTTTTATAATTTAAAATGTCAAAGCCTCAATGAAGTCCCCTTTAGAGATTTTTCACTGCAACCAGTGATAGTTTTGCTGTAATACGAATAGACTGTAATACTGTTGGTTTCAGAATTGAGTTGAGTCGAATTTGATCTTATATATATATATATATATATATATATATATATATATATATACTAGCTGATGTACCCGTCCTTCGTACGGGTTGTATATACAAAATCACGTTTTTGAGCGGCCGCCATTATTTTCAAAAAGGCGTATGCCAGTTTATAATGACCTAAAACCTTCTCACGCATATATAGAACAAAGAAACAAAGTTTCATTAATGTCAGTGCACCCGTTTTCCAGTGAAAAGCGGACAAAACCCCGTCTTTGAGCGTTACCGGCAGACAGGCAGACACAAATTGAGATAAGATTTGTTTTGTTTTCCCTAGGGTGTAAAACATGAAAATTGAGATAAGATTTGTTTTCCCTAGGGTGTAAAACATGAAAATATGCCAACATTTCATAATTCCAAGCAATGTACAGACAAAACTCTAATTTTATTTATATAGATTAATTATACGGTATATTGAAATAAATATATATAAACTTGATGTACACGTTCTCCGCACAGGGGTTTTCCTTACCCGTTCTATAGTCAATGCAAATTTCATTTTAGTTAGCTTGAAACAGCTGTTGTTCTTGCTTCTGCTCTTTAATCTGTCAAATGTAAGTGCCCTCAGCTGTTCGCATTACAGTTTCTGAATGTTTACTTTCTTATGAAATGTAAACATTGAAACTTAGAACGTTCACGGGGCGTAGCCCGAAGGGATTTTAAAGAAGTGGATAGACCTATGTGTTGCATGGGTTCAAGATCTACCTTTGTGTAAAGTTTCAGCCCAGTCGGTTAAGTAGTTTTTGCGTTCACCCGGAACAGCAGACAAACAGACAGAAACCACCTCTTCTTTATAATATTATAGATAGATTAGGCCAATTGGATAAAATATAACTAGTGGTAGGAAATGAAACTACATTTTGATGGAACAATTAATATTTTTTATAAAAGTTGGAAGAAACAAACATGTTTTTAAGTATTTCCTGGTGTAAGTTTATTATTTATACAATATATTACAATAGTATATTTCGCACCAAGGGCCGAAAGTGGGGTTTTGCTGACCCGAGATCGTGTTTTATGACCGAGACGAAGTCGAGGTCATAAATCGTTCGAGGACTATGCAAAACCCTTTCGGCAGAGGTGCGAACGCTATTTTTCACCATACTACAGTTATTAACGGGGGCTAAATGTGATCGGTCATAAAACACGATCGGCCTCATGCAATCTTGGACTAAAAACAGTTAACCAATAAACAAATCATCGATAGTACAATGTTTTGAATTTTATTGTTATTTGTTCCAGTGTTTCAACCAAAGAACACGAAATAATATGCAGGTATTAACCAGGTAACGTTGTGTACAATTGAAAACAAGTTGGCAACACTGAGTAAGTAGACCAGCTGACTTTCGGCCCTAGGGCCGACAATTTTCGGCCCTTGGGCGGAAAAACACTACTTTAGGTATTAAAATGACGTTCCGAAAACAGGTGATTACAGCGTAGTGTGGTGAAACATTCTTTTAATTTTAGGGCAGTAACATTTTGTAATATCACAAAGTTCGAATAGGTTTTATTCAATTTTGGTTTAGGTTTAGTTTTGGTTTGTAATTAAAAGTAATCCACAAAGAGTAAGAACTGATGGTCGAAAAATTATACACTTGTGTTAAAACTGAAACAAATTAGACTAAAACCAAGACACGAATTTATAACAAATATACCTATTTTTAGATACTTTTATTCTTAAAGATCTTAATTACACCTAGTAAATCCGCCCCTGTACAATTCACGGTAAAAGCGGAAAAAGTTAAATCACGGTAAGAACGACAAGAGTGAAATTACAGTAAGAACGACAAGAGTGAAATCACGGTGAATCACTGTTTAGGTAGTGGAGAATCACGGACAATACAGTTTCAGCGCTCCTAGTTTTACGTAAAATAACGAATCACTGTAAATCATAGTTAGAAATCACAGGGAACCCTAGTAACCAATCACTGTTTTCATCGTAACTATAAAGTAACAGGAATTACAATCACTACTGAACTTTACTTTTGTTTAGTGGTTAAAGCTTTAATTATATTAATTCTTGAGGGGTAAATTTGAAAATGTCTTTGCAAAGATTAAATTAAAAGTAATTTAATTATTTATTAGGAAAATGATTTAAAGAAATTTAAAAAAAATTTTAATTTAAGTGCAAGGTTGCTTGATAACATCACGATACAGCCACATTAAATGGAATGCAAAACTAGCGCTACAAGATTAGTGTGGCCGCCAAGGGAACTAATAGCAGAACTGCTCATTTCATCTTCCCTAGCGACATAAGAATTCCTAACTTAGAATACATGCAACTTTAATTCTATTAATGCGTAAAATAATTAAATATTGCAAATTTACTTTTAGTCATGAAAATAAGTTCAATAACTAAGTGAAATTATTTATAAACTTTCTTTCAAGAGCTATTTCATCTTACTTATTTGTAAATCATCATATACTAAGTTGGCTTTCAAATGTAATAATATGTGACTGTTTTAACTGGTCCACTGCATTAAATGGATTTCTAAACTAGCGCTACAAGCTTAGTGTGGCCGCCCGCAACGGGAACTAATAGCACCACTGTCGTTTCATCTTCCCTAGCGACATAAGAATTCCTAACTTAGAATAAGTTGCGTAATATAATTAAATGTTGCAATTTTAAATTATTTTATTCATGAAAATAAGTTCAATAACTAAGTGAAATTAGTTATAAACTTTCTTTCAAGAGCTATTTCATCTTACTTATTTGTAAATCATGATATAATAAGTTGGCTCTCAAATGTAATAATATGTGACTGTTTTAACTGGTCCACTGCATTAAATTAATTTCTAAACTAGCGCTACAAAACTTAGTGTGGCCGCCACGGGAACTAATAGCAGCACTGGTGTTAACTTCTGCTTTCACCGCCACCAGCGCTAGCTTTGACATAAGAATTCCTAACTGAGAATATATCTGTCTTTATTTCTATTAATGCGTAATATAATTAAATATTAGAAATTTACATGCTTTTAATCATTAAAAGAGGTTTAATAACTAAGTGCAATTATTCATAAACTTTCTTTCAAGAGCTATTTCATCTTACTTATTTGTAAATCATCATATAATAAGTTGGCTCTCAAATGTAATAATATGTGACTGTTTTAACTGGTCCACTGCATTAAATTAATTTCTAAACTAGCGCTTCAAAACTTAGTGTGGCCGCCACGGGAACTAATAGCACCACTGTCGTTTCATCTTCCCTAGCGACATACGAATTCCTAACTTAGAATAAGTTGCGTAATATAATTAAATGTTGCAATTTTAAATTATTTTATTCATGAAAATAAGTTCAATAACTAAGTGAAATTATTTATAAACTTTCTTTCAAGAGCTATTTCATCTTACTTATTTGTAAATCATCATATAATAAGTTGGCTCTCAAATGTAATAATATGTGACTGTTTTAACTGGTCCACTGCATTAAATGGATTTCTAAACTAGCGCTACAAGCTTAGTGTGGCCGCCACGGGAACTAATAGCACCACTGTCGTTTCATCTTCCCTAGCGATATAAGAATTCCTAACTTAGAATAAGTTGCGTAATATAATTAAATGTTGCAATTTTAAATTATTTTATTCATGAAAATAAGTTCAATAACTAAGTGAAATTATTTATAAACTTTCTTTCAAGAGCTATTTCATCTTACTTATTTGTAAATCATCATATAATAAGTAGGCTCTCAAATGTAATAATATGTGACTGTTTTAACTGGTCCACTGCATTAAATGGATTTCTAAACTAGCGCTACAAGCTTAGTGTGGCCGCCACGGGAACTAATAGCACCACTGTCGTTTCATCTTCCCTAGCGAAATAAGAATAAGAATTCATAACTTAGAATAAGTTGCGTAATATAATTAAATGTTGCAATTTTAAATTATTTTATTCATGAAAATAAGTTCAATAACTAAGTGAAATTATTTATAAACTTTCTTTCAAGAGCTATTTCATCTTACTTATTTGTAAATCATCATATAATAAGTTGGCTCTCAAATGTAATAATATGTGACCGTTTTAACTGGTCCACTGCATTAAATTAATTTCTAAGCTAGCGCTACAAAACTTAGTGTGGCCGCCACGGGAACTAATAGCAGCACTGGTGTTAACTTCTGCTTTCACCGCCACCAGCGCTAGCTTTGACATAAGAATTCCTAACTGAGAATATATCTGTCTTTATTTCTATTAATGCGTAATATAATTAAATATTAGAAATTTACATGATTTTAATCATTAAAAGAGGTTTAATAACTAAGTGCAATTATTCATAAACTTTTTTACAAGAGCTATTTTGTCTTATTTATTTGTAAATCATCATATAATAAGTTGCCTCTCAAATGTAATAATATGTGACTGTTTGAACTGGTCCACTCGAATCATTTGTCTAGTAGCCACGGGACCAACTGCTTACTTCATTCGGCGGGCCTCAGCGGAGATCACTTTAGAGAAGCCGAACGTTCACGGAAGTCTCCAAGTACCGCAATCCCTGTAGTGGTACCCCGGGCTTGGAACGTCTGTGATATAGCGAGCACCACAAACGTAGGTCTCACTTGCTATCGGCCGGCTTTTCTACGCTGATCTTCGTCGGGTCCCGAGGAAGTCAACACCTTCTGCGTCACACAAGGTCTGAGGCGGTCCCCCTGCGTGGTCAGCACTGCCTCCGGCCTTGGGTGAACAGTACGGTGGGCAATGGATCTGGCCCGTGTCAATCGTTATACTCAGCGCTGATCTCTTATTCTTGTCTGTACTATCCTTTTCTTCATTGCATGGCTTCGCTGGTTTTCCACTAACACTAACACAATTTGTTGAATTGTACAAGTTAAACTCTGTCCCTCACCTGATTCCCATCACAACCCCCCCCAAAAAAAAACCCTGGTGGTTCACGCAGTGAAGAGTTATGCGGTCCATCCATACCTTAAACAGTTCAATCGGTCGGCTGGGCAAACCGCCACGAATGAACTGACCTTTCTTGACTGGTCGGCATGGGCAATCCGCCACAGTCAAGATCCTTTTTTAAGTATTAAAATGACCTTGATCACGTTTGAACATGTTAGGGGAATATTAATTATAATTAGTTAAAGTCACCTAAAACATTCTTAGCAACAAATGAAGCGTCCGTTGAGAATGGTTGAGCAGAAGTGATACACCTAACAACAGCGGTATACTCATTAGCACAAGCCGGCTTCTCATTGGTCGAAACAGATCAACTAATGAGGCGAGCTTTTTCTGCTGACTCGGCGGAAAAAGATATAAAGCCGGGATGTTCGATCCACTCGAATCATTTGGCGTGCAGACACGGGACCAGCTCCAGAGAAGATTCAGCGGGGCACAGCGGAGATCATCGGAGATAAGCTGAACGTTCACGGATGTCTTCTATTACCGCAATCCCTGAAGTGGTACCCCGGGATTGGAACTTCTGTGATATAGCGAGCACCACAAACGTAGGTCTCACTTGCTATCGGCCGGCTTTTCTACGCTGATCTCCGCCGGGCCCCGAGGAAGTCAACACCTTCTGCGTCACACAAGGCCTGAGACAAGTCCCCCTGTGTGGTCAGCACTGCCTCCGGCCGTTGGGTGAACAGTACGGTCGTAAATGGATCTGGCCTGTGTCAATCGTTAAAATCAGCACTGATCTCTTATTCCTGTCTGTACTCTCCTTTTCTGTCTTGAATGGCTTCGCTGGTTTCCTACTAACACTAACACAATTTGTTGAATTGTACAAGTTAAACTCTGTCTCTTACCTGATTCCCATCACAACCCCAAAAAAACCGGGTGGTTCGCGCAGTGTAGAGTTCTGCGGTCCATCCATACCTTAAACAGTTCAATCGGTCGGCTGGGCAAACCGCCATGAATGAACTGACCTTTATTGACTGGTCGGCATGGGCAATCCTCCACAGTCAAGATCCCTTTTTTTTAGGTATTAAAATGGCCTTGAACACGTTTGAACATGTTAGGAGAATATTAATTATAATTAGTTAGTCACCTACAACATTTTTAACAACAACTGAATAAGCATTTAGCTTCGTACCGTGAAAGTTTAAAAATTGAGAAGTTTAAAAACGGACTTTATAAAGGCCACTAAAATGATGGTGGTTAAATGACAAAGTCCTAAATATCTCGAATAAGCTCCTGCAAAACAGGTACCTTAAACATTCGTAGCGACAACTGAATAGACTGGCCAAATTTAATTACCAGATTTTTCAATCTTTGACACTCATAAATCGCAAAATTCATTTTCTAACCCTCCCACGATTTCTAACAGTTTCGGAACGAATATAGATCCACCCGTTTTCACATTACCTCACATCCAATGACGTATGTGTATCGTCACACCAATACGTCATCGCCGTGACGTCATCACACCCTCTCGTCACACATACGTCATCACCACGTCACTCAAACGTCACTTCTGATTTAAAAACAATTATTTTTCAGCTGTCCCAGACTCCCCATATTGCCTCTACTTAAAGTGTCTTCCAGTGGCTCCACGCCCTTAAACCTTCTGCCGGGTTGTCAAGAAGACTGCTTTTGGGGATCCTCAATTAAGCTCGAATGAAATGTCACACATATGTAAGAGATCTTAAATTAAACTTCCAAAATAGAAAAACACTATTTTTCAAGATTGTAGGGTTATGTAGAAAAATCTCAATCGAAAATAGTCAAACCTTGACGTATCGAACCTCAATATAACCAATTCCTTGATTTTACGATTTTCTTAAAATTCCCTTGAAATAGCTACAAGACACAATAAAAACTATTTCCCTACATTACGAATAAATCATGTATACAACCTAAATCAACAAATAAATACATAACTTCAGCAAAAAATCATGTACCTCTGTATAAAAAACTAAATGTATAACCTATAAATAGTGAATTTAACCTTTATAAAACGAACTTTCCCTACGTCTTAACCCCGGTGTAACAAACGTTAACAAAACTAGATGTAAGAAATCAATCGGTTTTCAACTTGAATCCTTAGTCAGTGCGTCAGTTTTCGTGGGAAGTGGGTACACGGAATAACGAAATAACGAGTTGTGCAGGACCAATAGCGGAACAAACAAAACGATGTACGTTAAGCGGTGAGATAAAACGTAACCAACTAACGAAAAACGTTCTTTACTGTCTGTATTAAATCACAGCGCTTTAAAAGGTTAATTTCAAATCAGTTCGTTCTCGTTCATAAGAG
Organism: Allygus modestus; assembly: GCA_963675035.1. NCBI lineage: Eukaryota > Metazoa > Arthropoda > Insecta > Hemiptera > Cicadellidae > Allygus > Allygus modestus. The sequence goes on from OY776112.1 coordinate 315,999,399, forward strand.
GTTAATAAATAAGTTTGTGAACTTCTATTTACCGAAATCTTAGCAAACCTAACCTCAATTTTCGAACCTTGGTTAGGTTGTAGTTCGAACCTTGGAATTGGCTGTAACTAATTACTTGATATAGCCAATTTTTATTGAGCTCCTTCAGATTTGTTACGTCAAGGTTTGACTGTGGTCCCACTAGCTCATTCCGAGCTCATCTTTACATTATAATTAAGATATAAAGGATATATAAAATACGTCACACAACACTATAAGTATATTTACACTAATACTGTATTTACATACAAGACGGTAAAATATACACAAAAAATGGTACAAGGGATGGGATGGGTTTCCTTGTACCATATTTTGTATATATTTTACCGACTTGTATGTAAGTACAGTATAAGTGTAAATATACTTATCGTGTTGTAAGATGTATTTTATATATCCTGTTTATTTGTAACAATACGTATCATGCTAATAAAGAAATTAATTAAGATATTTAAAAATGCATATTTTAACGGATTTTACAATTATACCCTTGGTATTTTAGAGGAAAACGGAATTATAAATATTATATAAAAGGGGTTAGTACTTATAGTTTAGCATTAGTTTATTTTAAGACTAAATAAATTAAATATTTAAAATTGTTAGTTGGATGCCAATTACCGAAACGATACATAAAAAATGTTTTATAAACATAACACTGAATTTCAATAAAGATTACTGATATGTAGAAAACAGTCAATGTGAGTATTAATTGCTGCGAATTTAAAAGTCACCGGAAATAAAGAACTAATAATAAATGCATGTTTATTTTGCAGTGTACATTTTATTCTGGAGTTTAAGTTTGCAAACGTTACCGCAATTTGAAATATATCAGGTGTTTGGGACTATTGTTTTCTTGCAGCTGTGAAATGGTCATTTTAATGATTGCCACTTCGATAGAACCGCAGATAATTTTGCTCTAAGTACTTCTTGGCAAGCTTCGCCATGGAAGGTGTCCAATAGCCTTAACCATAACTTTATTTGTAGCTCGGAAAACATAGTTCCCTAAATAATGCAGACATTTGGCTTAGCTGATTTTTCAAACTAACCCTTTAACTACTATAAAAAGTAATGTAATAGCTATTACTTCAGTACAAAATAAAAACTCCAATTTGTGGTTTATAAATTACTAACGTACATTACACCATACTATTATTATTTTTTACACTGTAGCGTAGAGATTGGTATTATAAGTGTGTACCTACAATCCCGAATCAATAATTACGTTCTAAACCTGACAATCCGGCCAAGCAACTAAACAACTAATTAGGTACTATTTAAGGAATACTGCTTTACTACTCGTAAAAACAGGAAAAATAACAACTATTCTGATGGAGACTAAAAGCTTTCTTTTGAAAATAACCTTAAATATCATAATCAATAGATAATGCTTAAAACCTAATTCAGTTATTACTGACAATAATACAGCTTAAAAAAGCTGATATGGTAATCCAATTTCAAAGTAAGATAAATGATTTCGTTCAATAAACAATAATGGAATCAAAAAATAATGTTGTTATAGAATAATATACTTGCGAGAATATTTTTAAAGATAATTAAAAAATAGGTGTTATACTATTTACACAAATACTTATATGAAATGATGTTTTCAAAATAGGTTCTCTAATGATAGATGAAAGGCGCAGTAACTTTATATTAGGATTCTTTAAATAATAGGTAACCTTTCCGGCATATAATCCAAATAATTGTATTTATAGTTATTATTCAACATTACACCAAAAATACTGCTCAATTTCAGCTGTCGACACTACGAAACTGTTAAGTTTTATGTCTAGCTCAAGTTGGCTTGATAGAACCTGTGCTGGGAATGTAGTTTTATGATCCGAAACAATCCTACAGGAAGATAAAAAAGGATGGAGGAAGTAGAATGCGGATGAGAAAATGGTGAAAGGGTGAAAGGGTAGAACCACGTATCCTAGATTAGTCCTCTCCTCTAGGTGAAAGGGTGAAAGGGTAGAACCACGTATCCTAGATTAGTCCTCTCCTCTAGGTGAAAACACGAGTCAGGTTGCAATCACTTGGAAATGACCTTCGAGTGTACAATATAAACGTATATTATGACTGTTTGACAAGCTAGCTTTGTAGTTAGACCAGTCCAAATAATAAAACTATGAATCCAACGAGGGTGATTGTATCATTGCGTCCATGTCACATAATCGATCAGAAATGTGGTCCTTCGTGCTTTAGATCACTTCAATCATGAGTAAAAATGTGTCGAGAAATTACTGACTGGCATGATGGGGGGTAATAAGAACTTGGTGGTGAAATATTATTCTTGGATACAATTTAAAATGATTTCAAATTTGACTTAAAAACAGAAAAGAGTTATCATAAATAGCTGAATGTATGTGTAATATCAACTGGCTGCTAAATTATAACACACTTTTTGATTGGAAAATAGGAAGCAAATATCAGTTTACAGTCTATGTTAGTTTAAAATTGCCAAATTCCTATTGTACTCCATATAACAAAAGATTGTGTGATTTTTCTCATTTCGCAATAAAATAACAAATTAGCATAGAATGAATGAAAGTATAAGCAATAGAATGTTTAACCGATGGCTATAGAAACATTTGATTGTTAAAACGGATATTTTAGACTATGATATTTGAGAGTGACAAACTCAGAGTAGAGTTAATAACGATAGAACAAGACTGAACTGTGGTTGATTGTAAACACTATTGATGAAATGCTAGTGACCGAGCTTTGCTAGGTAGAAGATCAGAAACCAGTAACATTTCGTTGTATGACGAGCAAAGTCACTTTGTACACTCTACGCGATTTTCTAATCACGACGCTACACTTCGCGATTTCAACTATATCTCATGACAGCCGAAAATCTTTCAACTTTATCCACAATCTCTTGGCTGTAGTTAGTGTACCTAAGATGTTTCTACGGTATTGGTCCGTAGATTTACCCTAAAAGCTAACGGACAAGAATTATTAGAGGGAACAAGGCCAATGGCTAACTTTTATATTATAAAGAAATTAGATAAAATAAATCACGGCAATAAGGAAGGAAAACATAACGAACATGGTGAAAAATAGGGTATACTAGCTGTGTACCCGTCCTTCGTATGGGTTGTATATAAATGGTAGATTAACTAAAGAAAATAACAACCCACATAATTTTACAATATTAAAACTACACAAAATTATACACGTTTAATGTAGTATTAAATCAAAGTTAACGAAATGATACCCGCCGCGTTGGTGCCACAGAAGAGGCATTGAATTTGTTTTATGTCAAATACTCGTTCATTTTCGAGGGTTGCCATTCAAGTTGGTTTTTTATTTCCATAATGAACATATATTTATGCCTTTCAAGTATGTTTAAATATAAGCTGTTATGGTAGAATGTTGATGGAGTGGTGGGAGAATGTAGTGGGGGGAGGTGGTGGAGGGAGTGACACGTGCGCTCAGGTCGGCGAGAATTCCTGGAACTGTAATGCTGATATGTCAGCAAAGCTGGGGTTTCCTAATCCGCCAATGCTGATACGTGGTGTCTCAAATTGAAAAAAATATATATCGGAGAGGGGGGAGGGGAGCAGCAAATTATAAAATCGAGGGGGGGAATTTAAAATCCGGGGGGGAGCAAAAATATAAAATCGAGGGAGAGGCAAAAATATATAAACTCGTTGGGGACATAAAATAAAAATATAAAATCAAAGGGGGGCAAAAATATAAAATCAGGGGGGTCATTAAGATCGGGGGGGATGCACGCAGAGTTCCCCAATACCTCCTACTCTCGTCTATCGAAAAAAGAGTTTGAGTTGCCATTCAAGTAGTTTTTTATTTCCATTATGAGAGTTGCCAATCAAGTAGGTTTTTATTTCTATAATTATAAACAGCTGTTTACAATTCTTTAAGATATAGTATAACTATTAAGTCATAATCTGGGTTCAATATAAATAAATATTTTGTCCCTAAGAATAACATAGGATCTTTAAAACCCCGTAGGGCAGAGTCCTAAGGTGATTTCTAAAAATCCAATTAACCTTCTAACGCACATATAGAACATAGAAAAAAGTTTCATCGAAATCAGTGCACCCGTTTCCCTGTGAAAAGCGAACAAAACGTGTCCAAAATTGCACAAAATCACGTTTTTGAGCGGCCGCCATTATTTTTCTAAAAGACGTATGCCGATTTAAAGTGGCCTAAAACCTTCTCAAACATGTGTAGAAGAAAGAAACAAAGTTTCATTAATGTCAGTGTACCCGTTTTCCAGTGAAAAGCGAACAAAAGCCCGTCCTTGAGCGTCATCGACAGACAGACAAAACAGAGAGACAGACATAAATTGAGATAAGACGCGTTTCTGCTTTCTTATGGTATGAAACGTAAAAATATGCAACAATTTCATAATTCCAAGCAATGTACAGACAAAACTCTAATTTTATTTATATAGATAGTCTTATATTTCTGGTTTTCGAACTTCAAGTTATGAATGTCACTTTATCAAATTACACCTATGTCTGTTTTTAATTTGTTTATGTGTGTGCCAAATTTAATTAAAATCCAACTTTTTAAGTTATTGCGTTTACAGATACAAATACAGATTTATATATATAGAATGTGAGTTCCAAAACATTCAAAACATTCAGAAGTGTATATTTATGTATTGAGGAAGTATTGGGTACAATAAACCCCTAAAATACCTTTACGGATAATGATATCCGTCTGGGTTTCGAACTCGATAAAAAAACCTACTTTACATATCTGTGCCAAATTCCATTAAAATCAAATATTTTTACGGGTTTTATTGTGTTAACAATCATTAAAAAAGCTGCAAATTAATTTTACTATTGAAATAAACTAAACATAATGGAACAAATAGTATTTAGTTCAATTAAATATGAGTTTCCGGACAAATTGTTTTATATCCGGAGTCAACCGGTACAAGTATTTAAGTTACAATTAAACAATTTTATGTTTGTCAACTACCCTATACCCTATACAGAATTGTAGTGTACTTATACCCTTCCACCCTGCAACCCACGGTAATAATTTTTTTTCGTATAAAGGAAATTCGCTAAAAAAAACACAAAATCAGTCATGTGACATTTACTTTAGTTAATTAGTATCTACATTCTTCTCACCTTTCCCTATCGCTATACAAGTTTGTTTGGGGAGTTAACAGTTCCCTAACATGAAGGACACGATGGTGACCTTGGGAGCAACAGAAGTATAGGGCAGGACGAGGTCAATGGCCGCTGCTAGCACGCGTGTCGTCGGGATCAATAAAGTGCACGCGGTCCCACCCCTCACAGGTGGTCGCCCGACCTTCAGGTGGTCTTGGAAATGCTAATGTCATAGTCAAACTATACTTAAAAACATTCCCCATAAACATTATTTTTAGAAAATCTTCTGCGTTGCAATAAATTACGTCTTAAAACCGTTCAACATGTGCTTACACTTATATTATACCTTAACATAAGACCATATACGGTACAAGGATATAAATTTGGACCAGATATACCGGTTGTCATCGGTCCCAATGAGAGAATCAATTTTTTCATAATTTGGCCTAATGATGGCTGGTGTGACCATGTGAAATCGATTTTCTTCTAAATTCACTTGCACATCTTGTCACGCACTTATTAATTGTTGGGAATTTAAGGAGTAATTTATGGCATCTTGTTAAATTGTAATAACACTTATTATTAAGAAAGTATGCATGTCTTCTTTGAAATATTATGGGTTAGGAAATAAAAATCAACATAATCTGTTTAAAGTTGCATGAATAATTTGTTTATTAAATTTTACGTACAAAATAGAATATAATGTGTTAGTTAAACTTCAAATCACTTCTTCAATATGGGAAACACATTTTTATAAAATATTCCTAACATATTATACATTTTATTTTTAAGATATTAGGTTCCCAAATACGTGTTAATAAATACTTTATACTTGCAAATAATTTAATATTGTGACATTGTAACCTTGAATTTAGTACTGATTTGTACTGAATCAACACTGCAAAAAGTTGGTGCGATTAACAGGAAAATGCTTGTCAAGTTTTTGTAGACTCAGGTTTTCAGTGTTCGTTTTAAGCTCGTTCCATCGAGACAAAAACGTCGTAAGAAACAACTTTTAGGAGGATTTACTGCGGTTTTTAGGATTCCTTTGTGTTTTTCTATTAAATAAAGAAAATATTGCCCAGTACTACTTGATTTAATGTGTGAAACATTTAATGAAGCAAGTTTTCCCTATATTTACAGAAGTGGAAAAATAGGTGGGACTAAGGGTGGGACTTCAGTGGATCCCTAGACAAATCTGATCTCATTCCAAATGTATGTAATAATTGTAATTTGTTATAAATAAAGCATGGTACTCGTAATTATCATATAAGTTTTATTCGTCACTGTAAAAATTATACATAATTTGGTTGTTATTTTGTAAGGGTAAAATGTTTATATAAATATACTTATTATCGAATCAGTATTTGTTTAAATGATTATATAGCTATTTGAAGGCTACTTGCAAGGCAAAAACCAAATATGTCTATAACTATGTTAACAAAATGTATTTCCACTATTTTCCCGTATTTCATTATGTTGTATGCATTCATAGGTCTACGCATCTTCTTTTATATAATGTTTGACCTATCTACTGCCAAAGTGACAAAGCTTGAGGCAACAATTTTGAGATAAACCTATGAAAAATTGCCAGCAGATAATATTTACAATGGCCTCTGCGAGCATAAAATATTTTTATTATAAAAGTCGATAGCAAGACATTATGTAAAAACTTAACAAGCATGGGTTTCATTTAAGGACTAGAAAATCATTTATGAAGGAAATGTTTTGAACAATGCAACAAAAATGTTTTCTAAGCTCAAAAGGGTAAATCCCAAATAAGCTATTACTAGCTTTAAACTTTACAGATCAATAAATATACTCACACAAACATTTAGCTCTTTAAACATGATTTTCTTAGGATAAAATTGCATTTCAGAGTAAAGAGTTATCTTTAAATTCGGATTGCAGTATTGAGTATAGCGTAAAGAATCAGTTACAAATGATAGGTCACAACCCCACTTTTAAATAAAAAATAAAAAACTATATATCACTTCAAGAAGGTGGATCTAAGATGATGGCCGACAATTTTAAATTAGTCAAAATTAAGAGAATACCAATAAAAAATGATCGGTGGTTCATGGTCATTATTAGATGTAAATACGAGAACAGAGGCGTGTTTCAGATAGGGGAATTTTTATAACTCACTTCAAATTTATTTTTTATTTCTTATATTAAAAGAGCGAAAGAGATTTTCTTTACAGTTGCTGGCATTGCGTTCGGGGTGAAATAAGTAAGTTGAAATAATTTAACACAACTCCTATGTATTTAAAAAAGATTCAAATTTGGTTAGTTTTATGATTATCTGAGCCAATTTCCGGCCCTGTGATTTTAAGCTCAATAAATTTACGACGCAATCTTCATGATTGTGATTCAAGTCTTGCGGTCTTCAGACCACCAAGTCCTTCTGCATGCTGATCATTTCTTTCGCCGTCTACTCGAGCAATTTCTCTTCTTTTTTACCTTACTCATTACAAACATTTACGCTTTCCTCCAATGTTCTCATTCTTTGTGTTCTATTTAAACCAATTTCTAGACTAAATAATACAAACATGAATCAAGTTAAGCTGACTTGTTAAGTACATTATTATAACTGTATACAACTTTTTTATTAGCATGTTACGTGTTGTTTTTACTTATGGGATGTAATAAAAGTCGTCTTACAACACTTAAGAATATATTTACACTTACACTGATTCACATAACAGACGTTAAACATATATAACAGAAGGTTATATAATATGTTTACTGTCTGTTATGTGAATCAGTGTAAGTGTAAATATATTCTTAAGTGTTGTAAGTCGTCTTTTATTACATCCCGTATATAACTGTATACTAAAATAGTCACTCGTAGCTCTTGTAAATATGAAAGCAAAACATGCTTTAAAACTACAATTGCGTGCTAAAAGTTTATTTTATTTTAAGATCAAACCCACACTAGGTTGGTTAGTAAAATGGAAAACAGTACTAAAGTATGTAGTACAATAGATATGTAATGAAATAAATCTGTTATATGTTGAATCTAAATAATCCGTAGCTCAACATTTGTTGACAAACCAATTAAAAAACTTATTAAAACTTAAACCTGATTGGTAATGAAAATATTTCTGATTGCATCGTTAGTATACTTTGTTTTATTAATTTGTGAATTACATACAAATTGTGTTTACTAAGAGCTACGAATCGTATTAATTATTCTGAGAAATTGCTCTTCCCAAGGATATGGTATATTGTAGATTGGACTTGTGAGTTAAACTGCTGAGTTGCAACATCACTGAGGGGAAGAAGTTGAAGTTCCAGAAACGTAACTCACTAAACAGCCACACTTGCTTATACAATACAGTTGGATAAACTTTACTGCCAGGAAGTAAATATCTCCAAACTTGTCTTACCTAATAAAACATTCTATTTACCTTTCGAAGAAAAAATACATGGTTAACGTAGGTATAATAAAATTAATACCAATTAATTGTGTGCTTTTATTGTGAAAATATCTCAGTATTAATTACACAATATTACACCAATTTGTAGTCTAACTCTGTGAAAAGGAGAAATTGAAAGGATATTGCAAATTAAATCATCAGACTCCGCTCATATCAAAATTATTTTCCCTCTGCGTACCCCACCTTGACAGACAAAATCTATTTATTGAATATTAATTCGTCAGTTTAGTAAAATAAAACAAAAATATTTATTTCAAGTTGTGTCGTTTGTTGAAATCGAAATCCCGGACTATCCTATTTAACACTTACAACATAACAACTACACAATGTTTAATCAATGCTGACTGATTGAAAAATATCTAATGACTTGGGGAGTTAGTCAGCTGTTATATGACATTTTTGTAAAAATTTCAAAAATATGTCAAGAGCTAAAGGTAATAAATTCATTGAATACCTCTTAGAAGTTTTATTTATTAAAAAGTATGAATTAATTGTTCGGATATATTACTGGGAGAGCGTAAGTAAATACCAATGTGTAGATATACTAAAGATGAGGAATTACAGATGATTTCTTCTAGATTCATCTTTAATTTACATAAAGTAATTAAACAAAATTATTAAAAACTATTCAAAGATAAAATACATTAAAAGAAACCAAACATAAATAGTTCATCACAAAGTTACTGTGGATATAAACCAAACATAAATAGCTCATCACAAAGTTACTGCGGATAGAAACCAAACATAAATAGCTCATCACAAAGTTACTGCGGATATAAACCAAACATAAATAGCTCATCACAAAGTTACTGTGGATAAAAAACCAAACATAAATAGATTATCACAAAGTTACTGCGGATAAAAACCAAACATAAATAGCTCATCACAAAGTTACTGCGGATATAAACCAAACATAAATAGCTCATCACAAAGTTACTGCGTATAGAAACTAAACATAAATAGCTCATCACAAAGTTACTGCGGATACAAACCGAACACAAATAGCTCATCACAAAGTTACTGCGGATATAAACCAAACATAAATAGCTCATCACAAAGTTACTGCGTATAGAAACTAAACATAAATAGCTCATCACAAAGTTACTGCGGATACAAACCGAACGTAAATAGCTTATCACAAAGTTACTGCGGATAGAAACCAAACATAAATAGCTCATCACAAGGTTACTGCGGATATAAACCAAACATAAATGTGTAATACGTTTAAGCTACTCGTTTTTTTCATATAAATAAATTACCACGTAAAGAAGTAAGAATGCTTTAAACTATTAATCTACAGGTGTTTCAAACCAACCCTTCTTCACGTCAGCTCACTGTCATAAAACTGCACTCGCTCTAAGGCGTGAGAAACAGTTCTATACCTCATAAAACCTGCTACCAGCGTTTAAAATTAAGAGTGTAGCTTATATTATTTAGAGCTAGTTTTTTTTGCTGCTGTAGTAAATATAAAAAAAATCTTCCGAAAGATTACGCTGCAGGGTGAATTCCTCTCTACCACTAAACATTGTGAATTGTTTTGTGACAGTTTCAGAGTTAGCTGTCTTTTAAATAAGCCTAAAGTCAGTGTGACAAACGCCAGTCTATTAGAAGTTAAAAAGATAGGGAGAGCCTTTCAAGCCTGCAACAGAAGTCTCAAGTTTTGACCACTCAAAATGTGATTTGGCAGGGATGTTACAATACTGAACTTTCTCTCTGTTTCAACGACGGAGAAAGGTTCATCACTAATTTTCTTACCAACTTGGAAAACTCAATAGTGACGTTGATAAGCCGTTTACTAAACTTTCCTCAGTAACAAGAGATTGAAATTTGTAGTCTGTTTAGTACCTATTATATTTGTCCAAGAATACCTTAATTAAATAGTTGGTTAGAGATTTAAATACCCCCGTAGCAGTAAACCTGCGTACTCAATGCATGTATATGTTTCTCAGTACCACATAAAGCCACTCACCAAGCATCATAAAAATACAGGAATAAATAATTGATGTATCGCATTTTATTTATTCTCCATAGGAATAACATTGAGAGCTGAGTACGCAGGTTTGCTGCAACAAGAAACACAAAATATGTGTTTTTATACAATCTATATAAATCAACTTAGAGTTTTACCAGTACATTGCTTTTAATTATGAAATGTTTGCATATTTTCACGTTTTACACCCTAGGGAAGCCAAAACAGTCTTTTTTCAATTTCTGTCAGTCTGTCTATCTGTCTGTCGGTAACGCTCAAAGACGGGTTTTTGTTCGCTTTTCATGGGAAAACAGGTGCACTGGCTTTGATGAATCTTAGTTTATTTGTTCTGTGCATGCGTGAGAAGGTGAAGGAGATGCGTGAGAAGGATGGCATACGTATTTTGGAAAAAGAATGGCGGCCGCTCAAAATCGTGATTTCGTATGGTTTGGTCGTGTTTTGTTCGCTTTTCACAGGGAAACGGGTGTACCGATTTCGATGAAACTTTTTTCTATGATCTTTATGAGCGTTAAAAGGTTTTAGGCTAATTTGATTTTTAAAAATCACTTAGGACTCTAAGGTGACCCACGGGGTTCTAAACATACTATTTTTTTCTTATGGTCAAAGCATTTATTAGTATTGAACCAGATCATGACTCAAGAATATTTATTCTACACACAGATGTTATAGTTCTTATTTAAAACATTGAGTGAAGATTGATAATAAATAACATTAGTATACAGAGTGGATATGACTTAAACATATTTATTCCATAAACAGCTGTTGGAGTTCTTATTTAAAACGCTGAGTGAGGATTGGTCATAAATAACAAACGTATACAGAGTAGATATATGTTCTAAATCTATTTTTATCAGACAAATGCACTCACTGATATAGTGATCACTTGACCTAAAATACGACAATGTCTATGAAGATGAAATTTTGCATGGTGGTTCACCTTATGCTGCAGATGTTCAATAAGAATACGTTAAAAAATCCTGTAGGGCTCTGCTCTAATTTACTTTGATGACAATCTTATGAGTACTATTATTTACTGGACCTTGTAAATTGAAATTCGGTAGGGACATAACTAATACATCAGAACCAAACGCAAGCCTATTTCTGTTACGAAAATGTTTAAGGGCTTCGCCCCCCAGATTTACAAAATACAATATTTTAACAAATTTGTACCTAATACTGGACTAACGGATATGAAATTCGGAAGGAATATAGCTGATAGCTCAATGCAGACATATACCTACTCCAGATACAAATATTCTAAAGGGCTCTTTCCCACTGGCTTTTAATAAAAGCGTGTTAATCATCACACATCAACTACCCAACTAAAAAGAGCTGAAGTTTGGTACCTTAAAGGACATAATATACAACATCATGACTATCATGATGAGTCACGGTTGAATGGAGATTTCACACAGACACTTTGTCGGGCGTGAGATATGGGTGGACGAGATCTACGCCTCTCTAAAAAGAGATTCATGTAGCCGACCACTCAGCGTCTGAACTTAACAGTAAATATGAAAATGTATTTGGGATAAGGGGTTGAGGAGTTATATTATGCCCTTTTAAAATTTGAGAAGGAACATGATATGGGTTGTTATTTTCTTTAATCAATATATTATACATACAACCCATACGAAGAGTGGGTACACAGCTAGTTATAAATATAACTTAACCAATCGAAGCTGCATACCAAGTTTTGTTAATTTATGTTCATAATTAATAGAGAAATTGTATTCCCATAAGAAAAACATGGGGCTGAGTATGCAGGTTTGCTGCTATGGGGAAAATCGGCAAACCTTTTTTGTACAAATATCAATATACCAGTACTAAGTGAAGCCACATGCCAAGTTTCATCAACATACATTCATAAATAATCAAATTGTAATTATTCTCCATAAGGATAACATTTGAAAACGTACTGTGTTTAGCACTTTGAATATCTCTGCAATGGTTGGACTTAGAATCACAATTTAAACACCAAAATAATTGTTTTTTAAAGCTGAACTGATTGGTAAAAGCAAATGTGAGGTTTACATTAAAATTAACTGAAGAAAATCTAAAAACCTTTTTCCCATAAGATTAACATGAAACATGGGAAATTTTATGAGCACGTTTTTTGGATTTCCTCCGCAACCACTAAACCTAGGTTAATGATTCAAAATACTATACTATTTGTTTTGTTTTTTCCAGCTCTATAAAATGGTTGACACCAAAATTAAGTGAACAATGCAAAGAACAGATTTTTGGAAAATTGTAAACCCCCATAAACCCCCCTTCCCATGATCCAATTTTTATGGATTTCGAACTTAAAGTCATGAATGTCACTTTACACATTTAAGGCAAATTTAATCAAAATCAGACGATTTTTACTCAAGCTATCGTTTTAACGAACACACACATACACACACACACACACACACACACACACACACACACACACACACACACACACACACACACACACACACACACACACACACACACACACACACACACACACATACATATATATAAATTTGAACGAATAGTGTTTTTCGCATCTGGGGATCTCAAAACAAAAAGTTAACATGGTCTCGGGCTTAACTATTACCATGACACGTACGGTAATAGCTTCTTCCCTATAGGGGAAATTCGCTAAAAGGAAAAATAGCCTTAATCGAGTTATGGGATACGGCCGACTCAAGATCCTAGCATGCAAGAGTTGAAAATAATACTTGGCGAGTTAATAATATGGGTATAAAAAAATATGGGTATAAACATATAACCACTATAACAGATTGTAACAGGGAAAGAAATGTAAAATATACAAATAAGGATTGTTATACTTTTCTGATTATGTGTTGTTTCGTTAAAAAGCATGGCATAAGAAAAAAACTCTATTTATAAAACTTATATGAATACAATATGTACGGGTTTTATCTTTATGGAGTAGAATTGATCTTTATTGGCACTTATTCAATTGCAATAATACTCTGAAGAAAGTACAATTTGCATATATCTGATGAGTTATTTTGATACATATTTGGAAATAAAATCAATAAACAAACTGATGATTAATATATACATCTAGAAAAATAAGTTAAAGCCCCTATGATTACCGACAGCTTAGATTAGGTTGGTCTATAGTTAATGTTTTATCAAGGGCTCTGACGGGTGAGGTCGATATTTCGATCCTCAGTGAGGGTAGCTTCGCCCTTATCACCGTTAACACCCATATCGAAGGGTGTAAATAGTGCCTAGTGGGGTGCCGAACAATTTCGAATGCTTCCAATTTGAAGTATTTATTTTTATATTTGACAGTCTGTTTTCTCCCTGGCCCTCCATTGTTGCAGCAACACAGGTCATCCGGGCAGTCAAATGCATTCAAAACTGCTGCTTTTCCATGAACCTTTGCTAGACTTGTCAGTGATTGCTTATTAAAACATTGATTCAATTTTAGTTTGATTAAAGTTTACTAAGCTTATTAAAAGTTTGATTTTAAAAAGTAGTTACAGTGGCCACTCTTGCCAAAACAGTGTACTCAAAAAATGTTTAACTGAATCCCCATAAGAATAACATTGGCTAAACAGGGTGTTTCGGGATAAGTGTAACTAACTTCGCCAAAAGATTCCTTACATCAAGACAACAAAAATATGTCATCATATCGTGTTTTTCTCAAGTTTAAATTGAATTATTTCTTATAGACCAATGATGAAGTTTTGTTCTCCACAAAAAAGAAAACTTTTGGTGAAGTTGCAGTGTGATTGGTCATCATAATTGTCGGTTGACAACGTTTCAAAAATTAAAATTAACTTTAAAATTGACTTTTTAGGAAAACAATTTGCATTTAAAGTGATATCAACGAGCACCTATTACTTTTGTGGAAGGTATAACTATTGGCCTCGGTTCTACTGCTGATTTCCTATATTTTCATATAAGAATAATGAATGTAATTCTATAGGATCAGTGTATTTTGTCCAAAACAAAAATAAAGTACACTGAAAATCGTAAAAACCCGAATTTTGGCTGTAAGTCAAAAACGAACGGTTTTCGGCCCCATGTTGAGGACATATTTTTCTTGTCTTGATGTAAGAAATCATTTGGAAAAGTTAGTTACACTTATCCTGAAACACCCTGTATATATATATATATATATATATATATATATATATATATATATATATATATATATACAACAAATCCACTGACTAAGGTACATGAAACAGAATAAACATTGAGCGGTTTTAAATTATTTGTAAAGTCCTACCATTATGTTAATATCATGCTTAATCCCAAGCAAAAAATAAACTTCTTGAAATCTTTACAGGCTCTAGTCTTAAAATATTGCCAAATTATCCAGTAATAATTCAACAATATTCGGGAGTTCTGCTAAAATTAAATATTATTATTACTAGTATCGTCTTTAACAGAAGATTCGATCCTCCATTTAAAGGTTCCTACAAATCCTACGGCCTTTGAGATATTAATTAAGTAAATTTATTACAAAAACCAGGTATAAGAATGTTCCTAGTCCTTAACGTGCCAACTGCCGTAATGCCATATTATATGACGATTAAAAGCTGTTCTGAATTGTAAAGTGTATTCTAAAGTGTACTTACCCTGATATTGTAAATTGCATGCAACAAATATTTATCCGTGGAGTTATTTCATAAATATTACTAAAACATTTTTCCCCTTAAGATCTAAAAAACGGCAACGAAAAACAATAATATTTATTTATTAATGAGAAGCCGTAATTTAAAATTAAAAACATTTACCAATATCATTTATAATATTTCGTGAAACCTTTCCCCAGAAATTTTAGCATCGCTGTGAGTTCGCCTGACGATTCAAGCATTGCTGAGGAAAAGCCTCACGAAATATTGAAATTAAAAAACATGTGTTTATGTTTTAAGTTGGTTTGGTAATATTTATACTTAAATAACAGTCCAATTTACCAAGACGGTTGGTAACTTCCGTTTGCAGGATTCTGGCAACCCTCTTCCGACTGTTCTTCTCCTATGGGAATCTTGGACACATGTAGTAGTTATGGGACTAAAACTTTTCAGAGGTAAACCTAGTTTTACTGAAGGAATAGCTGAGTGGCCCTTCCCAACCTGGGCATTTCGGACTGGCTGTACAACTTAAGCCAGGTAACTCAAGATTGGAGGATCAAACTGAAACTAAGGTAAAGAGGACGCTTGACACAATGGAAAACGAAAATATATAATATAATATATCACGTTCTTTAACAGATTAGTTTTAACTAGTATTTACGGCCGCTATCGTGACCGCAGGAAATAATCAGCTGTTTCAGGAACAAAGCTTGTATAAATAGAAATCCACGGCTGAATACTCTTGGATCCGCTAATACATGCTAAAATTACCTAAAAACATAAAACTTTATGCTACCGTAACTCAAATAAGGTTACTTTTGAAAAAAAAAACAAACAACACTTGCAGCTTCCCCGACCTCAATTACCCCTAAAAAATATCTTTTCGTAGCTTGGGAGCCATTACAGCTCGAGAATGAGCCACAGACAGACGGACGGAGCCACAGACAAATGCGAATTATAGTATTGATTGTCAACCTGTAAACTGAACAGGCAGAAAAGCCGTCATTTCGTAATCCACCTAATAAAAATACTATCCACAATGATATTTTAACAAAAAATAATAAATGTTTATGAAGTTCAGTTTATGCTAGATCATACTTTGTTTTGATTAGTTCAAACAACTGTTTATAAAGCATAAATAATTGAAACAGATTACTCTTCTTTTGATTATCACAACTATTAATGTTACACTGTTAAACCTGGTCTACGACTGACTATACCATTCATCGAAGGTGACCCATACTTTTGAACAGTTTTAAAGAAAGGGAATGCCTGGATAGCTACAGCATGAGGAAGCAATCTGAAATTCTGCCTCCAGCCTCATGTTGTATTCTGACCCTTTTTAATCCGAAGGGAAACAATCTTAATGCAACCTTACAAAAAGCAGTGTGTGTAAAATATGTAGGGTAAATTTAATAATAAATATCTATAAGAATAGTATGAAATATTTTAAACTTGTTTTAGCCCAGAAGTATTAAATGTTTTCAACTATCCTATAGGCATTTTGCTAGCCTAAAGATTATCGTTATAAAATTCTGCTCAAACAATCACGGGTTCAATTTTCAAAATTTCCTCTGTGGAATGGATTTGAACCGCTTCCCACAAAAACCTTTTTCTATATAAGCTTTACAACAAATTATCTCTGGTATCGATTTAAAATAACTGTTTTTTACATGGTTCATATAATTCCATTGTACTATCATATCCCCTTATTTTGTAAAACACTATACAGTTACTGGCTGTTACCCACGGCTTCGCTTTAAAAAAAAATTAAGACACATCTGAAATATTAACCTGACCATCACTGTACAATCGTTGTTTGTGTTTTACCATATGACTTCCTTTTCAGTAACTGACAAAACATTTTAATTACAGCAGGTATTTTTATAATTTATATCCTCCCATAAGATTTGTTATACATCTTACAGGGCCCGTGGGGTAGAGCTCCTTGTTTGGATGTAGCAGGTCTATATGATAGTGATATTTGTAAGCTATCTAAGTTCATGCAAAATTCTTGCTTAATAGGTCTAGTAGTTTTTGCGTGATGCAACTCCAAATATCCTTACGTACATACTTTCAAATGTATAATATTAGTAGGATGTAATGCTTTGTGTTTATGTTTATTGTTTGTTTCTTAATTAACATTGAGTTTGATTTGGAATATGATAATATATTATTAATAGTGCTAATATAACCCCCTAAAAACTGCGCGTATAAAACCTCTTCCTATATAATGGTAATATTTAACATGTTCTATAATTTAATGGTGATACACGCTAATCTAACTATACAAGGCTGTTAGTTACTGGTTATTACAGATGTTAGTGATTTTATAAAATTAGGTATTTTAGAAGTCTTATTTATTGGTCGATGACCCTATATAAAGTGTCAGAATGGAATACCCGAAAATCTTTGGGTTGAGTCAAGGTATTCTTTACTTAGGCGCATAGTTTAGCTTTAGTTAGTGAACCAACAATACGATTTTAGAGTAAAATTTAATTATTGATTGACCTTGATGCTTCTCTGCGCACCATGTGTAGTATAAATACCCCCGTCGCAGCAAACCTGCATACTCAGCGAATTTCCAATGGAGATATAAATGTCTTAATACTACATAAAGCCACTTACCAAGTTTCATAAAAATATATACACAAATAAGTGATATATACAATTTTAATTATTCTCCATAAGAATAACATTGGGGCTGAGTACGCAGGTTTGCTGCAACAAGGAACACAAAAAATGGGTTTTTATGCTAATGTCAATGTAACTCAACTAGGTGAAGTCGTATACCAGTTTTTATTTATTTAAGTTCATAATTAAGGGAGACAGAGCATTTAATTATTATCCATAAGAATAACATGGGGGCTGAGTACGCAGGTTTGCTGCTACAGGAGAATCATGCAAAAACAATTTTTTGGAGCAAATATCAATAGACCTCAACGAGATGAAGCTGTATACCAAGTTTCGTCAATATACGTTCATAAATAAGCGAGATAAAAAAATTTTCTTTTCCTCCATAAGAATAACATTAGACAACGTACTGTGTTTAGCACTTTCAATATCTCGGTAACCAATTGAGGTAGAGCAATGATCGAAATACCAAATTGTGTGTTTTTTTAAGCTGAATCGAATGGTCAAAACTAAAATTTGACTTTTTCAAAAATTATATGTAAAAAATTCAAAAAACCCATTTTTGGGGTACAAAACCCCCCCAAAATACCCCTTCGGATAGGTCGATCTGTCTGGTTTTCGAACTTAAAGTCATAAATGCTGCTTTACATATTTATACCAAATTTCGTTAAAATCGGATCATTTTTACGAGAGTTATCGTGCTCACGGACACATATATATATATATATATATATATATATATATATATATATATATATATATATATATATATATACAGTATCGAACGAATGGTGTTTTTGGGGTCTGGGGACCTCAAAACGAAAAGTTATCATGGTCCCGGGCCTAGGTCTTACCATGCCGACTACGGTAATAGCTTCTTCCCTATAGGGGAAATTCGCTAAAATGTAATAGAGCCATATGACTATGTTTTTTCACATCATATACAACTACACAATTACAATGTCGTAAAATTGTTGACTGTTGATAAATACAAAATATTAAAATATTACACACTTAGACACATTTATCTGCTCCGAAAAACACATATATAAAAGGTTTAATTTGTAATATGCTGTAATGAATGTAGAAACGGTATTTTGGAAAAAACAACATACAACATAACGTTTATAAAACACACGTTTACGGAAGTTTCCATTAACTGAAAGGCAAACAAGTCGAATGATTTTATAACAAAAACTAGACCCAACACCAATATTAACTCGATTGCGCTCTAGGAACAATAACTTGGGGTGGAATTACGTTAGCGTTGTAAACTTACGAAGAAAATTGGTATTACGGAAAATAGTTTTCGAAAGCAGGTCACAGAGTTGATATTGTGAAAAAAACGCCGAGATTGATCTGTAATCGGACACTCTTGTCATTTGAGGACTTTGGAGGTGAATTAAAATACTTCAGCATTCAATATTAATTTGTTTTTAAGATAGTGTTGGGTAAAGAAAACATTGTAAAAATGCTTCGTCACAAGAAACAGATGTTTATGACAGATGTTTTACAATTTTTTAGAGCGTAACCAGACATTATAACGTATACATTCATACATAATATACATCATTTTATTGTGTACTTTATTGTTCGTTATTAATTTTTTTGGTTGAAGATAAATGTTATTTCCGGTGAGTAAAATTAATTAATAGGACATTATGTAACAGCTAATTGACCTTAATAGCTAATATGTTTTAGCTGTGGGAAACATTCTCATTATTGTTACACTAGTGCTTTAGGTGATGAATTAATTAGAAAAAGGTCTATGCATTAAATATGTTTGAATTGTAAACAAATTAAAAGACTGTTGTCGATTCGCCTTGTACAGGAAATAAGCTTTCTGTCTCAACAATAGCGGTCTAGTCTAATTTTATATTAGGTGTATTTGATTAGGTGAATTTAAGGAGTTTTGAGAAGTTTGTTTCCAAGAGGTGGGAATTTGAATTGTAAATACAATTAAATATATAAGTTTTTATAACAACAAATTATAAAACTCATGTAGATTCAAGACAGTTACATTTCTCTGATAAACTTTAAAAACAAATGGTTTTAATATTAGATTATACCAAATTCAGCGTGTTTTCTTTAGTAAAAATTAAGATTTTAATAAAGCAGTGTCCAATAAATATGAGCCTTTATAAATTTTTATTTGTATTATAAAGCTTACAAATATGTATTTAAGCCGCTGTATATATATAGTATTCTTTGTATATATCTTAATAGCAGTGTAGTTTGAATTTCATTAATATAATCATTTCCTAAGGGGTTGTACTGAAATATTGATGGAATCAATTATTTATTTTTATACTCTGATACAATATTTGTTCACCAAGATGAAGCAACGTATCTTTGAGAAGCAAACTAGTTTTCAAGGATAATATTTCTGATTCTTTAGACTATTCCAAACTTTTGTATAATTCCAAAGTAATTTTTCAACTCCAGTGGCTTTGTTTCACTGTAAAACTTTCAGTCTGTTAATAATAAGTTAAGTATCCTGTAGGATGGTTTTGACATTAACTCTACAAGTTTATGAAGAGCAAAAGATCTTCATTGTTGGTAATTGAAGAAAAATAATCTCTGTGTTTTTCCTTGAATTATATAATTTTATGAGGAGGATAGTTACTAGTTATAGTTGAAAACTGGAATATTAAAGCACAAAATATAAATAAAATTTAGAATATAAAATATATTTATTAGCTAAGCTCATGTAATCATAAGAATTTATTAACACTTTTTTAAAAGCATAATACGCTATACGTAACTAAATACGTTTGACAACCCTTCAATATATTTTTCCATTGACACGATACTATCAATAATCTTAATATACAGCACAAATGAGACGGCATCCAATGCAATCGATTTAAATAAGTCACACCAATAATCATCAGACTCAAAGGGGAATTACTCAAATCGATAACCTTGTACTACTTAATTTATATAGTTAACGTCTTGTATAGTACACTATCATAGCAACTATATTTTAAAATGTTATACTACCTATGTAATTACATTTGTTGACATTTATAAAAACCATAACGGGTGGTTTAATTTATTATGAAAATGCAATTCGTAAATATAAATAATGTGTTGTCTCTCGGAATTGCAACCATACAACATGCATGTAGCGGACGCCCTGCTACAATTGGCACTGCAGGTTTGATGCCGAGGGTCCAGTAATAGTCTCCAGCCGGCGCTGGTTGGCCCATGTTAATATTTTATAGCCTGGCTCACGCTCATCCCTTATGCAGTTTTATTGATAGTGGTAACCTACATACCAGTTGTTCCGGCACACTACCGGACCACGGCTCAACCTAGTGTCCACGGGGCTTTTAGTAAAAGTTGCATCCAGTGTAATAGCGCAATGGACATTACATAAGGCCAGACCGGTGTGTTGTGAGCAATAAAAAGAAAAGTACTTGAGCAATTACTACGATTTAGTATTATATTTCCTTTTAAATTACGCATGGAAAATTTTACCCGTATTCACTGTATAGAATCAACCGTTGAATGCGTAACTCTTTCCAAAATAAGGTTGAACTTTGGTACTTATAGTCAAGTAACATAATTATAATGTAGTGATAATGCCGATGATGTTTCTTGGAAGTTTATGTTATTTTCGTATTTACATTACTGTTTATTTGCATTGCCCTCTTTAATACAAAAACATTTGTTACTATTTAAATACAAAGCAATGCACCTGTTACTATTATAGCTGAAGGTCCGTTCAAACTATTTTAATTCATTAATATAAAATAGGTAGTTTAAATACATTAAATTAAAAACATAAAAGTTTGTGAACGGTGAAATTAACCGAAGGAGTAGTTATTACTTTAAAATTATTGAGGTAATATGACATTTCGTTATTTCACAAATAACTATCAAACATTATTTCGTTCGGGGAAGGTACAATGGGGGGCAGAAGGATAGATCGATAATACAAGGATTTGTCAGTTTGAGGAGCGGTCGTCTGGAATATAAATGACGTTGTGTCTAAGGCGGGCGAAGGAAATTTCCGTGAAGTGAAATCCAAGCAGTAATTAGCATCGGAATTCAGATGAATCTAAGTTGTTGGCATTCAAAAGTAATACCACTCAGTAGGCTTAGTGGTTAGCTAGTTGCTTACTTTGCCTGGTCATATTAACTGTAACTTGTTATGGTAGGAGATTTTAAAGTTCGAGATTAAGTTTTTACTGAACACAGCGTGGATTTTATGTGCACCAGATTTGACGAAACGTGACTGCTTCCTTACGTTATAAACGTTATCATAAAGATAAATTTTAAACATTTAATAAATTATAATGTGATTGTCAAGAAAATATGACAAACATTTATTTTCAATAGGAAAATATTAATGAATTTAGGTCAGCTTTAAATATTATTCCCTCATACAAAACATTTTACGTAATATACAAATTTGTACATGAATATTTTTTCTCACATACGCCTAGAGACTCTATTGAGATTGCGGAGTATCGTGCAAACAGCACAGGCAGGGCAAGACTATTTGTTTCAGTATAGTGAAAATTAGTGGAAAGCTAAGCTCAAAATGAACTTGTTAGCATGCAAAGTTTATATGTATTGGATATCTGATTTATGAGGATGGAAGTTTACTTACATAAATAAGTAAACATAAAGATAGAACATAAATAAAGTACAGTAAGTACATAAAAGTCTAAGTACATAAATAGTTGGAATATTGGGCAATCCTTATTTATCCAAGTCATAAGACGGGTTTTTATTTTATGAATAATGCTCGAGAGTAAGTATTTTAAGGATAAAAACCTAAACACTTTTTATTTTAAGAATGAGGAGAGCGCGATGGTGGCGGGGTATGAGCAAGCAATCTGCCGTTGCCTGCGGGCTCATGTTGTATTTACGCGCGCTACGGAGCTGACCTTTTAATCCAACTGGAAGGAAGTTAAGAGAGCGAGAGCTGTTATGGGAAGGGCAGTATTTGTAGAGCTGTAGAATCAGGATAGTCCGAGCACTCCCCCTGCCAAAGAAATGTAACGACGACTGTAAGGAGTGCAAGTGATACTAAATGGAACGTCTAGTCAATCCCGAGAATGGAAAGACAATTTGTAAAATTTACATGATAGTAATCAGTTTACCCGAGTCAGCTTACACCATTGTAAATGCAACGAGGGGTTTCCGGTTGTTTGGATAAATTAGTGTGAAAATCTATGAAATTGTAGTATTTTACATATTGTTTAAACTTTAAATATATATATTTTCCATTAATTATTTTAATTAGGATACAAAATTAGCTGTGATAGCTGGTTAACTGGTTAGCTGTAGACGTAAGCACCCTGTAAATTTTACATATAATATTAAAGTTATTAATTATATAACGTATTGTCACAATATTTAATTCGTCCATGTGGTAACAAATGAAATGGGATTTACATTGGCATTTAACGGTCTAACGGAGGACAGTGCCAATGATGTTACTGAACGCATTTTTTCATTAGGTGGATTGCGTTGCCAGTGAACAGGTAAGCTTATGCCAGAATTGACTAGGTCTCTCTGTAGTTTAATTTTGAGGTGGTAAAGTCGTGGTTCTACTAGTATAATATTTGTAAGTATTAAAATTTAATTTTTTTGTAATTTAATAATGTATAAAGAAACAATTGATCTTTATAAATATTGTAAACCTTAGCTACAGGTGAACTAAATATATTATAACATTTGTAAATAGTTTATATGAAATATATTAAAAGGTCAGTTCAAGCATTGAGCCATAAACACTACGCCGTGCCAAGAAAGAACATTTATTGGGGGCGGGGACACTACTGCATCGTGTCACGGTCTGCGCTTGGCTTGCATGCGTATGAGTATAGAGTGTTATGATTTATTATCTATAATATTATAAAGAAGAGGTGGTTTATGTCTGTCTGTCTGTCTGTCTCGCTGTCTGATGTTCCGGGTGAACGCAAAAACTACTGAACCGACTGGGCTGAAACTTTACACATAGGTAGATCTTGAACCCATGCAACACATTGGCCTATTCACTTCCTTAAAATCCCCTCGGGCTACGCCCCGTGAACGCCCTAAGTTTCAATGTTTACATTTCAGAATAAAGTAAACATTCAGAAACCGTAATGCGAATAGCTGTGGATACTTCCATTTGACAGCTTAAAGAGCAGAAGCAAGAACAGCTGTTTCAAGCTAACTAAAATGCAAATTGCATTGACTAAAGAACGGGTAGAGAAAGCCCCTGTGCGAAGAACGGGTACATCAGCTAGCTATTAATTAATATTAATGAACAAATATTAATGTGGCTTCATCTGGTTGTGGTCTATTCTTATTTGCAGAAAAAACTATTTGTACCGATACTTCCTATACCATCCCCTCCATTTTTATTTTTGCCCCACCCCCGATTTTATATTTTGCTCCCCTCCTCTTCGATTTTATATTTTGAATTTATGCCCCCCACCATTTTATATTTTTGCCCCCTCCCGATTTTATATTTTGCTCCCCCCACAAATTTTATATTTTTGCTCCCCCCCGTTGCCCCACCACCGATTTTATATTTTTGACCCCCTCCCGCCCGATTTTATATTTTGCTCCCCCCAATTTTATATTTTTGCCCCCCCCACTTCGATTTTATATTTCTATTTTATGTCTCCCCTATTTTACTTTTTTGCCACCCCCCAATTTTATATGTTTGCCCCCTCCCGATTTTATATATTTATATTTTTACCTCCACGATTTTACATTTTTGCTCCGCCCCTCGATTTTTATTTTTGCCCCCTCCCAATTTTATATTTTTGCCCCCCCCCCGATTTTATATTTTTGCCCCCCAATTTTATATTTTTGCTCCCCCATTTTTATTTTTGCCCCACCCCCAATTTTATATTTTGCTCCCCCCCTCTTTGATTTAATATTTTTATCTTATGCCCGCCCTCCATTTTAAATCTTTGCCCCCCCATATTTTATATTTTTACTCTCTCCCCCCGATTTTATATATTGCTCCCCCCCACCGATTTTATATTTATGCTCCCCTCCCCGATATTCTTTATTTGTTTTGTACTTGAGTTCTTTTATTTCTAAATGCGAATCCAAAGTGTTACGCGTACCAATTTGGAGTCGCAAACCACACGCCTTTTACTATCCGACAGATTTCCTCGACTTAGCAACAGGACCCAAACTATCTGCCAGTATATTTCGTTAACTTTGATTTAATTGTACATTAAACGTGTCAAATGTAATTTTAATATTGTAAAATAATGTGGGTTGTTATTTGCTTTAGTTAATCTACCATTTATATACAACCCGTACGAAGGACGGGTATAAAGCTAGTTATTTACTAAACTTTACTAATTACTTATCACTTTAAAATTATATTTCTAGTCATATTTAAATTTTCAGTGATACTATTGAAATTTGAAATCTATGATATTCAGTTGTTCGGACTAAGACTATAAAGCTAAAACAGCTCACCTCCCTCTTTGCTGGATAAATTCCAGGCACAACCTTTTCTCAGCCTTGGTAATTACAAAGTTAGGTTAGAAGAAGTCACAAACTTTATAAAAATATGAATAATGTAATAATGAATAACGTTATACAACTTATTATACATTTCGTCACTTTGCCTTTTCAGTGTTACTTGACAGTGTTTAGTTGGTTTCTGGCAGTTGTGGCATTATTTTGTTTTGATTCAATAAGAACAATTTGTTGTTTACCTTTGACTTCCAAATGAGTTTTTGTATTAAAAAAGTTTTTTTACTTCCAAATGATTTTTTTCTGGGGAAGGGTCATGTGTATAACACAAGATCAATCTATACATTTTTTTATTCCAGTAATTTTTAAGGAAACCTTTACTCGTATCAGAGTGTATATTATATATAAGATATAATAAGTATTAAAATATGATCAAGGTATGTTATATGTTGTGTCTAGTATGAGAACGCGTGAGCAGGTGTGTATCGTTGTAGTAAGTGTATGTAGGACTATATCAAACGATATCACCAGATTTGTTAAGCTTACATTGACATAACAGATTAGGTTGCCCACCGATGTGTTTGGTCTGAGGAAGTGACATGGTCTCTACTTTGGCAAGAGCCTTTCATTTCTCAAGGGACAATCATGGACGTGGGGCGACCATCAAAACTTTATAACATGTCCCGTAGCCAAGTGATTTTCATCCTTGTAGAAGTTTATTTTGAATATTATTAGAAGAATTTAGTAATTGTGATAGCATATTCGTTAGTATTGTTTATTCATATTAGGTGAAACCAAAAGATTGGTGAGATAACCATAGTTTTTAATTCAACTTGCTTACAAGATTGGTCTTCAACATTTTGGGATTAGTTACAAAGCTTTTTATATACAAATATTTTTAAAATGATGCTAAATAGTGGATTTTATCGTTTGGAATGGTTAGCCAACAACAAGCTCACTCTAAATGACGTTCAAAATTTATACGTCTGAAAAATAAAAGGGGATCATTGTTATAGGTTAATATTCTATCCATAATAATATAAGCTTTTTAACTTTTTATTATTAGCCTGATTAGTAAAATATTTAAATTTAAAGATTTAATCTATGTTAAAAACGATTTAGTGCAATGTTTGTTTAGTGCTTTTAAATTGGGCATGTTTAAAATTAAAAATCTGTATATTAATCTCATTTCGTCAATTGAGTTATATATTTTGGCATACAAATTTATTATTATTATTTTTATTATTATGTAGTTGATCATAAATTTCATTATCACTGAACGAACTGAATGGTGGGCTAATATCGCCACATGAACATGAATGACACTTCCAGTAGACACGTCCGATTATCCTAACACGGTAAATGTTTTGGTAGGTTCACATCCCTCCTTATGTAAGATAATTGACGTTATATTACATGTATTTATTATTGGGGCATACTGACCACAAGAAAAATAATTCTCAAAAAATAAAATATCGCACCTGAAATGTGTGTAGTTTCCTAGGAAGAAACTAATTTTTTAACAGCATGACGGCTTATAGTTGCACTGTTAACCAATATTGTATTAGATATTCAAAGAACTATTGTTTGAAGGAATCCGAATAAAAGGCTTTATGTAATTATTGGATGTCACACTCACTCGGTAACATTATTTTCAAAATACCACCTTTATAAAATAAAAAATATTACACTGACGAAAGTATCAAGGCATTGAATTCCAGCCTTACAAAAAATAAACTTCACTAAACTTTAAATAATCATACTGTTGAAAGTATAACTAACATATGTTCTTCTGACGGTATACTTCTCGTACAACATTTATAATAACTAAGGAATGACTTTACACCGAATTATATTTTGGTTTTCTTTCCATACATCCAGATTACCAGGTTACCGTGTCTCCAATAAATCTCTATTTCTCAGCACATTTAACATGATAGTTGGGATTTTAAAGTGACTTATCAATAGTTTTGGGTAAGTATCGGGCAAGCGTGAATTGAAATATTTAAAGAAATTCTTTTTAGAAGTATTTTAAGTCATTCAAAATATTAACCAGCAGTTATTCATATTGTAAATCGGTAGTAAGTGAAATATTAAAGAAATGTGGGGACTTCATGCAAATTACTTCTCACTTGCATATTAATACATTTCCAAATTATATTTTTGGGGAATTAATTATATGAAATATGGCATAGTATATAATTTTATAATTTGTCTAAAATGTCGGTCTAGACCCGTGTTGGATATGGCCCCGTGTGGAGCACTTGCGTCGCAATCGGATGGTACGTCTGGGTCGCTGCCAGCGCCTCCCTGCAAGTCTACCATAAATATTTGCTTCATAAGTAGTGGTGATAAATCCCGTACACTCCCAGGGCACTGCAATCCGTTGTTCATGTTTGATGTTACAATTAAAGTGACGTCTTCTATGATAATCCTGTTATTTATTATTTCAATTTAAGCTAAGGAAATCTCTTGGTAAAACTAAGGAAACTGTAGTTAAAACTAAGTGTATTTACATTAGAGGAAGTTTGTAAGTACGTAATAACTGAAATATCTTCAATAATAATTTGCAGTTATCAAGTGTGTAAATAAATAATTGAATAATAGGTAGAAAAAAGTAAATGGTTCACGTTTTATTATGTTTTAAAACCATCTCATGTTTTGTTGTGTTGTTTAGTATTAGAAGTGTAACAGGGAAATATCGAAAAATATCATAACACTTATATGACATTAATAAGTGATTGAGAAGGTTTATCATACAATATAAATAAGGTGTGTACGAGACTTATCATCGGTAATATTAATTTGCGATTCAACATGACAATAAAACATATATGACTTTTTCCACAAAGGTGAAAATGTAAGTTAGGCAAAACAAATAAACTTTTACAAGCTAACAAATGAAAGTCGTGACAATTGCTCCGTCCCGAGCCGGTTGTCCATTTTTATTACGGTTGGAACTTATGAAACCACGCGTTTATGAAATGCCAAACAATGCCCTGTCCCTGAGAATCTCATTGTGTTCACTTTACCTTTTAAAACGGTTACGGAATAAATACCCCCGTCACCGCAAACCTGCGTACTCAGCGAATTTCAAATGCATAATATATATCTTAATACCACATAAAGCCGCATACCAAGTTTCATAAAAATATATTCCCATATAAACGGTTTTAATTATTCTCCATAAGAGTAACATTGGGAATGAGTATGTAGGTTTGCTGAAACAAGGAACACAAACAATTGGTTTTTTATGCAAATATAAATAGAATTTAACTAGGAGAAGCCACATACCAAGTTCCATCAATATTCAATCATAAATAAGCGCTTTATAACATTCTATTTATTCTCCATAAGAATAGCATGGGGGCTGAGAAAGCAGGTTCGCTGCAACAAGGAACAAAAAAATGGGTTTTTATATAATTATCAATATAACTCAACCAAGTTTTATTAATTTATGTTCATAATTAAGGGAGTCATTACATTTTACTTATTCTCCATAAGAATAACATGGGGGATGAGTACGCAGGTTTTCAGCTACAGGAATAATCAACAAAACATCACTTGTTGTGCAAATATCAGTACCAAATACCAGTACTACGTGAAGCCACATACCAAGTTTCATTAACATACATTCATAACTAATCGAGATATCAAATTTTATTTATTCTCCATAAGGATAACATTGGACAACGTAGTTTAGCACTTTGAATATCTCAGCAACGGTTGGGCGTAGAATCACAATTTAAACACCAAAATGATTGTTATGTGGAAAGGAAAAGATTGATAAAAGCAAATGTGAAGTTTACATTAAAATAAACTGAGGAAAAGCCAAATACATTTTTTCTCTAAGATTAACATGGGAGATTTTATTAGTAGGTTTTTTGGATTTTCTCCGTAACCACTGAACCTAGGTTAATAATTCAAGATACGATATTATTTGTTTTTTTTAAGCTCTATAACATGATCAAAACCAAAATTAATTTTTTTTTAATTTTTGGGTGAAAAATGCAAAAGACTGATTTTTGGAAAATTTAAAACCCCATAAACCCCCCTTCCCATGGTCCGATTTTTCTGGTTTTTGAACTTAAAGTCATGAATGTCATTTTACACGTGTGAGCGAAATTTAATCAAAATCGAACGTTTTTTACTCAAGTTATCGTGTTAACAGACACACACACACACACACACACACACACACACACACACACACACACACACACACACACACACATATATATAAATTTGAACGAATAGTTTTTTTGGCATCTGGGGACCTCAGAACAAAAAGTTATCATGGTCTCGGGCTTAAGTCTTACCATGAGACCTACGGTAATAGCTTCTTCCCTATAGGGGAAATTCCCTAAAAACTTAATAAGCTTTCTTATTGTATTAATAAAACGTCACTTTGCAGTTTGTGGATCATGAAGATTGTTTAATTGCAAAAGAATATAATTATCATCAAACGGCAGTGACTGATCTCACATATTCTTATCGATATAGGCATTTCATCTTATGATTATGATCAATGCGACATCATAATAACGAAAAGTTTGATGCTCGCTAAAATTATAAATATTATAACATGAAGGGTAAATATGCAGTAAAATTCTACAATTCACGGCCATTATAAAACAAAAAATTATTTTAAAAAAACATTTTTATTAACTTACATTTATTTATTTAGTATTATATAGTCATTGAATAAAATAAGCCCTATAACGTCGCCCAATTTGTAATCATATATATTTACTTAATTTCATAATGTTAATTAATAACAAAAGTTAAAATGAAAAGGCATACAATTACAACTTAAAGGAAATTATTGTTAAGATTAGAACAAATATTACGCCATATATTTTCTTAGAGTGAGTTTAAAAATACGTGATGCAAATCTGCAAGTTGATGGCTTCGTATAGACCAGTAGTACTGCAATTGGATGCCCCGATTGGGATCTTGCCAAAGCTTTCCTGTAAGTCTTAACCATAAATATTTGCCTTAAAGAGGCGTTGACAAATTATATAGATCTGGGATTGGTACAACGTAGTTTTATCTAGATTGCAGCAACTTGAAAAACCGTTATGTTAGGAAGTAACTTTTTTTATTACTGACAATGATGATTGATAAAGTGATTATTATAAACTTATAAGTAGAGCTTGTTAGTAAAAATTATTTGTAAATGGTTAATTTGTATTGGTTATCATGGAGGCATGTATTATGAGTATGTTTTAAGCGTTTTATTGGGCTCTCACATTTAAAAACATCTGTATTATATGGAAAACGTTTATTGTCGGGTCCACTTATAGTTTATAGTTTGTTCTATGTGTCCATTTATTGTTAAGAAAAGGTTCAGAATGTAGGATACATTTTTCTTAACGATTTTATTACAGTTTCGATTATTTATATTTATCTGTACGATACATCAAATAATATATTTTTACTCTTAAAATAATACAAAAAGGTATTTTATTAGTTTTATTGATGCCTGCATGTGGTAAACGAGACGGATTAGTCATCGGATTAGACATCAGTACAACTGGTCATCGGGAAATGACTGGTCCTATGCCTACAACTGGTCAACAGGAAGTGTTTAGTCATATTCCCCCAATTGGTCAACGGGATGTGACTGTCCCTATGCCTACAACTGGTTAATGAGACGTGACTAGTCCGATGCCTGCAGCTGCACAACGTGACGTGACTAGTCCCATGCCTACATTTACCTTGCTTTAGTAAACTAAGCTTTGACATTAATTTTAACATTAAATTCCAATATCTGTGACGGACATGACGTGAAGTGTCTTACGCTTACAACCGGTCAACGGGACGTGCCTGGTCCCATGCCTACAACTTGTCAACGGGTAGTTACTGGTCTTCTGCCTAAAACTGATCAACGGGACGTGTCTAGCCCATCCCTAAAACTGGTCAACGGGAACTGACTGTTCCCATGTTTACAACTGAGTATCGGGACGTGACTGATCCTGTGTTTACAACTGGTCAACCGGACGTGACTGGTCCCATGCCTACAACTGGTCAACCGGACGTGACTGGTACCATGCCTACAACTGGTCAACCGGACGTGACTGGTCCCATACCTGCAACTGATCAACCGGACGTGACTGGTCCCATGCCTACAACTGGTCAACCGGACGTGACTGGTCCCATGCCTAAAACTGGTCGACCGGACGTGACTGGTCCCATGCCTACAACTGGTCAGCCGGACGTGACTGGTCCCATGCCTAAAACTGGTCAACCGGACGTGACTGGTCCCATGCCTACAACTGGTCAACGGGTAGTTACTGGTCTTCTGCCTAAAACTGATCAACGGGACGTGTCTAGCCCATGCCTAAAACTGGTCAACGGGAACTGACTGTTCCCATGTTTACAACTGAGTATCGGGACGTGACTGATCCTGTGTTTACAACTGGTCAACCGGACGTGACTGGTCCCATGCCTACAACTGGTCAACCGGACGTGACTGGTACCATGCCTACAACTGGTCAACCGGACGTGACTGGTCCCATACCTGCAACTGATCAACCGGACGTGACTGGCCCCATGCCTACAACTGGTCAACCGGACGTGACTGGTCCCATGCCTAAAACTGGTCGACCGGACGTGACTGGTCCCATGCCTACAACTGGTCAGCCGGACGTGACTGGTCCCATGCCTAAAACTGGTCAACCGGACGTGACTGGTCCCATGCCTACAACTGGTCAACCGGACGTGACTGGTCCCATGCCTAAAACTGGTCAACCGGACGTGACTGGTCCTGTGCCTACAACTAGTCAACTGGAAGTGACTGGTCCCATGCCTACAACTGGTCAACGGGACGTGACTGGTCCCATGCCTACAACTAGTCAACCGGACGTGACTGGTTCCATGCCTACAACTGGTCAACCGGACGTGACAGGTCCCATGCCTACAACTGGTCAACCGGACGTGACTGGTCCCATGCCTACAACTGGTCAACCGGACGTGACTGGTCCTGTGCCTACAACTAGTCAACTGGAAGTGACTGGTCCCATGCCTACAACTGGTCAACGGGACGTGACTGGTCCCATGCCTACAACTAGTCAACCGGACGTGGCTGGTTCCATGCCTACAACTGGTCAACCGGACGTGACTGGTCCTGTGCCTACAACTAGTCAACCGGACGTGACTCGTTCCATGCCTACAACTTGTCAACGGGACGTGACTGGTTCCATGCCTACAATCGGTCAATGGGACGATTCGTCAGTTAGTAATTATGTGGTTATGTGTTTAGAAACATGAGCCAAACATTAATAATTATATTATCACATACATTTAAGTACTTTTAAATAAAAACTTTGAGTATATTTGTTTTCTTAGTATGTTAATGACAGGTCTTCCACCAAGTAAGGAATAGCAATTTTTGACATGAATTGCACAAACTATTTTTATGTTCAAACTAAATTACAACGTTGAAATATTGAGGTGAGAATCTGAATTGAAAAAATATAGTTACGATTCCAGTTTAAAAGTGTGATTTATAGGCTTTGAAATTTGGAACCATGACAGCGGCCCTGTCATGTCGTGGGTCGGAACCATGGCAGCGGCCCTTTCGGGTCGTGGGTTCGAATCCTAGTCCTGGCATTTCCATTTGTTCAAGTACTGTTCAACTGTACTGTAAGTGCTCACCCATTGCTTTTCTTAATACGTTTCACACACAGATATAATATATCATAGACTATGTGAACAGGCAAAATAAGATACCAAGAGAGAACAAAACTGAGCTTGAAATTGAATATTTAAATTAATTTCAAAACTTAGTTTACTAAAGGCAAGTAAAATGTAAGCAGTTTCTTATTAGGATCTGGAGTTGTTTAAAAAGTTCCAAGCTGAAAAACAATTGAGCTTCAGCTTGAGACTGAAGCTCATTTTAAGTTCTACCCCACCTAAAATGCATCGCTTGACTTTAACCTAAAAGAAGTTTTACAAAAATTTCGATAATGTCCAACAAAATTATTTTGATATATATTTGTGTAGGTATTAGGCAGAAACTAGACTGACTGAAATTATATTTTATTGAATTTAGCAAAACTAAAACGTATTACTTTATATTATACGAACAACAACACGTGATACATCTGAGAAGTGTTCCGTTTACTGCAGAAGAGGTGGTTAATTGGGGCTGACAGAACCTCGTTTGTTTGTAGTCCTGACAGTCAACACCTTGGGTAAACTGTTAGACCTCCTTTGGTTTGGGAATTCCAACTGCGTGTTACTTATCTTAAAGTAAAAACAATGTAACAGGGCAAAATACAATGTAAATAATGCATTAGTGTTCACTTATTGAAAGCACTAAACGTATGTCAAATGAAATGCAATGGATCAGTGCAAACAAATCGATTGTAACCGCAATGAATTGGTTGACACATGTCAAAATGACACTGTGATGTTAAATTGTACGTATAACTGTATTATTATTCAATATTTTAATACAATATGGACATTCAGTTGTAATGACCGATTGGATTTTCAATCAGAGTAAAAGTCCAGATAGTTGATTTTTAACTAGAAAAATAGTCTCTCGGTTAAAAAGCATCTGAAACTCGTTACTCCATTTTTATTTTCTCCCCCTATACATAGTATATGGAGAAAGTATTGTTTTCGTCAAAATTTTCGAATTTGAGTTGTTAGTGGAAATATTCGTTTTGGTGCTCCCTGAACCCAAAAAAGTGGTTTTTACGTGATGTTTGTCTGTGTGTGTGTGTGTGTGTGTGTGTGTGTGTGTGTGTGTGTGTGTGTGTGTGTGTGTGTGTGTGTGTGTGTGTGTGTGTGTGTGTGTGTGTGTGTGTGTCTGCGTGGATGTGTACAGACCTAACCAATGGGCCGATTTTTATGAAATTTGGTATGCAGGTACTAATCCACGATATCTCCAGGCGTTTTTTTTTTTAATTTTTTTGAATTTTAGATTTTTAAGGTAATTATCCCCCAAAAACCGCCAAAAAACATGAAAAATCAAAATTTCACAAAAACAGCTGTAACGATTTTGATTAAACTTTAGTCGTTTGTGGAACTTTAGTTTTCCAACAAAATGACACCAACCGCATTCCTGTAAAAAATCGGGTTCAGAAATTACAGGACTTAAAAAATTAAAAATTCAGTTTTTTGGATTTTTCATTAAAATAAATAAATATAAAAAAATATTATTATTGACCACTAAAAAGAGCTCAAAAAACTAAATAATTTAGTATTTTGAATTACTATTCTACGATTGCTGGTTTCGGAGAAAATTGAAATTTTCATTTTGCGGTAAACGCAGTACGTTGTCCAATGTTATTCTTATGGGGAATACAAAATTACTATTTCTCTCTTATTTACTGATAAATTTAATTCAAACTTGATATGCTTGTCAAGTTAGCATTGACCAACAGAGGAAATTCGAAATATGATGCCCCTTAATAACCCTGGGGGGGGAATAGGGGGCATTTCCCCTCTTAAAACCACGAGTGTAGCAATTGATTCTGTAGTGCCTCCAAAGCAGGGATTTGGGTGGATATTTTTTAAAACCACTTGTTTACAAGATTTTCTGTACATTCGACTGTGCTTTGTATTCTATATTTAGTAAATAAAAAGTAATTTATTCGTTAAAGTTGGGCTAAAAGGGAGAAAGTATGTGTCAGTTTCCTGATACCGTTTATTTACCCTAAGACGGTTAGTGCTTTAGATAATGAAACATTTCAAACGAGATGAGTCATAATCCGTTAGAAATTTCAAAAATGTTGGAATATTATTTCTGAAAAATCAGTACATCGATATTTTAATTCAAGAATCACATTTGTCTCTCTATATTTAGCAAAACTTGGTAAATATTTAAAGATTTGATAAACCTAATGTCAGTTGTTTTGTAAAATAACACAAAATATTGTACATAATCATAATATTATTGTAAAAAAGTAACTAATACCACGATAAAATGTATGTCTCGTGCAAATACAAACATATATACTCTTGATACTAAGTCTTTTGTGCTTTCGTCAATTCAGCGTATTTGTAAGACATCGTATCGCACAATTAAGTCTCCATCTTCATATAAATCTCAAACAACAATAAAACAAACCAGTATAATTATCCTTGTATTTCACAGATATGAACTTTTTAAATCAAATCAAGGAAAGGTTTAAATAAATTTTAAAGTTAAGGCAGTTAGATCTTTTAAGTAAAAGCCCGGTACCATCAGCCATTTAAAACTATTTTAAACTTATTAAATCAAAATCACTGATAAATTTCCCTAAATAATTGGTAAAAAAACTTTTTTTAAGAAATAGCTTTAACTTTTCTAGAATACTGTGATTCTGGAAACTAAGAGTAAAAATAATTAATACCAATCTTAAGTAAATTAAGACATGCCTCTTGGGTATTAAAACATGAGATTGTTTTGGAAAACTAAAATGAAAATATATTTATTTTGATTTCATAAAGCTTTTGAAATTATCAATTGCGAAATGTAATGGGTTTAAAATGCTTATTAAGATTGTGCCAAAAAACCGCTTCTACCCGCATATGTTGGAAAATACAATCACGAATATGAACTATTTATTATCAAAACGCTTTGCGAAATAAGGTTTTAGCAAAATTAAGAATCAATGTACTATGATATATTGGCTTATAATATTACGCAACAAAGTTGTATTTTTAATAACATAATTTATTTATTAGCATGATACGAGTTGTTACAACTAAAAACTATAAATAAAATACGTCCTACAACACTAGAAAGTATATTTACACTTATACTGTACTTACAAGCAACACGGTAAATATACACAAAATATGGTACAAGGCATTTTGTGTATATTTTACCGTCTTGTATGTAAGTTCAGTATAAGTGTAAATATACTTTTTAGTGTTGTAAGACGTATTTTATTTATACCGTTTAAAAACATGTAGTTGTTAGTACATTTTAAAAACTTTTAAGGACCCTTTTTAATCAAAATAGTAATATTGTAATCAGTTTTATTGTGTCTATTAAAAATAATTGATTATAATTACATGGGTATACCAGTTTCAGAACAGAGCATTATGTTTAGCTCCTATCTGTTGAGCAATGTTCGTAGTCTCTTGACGCAATAACAAAATCAAATAGTGTTTAACGATTCGAACGCCTAGCCTGCCAAAAAGGCAAACATCTTGACAGCTTTACTGACGATTAAAGAATAAATGGATACGTTAAAGACCGGGCCATAACCGCCAACTATTGCTAGGTTGGGCAACAAATGTCTTTTAGGTTCTTCCATTATTACTGCTGGAATATATTATTATTTCCTTGAGATGCATTAACGGACCATTTGGGTCAAAATGAAGTAAACGGATGACCATTCTTCTGAGAAGACTGTCTTTGATAAACCAATTAAATTGATTTGTCTAATACCTGATCCCACTCGCGGTATGCAGTTTTATTACCCCCTGCACCTCTACCAACACTTAATTTTTTTTTGTCACGCAGAAGTTGATATCTTAATTTTATACTTGGAATATATATTTTAAAACTAATATGAACTAATATGTTGACAATTCATGGATAATTAATGTTACCTTGAATATAAATCAAGATTTGTATACTTCTTCATATTTTCTAAATGCTTAAAAAGAAAATAGGCTAATAAATACATATTAAGAATTTGTCATAAATACAGTTAATAAGCTAAACATATAAATTAATGATATAGCTAATCACAAATAAAGTAGCAACACCTTTTTATAAAGGAGAAAATGTAATTTAAATTTACATATTTTTTCAAAGAGTCACAACAATTAGGTTAAAATCGGTTTGATAGTTATAAGTAACTCAATAGCATCGTAAGCAAAATCAAGATTGATGTAAATAAATTGGCCCGATTCATCACTGGTGTCAAGGCTAATCTTGATAAAAATATATTATTATTATTATTATTAATTTATCTTTGTAAATAACACACCAGTATCTTATCACAACATAATACCACTTACCAAGATTCTAAAAAATAAACGATATATAACATTGTATTTATTCTTCATGAGAATAACATTGGATTGAGTAGGCAGGTTTTCTGCCTACTTTTGAGCACCATCGGAAAAAATCTGTTTTAAGCAAATATCAACAGACCGTTACCAGATGAACCTCATACTAAGATTTGTCAGTAAATACGTGAGATATTGATATGGACTTTACTGTATTAGTACAATAAGTCACCTGGGAAGAGAAACTACAATTTTAACAACATTCAATACACTTTACAAATACTAGTTACACTTAATCTTTTAGTACCTCAATTCATATTTAATCGCATGCTCTTAATAATACGAATATAATTAACTTTGTCAATGGTTACAAGATTATCAAGGTTGCGAAGTTTTTCAAGGCTAGTTACGTCATAAATATTACATTGATGAACGCGTGACGTTGTGTGCTATTTCAGGCTTCTCCCTATAACATTACTTTGGGTCTCACAGCAATTTGTGAGCTTTCGAAACTACAGTCGCTCCCTGTGATGGGACCTCGCTTAACCTTGCAGAGTATAAGTGCTAAGAAAATTATTGTAATATTAATTTCGATTGACGTGTGCACTTTTAATATTTGAGCTCTTGTTGAAATAAACTTTAGTTATATCAAATATGACGATTTATTCAGATTTTGTTCACTTTAAGCGAATTTCCCCAATAAGGAAGTAGCTACTACCGTAGTCGGCATGGTAAACCTAGGCCTGGGACTATGGTAACTTTTCGTTTTGAGGCCCAAAGATGCCAAAAATACAATTCGTTCAAATTCATATATATATATATATATATATGTGTCCGTAGTCACGATAACTTTCGTTGGAAAGGTCCGATCTGATGAAACTTGGTATAAACTTGTAAGCAGGCAACATCTATTTTCATGAGTTCGAGAACCAGCCAAGTCGCTCTATCTTAAGGGGGGTTTTGTACCCCAAATGTGGGTTTTTTGAACTTTTTACATATTATTATTGTTGTACCTAAATTTTGGTTTACACCATTAAATTAAGCTTAAAAAACAAACAATTTGGTATTTTGATTATTGATATACGTCAACTGGTTACCGAGATATTGAAAGTGCACAAAGTACGTTGCCCAATGTTAATCTTATGTACAATTAAGTAAATCAAGTACAATTTTATATCTCGCTTATTAATGAACATATATTAATGAAAGGCTTTATATGGTTGAGGTTTACTGATATTTGCATGCAAAACCCATTTTTTGTGGTCCCCGTCGCAGCAAACCTGCGTACTTAGCAGCTGTAATGTTATTCTTATGGAGTATAAGACAAATTTGATATCTTGCTTGTTTATGAATATAAATTGGTAAAACTTGGAATGTTGCTTCATCTAGTGGAGATCTACTGATATTTACATAAAAGCCCGATTGTTGTGGTCCTTGATGCAGCAAACTTTCATACTCAGTCCTAATGTGTTTTCTTATTGAGAATACATAAAATGTCATATCTCGCTTATTTATGAATATGCTTTGATGACAATTGATAAGTGGCTTCATGACGGGGTGAAGTACCATTTGAAGTTCTCTGAGCATGCAGATTTGTTGCAACGGTTTTTTTTATAAATATATTTGAATTAAGAATTAAGATTATTAATAAAATACAAAATCTGCCTTAACTATTCCTTGAAAGTATCTTAGAAAGGTCACGACATATAATTCTTTAAAAAAACTTGCATTTTAAAGACTTAACGAGTCATTTTAGGGGAATTAAAACTCTTTCCTAATGTGCAAGACAACTATGGAACACATGGCCAAACTGTGGATAAATCCTTACATTCTAACTATATTATACAAACATATAGCTACAAAAATAAATACTTATCATACTTTTGGCCGACTCTCTGAACTTGGGAAATGTTTTCTAGTGCTCTGTTTTTATACACCCTTTTTTTGTGGCCCTACTTCATCATTTAATATTAAACAGATTATGTTGAGTCGTAGGAAGGTAGGAGCTAGCAATCTTCTCCTCCGTGTGCCGACTCATGTTGTATTTAAACCGGCAACAAAACTACCATTTACATAATTCAATTAGAATGAAAAAAAA
Source organism: Allygus modestus (assembly GCA_963675035.1). Lineage (NCBI taxonomy): Eukaryota > Metazoa > Arthropoda > Insecta > Hemiptera > Cicadellidae > Allygus > Allygus modestus. The sequence continues at coordinate 316,038,704 of OY776112.1, forward strand.
AAAACGGAGAGCTCATTCTTGAAAAGAGTTGTAGTCAGTAATAAAGGTTCTTTTTACATTCACTGATCATAACAATCTCTTCTAGCTAAAAGTTATAAGACTGTTGGATATTCTGTTGATTAAACAAAGCCTTGTAGATTAATAAACTTAAAAAATAACTTATCGGGGCATAGTAGGGTTATTTTTGTACATACTTAGGTATATGCAATTTATGATTGACAACAAAACTACTCTTTAAGGTTCACGTGTAGTTTGGTTAAGCTCGTAGAAACGTTGGAATAACAAACGGTGGAAGAATATTACCGTTATTATACATAACCGACCGCATTTCTGGGAAAATTCGGGTTCAAAGATTAAAGGACTTAAAAATACCAAATTTGGTTGTTTTACTTTTCATGAAACCACAAACTTTAAATAAAATTTACTTCTAAACATAAAAAAAAACAAAATAATGAATTATTCTTCGATTATTGGTTGCGTAGAAAACAGGAATTTTCATGTGGTGCTATTCGCAGTACGTTGTCCTTCTTATGTTATTCTTATGAGGAATGCAAAAATTGCCATTTCTCTCTTATTTACTGCTCAATTTCATTAAAACTTGGTATGTAGGTCAAGTCAGCATTAACCAAAAGAGGATATTCGAAATATGGTACCCCTTAACCATGGGAGGATTAGGGGGCGTTCCCCCTCATAAAACTACTGTGTGTAGCAAAGGATTCTGTAGTGCCCTCAAAAAAGGTATTGGAGTGGATATTTCTTAAAAAGAGTTGTTTAGGAGATTTTCTGTGCATTATACCGTAGACCTACTTTATATTTTCTATTTAGTAAATAAATAATCATTTATTCATTCAAGTTTGGTTAAAAGGAAGTAAGTATATGTCAGTTTCCTAATACCGTTTACTAAAGTTGATTTTCAAGATCAGTTTTAAATCATATGGTTTAAGCAAACGGCTGCAAAACATCTTACCCATGGGAGTTTAATTAGTAAACGAGTTCGCACGCGGCACGCTGACGTGAGGGAAGTGAATTTCCACATAAAAAACTATAAAAACTCAAAATCAGTTAAATACATACAATTATTACAATTTTTATTCAAATCTGAAAAGATTGATTTTTTGGCTGTTCTGATACTCCTGGTTCTATTTACCTGCAATGCTGGGAATACAATTTTGCGCATTATAAGGTTAGGAGAAGGTCCAGTCAGGCTTTAAAGTAGGCGTGAGGTTGTTGGGCATGATAAAAGTACACCAAAAAATTATTAACAGGCTTTTCTAATGTAAAACGTACATAAGACAACGTACTGTGTTTGTTCAATACACATTTCCTTTAATAACTCGGTGAATATTTATGCTAGAATGACGAGAGAGGGCTTAAAAGATCCGCCACACTAATTCCCATCTTTTTAAATGCGTTAATTTCACATCAGGGGCTTTTCTGACCCTTTTTAGGCCCAACAACTCGAAATTTGAAAGATTAATCCCCCAAAAGGGGGTTTAGAGTTTTCCGATTGTTTTGCCCAACGAACTTGTCCAACTGATTATAGAAAGGAACGTCCCTACCAAATTTGAAGTAAATCAGACAAAAATGCGATCGCTAGAGTGCCTGCACACACACAAATATATATATATATATATATATATATATATATATATATATATATATATATATGTATATATATATATATATATGTATATATCAAAACATTAAATTTACAGATTATGGCTACTGATAAATATAATAAACAAAAAGTACTCAAGTTTATTTACTTTTTGTTTATTTACCTTTTGTTTATTATATATATAAAATGTTGAACGAACCCCCAAACGTGTTCAGGGGGTCACGTTAGGAGCTTCTATGGTGGTCCCGGGCTTAAGTTTCACCTTGCGGGTCATGCTAATAGTTCACTTTCCATAGGAAATTCACTAACAAAAGGATACAGCATGAACAACATCTGGTAATAAATCCCAATATGCGCTACGTATTTCTTTCAGTAAGATTCCTAGACGTGACAGATTTCAATAATTGAAAGAAAGTTGACTCAAACAGGAGAAACTAGAACTTGCACTTACATGTGCCAGATATTTACTTTAATTTTTCTTATTTGTAAGCTAATGCCTTATTAAAAGTTGTTATTTTAGAGATTGACATCAAAATCAATTGAACGAACAACCATCTATAATATATCATAAGTGATGTTTATTTATATTTTTTACCTTAAGGTTACTATGGGAAACAGTGTTTATATGACATTCGAGCAAGAATGGTGAATGGTTTAAGGATTTAACTGGGTCTATGGATTATTTTATGATATAACATAGGAAAGCTTCATCCTCAGTAACAACAGCTTAAGAGTACTAAAAGTTTATTTTTTCGTTTGAGGTTCTTTTATCACATGAGTATTATCATGTATATGAGCTAATCTAAGGTCAATGAACGTAGCGTTATCGCGTCTCTATGATTCATTTTAAAGGTAAGTAAAAGATGAAATTGGTCTCTTTGCTTGCCTGAAAATCCCTTTATATAAAATTTAATAAGGGAAATAAATGTCCCCACCAATCCCCCCCGTTAAACTTGGGATGATTATACGTATCGTGTTACATCTTACCTTTTACCTTTACCTTATGTGGGAGAGGCTGCGACAATCACCTTATTATTTTTTTAATTATTATCAACAAATTAAATTTTACATTATAATAGTTCTGCCCTAATTGTAACTTGATCACTGCAGGGCTGCAAGCGTCCTGGTTGGGCTCTAGCCAGCATTTCCTGACTCTGACATATATATACTTGCATGCGGACGACACTGCCATTGTTATAATACCACAGCGAAACACTAGCCGTGTAACTTATATGTCGAATAATTTATACACTCGAAAGCATATGATCGGCCAGAACGGATTAACAACAATAAAAAGCAAATTAAGGTGTTTACAAGTTGTTATATAATGTATTACCATTGACCATATACATGACTCTTTTATATAGTCAATGGTATTACGCTTCATGCACGAGTACACTTCACTACTTTTATCCACTCATCCCAAACAACTTCTAGAGTTTTGACACTAAAAACCTTTAGAGCACATACGAGTACTGTACTTCCTTAAAACTTCAGGCAATATAAATTATATTAAAGATGTAGTTTTTAATAAATCCCTCTTTCTTTCTCGATTATAATTTATTTTAATTCCATGTATGTATTTTGTTTGTTCAGTTTTGTTGAGATCTTTCTAAATGGGTCACAGTTTACGGGGTCTAGAATAAGGAATCAGTCAATTGATACCAATCACTGTCGTATACAGACCAAGTGTAAACATTTGACCAAAATATGTATATTTCTCCCAGAACAAATATGCAAAAATCGTTTTCCTCTTTCCGAACGATTAATCCTCTGCTAGAGAAACTAAAAGGATCGAAAAGCAGAACTAGAAGTAATTAAGAATTATAAATATAAAGATAACATGCATATTCTTAAAGCATATGAAAGTTAGAAACGCGTACAATCTAGAACCTAGAACTATAGAACCATTTATCAAGGTTTTTGGAGAGTAAATAAATTTACGAGAGACATCTAAAGCCAAGGCCTTTTTTTAAAGCTAACGTACTTTTAGTTATTCTCTGAGATTATTCTGACATAACTCTCTTCTCTAACTAACAGGCCCCAGGACTACCTTAAAACTGGTCTATACCATTTTTGAGGCTGAAATTGGGTACAGTACATGAAGTTGTCATTACATATGGCAGGTCTTTTGGCTGTCCATTATGACAAACTTCTCTTTCACCTTTGGTCCCTTCATTTGCAGCGGCTATGGACAGAATCTCCGGGTTTGGTCCTCAAACTGCCAACCTGAGAATGGATGGTCCCTGGCTGTTTTACATGGATATGTCAGTTGATTTGACCAGTTGGAGGGCAGAATGCGGGTCCCCTGTTTGAGAGCCTCATCCCAGCTGTCACAGGGACACGGGAGTTGGCCCTCTGAAGGGTCGATTTGGCTGCCGTCCCATCCCACCCTTTCATTTCTTGCTATATCCTATCCTTCCGGTAAGCTGCGCAATATTCCCGGTTGTGGAAGATGTGCCTAGCAGCTATGCTGGGGTTTCCTAATCCGCAAAAAACCAACAAACCATTAACTGCTACGACGGTAAATAATTAATGAATCAAAAATGTTTATAAATTCATCCATCAGTATATGGATTTCATGAACTAGAATATTTGAAATAACTTAGATGACTCATTCTAAGATATTTAAAGTTTATCTTGTAAAGGACATTCAAATTACTTACCGTCACCACAGTAAGAGATCTAACTGTATTCCAAAAAAATACTCTGTGGTAAAGGATCATCTGCGAGACCGCGGAAGGGTGTAGCTCTATATCTTGGATTTTAAAATTGGTTGGTACTTTCTACAGATTACCGGTGATTAGGTTATCATCTTTATAATTGGCATCCTTGACTTCTAAAGTGTAATAGATAAAAAATGTTTAAAAGACAACATTTGCACCTTACGTTTGAGAGAAGTTATGTCATGCTATGGTTAAAATAAAAAATAAAAACTCTCACAAAAAACAAAAAAAAACTCTCGCAATACATGTTGCGAATATCGAAATACAATACTTTAAGGTTATGTTAAAGCAAACTTGCTATGTTTAAATTTATTTCCTAGGAACTTGGTCCAGTTTGTGGTTGTCTCATCCTATTAAACGTACTAAAAGTCTCTTGAAATTAAGGCCATGGTGTGAGTTTCTTCTATTTTTTATTTGAACATCTTAAAAGAAAATGGAGTTTGAGACAGAGTCCTCGAACAAGAAACGTCGGGTAATATAAATTTATAAATGTTGGTTCTCATAATTGTTTCTTTAAACCCAACGGTTACTAACATGTAAAGCATTTAATGTTATATAATTATTGAAGTAGATTTTTAACATTGACATATTTCAGCTGCCTCCACTAGGAACCAGAATGATGCACGGACACTAAATTGTTAAGGAATATGTAAAATACTTAAATAAATTCACATACCAAGTTTCATTATGTTATCTTTGATCTCTATAAGGTTTGTGTACGGTGCAGACTTAGACAGGAAACAGACTGAGATGGGACACCGATTTTATTGCGTTATTTGTTATGTTTGACCTGACAAACAAAACAGTAAAGGTTGGTGTAGTCATAACCGGGCAGATTGTATATGCACCACATACACTTACACGGAGACATAGTAGGAGTACAGTATCTATGTTTATTTAATCATGAATGATTTTATTTAAATTTTGTATAACGTTTTTAGCTTTTAAACTTTAAGTTGTAATTTTTAAGTCAGTTAAAAGTTGGATGTAGAGGAAAAGAAAAATGGCATTGTATGATGGTGTTATTAATATTATATTGAAGTAGTTGAAATTGTATAGTTAGTTACATAATTATTATTTATCGTAATTTCATTTCAGTGCAATGTTACATTTATATATAGTTGTTGTTGATTTGTTCTAGGATTAACATACTATTTTTAGTGTAATATGCATTGTGAGCAATGTTGTTTAGTTTATGTTGTGTGCCACTTTAATGTATTTTGAGGGTTATTATGACGATATTATTTAAATGTATTATGTTAGCCTTTTTATATATGAGCGTGTCCAACCAGAAATTGATGTGTATTTATTAGAAAATAATTTCTTAATTAACATGATACGTGTTGTTACAACTAAACAGTATAAATAAAATAGTCTTACAACACTATAAGTATATTTACACTTATACTGTACTTACATACAAGACGGTAAAATATATGGCCTTATACCATCTTTTGTGTATATTTTACCGTCTTGTATGTAAGTACAGTATAAGTGTAAATATACTAAATAGTGTTGTAAGACGTATTTTATTTATCCTGTGTATTTATTAGAAGTAGAATTAATTTTATTTCTAAAGTATATAAAAGATGTGGATGGTAAAAAGTTCATTTTGTATCACTCTACAATTTCAGATGTTTTGTCTATGTTTAAAACTCAAGGATTTATAAGTAAAAAAAGGAAAATTGGTTGCTATCAGCCTTAGCACAGCTTCGAATTTAGGAGGCTTAGTGTGTTAAATACAAAGTTACAAACACCATCTGCACCTAATCCCTAAGTTGTAATTACTGCAAGGCTTTCTGTAATCAACAGCTCGTGGTGATAAAACCAAAATATAAGAATACGTATGATGACATGTTAGTCCAGGCGTAGGAGTAGTATAGATTACAACGCGCAACTCATTCTTCAGCAGGCGTTCATTATGAAACTTAGGTTTTAATCTTTACTAATAATAATACTATACATTTCTTCAAGTGAAGGCAGAATTGTATAAAAAATTGCTTACAGGTTCTGAGAATTATAAGATTATATTTTTACCCGAAAATAAAATACAAGTTAATGTAAAGTAATGCAAGGCTATAAACCCACAATAGTTAATTTAAATCACTGTCTTTGCCCTTTTGAGTTCTAGCCAAACCACATTCCGAATTCAACAACTTGAGTCTAATCCGGAGTTATTAGTTCTTGAAGGTATCATTTAACAGTTCCACTAAGAACTGTTAGTGAAAACTTATATAGAAATAAATAGTTGTTTTTTGTATTGAAAACGTTTTTTATAATAAACGATAAAATAGATTTCAAATAACAAATATTTTGAATAAAATGTATATATCATTCTAATTACAGCCCGAAAACATTCATACCACTTCATTACAAATTTGTTACAATGTCTAGAAGCAATTAAAGTATATTATACATAGTAAATTTCAAATTGATTGGTAACAAATTTAACAATTATATATTTTAATGAGAAAAAACACCATAACTAACGCAAACTCAGCCAAAATAAGTTCGAGTTGAGTTTGGTATTTTCGCCTCTCCCAGAGTAGCCCGCGGTGTGAGATGGGTGTGGAGGGGGTGACAGCCCCGGAGGGACGCGTTGGTGGTATTAGACCGCCAAACTAGCAGCCTTCCTCCGCCTCCAGGTAAATTAATTTATTGGTATAAGAAACTCCTGGACAAGTATCTCGGGTTTGTTAGTTTTCATTTAAACATAGACTATTCTAAATAAAATGTATTGTTATGATGAATATACAGTACGTAATTCAGCAGATGAACATTTAATTTGGCCTTTTTATTTATAAATAATAAATTAACCGGCTCTTGGTGCATAATGTTTAACTTAGTGTGGAGTATGAAAAACACTCTTAAAGAATACAAATAAAGTGCATACAAAATGTACAAAATTAGTTTTGCTTTTTTAGTTTATTGCTTTAAAACCATGAGCATTTTATGTAACTATATTTGAGGCATAAGAAAATCAAATGCATGTGTAATCAATAAGAATAAGAAATTTTTTTTTTTTCATATGTTTGTAGTGTAAAGCTAAATACATGAATTAGATGTTTAGAAGTTCGATCAATACTTTTCAGAGAAATGAAAACGTTTGGGTTTTAAAACTATAAATTTATGTTTTGTTTAAGCGGAACGTGATCATGAAATGCAACATATATATATATACAAAACTACCAATCTCAAGAAATTTCTAGTAGTAAATTAATATAAGTTTATTTTATAAAAGAACATGAATAGTATATTAATTTTGATTAAATAAAACACTTGTATTATTCATTTATATAATATTAGATTTTATTACACAATTTGTATACTGGTAAAAATGCAAGCTGAAACAAGTTTCAAACTTTTAGTATTGAATATTTTTAGCATTCTAAAAAAATAGTTGTACCTGTACTCTATTATACGGTAAAACTTGTAGAGCTTTTGATCTTGGATTAATATAAATACATAAAACAAAGTCGGGTTAGTATGTTAGTTACACCAAACAGCTGTTATAAGAATTATATCTAAACATACTTGAAAGGCATAATACATATACATTACATTATACATATGTTCATTATATAAACAGTAAATCTACTTTAATGGCAACTCAACTCTTTTTTTCGATTCTGAAGTTAGTTTTATATAAAAAAGGCGAGTGAGCGAAGCGAACGAGCTCATCTTGAAAATGAACGAATATTTTACGTAACCAATGACATTAGGACAGGACAACGTCTGTCGGGCCAGCTAGTAAAATATAAAAGAGGATAACAATTGCATTAAAGATATTCTTAAATATCTCGGAGGTAAAAAGGAATCGTAGAGGGTGACCCAAAAAGGTACAATACTTATGCTTTAATTTACCTTGAACCTTGCAAATATTTAATTGAAATTAAACATTCTGCAAAAATAGTTAGATTACATGTTAATCATATTTATATAATATTTTACTGCACATCCATGAGTTCTGCCATGTTTGAACCATATTAAATCGTCTTTCTTGAGTCTTGAGTCACTTGTGATGTTTTAATTTAGATCTTGAAGACATTATGAAACGTGCCTAACATGTTTATTTATAAGGGAGTCTCAAAAAAATGAGTCTCTTTAGAACAAAGTGATGGATAAAGACTGCACAGAGGGTATAGAAAGTGATTGTAACAATACATAAATCTATAAGGAAATAGGTCCAAGAGAAGTGTTTTGTTTTCGCGTTTAAAATATCACAATGGTTCTGACGGACGTAACTCCAGAGAATAGTTAAATGCTTTTGTAATCATGAACGAACGTAAACAGCATGCAATAAACAATGATGGAAAACATGGAGAACATGTAGTTTTGCATTAAAGCATTTGGCTAGGAAATATGAATAGTTAAGTATAATTAAATATGTTGAACTTTTGTATATCACCCTGAGTAACAATGAGCTAACACTTTATTAACCTTGTTGGCACTATATAAGAAATAAAAGTAGGGACAGGAGTTGTAATGCAATGTTGAGTTAGTGCGGGGAGCTGACGACAAATTTAGAACGGTTAATCATAAAATAAACACCCATGACAAAGCGTTTGGCTCCAGATCCCGACCTCACTTGATGTAGAGAGCAGCAGTGAGCATTAACATGTGCAACAATGTGGGGCGGCAGTGAGAAAATTAACCGTCTAGTAAATGTTTTTAAGTGCGCATGAAAGAATAAGTACCGTTTGGCACAACACACAAACTGTCATACATTCAAAGGTCAGTAGGTAAATCTTTAGTCTTTTGTTTCAAGCTCTCATCGAAAAAATGTTCGGAATCAAGTTTTAAAACTTACAAGTAGTGTTTTATAAAAACAAAACTTAAATCATTATTTTAAGTTTTACTTAAGAACAGTTATGTGTACTACAATGTTGATGTGATGCGAAACAATATTAACATAAGATCATGAATAAACAATTCTTATAAGAAATAGATCTGGATACAAATTATATCCGAAAGAATTGGAATCAATTCATGCAGCTGTATCACTTTATGTTTACCGATATTTTGTTATACCCAAAGTTATAGATTTATTTTACAAACATAAAGTATTTGAGTTATGACATGTAAGCTATATTCCTAAAGAAAATCAACCGATTACATACCTTTCTGCAAATATTTCAAAATGATTCTAAACATGAATATGAATTACAAAAAAAACGTAGCGTGGTAACGTAGCAAGACCAGCTGTGAAGAAAACCAAATGGCCTATTCCAACAATACGGTGCAGATTGGAAGGATGTCCATTCGTCATTCGTTTGTAACCTCGGCAAATATAAAACGAATTTAAAATAAATTTATCTGAATTATCCTTTCTATAAGAACCGTATGTCGAGACGTTTATAATCTTGCTTGTTAATTTAAACGGTTTAAATCAAGATAATTCAACGGTTGGATAATTCATCAACGTTTTCTCTAAACTCTAGTTAAACTTTACACCGACCTATATGAGTGCATTTATGCCGCCTTTTAATGGTAGCACTAAGCCTTAATGCGTTGTTTCGCAAGGTAAAAACAGCAATAACAATTTCATAATATATTATAGTCTACTAGCGGTCCCGGCGCACTATATAAGTAAATCCTTTTCATAAATCTACAGAGACTTCTATTACATGACTAACCTCACACAAATTACATAAGAAAATCAGAGTGATATACAAAATGTGTTTGTATAGCATTTTTGACCTGCAAAACACTAAAATAAGCGTCTTAATCAAGTTTAGAGTTATAAAGCCGTTTACAACGTGTGTTCACAATATTCATATCAATTATTGCGGTGTTTGGCAGGTCAACAATTCTATACAATCATATTTTGTATATCACTCTGATTTTCTTATGTGAGTTTTATTAGGTTAGTTATGTAATAGGAGTTTCTTTAGATGTATGAAAAGGATTTATTTATTAATACCATGTTAGAAGTAAATTCTCTCACATAAATTCTATCTGCTATGAAAGCATATGATTTGTAAGAACAGATGTTTCTAGTTTTTATGTTATTGTTTATCTTTCTCATTTTTGTAAACAATCTTAACTTGTATTAAATCACTATCACTTTCATCTATATCGTTATCTTTAATTATCGAATCTTTATCTTTTTACATTAATCGGTGCTGATGCGGAACTAAGGCGTCTTTTCACAGCTTCAACATCAGAATGCAACAAGTTAAGAGATCTTCTAACCAACGATGGAACACAATGGAAGTTCAACCCACCTTCTGCTCCTCATTTTGGTGGCCACTGGGAGGCAGGAGTGAAGTCAGTTAAATATCATCTAAAACGGTCTGTTGGTAATAATTTACTAATATACGAAGAATTTACAACAGTTCTATCTCAAATAGAGGGTGTGCTAAATTCAAGGCCTCTCTGTAAACTAACTGAAGACCCAGATGATTTGTCGACATTAACTCCAGCACATTTTCTTGTCGGTGAATCATTGTCTAACATTCCAGAACCAGATCTCAACGAGGTTCCAACTAATCGACTTTCACGTTGGCAGTTAATACAACAAATGCTACAAAGTTTCTGGAGAAGGTGGTCAAGAGAATATCTTCAACAACTACAAACAATTTACAAATGGAGGTTTCCATCTACATCAATCCAAATTGGATCAATTGTCCTTATTACTGATGAACAATATCCTCCTTCAAAATGGCCTTTGGCAAGAGTTGTGAAGATTCATCCTGGGACAGACAACCTCATTCGTGTGGTAACACTGAAGACAGCAACTACAACTATCAAAAGACCAATTACAAAATTATGTCCCCTACCTGTAAAAAATTGAAATTTTTTGTGTTTTCATTAAAATTTCCGCAGTTTTCTGGTGCAATTGGGGGGGAGTATGTTAGAAGTAAATTCTCTCACATAAATTCTATCTGCTAAGAAAGCATATGATTTGTAAGAACAGATGTTTCTAGTTTTTATGTTATTGTTTATCTTTCTCATTTTTGTAAACAATCTTAACTTGTAATAAATCACTATCCCTTTCATCTATATCGTTATCTTTAATTATCGAATCTTTATCTTTTTACATTACCACTTACGGACAGATGGAGAACGCAATGATCTAAATATTCAAAAAAGGATGATGGTATATTTATTTGATGTTTATGCGCTCCAATACCATGATTGTGAACCCAGGTTGTAAATGGCCTTAGAACTCCAAACTTGGTTAGGACGTGCTTATTTTAAGGTAATTTTAATGGTATATACTTATATAAAGCTAGACGGGTTCACTCACTGACATAAACTAAGAGGCACTTCCCGTAATCGAACCCCCCTCGACCCCATACTTGAATTAAAGCTCTTGACGAGAAACACCCAGAAAAATTACCAAAAGTAAACATTTTGGAGTTTTTTGGGCATTTTTGGGGCGGGAAAAATTCCACTTTTTCAATTTTTCCACTTTAAGCGCGTTTTGTACGGAAACGGTAAGAGATGGCAAAAAATGTTAAATAATAGTTATAGAAAATTTAATTTCCAACTAACGATTTCTCGTCAGATTTAAGATCCGATCTTCCGTTTAGCCGCTATTCATCGGAGAAAGAGTAATTTTGAGTATTTTGGCCCATTTAAATACACTATCTTTGGCTAATACCAAGTGCTTGTATCAGCTGATTTAAAAAAGAACCGCCCGTGTAGGCGATACTAATTTTCTCTCATGAGGTTTATATAAATCAGCTGTTACAAAACAAGGTGAGCATATTATCGCCTACACGGGAGGTCCAATATCGCGAGTATCGTTTGTTACGATATTGGAAAATGTAATCAACCGATTGTTTGTTCTATCGAATGAATTTAGCCCAGTAGCCCAGTGAATATGTTGTCAGATGATTCAAGGTGATGTGTAGTCACGGGTTTGAATCCTAATTTTGATGCTTACTTTTTGAGGCTGCAATTTATTTCTGTTTAATTTGACTTTTTTGTTTTTACAAATTCATTTATTTGTAATTATGTTGCACAACGAACAGCAACCATACATCGCTCTGCGGAGTTAGGTTAGGTTAGGTTACTATAATTTTGTCGTGAACCGAAGTCTAATTTGTTGTTTTTTTACACGTAAATCCATTTGTAGAACTCCAATTTAACATTTTAACCACAACTTTTTATTTATATCTGATTGAATTTGATTGAGTGAGCACTTCATTTTTTGGTTTAATTCACCTCGAAAAAAAACCATCGTAAACCTCGAAAACAGCGTATAGTTGAGAGTTCATTCGATAAAACTAACAAGCAGCCGGTTGGTCAAATGTTTGGATATCGAACCGATATGGGACCGCCTGTGTAGGTGTTAATGTGCTCACCAAAGGTAATTTTTGTGTAGTTTTTCTTTGGCTATTTAACTACAATAGTTGAGTTTGATTTAAACTTGAGTTGACTGAGGAATGCAAGTGAGCGAAGCGAAATCCAAAAGGGAGTTTGGGGGCGAAGCCCCCAACGGCGATAAGCCTAGTTTTATCTTATTCTTACTTGACTGTTTAATCTTGATAAATGGCATTTACTACCTTCAACTAGGAATGTATCTGCTAGTTTTTGTGCAGTGTATGCAAATATATATTACAGAGGTCTCAATAATAGTTATTTATTGTAATAAGCTATCAAACAATATCTTAGTGTTATTTTTTAAAGTCATTCGAATATGCGATATTTAAGAAATTACAATTTTACGCTAAATTTTAATGACATTTATACAGTATTTGACTAAAATACCTTGTCAAAATTATTTAATTTTAAGATAATTTTTACAAACACATAAAGGGTTTTCGAAACACATACTGCAGTAATACAATGTATCATGAAATGTACAATTAAAATTTTAATGACATACTAAGATCTTCAACTGACCGTATAATTTAACATACATTATTTTGTACGGTATGATTTCTGTCCGAATGAAAAACGTACTTTGTAATACAGACAAAAATCGTAAACCATTTCTATTATTTTGTCGCCACCAACCTAATCTAAAATCTGGCAATAACCCAGTTAAATACAGATCGCTAAAATCATTAATACACATTAAATAATTTAACCTACTCACTCAAGAACCCGAAGTTTATTATAATTTGTTTCCCAAGGAGACATCAAGAGATTAGTCAGATGTTAGCGTATACGTTCAGTTGGAAGTCACTCGCTACCTCACAACAGTGACGTCATGGAGAGAGTGACGTCAAACACTATTCTGAGACTCGTCCAGTAACGTGTTATAGACCCGTATGCGAGTATTTTGAACCAAAAACTATGTTCGTTCAATTGTGATGAAGTCTTAGTTTTTACAACACGCAACCTTTTGGGTTATACCATTGATTATACAAGAATGTATAATCAACATTGATATTAAATGGCAATTATTAAAACAATGGGTAAAATAGTTTTTTAAATCTACAACTCAGAGAATGAAAGTAAATAATTTACGGTCTGAAAATATAAAATTTAATTTTGAGATCCCACAGGGCTCAGTTTTGTTTCCTACAGTATTTGATATTTACATACCAATAGCATTTCAAACAAATTTCCTAATCTACAACTAACTATGTACATGGAGGACATTTCCTAATCTACAACTAACTATGTACATGGAGGACAAAGCTATTTTATTTAGACGTACTTGATTACAGATCTTAAAGTTGAAAGTTGTTTGCAATTACCAAACATAAACAAAATTAATAGTAATATCTTACACGTAAACTCAAATAAGACTGTCTGTTTGTGATTTACCCGTCGAAGAAATGTTGAAACTAATCCTTTGATCCTCATGAACGATTTTTAGCTTCCATTTGCACCCGACAGTAAATCTTGGATTGATAATTGATGCAAATTAATCGTGAACCGAATACATTTACGTCCTATTTTAAAAATTATCGTCACAACTAATTTAATGAAAGTATATTTGCAAAATTGCAAAACGATTTTCTCATAAGGTTAATCTATACCTCACTTATCGAGTCAAGACTGGTATACTTGCTACACTGGTATACTTGCTACACTGGTATACTTGCTACACTGGTATACTTGCTACACTGGTATACTTGCTACACTGGTATACTTGCTACACTGGTATACTTGCTACACTGGTATACTTGCTACACTGGTATACTTGCTACACTGGTATACTTGCTACACTGGTATACTTGCTAAACTGGTATACTTGCTACACTGGTATACTTGCTACACTGGTATACTTGCTACACTTGTATACTTGCTACACTGGTATACTTGCTACACTGGTATACTTGCTACACTTGTATACTTGCTACACTGGTATACTTGCTACACTGGTATTCTTGCTACACTGGTATACTTGCTACACTGGTATACTTGCTACACTTGTATACTTGCTACACTGGTATAATTGCTACACTGGTATACTTGCTACACAGGTATACTTGCTACTCTGGTATACTTGCTACACTTGTATACTTGCTATTCTGGTATACTTGCTACACTGGTATACTTGCTACACTGGTATATTTGCTACACTGGTATACTTACTACTCTGGTATACTTACTACACTTGTATACTTGCTACACTGTTATACTTACTACTCTGGTATACTTACTACACTTGTATACTTGCTACACTGTTATACTTGCTACACTGTTATACTTGCTACACTGGTATACTTGCTACACTGGTATACTTGCTACTCTGGTATACTTGCTACACTGGTATACTTGCTACACTGGTATACTTGCTAAACTGGTATACTTGCTAAACTGGTATACTTGCTACACTGGTATACTTGCTACACTTGTATACTTGCTACACATGTATACTTGCTAAACTGGTATACGTGTTACACTGGTATACTTGCTACACTTGTATACTTGCTACACTTGTATACTTGCTACACTGGTATACTTGCTACTCTGGTATACTTGCAACACTGTTATACTTGCTACACTGTTATACTTGCTACACTGGTATACTTGCTACACTGGTATACTTGCTACACCTGTATACTTGCTACACTTGTATACTTGCTACACTGGTATACTTGCTACACTGGTATACTTGCTACACTGGTATACTTGCTACACTTGTATACTTGCTACACTGGTATACTTGCTACACTGGTATACTTGCTACACTGGTATACTTGCTACACTGGTATACTTGCTACACTGGTATAATTGCTACACTGGTATACTTGCTACACAGGTATACTTGCTACTCTGGTATACTTGCTACACTTGTATACTTGCTACTCTGGTATACTTGCTACACTGGTATACTTGCTACACTGGTATACTTGCTACACTGGTATACTTACTACTCTGGTATACTTACTACACTTGTATACTTGCTACACTGTTATACTTGCTACACTGGTATACTTGCTACACTGGTATACTTGCTACACTGGTATACTTGCTACACTGGTATAATTGCTACACTGGTATACTTGCTACACAGGTATACTTGCTACTCTGGTATACTTGCTACACTTGTATACTTGCTACTCTGGTATACTTGCTACACTGGTATACTTGCTACACTGGTATACTTGCTACACTGGTATACTTACTACTCTGGTATACTTACTACACTTGTATACTTGCTACACTGTTATACTTGCTACACTGGTATACTTGCTACACTGGTATACTTGCTACACTGGTATACTTGCTACACTGTTATACTTGCTACACTGGTATACTTGCTACACTGGTATACTTGCTACACTGGTATACTTGCTACACTGGCATACTTGCTACACTGGTATACTTGCTACACTGGTATACTTGCTACACTGGTATACTTGCTACACTGGTATACTTGCTAAACTGGTATACTTGCTACACTGGTATACTTGCTACACTTGTATACTTGCTACACATGTATACTTGCTAAACTGGTATACTTGTTACACTGGTATACTTGCTACACTTGTATACTTGTTACACTGGTATACTTGCTACACTGGTATACTTGCTACTCTGGTATACTTGCAACACTGTTATACTTGCTACACTGGTATACTTGCTACACTGGTATACTTGCTACACTGGTATACTTGCTACACCTGTATACTTGCTACAATTGTATACTTGCTTTACTGGTATACTTGCTACACTGGTATACTTGCTACACTGGGATACTTGCTACACTGGTATACTTGCTACACTGGTATACTTGCTACACTGGTATACTTGCTACACTGGTACACTTGCTACACTGGTACACTTGCTACACTTGTATACTTGCTACACTGGTATACTTGCTACACTTGTATACTTGCTACTCTGGTATACTTGCTACACTTGTATACTTGCTACTCTGGTATACTTGCTACACTGGTATACTTGCTACACTGGTATACTTGCTACCCTGGTATACTTGCTACAGTGGTATACTTGCTACACTGGAATACTTGCTACACTGGTATACTTGCTGCACTGGTATACTTGCTACACTGGTATACTTGCTACACTTGTATACTTGCTACACTGGTATACTTGCTACACTGGTATACTTGCTACACTTGTATACTTGCTACTCTGGTATACTTGCTACAATTGTATACTTGCTACACTTGTATACTTGCTACACTTGTATACTTGCTACACTGGTATACTTGCTACACTGGTTTACTTGCTACACTGGTATACTTGCTACACTGTTATACTTGCTACACTGGTATACTTGCTAACTGGTATACTTGCTACACTGGTATACTTGCTACACTAGTATACTTGCTACACTAGTATACTTGCTACACTTGTATACTTGCTACACTGGTATACTTGCTACACTGGTATACTTGCTACACTGGTATACTTGCTACACTGGTATACTTGCTACACTGGTATACTTGCTACACTGGTATACTTGCTACACTGGTATACTTGCTACACTGGTATACTTGCTACACTGGTATACTTGCTACACTTGTATACTTGCTACACTGGTATACTTGCTACACTGTTATACTTGCTAGACTTGTATACTTGCTACAATGGTATACCTGCTACACTGGTATACTTGCTACACTGGTATACTTGCTACACTGGTATACTTGCTACACTTGTATACTTGCTACACTGGTATACTTGCTACACTGGTATACTTGCTACACTGGTATACTTGCTACACTGGTATACTTCCTACTCTGGTATACTTGCTACACTGGTATACTTGCTACACTTTTATACTTGCTACACTTGTATACTTGCTACACTGGTATACTTGCTACACTGGTATACTTGCTACACCGTGCTCTGGTGTTCTGCGTCCCGTACTTTACTTTCACGAGCTTTAGATTGCAGAAATGCGTATTCCTATAATGGACGGAGTGAATAGGTGAACATCTTGCCAAACGGGTTTTATATCATTAAGTATTTTAACATTGAAATCTCATTAAATCTATGAAATGCTCAATTTTAAATTACAACAGGCTAAATTCATACCAGAGCAGACGTTCAAACATATAACACGAGACATCGACATCACAGACAGACCTTCCTCAGGTTGGTTCAAATCTCGTCCATAAACCATTGGGCTTAAATTATTTAACAAACTTCCTCAGCAAATAAAATCACAAAAACTTCCTAAAAATTTAAAGCTTGATAAAAATACCCTCCTGATAGAACAGTTTCCTTTCAGTTTCCTTCAGTTTTTGGCTGTTTAAATTAATATTTGTTATATTAATTATATGTTTAGTTTATAACAAAACCTAAAATACAATACTAAACATAGACATTATTTGACGTTTGTAAAACAACTGTGATTAATTGTCGTTTTCAAAGAGTTTTCAATTTTGAATAGTTTTAAATAAAGATTTACTGTAGGATAAAACATAAATTACTATTTTGAGCTTAGCATATGTGGTGTTTGGCAAAGTCGTAAAGAGAATTTAAGTGCAGCAGAGTTTATTAAACTCGTCAATTTATTTTTTTACTAAGAACAGAAAGATTAAGTTAAGGCTACATTATTTCACAGTTACTGTAGGTAAATATTATATTTTTATGGAACCTCTTGACCTCATATGTCCCTTTTAAGCTACTGCCTCATAAAACTGTAAATATTAAACTGATTAAAAATATATATCTTTTATAGATTTGCTAGTAACTCTGGATTTTAAAGTGTTAACGCCAAAATACAATACAAAATACAAAACTATCCAAAATGGTTTTAGTAAAATTGTAAAAACAACATTTTAAAACTAGTGTTATATGTTCCAAATAAAATCCTTGAAATATGTTATTTATCACGCTAAATGGGTGTACACAAATTATACTTTGGTTTGTTTACTTTGATGTAATACACAAATGTATACAAATATATAACATGTTGAATTAGATGTAATTTATACAAACAAAGGTATACTTAAAGCTCAGGTTGATAAAAGTACCTCGTTTTACCATAAATCCATCAATTTTTACATTATTTAATTCAAGCAACAGAAAAATCCAATGAAATAATCCAGGATAACTAAGAGTATCTAACAAATTTCAGCTGTATCAGGCATTTCTCAAGTAAAATGTTACATGTTACAATACCGTAAATCGTACAAAGCTCAACCTTTGTAGTGTCGAAAGCCGGTTGTCAATATAGCAAAGCTTAAGCAATGCCCTCCGAGTGTCCAGATGCCCACTAGAAATAGCGGCAGGTGTCACAAATAGAAAGTGGTCCAAATACTGGCAACATGTGAGCATGTGAGTGAGCGGCGTCAACATGCGGAGACGAATGTCGACCCTGACCGGCCCTCTATACTGCGACTATGTCATCCCGCAAGAGATCCGGGAAAGGATTTTTGTTACGGAAACTATTGTTAACCCTAATCAACCCTATTGCTGTATTTGGGTTTTGAGTTGGCCTCATGAAAAGGGTTCTTCCATGAAGCACTAACTACTGTTGGTAGTGTTCTAAAAGCTGGAATGACTAATGAAAACTGGATCAACAATTACACGGTTAAAATTCCTGGCCATTTTATCTGGCTATTGAAAGGTTGTATGGTAAGGTAGTCAGGTGAATATACATTTTTTTTACATCCAGTATAACTGAAACTACTTAGTTGGACTACTTTTTTTGAATCCATCCATAAACAACAATACATTAGGGTATAGGGTAATACATTAGTGTCATCTCACTATTATAATGGTTAGCGTCTTAGCCTGAGGGATTTGGATATCACTTTTCCTTAAAAATAGTGATGTGATATCTATGTGATACATATTTTTGAAATAAGAATTATAATGGCGTCAGAGTAAACATAAAATAAAATAAATAATTTTAATTTGTTATCCCCTCTATAATTATTATTAAACTGTTTAACCTTAAAGTTTTTTGTTTGTGTGTCTATATGTTTTATATTACCACATAGAACACAGAAATAGTGATTAAACATTGCTTAAGGTTTAAATATATTTTGAAGGTTTACTTTTTGAGCGGTTTGGTATTGGTGGCCTTTTAGCAAATTTCCCCCATAGGGAAAAAGCTATTTCCGTAGTCGGCATTGAAAGACCTAGGCCCGGGACCATTATAACTTTTCGTTTTGAGGTCCCCAGATGCCAAAAACACCATTTGTTCAAAACTGTATATGTGTGTGTGTGTGTGTGTGTGTGTGTGTGTGTGTGTGTGTGTGTGTGTGTGTGTGTGTGTGTGTGTGTGTGTGTGTGTGTGTGTGTGTGTGTGTGTGTGTGTGTGTGTCCGTGGGTGCGATAACTTGCGTAAAAATTTTCCGATTTTGAAAAAATTTGGTACAAACATGTAAAGCAACATTTATGACTTTAAGTTCGAAAACCAGCCAGATCGCTCCATCCAAATGGGGGGTTTCGTACCCCAAAAATGGTTTTTTGAGGTTTTTACATATGATATTTTAGTAAATCAAATTTTATTTTTCACCATTGAATTCAGCTTAACAAATTTGGTGTTTTGATCATTGTTCTTCGTCAATTAGTTACAGAGTTATGCAAAGTGCTAAACACAGTACGTTGTCCAATGTTATTCTTATGGAGAATAAGACAAATTGTATATCTCGCTTATTTATAAACTTTTCTAGACGAAACTTGGTATATTGTTTTATATTGTTGTGGTATATTGATATTTGAACAAAAAACAATTTTTCCCCGATAGTTCCCGTAGCAGCAAACCTGTGTACTCAGCCCCCATGTTATTCTTAAGGAGAATAAGTAAAATGTTATCTCCGTTAACTATGAAGGTAAATTAATAAAATTTGGTACTTGGCTTTAGGCTACCTAGTTGAGTTGTATTGATATTTGTACTAAAACCCATTTTTTGTGTTCCTTGTCCCAGCAAACCTGCGTATTCAGCCGCCATGTTATTCTTATGGAGAATAATTAAAATGTCATAAATCGTTTATTTATCAATGTATATTGATAAAACTTAGTATGTGGCTTTATATACTATGAAAATACATTTATATGCATTGGAAATTCGCTGAATACGCAGGTTTGCTCTACGGGGGTATTATTAATGTACTATGATCCATTATTTTAACGGGCTTTATAGTAAAACAAGTAGCGTGTTTACAAATTCCCTTGAGCATTTTTTTTATTTTGGGGCTTAGAATCTCAATTGATTGGCAAAAGGAAGAAGATGGTGAAAGGAAAAAGAATCTGGATCAAACGGGCGGGAAGGCCTACTTTACATTCAAAATTGAGCTCATCCTTCACAGAGTAACAAGCGCTGTGTTGAACAAATAGTTGTCAAGAATGTTTGGTCTCCGTCCAGAAAGAGATAATAAATAAAGTCCTTCTTTGATGCTAAAAAGAGGCGTCTGCATTTCCAACCTGTGCTTTAAACTGAAGTTGTTACTTTATGCTTTATTATTACTTCTACTAATTCAAACGGCTTATGTTTTTTTAATTACCGAACAAATAAAAAAACTACAAGCTGTTAAGATAAGTTTAATCTGGAGTACAAACTATTTATTCATCCTACTTACAGAGGGTAACGAGCAGTATCAAATGTACGTGAGTTCGGATTGTTGTGAAATGACATAGAGCCCTGCTAAGGGTTGCGTGTCACAGTTACAATACATTCGTCTCCCCTCTAACAAGAGCTGCCACAATTTTAAAGGTGTTTTACAGAGGGAACATTTCATTTTAAGAAGTATATTGTAATACATTCTACTACAGGAGGACTCTAAGCTCATGTATTGAAATGATTCAGATTCCGTGTAGTATAAACTGAACGGAACGATTGCCAGGTATATTGGGCCTTTTAATTATAACTCTATATTGGAAAATCCCTAAAATATATCTCTTTAGTGAAATAAGATCATGGTTAAAGAGTCAGCTTTTTAAATACTTGATTTTTCAAGTATTTAATTCTTATGTTAAACTTAGAACTGTACAGTATCACTATGCAATATTAATATTTGTAATATTGTAATATTTACGTTCTTTATATTTACAGTAGAATAAAATGTCCTCAACAGTGTAATTCGATGTAAATAAATGGCCGTTATCTCCAATACTCGTAAAACAGAAGATCTAATTGGGTCACAAAATTTAGGTTTTTGTAGGGGGCTGATTGCGTGGGGCCCTTACCTTGTTAGGAATGTAGCAAACGTGAGTACTAAATATTCCTGAAAATAACTGAAAGTATCTATGAGGTTCTCCCTGTAATTATTCGTTGATTGTCCCAGGCAGAAGATATCCACTTCTTTAAGAACTTCAGGGACAACGATAAACCCTAACACGATAATTGCGTCGGACCAGAACAGCTGAAACTCAACTGAGATTTAACAGCTGATTAATTTCCGTGACTGAAAGCCTCTTTGTACTATGATTAAGCTTGTTTCAGATTAAGGCGCTGCGCTATGAGTCAGTGCCACCTAAACCGTAGCAGTGTTCAACAACAAATTATCTTGAATTGTATTAATTAATTTAAAAGTTTACTGTATTTGTATAGTTATACCCTGATTCTTTCAGCGGAACAAAGCTAAAGCTAACGTAGAGCCTACTACAATACTTTGTAGATTACCTTAACTATTTAATTAACTATTTATTTATTTATTTTATGGGTTATGTGCATTCGGGTTACAGAAACCAAAATGTTCCTTTTTAATATTAGAAAACATCGGGGAATATTTATGTTGGTGAATCGTGTTTAAACGTAAACAGCAACGTGTTTACCTTAAGGGAAACTATAACTACTAATAGTTTGTTGTCACTTATTCAAAATTAATGTTTACAAAAAGAAAAATCCATGTAGTCTTATCACATGTAAAAATAGAGACTAAAATTATTTTGAGATATTAGTTTGTTTTAAAGCGATACAAAACCCATATATAATGAGTTATTTCCTTAGTAGGAAACTTCAGTATATTAATCTAAAGGTAGAAGACCGAATGAAGTTAGAGAAGTGATGTATGGAGTATACAGCTCAATTAATTTAAATTAGGCATATTACGAATGTTCATATTCGTCTACACCTACAGCATAAAAACTAAATTGATGCAAATGGTATGGACTTCTTGAGAATTTATTGTACGTCAAAACCTCAAAAAACCAAAATTTTTTTAAAAAATTATTTAGATCTCTAATCCTTTAGTTACGTCATTCATTTACAGGAACATTGGTTTTTCAAAACCCAAATTTTTAAAACGATTTTATATTAGTTACAGGAGAAAAGCACAACAGTTGTAATCATTTTAATTAATCATTTTCGCTTCTCCTTTCAAGCACAATGGGCGCTCGGTCCCCGGTTCTAAATACTGAGCTCAGATGCTAAATTTGGTTATTCATCTTTAAAGCAGGTGTCTTTTTAGCAACAAACTATGCTATAACAAAATACGTTTTATTTCGTAGTATCAAAACAAAAATTGCTACACTACTTGAAATTCTGGTCAGAATGTCACAGTATGAAACGCAAAAAGAGTCAATAAGTCCTTCCTTCCTCCCTTCATCAGCCACGGGTGACGAAAACAAATAATCCGCTGTCAATCCCGGTTACACCGGATGTGTCACCTACGGACCGGATGTGTCTTTGCAACTAGACACGTTTCCCCAGTATATTCCAGTATGTTCAGTATTCTCTGAACATACATATTCAATGCAGGCATAAAATAAATACACATATTATGAAGATATTTTATATTTATCCTGCACGAATGTTTAACGCTGATCCTCTATCTACTAGCAGTAAGATAATGTATTTTAAAAAGTTAAAACAATTCTTTTCCACAATGATACGTATTTTTGTGTGGAATGATGCAATACTAAGTTATTATCATTATTATTCTGATTAATAATCTAAGGATATTTATATTAAAAGGTATTGGAAGTTGATAAGTTGTTGAAATAATGATTTGCACTGTTGACTGTATGATAAATGGGAGTACAATGAATTTCAGTTTAGGGGAATGAATTTAGGGGATTTGCAACAGACGATGTAACGAACTCTAAAAACAGGTTCTTTTCCTGAAGATAATTTTGTGCTGACCACAGTATAAACCTTCCTAGATGTCCTTAAATATTTCGAAAACGTAAATTGTAAATGATTGTTTAATATCTAAAGATTGTTTAACACCTCTCGTATCATCATCAGTCAAAAACTTATCGATATTATGGGGACCTGCTATGGATATTATCTAATAGAAAGTCTTTAACCCCTTGTCTACCTGCTACTTCATACGCTACAGAAGAGATATATCATTGCAAAGAACGTGTTAATAGATGTAGAAACCAACTAACCGGTTTTAACTTAGTTTTAATCCGTGTACATATTTTTTGGCAACTGCGCTTATTGATGTTTTTATTTCCCATAAAAAAACATGTTCAAATTGACTAACTCACCATCCTTGCGGTAGTAGAGGATCTCGAAGTGCTTTTCCTGGCCCGCGGCGAGCGCCTCCTTGACGACGGTGACGGCGTGCTGGCTGGTGAGTGGACCGTGCAGGAAGTCGCAGGAGGCGGGTCGCTGCATCACCTCTGCGCGGGAGAAACCTGACAAGCGGCAGAAGCCGTCCGAGCAATAGATGATGTGGCAGGAGTTGCCCTGAGCATTGGCCACCAGGAAACTGCGGTCTGAAACAAACAAGGTTCCACTAGAGTTAGAGCTATGAGTGAGGGAGCACTGTTGTATCACAATCTGAAGGTCCCGGGCTCAAATCTATGACCAGTCGTATTGAGTTAAATTTGTACGGTTTCTCATTCGCTTGGAAAAACGCCGGTTCCCCAAAGATACAAATCTCGCTAGAGTAGTATCTAAATGAACCTCATTCATAACCCACCAGAATAGTACTAGATAGTCCTCCTTAGTCCTAACTTCGCTAGGTTTTAAGTAGATTATACGTCCTTAGTCATCACTTCGGCAGGTTAGCAGCTCGATATACCTCTTTAGTCCTAACCTCTCCAGGTTAGTATGTGTATAGGCTACCTTAGTTATAATTACGCCAGGTTAGGAGGTAGCTAAGCCTCCTCAGTTTAACCTCACCATGTTAGTGTGTTGATAGTTCTCCCTAGTCATAATCTCGTCAGGTTAGTAGGTAGACAGGCCTCCTTAGACCTAGTCTTGCCAGGTTAAGCACGATACGCACCGAGACCGCTTCGGACCGCGCCGCCTTGCCCGGCCTTACGTCATAACCACGAATTCAACAGTGTGGTAAATAGACCTCCTTAGTCGTAACATCGTCGTTTTATTAGCGAATTTCCCCTATAGGGAAGAAGCTATTACCGTAGGTCTCATGGTAAGACTTAAGACCGAGACCATGATAACTTTTCGTTTTGAGGTCCCCAGATACCAAAAACACCATTCGTTCAAATATATATATATATATATATATATATATATATATATATATATATATATATATATATATATACATGTCCGTAAGCACGATAACTCTCGTAAAAAAGGTCCGATCTTAATGAAATTTGGTACAAATATGTAAAGTACTATTTATTTGAACGAGTTCGAAAATCAGACAAATCGCACCATCCTAAGGGGGATTTTGGGGGAATTTTCACATGTAATTGTGTTTTAAATAAAATTTTAATTTATACCATTGAATTCAGCTTAAAAAAAATTTGGTATTTTAATTATTGCTCTACGTCAATTGGTTACTGAGATATTGAAAGTGCTAAACACAGTACGTTGTCCAATGTTATTCTTATGGAGAAAAAGAAAAATTTTATATCTTGGTTATTTATGAACATAAACTGACGAAACTTGGTATATCGCTTCATCTGGTTGTGGTTTGTTGTTGTTTGTACAAAAAATCAATTTTTTTGCCTATGGTTCCCGTAGCAGCAAACCTAGGTACTCGGTCCCCATGTTATTCTTATGGAGAGTAATAAAAATGTGATATATCGCTTATTTATGAATGTATATGGATGAAACTTGGTATGTGACTTCATTTAGGTGATTTATACTGATATTTGCATGCAAACCCCTTATATTGTGTTCCTTGTTGCAGCAAACCTGCGTACTCATCCCTAATGTTATTCTTATGTAGAATAATGAATAATTTTAAATATCGCTTATTTATGAATATATTTCTTATGAATCCTGGTAAGAGGCTTAATTTGTTATTAAAACATATATATATTCATTGGAAATTCGCTGAGTATGCAGGTTTGCTGCGACGGGGGTATTAAGTAGACAGACCACCTTAGTCCTAATGTCGCCATTTTATTAGATGGATAGACATCCCTAGTCTTAACCTTGGCATATTAATAGGTAGATAGTCCTTCTTAGCTCCAATTTTTCCTGAATTTTCTCGTCATGTTGACACTCAGGCAGCAGTAACGTTGAAACTGACATTTAACGCAGCGCTAACTGGCATATTTTGACGTCATTTTGACACCAACAGTGCGACGGCGTGGCATATTATTAACATGTACTTCCCCTCTTTATGCTTACATTTATCAACCGTCTTCACTCAATTCCTGTGGATTCCCAGGAATACTGTGCCGTTTCTTATTACTGAGGTGTTTCTTTACGCAGGCGCTTAAAATAATTATCTTAAATCTACCAATATAAATATGCTGTAACATAAACAAATTTAGGAAAGAGAACCGTAGCTTAGGATTAAGTTTTTACTTTTCTTGCAATATAAATGTTCCAAACACATTTTCTATGCAAAAAAAAACATTTATCCCAACGGAGATAAGATTTAGGTCGAGCCGTACTCAATATCAGTTTTATTAGGGTTGATAAGTGCAACATGACCTTTATAAGCGCCAGGGACCCAGTGGACCTGCATCCTCCGGATGGACTGCGGATAACCTTGTTGCTTCCTAAGCGATCTGCGTCATTGCAGAGTTGAATATATGCCTTTCGATTTAAACAGTATTGATTTCTTAAAACAATAAATAAATTCACAGTTTGTTTCCTACTATGTAAATAAAGTAATTTAAGATCCTCAAAGTTTGGATTATGAGCAAAAATTAAAACGGTTATGTATGAGTGTTGGAACTAGGTTAATCGTCTGCGATATTATAAATCTTTATTTAAATTTAGAATCTTCGTCGTACTAAGTTAGCTTAGCTGTGTTTTAAGCTGATTGAAATTCACACTTTATGTCGTCAGTATACTTGATTTTACAACGGGAGAAGAACTGTTCTTGCAAAATGTTATATTACAAACATAATCATCAAGAATGATACGTGTTGGTTATTTAATAGAAATACTATTTGTTTACAGTGATTTTTTATTTTAAAACTCATAATACACATATTTTTAGCTAACCGTACCAGTAACTTTTAAAAACTCCGGAAGTCAAACACCCGTCAACCACATACTTGAATGAAAGGTGAGAAAACTTGAGGAAAAATAATAGTTTTTCAATAAATAAACGCAATCCTTAAATATTAGAATTGGATCAGCTGTGTGATTTGATTTGACTATAAACCTAAATCAGATGAACAATCGAAGCTGTTGGGAAAAACTAGTTTAAAAATACAATATTGGTATTAAGGAATTTATTAATTGAACATATATTTTTAAAAACTTCATTTTTTTACATCGAAAATCATTATAATTTTAGACAAGTATGGTTAAACACTTATCACTTTCTTTTATTTTTCAAGTTGCACGTGGTCAGTTTTTTTACATATTTGTGTAACTCCTGGCTATTTTTAGCATAAAAGCCAATCAGCTAGTTAAAGCTACAATTTATGGTCGTTTCTTAAGCTGTAAGGTACGTTTACTTGTTATTAATCAGGAAAGTTTCCTCCCAACTTTCTGATACTTTATAACTTTGTAACAATGGTTGTTAGTTAATCCGAAGTTTTCTGAAGAAACGAAGTTGGTAATCGTAAACCACAGTGCTTTGTTCCTTTTTTAATAGTTTTAATGAATTTTTAATAAAGTATATCTTACATAGTTATCTAATTCGTTTATAATATCTCAAATATAGTTATATTTACTATAGAGACTTAGGTCGTAATCATATTAGTTTTACCAAAATTGAACTATGTTATGAAACTAAACGTATTTTAGAGTATAAATTGACAATAATTTCATATTAATAGTTTTTGTAATAATATGGGAGACTATAAGTATTAGAGAATGTAGAAATTAATAGGTTTACAGGCAGTAAATTCAATGTAAAGTTTAAATTACCGCCTAAAATTAATTTCGTTTATTGGTAGTTCTACGTGCATATCAGAGCGGGAATACTTGCATATTCACTTGGTTTAAACTACTAATACAATAAATATCGCTAAACAACGCCAACTGATGAGTGTATCACCAGCTGACCGGCACAATGACGTATCTCGCAACGGCAATGATCCTCGCACGATGTGTAAGCTTATCCCGTAGCTCGATTGTGAGCCCAACCCTAGGGCGTAGGGCGTCCCTCAACCGTGAAAACCATGTGTTTCTTGTAGTTTGTGTGCCCCCACTATGGTACATTCAAAAGTGGGTAAAAGTAACGGGTTTAAAAGCATTGAATGGCGATATTTAAGCCTTTTAGTTAATAATTACTGATATTAGGAAAATTATAATATTAAAATGTTGTATTGTACAAAATTTTAAAAGTAGCGATTAAATAAAATCTCACTATGAATCCAACGATTCAAAATTTTAGGTCATAAACAAATTTAAAATAGAGATAACACCTTTATATTCAAAGGAAACCAAAATCAAAAGAAACAATTGTCACCGACATGAACAAAAAGACTTTGGAAAAATTAATTCCATAATTCAGTATTTATATTATACGTTTTAACACCTAAATTAAATTCAATACTACCGCCTATTCTTAACAGCTTTAACGTAGAAGATAAGCGAAATGGTGGCTGTTAAATAGTTAAGGAGTTTTGGAAATGTTTAATATGATGTTTTGACTTTTCTTACATCCAGGAAAAATACTTTGAAATCGTTACAGGTAGTTTAGGGACACTCTGTTTAAGGATTTATTATAGTCCGCTTGCAATTAACCCATATTATTAACATGCTTATCAAACTATGTTATGGCTTATTAAACTAGCCATAACAAAATATTTGTTACTACAGTCATTTAATGTTGTGTAAAACTAATAAAACAATTCCTATAGTGTTATTTTGTTTTTAAAAGTAGAACGACATGTACTTATCTTAATTGTATCTCATAAACAACAAGGAGATATGTAACGATAAACTCTTCCGGTGACGAGGCAATTGTGACTGTTGCTAGATGTGCAGGACCTTTCAAGTTTTGTAAGTGGGATGATTTGTGCTAGCATACACTTTAGTTTTGTCACAGAGCATTGCTAATACCTGATATGAAAACCGTTTTAGAAAAGTAGATTATACAATGGATATGTGATTATAAATTTGAAAAGAGAATCAGAGCTGTATTCAAAAACATTATTATTGAAGTGATAAACATATAAGCTTGGGGTGATAACATATGTGTTATGTTCAGTATAGCGCGTGAAGCAACCGCGTTGAAGGAGGTGGAAGAAGGAATTCCTCCGAGAGAAGATGGCTCACTCCCAGTTGACATTCTAATTCCCCCTCGCCCTCCCCTCAGGCTGTGTCACCCCCACATTAACCCAGATCCGTGCGGGAATCACTTGCCTTAGAGAGGATTGCGCTAGGCACAATTTGTTAGAAGAGCTCTTATTAGTGTTATGCCTGGTGTGAACCATATGTCGTTCGAGGCGTGGCAGCAGTATGTTCCTTTTTGGCATAAACTCTAAGAGCGAAAGAGTCATATTACGGGGTAAGAAACTTAAGAAGGATTGCAAATCTTCAAATGGTAATTTTAAGGAGTGGAGACACAAATTCTCATGGGTCTATATCAGACCTAAATGGCCTAAACAGGCGTTAATGAGATGTATTTTAGGGTCAGTACATATTTAGTTTTAAGTTATTACAAATTTTTAGCTTACAGCTTTCAATAGTAAGGTAAAACAACCAATTCTTAGTACTACTAAAATTACGTAGCCTTGGAAATTATATTAATTAAAAAGTTATCTTTATTTTTAACAGTGGTTTTATTAGTAGAATATTCCAAAAAATGAAGTAGTCTTTAAAATGAAGAAATGAAATGTCTTCCATCAAATAACATAAATATAGTTTTTAATAAGTCCAAACGAAGCATACACGGTACTATATTAATAAATTAAATACACATATTTAACGATCTAATTCAATAACGATCAATTCAATAAGCAATCATGATATACTATTAAAAACTGATCCTCATGTAAGCCACGTTGTTTCGTCATTTTCCGTTTGGGTAAAAATTAATCTGTTAAAACCCTGGCACTCTCAAAGCCCTAATTAATTATTAATGAAAGAGGTGTATGGGCGAAAGCCAAAAAGCAAATTCACCGGTAAATTAAATGTGAAAGAACTCGACTGAGGTTGGCCGAAGTGGGGAATCGTGCGTGACGCGTCTGTACTCGCCTTGCATCTGCCGTTCTACAGGGGCAGGCATCTTGGGAGAGCAGTCGACTAAGGTAGGCCGAAGTGGGGAATCGTGCGTGACGCGTCTTTACTCGCCTTGCATATGCCGTTCTACAGGCGCAGGCGTCTTGGGAGTGCGGTCGACTTAGGTAGGCCGAAGTGGGGAATCATGCGTGACGCGTCTGTACTCGCCTTGCATATGCCGTTCTACAGGGGCAGGCATCTTGGGAGAGCGGTCGACTGAGGTAGGCCGAAGTGGGGAATCGTACGTGACGCGTCTGTACTCGCCTTGCATCTGCCGTTCTACAGGCGCAGGCGTCTTGGGAGAGCGGTCGACTGAGGTAGGCCGAAGTGGGGAATCGTGCGTGACGCGTCTGTACTCGCCTTGCATCTGCCGTTCTACAGGCACAGGCGTCTTGGGAGAGCGGTCGACTGAGGTAGGCCGAAGTGGGGAATCGTGCGTGACGCGTCTGTACTCGCCTTGCATCTGCCGTTCTACAGGGGCAGGCATCTTGGGAGAGCGGTCGACTGAGGTAGGCCGAAGTAGGGGAATCGTGCGTGACGCGTCTGTACTCGCCTTGCATCTGCCGTTCTACAGGCGCAGGCATCTTGGAGAGTGGTTCTCTTAAACGTCAATAACTAAATAAGTCCTTCAGTTATAGAGACAGACCCAAACCTGAACGTGTCCTGTCTGGTTTGCTACAATGACATGTATGTTACTGATGTCAACGTGCTCAATATCATGTCGTCTTCCATCCCCTCCGCCCCCCCCCCCCAATCAAAAATGTCCCCTGTGTGAGATTTGGGACTTGTAAATCAAAATTATAATATTACGAAGCTATTAGTTACTTGAACGTTTTTAAACTCATACAGACGATCTTATCTACTCTGTTAAACTATAATAACTCTACACTCTAATAATTACTTTTTAATATACATATAAGGTAAAGAGACAACTTTTTTACTATATAAGAGGTAAAAAAAGACAACTTTGAATACACTTTGAAGAGAACTGTTAGTATTTATCACTCTATATATACTATATAATTTCCGACATTTATGGTATATGTAATGGGATAAAACTGTAAAATTATTATTAAATCTATAACTTGTTTTTTCTAAATAACATGACTGGTAGAGTAAAAGCGTGATACAATTGTTTGTCGTCAAATTAAAGAATAACATGTTTGAAATAACCTGTCTGCCGGTAGAATTAAAATGTATTCGTTTTTAATTATTCACAAAATGTCTACGAAGACTTTCCTGGTATTCGAGCCACCTGGACATCAGTTTCAAATTCACCCTTCTCTTCTGATGTTCCCGTATTCTGCATCATACCTTGCACTGACCAATTGGCTACCAACACTGACCGATGGAATGATCTGTTGTAATAAATTACTGACACGGGGTTTCCAATAAAAAAACAACAATTGTATGTCTCGTTCGGGCAATATTCCATTTAGAGTTCCAGTGGATGACGCATAAGTGGAATGATTGTTTGGCGATTCAGTATGTCAAATTTATTACTTAAAATCTTAAATAAAACCTTGAAAAAACTCAATAGTTAAGGACAATACAATGTGAAACATTAGCGATACTTTACGCAACTAATTATCCTGTAATTACGGAAACCGCGTTTACAAAATTTCTGCCTAGAGATTAAGAAATTATAAGTCGATATTTTGGCTTCTGAAGTAGATGTACATGACTGATGATGCCCGTGCAACCGTCTTTTAACAAATTGTTGGCGAGTTAATTAATTGCATCGCAAAGTTGGTTCTTGTGAGTTTATAAAAAATACGATTTTTCTTGTTTGTATCAAAATTATGGAACCACTTGTAACCGGTTATATTACAAGGGGTCTAAATAATGTAGTTCCAATTTAGTATAATTTCGTCATAGAACATTGCTAAAAAGGTCAGGAACCCTCGTATCTATGAATCAGGGCGTCAGGGTGGTGGGGGCGAGGGGGGTGGAGGGGGTGCCTGTTACGATTGTTATGTGCAAAATGAGTTATAAATGATTAAATTGGGAGTGTAACTTATCATTATTATTATTTTATGTTATTGAAAACTTTCCAGAAAAATATCTTTTAGTGCATGTAAATTGCAAGCTTTTGTAAAAAGGTAAACATAAAATATCTTATAATATAATAATAACGCTTATATTTCTTAGAAAAATCCTTAAAATCAAACTTGGAATAACTGTCCCATATTACAGTTGTACATAGCTCAATCACCGTAACACCAAGTAGGTTTTTTAGAATAAACTGCATACCCGTCTGTAGATCTGCATGAGCCTACAGTCAAGAGCCACAATTGCCAAAGGCCGCTTTACTCAATGGTTTAAGTAGATGCCGTTAGATTTCGATTCAAAGCAGTATCAATATACTGGAATCTATAATATTAATACTATAATATTAATCTCCCAAATGTTATGGATCAATGTCAATTGGCTGAAATCTCTCAAAAAAAACTGAAAGAATAACATGAACAACTTTCCAGGGGGCGGAACCTTAAGGTTGGTGGGTGGGGGACATATCCAAAGTTGGGGCATCATTCAAGACACGCAGCTTTGTAAAACAAAACCAAAAACCATCACACATATAAATAGTATATCGGGAAGTTTTAGAAGAAACCAGTGGGGTGGAGCTCTAAGGTCGGAACAAGATTATCCAAAAACCATTGGTCCCTTAACAACGAGGTATGGTACAGGAGCAGATTTGAAGAGCCGTTTTCTATCCATCTAGGAAAAACGGATAGGATTTGGGAAAAACCTTTTTTTCATAAGAATAAAATGGCAGCTTTTGATGACACTGGGGCGCTGAGAGTAAAACAAAGCAAAAAAACATATCTAAAATATGTTGGCCCTCTACAACTTTGGATGGTCCGGGACCAGTTATGAGGTGCCGTTTTCGAAATCGCCTGGGACATACACACACACACACACACGCACAACTACTTTATTATTAGTTATATAGATTAACACGCTGAATGCAAACTTTGTAAACAATAAGGCTTTTTTAAATCGATAATTAAAGCGATAATTAAATCCATACAACTAATGCAGTTTTTAAAGAGGATTTGTAAAAAATCGATTTAGATTTAATTAATATAAACATATTTTTGACTTATTTTTATTGTTTTGCTTTACGTATCTTCAATTAATTTGTTTTAATACTGAATACAATTACTTATAGAAGAAACATTTGCAATTTAATATTCGTGCGAAATCGCACGGGTTCACCTGGTATATGATATAAAGTATTTAACAGATATTTGCAGGTGACAGTTCTTAAAATCATACTTTGCCTTGATATATTTGTTCACACAAAAGTATACGTTATAAACAAGTTAAAGGGCTCAACTTAAGGTCTTCTCGAAAGTATAAATTCGACGAAATCTTAATGAGAAGACAACACTACATACATGGCTATTTATATACTTTTTATTTAATTTATAGCAATTTTTAGCAATATTTTCATCACAGCCCGTTGAAAGAAGTTTGTTTAAACAATAGTATAGGAGAATTTGAAAAAATGAAGTTAACGATCATTAGTTACCTTTTCTATTCAGCTAGTTAACTCTGGGAAAAAATGCTTTTGTGTTGGAAAAGTCGAATTATTTTTGTAATAATAATGAAAATAATATAATTTTTGATTATAAGTTAAAAAAAAACGAATGTATTGATTTCATATTATTGAAGAATTTAATTACTAAACAATTGGTTCAACACGAATATATTTTATCGTTAAGTTACATATTTTAAGGCGTCGATAGATTCTATTATTTTCTGTAATCCAAACAAAACACTCTCTACAAAAGACAATATCGACAAACGGCGATCCAAACTAAATGCTCAAAGCCACAAAGTCCGTAACTCGCCCTCCCACATCCTCCCATGTTGTCCAGTGTACCGATCTAATGAAGGGCGTCTCGTTCCCGTCCTCGTCGCCGCTCTAAATGCAAACATGTACTGGGGCCACTCGCACCCCCCCTCACTCCCCCCCACCGAACACTTACTGGATCTCGGCTCTTATTCACCTTCATAAATGTCTTTTGCTATTTTGTTTGTGAAACTTTTTAACAAGACGTCACTTTTATAAGTTGACTTCGTTACAAATTCATCAGGCTCGGTATAAAGATAGGTTTCCGCACTATCGGAATCAGAGGTTTTTATAAGATGGAATGCGGATCTTTTACAATATTTTTTTCCATATTTATTTAACAGTTGTATGAGTCATTGGCGTATCGGGAAAACAAGGTGATGGACTCAGTCTAGGCAGATTGCACTTTACTGGAAGTTATTATAACCCTTTTTATCACTAGTAAATCGTTGACGAACTGGTCAAGGTGATGGACGCCGGAATCATGATGGCAGCCCTGTCGTGGAGTCAAATCCCAGTCCTAGCAGGTCAGTTTTTATCAGTACGGTTTGATTTGTACTTTAAGGGCTCACCCGACCGGGTTTGTAACACGCATAGATATGGAGTATATATGGAACGTCAAAGCAAGGCAAAAAGAAGCTGCCCCTATCTCAATTAAAAAATTAAAAAAATTATTATTAAATAATTTTGTTGGAATCTTTTATGGATTAATTTTAACAATTATGACCCCTCTATTCAGTATTAAACCTAATATGTGTTCACTTTTCCTTGATATAGTGTAAAGAATATTTCTTTCATAACTAATACTTTTTGTCATACATAGATGTGATGAAACTGTTGTATTTGTGGCTTTTGATCATAATAAATTACATTAATATCGGAAACAGCCTATTATTTAATACTAGTGGCTTGAAGGAGTCACAGCCCTTATCCTTGCTCCAATAATCTGTCTCATCTGATATTTTTAATTTTTAAATGTTGAGGAAATTTAAAAAAAATACAAATAGGAAATCATGGAAGTTCAAAAAGAAAAGTTGGCCCCTTATCTCATGTTGAAATGCAAACAAAGCAGACGTTTTTAAATCTCCGTGATATTTAAATGGAAATGATTTTATTCCGTAACATATTGTTGGTACATAATTAAATAATTTTTCCCAAACTTAATGCACAGACCTTTCAAACGAGACGCCTCCCAGCTTTCTCCCAATTAACTCACAATTTCATTGTCAAATTCGGGCTTACGGCATTAGATATATATATTGAAATATCCACTGCCTTGTTTATGTAAGACTATTTACCATAATAGTCAGGATATTTAGAGCCATAAAAGCCATGTGTAATAAATTTACTTATGTTAATTGATAATGGAACATTATTAATTCTGGAACTTTGTGGGTATCTTGGCAATACAGTACAACATTTTACCGCTATTTAGACACAAATTCTTTGTTAAAAATATCCATTCGTGATTGAATTGTACCTCTTTTAGATCCGTCATATAAAAGCCTTTCCAAAACACTGTTCCTACGTCATAACACTAAAACTCTATTTCTAGCCCCTACCCACCGAAAGTGGGTGATATTTCATAATAGCTTAGGAGTTAGATTTATGAAAGTAGTTTAGTTGTTTCTGCAGGAAAACGAATTTAAAAAAATAGATAAAATGTATTAGTGGAATTAATAAACATTTATTCCTCAAATTAAGGTGAGAAGGTTAAAATATTCTCTTATGCAAATGTATTTTCAACACAAAACAAACGCGTAAAATGGTTTAAAAACAGATATTTGTTATAAGATGGCAGTGTTGATGAAAAAATCAACTTCATAGGAAAAAACAAATATAAAGTGTTTAAACATTTAATGAAATAAGGAAACTAGTCGTAAATAAATATATGGTCCCTTAATGCAAGAAAGGTCAGATGTAAAGGGTAAAATAGGATAATTATGCAAACAAGGACCCAAACCGAGTCCTAATTTCCACCACCTGTTGAATTGACAAAACTCCCACCCAACATTAAGAGGCCATCGGTACCACTACTTCAGAAGTTAATATTTGATTTGGCAGCATAAATCAATTCTCTACAACTTTGGAAAAACAATGGTTTTCTCTTTAACTTTTAGAAATTGCGATATAATTCCCAATTTGGAAACCACTATTACACTACACAATATTTTACATCCACATCCTCTATTTGTCGTAATGCTGTCCACATGTCAACAAAAGTAACCTTCTTTAAAAAAAAAATGTTTATCTTAGTAATGCTATTGACATTTTGTTTAGTTATAATTCGCAATTCCTCAATACGGCCACTTTTGCTTAGGAAAAAATCAAGAGTTTTTTTGTGCGTTTGTCGATATTGTTCAAGTGTCCACACTACGTTCAATTGTCCCCTAAAGTACAAACGTATAAATGTAGACTACACTTTAATTGTTTAACTACCCTAAATATATATACGCCATAGAAATATTGTTACGAGATTTACTTAAATGCTTATAGGTAAAGTGGTCCAAACCCATACTGATGTGGACATCCCGAGAATTGAACCCGTAACCTCTTGAATCAAGGCCAACAGATAGGTTAGTCTAATACCTATAGCGAATCTTGTATTCTATGAATAATGGTATTTGGAGGTCCAAATATCAATTTTAAATAATTATATTTCTATCAGTTTTATCCTTAGAAACGGTCTTTCAGTGAAGAGTATTGAATATGAGAACTTTATCGGGAAATTAGGAATATTTTATCAGTAATATAAATAAATATTACGTTTTACTTTGCTATATAATTCTTTTTCTTATAAATTTGCTTAAAAACTAATTAGAAACGTAAGTTTGATGCATCAGGGATAGAATTTAAAAGAAAGAGAATTCAAAGTTGTTAAGACCCTTATGTTTAGAAAGTCAATTCAATTACAAGAACAAATTTACTACAGGAAGAACATTTAAAAAAATATAAACATTCACAGTGAAAAGGTCTCACTATTGCTTAAAAAAGAGGGAAGTTATTGTTTTACATTTACAGGAAATAACAGTAATAATGATATTAACAAATAATCATTATAATTCTTTCAATTTACATGAAAAAATGTACTAATTACTTTTACATGAACTAATTTATATTAAAATAGTCTTCCATATTTAATGGTTAAGTCGAGCACATATCAATTTTTTTACAAAATATGTACCTCAAATTATGTTTTGCTAAAAGTTAAATAATACAAAGTGATAAATGTGATGAATGAGATGATCATTGTCACAATGATGTTGATACTAACATAACAAATTATTAGAAATGATGCACTTTTGATCCATACTAGATATATTTGTGCATACACCGGCCAATGAGAATGAATCAGAGGAAAAATATGTCCACTACATATGAATATATTATTTTTGTGTTAGAATAACATCGATTTGTTATCTAGCTCATATTGTTATTTGGAATCATACGAATCAGCGAATCGAATGATGGATTGGTTCATTTGAGAGCCAACGATCTTCACAAGAGTGACGTCATCAATAAAGCCTGAAACAGTCATCGGATCATAGGATTGACTCTAAACACATCAATAAACGTCAACACACTGACGTCAGCGCTCCGAGTCGGGTTCGGCTCTTGACGATTACATTTAAAAATCGCAACACTTCCTTAAATAGATTAAAACCGTTTTAATTCATTGCAAATTGTCTGTGAGATAAGTCCATCACTGAGGAATAAATGTAGTCTGGTTAAATTAAATTAGTAATTATATTTCAGACATGAACAATACGAAACACAATTCATGCAACTTTACATACCAAGTAACATCAACTAAAGAAAGATTTTTATAAAAATGTATCACTTTACAAAAGTGTAGAATTATTTGAAGCATTACCTTGAAAAAATAATATAAATTAGATTTTAATAGGTATCCAAAATTAGCTATAGGTGTACAAATGCTATCCCAACAGGCACAAATTAGCTATAGGTGTGCAAATGCTATCCCAACAGGCACAAATTAGCTATACGTGTGCAAATGCTATCCCAACAGGCACAAATTAGCTATAGGTGTGCGAATGCTATCCCAACAGGCACAAATTAGCTATAGGTGTGCAAATGCTATCCCAACAGGCACAAATTAGCTATAAGTGTGCAAATGCTATCCCAACAGGCACAAATTAGCTATAGGTGTGCAAATGCTATCCCAACAGGCACAAATTAGCTATAGGTGTGTAAATGCTATCCCAACAGGCACAAATTAGCTATAGGTGTGCAAATGCTATCCCAACAGGCACAAATTCCCAACTATTGCGGGAGCTTGTAAATAAAATATATTTCAATCAAAAATTTAAAATAAATTTTAAACACACTTTTACTTTGTATTAATGTGTTTATAAAATACCGTGTTTTTTGTACATCCTTAATTTTTAACATGTTTATAGGTAGATTTGCTTCCTTTATAGAAAAAAAATGTTCTAGAAAACTTTTAGTAAAATATAGGCAGGGTATTTTGTATGTTAGAACAAAAATTTGTATGTACAACAATTGTTTGGTTTTACATACAATATTCACCATTTAAAAACTATACTCATTGTATAGTCTTACGTATATGTTATATCGCATGTGTTATTTTTAAACCCTCATACTTTTAAGTATATTTTTAGACCCTATACGATCCAACTTTATTCCCCCTTCAAAGAAGTTGGATGAATACTTCAGTAGTCGAGATTACTTTCCAGTGTGGTCAAAGTTACAACTTGCTATATTTAACGCCCGTGTGTGCTTCGCAATCTGCATTTCTAATAATTTAATACTGATTTTATAATAAAGGATTATTAAGCTACACCCACAGACTAAATAGAAAATTGAATCACCCACAGATTAGTTAAAAATTTTCACAAGGACTATATTAGGCAAGGACTATTCAGTAAATGTCATTATTAATTTCTTGTATATCAAAATATCTTGGTTGATACGTATGTTTAAGGTAAATTTCATTATTACAAAGTAAATCATTAATAATCCAAAACAAAATATAAATATAGGTTACAGTAAATGCATAATAAGATTGAATACCACGTACTACATTATATAGAAGATGGGACTTGTTTACATTTTTAGGGTAAGAAGAGATAGTTAAACCTTCTTAATTCGATAAAAGGCAAGACGTAAAGGGCCAACAGTTCCTTTTAAAAAATGTTCTGTAGTTCACCGGTCGAGTTTCACCTATTAATACAACCTGAGCGTTTAGTACATATATCTTTATAATTTAATGAATGTGTTATTCCAGCCAAACAAAGATATATTATAAAGGCAGGGTTTTTTGTATGTTTGAACAAAAATTTGTATGTACAACAATTTTTTGGTTTTACATAAAATATTCACCATTGCCAACGAGTAGTCTAAGAAGATTAAGTCTCTGTAATTTTATATTAATTTGATTAAAGGAACAGAAACTAAATCATGTAAGTTTAATTTGCTATTTCTCTTTTATGATATTTCATTATTAAGTCACTTTCGATCTTCTACTAAATACTAGCGAAACATCTGCGTTGACGTTTGATTTATTTCAGTCGGAAAATTCGAGTCTCAGGCTGCTTAAGAATCAATCACATGGTGGCCAATTATCAAAGTCGATTGTCCGTTTGGCAGAAGTTCGTTCATTGGCAGCGTCGATGATCAAGCTCAAATTAGCAGTGCTCCTACAGTGCAAATGCCAAGGGCTCAGAAACAGAACAGAAAGCAATATAATGCACCAGAGGCGCCAGAGGCGCCAGAGGTAGATTGCTTTATATTAGTTTGGCAATTGAAAAATGTTTTAATTAGATAATAAAACAACTTAGGTGGACTCAACTACCACGTAAACTGTATATAAGTAATGCCAGTCCAGACAGATTTTTGAAAATTAAACTATATCAAATAGTTTACCAGCACAAATTCCATCTATTATTTCCTAAATCAGGCATCATATCGGTAGTTTGACAACCACCTTAAACCTTAGACCCACCTCACTGGGAAGGAAAATAGGTTAGGTCTCTGAGACGAAGAGAGCTCTCTACTAATTTGATATCTTCCTCCACTCAAAATCAGACGAATGTCATACTAAGGTAACATACGAATGACAAATACAAACGATGTCATCCCAACCTGCCAAATAAAGGTAACTAATTAAAACAGTGGATCTGACGATCCATGACTAATGAATGCGGTTTCGCTGCGACAGTGGTAATGTCACTTGGTCGATGTGGAAAAAGGTTACTCATACAGAACTGTGGTTCCGAAAACATATAGATACTAGTTGGATTCCTGATTTGTGCCCTCTCCTGTAGACACCGATCAAAGCTAAAGGTTTTTTTTAAATGGATTAGAAAATGTTTTATGCGTAAAATTGAAAAAGTGCATATATCTACGGATCATATGATGCTTGGGCATCGGTTTTAAACTGATTGAAATATAGCTTGCAGAGCATTCCATTTTTTTACCACTACGTTAATACAATTAATTAATATACTCTGAATTAGTTTTAGAATCTGTGTAACGAAAAATAATTTAAGCTTATTCCTGATTAATATAACAATTTTATTTGTTCATCGTTATTTTAATGATTTATTTTCTGATTGTGTTTTCGTATTTTTGTCTAACAACGAAATATATCATCAATCAGAAATATTTATTTATGTAAAAAAATAAACAAAAATAAGCAAAAATTCCCCAAAAGTGATTTGATTTGGATAATAAGTATGACTTCGAGTATGAACAGTAATGAATTAACTAAAGATGAAATTATCGCCTTCAGTGAATCTACCGAATGTAGGCTAAAATGTGTTTTATAACCACAATAAATGGTATCGAGAATACTTATGAAATAGATTTAAAGATAAACGAAAGCAACAATGTTGTCAAATGGAATGAAAAGAAGTCACAAATTTATGTACCCTTGTAAAGATTGCCCCAGGAACTTGGCTGCACGCAAGTAGAACTGCGCATTGCGGCGCTGGAAGGGCCTTCCTCACAGAATTATTCTGTTTGAAGCAGTTTCGGGTTTTATCTTTCGGTCATTCCACTTGGATCTCTGTTTTTGCCACTTCACATTCAATGATCCGAACAAAGTCTGCATCACAAGTACAAGGGTAAACAACATGTATATATTTGAACTTAATTGACTATGACTAGAATTGTAAGTAAAGTCACGAACTTAACTAATATCATGTCCAAAAGAATTCACTGTTAACAACTTAAAAAAAACATAATAAGCAAACAAATAATATCAATATGTTTTATATATTTATGAAATTCAATTACTGTTGAATCCATTTCGCTTATCTGACTCTAAAAAAGGAAAAGGGTTTAGAATGATTACGCTAAGTGTAAATCACCAGAATGAAATAAACCACTCATAATGCCAGAACAAAGGTAAGTTATAATAAATTCAGTTTATATAATGTCATAAGCGTTCGCTTGAAGACATTTTTAACTAGATACTAATAAGCAGGACAGCTAATATTATTTATTTGTAGTACGGTAACCGCAGAGCCTTGCTATACAGAATAGACATCCCCGCAGCGCCTGGCGTCAAGAAGGGCCTTCATCGATCTTGTTGCGTCGTTACGGCTCGCACCACTGATTGGGGCAGTCATCAATTCAATGAAGGTATTATCATTCTATGCAGAGCTAATTTTGAAACAAACAAATAGTTAGGGTTGAATCTTGGATGTACGCAAATGTTTTTTAGTGTGTTTAAAAAGTCAATAATGTTAAGTTCATCACTATATTGATTAAATATCAAAAATAAAACAGCAAGGCTATAATTTATTTAACCATTATTATATTTGTTTTCAGCTTGTTCCTGAAAACGAGTCAGAAAAACTCGTTTTCAGTAAGCAACAGAAACTTCAGGGATTCTATTTAAATATTTATTGAATTATTATACTCTGTCATTATTTCTTCTACTAAAGACACTACAGATTTTAAATAACAATTACAATTAATTTTATGTCAGTTATAATCCTATACATTTCTACAAGAAATTTGGTGTCTGTCTATCAACTTGTATGCTCCGCTTTAACGTAAAACCCACTGAACCAATTGAGCTAAAAATTGTCATGTAGGTAGATAATTTATTTGGGCTACATATAGGCCTATTCCCATCCTGGAAATTTCTTAAAGCTCCACCCCAGTCAGCCTCAAAGTTCCAGTGTTATTCTTATTGGCAAAGGTTTTGATGGATGAAAAACAGATGTATATAGTTGCAGCAAGAATTTCAATCAGCTGTTCTTTTCCGAATCCTTTGTGCGAAGTACTTATTAGCTGAAGCGGATGTTCAGCTAGTATATTATACATTTATTCATGGATACAGTGAATAAGAACATCGAATTTTAGGACAGAACAAGCTACATAGTTTACCAAATACAAGACCTACAAACTAACTTGAGCTGTAAGAAACTGATTAGCTATATTATTAATTTTCAAGTTATATTTGGTTAGATATATTTATTATAATTATAAAATATCTTTAAGATACAACTTTTAATAAACGTGGTTCTAGGTGAAAATTTGTTCCAGTTTTAGTACGTCTGGATACTCAAATCCAAGTAAAATGTTGACATATATCAATCCTATGTGTTCAGCAGTAATTTAGCCCCATACCTGTTACACTAAAATATATATATATACTAAATTAAATGTCATGGAACTGTACAATTTATATCTTTGATTAAAATTTTATAGTGGACAATATTTTTAGTTTGCGGAACGATCAAACTAGTCTGGACGTGTTCACAGTGGAAACAAAGAATAATAAAATGGAATACACGGTACGGTTTGAGAGTACTGGCTCTGCGTAACACATTGAAGCTTTTAACTAAATTGGATCGTCTTGCCCCTTTGGTGGCGGAACTAGATTAGGCACAAGACAATGAGGACGAGTTCTTACTACAAAGGGGGTTGGTGAAACGGGCTAAGGTCAGTAGCGAATGGGACACATTAGTTTCAATGACTGATCCAAGGGGATCTTATAGAGTGTGAGGGATGTGTTGTGAGCTACGTATTTAGAGATTCTTGATGTAGTGGTATACAATTGAAGAATTATGTAGACGAAAAGAAGAAAAGAGGGTTTTTATCAGTTTTAATATACTGTAATACAAGAGTGGTAATAATAAATGAGGGTTGTTTACAAATGCGGTAACTCAAAGCTCTAAATTAAGGTGCTTCCATGAACTGCACCTCTAGCAGCCTAACGTTTTGGCGTTAATAAGGAATTTGTATTTTATTAATTTATATTTAAACTATTTTGTTTAGTAGGGTAATTATATTTTTAAAAATGGTAAATAATGTTAAAACCCGGATACTATCTGACTGTATGTATGAAAAACCGGATAATGGATTGTCGCTTTTTTCAATGAAACTGAGAATAATTACACTCCAAATGGTATTTTAATGGGCGCTGGAGTTTAAAAATAGAGTGAGAACGCCAGTAGGTCTCGGGTGAACTGAACATAAGCGCTTGCAAAAACCTTAATGGAAGTTTAATGAAAACACTTGACTTGACCTTGATATTTATTTCTGCATGTAGGAACTCTGCTCCGTTAGGTAATATATGCAAAACAAACATAAGGCTAACATTCAAAGAGTGTTTGCATCTTTGCTTTGTGAGCCGTGTCGGTTGTACATTTCTATTACTTCTAGCTATTACTTCTAGAATCTGACGAAAGCGGGAGCTCGCAACATAAAGTGGATTAATTTAACAACATATATACTATTGACGAAATGAAATACTGAAGAGATAAAATGAGCTGACACTGACATAATGTGCTGACATTGGCATGGTAAAATAATATAAATATCGTGTAATCTATATCTATGAATACAAAACTTCGATTAAAG
The DNA here is from genome assembly GCA_963675035.1 of Allygus modestus. NCBI lineage: Eukaryota > Metazoa > Arthropoda > Insecta > Hemiptera > Cicadellidae > Allygus > Allygus modestus. Next base: position 316,082,623 of record OY776112.1, read on the forward strand.
CCCAGGCCAAACCATTGCACCTAGAAGCACGAAATTTTGCATGTAGACTCCTCTTATAGCATAGGCACCCACTAAGAAGGGATTTTAAGAAATTCCCATAGGAATATGCCCCACGGGGCTTCAAAGTTCCAACCCAGTGTTATTCTTATGGACATTCACTTTGGTTTGAGCTGATGAAAATTCTATCAGCTGATTATGATTCGTAGTAGTTCCACGGGTCAACCACAGAATGCAGCACAAACAACAGTCGTATTCCCGGGTGAAACCGGGAACGATGGTAGCTCGTTGCATTATAAATGTATCACTATTTTTCCATCCCACAACTGGAAAACACAATAAGAATTGTTATGATCATTGATAATGTCAAAGAGTGCCAACAGCAGAAGAACGTGTTAAGACAGCAGTTTAAGGCTTTATTGACATTTTTCCTTTCCTAGTCTATCTCATTAAGATATAACATCTTATAATGTAGAGTTCGATAGTTTCACTCTTTAAGAATGCTAACCGAGTACTTATAATAATCGTACCAGCAGAATTTCTTAGGATGTTAGCATTGTATCTAACATTGTATCTAGCATTGTATATATACACATTTTTTTATTTTTATTGAATTTATATTGATTTATTTGTTTACAAAAAAATATTAAAAATTAAATATAAAGTAAAATAAATAGTGAATAAGTCATATTATTGTAAGTAGAACCAAGCTCCATCTCTTATATGTCTTTTCTTGAATCTAAATTTTAATAAACAAAAATCATAAACAATGCTAATTTTATTTTGTTACGAGGCCTTTTGATTAAAAGACAGCTATCACCAGTTTCCCGACCAACTCAAACTACTGATTGATATAATTGTATTATTGAAAAAAGGAAGGACGTTTCTTGTATTGTTTTAGTTTTGCTAGGGTGAGTAATTACCATACAGAAATATCTAAAATCAAAGAACGGCAAAGGTTTGATTTAGCATAATTAGGGAGAATCCATCGATCAACATTTCAAACTTATAATGTGAGGTCATTCAATTTTCGCCAGGAATGACCGCTTCACAGATTTATATTAGAGATCGAGTAAAACTAGGTTTTAGATTGTTTCTCCTTTTTTATTAATTAATTCGATTTTGAAGTATAATTTAGGGTTCATGCACATGTATATGTTTATAGTAAATAAAAACTCGCTTGTTCAAGGCTGACATTATTTTTTATCCACAACCAAGATTTAAAAATAATAATTAAATAATAATTTAATAATAATAATAATAATAATAATAATAATAATTTGAAAAAAATTATTTAAATCAGCTATTTAAGTTTGTCATATACGAACAACGTATTTGATCATAAATGATTTTAGCTAGTGAATTAAAAGCTGCTAACCAGATAAGTCTGCTAAAACCAGTGATTCAGTTTTTTTACTTTGGGAATTAAAAACAATTATCTCGCAGTTATATACTACAGCATTCATTTTTTCTCGAACCAGTGATACAAATGTTTCCTATAATTGCTTAAATAACATAAAATAATCATAACAAAATAATGTATTTTAACCAAATAGCTCTAAAACACGTTTACAGAAGAACAAATATATTCAATTAAAACCACACGCTTGGAAACCAAATATATATCAGGAGGAAAATTTACTAACGGATTGCCAATATAAAATTAACGATCTCTCGTTAATGAGAAATAAAAAAAAACTTTGTCGGTAAATATGTATTTTGCTTTAATAGGAATTATTATTGACTACCACTTTCTGTCAATGTATGATTAAGGCCAACTGAAATAATAAGGGATTTTGCTCGCACGTTATTTTTTAAATATATTTTATAAATAAATAAATAATAATAAAACCCATAATTACCGTGTGCTTTATACGTATATCATTAGAATAACGTTATACCTCGCTTGTATGCAATTCCCGGAGGGCTCCGAAGCATCGTCATTTGTACGAGCATGTTTTACAGTAATGACTTCGTGAGAGCAGCAAAGGCCTATGAGGACACTGAACGTTTCCACAAGACAAATTAAATGCAATTACAACTAACATATCTATTCCGTAATACAAGAAGCTCAGATACGAGGACGCACACATTTGTTTAGACGAATAGAAAAGTTAGTATGAGATTAGGCCTAGTAAAAATGGCCGAAAGTACTAAGATAGTTGTGGAATTTTGAATATTAAACTTATTATATAAGGCAGAGGTTGATGAAACTTCTTTTTTAAGATGAATAATTATCATTCATCATTATTGTTGCAGATTAGGAAACCCCAGCATAGCCACTAGGCACATCTTCTAATTTGTATGGTTAATGTTGACGCGTTCAACATCATTATTGTTGCAGATTAGGAAACCCCAGCATAGCCACTAGGCACATCTTCTAATTTGTATGGTTAATGTTGACGCGTTCAACATCATTATTGTTGCAGATTAGGAAACCCCAGCATAGCCACTAGGCACATCTTCTAATTTGTATGGTTAATGTTGACGCGTTCAACATCATTATTGTTGCAGATTAGGAAACCCCAGCATAGCCACTAGGCACATCTTCTAATTTGTATGGTTAATGTTGACGCGTTCAACATCATTATTGTTGCAGATTAGGAAACCCCAGCATAGCCACTAGGCACATCTTCTAATTTGTATGGTTAATGTTGACGCGTTCAACATCATTATTGTTGCAGATTAGGAAACCCCAGCATAGCCACTAGGCACATCTTCTAATTTGTATGGTTAATGTTGACGCGTTCAACATCATTATTGTTGCAGATTAGGAAACCCCAGCATAGCCACTAGGCACATCTTCTAATTTGTATGGTTAATGTTGACGCGTTCAACATCATTATTGTTGCAGATTAGGAAACCCCAGCATAGCCACTAGGCACATCTTCTAATTTGTATGGTTAATGTTGACGCGTTCAACATCATTATTGTTGCAGATTAGGAAACCCCAGCATAGCCACTAGGCACATCTTCTAATTTGTATGGTTAATGTTGACGCGTTCAACATCATTATTGTTGCAGATTAGGAAACCCCAGCATAGCCACTAGGCACATCTTCTAATTTGTATGGTTAATGTTGACGCGTTCAACATCATTATTGTTGCAGATTAGGAAACCCCAGCATAGCCACTAGGCACATCTTCTAATTTGTATGGTTAATGTTGACGCGTTCAACAAATCGTTTTAGCACTAAAATATTTTACTAAAAATAATTACGTAAGAATTCCATAAAGAAATAGTCGTTTATAATCAAACAGATTAATAATTAAATCGTAATATATCTGATACAGTTCCACAACACAAAACCACGTCAAAACAACGCTAAGTGGATTAAGCGTTTGAGCTTCAATCGGGAAATCTCTTGATAGGTCGATACATTTAACGAAGCCGTTCTCTAGTGAATCTATTGGCATTCAGACTAAACATCGTTTAAAAGGAACGAGAAAATAATGGCGCAGCGATCCATTTCTGGCTCTGATTTTCTGGGCTTTCTGATCAGTAAATATATTGCTAGATAAAACTTTTGGTTCAAGTTCTCAAAAACCGCGTTGTTTTACGTGTTAAATATTTACAAATGTTATGTTGCTTGGGCAAGCTATGCAATCAGATATTTGTTTCTTATTTTTATACATATTTGTTAAATACCGGCCATGAGACCAAGTGGCGATCACGAAAGGTGGTGATTTTCTTATGTTTTGAAGTTATAAGACATAGTTAATACAATATTTGGAGAAAAATTTGTTTTGGTTAAAACGTTTGTGCCAGTTAAGCAATATCATATTTTGTAAACGATCTGTATTTGTAAACCTCACTATATCGATGGCTTTGTTATTTGATTGTAATTTACCTTTCGCTTTCAGTATTTAAAACTACAATATGTTTTGGGAGGTAACTAACTTAACCCTACCGTTATCAAGTGAACCCTACAAATCACACCTAAATAGCTAAACTTTTTATTTATTTATTTATTTACATTGTTATTTACACCAATTTATTAATACGTCTAAACAAGGACAAATGAAACTAATGAAGACATACTACACTGTTCTGCATCGCTGCCTCCAGGTATAACAATTAGTGGCGGTTAACCCGAACCATTGTTCAGCCTGGCGGCAGCGTTGCACAATAGGTAATGTATCTTAATTTGTTCTATCTCTTCTTGTGTATATATGAGAAGGTTTTTTCGCACGTTTTGAAAATACTATGTACATAAATAAAATGAAAAATATTTGCCAGTTAGGTATAATTTGTTGATATTTTGAAGTTAACCGGGTTCACTCGGTAACAGGGGGAGTGTCCTTACATCGCGACCCGTAGTGACGTTTAAACACTAGAAGCGATAGGTAAAGTCTAACCATATGTTTATACTATGGAGATTAATAATTGAGGATATTTTAAAAACGACTTCTTATTAGTGAATTTCCTATGGAAAGTGAACTATTAGCATGACCCGCACGGTGAAACTTAAGCCAGGGACCACCATAGAAGTTCCTAACGTGACCCCCTGAACACGTTTTGGGGGGTCGTTCAAAATTATATATATATATATATATATATATATAATTGACATATATTGACGTATATTGACCTATATTGACGTATAGACATATATATATATATATATATATATATATATATATATATGTGTTTGCAGTCTAGCAGTCGCAATTTTTGTCCGATTTACTTCAAATTTGGTAGGGACGTTCCTTTCTGTAATCAGTTGGACAAGTTCGTTGGGCAAAACAATCGGAAAACTCTAAACCCCTCTTTTGGGGGATTAATCTTTCAAATTTCGAGTTTTTGGGCCCAAAAATGGTCATAAAAGCCCCAGATGTAAAATAAATGCATGTACAAAGATGGGAATTAGTGAGGCGAAAGTTTTAAGCCCTCTCTCGTCATTCTAGCATAAATATTTACCGAGTTATTAAAGAAAATGTGTATTGACTAAACACAGTACGTTGTCTTATGGGGGTTTTACACGAGAAAAGCCTGTTATTCCTTTGTTAGAGTACTTTTATCATCCCCAGCAACCTCACACCTACTTTCAAGCCTGTCTGGACCTTCTCCTAACCTTATATTGGGCAAAATTGTATTCCCAGCTTTGCAAGTAAATGAAACCAGGAGTATCAGAACAGCCAACAAATCAATGTTTTCAGATTTAAATAAAAATTGGACAAATGTATGTTTTTACACTGATTTTGAGTTTTAAACGTTTTTATTTGGAAATTCACTTCCCTCACGTCAGCGTGCTGCGTGCGAACTCGTTTTAAATTAAGATAAGATGATGAATGTAAAGATAGGAAGAAATGTTGATTTTTTTTCTGAGATTAGCCGTGATGTCGAAACGAAGTTTATGTCTTCTTCTGACGATTCAGAGATGTTGCTTATTTATCTTCAGAGCGACAACTCACGTAGTTGTCCACACACTACGTGTGTAAACACGTATACACATATATAATATGAGGGTAGTAGTAACAAGTAGGATGTTGTACTCACATATATACGGTTGTATCAAACTACTGTATTTAGTAAAGAGTATAATAGTAGGATACTAGAGTTAGTATACTCAGTGTAGTACAGTAGTTTGTATGCGTGTGTGTGTGTACCACTGCGTGAGTCGTCACCCTGAAGATGAAGCACTACAACATCTCCAAAACTTCAAAAGAAGACAAACTTCGTTTTAACAATACACTAAAACCCAGAAAAATCAACATTACATCATGTGGTGACGACCGTGGAGTTCTCCACTCTAAATTTAAAATAAGAGCAGCAAGGCCCTACCTTCATGGCTCCGGTCTACCCCTTCCGCGCAGCAGCGCTATGAATGGGTATGCAGGATTTCTTTATAGCTGTTACATAGACCCTTTAATTAAGCTTAAAGTACGGTAAAATATGAAGAAGGAAATATCATATAAATAATTAATAACTTTCTAATTTTTTTAATTGATTTGCATTTACAAGCTCTTTAAAATGTACAAAAATGAGCTTTTTTGAACTACAACTTAAGAAACCATATTTTTAAAATCTAAAAAAGGACATGAGTCCAATTAACTTTATTTGATCAAATCCCGTTCATAGTATGTTAATAATATAATTATTAGTCGCAAACAGAGATACTGTGGACCACCGCAACGCTCGTTTTCCCTAACCTAACAATGTATTTCACGCGGTGACGGTGCTGATTTTTCAGTAGGGTAAACCGGAGCCTTAATGGCAGACACACGTCGACGAAGCCATCCGAATTGTTCCATTGTTATTAGTGAATTTCCTTTGGAAAGTGAACTATTAGCATGACCCGCACGGTGAAACTTAAGCCCGGGACCACCATAGAAGTTCCTAACGTGACCCCCTGAACACGTTTTGGGGGGTCGTTCAAAATGTTACATATATATATATATATATATATATATATATATATATATATATATATATATATATATATATATATATATGTGTGTGTGTGTGTTTGCACTCTAGCGGTCGCATTTTTTTGTCCGATTTACTTCCAATTTGGTAGGGACGTTCCTTTCTGTAATCAGTTGGACGAGTTCGTTGGGCAAAACAATCGAAAAACTCTAAACCCCTTTTTTTGGGGGATTAATCTTTAAAATTTCGAGTTTTTGGGCCCAAAAAGTGTCATAAAAGTTCCAGATGTAAAACCAATGCATGTAAGAAGATGGGAATTAGTGAGGCGAAAGTTTTAAGCCCTCTCTCGTTATTCTAGCATAAATATTTACCGAGTTATTAAAGAAAATGTGTATCGACTTAACACAGTACATTGTCTTATGGGGTTTTTCACTAGAAAAGCCTGTTATTCCTTTGTTAGAGTACTTTTATCATCCCCAGCAACCTCATGCCTACTTCCAAGCCTGTCTGGACCTTCTCCTAACCTTATAATGCGCAAAATTGTATTCCCAGCTTTGCAAGTAAATGAAACCAGGAGTATCAGAACAGCCAAAAAATCAATGTTTTCAGATTTCAATAAAAATTGGACAAATATATGTTTTTACACTTATTTTGAAGTTTTTATGTGGAAATTCACTTCCCTCACGTCAGCGTGCTGCGTGCGAACTCGTTTTTTCATGGCACAGCTTTTATCAGATTGTAGTTCGGAAGAGATATAAAACAGTTTAAACTAAACGTTTTAACGAATAAGCCATGACTGAATGTATTGAAATGTAAAAGTGCAAGTATAAACGTGGCATCCAGTGATGGGTTTTTAATGATGTTGAAATGTGGAGCAAGGCTCATCGACCAGTCGCACTCACGGGGCGGCGCTTGGCCAAGCATTGCCGTAGCGGCCGTGACATTACATCTGTGATCAGATCAGCGGTTTACCAAATTATATAAACAAGTGTTTAGAAAATTATGTTTAAACATTCATTTCTTGAATACTATTACTGTGAGAAAGTGCTGCATCTATAAATTTTATTGTGACGAATGTAAACAAAAATATTAGATAACTAGCGTGTATATGGCGCGACTTCTTTCGCGTGTCTTCCTTGATTACCACTAATTCCCGATTCTTTCCCCGATGTTGAAACAAGCAGCTAAAAAAAGGCACAAGCCACTGGAAGTGGTGACTTTGCCACCCGAAGGACGAACGAACTATCCGCAACAGATGCTTTGTCTTACATTACTAGTGAAATGTAGAATTTTAAAATTTAAACAGAAGAAACTTACTTATATTCTACAAAATTACGCTACATTTACGAAAAAAATATAGTAAACTAACATAACTTAACCCCGCAGAGCACTGTATGGCGGCTCTTTTTTAACATACAAAAATGGGTTTGTGTAAAATATAACAATAAATGGTACCTCAAAAAGTAAACACGAGAAGGTAGAATTGAAACTGAGACCACATGATCGTGAATCCATTAAACTGCCCTAGCTTATCGAACAAGTAAAGTTACAATTCATCAAGCAGTAGACGGCACTGTGATTTTAAAATTTGCTACAGGTATAGCGGTGTGATTTCAATGAGCGATGTGCTCGGTGTGATTTCAAAGTTTTACACTGGCAGCGCTCACATAGGAAATATCACCACTTCCAGTGGCTCGTGCCTTTTTTTGGCTGCTAGTGTTTGTGAAAATGTTGTTGCCATGGAAACATAAATTAAATAGTTCCTTAAATTAAATAAGGTTAAAAGCAATAATTTCAAACATAAATGTTTTGAATGTTAGTAGGCCACATGGGATTTCCGGAACAGGATTAGCACAAAATAATTTGATTCCGGAGTATTCTCTATCTTCCACCCAGACTTCAGCTTCACCGGTTCGATAGTTGGCGTGTGATGGTTACCATAAGAATATTAAAGGCCAGAGAGGCAGAACGTAATAATAGTTTGATCCGGAGTAGTGACCAACCGAACTTCAACTCCATCAGTCCAGCAGTACGTGCGAGTTGGTAAACATAACTTTAATTGATATTGGGCGGAGTATCAAAGGATGATCAAATTCGGTTAACCCCTATATTTTATTATGATGTATTATCTAGTATCCTACCAAAATTCAGCTCCATTGGTTCAGAAGTTGGTTTGTGCAAATTAAATGGGTCTATTAAAGGCCAGTGGGGCAAAAAAAGTATACAATTATCAGGTATATACATACGTCTGCCTTGAGCCATCTGCTATAATACTTTCTACTGAAGTTCAGCTCTCAGTCCAGTAGCAGGTGCTAGATGGTTAAATTAAGAACTTTGAAGGTCACGCAAAATAGGGTGGAGCCCTAAAATACTTGCGGTATAGGAATAGGCTTATATTTTACTCTATTATACTGAATAAGCTACGTTTATACCGAATTCCAGCTCAAAAGGTCCAGTAATACCAACAGTATTTCTACATGAGTTCCTACATAAGAGTATATGAGTAGCTTGGACTTGGTTAGGAATTTGATTAAAAACATCTTACACATTAGGAAACATTAGAAGGAAAACATAAAAGACTAGAAGGAAGTAGAAAGATTAAGGTTAAAATGGTAAAAAATAAAAATCTTATAAGACCAGTATGGGGACTGTAAACAGGACAAGCTTTAATTAAAGGGGATCGCGAGTCGATTAGTCATAGCAGGCATTCAGCTCCCACACACCAACAGTTATGGTATGAGTATGTGAAAAAATAAAAGATTGGCCTTTAGTTAAGGTAACTATTAAAACCTTTTCCAATTAAAGGGAATGTTACTTTTTCTCAGAACAGTTCGGTTTTATTTTGTAGGTAATTTAACCAAACAGCGTAGCGGTTACGTGACTTTCTAACCGCTATATCGATGCTCCTGGCCAGGTATTACTTAGAATTAAAACTGACTTAGTCAAACCGTCACAAATTGGTTAATTACTTATATTGTACATATATATTTGTTACATTATATTGTATGTAGTTAAAGTAAATAAGATAAATACTCGTATTTAAGTACTGTAGATCATGATACTTCTGAAATATAATTAAGTATAAATTATTCCTATACGTTTATTAAACTAAACGTAATATTTAAAGCCCATATTTGGTTATATATTTAACAATACTAAAAGAGCGTGGTGTGAGATCAATCCAAATATATTGGTATAGTTTTGTAAAGTCAAGTGTAGTATAAAACTTTCCATAACAATTTGAAACTATTTTTCTTATGCGTAACAATCAGAAACCAATTCCTAATAAACTATATTTACTTCCGATGAAAAATTTCATTTGCAAGTAAACAATCATAACAAATATATTTCTATTAAATACAAATATAAAAGAAATGTCGTTTTAGGCTACAAAAAGTTTCATTAAATACATTTACATTTTACCCATAAATTTGAGTTTAAAATTCAAATAAATGTGGGCCTTACAAACAATATTTTTAAATCCAAGTACATTTGTATGATTGTAACTAGACTGCATTTCGGAAAGGTCAAAAGAAAACGATAAAAGATTACTAATAACTCCACAGTTACCTGCAGATTTAGTTGAAGGTCGCTATAACGATCCGCCGTCGAATCAAATCAGATGTAAAAACAAACAATCGTCGGACGTAATGATGCCGTGGCAGCGCGTAATTGAAATCGATGTTCTGGAGGGCGTGTCAGTTCCCGCGGCTGGTTCGCGTTGACCGAGTATCATTGAGAGAGTAGATATTTGTAATATTTTTCCAATTTTATTTAATTCACCTTAAGAAAAAGTTAACTGAACATACATATATATATTTGGTAGCAATAATTGCATCTAATCCACTGCGTTATGTTTTATGACTTGATGTAATACATAACAGTATATTCAGATCTTGGTTACAGCTGTTTTATTCCGAATATCTTTGGTTAAATTCAGGGTAAAAATACAAATTTGAGTGACAAAACTTCAGGATGGGTTTTAGTTAAAAATTGAAACAAATTGAAAGTGTTTGCATAGCTAGGGGTGATAAAATCAACTCACGTTATTTTGTCTATCATCGCATTAATTTGACAACACTCCCAAATGTCCATGTAACAATTTTAAGATTAATTTTAACGTACAAAATCTCAGACGAGTCGATTATTGGAATAATTTTCTTCAGTATTGATGGAATTATCTCGAAACAAGTTTATTTTTTCCCCTGTAAGGATAACATTGGAAGCAATTTTAGCATAGTTTAGTGGAATATTAGCAAACGTCTATGTTTTAACATTATCTCGAGTATCGTTTCTTTATTATACATTGTTTTTCTGGGTAAATAGATATTTCTGTACTAAAAATAGCTCAAAGTGGTGGATAAATCGTGGTGGATTTAAAAACGAATGAATATATATTATTTTGTAAAATTATTATAGATGCATGATTTTTTTAACCTTGTAGTAAATTATTCATTGCCAGCTCTAAGTAAATCACTTCGTCACAAGCAACGAGTGGTAGTTCGTCTGTTAACTAAGCGAAATAAACGGCGATGATACTAAGAAAACAACTAACCATAAAATAGTTAAATTTACATTATTCCATGTATAAAATGTTAAAAACCTAATTGTATAAATCATTATGATCAAGTTAATGATACATGAAGTAACCAAATACGATATCCGGTAATAAAACGTTAAATTTATCATTACATTAATTTTGTAGCATTTTTGTGTTTGGCTTATTATCTTTTTTGTTGAATTAATAGACAAATTTTACCAATCTGAAAATAACATTGCCAGATATTGTGTAGCAGACGACGACAAAATCTTCCAACCACTCTAACAAAACCCTTCTCTAACTAAACCAAGTCCTTCGTTGAAGGTACATATGATGATTTGTCCTAACCTAGGCTTGACCTCCGATCCGCTTTTTCATTATTAATTCAACCAGTGAACATTCATTTCGGAAGCTTGCAGTTCCTTTAATATTCAACCAACCATCCCTGTAAATTGTTTTTTAAAAATAAATACACTCTTGGATTACTTAGTGCAAAATAAAGTAAGTAATAAGTTCATGAAGATACTGCTATGGAAAAACATTAGTGTACCATCGGGGATCGATCCTGCAACCATAGGCTCCGTGAGTCACACTGACAAACTACTCATGTCAACATGGCAGAGTCACTATCCGAGAAGCATGAAACCGATAAACGATTTCTGTTGGCCCATGAATGAAACAAAAGAGAAAATTCTGGTTAACTGATTTAAATCAGATAATGATTTCCTTTATAAGGCACAATTGAATAATGTTTATGTGTTGTTATTATCCTTGTGAAAGCAGGACAAGGATAATATGTTATCTTATATCATATATTATTATTATTAGTGAATTTCCTTTGGAAAGTGAACTATTAGCATGACCCGCACGGTGAAACATAAGCCCGGGACCACCATAGAAGTTCCTAACGTGACCCCCTGAACACTTTTTGGGGGGTCGTTCAAAATTTTATATATATATAACTACTACTCTTATATATATATATATATATAGACATATATATATATATATAGACATATATATATATATATATATATGTGTTTGCACTCTAGCGGTCGAATGTTTTGTCGAATTTACTTCAAATTTGGTAGGGACGTTCCTTTCTATAATCTGTTAGACAAGTTCGTTGGGCAAAACAATCGGAAAACTCTAAACCCATTTTTTGGGGATTAATCTTCAAATTTCGAGTATTTGGGCCCAAAAAGGGTCAGAAAAGCCCCAGATGTAACATTAATGCATGTAAAAAGATGGGAATTAGAGAGGTGAAAGTTTTAAGCCCTCTCTGGTCATTCTAGCATAAATATTTACCGAGTTATTAAAGAAAATGTGTATCGGCTAAACACAGTACGTTGTCTTATGGGGGTTTTACACTATAAAAGCCTGTTTTTCCTTTGTTAGAGTACTTTTATCATCCCCAGCAACCTCACGCCTACTTTCAAGCCTGTCTGGACCTTCTCCTAATCTTATAATGCACAAAATTGTATTCCCAGCTTTGCAAGTAAATGGAACTAGGAGTATCAGAACAGCCAAAAATCAATGTTTTCAGATCTCAAAAAAGTGGACCAATGTATGTTTTACACTGATTTTGAGTTTTATAAGTTTTTATGTGGAAATTCACTTCCCTCACGTCAGCGTGCTGCGTGCAAACTCGTTATTATTAATATTATCATACATTATATATTATATTGTCATTATATTTATAATTACATCCAACATTCACACCATAAATAGCGATGCATCAGCATGTTTAATGTATTTATACTTTCACGTTTTAAATCAATTCCATCAATTACTTACTATAAAGTACGTAATGGGTACACAAATCTCCTCTAACTATTAAATGAATTAAATGCGCAAGCGAACTCTGTCCAAATCAAGGCACAGTTAACGATTTCTAATATTTAATTTACAATATTTCACGCCTTTCTTCTAACAAGTCATGAATGAATATTCCTAACGTGACCGGTATACAGCACTCTATTCTTAAAACTTAAGTACATTACCAGTGTACGGAAGATCATTGATACGAAATAAATGGCGAAACTTCCATGGGAATGTGAGTACTTACCTGAAACAGACAAAGTGTTTGGTACAATAAGGACAGTGTTTTTTATAGTAACAAAAAGGGGGTGGAAAAAGTCTATGACATTTATTAGATAACAATTATTATCATTGGTGTCTTTAAATGTTGTTCATAAATAATGTTTGAATTATCGGTCGTATTCTGGTGGTCTGGTATTCTTATCAGTCGCTAGCAAGATAAATATTAGGGATTTCTTATTGTTTAGTTAAGTTTATATTTTCGAACTATGATGTATGGAAAATTAGTTTTATTTGAACATAATTATTTTTACATATTTAGGTGTAAATGTAACATCAAAACAATCCGATATAATCATTTATCTCTTCGAAGATAATTGTATTAAGCATAGAGTCTTATAGTTTTACGAACCCTAAAAGACTAATGAAGCTGTGTTTCAATTTCGGTAAGAGCTCCGGTTCTCCAAGTCAAGAGTCGTAATTCTTCCAAGCTTTAGTCTGTTTTGCTAAACAAAGTTTGTGTCTTCCAATACATGTTTCAGTGTATTTTACTGAGAGTTCTTCTGGCTCGATTGTGTAACGTTTTATTGTGAAAACCCAAAGTGAATAGTTGTTCAGTATATTGAAAAATACTTTAGAGGTACCTAACGTTAAGTATATTAAACGACTGTTTCAGCACATATATTGTAAAACACTCTAGGTTACAATTAGAAAATATTATAAGAGATCTTACATTATTACAACATCCATTCCAAGAATAAAGTTTGCGCTATGTTATAAAAAGTGTCACCTACATAGACACATTAGTGGCTTCCTTGGACTGAGCTACAAAGCACAGCGTATAATTCAATAGCTGTGTTCCCGGAAACCTTAAGTATGAAACATTAACATGAAGCAGCGTGTTTACAAAATAAAAAGCTAGGATTCTTTAGCAACATATTTTTCTCAAAAAATGAGGTTTAACGCTACTCCACACTATTGCATAATTAGATTCAAATAAATGTGAAGACATATTTTATATTTTGGGTATTAATAGTATTTAAAATGTTGCATGCAGAGCCAAAGGTGATCTAATTATACTAAACTGCTCATAACGTACCGCCTGAAGATTTAATAAATCATAGATAATATACTTCTTATCAGGTTTAAGCGACATTTTAATCATAACAGGTGAATCCCTAAGTAATATTTACAAGACATTTACAACTTGTATTTATAATAATAATTTTTCATCACTTACTTTTGAACATCAAATATTACTTTATAACGTTATTAATTTAGTATCGAGTTATTAATACACTTTTTAAAATAAATTAAGATGCAATTTACAAATTCATGGTTGAATTTAAGTTCCTACTATGAAAATAAATCTGAAAGATCATGTTTATTGGTTAGTAAAATTTACAAGTATAATTTATAAATGAAATAAAAACATTTGGTTGTATATTTAGGCCTATTTTGGTTTTATTATAATACCCCCGTAGCATCAAATCTGCGTACTAAGAGAATTTCCAATGCATATATTTGAATCTTAATACCACATAAAGCCACATACCAAGTTTCATCAATATACTTTCATAAATAAACGATTTATAACATTTTAATTATTCTCCATAAGAATAACATGGCAGCTGAGTATGCAGGTTTGCTGAAGGAAGGAACACAAAAAATGGGGTTTTATACAAATATAACTCAAGTAGGCAAAGCCACATGCCAAATTTTATTAATTTATGTTCATAATTAAGGGAGATAATCATTACGTATTCTCCATAAGAATAACTTGGGGGCTGAGTACGCAGGGTTGCTGCAATGGGAACTATCGGTCGAAAGATGTTTTTAGTGGAAATATCAATAGATCACAACCATAAATAAGGGATATATACAATTTATGTTATTCTCCATAAGAATACCATTAGACAACGTACTGTGTTTAGCGCTTTCAATAACTCTATAACCATTTGTCGTAGAGCAATGATCAAAACACCAAATTGTGCGTCTTTTTAAGCTGATTATATGTTAAAAAGTAAAAAAAAACAGTTTTGGGGTACAAAATCCGTCCAAAATCGGATCCTATCTTCGGATAGGTCGATCTGTCTGGTTTCCGAACTTAAAGTCATAATGCTGCTTTACACGTTCATACCAAATTTCGTCAAAATCGGATTATTTTTACGAGAGTTATCGTGCTCACGGACATATATATTAAGTTTTGAACGAATGGTGTTTTGGCATCTGGGGACCTCAAAACGAAAATTTATTATGGTCCCGGGCCTAGATCTTACCATGCCGACTACGGTAATAGCTTCTTCCCTGTAGGGGAAACTCGCTAAAAAGTAATAAGCAAAAACTCAAAGTACCCAAGTACCCAAAGTGTTTTAATACTTAATTTAGCACTTCTTGGAAGTTTGTATGCTTTAGTTTTGAATAAGGCCTAAGTATGGCTTATTCATGTCTAAGAACAGGAATAATATTAACATTAAGGAAAACCTATAAGTATATTTTACGTAACTAGTTCAGTAATGAAAATAATTTATTAGCTAATATATTTTAAATATCAGTTCAAAGTTCCAAACAAATTAAATTATATAACCCGAGGAAAAACATGTATTATAATTTATTCTTTTCAAAATACCCCTTTTTGTATATAAAAAATCCGATTAAAGTACTGTCAAACATAGTTTCTAAAATGTTATAAACAACATTTTTTAAACGTTTAAACGTCGACCTACCCAGTGAGGTGGCAAGAACGCCGCTACAATATTAATTAATTCCACGTTATTGCGTCACCCGACGACGCAACGTAACAATATGAAGCCGGCAACAAAGTGGCATGACGTCACCGCGGGTTGATCGAATTAAAGCCTAACAAACAAACGACCCGAGGTATCGGGCACTCTTTTCATCACAATGGACCGTCTTTCACCTCCTTTCAATGGGAAACTTTTCTTATTAAAGTTTACCGGATTTGTTTAATGCCCTTCATAAACTACTACGCGGTATTTAAGTATGAAAGTTAGCGATTTTTTTATAGCTATCCCTTTATAAGCAATGGTAAATAACTCAGTTTACAGAGCCAGCCTAATGAGGTATGTTTGCTCTTTACAACGTGGATACGTGATACTCGAGTGATTGGGAGTTTACTGAGTAGTTCTTGTAGGATCTGCATAGATTTTACAAAATACAAAGATTGAAAAAGGAGTAACTTTTGTGTGGTAAGATTTAAACCTAAAATATGAAATAAAATAGAAATCATATGTATTTAAAACATCAGAATTACTATTTATTTTTATATTTGAACAGAGTTGAATTTGGTTTTATTGCTATTAGTTTTGCAACTTGATCAAACACTGTTACTTTTTTAACTGGGAAAGATGGATCAGTGGTCTTGGAAGGTTTAAGTTGGCAGTTTTAGTAAAATACAGGTTAATTTATTAAGCATTATAAGTCGTATAACCGTTAAATAATTATAGTATGCATCTTAATTATTTAGATACTAAAACTACTGATTAATAAAATTTAACATTCGTCGCTAAGTAGAATTTTTATTTTAGTCGGGTTATTCAACGTTCAAATGATAAAACTACTCACCCTGCCATGTGGGATCAAATATGAAGCGGCCTCTGGCTCGATACATGGTAAAGTGTATTGACTGCGACTGGATCTTCAAGCTGTGGGATGGGATCCAAGGCTTTCAATCCCGTGTGGACTACCCCACATGTGATCCGTCGGCAGTATCAACAACACCAGTACGATGACAGGTCACAGCTGTTACATGCGCGCCAAAACCGCTGTGAGGCACTGCGTTCTCCCACCGGACGCCGCGACGACCCTTGTTGATGTTGGAGGTGTCTGTAGGAGTTTGAGGTGTTTTTATTTCAAATTGCTGTGTTGCAGGGTATCCAAACTGGTGCTGTATCGAATGTGTGAGAAAAGATACGTTTATGTATACTTTGTAACGTATACTAACCCTACACTGTAACACAGACCAGGATGTGTGAAGTTGTCATAGTAGTTCCGTCATGTGCTGTGAAGGCGATTATAACATTTAAGAAATATAGTGTGTAAGTCTTGCTGAGGAGATTTAGTGAAACTGATTCAATTATAAATTTGTTTGGAAACCTCCGTTCAAGTGTTTGACGACAATTTTTATGACTAGGGATAAACTGTAAAATTCCCAAAATATTGGTCTCAAATGCGATGCAGTTTTTGACTCAATTATTGTTCTGGTACGAATAGCTAATTCTTAAAAGAATGTCTTGTCAGTATGTTCCTTTTTGTGCGTATCCAACTTTAGAAAGCTAACAAAACTTGACAACCGTCATTTTTGCATAAACAAAAAATGATGGACCAGATTTTTATGCTTTAAAAGTATATTTTTAGCGAATTTCCCCTATAGGAAAGAAGCTATTACTGTGGCCGGCATGGTAAGACCTAGGCCCGGGACCATGATAACTTTTCGTTTTGAGGTCCCCAGACCCCCAAAACACCATTCGTTCGATACTATATATATATATATATATAAATATATATATATATATATAGATGTATGTATATATATATGTGTGTGTGTGTGTCCATGAGAACGAAACCCTCGTAAAAATGATCCGATTTTGATGAAATTTGGTATAAACGTCTAAAGCAACATTTATAAGTTCGAAAACCAGCCAGATCGCTCTATCCGAAGGGGTATTTTGGGGTGGTTTGTACCCCAAAAATAGATTTTTGAATATTTTACATATCATTTTTGAAATTGTCAAATTTTAGTTTTTATCGTTGGATTCAGTTAAAAAAAACACACAATTTGGTATTTTGATCATTCCTCTACGTCTATTGGTTTCCGAGATATTGAAAGTGCTAAACACGGTACTAATGTTATTCTTATGGAGGAAAAGACAAATTTTATATCTCGCCTATTTATGAACCTATACTGACGAAACTTGACATACGGCTTCACCTGGTTGTGTTCTATTGATATTTGCTCAAAATAATCTCAAAATAATAATTTTTTGCCAAAGGCTCCCGTAGCAGCAAACCTGCATACCTCAGCTCCCATGTTATTCTTATGGATAATAACTAAATACTATGTCTCCTCCCTTAATTATAAACATAAATGAATAAAAACTGGTATATGACTTCACCTAGTTGAGTTATATTGATATTAGCATAAAAACCCATTTTTTGTGTTCCTTGATGCAGCAAACCTGCATACTCAGACCCAGTGTTATTCTAATGGAGAATAATTAAAATTGTATACATCGCTTATTTGTGAATATATTTTTATGAATCTTGGTAAGTGGCTTTATGAAGTATTAAGACATTTATATCTCCATTGGAAATTCGCTGAGTATGCAGGTTTGCTGCTACGGGGGTATTTTACATTTCAAGGAGTATTGTATTGTCTGCCCCATTGAAAACCTAAAAATATTCTGATAATTCGTATTTATATTTCTCTTAAACCGGCTTGTATTTTTAATGTTTTTGCTTATATTAGGAAATATTTATAGCTTAAAATATATAAAACATCCAAAATCATTATTGGATTAAATTAAAGAATGGTGTAATTTTTATTTTTACTGGCAGAAAAAAAAGGTTTATGGTTTATGACTTAAGTTTAATTAGTATATTGTAATGATACCAATGTAAGCTTATTATCACTATAAATTAATAATACAACAAAGGTCCTAATTAAAATAAGAATCCTGAATAAACACATATTTTAATGAAGCAAGACTCTTAATCTTAGTTAGTGTGTAATTTTATGACTTCTGGGTAACAAAAAAGGAGAAATGTAAAACATTAAAAATTCGAGATATCACGCATGTACTTTATTAGTGATTTTGACGCATCCAAAATGTTTGTTTTATTTTTGGGAAACAAATAATTACTGAACACAAATCATGTGCAACGTATTTAGATCATACACAATTTCCCACTTAGAGATTTGCATAACAAAACAAGTCAGATCCTCGAGGCGGGTACAAAACTAATATTAATTGAAATATTATGTATCGTCCGGACAGCTACATCTGTAAACCGCTTTTAAATCAACTTCAGAAAATAGCTGCAATTATAAAACATGATGACTACAGTAATAGCTTCTTCCCTATGGGGGAAAATCGCTAAAAGACACTGATGGACGAATAAAAAATTACTTCACTTTAATGTTTATAGTTTTTTAATTTATTCTTATATTTAAGAATGTTTAATATTTTTTTTAATGTAAATATTTAATTTTGAGAAATTTTCTAGAAAGGTTCTTATACTGTTTCGGAATAATAGCCGCTTAGACAAACAGAATAATAACAATAAAATGACAAACCCAAATTTGTGTTACAACAACAAAACGTGAATATGAAGTAATTTATGTATTGCCTTTATAATTGTTTACGGATTTTACTATATATTAAAACAAATATTTTTCAAAGTATTTATAACTCTTAACTGGAGAGTTTTACACCTAACATTTCCTAGAAAATTATTAACAAGATCAATGTGCATGTACAGCTTAAAGATCAGTTTGATGAACAACATAAACTCGTACATTTAATGTTAGAAATCCTAATCATAGGGTGTGATTTTACTTTATAACAGGTTAAAGAGGAATTTTTACTAGTTTTATGCAAGCGGTTAAACTATTTTAATAAATTTAATAAATGCACTTTAGATTTAACCCTGTATCACTGACTGACAGACCTACTACAGACATTATTTTGGGCACAAGTTAAAAGCAGATCATATCCCTTTCAAGACTGGATCAACGGGGTTATGGGAAAGGAAGTACGTAAAGACAAGATAATAGATATATTTGTAATTTATTGTTAAATGTTAGTTTTATTTGACAGTTTTGGTGTTTCAATATAATAATAGAATATGTTGGTCAATCAACATTTACTGTTGAAAAGTGTTATACAAATGGGTAATAAATTTGATAGTCAACAAATATACATCATTATTCAAAAGCTTTTAGCTCTGTAGTTTTTGTTCTGTTTAATGTCAACAGTTTTATAATAATAAAAAAAAATTAGAGTCTGTGACGTTAAGTTTTGATTTTGAAGGAGTAATACGTTTTGGACAATGCTTTTCTGTAAATGTAGAGACATGTTACCGACCTGAGGCAAGCACAGCCGATAGGCGTGGCCACCTCTGACCTATCGAAGAAGTGACGAAGACATAAATCGATTAGAACAAAACGAAAGGAACGGTGAGCAATCAACGGTCAGGACATTCCTGGACAATAAACGGCCAAGAGATATTGCTGGACACAATAGGGGTGGAACCAACGAGAGCAGGACACTTTCAGTCTGGTATTCAGCAACTGAAAATAGTTTTTGTCTCTATTTATAATTTGTATAAAAGGACTTTTAAATATAAAAATGGTTAAGAATAAATAAAATGTCTAGCTCTTCTTAGGAAATAGATCAAGAACCTTATACCTATATATCTCCTTATACGATATTTATGTAATATGATTTTCGTTTTCATGAACCCCGTAAACAAATGATCTCGAACAAATGTATGAAATACAAAATAGTGTTTTGGTTTTAAATATGCATAATGTTTTGCGTAACTTTTATGTCTACTAAATTTAAATGGTCATTTAAAGAACTGTCCGTTACTTCTTGTAAGTGTACACATCAAAGCACGCACTTACGTTGTACCCTAATTCATTTTAAGTGTGCAATAAGTGCTTAGAACATTGTCTCCTGTTATTGGTCAGTACTTTATTAGTAATCTGGTAGTTTACAATGATTTTTTAACTATTGCGTTTGCATTTTCATATTAGTGAAACTTGGTTTCTTCAATTTGTTTGTCATGCAACGTATTATAGTTCAATAAAATTCGGTTTAAAATTGGTGGAGAAGCAGTTTCTTTTAGGCAACTAACACTACTGAAGCATACAAATATTTTATTTTAATTTTAAAATAAGTTAAAACGTACTTAAAGGTAAATTAATACTTGATTTGATACTTGGTCACACCCTTCAAGTTTACAATGTTTTAAACTTTAATTATTAAAACTTCATTAGATGTTAAATATTTTTGTAAGCTATTTATTAAGTGTAATTTTAATTATATTAACTGTACTAAGTATACAACTAATTAGATCACATTTAAAATAAATATAACGAATCACAGTGTATAAGTCATAAAAACAAAAATCCAATTTTCATTGCCAGTAATGTAAAACGAAAATCCCAAGGGAAGCGTAGTTGATTTCTGCAAACATACACGGAGGCGATCCATCACAAAGGCAAGGCAAATATTAGAGAGAGTATTCGGACATATTTGACATTTTATCTTACCAGATTTATCAATCTAAGACAAGTAAAATGGACAAACCGAAACCATTAATGTTAGTATATAGTACGCACGAGTTGTACAATATTTGCTGTTGTTTGTTTCTGTTCTGTGTTTAATGTGAGTGGTAGGGTTGTGGTAGTTCACTCGAGGGTCTGCCATACAAATATTTGAATTTTAAAAGCTGTGGTTATCACATAAACGACTCACTGTGTATTTAGACCCGTAAAGGCTCACCGCAGGATTATTTTACTGTTAAACTACAGTATTTATGTTAGACGGTAGAATAGTTTTATTTTTTATTTTGTCTTTTCAGTTTTATACATAGCACGATTATATTATTTAATTATTGCGATATACCAGGTCATCACTGTTTTATACAAACTTTGTAACCGTTAAAGATACTACCGGCTCTCATGAGTGGGCCAAGAAAGGTTCAACCAATACTTTCACCAATTCTCAGCGGTGGTCCTTGATTGGCTCAGGGTGCTGGATTTGGGAAATGTGTTTCCTCTTAACACCATTTATGAAATTAACCATCGAGAAAGTGCGACATTTATCAGTTAAATGTCTGAAATAACGGCCGATGTAGTTTACGTTTATCGTGGCATATACTAAAGCAACGAGTAATTTATGAATATTATTATTTTTTTTTTAAGTTAGCCCAACACCTTAAAAATAAAAATACGTAAAATTGGGAAGTTGTAATAGCCATGACGTTATACAAATTTAATGTCGATTTAAAACCGATACAAATAGTTATAGGCCATTCATTTAAGGGGTAAAATAGGTCAAACCTCAAACTAACGGTTATAGAAATGAAAGTTATGGCATTATGTCAGAAAAAGTGTCCTCAATATCATATTAAAAATCAGCAAAAATGGGAGTGGCGAAAAGCCGTCATTTTGGAAAAAGATTCCGCCATGTTGGATTTAGGTAGGCTTTTCGTAAAATGGTAATACAACGACACCTAATTGACGTAGAGCACTAATTATTGCTTTGTTTATTTTGTAATTAAATTTACTTTAAAAAATAATAACTTAAATAATAATTACTACGTTTATAATTAGGTTTATTAGGCTAAAACGTTGAAAAATGTCAAAATTTCAAACTCTTTTTTCAACACTTGTGATTTTGTCTAGATTAAAGCGGATAGTATATTATCCTACACACGTGGTGTGGTGCTTAAAAGATTCAGAATTTAATAGTGTACAGAATTTCTTACACATACATTTTTATTACGACTGGCCGGTGAGATATAGAGGCAATGATTAGTGAAGTACAGGTGACATTTGAACGCTTGCCACTGGCCGTGGCGTTGCGTTGCGGCCATGATGCGGTGTGAGCCGCGCTCCTGTGATGGTATTGGTTGTTTACTATTTTATGGGAAGTAATTAGCAAGTTTTCTTATTAAATTTCATGTAACTACAGGTTTTTAGTGTTGTAAGGATAATATACTTTGCGCTTTAATCTAGACAAAATCCCAAGTGTTTAAAAAAGTTTTAAATTTTTCAACGTGTTAGCCTAATAAACTCAATTATAAACGAAATAATTACTATATAAGTCATTATTTTCTTCAATTAAATTTAATTACAAAATGAACAAAGCAATAACTAGCGATCTATGTTAATTATGAGTTACTGTATTACCGCTTTACGAAAAGCCGACCTAAATCCAACATGGCGGAAGTTTTTTCCAAAATGGCGGCTTTCCACCACTCCGATTTTTCCGAGTTATAGTATGATATTTAGGACACTTCTTATGACATAATGCCATAATTTTAATTTCTATTACCGTTTGTTTGAGGTTTACCAACAAATTAACTGGCCTATTAGGAAAGGTTTATTTTTGAATGGACCACTTTTATTAAAGCGGGCAGGAAAAGATTTAAATTGTGAATAAATAGAAAAAAAGGTTTCAAGAGTAAAAGTTAAGGACTGTGTACAACATTTAATGTACTGATTATGTGTGTCCCTTTTATCTGAACATAACACAAAAATGGCTACAAGTTATTGGCTAGCAACGTTTCTTTAGAAACAATCTCAACTCACTTGTTATTGTTTTTTGATTATTTTACCACGAATAAAAGTACCATTAAATCAACCGAATGTGTTCAAAGAAGCGGGTTAAATTTGACAACCTCAAACCTTTAAAATAATGTATAAAGTATACAGTTTCATTTGATTGCTGAGGAAAAAGGTTTCAACAGTTTTTGTGTTTTATCTGAGTTGTAGTACGCTGACCAATAACAACTTCCACAGTAAGGAAGATATAAATCTAAATAACGTTTGCAATTCAAATTCACCCTATATTCATACGCACTCCGTTTATTTTCTCCTCTCTAGACAATTATGAAGCGGGTCCTTGATTACTTAGGCCTTTCCTTTTAAAACTCGTTTTATTTATTGTGATTTAAAATAAATTATTTTGGCTCTTTCGAAACCGTAATTCTTCAACTCCTGGTAAATAACATGAAGGATAATTTAAGGGGATACTAGAAATGTAGTAATATGCTTTTTTATTTACTATTAACGAGTAATTATACCTTTATGATAATCGTGATGGTTAAAATGTTTAAGGTTTTTTAATCCCATCTAGCCCTAACTGTTGGAACTAAAAAAGGTTAACTAGGGATCTAGAATCTAGAATAGAACATGATATGTCTTTTGGTTTATTAGCCTTAGTTTTATATTTCGAGCTCAAATCTGTTTGATATAGTAACACGCGTTCATGGGCTGAGAGAACACAACAGATTAGCAGAGAATTATCGCATTAAACTCCAGTGCAAATACCTAAAAGCTTTCTACAGTCTTCGCTCAGCCTTAACATTACTTTACATTTTTCTTCTAAATTTTACTGAGAGATAAAATGTCCTAGTAGAGAGAAAACCCTATATTCGTATTCGTGAAAACCGGACAATATGTAGTGCCTAGTAACATAAACAACGACAAACTGTTTTATAAGTTTAAAAAAAATCCCCTTAAAGATTTTTCAATGTTTTCGAATCAGTCAAAAATAAAAGTAAAAATAGGTTAAAATGTATAACGGCTCTATAAAAATTCCCAAAGCTAAGAACGTCTGTTGTTTCAAACTAGCCATTTATACTAGCTGGATAGTGAGCGTAGTGGCTATAATGCTGTTCTCGTAATACGTGGTTGGCCAAATCGATTAAATGAAAAATTTAAAAATATTTTGATAACTCTACACTGATCCCAGTCATTGGATTATTAATTAATTGATTTCTAACAAAAGGTTGGCATTAGGTAATGACAAGTCCAGGGTTTTGGCTGTTCCTATGAAAACATTGCAACACACTAAATTACAAAATGACTCTTATAGTCCAAGATTTTTATAGATAATTATGTGACCCTACATCATCATTAGGAGGAATGCACCTTCTTCGGAAGCAGTGGGCTTTACTCAATCACTATCACACTGAGTGGGAAGGTGTGATTATTGGAAGTTTAAATGGGGTGTGACACACGATCAGTCTTGTGACTGTGGGGAGCATCAAACTATGGACCACATAGTTAATGACTGTCCCCTGAGCGCTTTCCCAGAAGGGTTGGCCGGCCTGCATGGAACAAGTGAGGCTGGACTCCAGTGCCTGGCTCCCTGGATTTAGCTCTGTGATGGGAGATCCTTAATTTATTTTCGGAACTTAATTAACGAACTTTTGTTGTTGTAACTACCGAAATAGAAGGCAGCTGTATAAGCCATACGATATGTATATACTAACAGATTGTAGTGTGAACGGTCTCTGGTTTGCTGTGCTCAGCAATGTGTGGACAATACGAAGGAACAACTTGCAACGACTCGCCAGTTGAAATGTAACTTGATGACATTGGCGTTTAAACAAATCACATTTGCTCCAAATCTCCAAATCATCATAAATCAGTACCCTTTTAACCTTTCATCACACATAAAAGGTGTTAATACAAGAAATGTTTGGTTTTTAATAAAGAATATTATTTAGCTCTTGTTGATTTCTGTTAATGTTGACTGTTAAAAAGTTATTTCAAAAAAAAAAAAAATCGGCCGCCATTTTCCAATATGGCGGATGAAGCACAGCCGGGATTTATGGGGACATTTTATATTTTTGTCAGAGAGGCTTACTTAACAACTGTGTAAAATTTCCACTCAGTCCAAATTTGTTAGGCCGAATTTCCTAAAATTTTCCCACTATTACTTCAACAGGAGCTTTTTACAAATACCGTGGGGGGTTTTCCATTTTAAATCAGTATCAATATAATGTTTTAGGTACTCTCTTTGGGTGAAACTACATATATATTTGATTAATTTACTTACTAAAACAGATGCTGATGATCACAGGGTAGAAATATGTTTATTAACTAACATTAATGTATGCGCTCCAGACAGAAGGCGAGGACCTATTGTAACCCTTCCAAGGTATAATGTAATAACTACAATTACTCGGATTCCCCGACAGTTTATTGCAGAAGCGTCATAAATACTTGGCAAATAGACACAGTGTAAACTTCTCTGTCGTTGGTCTATTTCAGTCCAAGCTTTCAAAGAGCTCCCCAGTTTCCCGTGGGTTGTTTTTTAGCGAATTTCCTTTGGAAAGTGAACTATTAGCATGACCCGCACGGTGATACTTAAGCCCGGGACCACCATAGAAGTTCCTAACGTGACCCCCTGAAAACGTTTAGGGGGGTCGTTCAAAATTATATATATATATATAATATTTTATATATATAATTTTATATGTATATATATGTGTGTGTGTGTGTGTGTGTGTGTGTTTGTGTGTGTGTGAGTGTGTGTGTGTGTGTGTGAGTGTGTGTGTGTGTGTGTGTGTGTGTGTGTGTGTGTGTGTGTGTGTGTGTGTGTGTGTGTGTGTGTGTGTGTGTGTGTGTGTCACTGTACTGGTCGCATTTTTTGTCCGATTAACTTCAAATTTGGTAGGGACGTTCCTTTCTGTAATCAGTTGGACAAGTTCGTAGGGCAAAACAATCGAAAAACTCACCCGTTTTTTGGAGGATTAATCTTTCAAATTTCGACCCAAAAAGGGTCAGAAAAGCCCCAGATGTAAAATTAATGCATGCAAAAAGATGGGAATTAGTGAAGTGAAAGTCTTAAGCTCTCTCTCGTCATTCTAGCATAAATATTTACCGAGTTATTAATGAAAATGTGTTTCGACTAAACACCGTAAAGAGGTGTGTTGTCTTATGGGGGTTTTACACTATAAAACACTGCCTGTTATTCCTTTGTTAGAGTACCTTTATCACCCCCAGCAACTCTCGCCTACATTCAAGCCTACCTGAACCTTCTCCTAGCATTACAATGCGCAAAATTGTATTCCCAGCTTTCAACGTAAATGAAACCAGGAGCATCAGAACAGCCAAAAAATCAATGTTTTCAGATTTCAATAAAAATTGGAATAAATGTATGTTTTTACACATATTTTGAGTTTTAAACGTTTTTATGTGGAAATTCACTTCCCTAACGTCAGCGTGCTGCGTGCGAACTCGTTTATATAACTCACCAAAACTATTATCCATTCCTATTCCTACACTATTTTCACTATTTAATATCAAATTATGATACTAAACATTCGTGATTATGCCTTCATCGGTCGTAGCAAGAAGCGGGGAAGGGAGTTCTGTGTTTTGATTGCTCACTGATAGCAAGACAAACATTACTAAACGAGGCGACGTTGTGTGACTAAACCAAGCATTCTATTGAGTCCGCACAGTCAACGAAAAATTATATTTTGCTTGTTCCTGAACATTTGTTGTTCTTGATTAGGAAGCATTTTAATCTGACTCAATCATTTGTTTTTGTAGTGAAGTCAGTTTTAAAGGATAAATGAAGAAATTTTGAAGTCAACCACTTATGATCTAGTTTCAATTTTCCCCCACACAATGATTTTGGCTCTTTACTTTAAGAGAAACGACTATAGAATGAATACAATTATTATTAATAAATTGTATAGTAATAATTATAATTAATTACACACAAGTTTTAAATTATTGTATGGATAAAACAAATAAAAGTGAAATTAAAAATACTGAAAAGGGTTTTTAATTAGTATTTGCTAGAATGTATATTTTGGGAACAGTCAATGCTCACGTAGTTTTGTAACGACATAGAATTTCATAGTTTATTTATCATTAACAACATTATTTTATCTAAAAATTATTTAATGACTGTTGTAAACAATGATGTAAGAGGTGGATGAAATTTAATGTCAATCAATATTTACGTTTTACTGCAGTTTTATTGTTTTTTGCTAAATGATATCCTTTGAGAGCAGATTGTTTGAAAAGATTACAATTATAAATAATTAAATAACACAAAGAAATACAGTACCTCGTTACATTGCAGTTTGAACATTTAATTCGGCATTTTTCTAACTAAGGCCTTTAAATTTTAGAAATAAAACTCAACACTCTAAAGAGCTTCTATGTTTAAACTTGTTTACGTTCTTTTTGCTCAGGATTTTCAAGTGAATATATATATATATATATATATATGTAAACCATTTTGTGTAACGATTGTATGAATTAAAATGTTTTAGAATTTACTAGTATGTAGTATATAAAGTACAGAATAATAGGATTCTTTATAATTTATTAAAACTGTTCAATTTCTTTGATCAGAAAGTGCGAAGAGGAGCTCCCAAAGGAAATCACTTGTGGAGATTCAATTTAAAATCAGGAACTGTGTTATTTTTCTATTTTTGTTAGTGGAACGTCTATATTGTAGTGTAACGTAATTATAACAAAATTAAGCTATGATTCATGGATAATTTATTAATTACATTGGAACTAAGTTAGAAAATTATAAACTTTATTGATTAAAATTTAATTTGATGCAATTATAAGGGTAAAAAAGTTAAAATATTGACACTGATTCGCAATCAGAATAAAAATAATCAGAAGAAAATGTTGTTTCAGTTCAAATTTTAATAAATATATAATATGTTTATATATAAAATATATATATATATATGTATATATATATTAATAATAATAATAAAACTGTAATTATAATTTTAGTGTATTGATTATTATTCTGCGTTGTTGCGTCCCATAATGATTGACGCACAGGTTAGAACGGTTTTAAAACAGCTGTTCTTGCTTCTGCTCTTTAATAGGAAGTGAATCGGGTACAGCAAATGAACTTGGCGTAACATATGGTAACTCTTTTTTCTGTACATTATGACATGCTTCTCTTTCACCTTTTGTCCCTCCATTTGTAGTGGCTGGGGACGGACACTCCGAGTTTGGTCCTTAAACTGAGAATGTATGGTTCCTGGCTTTTGTACATGGATATCATGCCAGTTGAGGTGGCTAGTTGAAGGACAGAGCAGTTCAGCCTGTTTGAATATGATCACAGCTGTCACAGGAGCACGGGAGTTGCCCCTCTGAAAAGTCAATTTGGCTGCATGTCCCATCCCACCCTTTCCTTTCCTGCAATATCCTATCCTTCCGGTAACCTGCACAAAATTACCGCTTGTGGAAGACGTGCCTATCATCTTAGCTGGGGTTTCCTATTACAGCAATAACAAAAACAATATACTAGAATGACAAATGTTCTTGTTACGTTAACACTGTTACCAACACAACGAAAGATCCATGAGGCAAAAATATAAATAAAGTATATTAGAATAACTCGGTAACTTTGACAACTAAGGTAACTAGGGAGACTAGAACAAGCGTAACTAGAAACAATTAGTGAGTTGCAATATAAATACGCTATCTCTTTTATAACCTTAAGGATTATAGTTTTAAACGCAAAAAGAACCCAAGCATTATACATTTAATTACGGATTAAATAAAGCAATGTCAAAGTTAACTATATATTAACTAAGTATCATTTTATGATTGCACATTTCTTAAATACTTCTCACGTGATAAACGTTGCAATTAATCCTGTCCTTGGTTTTTACCGATTTATTTCAAGGTATTAAAAAATAAATATAAACTAAAACATTTCTAAATAATAAAGAAAATTAGGTAGATTAATGTTTATATTTTCAAGCGATTTTGAACCAGACATGACAATATATTATTTGTCAAACAATCATATTTTTAAAGATTAATTTATCACTTACTCGCTGATATACCCGTTCTTCGCACGGGTTAGAAAGATTCTGAAACATCCGTTCTTGCTTCTGCCCTTTAAGCTGTCAAATGGAAGTATCCACAGCTGTTCGAATTACAGTTTCTGATTATTTACTTTCATCGGAAATGTAAACATTGAAACTTAGGACGTTCACGGGGTGTAGCCCGAGGGGATTTTAAGGAAGTGAATAGACATATGTGTTGCACACGGGTTCAAGATCTACCTTTGTAAAAAGGTTAAGTCCAGTCGGTTCAGTAGTTTTTGCGCTAACCCGGAACAGCAGACAGTTACACAGACAGACAGAAACCACCTTTTCTTCATAATATTACAGATTTAAAATATTAGCCTTAATAAATAAATATATATATATATATATATATTTCATTGAAAAAATAAATAAACCCAACATGTCAGTTCTCCAACGATTTCGAAAGAATTTTTATTTCAATTTCCGTCATTCATGACCAACGACCTGAACGGGAACTACACAACACACGTCACAAGCACTGAGCACCATCTCTTACACGACAAATCAAAGGAATTGTTATTTCAATTATTTCCGTCACTCATGACCAACAACCTGAATTGGAATGAGACAGCAATCATCAAAAGCACTAAGTCTTATCTCTTACACTATATAATCTCGTCAAAGCAGTTGTTATTTCAATTTCCGTCACTCTGGACCAATTACCTGAACGGGAAAGAGGCAGCAATCATCACAAGCACTGGCGTCATCTCTTACACGACAAAAACCTCGTCAAAGGAATTGTTATTTTAATTTCCACAAATCACAACAAACGATCTGAATGGGAATGGGACAGCAATAATTACAAGCACTGAGTGTTATCTCGTACTCGCAAATAGCCTCGTCAAAGGAATTGTTATTTTAATTTCTACCAATCACAAACAAACGATCTGACTGGGAATCGAATATCAATCATCACAAGCACTGAGTGTTATCTCTTACACGACAAAAACCTCGTCAAAGGAACTGTTATTTCAATTTCCGTCACTCATGACCAACGGCCTCAACGGGAATGAGGCAGTAATCATCAAAAGCACTGATTGTCATCTTTTACAAGTATAGAAAATTGTCAAAGGAATTGTTATTTTAGTTTCCACCAATCGCAACAAACGGTCTGATTGGGAATGAAACAGCAATCATCACAAACACTGAATTTTATCTCTTACTCGCTAATAACCTCGCCAAGGAATTGTTATTTAAATTTCCGTCACTCATGACCAACGACCTGAATGGTAAAGAGACAGCGATTATCACAAGCACTGAGTGACATCTTTAACAAGTAAATTATCTCGTCAAAATAATTGTTATTTTAATTTCCACCGATCACAACAAACGATCTGAATGGGAATGGAACAGCAATCATCACAAGCACTGAGTGTTATCTCTTACACGCAAATAACCTCGTCCAAGGAATTGTTATTAGTGAATTTCCTATAGAAAGTGAACTATTAGCATGACTCGCACGGTGAAACTTAAGCCCGAGACCACCAAAGAAGTTCCTAGCGTGACCCCCTCAACACGTTTTGTGGGTTCGTTCAAAATGATATACATGAGTATGCACTCACAGTACGTTGACTTATGGGTTTTTTACATTATAAAAAAATGTTGTTCATTTGTTGGTGTATTTGTATCATCCCCAGCAACCTTGCTCCTACTTTCAATCCTGACTGGTCTTTCCCCTAACCTTATAAAGCACAAAATTGTATTCCTAGCATTGCAGGTAAATGAAACAAGGGGCATCAGAACAGCCAAAAATCACTGTTTTCAGATTTCAATAAAATTTGAATAAATGTATGTTTTTACACTGGTTTTGAGTTTTAAAAGTTTTGTATGTAGAAATTCACTTCCCTCATGTCAACGTGCTGCGTGCGAACTCGTTTATATTTCCACCAATCACAACCAACGACCTGAACGGGAATGAGACAGCAATCATCACAAGCACTGAGTGTCATATCTTACACGTAAATAACCTCGTCAAAGGAATTTTTATTTAAATTTCCGTTACTCACGACCATCGACCTGAACGGGAACGAGGCAGCAATCATCGCAAGCAGTAAGTGTAATCTCTTACACTAAATAACCTCGTCAAAGGGTTTGTTATTAGTGAATTTCATATGGAAAGAGTACTATTAGCATGACCCGCAGGGTGAAACTTAAGCCCAGGACCATTATAGAAGTTCCTAACGTGACCCCCTGAACACTTTTTGGGGGTTCGTTCAAAATTATATATATATATATATGTGTATGCACTCTAGTGGTCGCATTCTTTGTCCAATTTACTTCAAATTTGGTAGGAACGTCCCATTCTATGATCAGTTGGACAAGTTCGTTGGGCAAAACAATCGGAAAACTCTAAACCCCTTTTTTGGGGATTATTCTTTCAAATGTCGAGGTTTCGGGCCCAAAAAGGGTCAGAACAGCCTGATGTTTTAAGCTCTCTCTCATCATTCCAGCATACATATTTACCTAGTTATTAAAGAAAATGTATATCGGCTAAACACAGTACTTTGTCTTACGGGGTTTTTACATTAGAAAAGCATGTTATTCATATGTTCGTGTATTTGTATCATCCCCAGCAACCTGGTGCCTACTTTAAATCCTGACTGGACCTTCTCCTAACCTTATAAAGCGCAAAATTGTATTCCTAGCATTGCAGGTAAATGAAACCAGGAATATCAGAACAGCCTAAAAATCAATGTTTTCAGATTTCAATAAAATTTGAACAAATGTATGTTTTTCCACTCCCCTCACGTCAGCGTGCTGT
Organism: Allygus modestus; assembly: GCA_963675035.1. Lineage (NCBI taxonomy): Eukaryota > Metazoa > Arthropoda > Insecta > Hemiptera > Cicadellidae > Allygus > Allygus modestus. The sequence goes on from OY776112.1 coordinate 316,114,746, forward strand.
GTGCGAACTCGATTCTATTTACACCAATCACAACCAACGACCTGAATGGGAATAAGACAGCAATTATCACAAGCACTGAGTGTCATTCCTTACACGTAAATAACCTCATCAATGGAATTGCTATTTAAATTTACGTCACTCATGACTAACGACCTGAACGGGAACGATGCAGCAATCATCGCAAGCACTGAGTTTTATCTCTTAAATGGTTAAGAGCTTCGTTTTAATACTATCAGTGAGTTTCTGTATTAAGGTTTACAGGGAGAATTGTGAGTCAGATTTGACAGTACTTTATGTATCATTCACATGTTTAAATATATATAGTTTCATCAGAATAATTGGCGTTTAATATTAATATTGGTTGTTGTTGAGAAGTAAATTAACTTTTAAAAATGATTTGAGTTAGTATATTCCTCCTCACCAAAGAATTTAATTTAAACCATGAAATAACTGCTCTTCTATTTAATTAATTGCCTTACAGTGAGGTGTGCAACAACACAATAATGATGCAATAATAAATTCAAATTTAGATGCAACAAATTGTATTTGTTTAAGACTGCTTATGTAACTTAAGTATATAAAACAAAACTTGAGGAATAATAATATAGCTGCAATGAAATTGAAATAAATATACATTTCGTTAGCCTGAAGGACTAATTTTTTGTATATACTTAACACTAACCTATTGTTGTTTTGACAATAAATGAATACAGTGTTTTATCGTATTATTTACAACGCTCAGTTACATTACTAAGACTCGTGCTATGTAAACGCAAAACACTAATATATATAACTTCTGTATATAATATATTTATATCTAAATGTTATTCACGTTTGGCGTTAGGCTTTAACTTTACAACAGTATTAAAAATAAAATAATAAATAAGAAAATAATATGATATATACATAATCACGAATTAAAATTAATTATATAGTGCTATTGTGTTCTTAACTCTATATGTTTAAAAGAACAAATCGCGCATTTTATAAATTGTTTATAAAAGCAATAAATATTACAGATTTGCATGCCAAGTTCCCCATCTAGCGCACGCATGTTTCTTATATATACTGACATGACGTGAGCGTGATTGGCACGCAACTAGCGACGGATTCATAATTACAGTAGCTGAAAGTCAATCTTTGCATTAAACATGTTCAGAACGTTTATTACAAATATTATCTTGAGACATTAAGAAAATATTTGTAAAATTACTTAGAACTGCGAACAAATAAAATAAACATCCTTGACTTCTTTGTGGTTCACAACATTTGAACTCATACTGATATGTTTGTCATTCCTGCCACGTAAATAACCATTATGTGTTCCAATTTAGCGCAAACAAGAGTTAACATAGTTACATACTTTCCAGCAAACCCTTCCCTGATCTTACTTGTACCAAGCTCTAATCGTATAATTGGAGGAAGATTTATGTTGTATCTTGGCCTGAATATAAGTTGATGAATATAGCATCTATTTCAGAATTAAATTGAATAATCAACGCAACGTGCGCTTACTCGAGTATCTATTAAGGCAAGATTGTGAATCAATAATTGCTTGTTTTTGTTTATAAGGCAGCAATAACAAAATAGTAAAATAAATTATACAGGAAATAAATTTAATGCTATACAGGTTGTTATAAACATCCTAGGTACAGACATCAGACGATTTTCCGGATACCATGGCAGCGGTTATGTCGTGGGTTCGAGTCCCAGTCCTGGCATGTAAATTTTACCAGTACTGCATAACTGGTACTGTTCACCCCTTGCTTTGCTGGTTATGTTCTATTATAGATTACACATAATGCTTAATCTATCGTTCTACGCAGATGTAGAGTCTATGTGGTCGGTCAAAGTAAGGCAAAAATAGGCTGCCAACCAAGCTTTTTTAACCCAATTTGAACTTGCTACTTGTTTGGAATTAAAAGTTATACCGTAAACAAATACTTTTCATATGGTGACAGTTCGAAAAATCTATGGACGTAAGCCAACTGTTTTGAACTACACTCTCATTTTAAAACTCCATCAAAAGGTATTTGTTAAAACAAATAAAAATTTAAATTAACGTGTCATAGTTGGGGTGTAGTAGTTAAAATACCTGATATTAATATACAATATCTGCATTTGATCTCAACTAATCACTTATGGTTCGGAACCCACATCAAGCTAGAGGTCCATCTGTCTAAAATAACAAAATTTGATTGGTCTCTGAGGCGAGGATATCTTCTCTGAGGTATCCTTCGCCTTCAATGAAGGAATCCTTCACTATAACGGCACCCTCCATTAAAATCCATAATATAAGTAATATAAGAAATGTGTTGTAACTATGAGGTTATTTTATGTGCCAGTTGCATAAACTAACCTCATAGTGGGTCAAGCTTAGTAACGTATCCCCTGACATCGCCGACAGGGGTGATTTCTGGGGTGATTTCCCCTAACATTGGGGTGATTTCTGGGGTGATTTCCCCCAACATTGGGGTGATTTCTGGGATGATTTGCCCTAACATTGGGGTGATTTTTGTTCAACGGGCAATCAAACCAGTTTGCAGATACCATTATCGAATTTTCGAAAATCTCTACAAGAGTGAACACATTTGTATACATTTTTACTTAATATACATTTTTTCAAGTCAATCAAGACCATGAAATCCATACAAGAGTAGAATGTTTTTCTACCAAGTTCTCACAGTTCAAAGTTCGTTTTATTGACAATAATCTTGAGATGGATGGGATGGCAGGCAGCCACCGGCTCTCAACATCCACTTCTAAACGCTTTGCTTCTGTGCTCAATAGCTCAGCAATAGATTGCAACTTTATAAGTTACGCATTGCACTTTATATGAAACTGATTTCTTTAGCAGCTACGATTCAGTTTTATAAGTAGCATGTTTCGTATTCATCGAAATTAAGACCGTAGTGATGACCAAATTTGGGCTGGAGCTGTATGAAATATCAGTTTGCTACCAACATTTATTTAGTTTGTGTTATTAACAGTTTATTGCTAAACTGAATTTAGTTTGATAAAATTACTTCATAAGTATAGTTTAACCATGTATCATAGTCACTAACTTGTCAGAACTCCACAATTGAGTGTAATATAAAGGATCTAAACATGCGATCGTAAATTCTCAACTACATTAATCAATAGTTGATTTTTTTATGAATGTACCGGTATAGATTACACCGATTTAATTATTCTTATCGTTAAACTTTACATTGGCAACATAAATAGATCGGACAATTTATCTGCTCATAAACGGGAAATTACATCTCAGCTAACTTTATTTACTTATTGACTTTTATTTTTAACATAATAAATTGTATTCTTCTCACAATTAACTTTCAATAACAATTTATTCGTCAAAGCCGCACAGCAGTTAATAAAAAAGTTATGTATATTATCTTTGTGATTCCAAGACCTTAAACCGGTAAACACCAGAATTGAGTAAATATCTTACTTGAGTTCCAGATAACAGAAATAAAAATAAAAATGTTTAATATTCGCAGACCTATTTACATAGGGACTAAAATAGTGTATAGTAATGGGTGGTACTAACATGTTTTCAGATCATTCTTCAAATTAAGTCATGCTTAGTATATATACTATCACGGATAGTTGAGAGACTAGTCCATGATCGCCGGCCTCACAAGTCAGTCGTGGTAGGGCGAAAGTTCGATTCCGGCTAACAGATAAGATATTTCTCACAAAGTGTCACTACTGCTTGCCCATCGCCTATGTAATTAATTTATCGTTATTGCGGTACCTCAAATGTTTTTAGTTCGCCTCACAGGCCAATTATAACGAGGAAGAATGCAGGTAAGGTTCACAAAAAATAAATAAACTGCCGCATGACTATTAATTCAACTCAAATCAATTGATTCATAAGTGTTACAACTGTCACGTAAAATTTGTCCTGTGAACGTTTAACATAATTTATATGAAATTTGATAAATGAAACTGATGGCATGTTGATATACATAAATAAAACTGATTCCAAGGTTACTTTCTTAAAGTAAAATATTATTTTTACTATAAATAAACAATGACAAATTACAAACTAAATCTATTATTAAATGTAATAATAACCGTTGAAAACGACTGATGTCGATAAAGTTTTCCCATAGGAGAAGTATTTCTGGTATTGTGGTATTATGAAGAGACACATTTAATAAATGTTCTGTAATATCAATCATCCACAAAACCACGCACGCAGCCACTAGATTCAATCTCTCTGTGACGCATTTATCTTGTAAAACATGCTTTCGTAAGGCAGTACCATATCAAGTGGCCTGTTACTCCCAACTTTTATTCAGTATCCACAGCATTAATAACAAATTTATAAGTCATGTAATTAATGCACTTTAAACATTTGTTGCTAAACTGGGTACAAACTGAGATTTTATCCGGATTCCAAATTCTTTTGATACAATAATTCTTAACTTACTGGCACATACTTAAGATATTTATTTTACGCAGGAGTGGTTTTAAACATTTCAAGGACATAAAAGTCGAGTATATTAAATTGTAAAACGTAGATGGATTATTTTATGATCTGTGGTGTGAGACGGTTGTATACACTTCTTCATTGTGTTTTAAGCCAAACTGATTTGCTGGTTGAACTTATATAGGTTGTTGCATGCTATTGTAATTAGTGAAAAAATATATAGAACGAACCATTAGAAAAATGCACTACAAATGTATATGTAGTACGTGTACGTTTCAAGGAATAAACCAAACCAAATATTCCAATAAACATTAAAAATACTTAGTATATAAAGTGTCGACATTACAACCTCAACATATTTAGTCTTTGAGGCATGACATGCCGTCATTATTGTGGTCTGCAGGTGCTTCACTCTTATACGCTGTATGTCCAGTCTAAATGTCTCTGTGGTCAGTGATGGCGTGCCAATCAAGAAACGTTAAGTGATTCGGGTAGGTTTATTATCACCTTGTAGGTATTTAGGAATTAGATGTCAATATGAGGTCATTCCCGCATTGGAAATAACGATCGTCAAAATGCAATGCCTTGTACAACCTTAATGTACACAAAAAGCCTCTTACATGGAGTGCACAGTGTTATAAGTATATCTTAACGTATTGTAACACATTAACAGATTCACCAGTCAAACTCTTTATTTAGATTTTGAACCTCATTTACCTACCTACAATCGAAGTTTAGCTAACCGAACAGTTTGGTGTGTGAAGGTAAATATAAGACATTTTAATGCCGATGAGGGGAAGCACGAGAAGGATTATGTTTTATTTTAATATATTAACTACCTTCTTTTCTAATCACCGATATCGGTTCAGCAAATTATAATGTCCTAGGAACTTAAAGGACCGAAGAGATGAGTCCTAAGGGATTTTTATATCGTAAGTTTTTTTTATAGACCTATGTCTGCCTTCAGTGTATTCCCAAGCTTCTGAATGTATTTCGGCTAAATCGGATTTCATAATGGAGCCACAAATAAACAAACATAGTTAAGATTCATTATTGTAATAGGTTGATTTATTTATAAACAGGTACGAATTAATAACAACTATGTGTAAAGAATATTTCAAAATCTCAACAACAAAGGTTACATAGAATGTGCTTTTGCTACGGTCAACCAAAGCAGCAACTACATTGGGTGGCAGAATGATTTTATGGATCTACCAGTATGACGGAAAGAATAAGGTAGAACCATATTTTAGAAAATAAGAAATAAGTAACACTTCATGACCGTAAAGTATTGAACGACTACACCAAATTATTTGGACCTGACTCTGGTTTCTTACTCTCTACTCCTTGTCTGTTTTGAAAGATGAATCCTTTTAAGCATAAAACCGATTGATTATAATCAAGAAAGATTAAAAGTAAAGACAGAGGTGTGACGATCACGCGAGGATTGCAAGGCTGAGTGATGTAATAATTCACTGTAACTGGAGCCGAATCGATTGTTAACAGGTCAATGTTATCTGTTAATCAGTTGGTGGGTAGAAATGTTTCTACTAATGGTGAAATGCACGCATATAATTTTGTTCTGTTTTTAATAGAGAGATAAATAAAATAAATAATAAGAGTTAAGTTGAAAATACCCCCGCAGCAACAAACCTGCGTGCTCAGCGAATTTCTAATGCATATATATGTATCTTAAAAACACATATAGCCACATACAAAGTTTAATAATATACATTCATAAATAAACGATTTATGACAATTTAATTATTCTCCATAAGAATAACATGGCGGCTGAGTATGCTGGTTTGCTGAAACAAGGAACACAACAAATGGGTTTTTATACAAATATTAATGCAAATCAAATAGGTAAAGCCACATACTAAGTTTTATTAATCTATGTTTATAGTTAAAGGAGATAACATTTTACTTATTTTCCTTAAGAATAACATGGGGGCTGAATACCCAGGTTCGCTGCTACGGGAACTATCGGTTTTTTGTGCAAATATCAACATACCACAACAATATGAAGCAGTATACCAAGTTTCGTCAGGTTAAGTTGAAAAATAAGCGAGACATACAATTTATCTTATTCTCCATAAAAATAACATTAGACAACGTACTGTGTTTAGCACTTTCAATATCTCTGTGACCAATTGACGTTGAGCAATGATAAAAACACCTAATTGTTTTTTTTTTCAAGCTGAATGTAATGGTGAAAATTCAAATTTGATTTATGAAATATTATATGTAAAAACCTCAACAAAATTTTGGGGAACAAAACTCCCTCAAAATACCTTCCGTTTGGATGGAGCGATCTGACTGGTTTTCGAACTTAGAGTCATAAATGTTGATTTACATGTTTGTACCAAATTTCAACAAAATCGGACCTTTTTTACGATTTTGATGAAATTTGGTACAAACATGTAAATCAAAATTTATGACTTAAGTTCGGAAACCAGTCAGATCGCTCCATCCAAAGGGAGGGTATTTTGAGGGAGTTTTGTTCCCCAAAATTTTGTTGAGGTTTTTACATTTAATATTTCGTAAATCAAAATTGAAGTTTTAATAGTTTTGAACGGATGGTGTTTTTGGCATCAGGGGACCTCAAAACTAAAAGTTATCATGGTCCCGGGCCTAGGTCTTACCATGCCTACTACGGTAATAGCTTCTTCCCTATAGGGTAAATTTGCCAAAATGACCTTCAGGTCTTTCAGAAAGAACACAGAACATAGAGATAAACTTAGGATATGGATTGTTTACTTCATTATTGTTATCCTTCTAAAACATTATATTTAAAAACAAAACTATTATAATTAGTGTTTTAACTGTTGAAATTTATAATACAATTTAGAATTTATTCTTTGTTTTTAAATATTTTACAACTAAACTAAACTTATTAGGTACTTAAATTGTGTTTTACAAAAGACAATATCACTTGATGTAAATTTTCAATTTTAATTACCAATCGAGCATCCATTTAGATCAGTAATTTAAGGCAGTGTTAAATAGGGGAAATATAGAAATGAACAACACAACATGGCGCTTTAAACTAGCTAACCTTATGCACCAATATGTTTCCTAATTTTATTTCTATGCGATACAAATGTTAATAATTAGTCTTAATTGAACTAATTTGTTTACTCTTTAGGCACCAAGGCAAAACGATTTAAAATAACATATGTACCTTTATTTTGTATTAACTTCACAAAATAACAGCTTGTAAGTAGTTAATATCAACTATGTGAAATATAACTTTGTAACAATCCTGTATATTAGGGTTTCGAAGTTGCCGCAGCCCTGTTATTTCGAACATGACTATATATGGCCTCGCATGATATAACTTGACAATGGGAATATTTTTTGTATAAGCCAATCTACTATTTATATTCAACAGTTCGTGTATTTATTATCTCATAGTATAAATAAAATATAGTAATATATTCTTATTTAATACCTCCCTTGTTTTTACTGGTACCTTAACGGCGTATCAAATAACGGTGTAACAAAATGTGATGAATAAAGTTAGGGTGAAAAGTTTGCCCAACCGGGTCTACCTCCAAACATTTCGTCCCCAAACAGCACTTTCAGTTCAACCCTATGTATATTACGTTTTATAAGTAACTAAAATATAAGTCAAACAAAATTATTGGATACTATATGCGTGGAAAGTTTTGCTGGGTAGTAAAGCTAAAAAAATAATAATCCATCGTTTAACAGCATCTGTCTAAAAAACATTATCTATAAAATCACAATAAAACTAAATTACATCTTACTGTAAAAGTAATAACATATGATATAATAGGCAGAAAAGTCATCACTACCCTTCAAAGTGAACTATATCGTGTAACTAATAATCATGATGTATTCTATAATAAAATACATTCGACAGACTAGGTAAACTGACTTATTCAAATATGATTGACACAATGTCCGATCTTGGGGGGGATCACGATAAGAACATCCAACAGCATCATCAAATTACGTATCCGTTTATTTCCCTACCCCTCATATTAAATCCCAATTTTTCTTACTTAGGATGTTAAAACTTCTATCCATAAAATTAATTTCAGAATATTAAACAAAAAAATTGTTGTCCTTAGGGAGTCAATCAAGAAGAGCTTCAATGAGTATTCAGATCCAATGAAATCTTGTCATTTAAGGAAACACGATCTTTTATCTTTACTTAATCAAAACTATAATCAAAATTTGTTAGCCTTATACTAGTATAAAGGATTCCACGCCGGTTTAAGGTACCTATTTTGAAGAACTAGGCTCACTGGTCTCACTCCAGTTGTATACTTGGGCTGTTTTAGTTCAAGGATATATATATACATATGTGTAAATTTAAATACCCCGGTCGCAGCAAACCTGCATACCCAGCGAATTTCTAATGCATATATAACATACAAATTAAAAAACTTAACAGGATTCATAAGAAATATATTCACAAACAAGCGATATTAAAAATATTAATTATTCTCCATAAGAGTAACATTGGTGATGAGTACGCAGATTTGCTGCAACAAGGTACACACAATAATGGGTTTTTATGAAAATATTAATGGAACTCGTCTTAGTGAAGTCACATATCAAGTTTCATCCATTTACATTCATAAATAAGCGATATATAACTTTTTAATTATTTTCTATAAGAATAACATGGGGACCAAGTACCTAGGTTTGCTGCTACGGGAACCATTGGTGAAAAAAATTGTTTGTGCAAACAACAATAAACCATAACCAGATGAAGCCATATACCAAATTTCGTCAGTTTATGTTCATAAATAAGCGAGATATACAATTTTTATTTTTATCCATAAGAATAACATTAGACAACGTACTGTGGTTAGCACTTTCAAAATCTCAGTAACCAATTGACTTGGAGCAATGATCAAAATATCAAATTTTTTATGCTGAATTCAATGTTAAAAATTAAAATTTGATTTAAATAAAAATTACATGTGAAATCCCAAAAAAAACAGTTTTGGGGTCCAAAACCCCCCTTCGGATGGTGCGATTCGTCTGGTTTTCGAACTCTTTCAAATAAATGGTACTTTACCCATTTGTACCAAATCTCATTAAGATCGGACTTTTTTGCGAGAGTTATCGTGCTTACGGACACACACACACACACACACACACACACACACACATATATATATATATATATATATAGATACATATATACAAATTTGAACGAATGGTGTTTTTGGCATCTGGGGACCTCAACATGAAAAGTTAACATGGTCTCGGACTTAAGTGTTACCATGCCGACTACGGTAATAGCTTCTTCCCTATAGGAGAATTTCGCTAAAAGAACCATTTGAATTTTTTATGAATGGTTTAAAGCAAAATTAATCTTATTCTTATATGGCATAATTTATCTTAATCTTATGTGCATCAGTGACTGAATTTTTCTTTGATATTTGTGGTTTGTGTTGCAGCTATTACATATCGAATCGAATTGTTCTATATACTGTCACTATAACCTGTTTCCTTAAGTACAAGGTTTGACCAACCAACGCACCAGGTATACTGTGTAGCGGTAGTTCCACAAAGTCTCAAGTTATATCCCCAAGGAACACCCCTGTCTCCATTGGCGGATATTTATTAGGTCTGTGAAGACCGGGTATTTGGCTCTCTTAAAATGTTAATAATCGAATCAGTAACACGAAAACATAAAGTAAAATGCATGAATTAAATACAATTTAGTTTTCATTGATTCTGGGAATAGAAAAAAGCATATGCTACAATATACAATTTTGTTATCTGTATTCCGCATGTAGTTAGGTCGAAGTGATCAAATTAGCCTTGTTCCAATATCGTTGTCGGATTGGTTCATATTTCTCTCACTTAGGCACACTAATGGATTTATGACCATGCCGATGTATGTTTTATTTCTTGCGCAACGTAGCACTGCAATTTGTTTCATTCGTGTTATAACAATTTGTGTATCGTTTTACATTACTACAGCGGCGTTTAAATAGCAGTAAAATAATTATTAATAGCAACATGCCAATGAATCATAACTATAAGAATAAAAATTAAGAGTTAAAATAGATCATTCTTGTCCTTCTATTGAAAATCGAAACATCAGTTACGTATACTTTTGCATTATTTTGCTGGGTTAATTAACGCACGTTAATTTAAAACGTAAATTTGTAAGTACATTTAATTAAAGGCCGAATCCACAGTCTCAGATCTAAAGATGTTTTTGCCACAAAAACCCTATCATATTCCATATTGAAATGTGTGTTAGGATTCAGTAAATACCAAAACCCTTTTACCATACTGAAACTAAAAGATTCAATGTTTTTCATGGCAGACGATCATTTTATTTGGTCAGGTTATTATAGAAACATTTTTATGTTTTTCGGAAAATGCCACACGTTTCTCTAAAGAATGCATTAAAATCAAATGTTTTTGCTATCTATAAAGCTTTTCTGTATAAATGGGTTCGTCAATCTTAGAAACATTTAAACTGAAAATCGTAAGATACTTATTTACTCAGGGAAAACACTGCTAATTTAATTACCTACAAATAATAGGATAGCTATATAAACGTAGGTGTTAGAGACAACTAACTGGCAGCCTTTTCAATTACAATCAATGGATTACCAAAGAAGCGTTATGTGATGAAAAAGTAATACAGAGTTTTAAATACGGTCACAAAACTGAAGCTTCATTTACTGTTCTACATACAAGTTTTGTTATATTTATTTATGTACTAAGGTTTGATTACAACAAATTCTATTTGATTTTAACTAGTAGAATTTCGTATGCTTGAGGATTGAAAATAGCATAAAGGAGATATTGCTACTGTATTTAAGGTGTGTCACTCTGTTAATGGTTTATAACTACCGCATGTATAAAAAAATTAAATATTCGTTTTCTGGCCAGGTTTTACGTACGTCACGTAGCACGAACATGACGAGGAGGATATTAAATTATTCACTAAGCACTCTGTTTACCATTTTAATTTTAAAATAAATACTTGTTTCAAGATAAATTATTAGATGGTATTTTTTTAAAGTCATAAAGTGGTTAGATATTAATTACCAACAACTATAATTATTTTCCGATCACATAAATCAATGTGACAACCGGTAATAAATAGCTAGTAAAATCAAGCTTCGCCCTTACCAACGCCAAGCTACAGATCCTTAATCGATAAAACCCATTGTTTAGTCGCTCATCTATAAACTTAAAGCAAAATATTTGGAAAACAACAACCACGTACAAATAGCAACTGGAATGAGTTTTTGCATTTCCTATTTCATCAGTCGTAGTGTTTGTCTGAACACTGTTATATAACGTGTTACATAATGTGTATTAACAGCCTATTAGGTAACATACAATTGAGTGCTTGATGTGTACTACCTTCTTGTATTTATAGTCTTCATTCTCTTAAAATTGGTCTAATCCTTTTTTTGATATTAAATACAGAATTAACCATACACAAAACTAATTCATCTTTCGATTAACACACGGTAACAAGTTACTGTTCAATTCGAAAGTGAAGAACACAACGATACCCCGATTTCAAAGATTCTTACCGGATTAGTAAAACGAATAATCAAATTGTAAACTATATTAATGAACATTATTTTATGTATTAAAATAAATAACAAACCAATAGGAATAGCCCGTTGCGACAATTTCCAGTCCAAATCTCGGCATTATTGACCGATGTAGCTGGAAGATCAGTGAGAAGTGAGAAGCCACACGCCCGGCTCCACACGCCCGGCTCACGACGTTTCCTCTTGAACGCTCAAGTAGTTTACAACAATCCTTGATTGGTTATCGATGTAATATTACTTGATCTGAGCTACCACATTTATACTCTTCTCTGTATTGGCTGATAATTTGGTAATTGTAAGTAAATTTGATGGAATTGAGACCAGATTAGCCAAAATACACACTGTTAACATACTTGAGTCAAAATTACTTTATCTAATATTATATAATATAAAATGTACAAACTGAAGCGTATACGTGCAACGCATTGACAACGTAATCTGCACAATGTGTATAAATAAAGCAAATATATTTTGTGACTGCAGTTTTAGGTGTTAATATAAACTGAAATTTTGGACAGTTGTACTTATTAAAATGTGTATTATTACTATTCATTATAGCAATAGTTTAAATAACGTGGACATTTTATACATTGGGATACATAACTTGTTTGGATATTTAAATGTTTAAAATCCTATTGTTAAAACTGATATTTTTTTTTACTTTATTGTATTATTTGTTTATAAAGTAAATAAACCAATTTTATGGTTGTTTCAAAATGTTTGAACACATTGTCTATTGGTACAATCTGAAACCCTTAGCATATACTCGTTTTACTTTGTTTCTATTGATTACATTTGTCTTGATACCTCTAGTATAAAAATACAGGAAAAAATTGAGAATCGCAATTTGTCAATCACAACTTAATACCACAACCGGTTTTTTTGTGTATGGTACAGACAGACGAAGAAGAAAATCTTAATTTTCCCGAAAGGTCTTTTCATGAATTCTCTGACATTTTTAGACCCATCGACTGGATTTAATATGTCCATAAACGCTCTAAAAAATCCAATAACCGTGATTATGTGGAATATGTGTTGCAAGTCTTCACCTGACGATAATTATCTGCGTTCGTGGCTCTATCTGTGTTTTGATTTATTGACAAATTTAAATGTTTTTTATAATTAGTTGTTTCAACTACGGTCAAAGGTTATTAGTTTAGTGTGTTATTTATCTTATTAAACGTTTGTTTGGTTTGTGATCGTTATCTTAAATAAAAATAAATTTATTACGTCGAATTTCGATGGACGATAGTAGTGATTTATAATGAAAATTATCTTAAACGTCATCTGTGTTAAGAACAAATGCTGTACAAATATAACATAGTGTAAAGCATAGGTTTTCCGATATGTTTAATGATGGACAAATCATTCAAGAAAGTCGTTGTAGGACCAATCAAGCGCAAGGCGCGCAGCTGCCTCCGACTCTGGGCGCATTTCATATCGTGGTCCATAACTAAGTGAGACGAAATTTTATCAAACTCTACGATGACATTTTACTATTTCCTTCTGCTTGCACCTGAAAGTTTTAGTTTAATTTTTATCTGAAATATTAATCACTATGTTTTCTTAGAAGAAAATGTGAATGTTTTATTAACATAGTTCCTTCAAAACAAGTTGTAATAACGTAATGTTTTATATATTTTGTAACATTTAAAAATTAAAAGTTTTATATATTACAATTAGAAATATTTATTCACATTACAATTTAAAATTCAATTTTCAACTACAAACTGGTTTGTCTCATATTTGGTCTGTTTATTTATCGAAATCTAACATCTTTCGAGGCATAGGATTAAGACTAAATAGATAAATATTGTAATTAAATAAATAGATTATACCAAATTATTAGATAGTTTTTACACCTCGACATGTGTTGAAAGATTTTTTATTTAGTTATGTTTACTCTCTCCCTCTATACATAGTATATGGAAAAAGTATTGTTTTCTTAAGAATTTGAGTTATTGCTAAAATATGTGTTTTGGTCCTACATGAAATTTGTATTTGCAGTAAACGCAGTACGTTGCCCTAAGTTATGGGCAATAAACAAGTATTATTTCTCTATTGTTGGTATTATTTCGTTTAAACGTGGTATGTAGGTTAAGTTATCATTGGCCAAAAGGTAAAATGTTGAATTTGTTGCCATCTAGTCCAAGGGGAGAGAAGCGAAATTCCGCCCCTCCTTAAAGCACTGGGCGTAGCAAATTATATCGTAGCGGCTCCTATAAATGGATTTCGGTCGACATTTCTGGACAAATATTTACTAGCAGATTGTCTAACCCGCGGGGATTGTAACGCGGGGGATTGTAACGCGGGGGATTGTAACGCGGGGGATTACCACCAGGATGGGGTGAGGCTATTGATCACACACTGATTGCGTGCCATTACACGATTATACACGCGGCAACCAACTGCGCCCTGTATTGAGTCTCGCGGTGCCCAATGGCATTGCACTTGCCCCTAACACTTGACACGACTAAGGGATCGCCTGCCAACAAGGATTTAAAAACTATTGATAAGCTAGAAATTATATTAGATCGAAGAATGAGTATTATATCATATTATACGGGATTGAAGCCTGTGAACCCAGACTATCACAAAACCGCGTCGCTAATGAGTGTTCACCAACACGTTTACAAGCGCAGAGGTGGTGATGTGGTAAATAAAGAAATGTAAATAACTCGATAATTATATTACTAAAATATCCGTGAATATACGATTACGTATAGGCTTACTTCTTACTTACTTACTGATGGGGCGTCACAAATCTCAGTCAATTGTTTGCCACGTAGATTAGCCTCCTCCACTCTTCTCTATCATCTGCCATCCGGATTGCTCCTCCGCACTGGATCACATCCTTCTTGACTTGGTCATACCATCTTAATTTTGGCTTACCCAACGGACGACTTCCTGTAGGTACGGCCTCACTAACCTCCTTCAGTCTTGTGCCTTCCTGTCTCCGAAGTACATGTCCTAACCAACTAATTATTTTGGCTTTTATGAGCGCTATTATATCAGGCTCTTTGTATAGGGCACGTAACTCTCTATTTTTCCTTATGCGCCAAACTCCTTCTTCATAGACTGGGCCGAATATTTTTCGAAGTACCTTATTTTCAAACACCGTATAGGCTTACAGTGTTTAAAAGTTGAATTCCTACGATCGTTGTATTTTGTATTATTTCTCGTAAAATAAGGTATTTAAATGATGTAGATTAAATTTGACAAAGACTCTTGGGATAAGTAGATGAAGAGAACATTATTAATAATTATCCAAGAGCTCACTGTCACAATTCATAGTGGCAATGTAACTTGTCCTGTGTTTAATCTTGAGTTAATAATTGATTATTTAATTTCAAGTTGTTATTGGACATATTGTAGTTACGCTATCTAACTTTAATGTATATTAAGACCTTTGATTTGTTAAATTTATTACTATTTCATACATGATAGCGACAAATTATGATATATTTCACAATTTTATCAAAGTTTGTTCATTAATGATTATTAAGGGGAAACAAAAATATTTTGTGGCAGTTTTTTACATTCAGCTAAAATCGGATTAGTGGTATTGATATATCACCGGAACAAGACACTAATAAGCAACAGTAAATATACATTCAACCATTATAAGCAACACTGTATATTTTTTAAATTAAATAATAAAACAGCAAACGTTAAATCTACGTTCCTAAATGCAATACCGATTCAGAAATAGCGGGGTTACTAACCAGACAAATGTAAAATTAGAGCCTATCCAGAGCTGAGTAATACAATTCTTTATTTATTGCATATTTTTAGTATAATAAATTTAAAATCATAATTCGCAACTGGTCAACGTGCAGGATGTAGGTAGGAAGAGAAAATGTTGTTGTTTATATAATTAAAGTGTAAAGTTGACTATAAAAGATACAAGTACACAGTTGCCTACGTGCGCAATACTGCATTTCCAAACATCCGTCTAGAGTATGCATGATTGTGCAACCTAGTTGACTACGTGCGCAATACTGCATTTCCAAACATCCGTCTAGAGTATGCAAGATTGTGCAACTTAGTTGACTACATGCGCAATACTGCATTTCCAAACATCCGTCTAGAGTATGCAAGATTGTGCAACTTAGTTGACTACATGCGCAATACTGCATTTCCAAACATCCGTCTAGAGTATGCATGATTGTGCAACCTAGTTGACTACGTGCGCAATACTGCATTTCCAAACATCCGTCTAGAGTATGCAAGATTGTGCAACTTAGTTGACTACATGCGCAATACTGCATTTCCAAACATCCGTCTAGAGTATGCAAGATTGTGCAACTTAGTTGACTACATGCGCAATACTGCATTTCCAAACATCCGTCTAGAGTATGCAAGATTGTGCAACTTAGTTGACTACATGCGCAATACTGCATTTCCAAACATCCGTCTAGAGTATGCATGATTGTGCAACCTAGTTGACTACGTGCGCAATACTGCATTTCCAAACATCCGTCTAGAGTATGCAAGATTGTGCAACTTAGTTGACTACATGCGCAATACTGCATTTCCAAACATCCGTCTAGAGTATGCAAGATTGTGCAACTTAGTTGACTACATGCGCAATACTGCATTTCCAAACATCCGTCTAGAGTATGCATGATTGTGCAACCTAGTTGACTACGTGCGCAATACTGCATTTCCAAACATCCGTCTAGAGTATGCAAGATTGTGCAACTTAGTTGACTACATGCGCAATACTGCATTTCCAAACATCCGTCTAGAGTATGCAAGATTGTGCAACTTAGTTGACTACATGCGCAATACTGCATTTCCAAACATCCGTCTAGAGTATGCATGATTGTGCAACCTAGTTGACTACGTGCGCAATACTGCATTTCCAAACATCCGACTAGAGTATGCATGATTGTGCAACCTAGTTGACTACGTGCGCAATACTGCATTTCCAAACATCCGTCTAGAGTATGCATGATTGTGCAACCTAGTTGACTACGTGCAATACTGCATTTCCAAACATCCATCTAGAGTATGCATGATTGTGCAACCTAGTTGACTACGTGCGCAATACTGCATTTCCAAACATCCGTCTAGAGTATGCATGATTGTGCAACCTAGTTGACTACGTGCGCAATACTGCATTTCCAAACATCCGTCTAGAGCATGCATGATTGTGCAGCCTAGTTGACTACGTGCGCAATACTGTATTTCCAAACATCCGTCTAGAGTATGCATGATTGTGCAACCTAGTTGACTACGTGGCAATACTGCATTTCCAAACATCCGTCTAGAGTATGCATGATTGTGCAACCTAGTTGACTACGTGCACAATACTGCATTTCCAAACATCCGTCTAGAGTATGCATGATTGTGCAACCTAGTTGACTACGTGCGCAATACTGCATTTCCAAACATCCGTCTAGAGTATGCATGATTGTGCAACCTAGTTGACTACGTGCGCAATACTGCATTTCCAAACATCCGTCTAGAGTATGCATGATTGTGCAACCTAGTTGACTACGTGCGCAATACTGCATTTCCAAACATCCGTCTAGAGTATGCATGATTGTGCAACCTAGTTGACTACGTGCGCAATACTGCATTTCCAAACATCCGTCTAGAGTATGCATGATTGTGCAATCTCATGTAGGATTTCTCTCGCACGCGACTTGCTAATCAATATAATGCAGATACTTTCAAACACGCATATTACTAAGTGCAAATTAAGGGTTTCCTTATAAAGGGCTCATAATTATATGATACTTTATTTACCATTCTCTTAAAATCAATTTTTCTACGAAAAATATAACGAATTACAATAATCGTACCAGTAACCCAGGATGCGTTACGTTTTTATAAATGTTACTTTATCATGATTTAAAATATCTGTTATATATATTTTTATATAAACAACGAGTTTGCACGCAGCACGCTGACGTGAGGGAAGTGAATTTCCACATAATAAACTTTTAAAACTCAAAATCAGTGTAAAAACATACATTATTTATTCCAATTATTTATTGAAAAGTTAAACAATTATTTATTGATTATTATTTATTTATTATTATTGAAATCTGAATTATTATTTACCATTATTTATTGAAATCTGAAAACATTGATTTTTTTACTGTTCTGATGCTCCAGGTTTTATTTACATGCAATGCTGGAAATTGTAAGGATATTTGCGCATTATAAGGATAGAAGAAGGTCCAGTCAGGCTTAAAAGTAGGCGTGAGGTTGCTGGGGATTATAAAAGTACACCGCCAAATGAATAACAGGCTTTTCTAATGTAACACCCTCATAAGAAAACGTACTGTGTTTGGTCGATACAAATTTTCTTTAATAACTCGGTAAATATTTATGCTAGAATGACGAGGGTGGGCTTGAACGTTTTGCCTCACTAATTCCCATCTTTTTACATGCATTAATTTGACATCCGGGATTTTCTGACCTTTTTTGGGCCCAAAAACTCGAATTTTGAAAGAATAATCGCCACAAAATGGGTTTAGAGTTTTCCGATTGTTTTTCCTAACGAATTTGTCCAACTGATTATAGAAAGGAAAGCAAATTTAAATAAATCGGGCAAAAAATGCGACCATTAGAGTAGTTTACATTTTTCTTTGATTTATCTCTCATAATTGCCGATTTTTTTCTTAAATTGGGTTGTTTGTCTGTCTCAAAATGGGTGTTTAAAATATGTTGAGGTTATTTTTATAAACAAAATGCATATATAAATTGTCTTTAGTGTTCATTCTTTCTCCTTTTCTTAGGTATTCTATTATATTCATATTATCTTTCATACTCTTATAGTTGTGGTTAGTGCAAAGCAACTGTTCGGCGAAAGTGCTCGTCATGGCCGTTCTGTTGTTGCTTTTTAAAGCTTCCATGCACTCTTTAAAACGTGAGTTAAAAGACCTCCCCGTCTGTCCTGTATAAAATTTATCACAGGTCAAACATTTGATTTGATATATTCCAGATTTTTCATAGTAATTTTCTTTTGCATCATTGATGGTGTGATTGATTTTCTTGTTGATTAAACTGAAGGCATTGTTTCTTGTTCTATAACTTTCAAGAAACACTCGAACCTAGTTAAAGTTGAAGTTCTTCCTATCAAATGTTGTTTTGATTGCTTTGTTTGAATTTGTATTACGAGGTATATAAATAAAGTTCTTTTGTTGAGTACTATTTTTATTATATGATCTTTTTCTTTTCTTTATTGTCTTCTTAATCATTTTGTCTACTAAGTTTTGTTGGTATCCATTTTTATTTGCCAAATGTTTTATTATATTTTTTCTTTTTCTCAAATTTAGATCTATCCACTGGGATATTTAGTAATCTATTTATCACAGCTCAGAACCCTGCCAATTTATATGCCATGGATGAGTCGATGTCGAAGGTATTAGTAGGTCTGTTTGTGTGGGTTTTCGATAAATCTTAAAGTCGTGTTTTCCGTTTTTCTTACCTATTGTTATATCTAAGTAATTAATCTGGTTAGTTTGGAGTTCTTGCGTGAATTTTATTTTAGGAGACAATGAATTAGGGAAAGACATAAAATCTTAAATTTCTTGGATATTTCCATTAAAAATACAAATTATATCATCAACATATCGATGCCAATAAATCATTTTATCTTTGTATGGATTCGATTCATTTAGAATGTTATTGACTTCAAGGTTGTGCATGTATATGTCCGATAATAAACCAGATAAATGGGATCCTACTGCAAGTCCATGTTCTTGTTGGTAATATTTTGAGTGAAATTCAAAATAGTTTTGATTCGTGCAAGTTTTAGTCGAAGTTTAATTTATTTATTATTGACTTTGTTTTATTGATTATTTAGATTATTATTCTTTTTTAAATCATTTCCAGTATTTATATAGTATCTTTAGGAGGGATATTAGAATACATCGCATGAAATGAAAACACTGTTTTCTAAAATAACACTGTTTTCTGGAATATCTATGTCTTTTATTATATTAACTAGGTTAACTTTGCTTTTTACGCTGTAATCCTGTTCCCAATTCAATCTTTCTTTAATCTTATTATTTGCAGTACCTAGGGGGCAGAGCTTTGCACGGGGGAAGGCCAGTCAGTTAGTTTAGATCAATCGGAGTAATATTTCACCACTTCCCCCTACTGATAATCAGATTTGTATAACTCATTTGCCTCTTTTCTACATTTTAAGGTCCCTCCAGTTTTTATTTATAGCTCAATGTCTTTTGATTTATTTTACTACTCTATATATGTAATCTTCACTCAAATTTTTTAATCTCTGCTCTCAGGAAACCACATGTTAATAATCATAAACAACATGAGTATTACTTTGGCAGTTCCCTGGTTGATTATGAACAGCTGTTACAATTCTTTTGTTTTGATTTGAAACTCCATAAGCCCAATGTTAATTTTGTTAACTTTTCATTTTAGTTTTTTTTACATTATTTGATTTTTCCTGGGGATAAGACCTGTCTAGAAAATGTTCTAGTGTCTAGAACTTATTTTTATCCCAGAAATTAGTTATTTCGAACATTTGAAGGAAGTCGTTGGAGCCGTTTTTGGGATCAGTCTCGCAAGCAAGCAAGCAAGCAAGCAAACCTTACTCATATTAGAGTATAGGATACATACACAAATAATAAGCTGGTCTTATCGGTATATCTGGTTTGTAGGTTTTTGGTTGACCTCGGAGGCGGGGGGCTTTGGGGTTAGTAACTTTCAGTTTGTATTTTTCGTCATTACTTACTTATTAGTTTGTAGTTTGTAATAACATTTTTTGTCTTTTTTGAAAATTCTAGTGTTGGGTCCTTATTGAGATTCTTGAATTTGTTGTTGTCGATAAAGGACTTTACTTCGTTATTATAATTATAATTTGTTATAATTACTGTCGTATTTCCTTTGTTTGCTTTACTAATCATAGCATTATTATCTTTTAGTTTCTTAGTAATTGAATTTATAAGTTTAATTTCTCGTTCTGATGATTTGATTGTAGATTTTTTTTAGTTCTAAGTTTGTCTTATTAATTTCATGGACGAATGCATATTTTAAAGGTACTTGAATATATTTCTTCATGTTTTATAGCAACATACACATTGATGATTTCATCTTCAATTGTTTGTTCTTGTAGACCAAGTTGATGTTGTATTTTAAAGATTCTCCTAATATTGTATTTTCTGCCTCAGTGAATTCAATATTCGTTAGGTTTTGCACACGGGGGTAAAACTTTGGTATCTCTTCTTGGCTATTCACTGTGAAATCGCTGATTTTAATTCCAAGTAATATATATAATTTTGAACGATCCCCCAAAACGTGTTCTGGGGTCACGTTAGGAACGTCTGTGGTGGTCCCGGGCTTAAGTTTCTCCATGTGGGTCATGCTAATAGTTCACTTTCCATAGGAAATTCACTAATAAATACTCTATCTTAAATATATGAAAATAAGGAAATATAAGGCAATAAAGTTATATACACAACATAAAGCATATAAAAACTGTTGTTACATAAATAAAATTGTGTAAAGTATATTTAAGAGATATAAGGAATGTTATAAATATATTCCAAGTTTTTATTCCAAAAGGTACACCTACGGTTTCTTTTTTAATTTCCTGAAAACTTTACAAAACAGTTTAGTTAAGCTTACTTAATTTTTTCCACAGTTTTATGGTACCTATATTCTTAAAAAGATAAATACGTTAAGTAATTCCACCAATAACAAATATAATTTGATTATTCAAGTCTTATTCACTCGTGGCACGTAACGTAACAGTTCTTTAATTATAGATAGAGAATTTACCCTGTACTCTAATATGAGTACGGTTTGCTTGCTTGCTTGCGTCCGTCCGTGCTCGCTTGTTTGTAACTCTGATCTCAAAAATGACTCCAACGATTTCCTTCAAATGTTAGAAATAACTAATTTCTGGGATAAAAATAAGTTCTAGACACGTCTCATCCCCAGGAAAAATCAAGTAATGTGAAAAAACGAAAATGAAAAGCTAAAAAAAATAACATTGAGCTTATGGAGATTAAAATCAAAACGAAATAATTGTAACAGCTGTTTATAATCAACTAGGGAACTGTCAAAGTAATACTCGTGTTGTTTATAATTGTTAACATGTGGTTTCCTAAGAGCAGTAACTAAAACTGTTGAGTGAAGATTGCATATATAGGGTGGTCATATCCTTAATAAAGCAAAGGGGCATTAAGCTATAAATAACAACTGGAGTGACTTTAAAAATTCAGAAAAGAGGCAAATGAGCTATACAAATCTGATAATCAGTTGAGGAAAGTGGTGAAATATTACTCCGAGTCATCTAAACAAACTGACTGGCCTTCCCCGAGCAAAGCTTGGCCCCCAGGTACTTTATATTATATATTTACCGTTACACTAACCTTATAAAATAAACCATCATATTCCGTGTAAATAAACTCATACGTTCCGTGTTCTGATAGCCTTAATTTGTGACGACTTTTATAACAAATTATACTTTGTATCATGTTAAATTGGAGGAAATAAGTCATTCTTATTCTTTTTCCTTGTCGCAACTACGAGTATTTTAATTATCTTATCAAATTTTTTAAAAATGGGGTCAATAAAATCAAGGTGACGGAAGATCACTGGTAATAAACTTCAACCAATCATTTTCAAATTAAGACTTCGCTTATCACTCAATAAACGTTTCCTTTGAAGTTCACATTAGCAATAAGGAGTGGGTTTCAGTGAACTCATAATCTATGTAAAATTAAAACTGGTCAAGATAAATAAATGTAAATACATGCAATAGAACTGATGCCTAGTTTTATTTGCAATCAAGTTCAAGTTAAAATAGGTACAATATTAATATTTCATTAGTGACATATTTCCATGTTTCGCTTAGAAAACTGCACTATCAAGTGGTCCCACATATCAAATGCATGTTTCATATATTCAACTCGATTACGATGTTTTCGTTAGTCAGGAACAATAATAATGAATTCTAGATATAATATTACTTGTAAAAATATAAACATACCTGAAAAATAGCAATTGTAAATTTCCAACAAAAAATTTACGGACTCAAACAAAACGCACAGCAACAATACATAGCGAGTTTGAATAAGTTGCAAATGCTGACGCTAGGCCTCGTCCCAACGGAAATCACAAGAAGGACATCAAGGGCATCTGATCAAATCAGGTTTTCTTTCGGTGATTTTATTCTCAAGCTCAAATCCCGATTTATTGAGTTAAAAGAACATAACATTCATAGCTTATATGAAAACGACATTACTTTTATTTTTATTTTATTTCGTAGATTAAAACTATTTCATTTCACCTTAAAATAAAACAGTATTGTACCGTATTCTTCCTCTTGAAGCTGTTAAAACTCTGTGGTATTGTTTGAATGTATTGAAGAACCCATTTCAGGAAAAATTTGAGATACGATCAAACTGAGATAAACGTTTTTTTAACTTGAGCACTATAGTGAAAGAGGAAATTTGTAGGGTGAAGTGGTTTTCACATTTTTTTATAATAGCACAGAGTTAAAACTTAACACTAACAAAAACGTATGCTCTAAACTCTGACGAAAAATCATCTTCCAAACAACATATAATACAGAGGTTATAAAACAAAATAATTGAAACCAAATGGTAAACAAAAATTTAAAAATTAATAAATTTTTTATTGGGTTTGTGTAAATAAAATTATTTTAGATACCAGAAGCACGATTAAATTTTACCATAGTAATAATAATAATAATTTTAATACTTTATTGACTTGCGCTTGGGACAATACATTAGAATGGTATCCGAGAAGTAAATTAGAATTTATTTTAATCTGTTCAAAAATCAGACAAAACACACCATCCGATAGAGAATTTCGGGGAGAGGGAGTTTTCCCACAAAACCAGGTGTTTTAAGTTTATATATAGAGCTTTTTATACAAATGGAATTTGAATTTGCACCATTGTATTCAGCTAAAAAACACCAATCAATTTAGATTGTTAAGTTACCATATATATATTGGGATTATTGAAAGGTACAGAACGGTTGTCCACTGTTAGTTTTAAGGAGGAAACGTAAATTGTTGTTCATCGTTTATTCCGGCCCATCGATATTTTTTTTAACTTATTGTTGGGGTACTCTTTGCAACAGCTGTGATAAATGATTTGAATAAATTTTATGAGATTACTCATGTGAAATAGGTTTTAACCGGAAAATAATATGTACAGATTGCACAGTTTGTTGGTTGCTATTTGTCTGGATTACAGTCACACATCAGTTCAGTAACGAAAAGCTTATGAACGATATCATAAGAAATCGTTTTTATTTTAGAGTTAGGTGAACACAGTTTAGTGATTTGGGTGGAGCGCACAGTCAGGCCTATGAGCATGGAAGTCGTGTAAATGTTAACATTTTGGGTTTAAAATAATTGTGTCATAGCGGGTATATAATCACATTTTGTGCTCTTTCATAAAAGTAACTTTCTGTATTGGTAAAAGTATAGCGGAATAGGAATAAGTGAGATTTTCAAAATGTAAAATTGTAGTGTAAAATGCTAAGCAATGTTCGTATCACTAATTTTTCGTTTTACAATAAACATTGATTAGCTGAACACGTTATTAGTGAATTTCTTTTGGAAAGTGAACTATTAGCATGACCCGCACGGTGAAACTTAGGCCCGGGACCACCATAGAAGTTCCTAACGTGACCCCCTGAACACGTTTTGGGGGGTCGTTCAAAATTATATATATATGTGTGTTTGCACTCTAGCGGTCGCATTTTTGTCCGATTTCCTTCAAATTTGGTAGGAAGTTCTTTTCTGTAATCAGTTGGACAAGTTCGTTGGAAAAAACAATCGGAAAACTCTAAACCCCTTTTTTTGGGGATTAATCTTTCAAATTTAGAGTTTTTGGGCCCAAAAAGGGTCATCAAAGCCCCAGATGTAAAAACAATGCATGTAAAAAGATGGGAATTAGTGAGGCGAAAGTTTTAAGCCCTCTCTCGTCAATCTAGCATAAATATTTACCGAGTTATTAAAGAAAATGTGTATCGACTAAACACAGTACGTTGTCTTATGGGGGTTTCACACTAGAAAAGCCAGTTATTCCTTCGTTAGAGTACTTTTATCATACCCAGCAACCTCACGCCTGCTTTCAAGCCTGTCTGGACCTTCTCCTAACCTTTATAATGCGCAAAATTGTATTCCCAGCTTTGCAAGTAAATGAAACCAGGAGTATCAGAAGAGCCAAAAAATCAATGTTTTCAGATTTCAATAAAAATTGGACAATTGTATGTTTTTTACACTTATTTTGAGTTTTACAAGTTTTTATGTGGAAATTCACTTCCCTCACGTCAGCGTGCTGCGTGCGAACTCGTTTATATGTTTCAATTATAAGCTACAAATTGTATTATACTGTAGAAGTGTAACAATTTTAAGTTAAGTAATTAGTGAGAAGAGCTGCAGAAGGCGGATTATTCTTTTGGTGTTGAAATTTGGGAATTGCGTGTTAACTATCTGACTGCCGGGATCAGGAAGCAGATTTGTGGGTTACGCCCCTCATTGCTTAAATTACGGTGAAAAGAAAATTATGTGATATAAATTGATAGCATAAATATTTAGATTTAAACTATTTTTATTTGCGAGTTTATTTATAAGCTAGCACAGTTGTATGCAACTTATATGACTGAGTAAAACATAACCCTGTTTTAATAGGCTTCAAGAAAGAATAGTTGTTTTATATCCGTATGACTTAGTTTGTAAATTTATTTGGTTGAGGTCCATTAATACATTTTTAAAATACCCCATTGTTGGGGTCCTATTTGCAACAGACTTGCGTACTCAGCCTTAACGTAATTCTCATGGAGAATACATACCATTTTATATCTCGCTTAGTTATAAATATATATATATATATATATATATATATATATATATATATATATATATATATATATATATATATATATATATATATATATATATATACCTGGGTACCCTTCGAAATTAATTTATTTATTCACTGACACATGTTTAGAGGTGAATCTTTAAGGGTCCTCAGGGAATTTTATTTTAAAAATAACAATAACACGTAGTAGCCCTATGCAGCGAACTAAAGAATGCAATATATGTAAATGAAACTTGGAAGTGGCTAAATGTCGTGGTGAAATATTTATTATCTCTGTATCTGAATTTACTTAAAATATTTGCGCTGACATTTTGAATGAAGGTAGCCAATATTTGTTGGGCTACACAAGTCTATTCACATGTCTCTCTTAGAGCACTAGTCCATGTACAAATATTTACAAAGCTACAGCAAATAAATGAATTTTTACCAAATAAAAAGGCTTTTAAGACGACATAACCGTGATTCTGTTGAGTAGAACAAACACTCTTCAAGTCTGTAAATAAGTATAGATTTTTGAAACATTTCATGAGACAAGAGTATTTCAAATCGAAAAATATCAAGTAAGTGAGACTTAATCCTACTTAAAATCATATGGACGTCAAGTCTCATTGAAAAACAATACCTTCCTGGACAAATGTCATGCTTGGGTCAACGTGTTTCGTTTGGAATGTATTACATTCGCGAGTGGAAATTGTCAGAATCACGCCAGTCTAGGACACGCAACCTCTGCGGTCGATAACCAGAGGCCAGCGGCGTGAGGAACAGCTGATTCTA
Organism: Allygus modestus; assembly: GCA_963675035.1. Lineage (NCBI taxonomy): Eukaryota > Metazoa > Arthropoda > Insecta > Hemiptera > Cicadellidae > Allygus > Allygus modestus. Next base: position 316,141,399 of record OY776112.1, read on the forward strand.
CTGTGATAACCTTTAGCGAGCTTGAGTAATATTTTGTTGAAAAAGACTTAAGAAATGTTAAAAAAGTAAATAATAAGTAAATAATTATAAAGTTTACTGCCAACAAATTTTCCGTTACATATAATTAAACTTTCTTACATGGTTATAGTTAGATCAGTTACATCAAGTACTTTAATAACTATGCAAATACAATAAATAACACGTTCACTACGTTAATATTGTTTAATCGTGATAATTGCATATTTTCCCTTGTTAAGCAATCACTAGAAATCCCGCGTGCCGCACTGAACACGTTAAATAAGCGGCTATGTCTTCTGTCTGTGAATGAGGTATTTTCACTTGAAGACGTTTATGAAATGGTTTTAGGCTGGATTAAACGAGGTTTAAGGTAAGGAAGGTTTCAGGAGCGTTTCAGAATACCACCTCAGACTATTCTATTATACACGCAAGGAATTCTTCTACAGAATCGAGCACGTTGCCAACAATTATTATGATACACGTTCCATAAACTTTTGGTCGTTTATGGATAAACTTAATTTTCTAAAGAACTGTTTCATGTTGAGGAAGTTAAAAGGTTAATTTCTGAAGTCTGGGGTTTAATATTTTTAAGTGTTACATATGAGTTGATGGCCCTCCTAGCCCTATAGGATAAAGGGCACACGAACAATGCTCTTACTGCAAATTCAAAATTATTACGGTAATTCTTATGGATGGAAATAATGTTACCACCCATCACATATTAAATGTCCCTATCTTGAGAGGGAAGTAATGATCTTTCTTGCATGTGAGGTAATCACACATAGCGTTACATTTACACTACCGGCAGAGCTCAATCAGCTGCTCCAAAAGCATCAGCTGTTGCGTTTACAACCATCAAAGTTTTCACAACATTGCACGAGTAAAAAACCAGGCTGTCCATATCCCCAATGTCTAAATTATTAACACTAGTCTTATGGACGGCCTGGTTTTTCACTCGTGCAACGCACTGTACAATATTGTTTGTTTTCATTCTGATATAACCTTAACCTGCAGCAAGGTCCGTAGTGAGCATACTTTTTACAGGTCTGTGCAGTCAATATATTAAATGTTTTCTAGCTAACCGGAAGAGTCACAGCTGTAAGGTCACGCGATCACCAATCTGCAATCTGCAGTGTTGCTGGACACATTATTTATCGTATGCACTCTATATTTTCCTCGTCATTTTAATTCAAATGAACCTTGTTTAACTGCTTACATACTTTGATCAACTGTTATTTGTTGAAAATAACATACTTTTTTTATTTATCCTATCCTATACTCTAATATGAGTAAGGTTTTCTTGAATTCTTGCTTCCTTGCAACTCTGATCTCAAAAACGGCTCCAACGATTTCCTTAACAAGTTTTAATTAACGAATTTCTGGGTTAAAAATAGGGTCTAGACAGGTCTCATCCCTCGGAAAAATCTAATAAAGTAAAATAGCTTTGAAACGTTAACAAATGTAACATTGGGCTTATGGAGTTTCAAATCAAAACAAAAGAATAATAACTGCTGTTTCTAATCAATCAGTGAACTGCGAATCAATCGTGAACATGTAGTTTCCTTAGAGCAGAGGCTAAAACCATTGAGTGAAGATTACGTATATAGAGTGGTCATATCCACAATAAATCAAAGGGGCATTGAGCAAGAAGTAACAACTGAAGTGACTTGTAAATGCATAAAAGAGGCAAATTAGCAATAAAATAACTGATAATCATAAGGGGAAAGTGGTGAAATATTACTCCAAGTAATCTAAACAAACTGACTGGCCTTCCCTAAGCAAAGCTCGGCCCCCATGTATTTTGTGCTATTAGATTAAACTGAATCTAAAATACTAAAACCTAAACAGTGAACAGAAACGTGTTTTACTTCCTCTCAAGTTCTCATTGATATTTTAAGTTATTTACATTTGAGGGTTTATAGTATTTGACTCCTTGAAATCCCGAACGTTTTCCAGACGTCAACTTAACTGTTTCTTTTGGTTTTAGTTAATTTAATGAATTAAGGGTTAACATTTTCTTTTTGCCTGTCCAGTGACAATTTAAAAATAGCTGTAAGGTTGGCAACACTTATAGTATGTTGATGATATAAGCATCAGCTGAACGATCTCACAAGACATCTTTGCAGCGAACATGATTCTTACGGAAATACTCATACCTGGACTAAAAGCTCTATGAACTTGAACCTGCAGTGTCAGTTCTTAAACTACTATTTTTTAATATTTACGTTGCGTATATTGCGGGGTGAGGGGGGCCGATAAAGTAGTGTACGCGCCTCGAGTAGTAAAAGCCATAACGCCTTCGGGCGTTCAACGCACTCGTGCTTTCAAGCATCGCTGTTATGACGCTCTTACTACCCTAGTAAATATCTATTACATTAAAAAGCTTTTTAAGATAACAAAGACAACAAATAAAAGTTTGTAATATATGAAATTTATATGTTAATGGCTATGTTATTATATAATAAATTGGTTAGGTCTATTCATACTATTCTGATTTTTTACGGACACTAGAATTTAAATCCCCAAATGATATTTTTTAATAGAACGCAGTCTTGACCGTTTACGAAAAAATTTACAGAAAGATAAAAACTTTATAAGCTCCTTCAATAAAAATAAGTCAGTTTAAAAGTCATTAAGTTTTTAAAAGTAGTTCACGGATTACAATGCCCAGAGTTCGCGATATCAGAGTAATTGGGTTAACACCAGCCCTTGATATCGTATCGCTGAGCAGTAAACGAGTGTTTAGACGATCAAGAGACTGCAAGGATCGAGTAATAGGTCTGGAACTGCATTGTGGAATATAAGACTCACTTGCATACTTAAATGTGATTGTAATAAATCAAGACGGTCAATTTATAAAGCTGTGAATCCTTATAGGAAGTTATTTTATTGTAAAATACTTTTAGTGTAGTTTACATTTTTCTGATTTATGGAAAAAACACCGATCTTTACCGTTACTCTCGGTATTGTATTCCACTTCAAGAATATTTATAGGTTTCATTCTAGGTTATGTTAAAGTACATTAAAAACAGTTCTTATTTACGTGTGAGGCAATAAGGTTTGTTTTACTGCGAACTTACCTAGATAAATGTAGACCTGAATTTCTAATTGGTTAAAAAAACAATAAAAAAGTTAATATAAAACCACTATTTTCATAAGTCTTTCCAGTTCAGGGGCAATTCTCAAATATGAATAGGTTAAAAAACTACCTGCTAAGTTGTAACCAAAAGTACAAGAAATTTCATTAACTTGGTATCAGTAATCTTCTGAACTAGGCATATTTAGTTTGATAATAATATTAAATTAAAAATCCTAAAAGTCATATCTTGCACTTCGATTGAAACGATCATGGGTTAAATTTGATATTTGTGAATAATTAACGGATTTAAACTTGTTTTCTCCCCAAAAAAAGTGATGGCATCCAATTAAATAATCTTAAGTATAAATATCATAAAATGCAATATTTAATAGCAGTTTCTATACATTTATATCAATACAATTAATCTGCATTGTCCGGAACTGATTAAATGTCACAATTAATTATACAAAAACAAATTTCAAGAAAGAATATAAAGTAAAATCTGTAACGTTTTCTTTCATGCAACTAATTATACTATGAACCCAAGTCGCATGAACTGAAAAGATAAGCTTTATGGGGTCATAGAAGGTAGGACAAACTATAAAATGTAGTGTGACAATTCCAGAAATGTTTATGTTTCCTAGAAGTTCTACCGACACAGCACGGTCGACATGATGACTAAGCGAGCGAGCAACACGCCAGCCGTCCACGCGAGGCTCAGTGCACAACGATGCACAGTCAGTAGGCCTACACAGTAGCCTTGGCCTTTGCTGTGTCGGAATCACCGTACCCTTGAGTGGGTGTCAGAGGAATGGTTTAGCTTCAACAGAAAGGATACAATACACATAGTAAAAATAACACAATTAAGAAATTATATACACAAAGGATTTTGACTTTTCATTGACTTATTTCGAAATAAGGACTGATGAATTAATGTCAGTTTGTTTTGTACTTTATTCTTTATTTAGTTAGTTATTTACAATACATTTTCATAAATTATCTACACCTAAGTGTGATGTTCTATCGTTATGTACAGTATATTTAATAGAAAATACTTGTATAATTTAATTACTAAGCACATGATCTTAGAGCAACACAAAATCAAAAGTTTTATCTTTATAACCTTACTGTCCAAATTTTTAAATGTACAGTAATATAAACATAAATAAGGAACATGATCGAAGTGATATGTGGGTTGTTGGGCTGCACTTGTTTCGAGGTTTTTCGTAGAAGTGCTTTCGGCGTCAGGCCATTCCCAACTGCTACTCGACACATGAGTATTGCACAAGTGTGTTATACAGTGGCAGTAGTTATTCAATATTTACTCAGAGTTCGAAAACTTAAAAAAATTAAAATGTATAGATCCTAATACAACTATGAAATCAATATGAAGTATTGTTAAATTTAAATATATATAAGGAAACATTTGACTAAAAATAATGATGAACTGAAGTATTTATCTATAAGCTTTATTTATGTTATCTTTAATCTTAACATTAAGCTGAAATTTATTTTAATTCCAAAATGGAAAGTCAACTTTTCAACAATGTTATTTTGCTATTTCAAAAGGTGTTTATTCCGCGTTTATGATTTGTCATTGCTACTACACCATCGTTTACTGCCTTTTCAAAATGTTCATGTATGGGTCAACGCGTCCCGTGTAGGATCTGCATTCGCGAGTGGAAATTGTCAGAATCACGCCAGTCTCGGACACGCAACCTCTGCGGTCGATAACCAGAGGCCAGCGGCGTGAGGAACAGCTGATTCTACTGTTCAACCGAAGGCGATAGATATCTAGGGTTAATTTAGTGTCAACTTATTAATCGACGTGTCTATATATTGTATGAGTTCTTATATCACAATAGTTTTGACAACTATGAGATAACATTAAAAGTTAAATCTCACAGAATTTGAAGGGCCAAGTCGAACATCATTGGACACGAGTCTGCGTGGGCACAGGGTCTGCATAGGGAAAGGCCTGCAGAGGAACAAGCCGGCAGAGGGACAGAATTGCTAGGAACAATCCTGCAAAGGCACAGGCCAGGACAAGGAAAAGCCTGCATAGGGACAAGCTTTCATATGGGAAAGACTGCAGAGGGACAAGCCTGCATAGGAACAAGCCTGCTGAGTAGAACACAAAGAAACAAGGAGAACACAAGGAGCAGCGATGAAAAATAGGCCAATAGAACGGTTGTTCAATTTTGGTGGTCGTGGGGGGAGGAGCTCGTGAAAGGTAGGATGAAGGAGTGTCAGCTGTCAGCTGGTCGCATTTGGTTGTGCCAGCGTCGTGGCCGGCGGTCCGCTGTGGCGGCGTCGTCGTGGCGTCGGCGTCGGCGTCGGCGTGGATACTAGACAGTCGTATTGATAAAGTTCAACTGTAATTTCAACACTGCGTTCTTCGTTGCCTCTCCTCCTTTTTCCTCTCAATTAAATTCCCCTCCTACGGCCCAAGGTTAGGAAAAGCGATTTATAGTTCATTAAATTATCACCACACTGTCGCCTGTCCACGGCTGACCTGATTCAAACAGTCCCTTGTTGTAACGTTTGGTTTTACATTACTTAAGAGTAATTGCATAACCTACATCACCGAATATATTTTTGTATATTAAGTAATAAAATGCTGTATGGGAATTGAAAGAAAACTGCTTCAATCAGTAACTTGGCTTTTTCATTATAGACGAGTACTATAGGGAGAGTACAAATGTGGCTAGTTGAAGATACATAATGCAAAGGTGAATTATAAGAAACACAATCTGATGAATTGAGACTTAACTCGAGTTGACTATAATGACACATGTATTGTGAATTGTGAATTGTCAGTTAATAATTAATTTTTCTTGGTACCAAGTACATTTTATTGTTAATGTAAATGAGGTTCAATTTATTCCCGCTTTGACTGAGATGACAAATGAACTGTCATGTCTCTTGGTATTTTTTAAATACGAAACGCTTGGTATCAAGTTTGTACGGAATTTGGTAATTGGTAATACGGAATCAATTACCATCTTCTTTGAGATGAAAGTCATCACAAATTTTGAACACTATTTTAAGTTAGGGTAACAATTTTGCGAGGAACAATTGGAAACGTCCCCAAAATAAAACTTTAGAATCAACAGTTTTATTCTTTGCGGGGAAACAAATATTTTAGCAAGGCATTTTGTATTTATGTTTCAAGTATTTGCCTTTTATATGAGATTTCCCCTCTAAAGTAAATTTGTAATTTGTTCTTACGTCGGGCAATCAATTCTGCTTACAGTTGCAACTAAGAAATATTTTGAGAATATCAAAATGCTTCAAAGCTCATTATTAAATAGTGTGTTATAGTAATATAGTGTTACAATAATATTTAATAAATACTTGGTTGTTAGGTGTTATTGCCAGATCTGTATCAAATAGCTCGTACTCGTTGTTACGAATAAAAAGTGTTTTGTAAGTGATGGATGAAAGTATTATTTTTATCCTACATCATTTATCTCAATCATTTTAGTAATGAGGGCTGGAGAAGAGTGGGAGAGAGAATTGTATGATTTACTTTGCACCACTAAAAAGACCTTGATTTATCCCGAGCACTTTGCTCGAGATGTTTTCTTAGATGGGAAGTAGTTACGGTGACTTTTACTTATATAGAATACATTAACAAAATTAATTAAATTAATTACAATAGAAAAGATCAATATAATCTAACTAAACTTTTCTATACTGCACTGACCTCAATCATAGCATATATTTGATTCATTTTTACACTTAAACTACACTTTAAATCGTATAGGATATTACAATTTAAATAATAAAGGAGAAAACCCCTTAAAATTAGTATATCAAATATTATGATAACAATAAACCTTTTTATGAAGAAACCTAATTTAGTAGGAAGCCATAATGACTATAATGTAATCAGTACTTCTCTGATCATTCCAATGGCTGTTATGACGTTATTCGTGAGAGTGAGACGATCGAATAAAAATTACAGAATATTCCTACGTCAGATTTAAACTTATAATAAAGCGTCTCGGCCGAATGAAAGCAAATTTAAAATGCAATTGTCCATTTAAGTGACATTTCTTGGTCCATGTGCGTTTTATTTATAAAAATTAAATTGTATTAATACCAATTGTTTTCCAAGAAACTTTATTCCCCATGACCAATAGATTAACCATTGATTGCAAGCTGGCTATTTAAGTTTCAAAAACGTAATCAAAATGGATACTTTCAAGGTTAATCACTGTATTTTTAAGATTTTAAATTTATAGGGAAAAGTATGTAATTATAATTGAATGTAATAAATATTCACATGATAAATTTGGAGTATATTCTTTTCTGCTTAAATTATGATCTAAAATATAAACCACCAAGGCCTGGAGAAGTTCCGTTTCTAGATAACGTTTAGATTGTGCAGATTCAATTTCATATGTTACTGAAAATCCCTACGTTTGGCCGGTTCTGGACAAATTGTCAAGACTAATTCCTATAGTAACAATTTATTCATACTACTAGGTTTGCCAAGGGGAAATTCAGCACAGGCGGCGAGGCGTGGTTATAGTGAATTGGTCGTAGTGGAGTATATTAGCGGCGTGGTTGTAGTGACGTGTTCGTATTGATGTGATCGTAGCGGCATGTTTGTAATGGCGAGGTTGTAGTGACGAGGTCATATTGGCGCAGTTGTAGCGGCGTGGTTGTAGTGGCGTGGTTGTAGAGGCGTGGTTGTAGTGATGTGGTTGTGACGGTGTGGTCGTAGCGGCGCGATGGAGGACAGAACTCGTAATCGTAGCGGCATGGTTGTAGTGGTGAGGTTGTAGGGACATGGCCGTAGTGGCGTAGTTGTAGCGCTTTGGTTTTACCAGCATGGCTGTAGTGACGTTATCGTATAAACGTTATCGTAGCGGCATGGTTTAAGGGGCGTAATTGTAGCGGCGTGTCTGTAGCGGTGTGGTCTTAGTGGCACGGTTGTAGTGACGCAGTTGTTGTGGCGTTGTGTGTAGCCGTGTGGTCGTAGTGGCGTGGTTGTAGTGACGGGGTTGTGACGGCGCGGCGTGGTTGTAGCGGCGTGTCTGTAGCGGTGTGGTCTTAGTGGCACGGTTGTAGTGACGCAGTTGTTGCGGCGTTGTGTGTAGCAGTGTGGTCGTAGTGGCGTGGTTGTAGTGACGGGGTTGTGACGGCGCGGCGTGGTTGTAGCGGCGTGTCTGTAGCGGTGTGGTCTTAGTGGCACGGTTGTAGTGACGCAGTTGTTGCGGCGTTGTGTGTAGCTGTGTGGTCGTAGTGGCGTGGTTGTAGTGACGGGGTTGTGACGGTGTGGCGTGGTTGGAGCGGCGTGGCTGTAGCGGTGTGGTCTTAGTGGCACGGTTGTAGTGACGCAGTTGTTGCGGCGTTGTGTGTAGCAGTGTGGTCGTAGTGGCGTGGTTGTAGTGGCGTGGTTGTAGTTACGGGGTTGTGACGGCGCGGTGGAGGGCAGCACTCGCATGACGCCGGTTTGTTGTGAGCGGTCTAATCTGGTTACCATTGATGTTGGCCGCAGTGTACAGGCTTGTGGTTGTAGTGGCGTGGTTGTAGTGACGGGGTTGTGACGGCGTGGCGTGGTTGTAGCGGCGCGGTGGAGGGCAGCAGTCGCATGACGCCGGTTTGTTGTGAGCGGTCTCCCTGGTTACCATTGATGGTGGCCGCTGTGTACAGGTTTGTGGTTGTAGTGGCGTGGTTGTAGTGACGGGGTTGTGACGGCGCAGCGTGGCTGTAGTGGTGTGGTCTTAGTGGCACGGTTGTAGTGACGCAGTTGTTGCGGCGTCGTGTGTAGCTGTGTGGTCGTAGTGGCGTGGTAGTAGTGGCGTGGTTGTAGTGACGGGGTTGTGACGGCACGGCGTGGTTGTAGCGGCGTGGCTGTAGCGGTGTGGTCTTAGTGGCACGGTTGTAGTGACGCAGTTGTTGCGGCGTTGTGTGTAGCAGTTTGGTCGTAGTGGCTTGGTCGTAGTGGCGTGGTTGTAGTGACGGGGTTGTGACGGCGCGGCGTGGTTGTAGCGGCGTGGCTGTAGCGGTGTGGTCTTAGTGGCACGGTTGTAGTGACGCAGTTGTTGTGGCGTTGTGTGTAGCAGTGTGGTCGTAGTGGCGTGGTTGTAGTGGCGTGGTTGTAGTGACGGGGTTGTGACGGCGCGGCGTGGTTGTAGCGGCGTGGCTGTAGCGGTGTGGTCTTAGTGGCACGGTTGTAGTGACGCAGTTGTTGCGGCGTTGTGTGTAGCCGTGTGGTCGTAGTGGCGTGGTTGTAGTGACGGGGTTGTGACGGCGCGGCGTGGTTGTAGCGGCGTGTCTGTAGCGGTGTGGTCTTAGTGGCACGGTTGTAGTGACGCAGTTGTTGCGGCGTTGTGTGTAGCTGTGTGGTCGTAGTGGCGTGGTTGTAGTGACGGGGTTGTGACGGTGTGGCGTGGTTGTAGCGGCATGGCTGTAGCGGTGTGGTCTTAGTGGCACAGTTGTAGTGACGCAGTTGTTGCGGCGTTGTGTGTAGCAGTGTGGTCGTAGTGGCGTGGTTGTAGTGGCGTGGTTGTAGTGACGGGGTTGTGACGGCGCGGCGTGGTTGTAGCGGCGCGGTGGAGGGCAGCACTCGCATGACGCCGGTTTGTTGTGAGCGGTCTCCCTGGTTACCATTGATGTTGGCCGCAGTGTACAGGCTTGTGGTTGTAGTGGTGTGGTTGTAGTGACGGGGTTGTGACGGCGTGGCGTGGTTGTAGCGGCGCGGTGGAGGGCAGCACTCGCATGACGCCGGTTTGTTGTGAGCGGTCTCCCTGGTTACCATTGATGTTGGCCGCAGTTTACAGGTTAAGCCTGCAGTGGAGGGGACGTCAACACAGCTCACCCTGCACTAGGGTTGATAATCTAATCGTATAATGTCTCCATTTGATGGTCTTTGTGTACTGCTTCCATTCTCTATTTGGCTTTGTTTCAGTTGTATTACTTCAGTCATCCTCTTAAATTAATGATGATTTTTTATGTCGCCTTTCCCTGTAATATTTGGGTCATATAATTATTTGTGTAACTGGATTTCCAGATCCTCCACGAGTGAAAACGCGTGTCTTCTATTGATTGTTGTTGTGTTAAACATATAAAAGATTAAAATTACAGTAAATTTCTCGTAAAACATGAATAGTGTAGATAGCAATATGTTTAACACTTTTCTTGTTTAATCCTATATAAAAACCCCTTTCTTTTGAAAACTGTCCATATAGCATTTATCCTTAAGAAAAACTAAAACATGCCAAATTTACCTAACATAGTTAATAATAGTTTAAATATGTAAACATACATATACTTAGTATTAAAATATAAAACTATTAAATAATTTGAATAAACGTAGAATAATAAAACTGTGCTTAATGTTAACTAAACGAGTTCAATAAACCCAAAGAGATCAATAAACTCTAAAGCATTACATTCAGTCAATCACTTCGTTGATAGAAGTTTTGTTATATTCAGAGGGTTTGATCAAAACACTTTTAACTAAATTAACTTTAAACGATTTGACTGCTTTGTTTAATTATCTTTGTTCATCATCGGTGGTATAATAAGTTACTGGTTACAACAAACGTCTTGCTCTTGAAGACAATAAAGAGTTTCATTTTTCTCACCTCATTTAAAACCAAATTACCATTAATTAGCTGATTGAGATGAGCATTTGTTGATTACCTATTTACAAAATTTATGGTTAAATAAAGTAATACAAATATGTTGTAGAAATGTGTTGACATATTAAAGTGAGTGTTATAATTGTGTCGTAAGTGTTTTCATGGCAAAAGGGCGTGATTAAAAAATTATTTCTATTATTAATTTTAAGTATATGTGGGGATACTGCGCAATAGGTTTAAACAAAAAATAAAGACAAAATTGTTTACAAATATGAAAAATACTTTTAAAGGTAATAGAAAGGATTTATAAATTTAAAAATGTTTATTAAATAGAGTAGTGTTGGATTTGTAATACGGACTAATATTATTTCCGTTACTGATTGAAACACCTGTCTAGTTATTTCGGTTTGTGATACGCTGCGAAATAATGTCATCAAACTTCAATCGCCAGCCTAGTTTGTACAGGTGATGCAAAACAATTATTGACATTATTGACTCATCTGAATGACATTCGGTCAGTGATTGTAATATTCATTAGTTGATAAGTGATTAAATGGATATAACAACAAATCCGAACTGTTACAGTTCACTATTAATTTAGTCCGAGTATGAAGAACATCAATGTGTTATGCAAGGTTCAGTTACTTGAATCGTATAAGAAAGACTGTTTAATAGATTGCAACATAAGTGTTGGTTTAATATGTTAACTATACTTACATTTTCCCTGTTAGGGAACCCCTTCCTGATATCCAACGAATAATTAGCTCCAGTGTACTTACCTGAAACAAAAAAAGTTATGGGAGTGCAAAAATAATATCTAAAAACATTTATATCATTTTAAAACTGTATACTTTTAGATTTGTCTTTGCAGTTAGTCTGCACTCACCGGGAGTTTATTCTATATCTATAACTATATTTTGGTTGTTTATATGCTTTGAAAGTCAACGATATAACATTTGTTCTAAGAATCAGCACAAGGTTTTTAATATACTTCTACTGCTTGATCTTGGCTGGATTTCTTTCAGCTTTCTATCTGATGTAATTCATATTTTTTAACGTAAGGAGCTGTAAAAAATGTGAGGAGTTAGCTGTCCAATGGGAGTCGCGGCCAGTTCCCTATGGAAGAAGCTGCAGCTGATGCTTCATACTCATGTCATTTGTACAAAGCTCCTTCTCCTTTCATAAATTAGCTTTAAAATCAGCAATTTATAAATTTTAATCATTCAAATAATTGGTTGCAAATTAAGGAATGTCCGCAAAAATATTGAAGCCAATCCTGGTTTCCAAATAAATAATGTTATATGTTGAATGATATTGTTAATTTATTAAAAGGTACATTAAACTAACAAGGGAAAACTTCATTACGTATATATTAATTTATTTAAATAAGCTTGAATCTTCGGAATAATCCTTCATTAGGAGTATCAGTTGCAAATATAAATAAAATTACAAATAAGACATCTGTTTGTTTTTTGTGTATTTTTACTTAGTTTTATTTGCAACTTGCACTCCTGATGAAGTCTTATTTTAATAAATAAATGCATGTGTATGTAATGAGTTCATTTGTTGTTAATGGTATATGTTAATTATTCTTAAGTCAATTTTGATCACAATTGGTGCAACCTTTAACAATATCATAAGAGGTCCAAAACATAAATAAAAACCTTTACAAAATTATGTGTGAAGGGTTTAACCCCACCAATAATAACATTTCACATTTTCTCTGAGAATTTATACTCGATAAATTGTCAAGATACCCATTAATTTCAAATTAAACCTTTTATTTGTTACTTTTTCAGTGTCTGTAGCAAAGGATCACACGTTTACACTCAGTTTGATACCCGATGGCAAATATATATATATTTATATATATCAGGTTTACAAAAATACATTTCCCAGTTCTTCAATTTGACAGCTAATACTTATATCCAGTGTAAATTGAAGTGTTTCGCTGTCTCACTTCAACCAATCCTGTCAAATTACATAAAGGTCATTTACATATTTTCCCGCCAGACTTAGAGACTTGTGTGAACCATTTTTAGTTTAACTATGGCTCTAAATATCTACTTTATTAACAGCAATGGTGGATTTTCACAAATTATTTGTTTGATGGTTTTTAGATATCAACTTTACATTAATATTTGAATGTGTAAGAAGGAACAAGTAAGATGAAACAATCATTGTAAACATGCAAACATGTAGAGAATCGTAAATAATGAACAATGAAGATAAACTATAATAAATTAAAAGTGGAGATAGTATCCAATTCAAGAAGACAATGATTGATTGTAAGATCTTAATATAAACTATTTCTAAGATAAGCTATTTCAAAGTAAACTCAAACTGCTTGGTAAATACCCCACGCTACGACCGAAACCCATCAAAACTAGGAATCATACCACTGGATTTTAAATGCACAAAAACTCGTGCAACAAAAATGAAAAGAGAATAAAAAAGAAAAGGGACTCTACGAATATTACAAAAGGACTCAGATAAAGCTCTTACATCAAAAATATAAATAGAAGACATGAGTTTTCACTCGAGGAGGATCTGGAAATCCCACCACCGTGTTTGTAGCCCAGTTACATAAATAATTATATGACCCAAATATTGCAGGGAGAGGCAACATAAGAAAATAACAAGTAAAACAGCTTAAAACTTGTATAAAGTAATATGTGGGAGTGCAAAACTAAGTCTGACCCTCGTAACTCCACCGTTTTACAATCGAAGAATTTGCAAAACATGGAAAAGGGAGAAAATTGGCAACACTCGCAGCCCCGTAACAAAATGTCGAGTTACTTCTGTTCATACGTTTATTACTGCTTGTATGTAATAGTTCATACATTTTTATGTTTTTTTAGCCTGATTACGAATAAACTGCTAACCAAAAAAGGTTTGTCAGTGAACAACTTTTAATTGCTCTCCAAGCACAACAAATTCATTTTGAAGATTTATTAGATTTTTACAGCAAGTCCATTTACACGTTGAGACTTATTGTAAGCAAACCTTGGTGATATACTGTTTACGGTTTAATATCACTGTAGGATCGTGACCAAAAACAACATATTGATGATTTAATATGTTTATTAACGTTATGTATATTACGTTTCCGATTAGGACAACATCAACGTGAAATAAAAAAACATTTAAAGAAAATTAGAAACAGAAATTATAATCGTACATATATTATAAATGTAAAAGTTTGCAAGTTTGTAAGTTTGTTTGTATGTTTGTTTGTTGAGACATTTGTGACTTAATCAAGCTCTAACTTCTGGAGTGATTGAGCTGAAATTTGGCAGAGAGATACTTTATAGTCCTGAATAACATATAGGCATATTAAAATTGCAAAAATCCTATAGGGCTTTGTCCCACGGGTTTCAAAGTTCCCATGTAGTCCTTATGGGCATTCATTTTGTATTGAGCTGATAAAAATGCAAACAGCTGATCTTGGTTCGTATTATTTCCACAGGCTAACCACAGAATGCAACACACACAACTGTCATAGTTTTAAAAAAATCATTTGCGGGGCGAATCCTGCGGGTAACATATACTAAATAATAAATCACTCGTTTTACTATACATTTTATTTGTATTTGATTATTATAATACAACATAAAAAGCACAAATTGAGTAAATTTATTAATTTGTGTGCATATACACCATTTTATAAATGAATATTAATACATTTTTCTAACAACAAATAATCTGCACATATTTGCATTGAACTTTAATGAACAAAACCTTCGACAAAAAACATCCAGACTCAGCGCGAGTTTGAACCAACAATTACTATGCAAAGGTTTCAGATCAGCTGGGACAAAAACAATTTAGCGAGCAGAGTTTTAGGAAGTACCACTGTAATATAACTACATTATTCCTACTCCTGCACTCCTAATGTATTTATTAATAGTACAATACCATAAAATCTTTGTTTATTTTTTACGTAGTATGTGCAAAAAAATAAACAGTTACGTACTGTATGAGTCTTTGGCCAGCTAGTAAACGAAGGGTTGAAAAAGAGTGACTCCCACCACTGTCTAAACACTGCGCATTAACACGGTGAACCAAGAAACCATTTGTCAGTGAAACCTGATAGTGTTTAACTCCCAGGTTTGATAAAATCTTACAATACAAATATAATTAAATAACCTGTCCAATGACATAAAAGGAAAAATTGTGGTTGGAGTTAGTTTTCCCTATTAGTTATATAAGTTCCCGCAAGGCAAGACAGGGAGTAACCAGTACAGGTTATGAGCCACTTTTAATGGTTACTAAACCATAACAGTCGTATGGACAGAAAATATGATTCCTTGAGAATATTAGCTAACAATCAATACTAGTGGGTTTCGCATTAATTTAGTGCTTGTATTGTAAAAGGTTGTCAAAGTTGACGACTATGTATGTAATAAACTAGACAACACAAGTCAAAATAAGGATATAAATACGTGAAATAATTTATAGAAGATCATGTTACAAAATTTTACATTAGTTCTACTAGTGCATGGAAACGTAGATTTTTTGGACGTAACAAACACATAGAGAAAAATTCAAAATATACAGACTTAAACGTTTGAATATTTCTATTTAAATTATTAGTTACTGTCGGTGCTAACCAATGTAGAAAATGCAATACTGCTGTAGATCACTTGAATACAATTATATTTTTTCAAGCGTAGTTTTTTGGGTTATTTAAACTGCAAAATGAACTGTAGCGGAAACTTTTAAAATCAAGTATTTACCATCGAACTGATAAGCACTAACAGATTTTTATTGAAACCAGGTTTCAAGAAACCGTTTTATTTAAAATGTTATGTAAAATCAGATTTAATGTTTCCGAAGCGGGTTTTGGTTTTTTAAATGTATTAATTCTCTTTTACTGGATCTTTAAATATTGTATTAAAAAATTAAAGCTGTATAAACATAAGTTTCCTGTAATTTGTCTCTCCAGTAATATCAGGGGATTAATTTAATTGTGGTGTATTTTTATGAATATGACCTGCTAATAATTATTTTAATGGACAGACATACTATACTTTTTATTCATCTCATTATACCTTGTTAAGTAGAATTATCAATGGCCGTTTAAACTGCAACGTAAAAAAGGTAATATATTAGAACTCATTCTGTAAGAAATTAAAACATTTCAGGATTTTTATTTGAAAATATTTGTAATAATTATAAAAATGATAAGAATAATATTATTTATATTACATCTACTATTATTGTAACTATTAGTTTTAAATGTTTAGATTTTTTATCTTCTTAGTATGTAACGTTTTGTATATACAACGCAACAACCAAGAAAATAAATAACTTAAAACACATACAATATTGCGGAAAAATATATATTTAGGTTGTATATTTCCGACAGTTATTTTCTATGAAAATAATGTAATACTATTTAATATTAGTAGATGTGTGTCTTCATAATTACTTCACGTAAAAGTTAGTAAGAATCCAGATAAATTAAATAGTTCCAGGAGATAGAATTTGATTAATAATTTATAATAAAATTAGAAATCGTAAATCATGAATGAGCCTTCCCTCTCAATCAGTGCGGCCCTCCCCTCCCACCCTATCACGACGCCGACGCCGACGTCCCGACGCTAACATCGCTCGTGTGACGGGACTATTTATACCGAGCATCTGGGCAACACTGGACGCCAAATAGTCAAAGGTTTCACAACTGAAGGCGACTTGTCCTAGCTCGTGTCTCAGTGGCCTCTACAGTCGTCGCTCACCATGTCACCGCCGACGTCCCGACGCTCCCATCGCTTGTGTGACGGGACTATTTATACCGAGCATCTGGGCAACACTGGGCGCCAAATAGTCAAAGGTTTCACAACTGAAGGCGACTTGTCCTAGCTCGTGTCTCAGTGGCCTCTACAGTCGTCGCTCACCATGTCACCTCGCCGACGTCCCGACGCCCCCATCGCTCGTGTGACGGGACTATTTATACCGAGCATCTGGGCAACACTGGGCGCCAAACAGTCAAAGGTTTCACAACTGAAGGCGACTTGTCCTAGCTCGTGTCTCAGTGGCCTCTACAGTCGTCGCTCACCATGTCACCTCGCCGACGTCCCGACGCTCCCATCGCTCGTGTGACGGGACTATTTATACCGAGCATCTGGGCAACACTGGACGCCAAATAGTCAAAGGTTTCACAACTGAAGGCGACTTGTCCTAGCTCGTGTCTCAGTGGCCTCTACAGTCGTCGCTCACCATGTCACCTCGCCGACGTCCCGACGCCCCCATCGCTCGTGTGACGGGACTATTTATACCGAGCATCTGGGCAACACTGGGCGCCAAATAGTCAAAGGTTTCACAACTGAAGGCGACTTGTCCTAGCTCGTGTCTCAGTGGCCTCTACAGTCGTCGCTCACCATGTCACCTCGCCGACGTCCCGACGCTAACATCGCTCGTGTGACGGGACTATTTATACCGAGCATCTGGGCAACACTGGACGCCAAATAGTCAAAGGTTTCACAACTGAAGACGACTTGTCCTAGCTCGTGTCTCAGTGGCCTCTACAGTCGTCGCTCACCATGTCACCGCCGACGTCCCGACGCTCCCATCGCTCGTGTGACGGGACTATTTATACCGAGCATCTGGGCAATACTGGGCGCTAAATAGTCAAAGGTTTCACAACTGAAGGCGACTTGTCCTAGCTCGTGTCTCAGTGGCCTCTACAGTCGTCGCTCACCATGTCACCTCGCCGACGTCCCGACGCTCCCATCGCTCGTGTGACGGGACTATTTATACCGAGCATCTGGGCAACACTGGGCGCCTAATAGTCAAAGGTTTCACAACTGAAGGCGACTTGTCCTAGCTCGTGTCTCAGTGGCCTCTACAGTCGTCGCTCACCATGTCACCTCGCCGACGTCCCGACGCTCCTATCGCTCGTGTGACGGGACTATTTATACCGAGCATCTGGGCAACACTGGACGCCAAATAGTCAAAGGTTTCACAACTGAAGGCGACTTGTCCTAGCTCGTGTCTCAGTGGCCTCTACAGTCGTCGCTCACCATGTCACCTCGCCGACGTCCCGACGCTCCTATCGCTCGTGTGACGGGACTAGTTATACCGAGCATCTGGGCAACACTGGACGCCAAATAGTCAAAGGTTTCACAACTGAAGGCGACTTGTCCTAGCTCGTGTCTCAGTGGCCTCTACAGTCGTCGCTCACCATGTCACCTCGCCGACGTCCCGACGCTCCCATCGCTCGTGTGACGGGACTATTTATACCGAGCATCTGGGCAACACTGGACGCCAAATAGTCAAAGGTTTCACAACTGAAGGCGACTTGTCCTAGCTCGTGTCTCAGTGGCCTCTACAGTCGTCGCTCACCATGTCACCTCGCCGACGTCCCGACGCTCCCATCGCTCGTGTGACGGGACTATTTATACCGAGCATCTGGGCAACACTGGACGCCAAATAGTCAAAGGTTTCACAACTGAAGGCGACTTGTCCTAGCTCGTGTCTCAGTGGCCTCTACAGTCGTCGCTCACCATGTCACCTCGCCGACGTCCCGACGCTCCTATCGTTCGTGTGACGGGACTATTTATACCGAGCATCTGGGCAACACTGGACGCCAAATAGTCAAAGGTTTCACAACTGAAGGCGACTTGTCCTAGCTCGTGTCTCAGTGGCCTCTACAGTCGTCGCTCACCATGTCACCTCGCCGACGTCCCGACGCTCCCATCGCTCGTGTGACGGGACTATTTATACCGAGCATCTGGGCAACACTGGACGCCAAATAGTCAAAGGTTTCACAACTGAAGGCGACTTGTCCTAGCTCGTGTCTCAGTGGCCTCTACAGTCGTCGCTCACCATGTCACCTCGCCGATGTCCCGACGCTCCTATCGCTCGTGTGACGGGACTATTTATACCGAGCATCTGGGCAACACTGGACGCCTAATAGTCAAAGGTTTCACAACTGAAGGCGACTTGTCCTAGCTCGTGTCTCAGTGGCCTCTACAGTCGTCGCTCACCATGTCACCTCGCCGACGTCCCGACGCTCCTATCGCTCGTGTGACGGGACTATTTATACCGAGCATCTGGGCAACACTGGACGCCAAATAGTCAAAGGTTTCACAACTGAAGGCGACTTGTCCTAGCTCGTGTCTCAGTGGCCTCTACAGTCGTCGCTCGCCATGTCACCTCGCCGACGTCCCGACGCTCCCATCACTCGTGTGACGGGACTATTTATACCGAGCATCTGGGCAACACTGGACGCCAAATAGTCAAAGGTTTCACAACTGAAGGCGACTTTTCCTAGCTCGTGTCTCAGTGGCCTCTACAGTCGTCGCTCACCATGTCACCTCACCGACGTCCCGACGCTCCCATCGCTCGTGTGACGGGACTATTTATACCGAGCATCTGGGCAACACTGGACGCCAAATAGTCAAAGGTTTCACAACTGAAGGCGACTTGTCCTAGCTCGTGTCTCAGTGGCCTCTACAGTCGTCGCTCACCATGTCACCTCGCCGACGTCCCGACGCTCCCATCACTCGTGTGACGGGACTAATTATACCGAGCATCTGGGCAACACTGGACGCCAAATAGTCAAAGGTTTCACAACTGAAGGCGACTTGTCCTAGCTCGTGTCTCAGTGGCCTCTACAGTCGTCGCTCGCCATGTCACCTCGCCGACGTCCCGACGCTCCCATCACTCGTGTGACGGGACTATTTATACCGAGCATCTGGGCAACACTGGACGCCAAATAGTCAAAGGTTTTACAACTGAAGGCGACTTGTCCTAGCTCGTGTCTCAGTGGCCTCTACAGTCGTCGCTCGCCATGTCACCGCCGACGTCCCGACTCTCCCATCGCTCGTGTGACGGGACTATTTATACCGAGCATCTGGGCAACACTGGACGCCAAATAGTCAAAGGTTTCACAACTGAAGGCGACTTGTCCTAGCTCGTGTCTCAGTGGCCTCTACAGTCGTCGCTCGCCATGTCACCTCGCCGACGTCCCGACGCTCCCATCACTCGTGTGACGGGACTATTTATACCGAGCATCTGGGCAACACTGGACGCCAAATAGTCAAAGGTTTTACAACTGAAGGCGACTTGTCCTAGCTCGTGTCTCAGTGGCCTCTACAGTCGTCGCTCACCATGTCACCTCGCCGACGTCCCGACTCTCCCATCGCTCGTGTGACGGGACTATTTATACCGAGCATCTGGGCAACACTGGACGCCAAATAGTCAAAGGTTTCACAACTGAAGGCGACTTGTCCTAGCTCGTGTTTCAGTGGCCTCTACAGTCGTCGCTCACCATGTCACCTCGCCGACGTCCCGACGCTCCCATCGCTCGTGTGACGGGACTATTTATACCGAGCATCTGGGCAACACTGGACGCCAAATAGTCAAAGGTTTCACAACTGAAGGCGACTTGTCCTAGCTCGTGTCTCAGTGGCCTCTACAGTCGTCGCTCACCATGTCACCTCGCCGACGTCCCGACGCTCCCATCGCTCGTGTGACGGGACTATTTATACCGAGCATCTGGGCAACACTGGACGCCAAATAGTCAAAGGTTTCACAACTGAAGGCGACTTGTCCTAGCTCGTGTCTCAGTGGCCTCTACAGTCGTCGCTCACCATGTCACCGCCGACGTCCCGACGCTCCTATCGCTCGTGTGACGGGACTATTTATACCGAGCATCTGGGCAACACTGGACGCCAAATAGTCAAAGGTTTCACAACTGAAGGCGACTTGTCCTAGCTCGTGTCTCAGTGGCCTCTACAGTCGTCGCTCACCATGTCACCGCCGACGTCCCGACGCTCCCATCGCTCGTGTGATGGGAGTATTTATACCGAGCATCTGGGCAACACTGGACGCCAAATAGTCAAAGGTTTCACAACTGAAGGCGACTTGTCCTAGCTCGTGTCTCAGTGGCCTCTACAGTCGTCGCTCGCCATGTCACCTCGCCGACGTCCCGACGCTCCCATCACTCGTGTGACGGGACTATTTATACCGAGCATCTGGGCAACACTGGACGCCAAATAGTCAAAGGTTTTACAACTGAAGGCGACTTGTCCTAGCTCGTGTCTCAGTGGCCTCTACAGTCGTCGCTCACCATGTCACCTCGCCGACGTCCCGACTCTCCCATCGCTCGTGTGACGGGACTATTTATACCGAGCATCTGGGCAACACTGGACGCCAAATAGTCAAAGGTTTCACAACTGAAGGCGACTTGTCCTAGCTCGTGTTTCAGTGGCCTCTACAGTCGTCGCTCACCATGTCACCTCGCCGACGTCCCGACGCTCCCATCGCTCGTGTGACGGGACTATTTATACCGAGCATCTGGGCAACACTGGACGCCAAATAGTCAAAGGTTTCACAACTGAAGGCGACTTGTCCTAGCTCGTGTCTCAGTGGCCTCTACAGTCGTCGCTCACCATGTCACCTCGCCGACGTCCCGACGCTCCCATCGCTCGTGTGACGGGACTATTTATACTGAGCATCTGGGCAACACTGGACGCCAAATAGTCAAAGGTTTCACAACTGAAGGCGACTTGTCCTAGCTCGTGTCTCAGTGGCCTCTACAGTCGTCGCTCACCATGTCACCGCCGACGTCCCGACGCTCCTATCGCTCGTGTGACGGGACTATTTATACCGAGCATCTGGGCAACACTGGACGCCAAATAGTCAAAGGTTTCACAACTGAAGGCGACTTGTCCTAGCTCGTGTCTCAGTGGCCTCTACAGTCGTCGCTCACCATGTCACCGCCGACGTCCCGACGCTCCCATCGCTCGTGTGATGGGACTATTTATACCGAGCATCTGGGCAACACTGGACGCCAAATAGTCAAAGGTTTCACAACTGAAGGCGACTTGTCCTAGCTCGTGTCTCAGTGGCCTCTACAGTCGTCGCTCACCATGTCACCGCCGACGTCCCGACGCTCCCATCGCTTGTGTGACGGGACTATTTATACCGAGCATCTGGGCAACACTGGATGCTAAATAGTCAAAGGTTTCACAACTGAAGACGACTTGTCCTAGCTCGTGTCTCAGTGGCCTCTACAGTCGTCGCTCACCATGTCACCTCGCCGACGTCCCGACGCTCCCATCGCTCGTGTGACGGGACTATTTATACCGAGCATCTGGGCAACACTGGACGCCAAATAGTCAAAGGTTTCACAACTGAAGGCGACTTGTCCTAGCTCGTGTCTCAGTGGCCTCTACAGTCGTCGCTCACCATGTCACCGCCGACGTCCCGACGCTCCCATCGCTTGTGTGACGGGACTATTTATACCGAGCATCTGGGCAACACTGGGCGCCTAATAGTCAAAGGTTTCACAACTGAAGGCGACTTGTCCTAGCTCGTGTCTCAGTGGCCTCTACAGTCGTCGCTCACCATGTCACCGCCGACGTCCCGACGCTCCCATCGCTCGTGTGATGGGACTATTTATACCGAGCATCTGGGCAACACTGGACGCCAAATAGTCAAAGGTTTCACAACTGAAGGCGACTTATCCTAGCTCGTGTCTCAGTGGCCTCTACAGTCGTCGCTCACCATGTCACCGCCGACGTCCCGACGCTCCCATCGCTCGTGTGACGGGACTATTTATACCGAGCATCTGGGCAACACTGGATGCTAAATAGTCAAAGGTTTCACAACTGAAGACGACTTGTCCTAGCTCGTGTCTCAGTGGCCTCTACAGTCGTCGCTCACCATGTCACCTCGCCGACGTCCCGACGCTCCCATCGCTCGTGTGACGGGACTATTTATACCGAGCATCTGGGCAACACTGGACGCCAAATAGTCAAAGGTTTCACAACTGAAGGCGACTTGTCCTAGCTCGTGTCTCAGTGGCCTCTACAGTCGTCGCTCACCATGTCACCGCCGACGTCCCGACGCTCCCATCGCTCATGTGACGGGACTATTTATACCGAGCATCTGGGCAACACTGGACGCCAAATAGTCAAAGGTTTCACAACTGAAGGCGACTTGTCCTAGCTCGTGTCTCAGTGGCCTCTACAGTCGTCGCTCACCATGTCACCGCCGGCGTCCCGACGCTCCCATCGCTCGTGTGATGGGACTATTTATACCGAGCATCTGGGCAACACTGGACGCCAAATAGTCAAAGGTTTCACAACTGAAGGCGACTTGTCCTAGCTCGTGTCTCAGTGGCCTCTACAGTCGTCGCTCACCATGTCACCGCCGACGTCCCGACGCTCCCATCGCTTGTGTGACGGGACTATTTATACCGAGCATCTGGGCAACACTGGATGCTAAATAGTCAAAGGTTTCACAACTGAAGACGACTTGTCCTAGCTCGTGTCTCAGTGGCCTCTACAGTCGTCGCTCACCATGTCACCTCGCCGACGTCCCGACGCTCCCATCGCTCGTGTGACGGGACTATTTATACCGAGCATCTGGGCAACACTGGACGCCAAATAGTCAAAGGTTTCACAACTGAAGGCGACTTGTCCTAGCTCGTGTCTCAGTGGCCTCTACAGTCGTCGCTCACCATGTCACCGCCGACGTCCCGACGCTCCCATCGCTTGTGTGACGGGACTATTTATACCGAGCATCTGGGCAACACTGGGCGCCTAATAGTCAAAGGTTTCACAACTGAAGGCGACTTGTCCTAGCTCGTGTCTCAGTGGCCTCTACAGTCGTCGCTCACCATGTCACCGCCGACGTCCCGACGCTCCCATCGCTCGTGTGATGGGACTATTTATACCGAGCATCTGGGCAACACTGGACGCCAAATAGTCAAAGGTTTCACAACTGAAGGCGACTTATCCTAGCTCGTGTCTCAGTGGCCTCTACAGTCGTCGCTCACCATGTCACCGCCGACGTCCCGACGCTCCCATCGCTCGTGTGACGGGACTATTTATACCGAGCATCTGGGCAACACTGGATGCTAAATAGTCAAAGGTTTCACAACTGAAGACGACTTGTCCTAGCTCGTGTCTCAGTGGCCTCTACAGTCGTCGCTCACCATGTCACCTCGCCGACGTCCCGACGCTCCCATCGCTCGTGTGACGGGACTATTTATACCGAGCATCTGGGCAACACTGGACGCCAAATAGTCAAAGGTTTCACAACTGAAGGCGACTTGTCCTAGCTCGTGTCTCAGTGGCCTCTACAGTCGTCGCTCACCATGTCACCGCCGACGTCCCGACGCTCCCATCGCTCATGTGACGGGACTATTTATACCGAGCATCTGGGCAACACTGGACGCCAAATAGTCAAAGGTTTCACAACTGAAGGCGACTTGTCCTAGCTCGTGTCTCAGTGGCCTCTACAGTCGTCGCTCACCATGTCACCGCCGGCGTCCCGACGCTCCCATCGCTCGTGTGATGGGACTATTTATACCGAGCATCTGGGCAACACTGGACGCCAAATAGTCAAAGGTTTCACAACTGAAGGCGACTTGTCCTACCTCGTGTCTCAGTGGCCTCTACAGTCGTCGCTCACCATGTCAGCTCGCCGACGTCCCGACGCTCCCATCGCTCGTGTGATGGGACTATTTATACCGAGCATCTGGGCAACACTGGACGCCTAATAGTCAAAGGTTTCACAACTGAAGGCGACTTGTCCTAGCTCGTGTCTCAGTGGCCTCTACAGTCGTCGCTCACCATGTCACCTCGCCGACGTCCCGACGCTCCCATCGCTCGTGTGACGGGACTATTTATACCGAGCATCTGGGCAACACTGGACGCCAAATAGTCAAAGGTTTCACAACTGAAGGCGACTTGTCCTAGCTCGTGTCTCAGTGGCCTCTACAGTCGTCGCTCGCCATGTCAGCTCGCCGATGTGGGTTCTAGGCTCCGTAGGAAATTGATTGCTTTTGGTATGGGAGACCTGAGACGAGTGGTGATTCTTTCGTTGTTCACAAAACTCTTATAGATACGATAAATAAAAAAAGTCTAGAACAAACTATTTATCTACAATTTCTCAATAAAACAATACCACTTTTCCAAGTAACCAGCCGCTTTGATGAGTTTTAGATTGTAATTTGCATCGCGACATTTTTATGATGCTTAACAACATATTTTCTTGACGTTTAAACGAACTGGTTTACCTTGTAAGGAGACTCAACGTTTTTAGTGTAAATGAACCGCAACTCTCCTGATTAACCAAGCACTAAAAGAACATGTGCCAAAAGATATTCAGTATGGGATGAGTGATGTTCTCGTTATCAGTAAGCTGACTCGTTCTTCCTCTCACTCTCTCTCACTCCCTCTTTGTAAACATAATATTGCCATTCCACCCTTTATATGAAATTCCATTATTTGATTGCAGTTGATAGAAATAACTAATTCAGTTTTAACTTTTTGCATCTCAAATAAACTTGTCATCACGCTGTAGCTATTTTCGGTATCAGCTGTAAATACCAAGAGTGATTTTCCCGCACTGAAATCAGCTGTTCTTATTAATATAGATAGTAAATAGACGTAAAAGCAATGTAACCACTATTGTTGTCATTATGTTGTGAGAAATATTACTCAGCAAACATGTTAAAAATGTGTGAAAATATGTTTTATTAATATTTGTATTTACATTTATGAAAACTACCGTTTAGAACTGGTAACTAAAGTTTTATTCTGGTACTTAATCGAAAACACAACCGAGTGCCAAAAATACCACTTTCGGTACCTACTAAAAATGAAATATACGATTCAAAGAGTTCTCTTTACAGAATACACTCTTACCACAGAAGACAGTATCGGGTCAGGATAGGGTCGGTAGTTGGGTCTAAAAGGCTTGGTCAATTTTTTTTCACTCAATAAATCTAAAACAAATTCGTAAGTCTTAATAAAATTTAACAAAGTCCCTTACGGATAAGACTTAATGAGGTGGACAAAGGAAGGGTCTTCATTAAGGTGTTGTTTGTAAGCTGTAGGTAAATGTGCAACCACCATGCATTATTCCCCGTAAGTTTCCTAGTAATAGTTGCACTTTTGAATTTAAATTATAATTTGAAATGGCTTTTCCTGATATCAGCCTTAGTAATAAATTTACTGATGTAATCTATATATTTAATTCCGTAAGCGAATCGGTCCCCACGAAATATCTCGAGCTAGGAAGAAATTAAGTTAGGTTACGACGATTAATTTTAAAGCTTGAGGGCCAAGGACGGTGGGAAAAATATCAGAAATGTCAAAAATTACGAAGGCTACGCCCCACTGGACTTCAAAATCCAATGATTTCCCAATGGAAATATCACTACAGTGTTTTTATTAATAAGCAAAATGAACTAATGATCAGCTGTGATTATCCACTTACACAAAAACCATATGTTAGGGGCTATAGCCCCTGTAAGCCACTAATATTTTATTAACAGTATGCCATTAATTAACAATCTCAGATGATTTTAGCAAGTAACTAACACGATATTAAAAGATGATTGTTTCTAAAATATAATTGTGATTTCCCCATATGGGGATAGACCATAGTAGAATTATTAGCGTAATTCCTCAGGACCAAAGTGTAGTGTCATTCCCAGTTTAGTGAATTTATTGTGAATTGAAAAGTGAGTGATTTATCTATTTTTAATTATCTCAGATAACTATTTCGTGTAGCATATTCTACTTGAAACGGCCAGGGGAATAATAACTAAAATATGAGCAACCCACAACTAACAACATATTTCTTTATTAAACTAATACCACATGCGTTTTCACTGTATTACTACAAATATAAAATAACTAGTAATATTATTTAAATTCTATACACCTTTTCCATAAATATTATAAAAGTATTAAATTGAATATTCTATGTAGCTCGTAACACATTATTTATGTCGAGACCCAATCTTACAAAAATATATAAAAGGCATGGGCGTGTTTAATAAAAGAGTCTCCGTTGTGTACATTACAAAATGCTGCTACTATAAATGTGACGATGTGTAGGCGATTACCACATAACAGCTGATCACAGTACTGATTGCAGTGGTTGGGATTATCGGTAACCCTTTAGTGCATCAGGACCGCCATGCTGTTGTTGTTCAACTGCAATTGACGTAAATTAAATCAATATTGACTTACATTAGATATATTTTGAACAAAAACTAATGACAAATAAATTAAATGATAACGCGTCATAGTCGTATCGATCCATAAAAAAACATAAATGAATGTATATACATTAAAATTCTGATGGTAATATTGTTTTTACACTAGAAAAGCCTGTTATTCCTTTGTTAAAGTACTTTTATCATCCCCAGCAACCTCGCGCCTACTTTCAAGCCTGCTTGGACCTTCTCCTAACCTTATAATGCGCAAAATTGTATTCCTAGCATTGCAGGTAAATGAAACCAGGAGCATCAGAACAGCCAAAAAATCAATGTTTTCAGATTTTAATAAAAATGGAATAAATGTATGTTTTTACACTGGTTTCGAGTTCTAAAAGTTTTATATGTGGAAATTCACTTCCCTCACGTCAGCGTGCTGCGTGCAAACTCGTTTATTTATTTTTATTCATAGCTGTAGCATATTCCAGTTTATTTAAATATTTCAAAAACCTCCAATCGTTTAACAATAATTACATTATAACATTCTGGTTGAAGTAAAAGATATTGGTAATGGAAAAACTTTAAAGATGTAGTTATTAATTTGTATTCAGAAGGTGAGTGTTTGTTTTTTTAACAGGCATGACTTCAGGTGGGTGTTTTTTCCAAAGATTAAAAACGTTTAAGCCACATTCCCGTTTCAAGTGGCAGGTTTTTGAATCTAAAAACTATATAACCATGATCTATAGTAACAAATTGTAAGTTCACTAAGCACTGAAGAAAACTCTAATGATAAGCAATACGATCACTATGGATGTGGATATACACGTTAATAATTTAAAGATTTTACTCTGATACAACTCGAAAAAGGATTGATAAACTGACGTTTTAACTGTTTTTGATTTGTTTTCTAACTATAATATTAACTATTACTCATATTTTGGTTTGTGTTTTTTTTCTAATAATTGGTTTGATATAACATTACATGAAAACCTGTGGAGAGCGGTACAAAGACTGCTATCAGAGTTGACAAGTGTGTCTGAAGGGCGTGTTAATTGGATGTCTAAGTAGTGTTCAGTAGCTTTTAAGTAGTGTCCAAATTGTGTTCAGCTCCTTCTTAAAAGTAGAAACACTTTTACTGAGGTTTTTCTTGTTTTAAGTGTACAAATCTATCTCAACAAGTAAAATTTAATTAATAAACAGTTAACATCAAGATTTAAAATATATTTGACCGCATGCATTTATTATTCATTCTTCAAGAAAATATGATCACATGCATGTTCTTAAATACCAAAATGGACCTTGCAAACAAGTTTCGTTAAAATTGATAAAGCCATATGTTTAATTTGCAGAAATAAACCTTAAGTTTAAAAAAAATGAATCTTATCATTTTAATTCACCAAGTTATATTATGCAGATAAATCAATATAAATTTTGTCATACAATGTTTGCCAAAAGACTCAGTAAAATTCTTTAATTTTGCTGGTAATAACCTCAAAAAAGGAACAGAGATTCAAACCTAAACAACGTTGTCGATGTAACAGTGGAACTTTATTTTTAATGTAAGTCAAATTAAGATCTATTAAACTACTGGAAATACAATCAGTGTCATTTTTTAATGGAATGAAATACCTAATAAAGAGTTAGTTCTTCGTAGTTCCAAGACCAATCCATTTTTGTTCTTTAGATAAATGATTTTGCGGTTTAAGGTCAGTTTCGACTTCTGGATATCGCATTCTCGTGTAGCTAATTGTAGGCCATTAGCAGGGATCGGACCTGGGACCTTGTGGATCAAAGGCAATTGCCCTAGCCAGAACAAATGCTATCACAGGAGTTAAATCATAAATCTATTTTATACGGACAATTTTATAAGTAATTATATTAGTTCAGGTAGAGTATGAAATAAATCGGAAAATCCGTTGTTGTATTCTAACCCAGTGGTGCCCCAAAGTCTGTAGCACATTAAACAACTTCGATATATCCTCTGTAACATCACAAATACATAGCCATTTTACGATGGGAAATAAATGTTTATGTGTACTGCATATATAGAGGATGTCCCATAAGGAAATCGCATGGTAAGTCTTGGTAGAAAAATAAGTTTATTATATAGTGCATAAAATTGCATATACAAGGGGTAACAATCTTTAATTTCTGTATTGGTTCAGTTTACTAACCTGCGATTAAATGGTAACGCGAATTGTATGATGTAATTGTATTCATGTTCAGTCAAACATTTAAAAATGGTTTGTGCGGGAATTTTTACGTTATTGTAACCAGAATATTCGGATTGTTTGTATATTTTATATAGTGTATAAAATTGCAAATACAAGGGGTAAAGATCTTTAATTTATTTATGGGTTCAGTTTACTAACCTGTGATTAAATGGTAACGCAAATTGGATGATGTAATTGTTTTCATATTGAGTCAAACATTTTAAAATGGTTTGTGCGGGAATATTTACGTTATTGTAACCAGAATATTCGAATTGTTGGTATATACAAATTTTTCTTTATTTTAATATGTAGTTCCACATGAAAAAAATAAGGAACTTAAACTTTTGCCTTTTAGCAGGTTTCTGAAACCATCGTACGGCTTAGAAGGCTGAAGCTTGGGAAATTCATTTGAAAATTTAAATTAGCGAATTATCATCCGTAATTATTTATAATGTGGGTTTAAACTTCTACTTTGTTTACGCTTCAGTGTTCATGCTTTCAAATGGACTTATCTCCCTCAGTACAACAACAAATGGAATATGCAACACTAGGGGCTACAGTGTCTATAAGCCACTAGGTGCTTTACAGTACATAGAGTTTTCCTCAGCTAAGTAGCATATGCAACACTAGGGGCTACAAAGTCTACAAGACACTAGTTACTTTACAGTACATAGAGTTTTCCTCAGCTAAGTAGAATATGCAACACTAGGGGCTACAGTGTCTATAAGCCACTAGTTCCTTTACAGTACATAGAGTTTTCCTCAGCTAAGTAGAATATGCAACACTAGGGGCTACAGTGTCTATAAGCCACTAGTTACTTTACAGTACATAGAGTTTTCCTCAGCTAAGTAGACTATGCAACACTATGGGCTACAGCCTCTATAAGCCACTTGTTCCTTTACAGTACATAGAGTTTTCCTCAGCTTCATAGAATATGCAACACTAGGGCCTACAGCCTCTATAAGCCACTAGTTACTTTACAGTACATGGAGTTTTCCTCAGCATGTAAACAATAAATATAATATGCAACACTAGGCCTATATAAGCCTATATAAGCCACTAGTTACATTGCAGTACATAGAGTATACAATATACTGAACATTTATCATTAATATGATTTACGTTTCACCTTCCAATTTCAAACAACCAGTGCAAAGTCAGCTCTGTTAACTTGCATAGTTGCTCTACAGTTATTCGATGAATTTAACAGTTATTTTTTCTCTACACCACACAAACGTTTGTCGTATTCTTTGTAACACGGTTGTCTGGATGTATTTGTTACTGTTGATACCTGCACGCCACACGCCACCCGCCACCAGCGGCATTAGCTTCTCGTCCGCAGCGTCTCTGCATAGCGTGTTGGTGGTAGCCGTGGACTCCGGTTCCGTCAGTAAACATGCATGAAAAACATGCTCGTGCAACATGGGAGTCGTGATTATTCTTAGTATCACAGTTATAATTAATAGCGAATTATGCAATTAAATTAAATACGCTCTCATAATTTTCTATATATTTTTAGATATTAATATTTGGTGAGATTAAAATATTTTACTTGAAAACTACATGTATATTGAAATTAAAGTAGATAATGTATCAGAATAGTATGAATAATAGTATACTATGTATTTGTGATCCCTTTAAACACCAAAATACTACCTTGAGAGAGTAAAAATTTCTTGATTAAGATAACCTATACTAATTCTCCACGAAACAAAACGACTCTTAAAATTCTAATCAATATTTTTTAATTGTCACACCCTGGAAAACAAGGAGTGTAACTTACTTTTCACCGACATACTAAAAAAACTACTAAAACTAAACTCTGATATAGCGTAATTTCGGTTATTTAAAGTCATAGTGTTAAATGGTATGTGAAAACATTATAGATTTGTAAATACCGAATCAAATCTAGTCTCCGAGTCTAGTTGAAAAAAGAATAGAAACTCGTTGGAAACAAAGACCGAGAAGTTTAATGACAAGAAATAGCTAGATAGATAAGACGTGAACAAAATGGCCAACGTGTGAGAAGGCCGGAGTCGTCCTGACTAAGCTTCGTTTATTTTTTCTTGGAAATACTTTTTACCGACAGCAAATATGTTCAGTTTTGCTATTATTTGTTATATATTTAAACGTTTATTAGTTTTGCAAAGTAGGGTAACTGTTTTTTCTGTGCATAGTATTACGTTCATCAATTTTTTGTTTGTTTATTTAACATTGTTACACATCTAACCTGTAAACATTTTTACTGATACTGTAGCTTTGAAATAAAGAAGTACAAATTCGGTTCCTTACTTTTCCCGTTTTAATAAAAAAATACCCCCGTAGCAGCAAACCTGCATACTCAGCAAATTTCCAATGCATATATATGTATCTTAATACCACATAAAGCCACATACCAAGTTTCATCAATATACATTCATAAATAAACGATTTATGACATTTTAATTATTCTCCATAAGAATAACATGGCGGCTGAGTATGCAGGTTTGCTGAAGCAAGGAACACAAAAAATGGGATTTTTAAAACTCATGTAGGTAAAGCCACATAACAAATTTCATTAATTTATTTTCATAATGAAGGCAGATAACACGTTACTTATTCTCCATAAGAATAACATGGGGCTGAGTATGCAGGTTTGCTGCTACGGGAACTATCAGCCAAAAAATGTTTTTTTTTTGCAAATATCAATAGACCACAATGAAATGAAGCAATATACAGTTCGCGCCACGGTGCTTGACGCCTGGGAAAGGCGAGAACCAACTCAAACTTCTCATAATTAAAAGCAGACAATAACGAAAATAACTAAAACCAATATTTTAAAATTATTTAATTTAATTTAGGTTTCTGTTGACAAAATTATTCTGTAACACTAATGGTACCAAGCCATATAGAGGCGAAAAGTCATTCCAGAGCATACGCCAACCAGGCGCCAAGCACTGTGCCCCGAACTGTACCAAGTTTCGTCAGGATAAGTTGATAAATAAGCGAGATATACAATTTTTCTTATCCTCCATAAGAATAACATTGGACAACGTACTGTGTTTAGCACTTTCAATATCTCAGTAACCAATTGACGTAGAGCGATGATTAAAACATCGAATTGTGCGTTTTTTTAAGCTGATTCCAATGGGAAAAATAAAATTTTACTTTTTCAAAAATCTTATGTAAAAAACTCAAAAAACCCATTTTGGGTTACAAAAACCCCCCAAAATGCCCCTTCGGATAGCTCGATACGTCTGGTTTTCGAACTTAAAGTCATAAATGCTGCTTTACACGTTTGTACCAAATTTCATCAAAATCTGACCTTTTTTACGAGAGTTATCGCACCCACGGACACACACACACACACACACACACACACACACACACACACACACACACACACATATATATATAAAGTTTCGAACGAATGGTGTTTTTGGGGTCTGGGGACCTCAAAACGAAAAGTTACCATGGTCCCGGGCCTAGGTCTTACCATGCCGACTACGGTAATAGCTTCCTCCCTATAGGGGAAATTCGCTAATAAGGTTTTATTTTATACAAAGTAATTTTTTAACTGCTTTAAGTAAAGTTAGTTTTTAGATTGACGAAAAAACAATATCAACGGCTGACTTTTATATTTTTATTACTTTTTTCTACACCTTAACAACTATAAAATGTTACAGTTATGCCAGAGGGGCTGTCAGTACATTACTGTTCCATCGCATGGCGTGACCTGACTGGCGGGTGGTGCTCCTAGACCACCTGATATCATCAACACACATGCATAAATAATACCTCACCATCCCGTGGCAGCATACACGGTTAGAACAGTTTGATGCCCAAGTTTAAACATGTTTTCTATTAGAATCCTAGGTAATGTGAAATGATCTAATATTATATTTTAGAGTTTGAGAAGCAATACAAGAGTACTATTACACACCTCAACCTGGATTATCTCATTTGTGGTGTTTGTGTTTCGTAGTTGTTTAAGTTGTTGTAAGTTGTTTAACTGTTGTGTAAGTATTTACATTACAGGTATTTAATATTACGAAACGTATTTTCAGGGAACGTGTTTAAACCCCCCCCCCATGATATTTTTCTAAATAGTCTTATCCAAACTAGCCCGTTTGAATGTTATCTGTTTCCTTGTGGTTATTAAATCGATATTATTTCTCACAAATCTGCTAAAAAAAGTACTATCTAATGGTGTTTTAATTATTATTTCATAGCTTGACAAAGCTAGTACGAGCAAAACTCTTTTGAAACATGGTGCTTTGAGTTTATCTTTTACTATAATTTAATTACTGCATGTAATCCAATACTTCAGTGCTTTAGTAAAAAAACTGGTGAGTTATATTTGTATTTATTCAATGGAGATAGTTTAATGTATCCAATTTAATGTATAATTTGATATAGGTGTTAGATAATTACTTGATGTAGTGAATGTAAACCGGGCAGGACCACTATTATTAAAATAACATTCCTAAATTATCATCAACTGTTGCATTTATTACCAACAAAAATCATCCACATAAAATAAAATCAAATCTTTATTACAAATTTTATTATTCAACACATTGAGAATCAATCAAGAAAATAGGTTTTGTAACTGCCTAAGTGACCATTTACGTCGTTGAAACACGTTTACTAATTTTATTCATAAGGTTAATTTTGTTAAATAATATCAGTTTTATTGTGTGTATTTAAATATAAATCAAACATAAAGCTTATGGTAAAGCATATATTTCACTTGCATAAATGAAGTTTCCTTTAACAATGTTTTATGCAAAGTTACTATGTCAAGAGTGTGTTTTTACATGGTTTTTCTTTTATTGACAATTTTTAAACTTATCAATAGTTAATATTCTATAAATTTAGGAATTAACTCAATAAAACATGTAACCAAACGTGTAATGAATTCTCATACTTTCGAAACAACTCTATAAAAGCTGTTAAAATGCAGTGTTTTCAATGTGTATATTTTAATATCGTACTATATAAGAATAATTATAATAAATTAAACTGAAATAATAATTTTCACACAGTATGTTATAAAAGGTGATGGAGGTGGTAGTAAAAGGATTAAGTTGTGGGGTGAGTAGGTCAACAGCGGATGAGTAAAAACTCTAGAATGGGTTTTCGAGCTTGGCTCTTTAACCATTTAAATCTCAACTTTTTATCTCATTTGGTGAAAAGGTTTGCTTGAGAACGGTTGAGCGTAATCAAAAGGCTTTTTATAAGATCTTCATAATAACAAAACTATTTTAGAGAATTTGCATTTGTGTAAGTCTCTCTTTGTAGTTCGGAAACCTCTACATATAATATATCTAGGCTTTTAGTTATTGTTTGAATAGTATAAGTTTATATGTACTATTATTTTCTTTATTTATACAGTGCCAGCTTCCTTAAAGCAATTATGTTATTAAATAAGATGTCCCATATTAAAATGACCAATGTTAAATTTGGTGTTAAAATTTTGCGATGGGAAGAACCAATCAAAACTAAATTACAATTGAACTGAGTCAAACATTTAAATATAAAAGGTTTATCCAATTTTACCAAACATAACACCAAGTGAAATAAACCTATACAAAGTTATTGTAATAAATTCGATATAATAAAATATTTTATTGGAAGTTTTAAATTAAAAGGGCAGTACACCCTTAATCGTTTTACACACCGGTTACGGTTATGTTAAAATTGCTATGAATTTGTATCGTTTGAATTTCAACAAGTTTACTCTTGAGGACTTGATCAATCACTGAAGGCATATTCATCTGTTTGTTTATGAGTAGGTCACAAGTACAAATTAACAAGTTAATTAACAATTAATAAGTGTAATTAACAAGTTAACAAGAGTTGATTGTTCGTAACTATTAACAATCATTCGAAACTATTAAAAGAGCAGATCTACAAAGCCAATAATCTACATATTTGAAACTAGTGAGTTCAATGTTTTTGGATTATAGATCATAGACATTAAATAATCATTAATTGATTAACCATGGTATTAATAACAATTTAATATATCGTGAAGAATAAATTACTAAATATGAATCAATATCAAAATGTTGGCGAATTTCTTTATAGCTTTACAATAGTGTTTCATTAGTAGTCATGTTCAACAAATTGTTTTAGACAATTCCTTTTTATTTGTCGTATGTTTCTTTTTTAAGTTTAGTGGTTAATGTTTGCGCCATTAATATAGAAACATCACACTAAACATAGAAATATTACACTAAAACCAATAAAACTGTCAGTTTTTACGAATGTTGCACATCAAAATAACAACCCTTGCCCTATTGTGTAGGAATATTATAGTTCAAGCTCTTATAATTGGACTTTAATTGCAACTTTGATCCGTCTATTAAACAATCATTTGTTCCTGAAGTTTGTTAAAAAACATACATAGTTACTTAGATTATAAAGTTGATTTACAGATAATAAAAACTACAATTTGTATTGGTAGCTAATGTCTGGTAGTGGATAAGTAGAAAATTATAAAAAAACTATACGGTTTCCAAATAACCTTAAGTGTATTGTTTTGTTCATAATGCTTGTAAAGAAATAGTCAAATTATTATCTTTGTTTCGCATAACATCTGGTGTACTTACGATTATCTTGAAGAGTGTGTAGTATTGCTACGTAATCATGAACGAACCTTGACTTACTCTTGCAGCCTATATTTTCGTATGATAATGTGTTCTAGAAAGCTGAAGGCCGTGTTTCTACTTTACCGTTTACCTTTCTCGGATGTTATCACTATCGAGTGATTTGTTAGTCCAAATGTCACAGCAAAGGCACTGCTATCCAAAGGCACTGCTATCAAAAGGCACTGCTATTCAAAGGCACTGCTATTCAAAGGCACTGCTATCCAAAGAGTAAACTAGTTTCAAAGGAAAAACCTAAAAGTATTTGATGGTTTATTGTACCATTATAATTATTATTCATGGTACATTTAAGTAAAATGTATAACGTTTTAATATAATTCGACTAATTTTGAAAACTGAAAAAATAAATTAACGCAGTTATTTTAACCAGGTAATAAAACATACGGAATAAAGTTGTATGCGTTTATTTAGAGTTGAATTTTTACAAAAACATCCTGCAAGTAAAGAATGTATAGTGTTTTAAAGATCTGTTGTATTATTTTTTTATAATTGCAAGAGATTTTTAAATAGCTTCACTTAATATTTCAATGTTGTAATAATTTAAATATTCCTCTTGAAACTAACTTATCTTTGTGAACCAAGATGCGTTGCCACTTATAACAATTATTTTCGTTCAGTGACTGAAATTCTAAACTGCGTATCGCGAGGATTCAGCCAAACTGGGACATTCAAAGAAGTCTTTTTGATACTTAAGTAAGAGCTCCGAATTTAGATGGGACTTATTTTGTCGTTCTTAAGTTGTTTTCTTAAGTACATCAGGAATTTACGCCCTTCTGGTCGTTTCCTTTCATCGTCTTTTTGACACGTTCATCAGCATGAAAGTATTTTCAACGATCATAAGTAAAAAATATAATTAATATTTATAATAGCTTATGCACTTTTAAAACCATATTATGCAAGGAGTTTCTTGAATTATAATACGAAGGCGTTTCACATATTAGCAATAAACGTGCCACAAGGGGACCGAGCTTCACTACAAGGCTATGCTGCAGTACACATAAAAGTCACATATTGGTGCTTCACTCCGTAATTTCGTTAAGTATTGTCAAATGTGAAATGTAACGTTTAACCCTTTGCCTTCTTGATATTTTCACCCTCAGACTTGAGTACATGTTGGCAGACTAAGGATAAGGGAGGAGGAGACCTACCTATTTTCTCAATAAAGAAGAACGATTAAATGTCAGTTTATTGTTTTTTTTTTAGTTTTTTTTATAAACCTCAACTGCCCGTCAGCATAGGCTGGTGTTGTGAACTAATGACAGCGAGGTACCGTAACGGCATTAGTCACGTAGGCAAGCCAGAGGTGACCGCTTATGATCCTACAGGAGTAGGCCGGGACCGGGATCGAACGTCTGATTTGCTAGTCAGGCACTTAGTCGCAGTTTATTTATTTTTATTATAAAACTAGTAAGTTTTTTGTGGGGCGGAATTGAACTTTTTAAACAACATATTATAGTAGCTAGGCAAATTTTCAAAGGAGATTTATCGTGTTATCTAATTGTGCAAGCAATAAAGTAAGCAACCCTTACTCATAACAGAATAGTTAAAAACAAGAAACTCAATACACTTTCTTTAATTAAAAAACACAAATCTTCGGATTGAGCCGAAAGTACAATTTCCAATAAATTAAACAAAACTTTAACGAGTTCGCACGCAGCACACTGACGTGAGGGAAGTGAATTTCCACATAAAAACTTGTAAAACTCAAAATCAGTGTAAAAACATCCATTTGTCCAATTTTTTTTGAAATCTGAAAACATTGTTTTTTTGGCTGTTCTGATACTCCTGGTTTCATTTACTTGCAAAGCTGGGAATACAATTTTACGCCTTATAAGGTTAGGAGAAGGTCCAGACAGGCTTGAAAGTAGGCGTGAGATTGCTGGGGATAATAAAAGTACTCTAACAAAGGAATAACAGGCTTTTCTAGTGTAAAACCCCCATAAGACAACGTACTGTGTTTACCCGATACACATTTTCTTTAATAACTCGGTAAATATTTATGCTAGAATGACGAGAGAGGGCTTAAGACTTTCGCCTTTCTAATTCCCATCTTTTAACATGAATTAATTTTACATCTGGGGCTTTTCTGACCCTTTTTGGGCCCAAAAACTCAAAATTTGAAAGATTAATCCCCAAAAAATGGGTTTAGAGTTTTCCGATTGTTTTTCCCAACGAACTTGTCCAACAGGTTATAGAAAGGAACGTCCCTACCAAATTTGAAGTAAATCGGACAAAAATGCGACCGCTAGAGTGCATACACACACACATATATATATGTACAAAATATGTACATATATATATGTATATTTGAATATATATATATACAAAATTTTGAACGACCCCCCAAAACGTGTTCAGGGGGTCACGTTAGGAACTTCTATGGTGGCCCGGGCTTAAGTTTCACCGTGCGGGTCATGCTAATAGTTCACTTTCCAAAGGAAATTCACTAATAATAGAGTAAAGAATTCGAAAAAAGACTCCTTGATGAAGGTTGGAGGATGAACAACGACTGTGGGGGAGGGGGGTAATGCTGGTGTTGTAAGGGAGGTAATGTTGGTGGTAGGTTGGTGATGTTGGTGTTGAGGGTGCTGTAATGAGCCAAGCTGATTGGTGGATAGGCCCAGATGACTGATAAGAGTTTATGGACGGGAGTGCTGTTATCTGTTGTGCTTTAGATACCAGCTTACTATTATCACACCGTCACCCACCAAACTGGCGAATCCACTGCCGCAGCCCCTCATTCCCAACTTCATGGCTTTATCATCTTGCAAGTTATCTTTCTAATGTGTACTACTCACCGATTGGTCATAGGGCTATTAATTAATGGTCCTGGCTAAACAATCAGTCGGTCTTTAAACAAGGCATCTCACCTAATCTACGCTCATCATTCCTTCATATTTGCCTTAATATACGCTATACCTGCGTCGGTGTCTTTTACAATTATTAAGGTATTAAGATCCATTGAACGTGTTTTTAACCTAACCCTCAACCGTTTGTAAAACCATCCACTTCTTATACTCTTTTATTTACTATCCCCAAATTAAAACGAGTTCGCACGCAGCACGCTGACGTGAGGGAAGTGAATTTCCACAAAAAAACTTGTAAAAACTCAAAATCAGTGTAAAAACATCCATTTGTCCAATTTTTATTGAAATCTGAAAACATTGTTTTTTTGGCTGTTCTGATACTCCTGGTTTCATTTAATTGCAAAGCTGGGAATACAATTTTACGCATTATAAGGTTAGGAGAAGGTCCAGACAGGCTTGAAAGTAGGCGTGAGGTTGCTGGGGATGATAAAAGTACTTTAAAAAAGGAATAACAAGCTTTTCTAGTGTAAAACCCCCATAAGACAACGTACTGTGTTTACCCGATACACATTTTCTTTAATAACTCGGTAAATATTTATGCTAGAATGACGGAAGAGGGCTTAAAACTTTCGCCTTTCTAATCCCCATCTTTTAACATGCCTTAATTGTACATCTGGGGCTTTTCTGACCCTTTTTGGGCCCAAAAACTCAAAATTTGAAATATTAATCCCCAAAAAATGGGTTTAGAGTTTTCCGATTGTTTTGCCCAACGAACTTGTCCAACAGGTTATAGAAAGGAACGTCCCTACTAAATTTGAATTAAATCGGACAAAAAATGCGACCGCTAGAGTGCATACACATATATATATATATATATATATATATATATATATATATATATATATATATATATATAACATTTTGAACGACCCCCCAAAACGTGTTCAGGGGGTCACGTTAGGAACTTCTATGGTGGTCCCGGGCTTAAGTTTCACCGTGCAGGTCATGCTAATAGTTCACTTTCCAAAGGAAATTCACTAATAAAGAATTACTAATCGTCCTTGTAGTCTCGATTTTTCGTATATGGTCGTATTTTAACAAACCAACATTGTTTCCAAAATATCCGTACTGGTATTCATTTACTCATGCTACTATGGTTCATGCGTTAGTAACCCAAAGTGATGCTGATACGTGAAATGGATTGTATACAAAAAGGAAGTTGTGGACATGGGATAGGTTTTTTAATTGGAAACAATACCACTGGAATAAAATATATTTGAGAAAAATGTTTTGCTGGTGATGAATAAAATTGCGATTTACTTGAATTTCAAATAATAAAAACCCTATCAATTGAGTAGAATAAACAAATGTGTAACCAACACCATGAACAAACAACACTCAGTTTAAACCGTTTAAACCAATACACTATTTATCCAGCCGGAAATAAATAGTCTCCAGCCGGACTACCTTGTTTAAAACTCTAACTCAACTTTTCGGAGGTTTAGGCTGATTTAAGGGCAATTTAAGTGAGGATATTTGAAGAACGTTTTAATAGAGTTCTGTCTTATTGTTAAGAGAGAATGTTAACATTACTTTTGGAAAACTGAAATAATGTATTGAACTTTTATCAAAGCGGGAATTTTAGCAAAGAATATTAGTTTCAAGCAAAGTGGAACTAATACAGTGTTTAACGGATCATCGATAAGGAATTATTCTTAAAAGACCTTAGATCTTGGGTTTTCAAATTTGTTCTCTAATTGGCTAGGGTACTTGTGTAGTATACGGAGAACCTCTGTTAAACGTTTTTATTCGGTATTTTATCGATATGTGGATACAAGTTACCGAATCAATATATAAAAATACTTTTGCCATGAAGGTAATCGGTTTTATGGTAAGAAATGAAACAAGCAGTAACATTTAAAATTAAAATCAATTTTAACTATTAAAACAATGAACATTTTTAACTGATTTGGAACAAGATCAAAAATGACATTACAAACTATTGTAAAATTCACGGATGTCATTTAAAGGTGAATCAAATACGTCTGCTCCTGATTATGCCACTGACGTGCGCCACATGAATTCAGCAAAGTATGATCATAAATAAACGCTGGCGGTCAGTACTTCTTTGATTCAAAAACACAAATCAAAACAACTTCTAACAACCCACCATTAGGCTGATCCCCACAATCGCTTTACTTGTTGATTATGGCCCCGGTGGTAGGGTCTATAAAATTTTAGCTGTGAATAAAATAATTACCTGTGTTAAAATAATTTGGTTATTATATAGTTTCGATATTGTTACCGATATATCAAAAAAATACCGAATAAAAACGTTCAATAGAAGTACTCCGTATACTACACAAGTACCTTGGCTAGTCTATCTTTGCAGGATATAATAGATAAAAATGTTTTCAATTTTCAATAAGTGCTTCTATAGAGTCTATTGGATTTTGAATGTTATATTATTACCTTTCTTGGATGTTCCGCTCACTGTTTTATTTCTTTGTGCACTAGCCGATGCACAATGGGCTGAGTAGTGTATGTTTGGAAGCGGCAATAATGCAGCTGAAGTGTTTTATTGGATTGTACAACTTAACGCATCCAAGTATAATAACATAGGTCTCATTAATATGTTATATTGAATGCACTGTGGAACAACACCTCGGGAATGTTTAGTACTATTTTGTAATTCCTGAACGTTGTAACAGATAAAAAAGGATTTAATAACCATATATCAATACAGGTTTTAGATAGTGGACTTAAAATACTAAACATAACAGATAAACAAGAAAGATTTAATAACCATATAGCAATACAGGTTTTAGATAGTGGACTTAAAATACTAAACATAACAGATAAACAAGAAAGATTTAATAACCATATAGCAATACAGGTTTTAGATAATGGACTTAAAATACTAAACATAACAGATAAATAATAAAGATTTAATAACCATATAGCAATAGAGGTTTTAGATAGTGGACTTAAAATACTAAACATAACAGATAATTATTAGGATATCATAAACAGTTTTTAAAATATAAAATTCCACCCAAACAGAGAAACCAGTGACAAAGAGTTAAATTAGTTGAACAACAACATACGACCAAATAAGCTTTAGAGTTTTTAAATGTATTTGTTTTTGTTCAATCTCGCCTACTACTAGCGATCGGCTTTGTAAATGAATAGAAGCAGTTAATACAAAACAGAAAAATTGAAAGAATTGTTCAATAACCGGGGTAAAAATACTGAGTAATATCTTACATGCTGCGCAACATTGTAATACAAATAATATGTGCCATGTGTATTGAGTACAATTTCTAAGAAGAACAAGAAATGTAAGAACAATGGGCAGGTTTGATAAAGGGAAATGAAATCCTCTGACACAACCGCTTTACTAGTTCTTGGCATGATATACTGATAGAGCATCCTTTGTTTCAACTATCATCGATAGAAGCCCGATATTCTATTTCTCATTTTAACTGCCTTAGATTTAAAACGAGTAGTGAAGTTACCAAGCTTTAGTACGATTTATTTGTAACAAATCAACTTGTATGTACATTTTATTTAATAAAAAATAAAAATTATATCATGTGACTAATCTTTCAGTGTTTGTTTTGTGTTTTAAACATAGTTTTTACTTAGTTTTGCGTTACGCCGTCAAACACAACTAATAAATACAGATTAGATTATACTAAGATATTTCAGCAAAACATTATTTATTTGTGTAGCCTCTAGTTTAATTTTTACCATAACACTCGCATTAGTATAATGATTTCGTAAAATCTAGAGGTTTTCTCTTTCTTGCGTGATTACTTTAAAAGGCTACTATTCGATATTTAATATTGACACAAAACTTATGCATTCATTAGGTTCTACCGGTTTACCCTTAAGAATTATTTTACTCTAAAAGGTCACAAGTGCCTTTTTTATTCTGAGTTGCCAGCTGAATACAACCAGTACTGTTATTATTACTATAGTCTTAATAAAGCAATACAATTTATGTTGGTACTTTTACATTACTCGTCAAAGTTGTACAACACACTCCTTAAACTATTTAATCGATGTTGTTATATCCTATAACTATCATATTGATATACATTAAATTAATTATTGTGAAGTCGT
Organism: Allygus modestus; assembly: GCA_963675035.1. Taxonomy (NCBI): domain Eukaryota; kingdom Metazoa; phylum Arthropoda; class Insecta; order Hemiptera; family Cicadellidae; genus Allygus; species Allygus modestus. The sequence goes on from OY776112.1 coordinate 316,183,868, forward strand.
TAAGATGTGACTGAACACCGCTGATCACAATCTTTGGAATTACTATCAAAGTATTTTCGTGAATCGACAGAAATTCCTTCAAAGCTAAGATATGTTTTTCTAATTATATCTGAAACTTCCGATTATTTCGTGTTAAAAATACCCGAAACCGAGTTTTGGCCCGGTGCCGGGGACACTAAATATAAGACAATTATCTGTGTTTATGCGCAGCTCGCATATCTCCTCTGACTGACGTGGGCTTGGCTGGTGAGCCGCGGGTCAGCCAGGGCAGCAGGGAAGTGACGAGAACCATCAACAGATTTGTGTTGGTTTGACACTTATAAATTGCGGAAGTGGACTTAATTTGGCATGCAGTTTATTATGTATGGCGTTTTACTAGTTTATTTTATCGAAACATAAACTCAAATGTTTGGCAAGTGAATTATATGCGATTTATCGCATTTCTATAATGTTTCGACAATGAATCATAACTCCATATTTGTATAAACTTCAACAAATTGAGAATGATTGGGAAATGACAAATTATGGTTTTTCGATCATATAGATTTTCTGTTACAACTAATATAATATTGGACGATTCGGTAGTTCTTTTTTATATCTATCTATAATATTATAGAGAAGAGGTGGTTTCTGTATGTCTGTCTGTCTGTCTGTTTGATGTTCTGGGTGAACGCAAAAACTACTGAACCGACTGGGCTGAAACTTTACACATAGGTAGATCTTGAACCCATGCAACACATAGTCCTATTCACTTCCTTAAAATCCCCTCAGGCTACGCCCCTTGAACGTCCTAAGTTTCAATGTTTACATTTCAGAATAAAGTAAACATTCAGAAACTGTAATGCGAACAGACATTACTTCCATTTGACAGCTTAAAGAGCAGAAGCAAGAACAGCTGTTTCAAGCTAACTAAAATGCAAATTGCATTGACTAAAGAACGGGTAGAGAAAGCCCCTGTGCGAAGAACGGGTACGTCAGCGAGCTATTAATTAATATTAATGAAAAAATATTAATATGGCTTCATCTGGTTGTGGTCTATTCTTATTTGCACAAAAAAATCTTTACCTATACTACCTATACTCCCCGATTTTATATTTTTGCTCCTCCCCGATTTTTATTTTTGCCCCAACCCCGATTTTAAATTTTGCTCCCCCCCTCTTCGATTTTATATTTTTATATTATGTCCCGCCATTTTATATTTTTGCCCCCCCCCTCCCACGATTTTATATTTTGCTCCCGGTGGTAGATAAACATCAACTTTTTTAAAAAAATTAATTTATAATTGTTTTACAGGGATCTTTAAACCCCTCCCCAATATTCTTTATTTTGTTTTACTTGAGTTATTTCATTTCTAAAATCCAATCCAGAGTGTTACGTGAACCGATTTGGAGTCGCAAACCACACGCCATTTACTACCCGACAGAGTTCCTCGACTTAGCAACAGGACCCAAACTATATATATGCCAGTATATTTCGTCAACTTTGTACATTAAACGTGTGCAATGTAATTTTAATATTGTAAAATAATGTAGTTGTTATTTGCTTTAGTTAATCTACCATATATATACAACCCGTACGAAGGACGGGTACACAGCTAGTATCTATAAAAGGCAAAGCTCTGGCTGACTGACTGACTCACTCATAACTAATTCTCCACCTTCCCTTGTAGGTAGAGAGCTTAAATGTTGTATACTGATTCTTTAGGCATAAAATAAGAACACTAAATGGTTTTCATCCTGATCTGACCTTAAGGATCCGCCAGAGATCCCGACAAAGTTCCCATGTATTTATTATAGACATCAATTTTTGTTTGTGCTAATGAAAATACAAACAGCTGATCTTGATTCGTAGTAGTTACACGGGCTAACTACAGAATGCATCACACACAACTGTCATAGTTTTTATAAATTATTTGCGGGGCGAAGCCTGCGGGAACAGCTAGTAGTTGATAAATGTACAGAGTGTTTTACAAAGAGCCATTTCAATGCATACATCGAACTATTACGAGGGTGTTTTAATCCCACTTCTAAACGTCTCAATCAATCACTATGCTTTGTTGCGTTTCATGCATGGGCAATCAATTTCGAGATTTGTAGAAAACAAAAGTAATGTCCTTGTTCGATAAAGGAGATAAAGCCGAAGTATGTACTAGACTATGTCAAGTCTTTCGACTGATAAGACATCTGAAGTAAAGTGTAACTTTATAAAACATACTTGATGGTGCGGAGAAATCTATAGCAGCTGTAAAGTTTTGTGGTTTTTTTTGTAAATTTGTATTTTATTTAACCAAGAATTGTAAAAGCCTTTGTGGTTTATTCTCTAAAGGGATTCATACTCATAAAATATTATCTAATAAATTAAATTTATAAAAGTACAGTTATGCAAAGTATACAAAAATGTGTTTAACTTTGCAAATATATCTCAAAAATTTCGGTTTTGCAGTATTTAATTGCAACAATAGCCTTATTTTGTATATTAGTAAAGTGTTTACTCTGTTACTCAATGACTTATGTCCTTAGGAAATAAAAAAGTTGTTTTGTTCCTAAACGTACTTTCTGTTTTTCTTAATAAATTAAGCATTACAATTTCTGATGATCCATGTTAACACCGGGATCATTAGTAATTAAAATTCCTATCAAATTATCGATATTGTCTATGGATATTAGTGTGAAATTCTGTGATACACCTTCTATGGTTCACACATTATTTATAGTTATCTGATCCAATTCATCTTTCCCACTGGGTTGATATAGCCACATTTCAAAGGAATGGAGAGAAGCCCTAAGGGATTTTATTAGGTTTAATATGTAGTATTCATAAAAAATACTTATTGAAAAGTTTTATGATATGGTTTTGTCTCGATAAAACCTTCAGATTTGGCTTCGAAATTGTATCAATTACACGCTTTCAAAATTAGCGTTTTAAATAAATAAAGAGGTGAAGAAACATTTGAATGAGAACCTATTATTCAAACACTATTTTGAATACCAATCGTTGTTTGGAGCTGGATGTTTTTGGGAAAGATAAGAAAGATAGGCGAAGGACCAATGTGAAGAGCAAAAAATGAATGATAGTAATGGACAAATTATAACAAACATTTATTTTACATAAAGTAATAAATAAGTAAGGACTGACAGGCTGGTTATTGACATAGAAAAGGGAAACATGTTATGTATTGTAGTTCATAATTTGTACTAATTGTTTTAAGACACTGATCACCAATATTAGGATATTTATAATTAAACAAAATGAAAATAAAATGTTCAAAAGAAGTTTATATTAATTAATTATCCACTCACCAAATTGGGTGAAAGTTCTGACCTTTAAGTCACTACTTTGGATGAGGCATGTGGAGATCAAATGAGTCAGGAGATGGGATGAGAAGGTCTTGAAGATCTAGACATTCTAGACGTTCCAGAAGTTCTAGAGGATCTAGAAGGTCTAGAAGATCTGAAGGGTCCAGGGTTATAGATGATATCACTCACTTTATTACAGGTACATATACATAGTTTGGGGTTTTAACCAGCGTGTCGTGGAAAAAACAATTAACATGATAGAAATACATAAATTATCATGTTGATAATTAACAAAAAGGGGAAATGAAATGAGAAGAGGATGAAATGTTAACAAAAACTAAACTAGGAGTGTTTATTTGCTGGTCTGAAGTGAGAAGAGGGTTTGTTATTATAAAATAGGTAACAATGAAAATGTAAACAAAAGATATCAGGTGAGAATAAAAGTATAGGAAAAGAGAAGTATTTAAAATCAAATTAAAATAAAAACATATGATTTTAATTGGTTGGGTAAAAATATGATGAACCAGGCTCTTGTTGAGTAGTTGGGAATTAATTATTTTTAAAACCACATTATATAAATCCAGAACATATATAAGTCCTGAACATACCGCCGACCTTGAAGTGTCCACACTTCAACAATATTAAGTATTAGGTAGTGGACAAAGTTTGATGACTGGACGCACAAATGTATTTGTAGAAGTCTTGACTTTAGCCACTCGAACTATTCCATCACGCCCAGGAAAGATTTTAATTACTCGAGCTAATGGCCATTGAAGTGGACTTGATGGTGAATTGATCAAAACTAAATCTCCAATCTTGAGGTTCAGGCTGCTAGTAGTCCATTTATAGCGTTGCTGTTGAGTATGCAAGTACTCTGTTGTCCATCGACGCCATATGGTTTGAAACAGCTGTTGTGTGAGTTGCCATCGCTTCAGTCTGTTAACAGGAACCTGGGTAAGATCCCTCTCTGGGATTGATACTAGTGGTGCACCTGTTAAAAAATGTCCAGGTGTTAAAGCATTAAAGTCAGATGGGTCAGATGAGAGAGGAGTCAACGGCCTTGAATTCAACATTGCTTCAATTCTCGTAGTTAACGTAATAAATTCTGGCAGTGTTAGAATATTGTTGCCCATGACCCGATGTAAGTGATGTTTTGCTCCTTTTATTGCACTTTCCCAAAGTCCACCTTGGTGTGGAGCAGCTGGTGGGTTGAAATGAAATCGAATGTCTTGGTTAGATGCGAAGCGTTGAATCTGATTTTGAGATTTACTACATTGAGTGATAGATTGCACTATTTTTCGTAGTTCTGTGTTTGCACCAACAAAAGTTGTTCCGCAGTCCGAGTAAATATCTGTACACAAGCCTCGGCGAGCTGTGAATCTCGTAAGTCCAGCAATGAATGCGGATGTGGTTAAGTCTGTGATAACTTCTATGTGTATGGCTTTTGTGACCATGCAAACAAAGAGACAAATGTAAACTTTGACTTGTTTAATGAAGCGTAAATTTAGTACCTTAATGTTGTAGGGTCCACCATAATCGATACCAGTTGATGAAAATGGTTTACACGGGTTGACACGACAGGAGGGTAGTTCTCCCATTAATGGAGCATTACTTTTTGGTCGGAGTTTGAAGCACGTTAAACATTTATGAAGGCGAGAGCGAATCACATTTCTTGCACATAGTATCCATACATGTCGTGAAAGCAAAGCTTGTACCAATTGTGGACCGGCATGAAGATTATATAAATGGTAATGATCGATTAGAATGTTTACAACATGATGATTTTTGGGCAACAGAATAGGGTGACGAGTGTCATAGGGTAAGGAAGTGTTAGTCAAACGCCCACCAACACGTATTAAACCATTAGAATCCATGAATGGGTTTAATCGTTGAATGGTTTTAGGACAAACACGTTGTTCAGAGAGTAACTTGAATTCGTTGGCGAATGCCATTCGTTGCACAAGAGCAAATATTTTGACTTGAGCTTCGTTTAGTTCTTCAGTTTTGAGATATCCATTTTGATGTTGTGAACTACAGCAATTGCGAATGAAGCGCAATACATAAGCCATAATTCGAGTCAATGTTATCCAGGATGAAAACTTGGACAGAAATGACCATTCTTCTTGTGAAGTAGTTGTTAGTATGGTTAATGAGTTTGGTTTAAGTTCGTGGGTCGAATCTAATGTCACAGATGTAAACTTAGATGTTGGCCAATCATTTGATGGGAGCGATAGCCAGGATGGGCCATTCCACCAAAGTTTGTGATCAATCAAATGAGACATGAGTAGGCCTCTGGAGGCACAATCTGCAGGATTATTTCCGGAAGAGATATGTCTCCATGACTCAGTAGGTACCAATTCTTGGGTTTGTGAAACACGGTTAGCTACATAGGTTTTCAACCTGTACGGAGGGGTTTGCAACCATGTGAGAGCTACAGTTGAGTCAGACCATAAATGTATATTATTAGATGTCATTTTATCAGGAAATAAGGATTTGATATGAGACACTAATTGAGCCAATAAATGTGCAGCGCATAATTCAAGGCGAGGTATCGTGACTCGTTTCAAAGGTGCGACACGACTCTTTGCCATTAGTAGTTTTATCGATACGGATTGGTTTAGTTCACATCTTAGATAAGTAACATCAGCATATCCGACTTCGGATGCATCACAGAACCCATGTAGTTCAATTTTACATGTTGAACATAAGTTTAATGATCGAGGTATTGTAATATTAGATAACAACTTAATATTATCAGTGAATGAGCACCATTGCATCTGAAGATCTGATGGAAGTGGTGAATCCCATGACAGTCCTTTTGTCCAGATCAGTTGCATAAAGCATTTGGCCAGCATTATAAAAGGGACAAGAAATCCACAGGGATCATAAATCTGTGCTATCGTACTGAGTACAGAGCGCTTGGTAGGAGTTTTGTGTGAAGTAAGTGTTTGGAAATCATATGAGAAGGCGTCGGTGACTGGAGACCACTTAAGCCCTAATACTGAAAATTGTGGCGTTTCTGAGTTTTGCAAGAACTTTGGTGTTTCAAGATGTGAATCGGGTAAGTTACTTAAAAGTTTAGGTGAGTTCGAAACCCATTTTCTAAGCTCAAAACAACCTTGATTTAACAAAGAAATAAGTTGGGACTGAAGGGTCAAAGCTTCGTTTTCAGTGTCCGCTCCAGAGATAATGTCATCCACATAAGTGTGATTACGCAAGAGATGAGCTGCATGTGGAAATTCATCGCCATGGTTATCAGCTAGTTGGTGCAACGTTCTGATAGCTAAATATGGAGAGCTGTTAATTCCATATGTTACAGTATTGAGTTGGAAAATAGATGGGGATTGGTTTGGATGTGATCGCCACAAAATCAATTGAAAAGTTCTATCATCGGGATGAACCGAAATTTGACGGTACATTTGCTTAATATCACAGCAGAATACAACATTGTGTCGACAAAATTGTAAAAGTAGATCACATATATTGTTTTGCAGTTTGGGTCCCGTTAAAAGGATTTCATTAAGCGAGAGTCCAGAACTGGTTTTACAACTAGCATCAAAGACAGTGCGAAGTTTAGTCGTACTACTACTCTCTTTAAGTACTCCATGATGTGGAAGAAAGAAGTGTGGTTGAGATAGGTCAATGTCATTACATTCGGACATGTGGCCTAATGATAAATACTCATCCATGAAATCATGATAAAGTTCTGAAAAGTGAGGATTAGAAGAGAACTTGCGTTCCATGGCAAAGAGATGCAATTCAGCGGGGTTTTTTGATTCACCTAAGACAGAGTTTGAATCTTTGAAGGGTAGACGAACTACATATCGTCCGTTGGCATCACGAGTGTGATTTTCCATAAAGTGTTTGTCACACTGGATTTCTTCTTGAGTTTTAATGGAAGAAACAGGAGGTTCTTCTTGGGACCAAAAACGTTGAATTGATTAATGCAAATCAGAATTACTAATGGAGTGTAAACAAACATTGAGAGTTGAACTTGGTATGACATTGGATATAGAAGGATTAGAAGGCAGACAAGGAGCGGTACCCATTATTACATAACCAAAGTGTGTTCCTACAGCATATGGTATATTATGGCCAAGTGAAAATTGTTCTGTTGTAAACAATTGGGGGAAGAGTGCACCTCCGAGTATGACATCGATGCGATTAGGAACATGGAAAGTGGGATCAGCTAGGATAAAAGAGTGAGTTCTTTTCAGTACTTCTGGAGAAAGAGGCATGCGAGGAAGATCAACAGTTAATCTATCGAGGATTAAAGTAGGTTGATCAGCGGCTATTGTTCGACCATTCAGAGTTTTAATGTTAACAAAAATCTGTCCTTTATTGTCTGTCATGTGGTGATCAATTCCAGAAAGTTGGATACTAGATTTATGTCGTGGAATGTGTAAAAGATTAGCTGCATGTTCGGTCATTAAGTTACACATACTCCCAGAATCCAGGAGAGCACGAAATACATGCGAGTTTCCACCTGGTGCACTAATTTGTACCAATAAAGTGCCTAATACTACGGTGGTGTTACTGGATGAAACTTCTAAGTTGTTCTGAGATGTGAGTGTTACAGATGTTTCAGGTTTAACCATAGAGTCAGATTTTATTTGTTTGTTTAATGGTTTAGCATTAGAGTTTGTTACAGTTATGGAACTAGTGACATTGTTAGTATCACTGTTAAAGTGTAGCAACGAATGATGACGTCTACTGTTACAGGATTTGCAACTAAATTGTGATTTACATGATTTGGTGTCATGTGTACCTAAGCATGATACACATTGATGACATTTCTTAACAAGCTGATATCTTTCATGAGGAGACATAGCTTTGAAAACAGAACACGAGTATATTTTATGAGATGACTGATTGCATGCAAAACACGTTACAGGAATGTTTGTATGAACATTTGATTGAGGTGTTACTTGAGTAGCTATCATGCTGACATGGTTACGAGTTTTGTTGTTAACTGTGGGTCTTGGACGAGAGTTAGAAACGTTAATTTCCAGGGATTGCATATTTTGTGACAAAGTCGCGTCCTCGAGTTGCGTACATTCGGTATTAAGGAAATCCAGTATTTCTTTTACTGAGGGTAGAGAATGCTTAGGAGACGAGGAAGATGCGCGAAATGCTTCTAGTTTTCTTCTGAGGTCTACGTCCATTTTACGCAATAATACTGCAACAAGAATGGCATTTGAATCTTGAATTTCACAGTCAAGACCATTTAGTGCTTGAACATTTTCATTGAATATATTTACAAACTTGCGAACACCCTGAATGTGTGAAGATGTTAGTTGAGGTAAGTCAAGCAAATTGTTCAAATGTAGTATTTGAAGCCTACGGTTGTTATGATACCTGTCTCGTAACAAGTTGTAAGCTATCGCATAATTTTGTGGAGTGATACTGAGACTGCGAATCAAAGATAATGGTTCCTTGTCCAGAGCACTGAGGAGGTACTGAAAGCGCATAACATCAGATAAAGAGCTATTGTTATGAATAGTGGTGTCGAAAATATTGATAAATGACGTCCATGTACTTAGATCGCCTGAGAACTTAGGGAGATCAATTTTTGGCAAACGTACTTGTGAGTGCGCAGAAGCACTTGACGCTTCATCGACACTGTTATTTGGATTAACAGACTGTTCTGGTACCGGACATAATGATTCAATATTACAAGAAATATAAATAAATAATTCATTTATGTCATTTTGATCTGTCATTAGTTTGTCAATGTCCAACGTGTTACCACCTATTGCAAGAATACGCTGAAAGTTTGTTTCAAAATCTTCAGTTTTCCGCTTGGTTTCGGACAAGTAAGCATTTAACATTTTTGTCTGAACATTTGTTAGAGGATCTTCTTGAGAGATGATACCGTCTACTGAACCTTTAATGAAGTTAAGTCGTGTTTTGGTTACTGCAGTTAACCGCTCATAAGTTTCGATTTTAAAGTCAGTGTTCTTTGGGGGTGCCATTTCTAGAAATCAGTTAGGTAAACACAAAGTAGCAAATGGTTAGTGGTTACAACAAAGTTGTGTTACAAATTCTCTTGCTATATTTGGGTTGTATTACAAGAGCTGGTTAAGACACATAGCCTATTATTAGAAGGTAGAAAATTAGTATTAGGATAGTGATTTAACTTCGAATAGAGAACGATATGTCCAAATCGCTATGAACAGAATCCGGCTCGAAGGACCAATGTTTGGAGCTGGATGTTTTTGGGAAAGATAAGAAAGATAGGCGAAGGACCAATGTGAAGAGCAAAAAATGAATGATAGTAATGGACAAATTATAACAAACATTTATTTTACATAAAGTAATAAATAAGTAAGGACTGACAGGCTGGTTATTGACATAGAAAAGGGAAACATGTTATGTATTGTAGTTCATAATTTGTACTAATTGTTTTAAGACACTGATCACCAATATTAGGATATTTATAATTAAACAAAATGAAAATAAAATGTTCAAAAGAAGTTTATATTAATTAATTATCCACTCACCAAATTGGGTGAAAGTTCTGACCTTTAAGTCACTACTTTGGATGAGGCATGTGGAGATCAAATGAGTCAGGAGATGGGATGAGAAGGTCTTGAAGATCTAGACGTTCTAGACGTTCCAGAAGTTCTAGAGGATCTAGAAGGTCTAGAAGATCTGAAGGGTCCAGGGTTATAGATGATATCACTCACTTTATTACAGGTACATATACATAGTTTGGGGTTTTAACCAGCGTGTCGTGCAAAAACAATTAACATGATAGAAATACATAAATTATCATGTTGATAATTAACAAAAAGGGGAAATGAAATGAGAAGAGGATGAAATGTTAACAAAAACTAAACTGGGAGTGGTTATTTGCTGGTCTGAAGTGAGAAGAGGGTTTGTTATTATAAAATAGGTAACAATGAAAATGTAAACAAAAGATATCAGGTGAGAATAAAAGTATAGGAAAAGAGAAGTATTTAAAATCAAATTAAAATAAAAACATATGATTTTAATTGGTTGGGTAAAAATATGATGAACCAGGCTCTTGTTGAGTAGTTGGGAATTAATTATTTTTAAAACCACATTATATAAATCCAGAACATATATAAGTCCTGAACAATCGTATTGAAGAGAACATTACTATTGTAAACATCTCGTTGAGGCAGTTAAGTCGCATTTTGCAGAGGACATCATCGGGATTTACGGAAGTTAGATATTTCCCGCACGTTTCTTCACCTAACAATCACCTCCATCCGGCAGTCTACGTAAAGATGGTTCACAAACTCCAACAACGTATACATCTTAAGGTAGAGCAGGAATTATTTGATTAAATATTATTTATTGGTTAACAGGAGTTTTATAACATTGTTGAATGGCGGGTTTTAAAAATTTGTTTAAAATAATTTTGCGTGGAATCTTTTTATTTCTAATAAGAGCAAAATACGTTTCTCGAATATTTGAGACCAAACTCCAGACTCCGAAATGTGAAACCTGAAAATGAGATGACAAATTTTCGTCCTACCTTTACAAAAAAAAACATCTCTGGCATTTATTTAAACTATAAATGTCTTTCCACCACAACTTCAGTTCTAAATAGTAATATCTGACCTTATATGCACATTTGCTCCCCTCTACCACTCTCCCATGATCACCTATAAGAACATGCACGAACAGTGAAATATTGGTCTTACACGTTCACAGAGAATCAAATCACCCCGGTCCCTGAACAACAGATGTGCTTCGTCCAAACATTACGTGGACAGTGTCTGAATCAGCGCCTCTCATGCGGTGGAGAATATCGTTTGGGCGAAGACATGATCGGCTTCAATTTTATATTGTTATTGTGATAAATTTGTAATACGATGCGAACATTTTATAAAATTCATTAATATTTAAATTTTATTGATTTAACATCGTTCAATAAAACATTTCAGAAATATTCTTGATATTAAAAAATACAAATTCGAACCTAAGTTTTTTTATGACGATGTATCTGTTTTACTTAACCGTTTCGTATCATCGTGAAAAAAACACCGTGTTTAATGTTTCTTACTGCATTAAAGTTTCATACTAGGTCATAACACCGGCAATTAAACATACGGGTCTATGTTACAAATGTTTATGAAATAGAGAACGTTTTTTATTGTTGTTTTTTTGAAGTTTTTAGTATAATATTTTAATCCCCCCATCTCCAACACATTTTCCTCTAAAAAAACAGAGACCCGTACATTTTGAACATCAATGTCCCAATTTCACACCATACATGATTATAAATTAAAAAAAGAAATGCGAAACATACTACGATATTTTACAAATAAATTATGTGTAAATCATATATTTTTAGATTTTTCTGTAAATTGTTGAATTTTTTACGCGAAAATCCATTAATCAAAAAACACAAATGCAAACTTTAAATGTTTGTACAACAATTTGTAACAAAAGTCTTAGTCTGCATGTGGCTGAAGAAGCCCTAGTTGTTGGCATCAAGTTAGCGTCATTTCCCTTATCAACGCCGTTTTCTTTCATATTTATTTATGAGGGCTTTTCAGCACGCACTGCGGTGCTCGTTTTGGATCAATATTACGACAGTTTATTCCAGGACATTTTATTTAAGAATTTATCGAACATTAAATATGTTTAGTAAATTGTTTACTACGTTTTTTAGTCGAAGTTTGTTTTTTGCAAATAAATGCCTAAACCCAGTCTAAATAACAAACACGGATAATTTCGAGTTGTAATTTCGAGCTATTTTGCATTTCTATTCTTCTTTTCTCAAAAGGGGGTTGGACTGGAACACATTTTTCACAGCTAAACTAACAATAACTACATTCAACAAATTAAAAGCTGGTTATCCTAAACAAAATGGTGACTTTAAACACTTCCCACTAACTAAAACATGGAGTCCTTCTTATTACAGTAGCTTTGAATATATCGGAACCCACAGTTTCTGACAATATTCTTGATTTATCTTTAAAATTCAGATACGAGAGACACCATAAGCTATCAAAGATCGTGAAACTATCTACATGTTAGGGCTGAGAGAGATGGCTTTTGTTTGAATATTTGATTGAATATTAGATACATAGACTTGTGATTGTGGTATAATATTATGTGTAAAATAAATAAAAAAGGAATATTCGTTCTTATATTTCAAAACCAACATGGTAAGAAGGGACACGAGTGTAATTTTATAAAACACGTATCAGCCACAATTTTTTGTAAGGTAAACGGATTTTAATTTTCTTCATGTCATTATTCTCAACTCAACGAGATTTTTATAACGAGGAGTCACTGGATGAGCTAAACAAATAAATAAGCTGGCCGCAACCCCCAACCCCTTTGGTGTAAACACTGTTAAGAACAAAATACATATATATTGCTTACAGTGAATGCCACTAACTACCTTTTCCGATCTCTTGTAGTTAAAAAAGGAAATATTTTGTTTAATTCTTTATTAACACACTGCATCTCATTTACTTGTATAACAGTGCAATGTAGGGTTACATTAACTTTAAGACAACAATCTGTACCATTTTCCTGTAAAAAAAGTGCTTGTTATGAAATCACAATTATATTTCCAAACCAAACGAACTCAAACCACAATAAACTGACTGGAATAATTAAATGTTAAAACACACATTGATTGAGAAGGTGCAACCTAACAACCGCTTACTTAGTTAAAAGACTGTAAATAAACGTGCCTAACATACGTATCAGACCTGCATACCAAACGAATTGGTCATAGATACTCCTGAGCTACGCAGGAACTACATGAAATTGGTTTAGCAATATATATTAGTAATGATACAAATAGTAGTTTATAACTGTTTACCAAATTTAGAAATTAATTTACCATAAAATATCATTATTAGCTGTAAAATCAAAATTATATTTTGTGGCCTCAAATCGCTTCTAATCAATAAAAACTATATGATATTTCCTTCTCTTCTATATTTTATTTTCTGTCAATTTAGTCAGTTTGAATACATATATATATATATATATATATATACAGAAATAATTACAGAGTAAAGGTATTTTAAATTTCTTATAGGTGTTAGTAGTAATATTTACTTTACACTAAAATTTCAGAATCCGTGTACTTTAATTTATAAACGTTTATAAACGTTTAAAAAGATAAATACTAACATTTATGTATAAAACTGCGGTACATAAACATATATATCTAGCACAACTGAAGTCTATGAATAATTGCTTGCAATAAGGGGTCAACAAAACAAATGCGCAGCTTTAAATCCTTGGTTGCTCTGGTTCCTTTAAACAGATAAATAAAGTGCCTCCTAAGTTGGATGAAGGGTATTTGATGACATGGGCTTTGTTGTTTAAACGCCCAAGTAAACACTTAATTACCTTCAAAAACACTTATCTGCACATCAGTCTCAACTATTTTATAAATAAAGTATTATCTCATGAAATTATATCATACGATTTATTTGAATTATTAAAAAGTAGATAGTATTTTAAAGTTGAACATTGTTAACCGTAGTGTTAAATGTCTGTTTTTGATCTATCCAACACAAAATAATGGGCCTTCACTATGAAACGTGGTTGGAAGGAAACGGAAATCATCACTCACAAAAGTTTAATATTATATACATATGTTAATAATTAAACAGATGATTAACTAATAAATATTTGATTAGTTTACAAGAATTAGCCACTAAACAACAAACCACTAGCCCCTAGTTACTCCCCATAAGATTTACTTTACAACTCGCTACCCTAAATAAATAAACAGCTTTTACAATATTTTGAATTAGTCATCTGTTAAAATCACAACAAATATTTCCTCCATAAGAGTAACATGGCAACTTTGAAGTCTATCGGGGAAAATTCCTAAGGTCATAGTATTTTTAGGAATGGCTAGAAACCGTCCTAGGGTTAACATGAATGATCATGAAAAGTTGCATTGAAATCGGTTGAAAAGGATAACGAAACAAAAGAAAAAAACAGGTAGATCGACAGGCAGACAGACATTGATTATTATATTTAGAGATAAAAATTGAACCATTTCTAATCGTAATTTTAATGCAGTGATGTACTAAATTTTCATAAAGCATACTTCACTAACTCTACCTGAAGATGTTGAACAATGTAAGTCTCTTTAATGTTAATTTATGAGGAATATATTTTATCTCCTTGCAGCCCCGTACCCTGTGACACATAAACTGAATCAGAATCATCAGAAAATCCACGAGACATTCTCCATTCTTTATTTACCAAACCATCCTACAGTATAAAAAATAGTTTGCACTAAAAACAGTTTATGTTTATTGTGGTTGTGTCTATTATATCTATGGCAGTGGCATTTAATGATTTGGTAAGAAACGGCCAAATCTTTCACTATGGAATAAGATGTATTAATATATTGTTTGCAAAGTAAATAATAAGATACTTAAATACAGTTAAGAAGTGGTTCAATCATGATTGGACCATCGTATACCATCACCTGCAGATGATTACACGTCACCGACTTGGGGGCAATATGTTATTATCGAATATGTTTATAGAGCATCTATATTAAATCCCTTCCCTGATAAAAATAAACATAATTATAACTGTTATTCCATAACACATTTGTCACTGGACTGTACTACAAATATTATTTTGTTTTGGCATTAACAATTTTGGTACTACAAATATTATTTTGGTTTGGGTATTTGAATATTCGTTTGTGTTATCATTACGCAACTGAACATGCAATTAACTATATTTAGCTCAATAAGGCACGCATATTCCTGTTTTAAAAATATCTTGGCTCCGCCCATCTAGCCTTCAAAAGTCCTATATAAATTTTATTGACGTTAGTATTTTCTGGACCTTTTGAGTTGACAGATTTCAGGAAGACAGCTCATATACCAGAATAAAACACAAGCCGATTCCTGTTAAACAGATTCTTTAGTATTCTGCCCATCTGACTTTCAAAAGAGTTAAGCTAAAAAATCACATATAGTATAGGCCTGATAGATCTGAAATCCACTAGGAAGGTAGCTAATACGCTCAAAATAGACATACACCTAGTCCTGATCAAATTATTATTTAGGGCTCCACCCTACTAGTCTTTCATACTCCAAAGTTCCACACACCAACCTCTAAACCAATGGAGCCGATGTGGGAAGGTATAGAATGCCCCAGAATCAAATAATACCCCCCAGTTAACCCATTAAGTACCTATCCAATTGGGCCAAGGTTTAAAAAAATGACGTAGAGGACTTCCAATTTAAAACACCCTTTGGGGCTCTTATTTTAATGTAATAATACCAACATTCAAACATAAAGTATTTGTTTGACAGATTGAAATCTAAATTTTGTAGACATATTTTTCCAAACACACATAACATAGAATACGTCTACCCAAATTTCACACTTGCTTTTGGGTCATAACTCTGTGCAGCCTTTAAAATTGTTTTGTTAACCATCGCATACCAAGTACAGAACTATTTAACTATTGTTTATGAAAATAGATAGGGTATTAATTAAATTAAGTCGTTAGAATATTAGGTTATTAGATGGTTAGGATTTGTATCTCCTATTACAAGCCGACCTCCTCCAGTTTTGAAAATCCTTTGGGGCCTTGCCCCTCTGACTTTTGAAATGTCCATGCTGACGTTATTAACATTAAGTATATACTGGACCTATTGACTTAAAATAATACACTGTAATACGTCAGCATTCAGAAACATTTAATAGTTTATCATACAGGGTGTTCAGTTTATATTTACATGATAATAGCATTGTAGTGTTATGGCAAGCAAAGCCACGATGGGCAACATATATACAGTTAAAAATTGTTTTTAATGAAAAGTTGGTCTTAGATTGTAAAAGATGTTTGTTTTAACCGAATCAAAAAAACCATTCTCAAAAAATGTTTTAATCTCCTGGAGATGTAACATTCAAAATTTATGAGCTAATGTAATACCTACGCACCGTTAAAATAAGCACCTTCACCTTCATTAAAATAAGCATTAAGCACCTTCGATTCTGTCTTGAATCTCTGAATGAGGAATTCCCCATAATATTCAAAAAAGTAGTCCAAATACGATTCAATTACAGTCAAATATGCACATCATTTCTTAGGAATAATTCCTTAATTTTCCATGATTTAATGCTCAATTCCATAAAACTGGTTATTTTACTACTTCGTGTACCAACTATTGCGCAACACTGGCCTAGTAGTGAGTTAGGTTTTGGGCCGAGTCCACAGTTATGTTTGGTGTACCGAGCAAATCAATATCTAAACTTGTGTCACAAACAGACAGACCCACCGCAAACACAATCACAACCGTTATAACCGTGGCTGATAGTAATAGGATGTATGGAAGGGGTCTCCCACCCTACCCTACCATCTCAATATTACCATTCTGTCTTCTCGAAAACAGAGAGGACAAACACAAATGGTTTAATATAAGTTAATTGTAGGTTTTGGTCAAATTCAAGCTGCATTTAAGATGTATAACTTGTAAATTCGTAAAACATAAGAATCTATTAATTTGTTTTTCTAGAACCACCCCTCTCCGCATTTAATGTTTGGTTAGTTATTTTATACAAAGGTTTTAGTCAAAAATATTGTAACTTAAATGGTAGTTTTATATATTAAAGTTTCCTTGTACAAAAATCATATTATCTTAATCTTTTTATCTCTCTGTAAGACACCGACCAAATAGGGTTATTTTGAGGAGAATATGAATGAATGATGAGTGTAGAGTGGCTAGTGTAGAGTGGCCTTGTGTAACTTTGTTACTGACTAATACCGACTGATTCTTTAGCCAGGATCATTATCTCTTCAACGTGCACTGAGCCATTTTCCTGTAAAAAGATGCAAGTTTTACAAAGAGATCAATAATTGTATTCTAGATTTGTTTACGAAGATATTTGTAGATTAAGGACTATTTTGAAATGCAAAATTAAACTAGTAAAAAAATGTAATATTAAATACTCTTATTGTAAATTCTGTGACTGAAAGAAGTGTAGTGCTAGTAGTTCAAATACATTTAGGTTAAAGAACACTTAATTTTATAGTTCGACGTAAAAATTAAGTCATTTAGGATCAATTAAATTTAACAAAAGTATATTAAGAGATTGTTTACGTTATTTATTGGAAACTATAAAAATTATTAATCAGTTTTACTTGGTGTATCTAAGTCACATAACTATACATTTAATACTTAATTAATCTTCCATTCAAACACTTCATTAGAAATTGATAAAGTATTTTTATAAATTTCAAAAATACGTACTGTATACGGTTATAAAAACTTGCCCAATCCTTTAGACCTTTGACAAAGACAATATTTGTATAGATGGGTTTCAGTTTGGAAATAAATAGACAGACCTCACAGATCCTAAAAGGAGATGACACATAAAGTATATTAAAATGTAGGCAATAAGGACAAGCTCCATATATTTCATGCAAATCACCACCAAGGAAGCATTTTCTAAAGAATATTAGACAAGCTGTCTGAGAAGTCATTGTCATGTAAACCGTGCATTATAGACGTT
Organism: Allygus modestus; assembly: GCA_963675035.1. Lineage (NCBI taxonomy): Eukaryota > Metazoa > Arthropoda > Insecta > Hemiptera > Cicadellidae > Allygus > Allygus modestus. Next base: position 316,201,669 of record OY776112.1, read on the forward strand.
CACTAACAGCCATCATCTAAGTTTAGGTCGGTCTGAGAGAGTAAATGCTGTGTCTGTATTAGTTCAGTAAAATGCGCAGCCTGGTGGATTAAACTATTTGTGGTTTAATGTGACTGTGGTAAAACGGTTTACCTCTTTAAGAAGTAAATCAATTAAAATATTGGAATATGATAATTTGTCATTGTAGCTTTTAGTAAAAATAGTTTCGACAGTTATTTAAGTTTGATAAAAACTGAATACAGACGCAGTAGTGGATACAGTGATTGCAGAGTTTATTTTTACTCTATGTAGCCTGAATCCTATATGCTGTTTAATTAATGTGGTTTTTTTCTACATTAAAACACTAACACAGTTCTAAAACGTAGTGACGAGAGTGTGAAAGAAGGGTACAAAAAACTATTTTTAATATATTCCTGAATTGAAAAGAGCTTATAGTTTCAGAAGATTCAAACCGTCTATCTCTCAGGAGACGAACAACAAAATATTTTCAACTCCCGGCTATTGCATTCATATTTTATTCCTGTGAAACCTAAATTCCATTATTGTATTTGAATAGATTTTCAATAACTAAGTGTTCATATTCTAAAAGAGGGAGCCAATTTTTGATTCTATTCACAAAACTCATCATAATTAATAAAACTTATAATTGGGACAGGTATTCAATTTATTTTAGCATACGATGCATGCCAACTATGGACCATTAATTTTTAAGACCAGTATATAACTGTATATACCAGTATATAACCAGTATAACTACTAATTGTGTTGATTATTCTAATATGAATACCATAAATTACCCGTAACGGTAATGTGCCGTGCACTTATACACGCATCTTAAACATGTTTGCAGTTATAATACTTTTTCAATACTGCAGTGGTGAGACGGAAGAGTATTTTAATAAAACAAGCCCAAGTCCCAAGACTCTTCAATCTTCTTAACGACGTCAGTCTGCTTCTTCCTTAATGATCGGCGCTCATCTAAACACTTAAATTTGAGTTCCCAAAGAATAATTACGATAATTCGATTGATAATTCTTACAGGGTAAGTTTTCAAATGATAAATTCAAAAATACTAGTGGGTCTTGGGGGCTATAACCCCTATATATTCTATTAATGTGTACTTAATCTTCACTCCACGTTATAATACATTCAGGTGTCGTAATTATTCTTCCAATTTATATAAACTCAGCTGTTTTTGGCACTAAAAGGGTATAAACATATTTATATCTAGATTCCCATGCTATATATTTTTTGAATTTATTTAATTTACAATCTGTTCTACAAAATATTGAATATTAAGTAAATTTGATAAAATATCAAAACATTAGTCGGTCTTCATCCACTGAAAAAGCCAACACAAACACCGTATAATATAATACAAGTTTAAACTAAAAAACAGATGTTAACTTAAGAAAATTTGTACACAAATCTAATACAAGGCTTATTTTCAGTCTGTCACAAAGTTGCTATTGTCCAAAAGATTTAAAGACATGTAGTTCAGATGAGTTTATAATTTATATAGGTACTTGGCACTATATCTTGTTATTTCGTGTTCTACGGTTGGAATACGACTGTCGCTGTGTAAGACATCATTGTTTACGAATGGGAATTATTTTATTCCGTAAAGAGTATTCGGTGCACGATTAAGAAAAATTAATAATTTTCCCCAAAATGTCATGCCTAGAACTTTAAAATGAGACCCCTCCCAGTTTTCTACGACCTTCCGTTCGCTCACAATTTCATTGTCTAATTTGGCCTTACGGAATTAGATACATAGATGATCGAAGTAGGTTTCCTAGCGTATTGTTTACTATTTATTTAATTACCAACCATTTTGACCAAAAGCTAGAATTAAAAATAAGCTAATTAAAGTAATAGGTGGACTCCAAGCGATATTTAAGTATATGACTCAAAGTAACTATGTGATATGATTTCAAGATTTAATTTATTTACTACTTAAATAAATAAACCGTTTAACCACAGTCACATTATACCACAAATAGTTTAATCCACCAGGCTGCGCATTTTACTGAACTAATACAGACACAGCATTTACTCTCTCAGACCGAACTAAACTTAGATCAAGGCTGTTAGTGAACGTCTATAATGCACGGTTTACATGACAATGACTTCTCAGACAGCTTGTCTAATATTCTTTAGAAAATGCTTCCTTGGTGCCTTGCATGAAATATATGGAGCTTGTCCTTATTGCCTGTATTTTTTTGTGTGACGATGTTCACACGGGAGGGATACAATTTCTAACTGGGAAAATTGTTACCCAGGACTGACGAAGAGTATGCGGGCTCGAAATCCGGATTACCTACTGGAAAGAATATGGGTTCATAAGGTAGTAACTATATTTTACAAAATCTCAAAGAAAAAAATTATCTCCTGATGAATACAAATCAATCCGGAGGCTTTATACAATCAATTTATTCAAAATTAGCATATTTTACAGTCGCGGATATGATCCATCTTATACAAAAAATAAGGTAGAGGTGTAATGAGCTTTTTTATTTCCTAATTTCCTAATTATTACATTCCAGGGATTTTCTAGTGTGTACAATAGAGCTACGTCTTCTTTGTGTCAGCTAATAGTATCTAGTTATACGGCTCGTCTTGCAAAAAGTGATAACGATTGTATTATAGCTACCGAAGGAGATATAAACAAAATGGTAATCGGGTCAATGAATCCATTCAAGTAAATGTACAAGTACCTAAAGTGAATACTCAAAGATACATTATTTGAATGCAGAAAGAGGAGGGCCAAACTCCATTTAACTAAAGTGTCAGTACATTAAAATCAGAAGACTCATCAAATCAATCAATCAATGGAGACATCGTTTACGATTTTCTGGTCATAAATAAACGGGAGATATAGTGCTCTATAGTCATTTAAAATTGTCCCTATGGAGTATACAACCGAGATGATTGCTCTATCCTAGTCAAACTTAGTGCTTTGACTGTTAAAGATGACTACCCAAGTTTTATAAAGAGATCAATAGTTTTACACTCGATTTTTTACCACGACATTGTAGTAAGTGGATAATGGGTTTCAGACTTGCATTTTTTTAAGTTCCTCCTACGGTGTTGCTTTATTTATGGATTTGTGGCAAAGAGTTATTGCATCTTTTTATTTTGCTTGGTTATTGCTCGTTATGTTGCGATATTAACTATTTTTAATTAGTGAGGTCAAGTAGTACTGCATATGATAGCCCAGGTTTAGGAAAGTTGGAGTGGCAGGTCAAAATCTGATTGTTAACGTTCCCACTTCGTGTAGCGATGTTAAGCCTCAGGTCGGTCCACGGACCGCGGTAGTGTAGCAGTGTTTAACCCCTAGGTCGGTCCACGGACCGCGGTAGTGTAGCACTGTTAAGACCCCAGGTCGGTCCACGTACCTCGGTAGTGTAGCAGTTAAGCCCCCAAGTCGGTCCATGGACCGCGGTAGTATAGCAGTGTTAAGCCCCCAGGTCGGTCCACGGACAGTGGCAGCGTAACAGTGATAAGCCCCCAGGTCGGTCCACGGACCGCGGTAATGTTGCAGTGTTAAACCCCTAGGTTGGTCCACGTACCTCGGTAGTGTAGCAGTGTTAAGCCCCCAGGTCGGTCCATGGACAGTGGCAGCGTAACAGTGTTAAGCCCCCAGGTCGGTCCACGGACCGCGGTAATGTTGCAGTGTTAAACCCCTAGGTCGGTCCACGTACCTCGGTAGTGTAGCAGTGTTGAGCCCCCAGGTCGGTCCACGTACCTCGGTAGTCTAGCAGTGTTAAGCCCCCAGGTCGGTCCACGGACAGTGGCAGCGTAACAGTGTTAAGCCCCCAGGTCGGTCCACGGACCGCGGTAATGTTGCAGTGTCAAACCCCTAGGTCGGTCCACTACCTCGGTAGTGTAGCAGTGTTAAGCCCCTAGGTCGGTAAACGAACCGCGGCAGTGTGACAGTGTTAAGCCCCCAGGTCGGTCCACGTACCTCGGCAGTGTAGCAGTGTTAAGCCCCCAGGTCGGTCCACGTACCTCGGTAGTGTAGCAGTGTTGAGCCCCCAGGTCGGTCCACGTACCTCGGTAGTGTAGCAGTGTTAAGCCCCTAGGTCGGTAAACGGACCGCGGCAGTGTGACAGTGTTAAGCCCCCAGGTCGGTCCACGGGCAGTGGCAGCGTAGCAGTGTTAAGCCCCCAGGTCGGTCCACGGACCGCGGTAATGTTGCAGTGTTAAACCCTTAGGTCGGTCCACGTACCTCGGTAGTGTGACAGTATTAAGCCCCCAGGTCGGTCCACGGACAGTGGCAGCGTAGCAGTGTTAAGCCCCCAGGTCGGTCCACGGACCGCGGTAATGTTGCAGTGTTAAGCCCCAGGTCGGTCCACGGACCACGGTATTGTAACAGTGTTAAGCCCCCAGGTCGGTCCACGGACCGCGTTAGTGTAACAGTGTTAAGCCCCCAGGTCGGTCCACGGACAGTGGCAGCGTAGCAGTGTTAAGCCCTCAGGTTGGTCCACGGACCGCGGTAGTGTAGCAGTGTTAAGCCCCTAGGTCGGTAAACGGACCGCGGCAGTGTGACAGTGTTAAGCCCCCAGGTCGGTCCACGGACAGTGGCAGCGTAGCAGTGTTAAGCCCCCAGGTCGATCCACGGACCACGGTATTGTAACAGTGTCAAGCCCCAGGTCGGTCCACGGACCACAGTATTGTAACAGTGTTAAGCCCCCAGGTCGGTCCACGGACCGCGTTAGTGTAACAGTGTTAAGCCCCCAGGTCGGTCCACGGACAGTGGCAGCGTAGCAGTGTTAAGCCCCCAGGTTGGTCCACGGACCGCGGTAGTGTAGCAGTGTTAAGCCCCTAGGTCGGTAAACGGACCGCGGCAGTGTGACAGTGTTAAGCCCCCAGGTCGGTCCACGGACAGTGGCAGCGTAGCAGTGTTAAGCCCCCAGGTCGGTCCACGGACCACGGTATTGTAACAGTGTTAAGCCCCAGGTCGGTCCACGGACCACGGTATTGCAACAGTGTTTAGCCCCCAGGTCGGTCCACGGACCGCGGTCGTGTGGAGGATAATGTTCTCGGTTGTGTTTTCAAAACACCGCTAAGCTTTGTTACCACCAGCTAATTCCTTCTGAAAAGCTTTTCTTGCATCAAACACTGTTGATAGCTTGTTTAACTATTCCATATCGGTATATAGTTATTTATAGTTCTCCATATGCCTTGTATTTAGATTAAATTATCAATTGCGTTTTTAATATTTATTTATTTAATTATCTGCTTATATATTTCTGTCACGGAATGTGTAATTTACATTTTGCAAATCGTAGGATGCATTTGAGGTGGCTAGAATTAACTGTCTTGATCCCACGGATTGGAGAAAAATAGCCATATTTAAAAATGATTACCATCAAACGAGAAATATCGATAAACATGTCTCATAAGAAAAGCATGGTGACACAAAGTCTACTCTTTTTACATTAAAACATGTCTTTAAGAGTATATTTTTTAAGAACTGGCATGTGTTCCTTCTTAATTTATTTAGTTTCCCTCAACATGTAAAGAGTAAACAAATCACGTGAAGCAGAGTATCGGAGCAAGAGGGGCTATTGCCCATTAAAACCACAATTATATTTTTATTTCGTTAGTTTGTACACTATATTTATTAAGATCATATACTGTTGTAAGCATAAATCGGTAGTGTAGCAGTGTTGAGCCCCCAGGTCGGTCCACGTACCTCGGTAGTCTAGCAGTGTTAAGCCCCCAGGTCGGTCCACGGACAGTGGCAGCGTAACAGTGTTAAGCCCCCAGGTCGGTCCACGGACCGCGGTAATGTTGCAGTGTTAAACCCCTAGGTCGGTCCACGTACCTCAGTAGTGTAGCAGTGTTGAGCCCCCAGGTCGGTCCACGTACCTCGGTAGTCTAGCAGTGTTAAGCCCCCAGGTCGGTCCACGGAGAGTGGCAGCGTAACAGTGTTAAGCCCCCAGGTCGGTCCACGGACCGCGGTAATGTTGCAGTGTTAAACCCCTAGGTCGGTCCACGTACCTCGGTACTGTAGCAGTGTTAAGCCCCAGGTCGGTCCACGGACAGTGGCAGCGTAACAGTGTTAAGCCCCCAGATCGGTCCACGGACCGCGGTAATGTTGCAGTGTCAAACCCCTAGGTCGGTCCACTACCTCGGTAGTGTAGCAGTGTTAAGCCCCTAGGTCGGTAAACGAACCGCGGCAGTGTGACAGTGTTAAGCCCCCAGGTCGGTCCACGTACCTCGGCAGTGTAGCAGTGTTAAGCCCCCAGGTCGGTCCACGTACCTCGGTAGTGTAGCAGTGTTGAGCCCCCAGGTCGGTCCACGTACCTCGGTAGTGTAGCAGTGTTAAGCCCCTAGGTCGGTAAACGGACCGCGGCAGTGTGACAGTGTTAAGCCCCCAGGTCGGTCCACGGGCAGTGGCAGCGTAGCAGTGTTAAGCCCCCAGGTCGGTCCACGGACCGCGGTAATGTTGCAGTGTTAAACCCTTAGGTCGGTCCACGTACCTCGGTAGTGTGACAGTATTAAGCCCCCAGGTCGGTCCACGGACAGTGGCAGCGTAGCAGTGTTAAGCCCCCAGGTCGGTCCACGGACAGTGGCAGCGTAGCAGTGTTAAGCCCCCAGGTCGGTCCACGGACCGCGGTAATGTTGCAGTGTTAAACCCTTAGGTCGGTCCACGTACCTCGGTAGTGTGACAGTATTAAGCCCCCAGGTCGGTCCACGGACAGTGGCAGCGTAGCAGTGTTAAGCCCCCAGGTCGGTCCACGGACCGCGGTAATGTTGCAGTGTTAAGCCCCAGGTCGGTCCACGGACCACGGTATTGTAACAGTGTTAAGCCCCCAGGTCGGTCCACGGACCGCGTTAGTGTAACAGTGTTAAGCCCCCAGGTCGGTCCACGGACAGTGGCAGCGTAGCAGTGTTAAGCCCTCAGGTTGGTCCACGGACCGCGGTAGTGTAGCAGTGTTAAGCCCCTAGGTCGGTAAACGGACCGCGGCAGTGTAACAGTGTTAAGCCCCCAGGTCGGTCCACGGACAGTGGCAGCGTAGCAGTGTTAAGCCCCCAGGTCGATCCACGGACCACGGTATTGTAACAGTGTCAAGCCCCAGGTCGGTCCACGGACCACAGTATTGTAACAGTGTTAAGCCCCCAGGTCGGTCCACGGACCGCGTTAGTGTAACAGTGTTAAGCCCCCAGGTCGGTCCACGGACAGTGGCAGCGTAGCAGTGTTAAGCCCCCAGGTTGGTCCACGGACCGCGGTAGTGTAGCAGTGTTAAGCCCCTAGGTCGGTAAACGGACCGCGGCAGTGTGACAGTGTTAAGCCCCCAGGTCGGTCCACGGACAGTGGCAGCGTAGCAGTGTTAAGCCCCCAGGTCGGTCCACGGACCACGGTATTGTAACAGTGTTAAGCCCCAGGTCGGTCCACGGACCACGGTATTGCAACAGTGTTTAGCCCCCAGGTCGGTCCACGGACCGCGGTCGTGTGGAGGATAATGTTCTCGGTTGTGTTTTCAAAACACCGCTAAGCTTTGTTACCACCAGCTAATTCCTTCTGAAAAGCTTTTCTTGCATCAAACACTGTTGATAGCTTGTTTAACTATTCCATATCGGTATATAGTTCTTTATAGTTCTCCATATGCCTTGTATTTAGATTAAATTATCAATTGCGTTTTTAATATTTATTTATTTAATTATCTGCTTATATATTTCTGTCACGGAATGTGTAATTTACATTTTGCAAATCGTAGGATGCATTTGAGGTGGCTAGAATTAACTGTCTTGATCCCAGGGATTGGAGAAAAATAGCCATATTTAAAAATGATTACCATCAAACGAGAAATATCGATAAACATGTCTCATAAGAAAAGCATGGTGACACAAAGTCTACTCTTTTTACATTAAAACATGTCTTTAAGAGTATATTTTTTAAGAACTGGCATGTGTTCCTTCTTAATTTATTTAGTTTCCCTCAACATGTAAAGAGTAAACAAATCACGTGAAGCAGAGTATCGGAGCAAGAGGGGCTATTGCCCATTAAAACCACAATTATATTTTTATTTCGTTAGTTTGTACACTATATTTATTAAGATCATATACTGTTGTAAGCATAAATCCTGTTCAATTGATTAGTTATTATTTTATTTATTTTTTAGTGATTCAAAAGTTGTTTTACTAACAATTTTCAATTAAATTACCGTGTGATCTGTAACGCGTTTTCTGTTTTCTATAGAAAAATCTTTCCTAGTGTTATTAACTGTCAAGTACATAGTTAATACTTCAATTTTACAACAAATTCTAGTAGACTTTATCACTGCCTCATGGAACGATAATGTTCTTTATAATAACTGAATAATATAATTACGGTTTGTCTTGGTAATAATAAAAACACCCCCGTCGCAGCAAACCTGCGAACTCAGCGAATTTCCAATGCATATATAAGTGACTCACTACTACATAGAGCTACTTACCAAGTTTCACAAAAATACATCCATAAATAAGTGATATATAGCATTTTATTTATTCTCCATAAGAATAACACATTATGGTTGAAGACGCAGGTTTGCTGCAACGAGGAAGATAAGTGATATGCTTTTTTGCAATTATTAATATAACTGAACCAGGTAAAGCTATATACCAAGTTTTATTAATTTAGGGTCATAATTAAGGGAGATATACAACTTTACTTATTCTCCATATGAATAACATGGGGCCCGAGTATGCAGGTTCGCTGCTACGGGGACTATCAACAAAAAACTGGTTTTTTGTGCTAATATCAATATACCACAACTAGTTGAAGCCACATACCAAGTTTCATCAATATACATTCATAAATAATCGAGAAATAGAATTTTATTTATTATCCATAAGGATAACAGTGGACAACGTACTGTGTTTCGCACTTTGAATATCTCTGCAACGGTTGGACGTAGAACAACGATTAAAACACCAAAATGTTTGTTTTGTTGAGCTAAACACATTAATAAACAGAAATGTGAAGATTTTAGTAAAACTATCTGAGAAAAATCTAAAAACCTTTTTCCCGTAAGATTAACATAGGACAAGTTTTTTAGATTTCCTCCGCAACTACTTAACCTAGGTTAATGATTCAAAATACTAAATTATTTGTGTTTTTTTTTAAGCTCTATAAAATGGCTATAACCAAAATTGAATGTTTTTAACATTTTGGGGTCAAATTTGCAAAAACCGATTTTTGGAAAATTGTAAACCCCCATAAAACCTTCTTCCCATAGTGCGATCGATCTGGTTTTTGAACTTAAAGTCATAAATGCTACACTCCACATTTGTGCCAAATTTCATCAAAATCGGGTGTTTCTTACAAAAGTTATCGCGGTAACGGACACACACACACACATATATATATATATATATATATATATATATATATATATATATATATATAAATTTGAACGAATAGTGTTTTTGGCATCTGGGGACCTCAAAACGAAAAGTTATCATGGTCTCGGGCTTAAGTCTTACCATGCCACCTACGGTAATAGTTTCTTCCCTATAGGGGGAATTCGCTAAAACAGTAATAATAGTATACAACTATTCTAGAACTAAAATCATGATTTGTTCATGTTAGTATTAAAGTAGGGCTCCATTTAGTTCCAGTAAAATAAGAAGAATACGTTTATTAATTAGTTTACATATTCAAGTGACGCTGCACATATTCCAGCCCGAACTTCTCCATTTTCCTCCGAGGTCTTAGTTTAATTGCAAGGTTGCAGATCATCGTTAAGAGAGGGAAAATGCATTGTATTACTTTTTACAATTTAATTATCATTCATTTATTTTAATTGGTAATGAACAATGGGTAGGTAAATTGGCTTTATCCTTACATGGGTAGGTAAAACTTGGATAACATTATATTGGTTTGGGAAAATGATAATTGTACCTGAATTGAGAGCAGTTTCGCCAAATCAAGCCCCCTCGTAAAACGCCAGTGTTATTAGAGTAAAAAACTGGTTTTAATATTAATTTATACAACATTATTTTGGTGCATCTGTTTAATGTTTATGCGTTCCTACACCATTCATCCGATTAAGAATCGGATTTTCCTACTAAATTTTCTAGTAGGACTAGCCTCACCTTTTTCTCTCTTTTTTGCATATGAATGTCTGTCTTTGTCCACTAAAAAATCCGACTTTTCATTGGCGTGATACCATAAGCTACAATTTCAGGAACACCGAGTCATTATCCATTCCCCTTCATCATAACACAATTAATTTTGAAAACCATACATTCTTTTCAATAGTCAAACTTTTCAGTGCACTTCCTTCTTATTTAAAACTAGCTGGTACCCGGCGCGTTGCTGCCGCAGAAGAGGCATTGCATTTTTTTATGTCAAATACTCGTTCATTTTCAATATGAGCTCGTTCGCTTCGCTCACTCGCCTATCGAAAAAAGAGTTTGAGTTGCCATTCACGTAGTTTTTCTATTTCCATTATGAGAGTTGCCATTCAAGTAGTTTTTATTTCCATAATGATAAACAGCTGTTTACAATATTTTAAGTCATAGATATCATCTGATAAAATCAAAAGAAATCTTTATTCCATAAGATTAACGTTGAAACTTTGAAGTCCAGTGGGGCACAGCCCTAATGTCCTAAGACTTCGGTTAATGGCCTATAACCTTCCCAGAGTTAACCTGTATTACTATGCAAAATTTCAAAGCAATCGGATGAATGGTATGGCAGCGCATAAAATACGAACGGACAGACGAACAAACATTGATTTTTATATATTAGATTAGAATCAGATGTGCGCTTGTTTAGATCTAGTTTAAAATAATTTGTATTGGAAAAGGAATACTACGCAGTATAAAAGAGTAGTTTGTAGAAGTTAATAATGTTTCAAATGTAGGCTTATAGATTGACAAATAATCAATGGATTACGTTAAGTTACCCCCTATAGGATTATATTTTGTTATTGTACCTTGGGTTTCTGACTATTGTTCATACTATTAAAGATATTTTCTGCCCTATGGTATTTTCTAAATGGCCGCAGTATTTTGACTGTGCAAACGTAATAATCGTTTACTCCTTGAAGGACAACTAATTGAACTTATTTGAACTTTAATTGTAAGTAGTTAATAATAGGCTAATAAAGCATTCTTGATTTGAAGAAATGTTGCATAGTTATGCATGTTGACCTGAGGAAGGTTATTGCCGTTATAGTCCTAGAACATTAGGGCTTTGCCCCACTGTACTTCAAAGTGATCAAAACACTCTTAAGAAGGAAAGATTTGTTAAAATTAAATTGTATATTTCGCACCAAGGGCCGAAAGTGGGGTTTTGCTGGCCCGAGATCGTGTTTTATGACCAAGATGAAGTCGAGGTCATAAATCTTTCGAGGGCTATGCAAAACCCTTTCGGCAGAGTTGTGAACGATATTTTTCAACAAACTACAATTATTAAGGGGTTAAATGTGATCGGTCATAAAACACGAGCGGCCTCATGCAATCTCGGACTAAAATCAGTCAACCAATAAACAAATCATCGATAGTACGATGTTTTGAATTTTATTGTTTTTTGTTCCAGTGTTTCAACCAAGGCACGTATTAACCAGGTAACGTCGTCTACGCTTACAAACAGTTGGTAACACTGGCTAAATAGATCAGCTGACTTTCGGCCCTAGGGCCGAAAATTGTCTTGGGCGGAAAAACTCTACTTTCGGTATTCAAATGTCGTTCCGAAAACAGGTACCCTAATTACAGCGTAGTGTGATGAAAAATATTGTAAACAGCCGTTTATTCGTTTGCATATTGAGCTGTAAGCAAAATGTTATGGATATTGTTTCATTTGTTTTGTGTCAAAACAAATCATCGTTAAATTTAAAATAATTTAAAATGCTACCCAAAAAATCAAACACTGAAATCAAATGTGTAATACAAATCTCTCTATATATAAATTAATCTTTTCTTATTAGTCCAGTTTGCGATCCCATACTATGCATCCGACTGCGATGAAACTTTGTTTGGGAATCCAGGTTAAAACTATGAAGGTTTAGAGCAAAATCGAAGACCTCCTAGCAAAAGTTGTTTGATCTTGTTCGGAAATGTTAAAATTAGAGAACGTAGAGTTTACCTTTCATGTAAACATTTTAGGAGTATTGTTATGCCTAGAATTTCTGATTAATTGTTTGCGTTATTTTTTATGTATTTCACGTTTAACGGTTGACAAGTGTTTCTTGTTTTGTTTTGTATAATTTCATCTTAAATAGTTGAATATTATAGCACAAGGACAAGAACATTACAAATGTTTCATTGCATCAACAAGGTATGTATCATAGGTACATTTCCAACAATCAAACCAGAATAATGTAGTCTACGACGTTTATTTATTTATTTTACTTTTTTGATACCCAGACTTTCTGATACGCCCTCAGAACCCAGTTTGTTAAAAACCGATACAAATGTACTTGCTATAAATCTTCATAGGTTTAAGCATAAAGTAGGTTTTGAAATACGAATTTTACAGGGAATTTTCGTTTACGTTAAAAATATGTGACAACATTATACAAGGTGGTCAAATTAATAAATCGATACCTTTCGAATTAAGTTACATAATCGCATAATTTATTCATTGTTATTTTACAAAACTGCAACAATATACCGACTTCAGGTTTAATTTAAGCAATTAAAAACTCATTGATATTTATTCGAAAGCAATTAATGTGTTAATGACCATGTTAACGAACTATTTATTTTAGAGATGACATATTATGTTAATTATGGGAAAGATTGTTTTGCGATTAACAATGAACAGCTAATGAATTCCATATTAGTAATAGCTTAAAACTATATGTCTCATTAATAATCCTATAGGTTTGTAAATAAAAAAGATGTGCAAATGATCGTTAAGATTCATTTTAACGGGTATAAACTGACTCCGTTGATTTAGGAAAGTTCTGACAGAACAGGGAATAGTATTTCTTAGATTCACCTCACCGAGATAAATTTATTCGGATAGCTTATGTAGTCGTAGTATGAGGGTTATGTGGACAAGATTTACGGTTTCCTCTAAAGTTCGAGGCTTGGCTTAACGTTATATGTAGAAGCTCGAACTATCCTAGGACTTCACCCGGACTGGCCACATGTACTTGTTGTTAAACGAAAGATTCTACAAGATCCTTCGCTATTAGACAATCTCTCCGGCACATTTAATTTATATCGATAATAATTCAAAGATATCTGTGATAGGAAAATGGAGACAAAGTGGTGGGAAGAGAGATGGGAGAAGGTGAGGTGGGAGTGATTGATGACCGCCGGGGCGAGCGCAGCGACCGACGCCACTACCCCGTGCACTGTATCCCGTACACTGTACACCCCTCACACAGGCTGGACCGACGCCACTGTTACTGTACCCCGTACCCTGTACACTGTACACTGTACACCCCTCACACGCGCTGGACCGACGCCACTGTTACTGTACCCCGTACCCCGTGCACTGTACACTGTACACACCTCACACGCGCTGGAACGACGCCACTGTTACTGTACCCCAAATACTGTACACTGTACACCCCTCCCACGCGCTGGACTGACGCCACTGTTACTGTACCCCGTACACTGTACACCCCTCACACGCGCTGGACCGACGCTACTGTTACTGTACCCCGTACACTGTACACTGTTCACCCCTCACACGCGCTAGACCGAGGCCACTGTTACTGTACCCCGTACACTGTACACCCCTCACACGCGCTGGACCGACGCTACTGTTACTTTACCCCGTACACTGTACACTGTTCACCCCTCACACGCGCTAGACCGAGACCACTGTTACTGTACCCCGTACACTGTACACCCCTCACACGCGCTGGACCGACGCTACTGTTACTGTACCCCGTACACTGTACACCCCTCATACGCGATGGACCGACGACACTGCTACTGTACCCCGTGCACTGTACACTGTACACCCCTCATACGCGCTGGACCGACGCTACTGTTACTGTACCCCGTGCACTGTACACTGTACACCCCTCATACGCGATGGACCGACGCTACTGTTACTGTACCCCGTACACTGTACACTGTTCACCCCTCATACGCGATGGACCGACGACACTGCTACTGTACCCCGTGCACTGTACACTGTACACCCCTCATACGCGATGGACCGACGACACTGCTACTGTACCCCGTGCACTGTACACTGTACACCCCTCATACGCGATGGACCGACGACACTGCTACTGTACCCCGTGCACTGTACACTGTACACCCCTCATACGCGATGGACCGACGACACTGCTACTGTACCCCGTACACTGTACACTGTACACCCCACAAACGCGATGGACCGACGCTACTGTTACTGTACCCCGTGCACTGTACACTGTACACCCCTCATACGCGATGGACCGACGACACTGCTACTGTACCCCGTACACTGTACACTGTTCACCCCTCACACGCGCTAGAACGAGGTCACTGTTACTGTACCCCGTACACTGTACACCCCTCACACGCGCTGGACCGACGCTACTGCTACTGCACCCCGTGCACTGTACACTGTACACCCCTCATACGCGCTGGACCAACGCTACTGCTACTGTACCCCGTGCACTGTACACTGTACACCCCTCATACGCGATGGACCGACGACACTGCTACTGTACCCCGTACACTGTACACTGTTCACCCCTCACACGTGCTAGACCGAGGCCACTGCTACTGTACCCCGTACACTGTACACTGTACACCCCTCACACGCGCTGGACCGACGCTACTGTTACTGTACCCCGTACACTGTACACCCCTCACACGTGCTGGGCCGACGACACTGCTACTGTACCCCGTACACTGTACACTGTTCACCCCTCACACGCGCTAGACCGAGGCCACTGCTACTGTACCCCGTACACTGTACACTGTACACCCCTCACACGCGCTGGACCGACGCTACTGCTACTGTACCCCGTACACTGTACACTGTACACCCCTCATACGCGATGGACCGACGCTACTGTTACTGTACCCCGTACACTGTTCACCGTACACTGTACACCCCTCACACGCGCTGGACCGACGCTACTGTTACTGTACCCCGTACACTGTACACTGTACACCCCTCATACGCGCTGGGCCGACGACACTGCTACTGTACCCCGTACACTGTACACTGTTCACCCCTCACACGCGCTAGACCGAGGCCACTGCTACTGTACCCCGTACACTGTACACCCCTCACACGCGCTAGACCGACGACACTGCTACTGTACCCCGTACACTGTACTCTGTACACCCCTCATACGCGATGGACCGACGCTACTGTTACTGTACCCCGTGCACTGTACACTGTACACCCCTCACACGCGATGGACCGACGCTACTGTTACTGTACCCCGTACACTGTACACTGTTCACCCCTCACACGCGCTAGACCGACACTACTGTTACTGTACCCCGTACACTGTACATGTACACCCCTCATACGCGATGGACCGACGACACTGTTACTGTACCTCGTACACTGTACACTGTTCACCCCTCACACGCGCTAGACCGAGGCCACTGCTACTGTACCCCGTACACTGTTCACCCCTCACACGCGCTAGACCGACGCTACTGTTACTGTACCCCGTACACTGTACATGTACACCCCTCATACGCGATGGACCGACGACACTGTTACTGTACCCCGTACACTGTACACTGTTCACCCCTCACACGCGCTGGACCGACGCCACTATTAGTGTACCCCGTACACTGTACACTGTTCACCCCTCACATGCGCCGGACCGACGCCACTGTTACTGCACCCCGTAGAATGTACAGTGTACACTGTTGACCCATCACACGCGCTAGACCCAGGACCCGCCGAGCATCCTCCGAAACACGTAAATATACGTGAACGAGATACACACGCCTGTTTGTATATCTTCTAACAGTAAACGCCTTTCGAGCGGGTCAAAGAAGTTATTTACGACTGTGGTTAAAACTTGAGGGCAAAGATGTTAAAAGCTGCTAAGAATGTAAATCATTAATGTTATTGCGCGATGAGCCACTCGTCCGGAGTGCTGTTCTTCTACGTCGCGACAGCCCGACGACCGCGACCCTCGACATGACCGACTGCGGCCGCTTGTAAATAAACACTGCAGCGAGTTCTGAGCCAACCAGAGATGAGCGATCCGCTCTACGCTTGCAATTGCTTATACGACTCTTATTACAGTGTAATATAACCCGAATACATTTACAGTAGTTGCTGTAAATTCTGGAGAATTTGATTTGTTTTTGGTTCTCACTAAGTAAGATTGTACACATTTTTTTCATTGCCTCGGAAGTTGTACTCACTGTGAGTGTCAAATTTGCGGATGATGGTCTCGATGATCGTTGTCCTAGGGGCGACGTGTCCTCGGCGAACAGGCATTCCGGCGGCGAACTCGACACGATCACAAACACACGAACACGAATACGAACACGTACACGAGCGGTAAACTCGCGCTTGACACTTTCATAACCTTTGACAGCAAAACAAGATAAACTTAACCGACAAATCGGAAAGACGAAAAGTATTACACGGGGAAACACTAATATTAAATCTTTTCTCGGTTAGACTTAACGAACGCGTAAATGATATCACAGTGAAATAAAACTAAAAATAAAACCGACGCTCGATGGCGTCGCGACACGGCTCGGCCGACGCCACGGTACTGGCGGCGCCGGACGTCCGCGAGTGACGCATGCGCGCGACGCCGACCACCGCGCCGCCACCGCGCGACGACCGACGACGGCGCCCGGCATGACGCGACGGACGGGCATTAGTGTAAGGTAGCGGGTAACGTGTGTGCCTGCTGGGTTGGACCTCTCTGGAACTGCCCTCTGAACTCATGTTAAATTAAACTAACGGTATTCGCTGATAGAAAAACCATAATACAGCGAGCTTTTTATAAAACTTTTTTATTGGGTCTAACCTTAATTATCTCAATAAATAAATAATTATTGTATCAGCATAAATAAAAATACCCCCGTCGCAGCAAACCTGTGTACTCAGCGAATTTCCAATGCATAATATATGTCTTAATACCACATAAAGCCGCATACCAAGTTTTATAAAAATATATTCACAAATAAGATACATATAAAATTTTAATTATTCTCCATAAGAATAACATTGAGGATGAGTACGTAGGTTTGCTGCAAAAAGTAAGATAAAAATGTGTGTTTTTTTTGAAATTATCAATATAACTTAACCAGGTGAAGCTAAATACCAAGTTTTAATAATTTATGTTCATAATTAAGTGAGATATAAAACTTTATGTATTCTCCACAAGATTAAAATTAGGGATGAGTATGCAGGTTTGCTGCTAAGTGGATAATCAACAAAAAATCAATTTGGGGAGCAAATATCAATATACCAGTACTAGGTGAAGTCACATACCAAGTTTCATCAATAATCGAGTTATCAAATTATAAATATTCTCCATAAGAATAACACTGGACAACGTACTGTGTTAAGCACTTTGAATATCTCGGCAACGGATGGACGTAGAATCACAATTTAAACACCAAAATTATTGTTTTGTGGAGCTAAACTGATTGGCAAAAGCAAATGTGAAGTTTACAATAAAATTAATTGAGGAAAAGCTAAAAACCATTTTCCCATAAGATTAACATGGGAGATTTTATGAACACGTTTTTTGGATTTGCTCCGCAACCACTTAACCTAGGTTAATGATTCAAAATACTGTATTATTTGTTTTTTTAAGCTCTATAAAGTGGTCAAAACAAAAATTATGGGATTTAAAAATTTTGGGGTGAAAAGTGCAAAAAAACTGATTTTGAAACATTTTAAAACCCCATAACCCCCTTTTCCATAGTCGATTTTTCTGGTTTTCGAACTTAAAGTCATGAATATCAATTTACACATTTGAGCCAAATTTCAGCGAAATCGGGCGTTTTTTACTCAAGTTATCGTATTCACGGACACACACATATATATATATATATATATATATATATATAATATATACATATATATAAATTTGAACGAATATTTTTTTTGGCATCTGAGGACCTCAAAACAAAAAGTTATCATGGTCTCGGGCTTAAGTCTTACCATGAGACCTACGGTAATAGCTTTTTCCCTATAGGGGAAATTCGCTAAAATAAAGAAAAATACCCCCGTTGCAGCAAACCTGCGTACTCAGTGAATTCCCAATGCATAATATATGTCTTAATACCATATAAAGCCGCATACCAAGTTTCATAAAAATATATCCATATATAAGCGATATATACAATTTTAATTATTCTCTATAAGAATAGCATTGGTGATGAGTACATAGGTTTGCTGAAACAAGGAATACAAACAATTGGTTTTTATGCAAATATAAATATAATTTAACTAGGTGAAGCCACGTACCAAGTTTAATCAATATTCAATCATAAGTAAGCACTATATAACATTTTAATTATTCTCTATAAGAATAACATGGGAGCTGAGTAAGTAGGTTTGCTGCAGCAAGGAACTAAAAAAATGGGTTTTTATGCAAATATCTATATAACTCAACAAGGTGAAGCCACATACCAAGTTTTATTAATTTATGTTCATAATTAAGGGAGTCATTACATTTTACTTATTCTCCATAAGAATAACATGGGGGCTGAGCATGCAGATTCGCTGCTACGGGGATAATCAACAAAAAATCAATTTTTTGTGCAAATATCAATATACCAGTACTACGGGACCCCACGTGCCAAGTTTCATCAATATACATTCATTTATAATGGAGATATCAAATTTTATTTATTCTCCATAAGGATAACATTGGACAACGTACCGGTACTGTGTTTAGCACTTTGAATATCTCTGCAACGGTTGGACGTAGAATCACAATTTAAACACCAAAATGATTTTTTTGTGGAGCTGAGTTGAGTGGTAAAAGCAAATGTGAAGTTTACATTAAAATTAACTTAGGAAAAGCCAAAAACCTTTTTCCCATAAGATTAACATAGGAGATTTTATGAGCAGTTATTTTGGATTTTCTCTGCAACCACTTAACCTAGCTTAATAATTCAAAATACCATATTATTTGTTTTTTTAAGCTCTATAACATGGTCTAAACCAAAATTAAGTGTTTTAAAAATTTTAGGGTAAAAAATGCAAAAAACTGATTTTTGGAAAATTTAAAACCCCCATAAACCTCCCTTACCATAGCCCGATTTTTCTGGTTTTCGAACTTAAAGTCATAAATGTCACTTTACACATTTGAGCCAAATTTCATCGAAATCGGACGTTTTTTACTCAAGTTATTGCATTCACGGACACACACACACATATATATATATATATATATATATATATATATATATATACATATATAAATTTGAACAAATAGTGTTTTAGTCATCTGGGGACCTAAAAAATTTGTCATGGTCTCGGGCTTAAGTCTTACCATGAGACCTACGGTAATAGCTTCTTCCCTATAGGGGAAATTCGCTAAAACTACATGCGACATGGGGACTTGAAGTAGCCTGCATCTAGCGACATTGTGTGATTTGGCGCTATAAAATATATTGAAAATGTAATAATGTATTAAAATGTAAATCAGTTTTAAAATTAATCCCATTTTAAAGTATTTCCAAACAAATTACAACTTCAATTTTTTTTATTTTATGTATGATAGACCTATAAATTATTTTACTTGTTTTTGGAAATAGTTTAGTGTTCAATATAGCTTTTCTGGGATTCAAATGGACGATTTAATAGTTGTATATGCTGTATCCCGCGCCAAACCTGTTATACCCAGCGAGCACAGCTGAGCTCTCTTGTTATACCACCTCAGCTAATAAGGTTATGTATACATTGCTAATGAACACGCGACGTTTCAACAGGGTTTTCATAGGATGCAACACACAACTTACTACGCAGGCGCGATAACAGAGCTGAACCACTGAACAACGCGAGTCAAGACCTGACAGCGGGTCTTACTAGATGTTAATATTTTTTTTTATACTCAAAATTACGAATCAACACTACACGAAACTGTTTTACGAATTAATTGTATTGTGGTTAGCACTTCTAAAGAACATAACTATCTATCTATCTATATAACTATCTATCTATTTTAGGTCTACTGGAACGGACCCCCTGCATTCAAATCGACGCCGACAAGTGTTATTCTATAACGCCGAACCACACTGTATGTGGCTAGCACGGTCTGCACCAAGTGTTCATGTCTCATGTACTTTTGTATGTGTATGCTGCTGATAGGATATTTTAAATAATAACAGTATAATATTTTATCTCGAAATTGACAAGGAAATAACGACTGCATACAGTTTCTTCGTCTTGCTTTACAATGCTCTTGTTTTAGTCAATATACGCGATCTAACAATCATTAAAATGAAATAAGATATTTAGACAACAACAATTTGTCCGTTTTCTAGTTGTGTGTCAGTTTAATTTAAAACGAGTTCGCACGCAGCACGCTGACGTGAGGGAAGTGAATTTCCACATAAAAAACTATAAAAACTCAAAATCAGTTAAAAACATACATTTATTCCAATTTTTATTCAAATCTGAAAATATTGATTTTTTGGCTGTTCTGATGCTCCTGGTTCTATTTACCTGCAATGGTGGGAATACAATTTTGCACATTATAAGGCTAGGAGAAGGTCCAGTTAGGCTTTAAAGTAGGCGTGAGGTTGTTGGGGATGATAAAAGTACACCAACAAATGAATAATAGGCTTTTCTAATGTAAAATCCCCATAAGACAACGTACTGTGTTTGGTCGATACACATTTTCCTTAATAACTCGGTAGATATTTATGATAGAATAACGAGAGGGGGCTTAAAAGTTTTGTCACACTAATTCCCATCTTTTAACATGCGTTAATTTCACATCCAGGGCTTTTCTGACCCTTTTTGGGTCCAAAAAGATTTGAAAGATTAATCCCCAAAAAATGGGTTTAGATTTTTCCGATTGTTTTGCCCAACAAACTCGTCCAACAGATTATAGAAAGGAACGTCCCTACCAAATTTGAAGTAAATCGGACAAAAAATGTGACCGCTAGAGTGCATACACACATATATATATATATATATATATATATATATATATATATATATATATATAAAATTTTGAACGACCCCCCAAAACGTGTTCAGGGGGTCATGTTAGGAACTTCTATGGTGGTCCCGGGCTTAAGTTTCACTGTGCGGGTCATGTTAATAGTTCACTTTCCATAGGAAATTCACTAATTACAGACAGATATATGAACGGGAGGGATGTAATAAAGATTATTTAACACATGCCTGCCTGAGGTTTGGTAAAGTTTGGGTCTTAATTAAACTCAGTATATTGTCCGCATAAGTGTCAATTCGCATTGAAGCAATTCGAATTGTTCAGGCGGAACAATTATCAGCAACTCTCGGTATGCCAGTGCACAGTACACGTGGGCGGGCTGACTGCTGATCATTATGTCTACCTCACGACTGGCCGGGGAGACAATCAGCATAAACATAACCAGTCAGATGATCCTTATTAGGCTGAGAAAGCCCCTTGTTCGTATATCTGCCTGTAATCTTGAAATAAACAGACACACAACTAGACATTCAAAAAAGCCCTTTAGAAAATAGAAGCTGTGCTATGGCGACTGAAATTATACTCGTACTAAAGTTTATTTATATTTACATTAAATATAAAAGGTGTCCGGCTTTAATTACAAAAAAATTTCGGTGTTGTTTGCCAGGACATACGCAAACCGACGATTTTCTAAAATTCTCGAAGGTAAAATATTACATTTATCCAACGCCAATTTGACAATCAAAAATTTTAATTTTTATGATTTTTAAGAAATGCTAATGATTGTTTATAATAAATAATTAAGTTTCCTTTTTCTGGATGTTGTTATGTATAAAATTTGAAATGAATTTAAAAGTCAAATTGATGTTTAATTTTTGACATAAAAAAATGTCAGAACATATTAACACGTTGGTCATAAAAGTTTAGTCTTTGTTAAAAATCATATATTACAAGTTATATCAATGTCAAAAGTTTGATGTTATATACAACTTTTGAACATTTTGGAAAATTGTGTAAATTATAACCACAACAGTGGTTATGAAACGTTATATATGTGAGCAACTTTCAACCGACATTGCATTTCAATATCAGAAACACAATCTCAATTTTTGATTAATCTTACATACAGCTTTGATGTTTTAACATTGTTGGTACATTTTTAACATGGTGGATAAAAGGACAAAATTTAAGTAAATGTTAAACGTTTTTAAAGTTAATGATTTTACATTAATTCTCAATCCAAATTCAAATTCCGATTCCTCAATTTTAAGGGCAAATATATGAACATATCCTTCGACTTTAGTTGTCAACATGGTCACACTATTACAATGAATGTCGTAAGTTCAAAACCTGGGTAGTTTTGATTTTTTTACGCAATTTTAATTAAATTGTGATATTTTTATTTTGTTAAAAGGGATTTAAATTAAGAACCAGTTTTTAACTGTTTCGAATTATTCTGTTATGTTAACAATTTGACATTTTAAATAATCATAACAGAGTACAACAATTAAATATTAGTTGACTGTAAAATTTAGAGAAGTTTTAATATCATTTTAACACAAAATTTACGTTGATTGAATAAGAATTCGTTAATTGACTATACAAATATAATTTGACGTAACATGAATATTCGGTGCTATGTAAGAATATTTATTTTAAATGTTCATCTTAGAAAATAAAAACGTCATTTGATGAAATAAGTACTTTTAACGTTAAGGGCGAAGCCCGAGAGGATTTTCAAATATCTTCTGCATTTGGATACATGTATAAGTCACGACGAACTTCTTATATAAAGAAAATATATTTAAAACTCTCATCTTTTTGTCAATGCAAATTGCTCAAAACAAAGAATACTAGTATAAAATTTTTTTGTTGTACATAATTATATAAGTGATTTCTTAATAATATGTGATTATAATACATAACACTTATCACAGAAACGATATAAAGCTTCTTTATAATAGTTTAAAGTATAGTATAATAGTATACCTACATATACTTTTTTGCCAGGTTTTATAATAATACTTTTAATTTTGGCACCTCGCGTTGTCAATTACTTCTCATTTCACAAATTTAAAAAATAGTTATTAAATATTGTTGACACAATCAACACAAATATTTGTACTTAGTTTATTTTGTATTCAAAGAATAGGTATTACACATTAACCGATTTTTAAAACACTATGTGCTACAAATGGGGCTTTCCTGGCTCGTAGAAACGTAGGGTATTTCCCACGTTGAAGGAGTCAGGAAAGCTAACTGTACGAAGAACACTGCAGTTCTAGTAATCATGGTTATCACTGAACATAAATCTGTTATTAAGGGTGCGCCCTACCCAGATTGAATTCATTGTTGTTTAGCGCCGCGCCGGCGCCGCCAACAAGCAGGGCCATGCATATTTACGCTTGAAGACCATTTTGTTCTCCTCGATCGCACTGTTATTTTACAGATTTCTACCAAACTATTTGCAGTTTCACACTTTTCAGATTCCAATCTAGGGATCATACGGTTCCTTTTCTCCAAAATAATTTTTCTCCATACGTTAGGAATCTTTAGAAAAACGCTTAATTTGAGAACATTACTAATGGCCTACCACTTATTTTGAATTAAAATCACGATTTTTAAATCGTATGATCTCTAGATGAACATTTATTGAATTAAATAACATCAAATTATTTTTAATTGGTTAACAATTTAGCCTACAATGTGGGAGATGCAAACCCCTTACTTGAGCGTGCGGAAGGGAGGTACGGCGCACCCTTAAGTAATATATATTTATTACATCCAATTATAATTAAACCTTAACTTAGCTGTATAATAATTTTCTCTACTCCTACTACTCTGTAGCATTATCTAAGAGATCATTTGCAATTCAAATTCAATTTTATTAATTCCCTTAACCTCTAGTACTTTAAGCATTATGAAACACAATAATTTTTAATTTAAACTCATTTTTATTAAATCTGACACAATAATATATTAGTACATTACAAACCAGCTTATAACCATGCGATACTGAGATGTATGTGGTCTGTATAGTCTAAAGTGGTAGTGTAATAGGCATTGGTGTTGCATCAGTGACGGGGTTTGAGAGCCCACCTACATGATATAATATCATAATTGGCAATAAAATCTATTTAATTTCACCCCTCCAATAATTTGGCGCTTGGAGTGGTTAAATCAGCCATATAGTCTTAGTTAATCACTAAATAATCGTGTTATTTCTTATATCGTAATTGTATTTGAGGGTTTATTCACATGTTTAGATTAATGTTTTGATTTTCAAATTATATTGTTGTATTTCTTGTATATTTAAATGTATTCAAATGTGTTATAAAGCATATAAATTGTGCTATAACCACCACCAACACCACCAAATTTTATTGTTGTAATGTTATATGTTTTAATATAAGAATTTTACTATCATTAACCCTTTAATTGTTGTTTATATAAGGCTTATATTAACGTAGTCACCGTCACCACCACCACCACCAAAAGTTTAATGTAAATAAATAATGAGAAATCCAAATGATTATTGTATGAATAGAGGGTGATTTTTTTAAATCTCACATGTTAATTTTAATCTCTTTGTTGTAGCTGTTAAAAATATGTAACTTGATACCAAGAATAATATAGTGCAGAGATTAATATTCGTCTCTTAATCAATGAAATGGCTATGTAATTGACAATCTTTACAAAGAAATTATCATATTGTACATAATCATATCTCTATATAATAATAGCGTGTACAAGACAACGTGTAACCAGCTATTCCGAGTAAACTACTGAACGTAGGGAGGCCAGGTTGGTGTCAAAAGATTTCCCTTAGGCCCAGGATAGTGAAAAAATACGATATCCTACATTTATTTAGTTATAACACAGTTTTTATTTTGGCAATTTATCATCAATCATTTTGTTGTTTACCATACCATGTGTTCACTTTCCCTTCTTTGCATCCAAATTCAATACGACAGCTGAGTAAAGTTAGCAAGTTGAGCAATTTCTGTTTGTAAACAAAGCAGACAACTATTCTTAATTAAATTTAGGTTTTTGGATTGAAAGTGGCATGCAATAAGCAACACAAATTATATGCTGATTAGAAATAGAGTTTATAATACTGTATAAAAGTGGCAGAAAAATTAATTGTAATTAAAATTCAGATTTAAGTTTTCTATACTTTTTTAACTACTAATTCTTTTTTTGGGCTAATTTTTGTGCAGGCGTAATAAGTCTTTTGTAAAAAAATTTTGATATATTCTAATGAATATTTTAATATGCAATGTGCTTTGTTACAATAACATCTTACAATTTTGTACGGTAATTTCCCATTTTATTACAGGCATTTCAAAATTAGCGTTTGAAATAACTAACAGTTATAGATTTGTAAAGAACAATTTTGAAGCCACGACATTTATTTGATTACTAATGAAAACTATTTGATTTGTGTTTTAAGCCCGTCATTTTTGACTGGCTAATAACAGCTATATTTATATTTGTTTTTAGCGAATTTCCCTTATAGGGATGAAGCTATTACTGTAGGTGGGATGGTAAGACCTAGGCCCGGGACCATGATAACTTTTCGTTTTGAGGCCCCCAGATGCCAACAAAAAATTTGTTCAGATTCATATATATGTATATATATATATACAATGTCCGTAGGCACGATAACTTTCGGAAAAGTAGTCCGATCTTGATGAAATTTGGTATAAACGTGAAAGGCAGCATCTATTGTCATGAGTTCAAGAACCATACAGGTCGCTTTACTTTAAGGGGGGTTTTGTACCCCAAAAATGGGTTTTTTGAACTTTTACAAATAATTCTTTTTAAACCAAAATTTTGGTTTACACCATTAAATCCAGCTTAAAAAAACAAACAATTTGGTATTTTGATCATCGCTCTTCGTCAATTAGTTACCGAGATATTGAGAGTGCTAAAAACAGTATGTTGTCCAATGTTAATCCTATGGAGAATAAGTAAAATTGTATATCTGGCATATTAATGAAACTTGGTATGTGGCTTTATATTTTTAATGCTATTTGCATACAAAACTCATTTTTTGCTGTCCCCAAGGCAGCAAACCTGCGTACTCAGCAGCTATAATGTTATTGTTATGGAGAATAATAAACATGTGATGTCTAGCTTGTTTATGAACATAAATTGATAAAACTTGGCATTCATCTGCCAGTAAAACTTGGTTAGTTCATCTGGAGGCGATCCATTGGTATTTGCATAAAAACAAGATTTTGTGGTCCATGATGCAGCAAACCTGCATACTCAGTCTAAATGTTTTTCTTATAGAGAATAAATAAAATGTCATATCTCTCCTTTTTGTTAATATGCTTTGATTAAAGTTGGTAAGTGACTTCATGACTTAGTGAATTTCATTTGAAATTCGCTGAGTATGCAGGCTGCAACGGGGGTATTATATCTTATTAGTGTTATAACAGATTATTAATCAAAAAGATGATTATGAAATACGGCCTCACTGCCCAGGTCGACGATGACGAGCCCCGGCAAACCTTTTCCAGGTCCTCCAGTTATTGAGATTGGAGAATTCTTGGCGGAGAAAGAGGGTCAAGGGGGAGGCCTCAAAGACTCAACCGACATCACCCCAGCCTGGGCTAAGTCATCGGCCTCCGATCAACTGGCAGTTGACGCCCCTACCTGGCGCGGTGCCTAGTCCGCCACCTGTGCAGTGGTTCCATCACTACGAGCCCAACCCTGCAGCTGTACCACCTTTGTCTACGATGAATCAGAGCCAACTTCAGGAGCATCACCCCGGCCTTGTAGAACACCCAGGTTCACGACACCGAGGATGTGGAGCACTCTCTTGTGACGGCGCCAGTCCGATGTGTTGTGTCTTCTTGTGCCACCTTTCACCACTTTGTTCTGCAATCGGCATCGCTATTTTCCTACCTATTTTTCAATATTTTAATATTTGTTTAAAGAACTTAAAATGTGGGTTTGGGATACATCAGAAATATATGATTTAACTCTGTAGTTGCCTATATACATTTACTATTGTGATAATAATTAGAGAATCGACTATTATACTTTTATCCAAACAATCTGCAAACTACCCCCGTAGCAGCAAACCTGCGTACTCAGAAAGTGTCCAATGCATATATATGTATCTTAATACCACATAAAGCCACATACCAAGTTTCATCAATATACATTCATAAATAAACGATTTATGACATTTAATTATTCTCCATAAAAATAACATGGCGGCTGAGTATACAGGTTTGCTGAAGCAAGGAACACAAAAAATGGGGTTTTATAGAAATATTAATATAACTCATGTAGGTAAAGCCACATACCAAATTTAATTAATTTATCTTCATAATTAAGGGAGATAACACATTACTTATTCTCCATAAGAATAACATGGGGCTGAGTATGCAGGTTTGCTGCTACGGGAGCCGTTGGCAAAAAATTGTTTTTTTTTTTTAAATATCAATGGTCCACAACCAGATGAAGCCGTATACCAAGTTTCGTCAGTATACGTTCATAAATAAGCAATATATAAAATTTTTGTTTTCCTCCATAAGAATAACATCCCAAGTAGCATAAAAATTGTTGAAAACGGTCCTAAAATTGTTTTAAAACAATTTCAATATATTTTGATATAAGTTTTATATTAAAACAACTTTAATACAAACTCAAAACAACTTTAAAATTGTTTTGATATCAGTTGTAATGTCTGATATTAAAATAAATTTTAATATTAGTTTATAACAGTTTTAATGTGGTTTTGAAACAATTTTAATATCAGTTAAAAGACTTATATTAAACTTGTTTTAATACAACTTTATAATAATTTTAAAGTTGTTTTGAAACAATTTCAAAAACCGTTATAAGACTTATATTAAACTTATTTTAATACAACTTTATAATAATTTTAAAGTTTTTTTGATACAATTTCAAAAACAGTTAAAAGACTTATATTAAACTTATTTTAATACAACTTTATAATAATTTTAAAGTTGTTTTGAAACAATTTCAAAAACCGTTAAAAGACTTTTATTAAACTTTTTTTAATACAACTTTATAATAATTTTAAAGTTGTTTTGAAACAATTTCAATAACAGTTAAAAGACTTATATTCAACTTGTTTCAATACGAGTTTATAACAATTGTAAAGTTGATTTGAAACAATTTCTGTAATAGTTAGAAGACTCATATTAAACTTTCTTGTAATAAGAGTTTTTAACAATTGTAAAGTTGAATTGAAAAAAATTTCTTTAATAGTTAAAATAGTTGCATTATTAAACTTGTTTTAAAACGTGTTTATATCAATTATAAAAAGTTGTTTTGAAACAATTTCAACAAACAGTTAAACGACTTATATTACCCTTATTTTAATACGAGTTAATTGCGATTTTAAACTTGATTATATATACATTACGATAAAAGTTAAAAAACTTATATTAAACAAGTTTGAATAGGAGTGTGTTACAATTGAAAGCACTTTCAGTTAAACAGCGCTCGTCGCGCTCCCCACAGATCACGTGACAGCGGACGTTTATGAAACGTATTGTTCAACTGTCAACTAACTCGTCGCCATTTGCCTTTATTTTCTAGATTTGTTGTTTAAAATGTTCTTTCGGCCGATATGAAAGTACTCAAGAAATCTGTTTTGGAAGTGTTCATAACGGTGGATAAAGGTAAATACAGTAAACAGTTTTATAATAGTTATAATTAGTTTTAATACTTATTTTTATTGTCAATATTCAACTGGACCCTGCATTAGTTCACTTTTCTTTGGCTTAAACCATGGCTAGGTTATGGTTAGTTAACTTTACAACTATTTTAAAGCTTTCCAACTTGTTATTATTTCCTAATTTCACACGGCAGTCACAAACTTAATTGAATAAAGTTATTTGAAGCTAAATATGCCCATATTCATAATTAAGAATCAAATAACTTTGCCTATTTACTACAAGTCAGAGATATTTGTAAAATTGTATATAGGCCTAAGTTACTTTAAAACTCAAAGAACATGCAGGTAGCAATTAATTTTGGTTAATCCATAATCAGTCCATGCTTTGAAGTGCAATTATTCAGGTTTCTTTCACTACCTTAACAGTTAAGTTACTAACTTACAACTAGGACTGCCTACCGGTACGTAGTTAAAATAGGTTACTAGTTACATATCATTTTTGTGTAGTTACAACAGTTATGAATGAATACATCGAAGGGTTAATTATGGTAGGGTTTTTAATTGGTATTAATTAAGCGGTTAAATTATTTTCAACACTTTTTTTATTCTGTATTAAAACTACATTAGAATGAGTTTCAAGCCACTATTTTTTTCTATAGCCCTACCTATTTCTTATGTATCGATGTTTTTTCCTAAGAGTAAAAGGTAAGAGTACAGCAAATGATAAAATATTATTGATTTGTGTGGGCTACCACTTGTTGTACAGGGCGCTTAGGTGGTTAGGTTAAAAGTGTTAAGTATGTTACACGACTAACATAACCTTATTTTAACAGCACAGCGTGCTGTTGCATATATTTCTGTTAAAACTATAGGCCTAACAGCTTTTAACTGCTGAAAATTCATTATTGATAAAGGCTAACTAATGTAGCAATTGCCATTTTTAAACATTGTTTCGATAGTAACGTCGCATTCGGATAAAATATTTATAGTACCGGTACCAAAAAATATGGGTTGAAAATAATCAAACCCCTTATGAATCCATACCTGTTATTAAAATACTAATAATATCTAAGTTTAATACATAAATAGAGTGTTATAATACAGTAACTTACTTCATATTTATACACCTAAAACACAACTATTTCGTGAAATAACTTTTAAAACTTCAAACTATTTTTTAAAGATAAGCTTTTTTGTTGAGGAATTCTTAAGTTACACATAGTACGGTACTAACAATATGTATATATATGTATGTGTACCTAATAACTATGTATAATGTAGGCTTAGGCACATTTGAATCTACCAACAGAAACCTCAACATTTTAAACATCCGGATAAATGTACAGTTAATTACCACTTGTTTATCTATTTCAGATGAAACTTATATCGGAACACTTTCACTCGTCACAACAAGTAAGCCTGACAGACCCAGGAGCTTACCGTTGCATAATGACTGTCCAGCATCGATCAATTTGAAAGGTACCGTATTTTGGGAAGGGGTTTAAATTTTAAGTCATGGCAGTGGGGGAGTCAGGATTATAAAAGTATCCTATATGTTTATTTTGAGTAGGCCTAATAGTCTTACCACTGTGCAATGATGATAATTTTATTTTTTTTAATATTAAAATTTTACTGAATGTTCTTCACACAAATAGGAATATCTCATAAAAAAATTATGACTGAGACCTAACCATATTTTGAGAAATAAAGCAATGAATTTCAGTAAAAACGCTGCATTTGTACACGACAATTCACTGACAAGTTAGCACACAACGGCTTGATTATATCATGAGTAAAATATATTTGAGTCTCAGTCATAATTTTTTTATGAGGTATTCCTATTTGTGTAAATAACATTCAGTAACATTTTCACTTTATTTCATTCAGTCCCTTTTCAGATACCGGTACCGGTATTGTAAGAAAACTTACATTTTTTGTTTTCATCTATTTTTGAAAAGCTACAGTAAATAAACGGTATCAGGAAACTGACACATACTTTCTCCCTTTAAGCCAAACTTTAATGACAAAAAGATTTATTATTTACTAAATATAGAATATGAAGTATAGATAAATGTACAGAAAATTTTATAAAATAGTTATTTTCAGAAATATCCACCCAAATCCCTTTTTGGAAGGCACTATATAGAGTACGTTGCTACACACAGTGGTTTTGAGAGGGGAAATGCCCCCTTGCCCCCCCAGGGTTAAATAGCAACACATTTCGAACATCATCTGTTGTTCAATGCTAACTTGGCCTGCATATCAAATTTTAATGAAATAGATCGGTAAATAAGAGAGAAATAGTTATTTTTGTATTCCCCATAAGAATAACATTGGACAACGTACTGCGTTTACCGCTAAATGAAAATTTCAATTTTCTCCTCAACTATCAATCGTAGAATAGTAATTTAAAATACCAATTTATTTAGTTTTTTGAGCTCTTTTTAATGGTGAATAGTAATCTTTTTTAACATTTATGATTTTTTATGAAAAATCCAAAAAACTGAATTTTGGATGTTTTAAGTCCTGTAATTTCTGAACCCGAATTTTTCCAGAAATTCGGGTGGTGTCATTTTGTTGGAAACCTAAAGTTCTACAAACCACTAAAGTTTAATCAAAATCGTTAGAGCCGTTTTTGAGAAATTTGGATTTTTCATGTTTTTTGGCGGTTTTTGGGGGATAATTACCCTTAAAAATCAAAAATTCAAAAAAAGAAGAAAAATGCCTGGAGATATCGTGGATTAGTACCAACATACCAAATTTCATAAAAATCGGCCCATAGGTTAGGGCTCTACCTCTGTACACACACACACACACACACACACACACACACACACACACACACACACACACACACACACACACACACACCACGTAAAAAACACTTTTTTGGGTTCAGGGAGCACCAAAACAAATATTTCCACTAACAACTCAAATTCGAAAATTTTTACGAAAACAATACTTTCTCCATATACTATGTATAGGGGGAGAAAGTAAAAGGAGTGCATCTCAGGACTAAAATTTATACTGCACATAGTCCTAAAAGTATTCAACACAGAAATAAAAAATTATCAGTGAGTCCCTTTTCCTTCATACAATTTTATGGTTTTAAAAAGTAACGGTTGACGACTTTTTTCAAATCTTTTACAGAGAGAGTTTCACTAACTCTCTAGTATTAAAGAATAATTAAAGTAATGTGTACTTGAAGTCCATTGTATGCTGAACAGAGTGGTTTTTGAATTATTCTGATATCTTTTAAAATGGCTTGGCAATTAAACTTTCCGCAAACCATGTTTTTTATGAAAATTTGCTCAACCACCATTTTAAAAATGGCTGCCAAACAAAATTATGGTATAGGCCTATACATTTTTTCATAGGTACTGTGTTTTGTGTTTATCTCTTGATAGAAAAATCAGGAAAATAAAAAATGTTGAGCGACAAATTTTATTTATATTGGGTGATTTGAAATGGCCTGCATTACAGTGAAAAATATGTAAATCAATCAACTCCTTTTAAACAATTCGGGTACAGTATATATAAAAGTCACCTGGAGACAATCAGAAATTAAGCTAATAAGGTGTTTTCCGGCTTCTCTGGTGTATGAAACATCAAAATAACAAAAAATACCAAAACATATCTAATTAAAATAGGCCTACAGACAATTCTCTTGTTTTGTTTACATTTTTTGAGATTCATGTGGATTAAATGTTATGATTAGGTCAGTATTATCATAGATTAAACATATTCCTTAGTATTTATGAAGTTCATTTCCTGGTTGGTCCGTGTAGATGTCGACAAAGTTTTTGGCCGACGTTTCGGATATATTACAATATACATCGTCAGGGCGACGTGAATTATTAGCGAAAACCTACTAAACGCTCACTCATTGACTGGTGCGCTCGTCCGACTATCCTGCTTATATAGTCCCGCTTACGTGCCACGGCCGTAGGTTGTAAACAGACCTAACGTATTTTTCGTTTATAGTTGTCTTCAATCGCTGCTAGTACTTTAATATTCTCAGAGTTTATTAGGCCTAGATGTTTAATCTCATACGAATGTTTAGCTACGGCTGACATCTCGGTATCTTTATTCTTGGTGTTCCTTATGTGTTCTTTTAGTCTAGTAGAAATTACTCTGCGGCTTTCTGTAATGTAACTCATTCCACAGCTGCACTCTATATGATAAACCCCTGGTGTCTGCAAATGAATTTTATCCTTGAGAGGCCGAAGAAACTGTTTTGTTTTCTTGTAAGGTTTGAATATTGTTGTGATTTATTTTTTTTTAAGTACTGTGCCAATTCTATCAGTTTTACCTCTTAAATATGCTAAAACAGCGTTTTTAATATTTTTGTTGTTTTCTATTCCTATCATTTCTAGTATCAATTTGAGTTTTAAATTAATTCTTGTTTCTTAAAGGCATGTAAAATAGTCGGTGGTCGACGACCGAGATCAGGTCTGTTTACAACCTACGGCCGCGGCACCTATATAAGCGGAAGAGTCGGACGAGTATGCCAGTCAATTAGTGAGTGTTTAGTACACTTTCGCTACTAATTCACGTCGCCAGTGATATTGTAATTATATCCGAAACATCGGCCACCAACTTCTTCGACATCTACCGGACTAACCCGGAAATTAACTTCATGACTGTATCTTCGGACCGTGGAAGCCTACACGATAAAAAATACTCCTTAGTAGCTTATCCAATGGTTGCTAAAGACTATACTATAAAGAGCTACTATATTTTGTACTTAAGCACCATATTTCAGCCGCCATCATTTTTAATGGAATTTTAAGTGTTCCTATTGTCTTGTCTTGTCTGAGTTTGGGTATGTTATAGAGAAATTTCTCATTCACAAACTCTTCCATATGCTTCTGTTGTGGTTGTGCCCAGGTTGAAGGTATATTTACCGAGAATAAGGAGAAACATCCAAAAAGCCTTGTCGCTGGTAATTTCTACAGCTTGTAAAGCCTATTAAGTTTTTAACCGTTAATCTTATGAAAAAATAGGAAATTTAATTATCTCCAATTATTTATCTAGGACAATTGGCTAAAACTAATAAATAAGGAAATGTGAACAAAAATCATGGAATTTCCAAATTTCACCATAAAATTTCCCCATAAGAGGCTTCCCCACCACCCGCTCACCATCCTCGCTCGTGGACTTTAAGTATGATGTGCAGAAGGGGGTAATAAACAATCCTACTAATTTTCAAAACTCTGGGATGATACATAATACGTACAGCTCAGGGGCTAAAACAGTGGATGATTATGATATTATTCCATTACTGGATATACAATGCTCCCTAAAGGGATTTACTCCCCCCTTCCCCCCCAATAATGGATATTATTCATAAAAAGTTTAGGATCTAACAGCCATCACCATTTTTATTATCCGGGTGAATGTGTTTCAACTTAACATTTTTTTATAATCTGATATAGTAGCTTTTCGATGAAAGAAAGTCAAAAATGGACGTCGCAAACGATAATTGATGTTGCGGCAAGCAGTAAGAGATTCAAAGTCCATATGCCGCTGTATTTTCTGTGACTAGTTTTTCCAAATATATTAATACGTAGAATGTACAGGCTTAAAGTTAGAAATTAAAGTACAAACATTGTTATTCTTTGGTTATGGGATTTCATTAGTTCATGGGTCATTGAATTACAGATAGTTACGATGCTTGGTTGAGATGTGCGGACAAAAACCATTGTTAAAAACTGTGATTGTCGTTATATTTTAGATTTATTTACTATACCACACATTTTTGTTGCAGAACAATCCATGCTGAACACATCAGTGGCGAGGAAGAAACCTAATTAGTGGAAGATAATTTTGAAAGAGGATTAAGACTGATATTATAGATTTAATAATTGTTACAATTTATATTTTTCAATAAAACGTTTAAAATTTTAATTGGGTATATTTTTTATCCAGAATTCTTAATGTATAAATATTTTACAAACAAGTTTTAATGAATTAAAATATATAAGAAAAACAGTTTAAATTTAAATTTTGTAAACTAATTTTAAACTATTTTTAAAAGTCACCTTGTTAATTTTGCACAGATAATTTAAGAATAAATCATCATTTTGAAATAATTTAAAATTGTTTTAATATTGAAAACAATACCAGGTTTGACTTATATTAAAACAGTTTCACAACAATTTTGAAATATTTTAAAACAATTTCTTTAACATTTTAAAGTTGTTTAAAACTTGTTTAATATTGGGAAAAATACCAAGTTTGACTTCTATTAAAACAATTTCACAACAATTTTGAAACATTTTAAAACAATTTCTTTAACATTTTAAAATTGTTTTAAAACTTGTTTTAATATTGGGAAAAATACCAAGTTTGACTTCTATTAAAACAATTTCACAACAATTTTGAAACATTTTAAAATTGTTTTAAAACTTGTTTTAATATTGGGAAAAATACCAAGTTTGACTTATATTAAAACAATTTCACAACAATTTTGAAATATTTTAAAATGATTTCTTTAACATTTTAAAGTTGTTTGAAACTTGTTTTAATAATGGAAAAAATACCAAGTTTGACTAATATTAAAACAATTTTTAAACAATTTTAAAATTGTTTTTAAACAAGTTTTATGCTACTTGGGATTAGACAACGTACTGTGTTTAGCACTTTCAATATCTCGGTAACTAATTGACGTAGAGAAATTATCAAAATCCCAAATTGTGTGTTTTTTAAGCTGAATCCAATGGAAAAAACTAAAATTTGACTATTTCCAAAATTATATGTAAAAAATTCGAAAAACCCATTTTTGGGGTACAAAACCCCCCCAAAATACCCCTTCGGATAAAGCGATCTGGCTGTTTTCAAACTTAAAAGTCATAAATGTTGCTTTACACGTTTATACCAAATTTCATCAAAATCGGATAATTTTTACGAGAGTTATCGTGCTCACGGACACATATATATATATATATATATATATATATATATATATATATATATATATATATACAGTTTCGAACGAATGGTGTTTTTGGGGTCTGGGGACCTCAAAACGAAAAGTTATCATGGTCCCGGGCCTAGGTCTTACCATGCCGACCACAGTAATAGCTTCTTCCCTATAGGGGAAATTCGCTAAAACATTATTTACACATATGAAATGCATGTTAATTATTGTACATAACACATTAAATAAAAGTCCATATAGTTCTTGCAAGTGTTACCCAATTTAACGTGCATTTCATATGGGAAAATACAATTTAACAAATTTTTATTTTTCCTGTATTTTCAAAATAAATCTAAACCCACAGATAATCTAGCCACCTAAAGGAGTGTGTGACACATTGCCCAAAATAAACTAAGTTTACCAGCAGTTTTTTTTAAGTAATAGTTTATAAGTTATAAAATACTGAAGTCCAATTGAAATCGTAGATATTATGTTTCAAATTCAAACTTTTACCAAGACTAATATTTTACAAGAGATTTAAAATTAGTATATTTTATCACTAGAACCAGAAGTAAAGCTTTTCGATACGAGTTCAAGTTTAACTGAACGAGGACTAAAAGGCCACTTTTGGTTCTAGTAATGAACTATATTTTTTATCATACTGCAAACACTATTAACATAACAATTTTACAATATCTAAAAAATGTATTTACCTGTTTACCTTCATGTTTGCTTCCATCTTTATCTACTGTTAATTATTTATCATTATAAACAACTGTTAATTTACAATAATTTATAATAGTAATATTAATTTGAATAATCTGTTCAATTCATATTTCATAAGCAAAGTAACAGCTGATGACCTCGACCAAAAAGGTGTTAATAAATTATGTTTCTTGCCTCACAAAAAAAATAGTTAAAAAATATATTTGTATCCAAGGAATAATACCCCCATCGCAGCAAACATGCGTACTTAGCGAATTTCCAATGCATGCATATGTTTCTCACTACCACATAAGGCCAATTACCAAGTTTAATAAAAATACATAAATAAATAAGTGATCTATAGCATTTTGTTTGTTATCCATAAGAATAACATTAGGGCTGAGTACGCAGGTTTGCTGCAAAAAGAAAAAAATATTTGTTTGTGCAATTATCAATATAACTCAACCAGGTGAACCTACATATTAAGTTTTATTAATTTATGTTCATAATTAAGGGAGATAAAAAACTTTACTTACTCGCCATAAGAATAACATTAGGGCTGAGTATGCAGGTTTGCTGCTACTGGGATAATCAACAAAAAATAAATTTGCTGTACAAATATCAATGTACCAGTACTACGTGAAGCCACATACCAAGTTTCATCGATATACATTCATAAATAATTGAGATATAACATTGTATTTATTCTCCATAAGGATAACATTGGACAACGGAATGTGTTTAGCACTTTAAATATCTCTGCAACGGATGGACGTGGAATCACAATTTAAACACCAAAATGATTGTTTTGTGGAGCTGAACTGATTGGTAAAAGCAATGTGAGGTTTGCATTAAAATGAACTGAGGAAAATCCAAAAACCTTTTTCCCATGAGATTAATATGGGAGATTTTATGAGCAGGTTATTTTGGATTTTCTCTGCAACCATACCTAGGTTAACAATTCAATACCCCCGTAGCAGCAAACCTGCATACTCAGCGAATTTCCAATGCATATTAATTTATCCTAATACCACATAAAGCCACATACCAAGTTTCATCAATATACATTCATAAATAAACGATATAGCTGTTTAGGTCTTCAGTTCCTTAATTAATTAAGTTAAAAGAAGAAAAGCTATACTGAAAAATAAATGTTGTATTTTTACATCAATCCCAATTCCAATATTTATAAATAAAAACAATAACATTAAAAATAATGAAACATATGATTTGTTTTAAATTAAAACCACATGATAAACATTGGTGGATAGTCAGTTGCCACTACACAGCCCCCCGCGGAGACCGGAGGTCAGGGCCTTTTGAAACGAACTTGACATCCTGATCGTGTGGTGTAGTTTGGAAGTAATGAAGTTTCTGTATTATCTGGAGGCTGCGCAACAGGAGATGGTTTGGTGTTGAGGGTCTTGGGTGGGGTTTCTGCATCTTTTTGTGCACTTGCAAGGGATTGCAAGTCAATCGGAATGGGGGAGTTTACAGCTTCAACACGTGACAAGGTGTCTGCGACAATATTTGTAGAACCAGAGATGTGCTGAATGTCGGTCGAAAACTGTGAAATAAAAGTAAGCTGATTGAGTTGGATGGGAGGCAATTTATCTCGTCTTTGCTGGAAAGCATAAATTAGGGGCTTGTGATCTGTAAAGATAGAGAAAGGTTGTGCTTCGAGTACATGTCGAAAATGCTGTACTGCTGTATAGACAGCATACAATTCACGGTAATAGGCTGGCCAGTCCTTTTGCTTTTCGTTAAGTTTGTGAGAAAAGAAAGCTAAGGGTTGCCAGGAAGACTCTGTAAATTGCTGCAGGCAGGCACCTACAGAGGTTGCAGACACATCTGTAAACAATCCAAGACGAGCTTCAGGATCAGGGTGATTGAGCAATGTAGCATTGGCAAGGTTTTCCTTACATCTAGTGAAAGCTTCGTCTAAATCCTCGTTCCAGTTCACAGGTTGGGAGCCTTTAAGTCCAGCAAGTGCATCGTGGAGGGAGGACTGATATTTAGCTGCACTGGGAATAAAGCGACGATAGAAATTCATCATACCCAGAAACCTACGAAGATCACGAGCAGTCTGTGGTCTTTTAAACTGTTGGATGGCAATGACACGATCTGGCAAAGGTTTAGTTCCAGCTGCAGATACTTCGTAGCCAAGAAAGGTGACTGCAGAGGATGCAATGACACTCTTTTTAACATTTACTAGAATGCCATGGTCAGAGAGACGTTTAAAGAGGATGTTCAGATGCTTCATGTGTTCTTCCTGATTGTGAGACGAGATCAGAATGTCATCGATGTAAGCAAAACAGAAATTTAGACCAGAAAGAACTTCATCGATAAACCTTTGAAATGTCTGTCCAGCATTTCGAAGCCCAAATCCCATAAAAGGAAACTCAAACAATCCAAACGGAGTGGTAATTGCGGTTTTGGGAATGTCGTCAGGATTTACAGGGATCTGAGTGTAGGCTTTAACTAAGTCGATTACACTAAATACATTACAACCATGTAAGCAATGACCAAAGTCATGTATATGTCTAACAGGATACCGGTCGGGAATTGTCCTGGCGTTGAGTGAACGATAGTCTCCACATGGGCGCCATCCATCGGTCTTCTTGGGTACCATATGGAGAGGTAAAGCCCAAGGACTATCAGAACGACGAGCAATACCTTCCTGAACCATTGAGTCAAACTCTGACTTGGCTATTTTAAGACGGTCAGGAGCGAGACGACGGGGACGACAAAACACTGGCGGACCTTCAGTTGTCCGAATATAATGTAAGGTTGAATGTCGAACATTCCGAGGCAATCCAGATGGGCGGATTAACTCTGGGAAAGCTGCAAAAATCTCATGATGGGGAGTGTTTTCAGAGAGAGCCTTTACACTGGGTTGAGAGTTCTGAGCTGGTTGGCAGAAAGTCACGAAACCTGTTGTTCCGTCGACAAGACGTTTATTACGACAGTCTGGCAAGAGATTGAAATAAGCCAAAAAATCAGAACCAATAATTGGCAGGTGTACATCAGCTACAATGAAGCGCCATGTCAAAGAACGGCGAAAACCAAAATCTAATGTAAGATTTATGAAACCATAAGTACATATTGTTGAGTTGTTTGCAGCACTTAATGTGTAGTCAGTCGGGTAACGTCGATCAGGTAGGAGTCGTTTAGGAAAACAACAGAGGTCAGATCCGGTGTCAATAAGGAATCGGTTTCGACTAGTTCGATCTGTAATATAAAGGCGGCTACCAGCAGTTGTGCAGTCCGTTGCCGCCATTACTGACTGCTGCTGGAGTTTTCCTGAAAAGTGCAAGGAAGGATGCATTTTGTAGCATTTTTACCAAACTTAGTGTGGTACCAGCACATACGTACTGATTTTTTTTCTTCCGTTCTATGCTTTGACATTGAACGACTTCGAGGTTGACTACGGGACCGATTGTTATGTTTAAAATTTGCAGAGAGTTCCGCAATTTGATCGGAAAGAGAACGAAGTGTATCTAACAAGGCGTTACCTGAGTCAGGAGATGTTGAGTTTACGGCAGCCGACACAGGGACGGGTGGTTGAGCTACTTCGATGATTTTATCAGCTAACTCAGCCAATTTGTCCAGCGAAAGCTCGAGTTGAGTGGTTAGAATCGCCTGAGTGTGTGGAGGTAGGCGCCGTAACCAAAGCTGACGAAGAAGGTTGTCCTGAAGAGTCGAGG
Organism: Allygus modestus; assembly: GCA_963675035.1. Taxonomy (NCBI): domain Eukaryota; kingdom Metazoa; phylum Arthropoda; class Insecta; order Hemiptera; family Cicadellidae; genus Allygus; species Allygus modestus. The sequence continues at coordinate 316,241,707 of OY776112.1, forward strand.
ATCCAGCTAGGGAGCGTAGATGACGTAGGAATTGTGACGGTTTTCGATCACCTAATTCTTCATCGCTGAGAAGTTGTCGTACTCGCTGCTCCTCTGATGCCGACAATCGTTGAATCAGTTGAGTTCGTAGAACGTTGAACTTGTCTGTATCCGGTGGGTTAGTGATGATGTCCTCCACTTCGGTTGCGTAGCGAGTGTCTAGTTGAGCCACAACGTAATGGAATTTTGTTTCATCGCTAGTAATCCCAGATATTATGAATTGAGATTCTGCTTGTGAAAACCAGAGACTTGGTCTATCTGCCCAAAATGGAGGTAACTTCACAGCAACTCGATTTACAGCAGTTAAATTTGTCTGAGAGATTGTATTATGTTCTCTTGCGATTTTCTGACTCAATTCAACATTTGCAGCTCTTAATTCTTCCAACTGTCTTTCGATTTCTTCTAATGACATCGTGAAAACAAACTTGGTAGAAGTAAAGTTCAATTTTGCAAAAAAAAACAATATTTCAGTTAAATTATAGTTGAAAGTAGACTGTAGAAAATGTTCTTTTAGTAGGGGTCACCAATTATAGCTGTTTAGGTCTTCAGTTCCTTAATTAATTAAGTTAAAAGAAGAAAAGCTATACTGAAAAATAAATGTTGTATTTTTACATCAATCCCAATTCCAATATTTATAAATAAAAACAATAACATTAAAAATAATGAAAAACATGATTTGTTTTAAATTAAAACCACATGATAAACATTGGTGGATAGTCAGTTGCCACTACAACGATTTATGACATTTAATTATTCTCCATAAGAATAACATGGCGGCTGAGTATGCAGGTTTGCTGAAATAAGGAACACTAAAAATGGGCTTTTATACAAATATCAATATAACTCAATTAGGTAAAGCCACATACCAAGTTCTATTAATTTATGTTCATAATTAAAGGAGATAACACGTTAATTATTCTCCATAATAATAACATGGGGCTGAGTATGCAGGTTTGCTGCTACGGGAACTATCGGGCAAAATATGGATTTTTGTGCAAATATCAATAGACCACAATGAAATGAAGCAATATACCAAGTTTCGTCAGGATAAGTTGATAAATAAGCGAGATATACAATTTTTCTTATCCTCCATAAGAATAACATTGGACAACGTACTGTGTTTAGCACTTTCAATATCTCAGAAACCAATTGACGTAGAGCAATGATTAAAACATCAAATTGTGCGTATTTTTAAGCTGATTCCAATGGGGAAAAATAAAACCTTACTTTTTCAAAAATTGTATGTAAAAAACTCAAAAAACCCATTTTTGGGGTACAAAACCCCCCAAAATACCCCTTCGGATAGGTCAATCCGTCTGTTTTTCGAACTTAAAGTCATAAATGCTGCTTTACACGTTTGTACCAAATTTCATCAAAATCGGACCTTTTTTACGAGAGTTATCGCACCCACGGACACATATATATATATATATATATATATATATATATATATATATATATATATATATATATATATATACAGTTTCGAACAAATGGTGTTTTTGGGGTCTGGGGACCTCAAAACGAAAAGTTATCATGGTCCCGGGCCTAGGTCTTACCATGCCGACTACAGTAATAGCTTCTTCCCTATAGGGGAAATTCGCTAATATGCGATATTATTTGTTTTTAAGCTCTATAACGTGGTGTCACAACCAAAATTAAGTGTTTTAAAAATTGTAGGGTGAAAACTGCAAAAAATGAATTTTGGAAAATCTAAAACCCCCATAAACCCCCTTCCATTGGTCCGATATTTCTGGTTTTCGAACTTAAATTAATGAATGTCACTTTTAACATTTGAGCCAAATTTCATCAAAATGGGATGTTTTTTACTCAAGTTATCATATTCACAGACACACATATTATATATATATATATATATATATATATATATATATGTGTATTATATAATATATATATATATATATATATATATATATATATATATATGTGTGTAATATGTAATTTGAACGAATAGTGTTTTTGGCATCTGGGGACCTCAAAACAAAAAGTTATCATGGTCTCGGGCTTAAGTCTTATCATGAGACCTACGTTAATAGCTTCTTCCCTATAGGGGAAATTCGCTAAAAAGAAAAACTTTAGAATATCAATGAGTTGAAAACAGCTGCTTTTAAGCAGTTAAAATAGTATATTTCATCACTAGGACAAAAGTGAAGCTTTTCGATACGAGCACATGTTTAATGGCTAAGGCTGTAAAATGAGCGAGGATCGAAATGCCACTTTGGTACTAGTGATGAACTATATTTTTTGTCATACTACAAACAATATTTCGACATCAATTTCAAAAAAACTTAATTTGATTTTCTTTTTTACCAGTAAAAGTTTGCTTCCATATTGATCTTGCTACTTGAAACAAACAGCTGCCACAAAAGTTTTCATTGTTGACAAGTTGAATAATTCGTTCAATTCATTATTTGATAAGCAAAGTATCAGCTGATGACCTCGACCAAAAACTGTCTTCAAATAATGTGTTTTGTCCTAGGACCAAAACGATCATCAAAATAATAATTTTTTGTCCTAAGAATAAAAAAACAACTTTAGCATCTCAACTCTTGTGTTAATTAAAAACAGTTGTTTTTTAGAATATATTTTCATTGCCTTGGCAGATTATTAAATCTTAAAAGGTTAATGAATAAAACTGATGAGTAAAACAAACATTTAATTTTATTTACATAGTTATAACAACATTATACATCAACACTATATACAAATTGCTCTTGGATAAAGCTGTATGATTTAATAAATACTTTTTATATATTAAATCCTTTGGTTATGGTTTCTATACAATGCAATAATGTATTTACACACTGTTTAGTATATATTTAAAAAGGTACTAGAAGAATAAAGAAAACCGTGTTTATACAATTATTGCGTTAATCTTACAAATAAAGAACCGCTTTAAATATATTTTTGATTTATTTAAACCTCCTCTAATTAATAGACTTTGTCGCATATAGAAAATAGTCAACAGTAAATAGCTTTAAAAAACTCTTTTCCCAATAAATTGTAAACTTTGGATAAAATAAGACTGAAAACCCACCTTTATAACACAATCATTTCTGGTTAACTAAATTATAATCATATACAAAAAAAGTACACTTAACAAAATCGTAATACTAAATTAATGACATATCAGTCTTATTAATTACTAGCCTATTGTAACAATAATTTGGCTAGAAGTATACACCGTTTATATATCTTAAAATGTACATTATTACAACAGTTGCCTGGAGAAACTCTTAAGCAATATAATATATGCATAATTTTTCGTAATACATTTAATAATGCACAGTTCTGACTATCATAAAAAGTTCTTCTTTGGTTGTGAGTTCTATGACGACAGCGGAGGTCACGAGTAAATGGTCATCAGAATCATCTGAAAAATAACATCATTTTGAGGTAAAATTGACTAATTTGGTGTGTTTGAGATTACCTTACTCGCTTTTACTCGATTCACAAAAATTAAAATTAATTTCCTCCCGATATAGTTCTTCGGCTTCCACAGACTAGCAAATACATACTCTAGGGTTATGGGACAACTATCTCTGTCTCTAATGTCAAGCACAAATGATTTCATAGTTAAAGCCTGAATATAACATTAGGTACATGACCTAAGTTAGGGAATATATTTAATTTAATGGAGCTACTAGAATAATAGTTTAACCAAAATTATAGTTTTATTTTACCTATAATTTTACCAAAAGTCAAAGTCTAATTTCAATAAATAATTGTTCCAAAATATTTAATATTTGAAATGTTTTATTTTTGATATCATAATTTCTTTATTAGCATGATACGTGTTGTTACAACTAAACAGGATAAATAAAATACGTCTTACAACACTATACCATACTATAGGTATTCTTTGATTGGGCCTGATGATGACCGGTGTAACTGGTTGAAATCGATCGCCTTGTACCATCTTTTGTGTATATTTTACCGTCATGTATGTAAGTACAGTATAAGTGTAAATATACATTATAGTGTTGTAAGATATATTTTATTTATCCTGTTTTGTGATATCAAAATCCTGTTTAATAAAATCGCTGGGTATTTAATTGTTCATTGAAGGGCGGGGGGGGGGGGGGGCACTGGGGCAAGCTGCCTCGGGCGCCGCCACGCCGACACTTGATTTTATGAAAGATAACTTTTAAAATCTTGTTATGAGTAATTGCTTGTGACTTATAATTCAATAGATAATTCTTAATGCTCTTAGAGCATTAAGAATCTAATATTGTAAGTAACTAGTAAGAATCTGAAAATTATGTAAACGAGATCGCACACAGCACACTGACGTGAGGAAAGTGAATTTCTGCATTAAAACCTAAAAAATCAAATAAATGGTTTAAATCAACACTCATTACATTTTTTTTGTATTGAAAAATGTTATTTTTTGGCTGTTCTGATGCTCTTGGTTGTATTTAAATTCACTAATAGGATGCCAATGTTGTACATTATAAAGTTAGAAGGAGGTATAGTCGGGATATCAAGTTGGTATAAGGGTATTGGGGGTGATAAAACGATATTACAGTCTGAAAAACTGTTTTTTCCCATGTAAAATCCCCATAAGACGACGTACTCTATTTTGACAATTGACATTTTCTTTAATAACTCGGTAAGTACTGTGCTAGAATGATGAGGGAGGGCTTACAATTTTTGGCATTTTACGTAAAATAATGTAATATGCAATAAGTGTACGTTCGGGGCTTTTCTGACCTTTTTTGGGCCCAAAAACTCAAAATTTGAAAACTTAAAATCCCTAAAAAAGGGGGTTAAGAGTTTTCCGATTGTTTTTCCCAACAAACTTGTCCAACTGATTTTAAAAAGGAATGTCTCTTCCAAATTTGAAGTAAACCGCTAGAGTGTGAACATATAAATAAATAAATAAATAAATATATATATATATATATATATATATATATATATATATATATATATATATACTCGCTTCCCTCGCTGGGGGCTCCGCCCCCAGACCCCTGTGGGGGGCTTCGCCCCCAGGTCGCTGTTGGCCTCATTTTGAAGTGGCGTCAAATCAAGTGGCTAAGAACCCCCATAAGACTACTACTCATACTAAGAAAACAGACCAATCTTCAGAAATTTAAATATGAGAGCATCTGTATGGCCGTTGGAACTGTTTAAACAACACTAGATTTCGATTGTTTCTATCCGCCATTATTAAGTTATTGAGGTAGTAAAACTGGAAAATGTAAGGCTTAGGAATTTTCTCTTTGGTTAGAAAGTGCAAAGCACATGAATGCCAAATCTGGAGTTCCTAACTTTAGGAAATGTAACCGAAATACTACTACTATTAATATAATACTACGTGGAAATAAAACCGAAACAAGGTAAATAATAATATAAGTGGTATAATCAGACTCCGGGTATAATTTAAGTTATTCAAATAATTGAATAATTTTTAAACCTTTTTTTGTATGACCTGTAAATAACGATTTTTAATTGTTGTGGATGGATACACCGTCATAACATACCATAATAATAATACATGTGGTGTCTATAGGACATGTCCGACTAATCAAAACAAATTTTTGCTGGTTTTTACCCACTATGTAAGTCTAACATGCCCCAATATCAACGAAAACACCGGGAAATCTAAAAAACTAGAGGATTTTCAAAATTGTTTAGGGTTCAAACAATTAAAATTGGACATGCAACTTCTGCCACATACTTCCTGTAATGTAGAGATATTCTGTGCCAAATATTAGGACTCTAAGTACTATTTTTGAGTGTCAAATAAATAAAAACCACTAATTTTTGGTGGAAAATTGCTAAAGATTTAAGAAATCTAGCGCTACCTAAGGGTGAAGGGGGTGAGATACGGCAAAATGTCATATGAATAAAGTTGTAGTTTGTCTAAAATCCATAGAACGTGGTGGTCTTCGTTTTTCGATAGGACAGCCCGTTCTGCCACTAGAGCCCAAATAAAAAAAAAATATTGCATTTTGATTTTTTTATTCACAATTATTTATTTCTTTTGAGACAGTTCAAACTAAAAATAGTAGGATTTGGGAAGAAAAGGTGCAACGCACACGCATGCCATATCTCACGATCCTAGTTAAAGTATAAATGGTGATACGTGCATTCTATTTAATCACAATTGTTCCAGAACCGGCATTTCCTTACTACTTATACTTAGAAAACTGTAAAATATATAGATTTTAAGATTTTTTGATTTTCCGGCAGGTTTAAGTAGTAAAAATGGTTATATTTCTGCTGCTATTTACTAAGTGTGATGTAGACATACTGCGTGCCCAATATTAGGCCTCCGACAAGTATATTAACGTGATAGGAAATAAAAAACCGCTACAAAATATAGAAAATATGCCGAAATTTGAGAAATCTAGCGCTATCTAAGGGTGAAGGAGACGAGATACGACAAAAAGTCATAGGACCAAAGTTATAGATCGTCTAAAGCCCGTGTGTCGTTGTAGTCCCCGTTTCTCGATTGGACCAACCGTTCGGCCGCTACAGCACAAAAACATGCACTATTTTGGAGATGTTCAAAATTTCCTCCCTTTTGAATTTTTTTGAGGAGGTTAAAATAAAAAATCATACCTTTTTGCAATTTTCCTGGGGGTTTCAATAGACAAGCAGGCCTAATTCCATGATTCTAGCTTATCTAGAATTACCTGAGTAAGTCGATAATGCGGTTTGTCATTTATAGAATAATTAGGGTTTTTAATTTTTTTGGGATGTTTAATTATTAAAATATGTTAGTTTATTGAGTGTTTCGTGAAGGGTAATGTGTAAACATATTGAGTGCCAAATATCAAGCCTTTACATACTAAATTAAAGTGATAGGAAATTAAAGACCACAAAAATAACCGCCGAAATTGCCTGAAATTTGAAAAATCTAGCGCTACCTAAGGGTGAAGGGAGCAAGATACGACAAAAAGTCACAAGAACAAAGTTGTAGATCTTGCAAAATCCGTGGCACGTGGTGGTGTCGGTTTTCCGATAGGTCAATCCGTTCGGCCGCTAGAGCTCAAAAACTGTAATTTTAAAATAAGCCTTTTTGGGGGGGGGGGGGTTTAAATATTTTTTTAGGGGGGTTAAAATAAAAAATTGACGGTTTTGCCAATTTTTCTGGGGGTTACAAGCTATAAGCTACATGCATGCAAAATTTCAGGTTTCTAGCTAGTCTAGAAGTGGTCTAGAATTCGTATACCTCAGTGAGTGAGTGAGTGAGTGAGTGAGTTACACATGCGGCTGTATATATTTTAGATATATATACATTTTTAGAGACCCTTAAAAACATGTTCAGGGGGTCACGTTAGGAACTTCTATGGTGGTCCCGGGCTTAAGTCTCACCGTGCGTCATGCTAATAGTTCACTTTTCAATAGGAAATTCACTAATAAGAGTATTCCAGAGAATGTTTTGATTAGTGAAAGAATACAATTGGAAACACTTGTTTGCTATTTGACTGACTGCTGCGTGGTGCGCGCACTTAATGTCTGTCGTCTGTCATCCACCGAGCCCGCTGGGCGCCGGTAAGAATGGTAACAATATAATCTTTATCAATAAATTTGAACATGTAATTAATGTTTTCCTGTTTCTTCATAACCTTTTAAATTCTCCTAAAGGCCAACATCCCAACAAAAGCATTTTTTTTAAAGTAGATATTTGTTTGCCCATACAAGTACTAGGCTCTGTGCCTATACTTATTTGCAGGAATTGACTTTGTTCTTGTCTACCTTTGTAATGATAGTTGACGGGGTTAAAAGTCTGGGGGGGGTGAGCGCCAAGAATATATTCGCCCCAGGTGCCTCAACATGTGGGGACGGCCCTGATGTCGAGTGCTCTGCCACTACCAACCATCAAGAATGTCACTGGCCATTGGCCGACGATGCTGTTTTGTTTTTGTAGAAGTTGGGTGTTTTGCTGCCAGAGCAGCACACTAGTTCTGCCATTTGTGGTGTCTTCAAAAAAACTACTTCCAACTTATGTTTAGACGCAGTACATTCTTTGTTATTAACTTGCAAAAAATCTACTTTTGTTAGTTTCTTTTAAACTTGTTTTAAACCTTTCAATTAATTAGGGCCTAATTAATGATTATTACTTTTGTCTGTTTTATATGTAAATGGTAACTACTAAGTAAACAGATAAGCAACTGTTACAGTGTGTAATTGGCAGTAAATTTAAATGTTTCAATTTGAACGGGGCACGGAGATATACAGAGCCGCACTGGCGCTCCTCTGTTGTGTGGGTTTCAGAAGTGGCTGTGTTGGACGTGTTCAGTGATGTGGGCAGCCCAGGATTTAGCTGATGGTGAGATCTATGAGTTACACAACTGAGCAGATGTTTTGTTACTGTTTACCTATCCTTCTTGTGTGAATCCATCCAAAACTTGTTTTAGATTTAAATTGTACAGGCATAAAAAAATGTAGTTTACCTATGTTTTTAGTTTTTACTTTTAAAGGCGCGTTTACACTGGAGTCGCGAACAAATGTTGCAGAAAAAAGTTGCGGACTGAAGTCGCAGACAAAATCTTTAAAATTCTGTCAACAACTTTTGTTGCCGACAATAATTTGTAGGTTTTGATATGTAACTACTACTTTTTACCAAATTAATCTATACCAATAAAGTAATTGTGCGTGTGCGTGTGTTATCCAAACAATTTTAGATACTTTTTTTGTTTTCCCTCACACCTTAACTTATGGCTCCGTTCCAATGGCACCGAAAGCTGCCATCCATGTTATTGTTATGGAGAAAAGGTTTTTGTTTTACATGGCTCAAAAACGGCTCTTCAAATCTGCTCCCGGACCATACCAGATTATTGGGGGACTAAAATACTTCAGATACTCTTTTTCCCGGCCTCAGTGTTCCGCCTCACTGGCTTCTTCTATCACTTCATGTCGTCCAATTTTGATGTGTGATGGTTAATTTGCATTGTTTTACAAAGCTGCATCTCTTGAAAGATGCCTCGATGTTGGATACATCCCCCCACCAAACTAAAGCCTCCGCCCCATGGCATGCCCGACGTTGGATACATCCCCCCACCAAACTAAAGGCTCCGTCCCATGGCATGCCCCGACGTTGGATACATCCCCCCACCAAACTAAAGCCTCCGCCCCATGGCATGCCCTGACGTTGGATACATCCCCCCACCAAACTAAAGCCTCCGCCCCATGGCATGCCCTGACGTTGGATACATCCCCCCACCAAACTAAAGACTCCGCCCCATGGCAAAGTTGCCATATTATTGTTTCTTGTATTTACGTGATTTTAGCCAATTGCATTTGATCCATGATATTTTGATACTTTTTTTATAACTCCACCCTTACGGCTCCTCCCATGGCTTAAACGCCATGTCATATTTTTTGAGAAAAGAGTATTGCAGAAGATTGCGAAAAAGGCTCCACAAATCTGCACCCGGTCCATACCAGGTTGCACTAATAATGTTTACATCATTGTTTAGGGGATAACATAGTGCAACTTTTATGTATCTTGTAAACCTTTAGAAAAATGTATGGTTTTTGAGCTATTAGACGTTGAAAACAAAAAACGGACACCACTTTGAAGTGGTACAAAGTAGAAACGTGACACTCAACACTGACATAGGTCTTCTTAGTTGTCACACATGTTCCAAGTTTGAAGTTTATCCGATTAGAGGTTTGTGAGATATGATTAATAATGTAAAAAAACATCAACAGACAGACAGACACGAAAGGAAGCGTTACAGACATACCTTCACGTGAACATTTGTCTTTATTTTTGCATGAATAATCATATCCCGAATTCTTGGAACAATTTATTTCCACACCCTGTACATACAAGGTGTCACAAAACATGTGCACTGGCTATATATCCCTATATATTTTCAGATTCTATAGAAATAAACAAAAAATACAGAATAGCATTTTTTGAAATAACGCTCCGTTTAGCGCCAGTCAGTCTGTATGTGTGTTTTACTCCTAAATCTCAAACAGTATTAAACCGATTGATCTGAAAATTTAGTTAAAGAAAGCATAAATATATGGTCTTTGCATAGGCTTATTTATGTTTTAAAAATCTCTTATAGCTTTAAATTGTCTGTGACACACCATATTACAATCAGTAGACTCTCAAAAATCAGGATCACACTTATCCGAACTCTTGGTTATCCGGACCGATGATCTTGATTTTTTTTACTTTTTGTGTTCCAAATAAAAATGGAAAAACGCAACTTCCCGGTTTAGCGCCTTCAGATTTCATGTGGTTATCCCGCATTACACAAATGCCATGTAGTTTGCATCGTCAGGCACACCAACCCGACCTCGTATACTCCGAGTCCTCACTTAGCCCAACTATGCCGTTATCGGTGTTTATTAGTGTTTATGTATCCGGGGCGTTGCTCCATTCATGTCTTTTCTTGTCGATGACTTATCAATAGCGATGTAAATCAGTAGACCGGTGCCACTTGGCATATGAACGTAAACACATATAGACATAATTGTCCACTATAAAGGCGGAATTGATGATTCACAGCCACCTCCGGAAAATCCGGACTGGCTGTCCGCCAAAATAGTCCGGATTTCTGAGAGTCTAGTGTAATTGTAAATTATTATACCTGGTGCCAGTTTTTGTGTATTCTCTCACAAGGTACACATATACTTTCACGTTTGTGTATTAATAAGCGAGCTTATGTTGCCTTTTAATTGTTTTGTTTGTTTGTTTTATAAATTTGAAAACTCTAAATCCCTGTTGTAACAATTATGTTTGACTGTTATGTTTATGTTATGTTGTAATAAGCTTTTGAAACAGAATTTATTTATTTTTAACGCTGAAACGGCTTTGCTGAATTTGATTATATCTTCAACATTGTCTTCGGGATCAGTGAGATAATATTTAGACTACTATATTGACGGAAATTGGTTTCATTTAGCATGATAACTTTAAGTAAACAATTGAGGACTATATGTAAAGACCGGAAAAAATTGTGTAAATAAAATCAAATTCGATCGCTTTTCTTTACGTGGGGTTGGTTAAAGCTCCGGTCTACCCCTTCCGCGCAGCGCAAGGAAACGGTTTGCAGGATTACTCTTTACAACTTTTTTACTTTTTTAATTTATTTAACTGAGTTACATTTACAAGGCCTTTTAAATGTACAAAAATGGGCTCTTTCAAACTACAACAAATTAAGACAGAAACTTTCTTCTATCAAATCCTGTTTATAGTGTATTGATAACATAATTTAACTATCATAGCCGCAATCAGTAATCCTGCGCACCGCTCCTTTTCCCTATCTTAACAATGTATTTTACGCGGCGGCACAGATTTTTCTGTAGGATAGACCGAAGCCTTAAAACAGCAATACTGTATTAGTAATTTATAATATGTGTGTTAAAACAGCCCTGTAAATTGGAAAAATAAGGTTATATCGAATTAAAAATTGAATAAGGTGATTATTATTACATACCGTATACATAAATATATATAACTGTAATATATTTATTTGAAATAGTTTCATTTTCAAATCCGCCAGAGGCCTCAAAGGTAGTCCTACTAAAACCAGACATGAACAAAATTTGTAATAGCTGATGAAAATGTCTCCTAGTTGATATGTTTTATTCAGAGGAAAAGTAAATACTTTATTACTTCAAATTTGTTCTTCGTCCACCTGTTTAACGGTATCGTATGTACAAATTGAAGACCAGGCAGTACTTGCTTTTAGCGGTATTGAGGGGCGGGGGATTGGTCACCAAATCCACGACAAAAGTCGCAGACAAAACTTTCCCACTCTTGGTGGAAAACACAATTTCTGTCACACACAGAAAATATGAGTACGACAACAAACTGTTGTCGACAAATTACTAAAATGTGTTGGCGGCTTTTATCTTCAACATTTGTCCGCGACTCCAGTGTAAAGGCGCCTTAACAGTAATTCACTTACTACGGTTTACCAAGGTCAATTACACAAATGTCCTCAATAATGTTGAGCTAAGTTTGTTCTTCAGTAATAGTCATACGAGCCAAGTTGTGCTATGTTAACAAGTGTTTATAAACTTGTGTAAAAGGGGAGATATGGTTTAAATACAGTCCTTTAGTTGAAAAAACACACTTAAACTATTGTTAGTTTTGTTGCTAGGTAATTAATTCAACAATTTTATAAGAAAATTTTAATTTAACAAAGACACTGCATACAGGTCTCATCTTCATCCCCAAGATTCAGAGCAACGTGGTGGTATTATAGATATATTTTATATTAATAAAAGTCAAAACATTCTTAGACATGCCATTGCAGGCTTTGTTTGTAATTACAATTTGTATCCGTTGGGTATAAGTGTTTGTAGTGAGGCCAATGTTAAAATTCAATGTACGTAAGGCCCCTGAACTGTACGTATTACACTAAAATAGGTGCATACCTTGTCGTTAACAGTTCAAATTGTAGAGATTTAATCCAATACATGTTTCACCATAAATACGGCATTTTCAAGTGGTATATATACAAAGAACGTATTATCCAAATAGGATAGGTCAAAATTTTAAATTGGCAAGGTCACAAACACAATCACAAATACATTTACAAATAAATACCGGTAGGCCTACCACACGCATGTTTTAATCACGCCACGGTATGGCAAGAAGCCAAAATGTGTAAATGTGTTTGTGATTGTGTGTTGTGACTGTGCCAATTTTTAATTTTGACCTATCCTATTTGGATAATATGTTCTTTGTATATGTACCGCTTGAAAATGCCATATTTACAGTGAAACATGTAGTGGATTAAATCTCTCCAATTTGAACTGACGACAGGGTATGTACCTATCAGGCTAATATTATTTTACTGTTTGCAAAGTGAACTCTGAAGATGTAGATGGTGTGAGTTCCTCATATACTATACAAAGTTTGTAAGAGGGGAGGCTAATTGTGAAGTCTCTTGCCCTCCCTCAACCCCAAGCCTGGTAAACACTGCATCTGACTATCTCAGGTAATTTGTTATGACAATCTTTATTTTAAATACAATTTGTATTAGTTCCATCTAATGTTTTTTTTTTATGTTTCCTATATATAACAAGTGTGGTGGCATTATTTCAACACCAGATGAGTTGAGTTGCGCCTGTTCTCCCCTCTACAGCAGCATTCACTTAGGAACACCTCAAACTCCTGCTGACGGCCGACGTGCAACTATTCTCACCAGACTCACAATGACATGTATAGGCTCTGCTTGACAATCACCCGCAGACAACGTGCAATCCTCAGGTAATTTACAAGACTTGCAACATATATTTTGTAAGACAAATTATCAAATTATCCAAGGGGGCGTTGGTTTCAGACTGCTGTAGCCTATTATACAGTATAATGAAGGTCCTGTATTTCATTTTAAGTTAATTTGTGTGTTGCTCTAAAATTATCTAGCAATTTTAAGGTGCATCAAAAAGGTTAGTCAATATAAGTGCTCATTAAGAGTCATTAAAACAATTGTTCTTATTTTGAACTTTTCCTACAATTTTGCAATGCATAACCTAGGCTTTTGAGGAAGCAAAAGATAATTATTGTGGAATAAAGCATGCACTCATTTTATAAATAAGTTGTTTTCCTGCTATTCATGCTTACCTCTTCCAGTGACAGTGGGTTTCCCTTCATTTTCGTGTCTAGATTGTGGTACCTCTCTGAAAAACAATAATATATAGAAAAAAATACAAGATACTAGGATTAACACTAAAACCGCTGACCACTGTTGCTTAAAAAGCTACGCTACCGGTATTATTTTCAGTTTCGCCCACTTTATAGTTAAATTGATAAAGTATCTACCTATATCAACCTTATACTAACTCAATCAACATAATAAGGAGAAGCTGATTAAAAGAATGTAAGACTTAATCACATGCTTTCACAATAATGCCAACAAAAAATCCTCTGTGAAACATTTTACTACCAAAATTGCATCTTTACACAGATAATCATATATGAAAAAAATCTATTTATTGTTTAACACTTCTGCGATTTATTGCGACTTTTACGTTTTGAAAATGGTACATAAAGTCACGATCGTGATTTTTACCAGTTACAGGGTTACAAAAAGTAGTAATAATTTTAACCAATTGGCCTACTTTGATGAAGACATTTTAATCAAGCCTCAAGAAAATGTATGTATGGCAGTAAAAACACGAAATGCCCATGCGCAGCTTGCACTCAAGTAAAAGCAGACAAAATATTTGGCCTATATTATTATATCATTAAAATTGACATTAACAAAATATCTTCATTTTTGTTCGGCAGTTTTGGCCCCTAAAAGTGTTATTTTGTATACAACTTTGGTTTCAATATACAGTTCTCACTCTAGACGTGCCTTTTGGGGTTATAAAAAACATCCACTGTCCATCCCATGGACTCTTAAAGTTTCTATGTTAATCTTATGAGATTTTTTATTGGGTTGTTACTTGTTAGCTGATAACAATGTAACATTTTAAATACATCTGGCTCAATGACTGCGGCATCCCTGTGCGAGAACATGACCCTGACTAGTATATACAAAACCATTTTTGAGTGGCACTTAAATAGCTTTGTAATGATGAAATAGATCCTGAATTTGATTGAAAGTGCCGGAAGTAATAGACATTTCTGGAGGGCATTCGTATTGATAGGCTGCAGATTAGTTATGGTTGTGCAAAGGAAGTATCACATTGAGAGTTAGTCATCTTGAAATGTTTGTCATTTGCCTCATCAATCATAACTGATTCCACAACTTCCAACGAGCAGATTCCCAACGAGGGGCCTCAGTGTACGTAGCATGTATACGATTTGATAATACTTGAGTTTTGATGACACGTGGTTCGATAATAATAGATAAAACTATTAATGAGATCAAAACAAAACACTGCATAAATCAAGGCCTTATTCCAAGGGTCATGAGAACACATTCTTTTTCCTGACCTTTGCTCATAACAGAAATGGAGGGAACAAATAAAACTATTAATACAATTGACAAATTTTTGATATTTGAAAACTAATTTTTTTACAATTAAGGTTTGAGAGGCAACATTTCTTTTTAACCTCCCCAAAGGTATTTCTGACCATTATATAGATATAATTATCTTCACTAAGCTAATTATAATTTCTTTTTTAGTGTTAACAATAAATTATCTTTTGATTTTAATTATTTTTCATATACAATTCTAAATTTAGCCACATTAACTCAATGCTTAATGTGGTTAAAAGCATTTTGCTAGCAGAGGAAGTATTGTTTGTTTTTGTATCTTCTCATTTTGATTTGATTTGATAAGTAACTCAGCAAGATTGCATTCAAAATTATTATGCATTTTTTGTAGGGGTGTGCGAGTATTCGAACTTCAAGCTTTTTCGAGCTGAATATTGCAGTATTCGGCTCGGCTCGAGATTTGCTAAAAGGTTCGAAGTTCGAGCCGAATATTTAAAACGTCAATCAGTGAAAATAGTCGTCTACAAAAGACAATTTAAAAACAACTTTCCAGAATCAATGTTAGAATTCTCGTAGTTTGCGTCGGTAGAGCTCCATTCCAAAACAAATATAATCCTGCAGTGCTAATGCTTTCGGCCCTTCGTCAAAAAATAACCAAACATTAAAGTACTGAACTGTAATATTTTAAACTGCAGGCCTGATCAGTGATCAACCAACGCAATGGAGCTACTTCTCTACGCTCAATCACCTCAAGTGGCGAGCGACTCAGGGGAGAAACGATGGAAGAGAGATTTTTAGATCACCGCCAGAATGCGCCGCTGTGTTGTTCATTGCTTCTTCACTTGTAAATCTTAGCGAATTTATTATGATATGGTAGCTCAGTGGATACCATATTAAATTCCAGATCAATAGGTCCCCAGTTAAGTAGCTTGGTTTAGGGAAGGTTTTATACTGTATATGGGCAATACATTTTCGATTCTATTTTATTGGTCAAAAATAAAATGGCAAATGAAGTTTCTGACCAACCTGTGCATCATTATAATACAAGAAAAAAGAATGCGGTTATGCAGAATCATCATAGATTAAAATTGTATGAGAAAAGGCCCTCATACGCTGGGGAAAAATTTCTAAAAAGTATCCCAGAACAAATAAGAAATGAAAAAAATCACATTAAATTAAAAAAAAAACAACTGAAAGAATATTTAATTGAAGCGGCCATTTACTCGTTAGAGGAATTCTTCCATCTCCCTCTAAAGGGATTTGGTCTACATTAAGTCACGTATAAAATACAATTGTTTAAAGTGGAAGTTGAAATCCTTGATTAGCTCCTGCTGTACTTAATTAAGATGGTGATGCGATTGTTTGTTTATTAATTGTACCATTTTTGACGCTGTTCAAATGTTGTACTCTGTACTTCTTCATGAATAAAGATGATTGACTATTGACTATAAGACTGTGATGAGTCAACTTTTCACCGCTAATTAGGTTAGTTTTGGTTGATTTATCATAACTAAATATGAATGTATTCTGGTCGGTCATTTGTCATTTAATTTAAAGTAACCCATTTATTATATTTATATTTGGTTATGTTTATATTTGTATTTGTATATTTGGTAATGTTGGCGATATGACAGCGCTTTCTGTAGGTGATTTGAAAGAACTACTCTCGTCCATCGTTTCTCCCCCGAGTCACCCACCATCAAGTGGACCTATCACACTACTCAGTTTGCAGTGCAGTGTTGCCGTTGCCCAGTTGAATTGTGCAATATTTCACGGTTAATAATAATTAATACAACAACCTTACTGCTGCAGAAAAAGTACCACAGAAAAAACTAAAATCCATTAAAACACTTTGTCTAATTGTTGCATCGATACAGTCTTTTCTACAATTACAAATTCGTACATTACACGATAATTATATTCCCTGGAGTCTGAAATTATGTCTGGCAACACTGTTGGCATACCCACTTTGCGAACTCCCTTAAGACGTTGAGTGAAGATGGTTATTATGATGTAATAATAATTTAACGTGACCAACCGCTAGGGACAAGGGTGTACGTGATGAACGAGATGAGTAGAGTAAGTGTTCACCCTTACTCCACTCATCTTGGGTGCAGACAAATTAGTACTCTCCAAAAATTGGATAGTTAAAAAATTGACGAATTGGGAGGTTCACAAAATCTAAGGATTTTATAACAATTCTGAATGGTTGCGTAACGCATGTTTATAATACCGGTAGTCATATTATTTTAAAGGTTGATTATATTCTATGTACACCGAAGGCCCTAACTAAGAGCAAGACGCGATCAAAATGGCGCAGTGTTTTATTACGCTACACTACAGCTGTGTGATTAAAATCATATTGTTGACTCCGCGGGATTGTTTGAATTTATGAATAAACGTCTGTAGAAGTAGAAACCATATCATTTTGTAATTGTATGCTATCAAATTGTTAAAGTTGTGATCGAAGAAGAATGCATTGACGATCCTCTTCCACCATCTAATTCTGAAACCTTCTGTTTCAGAAGCAGATATAATAGATTAAGTCTTATTAGGTTGGATAGAACATAAGCTAGGCCTACGATTATTAACTTAATCCCGTGAGTACAATAAGATATAAAGACTGATTTAACTATCTTATATTTATAAAAGGATAACCTAAAGTTACTATTTACAAACAGTTGAATGAGATATAGGCTAATGGGTTTTGTCAATTCCCAAGGCTAGGGCCTAAGTCTTTGGTTATATGGAGAGTACATATTGACATATAGACAATTATTATTATTATGGCTATTAATAAATACGGTAATATCTGCATTAGTTAACCTGTGGGCTCATCAGTCGTTAACAATTTTTAGTTCTCTTCCTTTACGTTATTTGTTCTCTATGTAGGCTACCTACTTTATATTGAAAGACAAAAATTGTTTGTTACCATCAACAAGTGGTCTCAATAAATATTCCTGTTTAGCAGCCTACCGTACTTATTTTGTTATTTTCCCACTGTAGGCCTTTATTTAACGTGTAGGAATAATGAATCTAGAAGAAGTGAATGAAAGATGACAAATATTGAAAGTTATAAATTATTTTACATTACCATAATGGATCAAATGTTTATTCTTTTAAACATAATATAAATCAAGAATACATATAAACCAATCAAACATACTCAAAGTTCGAGAATGATGAAAAATTCTGCCCGGCGTGGCTAGAGTCAGAAAATCACTACCGGTATATTGCACACTCCTAGAGAAAATTCCTATAAAAAAAAGCTCGGCTCGAGAAAGCTCGCTCGAGAACTTTAAAAAAAAGCTCGGCTTGGCTCGGCTCGAGCCAGAAATCACTATTCGCACACCCCTAATTTTTTGTAGGTAATAAGATAAGGATCATCACATTTGTGTCCAACATATCATTATTTTGTTTGTCTTGTGTTATTGTACAGCTCTCCCTTTGACACCATCACTTCAATGATAATAAGGTCTGCTGGATATAAATGAATCCCCAATGTTTCAGAGCCCATTCTACAGAATTCACAAACTGAGTTCCAGAGCAAACAATTTTCGGCATTCTATGTCAAGCAGAGATCAATTAAATATTTTGCAATCAACTTGTATCTTGAAAATGGCCAACAATTAATAGCCAAATATTATTTAATATAACAACTTGCCAAATTTTTGTATCTCTAAAAATTATGAGTTTTTTACATTTAAGTAAAAACTAGAACTGCCTATGTGCATCTTGCCCACTGAAGAAACACCAGTTTTGATCAACTGAACTCACCGCTGTAAGTTCGGGGTTTCTACAGAATTTCAATTTTCGATTTCCCTGAGCCTTCTATAAAACACCCCTGACCAACTTTTGAAACACGTCTTAGTGTTTTCGCTTTATAAACAAGCATGGGTGCACAATTATTATATATTTAATATGTAAAACATTAATGTCTTTATCAAGAATGTCATAAATGTTAGTAAAACAAAATTAAATAAATTTGTCTAAAAAAAACTCAATATTTGAGGATTACAAGATGTTAAGAATAAACTCCTTAGGAATCCTTAGATCATCAGCCAACCATTGTATCCCCATCTGAAAAATAATACTACAACAGATTGTATACAAACTGGAGCAAAGCATTCCCTCAGTTTTTTCATCTTCGGGGATCAGATGGAATAATAAAAGCACCGTATTGTCATGTAAATTTTATATGATGCCTCACAGGAAGTTATTCTTGTTGTGCTAATATCCTTCATAATCTATTTTGAGACTTAACAAAGATTACAAAATTAATTTTGTGGATTAGTATAAGAAATCAATACTGTCTATTAAGCTGCAAATTTATTTTCATATCTTTAGTACGTGGGGACGAAACGTAACAAAATAAGCTTTATTTATGGGTTACCTGACTTTCTCTGACCTTCCCTAACCAAATTTTCATTCCCTGACCTTCCCTGAATCTCCCTGACCTCCCCTGACTGTAGAAACCCTGAGGATGGATACCCATAATTCCACTGATAAATTAGTAAAGGAGAACTACCCATTAATTACCATTTCTATGGTATTGGCTTTGATGAAGTATTAAAGGAGATGGCCTGCCAGCAAAGAAAAATGAAACTACATTGAGCTAGATTGATAGCTATACCAATTTTTTTTAAATACCCAAAAGTGTTTTAGTTTTAACATCAGTCATGACTCATCCTCACCGTGCGCCAGATGCAGTCGCACCATCGCCATTACGAAGCACTCGGCAGTGACGGTGCAGTTCTTGGCGAACCGCAGCACCAGGCACTCGAGCACCTTGTTGCTGACCGTGCTGCCCGCCTCCCACAGCAGCGCTCGCAGGTTGTAGCTGCTGGTCTTGTTGGAGTGGCTGCTGCGCTCAAACTTCTCAAACGCTATCTGCAACACGGAACGAAAGAATTAACGTGAACATGGACCGTGTGACTGATCGATATTGAGAGGTTATACTCCACAATGAATTGTATGCCCTCTAGATGGCTCCCCCTAAACTGAAGCAGTTTTGTTTCCCAAATAGCATTCCTGGACTTGACCAGAATTTTACCTTAATGGTAAAGCTCAAACTTGCAAGGGAAAATTTCTCCTGTTGCCCTCAGTTCAAAGAATGTGCCCTATGATTTGGAGATGTATTACAACTTGGTAAAATAGATTCCACCTTCTTGAGTGATTGTAAACGGCTTGGGACTATGCCAGTTGTTTGACACATCGATATGAACGATGACCGAGCGCACAACAATTGTGTCACAGACCACCACGCTGTCACCATGAACCCCAATCCACAGCGAGGGCCAACAACAGATATCATTTCAATTGCAGCCATTTTTTAATAGAAATATATATTATATAGCCCAGCTATATAATAGAATGCAACAAATAAAACTAAATCATTTATTTTATATACAAATTTCTAATAAATAAATCGGAAAAATTACAAATCAAAATAAGCCAAACTTTGCACTAAACAAATTAAAATTAATTTACAAAGCTTAAAAAAATTTGCCATCAACTCACTCAGACAGAACAACAGTCTGGCATGGGAATTTATATACATTTTTTAAATTTATATAATACTTCTCTCAATACCTTTTTGCTGTAGGCAATACACGTCCAATTAATCAGAAAATATGGACTTGCAAAGTCCAAAACGAAGTTCAGATAATTCATAATTTTATTTAATTTCTAAATTGAATCAGGTGTATATCTGCTTCTACATAGGTCAAACTTCTACTATACACAGACTCATTGGCGTAGTGACCAGTGACTCGACGTACCCTCCAGAACTGGAGCATGTGCATGAGCACCGGGATGTCGAGCAGGTTGATCCTCCCGCTGATGTTGTAGTCCCGCAGCATGATCAGCGACTTGCACAGCTCCAGACTGGGCTTCTCTTGAAGGTAAGCTGCAAACAGTGGCACGATCTCAGATACGCGACCTTTGAAAGCAACACAATACAGAGAAGCTTCATTTAAAGTGGAAACCGATACTAATCACACACAAAAAACGGAAACAAATCGAAACCATCTGCTGAGAGAGGACTTCAGTCACACAGATGTTGTGTTTCTATATGCTTCTGCCACAGGGTAATGTTAAGGTGCAACATGTCCTTCAGTGATGATATAAAAAGTTTACCATCACAGTTTGTGCAAGTACCAAGTAGACTGTTTGCTAAATTTATTAGAATAAATAAATAATTATTTTCTAATTCTACAAAGTTGTAGTCGTAAATAATTTCACTAGACATTTTTAAAGCAGCTTTTATAAAAGTTCCCGGTTCATTCTTTAAATTTATTGGTATCCAAATGTCATATGAAATTGAAATAAATCTTTATTAGCCAACTGTTTTATAATACAAAAAAAAACAATGAACAATACACTCCTGTAGGAGGGAGGAGA
Source organism: Allygus modestus (assembly GCA_963675035.1). Lineage (NCBI taxonomy): Eukaryota > Metazoa > Arthropoda > Insecta > Hemiptera > Cicadellidae > Allygus > Allygus modestus. The sequence continues at coordinate 316,263,048 of OY776112.1, forward strand.
GTCTGTATTTCCCCTCCTTTTAAAGATTTCCCAAAATTTGCTGATATTACTGACATTTTGCATAGCCATTTGGAGAAAGATTTACAATATACAGAGTAATAGTCAACCTTAATAAATTAATTGCGAGGGATCAACTCAGACATAACTATTTACCTACCTTTCCAATGTGCCTTGAGAATCTTTTGTAACTGAGCAACATCTACTTCTGGAGGGTATTTTATGAGAAGTTTTGCTATTAAATTTTTCCCATCAGGCTGAAATCAGAAGATTACTTATAATAAATATAAACACATCTGAGGACATCAAGAAAATGTAAACACAACTTGAAAAATAATTATAAGGAACTAGGGAGATACATTTAACACATTCAATGCTAAAAAATGGGTAATAGGGTCCCCTGGGTGCTAAAATGTTTTTATGTTGAACCACTTAGTTTGGAGTGTATATATAGACAGAAAATGATATCCTGTTAGATCAAAAAGCTTTTTTTTCTATTTTTTAGCTATCGTCTTTTTGGGTCCGCGCCGGCGCATGATGCGTGTTAACACCACTGTTATCATAGAGCAGAAAAAAACAATCACCTATAAACTCAGTGTCACTCATAAACTCGTAAAATAACCTCACTTCATAGCCTGCTTACTACCACATTACTGCCTGAAAACGTGGCAGGCGGGACTCACACTGGTGCGTGGCACTAAATGCGGCGGAACTCGAAACTAACCTCATTCGCGGATACAGCAAGTCATCAGTAAATGGCGCAAGCAGTATTGGATCATTTCGTTGACTGCTGACGGCTCAGTGGCTAAATGTAATAAAGGCGGACCTGCGGGCGCGGGGCGCGCACCTGGAGCCCGGCCGCATCCCGTACCGGCCGTGACCCGTAGCGAATGTGTTTAAAAGTAGAAGATTAGTAATAATTATAATTCAGAATAATCTGTGGATAATTGCCAATATTTTTATAACACTTTCTTAGCTATAAACATGGCAATGAACCAATTTGCTACAAGCCTACCAAGTGCTGCTTTAACCCTTTTACTGCCGACCATTTTTTTTATGACGTCACAAAAAATTCCAGACTACTATTAAGATTTACTTGCCAAGACTGCCAGGTTCAATTAGACCAAATTTCACGCTCACATTAAAAAATGTTTAACTTTTTTATTTTCATCAGAAATTTATAAGTTAGGTCTTGTTTTATTTGTACTGAGTTGTTTGTTTCAAATAAAATATATATTTTGATGTATGTAACAGTTTTTTAGGTAATATATATATATATATATACATATATACAAATAAAAAAAATATATATATTTTTTAGTTTGGACTATAAAAATTACCTCTAAAACTTTACCTCAACCAATTTTATTTATACATGTTGTAAAACAGGCATTAGTAAACACATACCCGGATTTTAATGCCATTACCTTGATAAATGCAGGAATTCTGATGTTTTTTTCAAAATTTATTCATATTTTCAAAATTGAACATAGTTGCATATACAATTGACAATATCAGTTTTTTTTTTATAAAAACATGTACATTTGGCTTCTAAATTGAAAAATGTTGTAAGGAACATAAAATAACACTAAAAACATACTAAAATAATTAAACTAACAACGACAAAAATATTTAGAATATTTGAGAAAATTTCACAAAAAAACCCTTTCAACACCTGTGCTCACCGAAACAGGTAGGGTGAACACTAGTGATGTGTCAAAACCAAAAATTGAATCTCAAAACCACCAAAACTTTGGAAAAGTTTCGGTTTCGAGATTCGATCGGTGAGTTTCGAGAATCAAAACTCGAAACTGCTGAGATTTTTTGAGTCTTTATTGTTGTTTTTTTAACAGAAATCACGCCCGTGTTTCGATCAATAATGCAAAGGTCAAAAGCCTACTGTCATCGGTCGTCTACCTTTACCTTTTTTGGATTATTGATTTTTTATTTCTGAAAGAACAACTCTAACCAAAATATATAATTAGTTTTAATTAATTTTTCTGGATTTATTTTTCATAACCATACCCAGGCAAGTAAATAGGGTTTCGCGATTTGAGTTTCGAGATTCGATTTTGTAAGTTTCGGTTTCGAGATTCGAAATTTCTGGTTTTGACCATCACTAGTGAACACCTATTTACGATGGTATTTTCACTTACTGGCGATCTACTCTGCTTGTCCATTTTCGTAATGACATCAAAACTTTACTCACTAAACCACGGATAAATCCACAAACATAACCAACAAACCAACACCAGTAAACATAAACAACAATTGAAAGATGGCAGACAACACTCACTACAGAGAGCAACTGTCGACTATGCACAGACGGTAGGGGGAATCAATGAGTATAACTTTATAGGTTATACAAGTCATAGAGTATAAATTGTACTTTTCTATGTTCCTCATAGTCTTGACAACAAGTATCTCAAGTTTCGTGGCATTTGGTAAACATTTAAGGCCAATAAGTTAGAAATATTAGACGTGCTCTATTGCACGTCGGCGATTCTCGCACAATTAGTGACTTGACGTCGGCGTTTTTCGCACGATTCTCGACGTGTGCAAATGCGCAAGTCGGCAGTAAAAGGGTTAAACTGCCAGCGGCCGAAGAGAACAGCCCACCGAGCTTCCAACAGATTGGTGGAAGATGGTAGTAGGCGTACGCAGGAGCCCGGAAAAGGGCGTAAACATTTCAGCCGTAACCAATTTCCGCACAAAAATGTTGGTGTTGCCAACTGAGCAAGTAAAATAGTTGAAATAGAGTCAAGTTTATATGTCATTCCGATCAGGTCGGCCGCTTTTTTTAAATAAAATATTTCTCAAAGTGTTTAATGTCGATCAGATCAGTCTAACATTTTCTCCGCCCCTAACTTAATTATGTTCGTCAACAATAAAACATAACCATAACAGTAGAAAAAATACCACATAATAAGATACGAAGTAAGAAAGAGTTTGGCGATAGAGTGATCATGCTAGAAATATGCGTCGACAGTTAACATATCAACCCTTCCCACGTGTTGGGCTTATATGCGCTAACGATAATATTCATTTGCGAGCATTGGTCGTATATATAGATATGCAACTCAATTTGAAACTTAGAAGCGCATGATGAATATATTCACCAAAGATAAAAATGTAATTTAGTATTGTAAAGTTGTGTCTGTGTTTTTTAGTTACTTTAAGCCATTCGTCCATACTTCGTTTATTTTGGTGTTATATTTCTATTCGGTGAGTTGACAACACTGCTCTTGCAACAGCTGTTGTAGACTGGCCGGTTGATGCAATCCTTTGTTATTGTCTCGCGTGCAGACAGTTTGTTTATGTTCAATCAGTTGTTTATAAGCGGTTGTATGTGGTACAAGCTAATGATGTTTTGCACAATGATTTCTGTTCATTATAATGTGTCGTGTTATTTTTCAAAATTACATTCAGAGTAAATGAATGACATATATACGCCACGCTAATTTTGGTCATAAAACTTGTAAAAAAATGGTTATCCTAAAAGTGAAAATAATTTACTTTAACCATCCGATAGAAGTACAAAAAAAAAATATTTAAAAATTTATTTTGTGGCCCTTACCAAAAAATATCTCGTGTACTGAGAGGGCTTCGCCCCGCAGTCCCCACTTGGGAAGGGTTAAGCAGTCGATTGATCAGCTGACCCGTGCAGGCGATTGCCAGTGGCATAGTGATCTTCTCGCATAGTAGCTAGAAGCCTGCTAGTCTGTGAATACTTAATTCTTGCCAGATCTCGTATCAGGCATTGGACTAAGCGACTTCAAAGTTTATATGTTGTTTTTAGTTTATTACTTTTATTACAATTATCATTCATTTTTATTTACAGAATGAATATTTTTTCTGCAGCAATAAACGTTATTGTTTTTGCTATGGTCGTTCATTTTGCAGCCGTCCCTTTTTATATATAGCTGATCTTTCTGCGGCCCTCATTTCTATTTCTGCAGCAATATAGCACTGTCACCTGTTGTTCTTCTCTAGCGTTGTTATCAAAGCCTGCCAGTTACAGGTATATTATTGAGAAATTTTATTCTAATTTAATGATTTCTTCTACTCTTTTTTTAAATCATGTTTCACATTTTATTTAAATAAATACCAATCTGTAATACAGAACCAATATATATAGCAAATGGAGGCTAATTCATAACACAAAATGAAGTTGAACTAACAACACTTAACTCACCAGAACTACAGCATCTTCTAAAAACTCAGCTGATATATTTCTAAACACCATGTTGTCTTCATTAACTTCCCTGAAAACAGATAGTTAACTTGAACTAAAATAAGCGCCTGAAGACGAACGATAAATTTGCTTGAAACTTGAAACATGTCCCTCCATTTATAGACAATTGACACCTTCAGACAACTGAACTGTAAGTAAACAATTCATACTTAATATTATCAGGAATAAAGGCTTTCACATAATCTGAGAGGTCATTTGACAACCTAAGATATCAAGTGCGAATAAATCGGATCAAGTAAAACATGCGAGACCCTTGGTTGCGTGGATCACAAAAAACAAAATAAATAAACCCTACGGTGTTCTAAAAAGAACGTGTTTTATAAATTTTAAAATTATGATCAACAATTTTAGTCATCATTTTTGGGCGATTTTACTTAATGTGTTCGCCTTTTGCGGCCGTTTCTATGCGATTTGGTCGGTCGCAGTCATTAGCGATCATCTGGAAATAGGCGGGAATTACTCGTTCAAACTTCAGTATTTTTCAAAACTTCAAGTCGAGTCCGAGTATTGAAATACTCGTCAGAAAACTCTAAAGTTTCGAGTACTTGCACACCCCTAGTTATGTAACACAAATATAGTAAATTTTATAAACCTGAATTCGTATAAAAATTGGCATTTTGAAAAGATTATAATGAGATAGGTACTGTTTTTAATTTTTTAAACAAATCTGTTTATACCATTCATAACAAATTAATTAAATAATAAAAAAATACAAACAGGTTCTTTTAACTAATGATAAGGTGTCAGGTAAATGACAACACAGAAGTAACATTTGGGTACTCCATTAGATTTAGGCAAGTTTATTTTCAACCCATAAGACTATATTTAAAATGTGCGAGTTACGTAACGCTGAGCCAAACCCCCCCCACCCATATAACGCAGAGTAACGTTATACCGAACCCCTTCCCCTCCCTTAGGTGCATTACATAATATGAGTAATGGCCTCTTATACTATTAAAGAATTCCTAGACCATAGATATCAAACATTATGACCAAAAAAAAAACTGTTTTTGATTTCCCGATTTTATCTATAGAGAAAAGGTATTTCAAAGAAAAAAACCTCCCAAGCAAATAAATTGTGAATTGAATTGTTTCACCACACCCTATAATTTTTTCAGATGTTCTGTATATTCAGGCTTCTGTTTATAAATTTTGAGTTTATGTTAAACGGGATTCTAAAGCTTTTTAATAGTATCATAGGAATAAGTGTGTACCGTCTACAGTTTTATTATATCAATATATCAGCTTTTATCTTCCTTCCTAAAAAAATATTGTTAATCAGTTTTTTGGCGACCGCATTATTAAAACTGTGTTTAGGTCTGATTGCAACCTTGTGGATGGAAACTAAACTAACTCATCCAGCAAGGAGGTGTTAATACCGGTCATTCACACACACAGCTGATGGTGAATAATCAGTAGCTGAGTAGTCTAAAGCGCTATCCCCCCAGCTAGGGGGTGGCACTCAGATCAAGTGTATAATTCTTACCTCAGTCGGTTTTATGTGCAACTAATAGAGAGTTCACCTAGCTGTGGTATTGTTGAAGGGGAGATGTATGGCCATTCAACATAAGTGAATGCAGGAAAGGCTATGCAACTCAGGTTCAAGCTGATGGGACGGGTGGATTCTTTGTAAGTTACATATCTGATTTAGATTTGATACTTTTTTCACCCCAGAAGCAACAGCAAAAACCAAAATATATTATACAGTAATAGTAAATCCATTACTAATGAGAGTTACAAAACTTCCGCCAGGTGTAGGGTGGGAAGCAAATTGGATATCTGAGTTTTTTAAGGTATTATAGTAAATGGATCTGTTACTTACCATATATTGCTTTGTTCATCTGTTAGTATTCTAAGGAGAAATTTCCCATCACAGTTTGGCACATTGGTTTGAGGAACAACGATGTAGTCTCCGGGGGGGAGGGTGAAGAACGTCACAACCTCCCTGGCTACAGAGTGGTTCGTGACGTCAAGCGGCTTCTGGAAATGTAAAGTTGAAGATTCATAAACAATGTAAAGTGAGACACTATACAAGACAACATGTTTGAGAAACTACGATGTATTCTCTGAGAGGAAGATGAAGAACGTCATAACCTTCCTGGCTACAGAGTGGTTCGTGACGTCAAGCGGCTTCTGGAAATGTAAAGTTGAAGATTCATAAACAATGTAAAGTGAGACACTATACTAGACAACATGTTTGAGAAACTACGATGTATTCTCTGAGAGGAAGATGAAGAACGTCATAACCTTCCTGGCTACAGAGTGGTTCGTGACGTCAAGCGGCTTCTGGAAATGTAAAGTTGAAGATTCATAAACAATGTAAAGTGAGACACTATACTAGACAACATGTTTGAGAAACTACGATGTATTCTCTGTGAGGAAGATGAAGAACGTCATTATCTTCCTGGCTACCGAGTGGTTTGTGACGTCAAGCGGCTTCTGGAAATGTAAAGTTGAAGATTCATAAACAATGTAAAGTGAGACACTATACTAGACAACATGTTTGAGAAACTACGATGTATTCTCTGGGAGGAAGATGAAGAACGTCATTATCTTCCTGGCTACCGAGTGGTTTGTGACGTCAAGCGGCTTCTGGAAATGTCAAGTGAACTACACAATAACCTGTGATCACTACACAATAACCTGTGATCACTACACTACATTGCCTTGTTTTATGCACAAAGTTGTGCAAGTAATAACTTTATAGAAATTCATAAAATTAACAAAACCTACAGGTAACTTCTCTCGATTTATAATATCTAAGGTTTTATCTTCAACTTCCAGCAGTGAAATATTTCAAAAGATGATCAGAATGTAAAATTGTTTGGATTTCTGAAGTTCCACTTTGCAATTGGGTTCTATAGGTATTTGGTAGGTTAGGAATACCAAAAGTGGTAATAAACAATTTATTAAGTATATAATTAACACGGAAATGTTGAACGGCGTTAGGGCCGAGCCTCATTGAAACGAAAATGATCCCATAACGGTTTTTTTTTGGGGGGGGGGGAGGATGGACCCATCTTCTTCCAAATATTTGCTCAATAACTCCTGTAGTTTGTTTGGGACTTATTGAAGGTGGACTTAAAACATATAAAATATTCGGTATTATAATCACAATGGCTACTTAGACAAACTGAGCTTTAAATACCATGTTGCAAGGGCTTGTACGTGTTCTGTATAGCCAATGATTTATTACCGTGCCATTATTTTAAATGGTTTAGTGTACCTTTGTAGAGTAGTAAAGCAGTATGTGTTTGCTCCGTTCTGTGATCAAATATAATTAGCTGACTAAATGCTCATTAGAACAAAAATATGGTGCATACTGTAATGAAATAATGAGTAACCTGCACCCTAAGATCGACTTTTGAACAGTGCCAGACAAAGGGGCAAAACCCTAATGACGTACTATGATTTAAAACAGCCAGAAAGATTCCTCCTCCACACAAAAGTAAGCAAAATATTTCATCTTGTACAGTATTTTTTTGTGAAGCGCAGAACGAATCTCGCTTATAAGCAGACGAACGGATAAACAAAACGTTTACAAAAATTAAAATTTCTCAGTTGCATGCAAAATGTTACTGCTCAAAGCGATGTAGAAAATAACTTATTTGATTTATATAGATAAATAGATTCCTTATCTGTAAAATCTGGTATGGCTAATAACCTGTCCATAATGTATTAACAGCTGCAATTCGAATCAAATTATTCCCCATGTTAATGCTATGGGCTAAAAACGACCTTTGAGAGCTCGTGGGGCAAATTCCCTTGGTTGAGAGTGTATGGAAACCCCAAAGACACTTCTAGAGAGTAAGAGCTTTCGATTGATACTAGGGGTGTGCTAATAGTGATTTCCGGCTCGAGCCGAGCCGAGCTTTTTTCTAAGTTCTCAAGCTTCGAGCTTTCTCGAGTCGAGCTTTTATGATGGGAATTTTCTCTAGGGGTGTGCAATTTATCAGTAGTGATTTTCTGACTCGAGCCAAGCCGGGCAGAATTTTGTCAAAGTACTCAAGCTTTGAGCAGTTTTGATTAGGCCTAGATGTATTCTTTATTTATATTAGGCCTATGTTTAAAATAACAAGCATTTTATTCATTATGGTAAGATAAAATAATTTATAACTTTCAATATTTGTCATTTTTGATTCACTTCTTCTTGATTCATTATTCCTACGTTCAATAAATAAAGGCCTACAGTGGGAAAATAACAAAATAAGTAGGCTACTAAAAAGGAAAATTTATTGAGACCACTTATTGATAGTATCGAACAATTTTTATTTCAATATAAAGTAGGTAGCCTACATAGAAAAAAATAACATGAAGGAAGAGAACTACAAATTTTTAACTTGACTGATAAGCCCACAGGTTAACTAATGCAGTTATTACTGTATTTATTAATATACATAATAAGTTAATAATAATTGACTATATGTCAATATGTACTTTCCATGTAACCAAAGACTTAGGCCCTAGCCTTGGGAATCGCCAAAACCCAGGAGCCTATCTATCATTCAACTGTTTGTAAATAGTAAATTTTAGGTTATCCTTTTATAAATATAAGTTAGTTAAATCTTTATATCTTATTGTACTCTGTACTTACAGAAATAAGTTATCCAACAATCGTAGACCTATCTTATGTTCTATCTAACCTATTAGGCCTACCAAATAGACTCAACCTATTATATCTGCTTCTGAAACAGAAGGTGGAAGAGGATCGTCAAAGCATTCTTTTTCCATCACTGATTTAACAATCTGATAGCAAACAATTACAAAATGATATTCTTTCTACTGACGTTTATTCACAAATTCAAACAATCCCGCGGAGTTAACAATATGATTTTAATCGCACAGCTGTAGCGTAACAAAACACTGTGCCATTTTGATCGCGTCTTGCTCTTGGTTAGGGCCTTCAGAGTACATCGAATATAACCAACCTTTTAAATAATACTAGTAGCCTGTCGCGGCTTCGCTCGCTATCACAGCCTAAAATTATACTGATATTTCCGTATAAATATTGTGATAACGTTCCAAAGCCAGCATGGCCTGCTGATTAACTGTGTTTACTCTATCCAGCTGATTGCTTAAAACTTATAGTAATTTCCCAATGTTAAGCTTATGGGAAAAAACTCAACTCTAAGGGGCTCCAGGGCCTCACTCACACATTATTTCTCTATAAAAAAGGTTTCCTGCACAACTTCACGTTAGGCTCTTTCCAATGACACCAAAAACATGAAAATCGGTTCAGTAGTTTAGGAGTGACTGTCACAAAAAACCTGCTTGCCTATTAAATAAGTATAGATAGATTAGCCTATTTGAAAATCAACATACTTATAACTTTAAAGAACACACCAGTTTCATCAAAATAAATAAATGCAAGTGCTGTATTCTGTGGTCAAACTTAAGAACTCGATCAAATCATCACCATATGTTTTGTTATAAACAAATGTGAATTGGAAAATGTTCACAGGTTTAACAATAGACAGTAGCACATTCGCTGAAATTTCAAAAGCCTCCTGGACGAAGGCTTTTCATGGGATATTTTCCAAACTTGAAAAAGGCACATCTAGAGAGAAATAGCTTTAATTTGATACCAAATATGTATAGAAAAATAAATTTCTTAGGGCCGATAAGCTGCAAAGAAAAATTGAAAAATTCTTGTAATAATATAGATGACCACCGGTATTATAAACATGCGTTACGTAACCATTTAGAATTTGAATAAAATCCTTATATTTTGTGAACCTCGCAACTGATTTTTAACAATCTAATTTTTAGAGAGTATTATTTTGGCTGCATATTAAAACGCCGTCATGATATTAGGCTATTGGTTCATCACCTACAACCTTGTCCCTAGGTATTGGTCAAGCTAAATCATTATTACATTGTAACCATCTTCACTCAACATCTTAAGGCAGTTCGCAAAGTGGGTATGCCAACAGTGTTGCCAGACGTAACTTCAGACTCCAGGGAATATAATTATTGTGTAATGAACTAAGTTGTAAGTTGGATGTTTAAAAGACTGTACCGATGCAACAGTTAGAAAAAGTGTTTCCATTGATTTTAGTTTTTTGCTGGGGTACTTTTTCTGGAGCAGTACAATTTTTGTATTAATTATTAATAACCTTGAAATATTGCACAACTCAACTGGGCAACGGCAACACTGCACTAGTGCGCACTGCAAGTGCAAACAGAAAAGTGTGATAGGTCCACTTGATGTGATTGAGCGTAGAGAAAGTAGCTCCACTACGTTGATTGATCAGTTGCAGTCCTTTAATATTTGGTTATTTTTTTGTAATGAAGGACCGAAAGCATTAGCATTGCTGGATTATATTTGTCATGGAGCTCTACCGACGCAAACTACGAGAATTCTAACATTGATTTTGGAAAGTTTTTGCTTTGAATTTACTTTTTTAGACGACTCTTTTCACTAGTTGGCGTTTTAAATATTCGACTCGACCTTCGAACCTTTTTGCAAATCTCGAGCCGAGCCGAATACTGCAATATTCGGCTCGAAAAAGCTTGAAGTTCAAATACTCGCACACCCCTAATTGATACCAAATATGTATATAAAATAATATTTTTAGGGGTCGAAAATCGCCGAACACATATCGAGAAATTCTTTTAATAATATAGATATTAAGGATTTAAAATAGTTCCAAACCAATTGCATTGTTCCTACTTGTTTCAAACTAATATGACAAAATACATATTAATTATAATTATATATGTGGAAAGATTTGCCAGCACAATGCAGAGCACATCAGCTGCTGGATGGGTTCTGATGTAATATTTGCAATAAGGAAACCCATCTTCTTCAGGATATGGCTGCAATTTGCACAACAATGGGAACCGGTTTGTTTGGATAATGCATAGTTTGATACGGTTTCCTTCCTGATATCCATCATAGGCACGATCTAGATCCATGCAAGTTAATTTAACTGGACTTTTTCATAAGTTATTCTAAAAGGCAGAGCAATTACTTTTTGGTGGAGTTCAAATATCAGTAATTTCATGTTAATAAGTACTAAAAACAGTAACGATAATCTTCGAAACAGCTAAACAATTTGACAATCAATCTAAACGGCATCTTGCTAGCCTAACGGTTAGCGTCTTTGACTTTGGTTCAAGGGGTCACTGGTTAAAATCCTAGGGTGTCAACAACAATTTAAGGGGTTTGGACCTAGGTGATTTAAATAAGGTGTGCTATTGCACATCGTAGCGTGACGTCACCTGGAGTTGAAAGCGCGTCACCAATGTATTATGACTATCCTATATGAAGGAGTAGGGACATGGGGTAGTCAAAATACTTCGGTGACGCAAATTTTAAGAACGAGTTTGCAACAATGGGAAACTTCAGCGGCGGCTAAAGCCTATCCAAAAAATCATCAGCAGTCACTGTAAACCAGCTGATCAAATAAACACCGTGATGTCACTTGGAGGCTGTGCAGAACATGCTCAAATTCATCCTTCTGAATAGCACACCTTACTTAAATCTACCTAGGTTTGGACCAGGGGCGGATCCAAGGGGGGTGGGCGGTAGGGGCGGCCGACCCCCCAAACCTTAAAATTATCGTATTTTAATTTTGTTATTTAGGTTTGAATAAATCCTAACAACAATTTTATGGCTTTAATTAAATTTAATCGCTTTTAAAATTAAGAAAACCATAACTTATGTGTTTTTTATAAATTATTTATTTAATGGGGGCGGGAGGGGGGTATCTTGGGGAGGGGGGTTATCTTTCGGTTACCACTCCCCCAAATCTGACCTCTGGATCCCCCCTGGTTTGGACCGCTTTCCCTAAGAGTGTTTGTCTACAATACTCTATTAACAAAAATGCTGTTGACATTGAAATAAAAAAAAAATAGAAGTGTTTCCTGCGCAGTTCTTACTAAGGAGTACATCATCTTAATAACGTTAAATCTGTATTGCAGATTTTTACAATAACTTATCGGAGTTCCAGTTAACCCTTTGGGGACCCCAGGATTAATTAACACTGGTATTTGCGCTGGCCCGGGGTCATCATCATCGTCATTGTTGCGGATTAGGAAACCCCAGCATAGCTGCTAGTCATATCTTCGACAAGCAGGAATATTGCACAGATTACCGGAAAGATAGCCGTCCCATCCCACCCTTACCTTTCCTGCTATATCCTATCCTTCCGGTAACCTGCTCAATATTCCCGCTTGTGGAAGATGTGCCTAGCAGCTATGCTGGGGTTTCCTAATCCGCAACAATGATGAATGATCATTAGTAAGATATTCATAGATTTCAACACTCGCGAACGCAAGGCCATTTCGTGTTTACAAACTGAGCAGATGACAGCTAACTGTTACAAACTCTATTATTACATTGTTACCCAAATTCTGAAGCAAAACAAAATATAGTACGAGAAAGCCCCCAAACTCATGAACATTATAGTATATTACAAGAAACAAGTTTTCGCGGTCACTGTTGACAATCTCGACAAATTAAAATGCTGTCTACGCGCTGCAACACTGCGGCCACGGGCCCCAATATGTTACGCTTTACCTCATATAGTGGTTTCTGGCTCAGATTCCATGTAACATCCAAATTTTCTTGATTGTGCTAAATCTTTACTGTTCAGTTTTGATAACAAAATACAATAAACTCTTAACATATTACCTGGTCAACCACAAACTGAGGAGTCAGCCGAGGCATGGAGTAAGGTATTTCGTAGACGGCGAACCCGATGGCGTACAGGGGCTTCTTCTTCTTACTCTCCGGCTGAGTCTCATAGTACTGCGTGACCGACACCACGACGTGACACTTGTTGCTGGACGTTCGAGGGATCTGAATGTGGAACTGAGGATTCATCGCTGTTGTGTCTGTTGAAATGCGTTTAGTTTTCATCACAGAAATGTTAGGAAAGTATAATGGCTTTACGTATAAGATGCGAGTGTAAGGTGAAACCATAAAATTGTATTTTGTTTGGTACTTTGTTTCGTCTATCGAATAGAGGTTCCTTGCTCAGGTTTGTTGCCAGCTTACTTCAGATCTTCCTCAAAAGGGACAATATTCATAAGTAGCATATGTTGGTGGCGTGTGGTGAGGCTATGTGGTGGAGGTATTGGAATTATTTTCATAATATATTTTATATCTTTAGGGATGTATGAGAGCTTTTATAATCTGAGGATATTAAGCTCTGCAGGAGACAGTTAAAAAAACTCTAATTGTTTTCACAGATCAATAAAAAATTGTTCTTAAAGAGGACAAATGCTTTTAACAGCCTTCTTTATTATTCTGGTGACAATTTCAATCATCTGCCAGTCATCTGTTGTGCTCCATGACATTCAGTGGATAGTGCGGAGTTATTTAATTAGTAAACAATTTCTGGAAGGGAATTTGCTAGACAATGTTTTCCAATTAACTGGCATCGATGCCCGAACACTGGAGCCTGATTTTGGTAAGATTACATTTGGGTTTATCCGGGGTTGGGAAATTAAAACTGAGATGTGTGGGAACATCCTACCGCTTACTCTGTTTCAAACAGTAAAAATATGAACCAAAACGAGTGAAGAAGCATTCTCAGTCGTAAGAAAGGAGAACTAAGCTTCCTCGTTCGGATGCTGACTGGTCAAAAGCCGTTGAGGAAACCTCATAGGCTTTAAAGATGAATGCACATTATGTAAGAGGGAGAAAGATTGTGCTGAATAATCACCGCATGTTCAGCATATATATAAATATCTGCTTATATGATTGAGCTGCTCAGCATTGGTCTAGAAAAGACTAAAACACTCAGGAAAGGCAAGAGGGAGTTGAGGAGAGGGTGTAAATGAGCTCACAGGACACTGTAGGAGCCTAAGCTGGTAGACAAAGTTGAATCGATTCTACAAAATATCCTGTTGTGTCTAAGTGTTTATGAGCAGTTATACTCTAACCCCTGAACAAAAACAGAGTAATTTCCAACCGCAACTGACCAGTGTAGTTAGGTCCACCGCCGGCGTTGTAGCCACTGCGCCACCGCCGCCGCGCCAGCACCGCGCGCCATGGCTGCTTGGAGTGCAGCGCCGGCTCCGTCATCCAGTCGTCTGGACCGATGTGCACCAGGTCAAGGTGGGTGAAGTGGCGCGCAAAATCCTCGAATGACATCCTGTCAGGCAACGTTTACAAGACCAATATCAGGATTATAGTTCAACTAACACAATACAGGTTACGGAAAGAAGTAAGTGTAATAGAATAGAATTAAAATAGTTTCATTAGAGATCTCCATATTTCAACTCACAGAGTGAAAAAATTAGTTTGAAAGTAGCCATACATGTCTTTGACTTTATAATCTTAATAGTACAGCAAGACCAGATTGTAGCAATCTTGTTTAAATTGTATTCATTTAAGGGGACTTTAAACAACAACAATTATTTTTTAGCATGTTTTAAAATTATTTATTACAATTTTCCCTTTACAATAATATAACTCATTTACGTATAATTATAAAGTAACTGTTTGAAAAAAATAAAATACTGAATGCTTGCGCAACATTCTAGGGCTCTGCCAGACAGTAGTGATAGCTACTATGGGTAGGACATTTAGGGTATTACATTTTCAGAAACTTTGACTTTTTGATTGATTTATACCACTTTTCTCAGTCAATTATATAGATATGTTTATGCAATTCTTATGGTGTTTATATAGCACTATTACCTAGCAGGTACCAAGAGATTTGATGAAAACTCCAAATAATACTCAAGAAAAAAAAAATATTTAAATGTAAAATTTCTATGTAAAAAGTGATTTTATAAAAACTTAAACAAAAAATGATTTAAACAAATTATTTTGAAAAACCCCTGTCTAGTGTAAACGGGTTTTTTAAAAGTGGCATCTAGTTAACAATGAGTTAGATAGGCATTTAAAAAGTCCCCTAAGGAGGCTACATAATTAGTCCCAGTTATAAATAATCCTCAATATATGCTAACACATATTATGGCTTGATTTATGACTAATTTCATATGGAGTAGGAGTTGTTATTTTGTTTAAAATAAAAAATATACTAAATATTTTCAAATACAGAGTATATAAAGTTATAATTAAATCAAAATCTTGATTATCACATAACGCTACAATTTGTGTATAACTCAACTACACTAGAGCTACATAAACTTACAACTGGAATATACGGCCTGTAAATAAAAATTTTAAAAAAATATATATTTAGACAGTCAAATTATTAGATTTTTTTTAAGACTTGCAGTCAGATTTCCAATATTACCATATAGACTGTAAGACATCTGTCTTCAGGGCTCCATCCCACAGGCCTTCAAATCATAAATGTAAGTCTAATGAAGAGTATAAATAAACTTAATTGTATATTTTCCAGCTGTTTTTAGGCCTACATTAACAAAACATAGCACAACATCAAGAAAATATGTTAGATGTTGTATGGATAACAATGACTATAAAAATGATGATGCAGTTTGCACATTACATTGCGACGAGTGCAGTAAATTTAGATGAAGACAATTTTCTGGAGCTCGAGCAGCAGGTCCTACTAGTAATTATTATTTTACCAAAACCCAAAATAGGCTAGCTAGACTTTTAACTACAATCATATTGATACCGGTAACAAAAAAAATACATAAATAAAAGCTATTTAGTTACACTGCTTAACAAGAGTAGGCCCAGCAGTATCTTCAGTGGGTTTCTAAGTACTTAAACAACTAAAAAAAATACTACCAAGTGAGGTAGCATGTTTGCACAACACATTCAGGAAGTCCCGAGTTAAACTTCAGCTCTTTCCTTTCTAAGTTGAGTTTGTACAGTTTTTCATCTCAACCATGGAAAAGGCCATAATTCATCCTAACTATAAGCCTCGCAAACTTGAGTTGAGGCAGCCCAAACTGGTCTACAGGTGTTGCCGCATTCCATTCCCCCGTGGCAATCCCATTAGTGCACAACCTAGTACCGTCGGGCTGCTTCAATTCCCTCAAACTTGTCGTAGAGCCTATACCGCTACACAGATGCTCACCGGACTCACCAGAACTCTCCGTCGTTGCGCACACGCACGCTGAGCAGCTCCTTGTCCCGCTCGCTGAGTCCGTCCCACTCCCAGCTGCGCTCGCTCCACGGCCCCGTCCACTCCCCCCGCCCCCATGGGTTCCGCAGCCGCACCAGCGGGGTCTCCCCCAGCGGCCCCCGCACGCGCGCCAGCCCCGTCACACTGTACGCCGTCTGTGTCATCAGGCCGTTCCGCAGCCTCAGCTGCCTCTTGCTCTCTTTTTCCTGGGGAGAAACATACATAACTAAACTATTCAGATATAGGCAATAGGACATTAATAATATTAAATAAATAACTATGGTAAACTAGGCCTAAATATCTGAATCTAAACAAATTAGCCATAAAATTGTTGAGCTGGATTAAATTGTAGTTAATTCCATATTAGTTTGCATATAAGACTAAAACTTTGACTCGCTTATTGCCTTCACTTTTGTTTTCTATTTTTGAAAATAGGCCTCCATACTTAATTTAAATTGTTTTGTAAGGTAGGCCTACTACTTAATTTAAATTAATGTTCTAAGCTTACCATACACTCTAAAATTAGTAATATTTATAGAGACCTAGATTTAAATTTTGAAACACCATCACCAATCTAGATTTAGCCTAGTATATAAAAATCGTTATGGCAGTATAGAGTTTGCCACCTGTTGAACGCTGTTTTACAAATCACACACACACACAAACACTTATTGGTACAAAATATGAGCATAACCAGCAAGGTTTGCCAGTCTCATAACTTTGATATTAAAGGAAAAGTATGGCACTTGTCATTTGAAGCTTTACTGAAAGCGTGAGAGCCAATTGCTAAGCAATTCAGAGGGTAACAGTTGTTAATCTAGTTTCTAAGTTGTAATATTTGTTCCTCTGCAGGTGATCCAAGTAGATTACAAAAAGTCAACATAAAAGAGTCGCGGGAATTTGCTATTACAGTTGTCAACCCAGTATACCCATAGCTATACTCAGGGAAATTTTGTTTGCACCCTGAGGCCAAAAACACATTTATGCCAAAAACACTGGTATGAATCCTAAAATTAGAAATATATTTACTTAACTATTTTTCGGTAAAATTTCACTACAGTCAAGCAAAAAATAATACACAGTATCTGTTTGGTCAAGATCATCTAGATCCATTCAGCTAGCCTATAGTAACATAATATTACTGAACATTGTACAGTAAATATTTTAGTCCAGTAGACTCTGAAATCCAGATTGCCCTACTCCGGACCGATATCTTGAATTATTTGTTGCAAATATAAACAACAAAAACAACTTTATGTTTAGAGCCATCAGTTTTTATGTCATTAGCTCGCATTACACAACTATCATGTAGTTTGTATCGACGGGCTCTCAGACCTTCAGTAAAATTTATGTCGTTTATCAGTTACGAGACACTGGAAGTTGTTGTGCGGAGGCCTACTGTAATTTATTACTACCAGTAAGTGTTTATAACTTTCTTTCAGACACTCATTCTCTTATTAGCACATAAAACGTAAACAAATACTGTCATAATTGTTCGCCATAAAGGCGGAATTGATGACTCATGCCCACCTCCAGGAAAACTTTGATTTTTTAAAATCTAGATCAGCCGACCACCACATTAGTCCAGATTTTTGAGAGTCTACTGAACCTAATTCTATCAATAAAAAATTATATTTAAAAGTTACATTTACTATAATGCCCAATAGTTAACTTACCGGGTTAATACTAGCTATCAGTAAGCTGGACCGAGGCACAGCGCTGTTGAGCACTTGGAATGTGAGGTAGCGATCCTGGTTGCTGAGGCCGAAGCTCTGTACAATGCCTCCAGTTAGATCTTGCAGGGCTCGGGTCGTGGAGCCACCGTGACTTAGGTTCTCGTAGCATCCGTACAGCCTAAGGCAAATAAATCGTGAGAATATATATTGTCAAGGAAGGAATGTAGGATAGTAGGATGTTGATGAGCATAAGAAAAACTCCTGACTCAAGCAGAAGGTTTTAGTTCACTCAGTCTAACTACACAAATAACTACTCTCAACCTTTTCAAAACTAATATTAGGCTAAATAATTTGATTGAAACGCTCTAGACATCTGTCAGCATGCTTGTGAGGATCGAAAAAAAAAATAATAATAATCTACCCATAATTTCTTTGAAAATATACAGCCTATTGTAGCTTGATACATAGTACAAAGGGAATCATCCAATCAACTGATAACCCCAGTTAAATCCACAGTATCAATATATCGTATGTATGAAAAAATACCTGTTTATCGTTCCTTAGCTCTTTTCAGATCAAACAAGCACAATTAACAAAAAATTTTTCCGGGGAATCTTTCAGAAGTAATATGCTATACAAGAGATTTCAATGATCTATTGACACAGAAAACTATAAAATCCAACCAAAAGGTCAGTGAGTGAGGAAACGTTACTGAAATAGTGATTTTGATTTCATATTAAGAAACAGATCACAAACACGGAAATCAAGGGAATCTTTCTCATAATAGGTTAATGTCCAGTAAAAAGGGTAACAATTTTCCTGAAGCAAGTGAGATTAAACTTTTGATTGGTGAGATTGAATTTTCCCACAAAATTTATACCGGTAGGTTTGGTTAATACCTATTGAGTGTATTATTATTATTATTATTTTCTGACAACTATTTAGAAGCACTTGAATTGTTTGGTAGGCCTGGTTGCTGTCCATCCAAGTTTCCATCTCCGATGAAATGCATCGCTAAAGGTGGCACTCCCAATTCCATAAGGTGCTGCTTCAAGTTTGTTACTTATTCTCTTCCATAAGCTAATTTCTGTAATCCTCCCACTTTACTACAGAGTAATAAAAGTAATAAACACAGAGCAGCGCCCGAGACGGAGCAGCAGGTTCTCAGACATGGGCACCAGGGAGGCTGGTGACCAGGCATCCTAAACAAGTCATGTGTGCTCTTAAGTTGTTGTCTACAACTGACCACGACTTGCTCATATGCCAACTGTGGTATGGTAGGTACTCTTTCCCCGCTTAGGTTCCAAAACTAAAGTGGTGTTCACTGCGTTCAGCTATTGATCAGTTATTGGTGTTGCTGCTGAATGAAGATATCAGCTATATTAAGATTAATACATTACCTACTACTAATGTGTATAAGTCGCAGGTACAGAACGACAAGAAAATACAC
The DNA here is from genome assembly GCA_963675035.1 of Allygus modestus. Lineage (NCBI taxonomy): Eukaryota > Metazoa > Arthropoda > Insecta > Hemiptera > Cicadellidae > Allygus > Allygus modestus. The sequence goes on from OY776112.1 coordinate 316,282,449, forward strand.
TATGTAGCGTTACAAACTAGTTCCGAAGACTACTTTTTTTCTAGTTGACTTTGGGATTTACTGCTATTACATTACCTCATAAATATTTACTGTGTGATGGGTCAAGAGAGAAAATCGAATGTATTTAACTAGGCTGGTAGTTGAGGGACACTAATTAAGCAATTTTAACATGGATACCGTAGTTTACTACACCAAGGTTAACAGTAGACATAACTTACAGCCCTACTTTTCCCAATCTCATAATTATTATCTAGGTAAATATAATAAATTATCATTACTCTAATAGTTATGTTTTTCTGTTTGTTAAATGATATATAAATATATATATATAAACACACGGATTGATGGTTTGATACTATAAATATGTGTAGTTATAGAGAGGGCTTGCTAGTTCTAGCTTTGCCTCATTAACACATTGCGTGCTGCCGGGTCAACATAGACCCGTGGTGGGAAACACACAGTGGCGGCCAGATCAACTTAGACCTGCGGAGCACTCTAGTAATGCTTGAAAGTTTGTAGTCGATACATGTCGATAATGTTGGACTTCCCTCAGTGACCTTGGTTTCTATTTGAATGGTTTGGGACAAACCACGGATGTTGGAATGGGGGGTGGAGCCAGGCGTACTGTTACGCTTTGACAAAACCCCCCGTTAATTGGCACGTTTGAGTATCGAGAGCGCTATATGGCGGGTTTTTAATAATTTAAACTCATTTCTTCAGGCATCTTTTTTGAAAACTAAGCCGATAGACGGTATGAGTCTATGCAACCTTCATTGATAGGAGTGCAAATAAGTGTTTAGTCGACTAACGGTTTGCAAAACCAGCCAGCCTCCCCAGTTCAGTATGACAACTTGACAGATACAGCGCAACACTGCAGTGCCCGGCACCCGGCACTGCACAGCACCATGGGGGGAAAAACATGGTGGCGCCTGGGTCACAATTGACCCATGGATTTCAGACAGCTATTTCCTTGGAAAACACCTGGGATTTCATTTTTCTCCTTGAATCTCGATTTTTAGAACCAAATTCAGGTTTTTAAGCATTCAAATTTTTCAGCTAACTTATAGGATAAGTTTATTAAATTTACCTTATTACCAAATATGTCAATGAAGTGATAGTACATTTCGTAAAATTCTCTACAAACACTTATAATCGACCCAGGTTACTGAATAATATAGATCTGAATCGGTATCGGTACTAACCTCAATATGCATCATGATACTTTTTGAGCTGGAACTAGTTTCTTGAAATCTTTTCTGATAATTACGTAAATTAGGTATACAATCTGAAGTATTTAAAAAATAATATAAAACATATCAAGCTTTATTGTTGGAATAATCGGAAGCAGCGGTATCAGTAAGATTTGAATTATGATTTTCAATTAAAGGACCAGTGGACATGACACTGAAGACAGTGAACAGAAACAGACGATAAAAAAAACCTCAGCACCAGCACGGTGAGCACTTTTTCGTCTACAACATTTAGAGGTTGTGACGTCACGACAATATGAAACGGAACGACCAGAACCACCGAATCATCAACCGATTGTTTGTTTGTTTTATCGAATGAACTTTCAACTACGATTGTTATTGTTTTGTGGTGGAAAAGCATAAATGGTGATTCGATTAAAATTCAAGCAGATATAAGTTAAATCAAAAGTTGTGGATACAGTGTTAAATTGGATCTAAAAATTTATGTACGTGAACAAACAACTAGGTTGCAGTTAACGACAAAATTATAGTAACCTAACTTAACCTAACTCCGCAAGGCGCTGTATGGTGGCTGTTAAATGGATCTAAAAATGGATGTACGTGAACAAACAACTAGGTTGCAGTTCACGACAAAATTATAGTAACCTAACTTAACCTAACTCCGCAGAGCGCTGTATGGTGGCTGTTCGTTGTGCAACATAATTACAAATAAAGGGATTAGTATAAGTAAATAAAAGTCAAACCTAAAAAAGTTAACAAAAAAAGTGAGATTTAACCCCGAACAAATTAAAGTAATCTTTAAAACACATTTCAGATTTCAAAAAGTAAACATCAAAAGTAAGATTTGAACACGGGACCGCACGAGCGTGGATCTGACGCCGTATCCACTGGGCTACCGAGGCCTGCCGCCTTAGCCGAAAGTTTCAATACATCAGGCAGTGAGCAACGATTCATTCGATAAAACAAACAATCGGTTGGTCGGTTGATGATTCGGTGGTTCTGGTCGTTCCGTTTCATATTGTCGTGACGTCACAACCTCTAAATGTTGTAGACGAAAAAGTGATCACCCACCAGCACACAGGTTCACAGGTGGTAGCTGGTGCCAGCAGCAAAAAGATTGAAGCGACAGCCATTGAGGGATGATTACATGTAAAGTGGTCATGAGACGGAGTTAACGGAAAATGTGGCTGGGTTTTTGCGTACTAATCTAAGTGTTGAGCATGAGCTTTGTCGGTGGCAGGGCCGGATTTCGGAGCTGTGGGCCACTAGGCTCAATAATTCTGTGTTAAATACTTTGTTCACCAGCATTTTTGCATTCGGTATCTGTACATTACTTGTCTATGATTCTGTAAATTGATCCCCAGGGCCGGATTTAAGCATAGGCGCACGCCCAGGGGCCCACACCAGAATCCCACACACACCACAAAATAAAGGTCACCAGCTTGCTGACCTACGGGTGGTAAAGGCCCGCACCGCTATAAAATGGTCTAGCCTAAACTATTATGTTTAACCGTTTTCCAAACAGAAAACAAGAACACGTTCTCATACTCACACTGTTGTATTATGTTAGAGAGAATTCTCACTTAATCCCTTCTAATGGTTAAATATTATGAAACATAGTTCATATAGTATTCAGCTTTAAATATAGCATTCGTATTGTTTCAACTAACTTTGCATACGCTTTCTCTAATAGTGCCGCCCAGAATTCCGTCGGATTGGTGGAGTGAAGGTATATCAGTCGTCCTCTGTAGGTCGGTAACCGGTCATCCACCAACACCTCCTTCCACTCTCCAAAATGCCAAAAACGGAACCTGGAACAACGGAACAAATGGATAAAGTAATACTGTTTATTATTTACTTATTTAAATAAATAATATTTAACAATGCGTTGTATATTTAATTGCCCATATATATTATATATTTTATACAACATTTGATATAAAGTTGTACAATTTACTACTTTATGATTAAAAACTTCGGGAGCTATTTTAAGTAAAGTCCCATATTGTATCGAAAGGTAATCGACCAGATTTGTATTTCGCGTAAACATTATTTTGAGTTTTTCGAAAGATCTTTCTCTAAACAAGTTTTTATATTTTACCCTATGAGACCATACTTTTATTCAATCGATTGTTGTAAATATTAAAAAATTTCTATCCTCTGGATGAGACTTTTTGATAAGAAATGTACTCTGTTTTGGTTCTGCCCCATCGGCTCAAAAAATGCAAATACTATAACCAAAATGAGTAGGATTTACACGTGATTGAATTCAATTTCAAAATATAAAGATTTTGTACAGATATACGTGATCCCCAGGTAAAGAAACAATATCAACTCATAATACAACTCACAAATCCCTTTTTATAGCTTGACTTCCCTTTTTTCTAAAATATTAAAAGATTATTATTTTAGAGAACTGTTCCGTTTCTTCCAACTGAATGTTGGACCGGAAATATGTTTTTAAATTTATGTTATGATTAATTCGTGGGTATAGGCCACATAATGTATTTGCAAACATATAAAAAATTAAGTTATCACGCAAAAAAATCCACATTAAGCTGGAAAAACTTCGTAAAATTGTATTTCGCAATTTTCGTTTTAGGTTTGTGTATTTCGTGTGTTTTTTATAAAACACTTACTTCTAAACAACTAATATACTAGGGGTTCGCTAAAATATTAGCGAAATGGGATGAACGAACTCAGAAAATAATGATAAAAGTAATACTGCTGATGTAATTGTTAATCTAAATTTAGTAACTAAACAAACAATACATTTTGTTTGTAATCGTTAAATATACTTTTATTATCATTCTTTTTCAAGCAATATAAGTAGCCTACTAATTGTTTATTCAACAAAAGAATAAGTTTTTAAATAAATCAAATTCGTTTATTTTACGAAATATGTTTGGATACAGCTATAATGAGGCTAGCAGATTAATGCTAAGTATTAATAAACTCTATGAAAAAGGAATAAGTTTTATTTTTTTTATTTATTCACCAACGGCATACACCATTTTAACATAAATTCAATATTTATATATATAAATTTGTATCTGTAATTTTATTTTATTATAAATTTAAAGTTTCTATCATAGTGTACGCGACCAATATGAGCAGCATTTTGTAACTGTTTAAACCATACAAAAAATTGGAAAAAACACAAAACAAAAAAAGTGTGATACAATTAAGTCAAGTATAATGTGTGAAGAAATATCTAACTTAACAAAAAGAAAGTTGTTCAAAAATATATTTTGCGAAAGAGTGAAAAAATTAATAAGGTATTAGTTCTCGAAAAAAGTTAATATTTTCAACACTTTATAATTCTGAAACCCGAGCGCCAGCGAGGATAGGACATCCTTCTCTGGCCCCTCAGAGCCTAGCAAGGCCCTATAAATAAATACCATTGTCAGTAAGTAATAAATGTAGAATCTAAATTAAAATAACTAAAGATTTCGGCTTATTTCAAATGATTTAATATATTTAAAAACTATATTTTAACCTCGAATTTTGATTGACTTGTCCGCCACCGCCGTATCAACTGAGTTCCGTCCAGATCGTGATTGCCTAAGACGCTAGATTAATTTTTATTAGGTTTTTGGTATATGCCTGTTTTTGAAATATTTAATAACTTAACACTTATAAAGATCATCGGGACTCTATAAATGCGTACATTAAATTACCTCTTACATGGAAAATGTAATTCACGTTTCATTATTAACTAGCGCGCTCCTACCGCCACAGGTTCGTACCCAATGCTTTTCTTATGGGGATTAAGTTGGGATTTTAAAACTCTTTATCATGAAAACGGTGTTAAGTAGGATCTTCATTTTCAATAACAGCCTCGTTTTCAGACTAAAAAACATACTTGTCAAGTTTTACTCTAATCAGTTGAGTATGTTTTGAGTTCTCGCACGGAAACACAGAATTGTGAAAGTGAATTAAATCTAGACCATCTTCACATGTTCTAGATTTATTTACTTCTTTCGTTCATCAATTAATTCCTATAAATATATTTTTTTCAGACTATATAAAATACGATCACTACGGCTTTAAGACATTAATTATAGTAACTTATATCTTTAAAATGTTTGCATTGCTGATATATTGTCAGTTTAATGCCCACGATGTGTTATTTAAAACGGCCAACTCGACTCAGTGAGTTATGTGGGTAAATCGCTACACTAATAGTTATGTTAATATCGGCCGGGTAAGGGGAAGCGGCGAGTTTCACAGGGAAATGAGCGTAACCGGTGAAGGATTTATGAGATGCGGAGTGATGCAGAGGCTGAGACAGCTGTCAGCGCGTCACCGCCGGTCAAGCTCAAGGTCGACCGAGGCGGCTGGCTGGCCGATCAGCTGATTGCTGCCGGTCGCACAACAGCTGATTTTAACAACAGCTGAATCAGCTGGAAGTGAATAATTCAAATATACAGGTTATATATTTTGTTTATATCAACGAGGTAGAATCAAGGAGTTCTATTGGTATTACTGGAGGTAACACTGATGAACAAAACTGCGAGCCGTTCTTTCCGAATTTTAGTGAGGCAAGAACTACTCGCTGAAATTGAACGAGTCGGCAAAGTGAATCAAACAAATACCTACTCGTCATTTAACATTAATAAACTTGTATTTGTTTGTTTGCTCATAATTTATCATATTTCACGACAAGAGTATATGCATAAATTAAACGAACAAATTAATTTGTTCCAACTTTTACTACTTTTATTCCAGTGATTTGCTTGAGTAGATTCACTTATGGGATTAAAACAAAAAATCAGGATAGTTCAAAGAACGATAAATTTGCCTCACCAGTGTAGCAACCTGACAAAATCACCGGCTCGCCTTTTTGACAAAAATAGCGAAGCAGTGTTACATCCAGTTATACAATAAACCTCCCTGGGTAGAATAAATATAGAGCTCTCTTCTCGTGAAGAGTGAAGCCTCACTGGAGGATATTTTTGTAAACAAAACATCTGGTCAAAGAGAAAGAAGACTAACATAACTTGTGAAGTGAGCATTTGATTGGTGTAACATATTGTTGGAGAATATTTTTGTAAACAAAATATCTGGTCAAAGAGAAAGAAGACTAACATAACTTGTGAAGGGAGCATTTGATTGGTTAACATATTTGTTGCCATGGAGACCGGAGGGTATAGAGGGTGAAATTAGCGGAGAGCATGTTGGCACAGTTTTTTACCCCAGACGAGACCTCTATAGATATATACCTCGTTGGCTTATATATATTCAAAGAACTTTCAGTTTTTCTTGTAATGAATGGGACTGACCTATCATCAACGCACCCTTGGCATGAATTGTTTTTACACAAAAGATTTGCTCAACAGTATCAACCACTATTTCAGCTGATATCAGTTAACAGCAGTTACCAGTTATTAAATCACACAGTTGATTAAATCCCAATATTCAAAAATGTGATGTTCTAATTTATCACTTGTATCTTATTCGAGACATTAGAAGAACACTTATCGAAAACAACTAATATTTTCCTTTCGATTTTCTCACCGACACATCGTCCTAGGACAAAAAACATCATTGGACACTTTTCAGTCGACGCCATAAGATGTTAATATGAATTTAACGAATTATTCAACTTGTTAACAATGAAAACTTGTGTAACAGAGCTGTTTGTTTAGAGTAGCAACAAGATCAATATGGAAGCAAACTTTTAATGGTAAAAAATTAAACAAATTTAGTTATTGAGAAATTGTTATATTGTTTGCAGGATGACGAAAAATATATTTCATCACTAGGACCAAAAGTGGCTTTTCCATAATCGCTCATTTTCCATCCTCGGCCGTTTAACTTGAGCACGGATCGAAAACGTAACTTTTGGTCCTAGAGATAAAATGTACTATTTCGACATGCTGCTTCAAAAACAGCTGTTTTCAACACATGCATTGAGGTGCTAAAGTTGTTCTTTATACTCCTAGGACGAAAAATATCATCAAAATAGGACGAAATAAATAATTTGATGACACTTTTCGGTCGAGGTATTAAATAAGAGTTGAACTATTGGAACTTGTAAACTTGAAGTTTAACTCGTAAACAATGGAAACTTGTGTAACCAGCTGTTTGTTTAGTGGAGCAAGATCAAAATGGGAGAACACGGTTAAAGGTGACCAAGTAAACAAATATAGATTTTGTGAAAATGTTATCTGCAGTGTAACAAAAAATATAGTTTATTCGCTCATTTTCCGGCCGCTGCCGTTAACCTGAGCTCTTATCGAAAAGCATCACTTTTGGTCCTAGTGATAAATATACTATTTATGTATTTATTAAAAAATGGTAATTTTATTAGTTGAGGCCAAGTGAATGAGGGAATTTAAAATTCATAACTTGCTTTATTAAATACAGTGTTTTTGATGTTAGAAATACCAGGGCCGTTTGTTGTCTGTGTTAGCTTAAGGGTTAGCTTTTTGGATTCCTGCGCAAGAGGTTGTCGTGGTTTTTGAATCGCCGTCCTCCAACAACATAGCCTCTGGCGGCAAAGACAAATAAACTGTCAATATTAAAAATACTCCCGTCACAGCAAAACTGTGTACTCAGCGAATTTCCAATGAATACATATGTCTTAATAACACATTAAGCCACTTACCAGGATTCATAAGAAATGTATCCACAAATAAGGATATTTAAAATATTAATTATTCTCCATAAGAATAGCACTGGGGATGAGAACGCAGGTTTGCTGCAACAATAAACGCATAACAATGGGGTTTTATACAAATATCAACAGAACTCATCTAAGTGAAGTCACATACCAAGTTTCATCAATATACATTCATAATTAATCGAGATATAGAATTTTATTTATTCTCCATAAGGATAACATTGGACAACGTACTGTGTTTAGCACTTTGAATATCTCTGCAACGGTTGGACGTAGAACAACGATTAAAACACCAAAATGTTTGTTTTGTTGAGCTAAACACATTAATAAGCAGAAATGTGAAGTTTTTAGTAAAACTATCTGAGAAAAATCTAAAAACCTTTTTCCCATAAGATTAACATGGGACACGTTTTTATGGATTTTCTCCGCAACCACTTTACCTAGGTTAATGATTCAAATACTAAATTATTTGTTTTTTTAAGCTCTATAAAATGGCTGTAACCAAAATTGAATGTTTTTAACATTTTGGGGTAAACTTTGCAAAAAACCGATTTTTGGAAAATTGTAAACCCCCATAAAACCCCCTTCCCATAGTGTGATCGATCTGGTTTTCGAACTTAAAGTCATAAATGCTACTCTCCACATTTGTGCCAAATTTCATCAAAATCGGGTATTTCATTCAAAAGTTATCGCGGTAACGGAAACATATATACACATATACATATATATATATATATATATATATATATATATATATATATATATATTGAACGAATAGTGTTTTTGGCATGCATCTGGGAACCTCAAAACGAAAAGTTATCATGGTCTCGGGCTTCAGTCTTACCATGCCACCTACGGTAATAGCTTCTTCCCTATAGGGGAAATTCGCTAAAATTCGATTTAAATAAAAATTACACGTAAAAAACCCAAAAAAACATTTTTGGGGTACAAAACCCCCCTTCGGATGGTGCGATTCACCTGGTTTTTGAACTCGTTCAAATAAATGATACTTTATATATGTGTATTAAATTTCATTAAGATCGGACCTTGAGTTCTCGTGCTTACGGACACACACATATTACATAGAAATTTTGAAAAATGGTGTTTTTTGGCATCTGGGGGCCTGAAAATTAAGTTATCACGGTCTCGGTCTTAAGTCTTACCATGCCACCTACGGTAATAGCTTCTTCCCTATAGGGGAAATTCGCTAATTTATGCTCATTACTTACGTACACTATTTTTCATAAAATGAAATGTTAGTATTACAAACAACAAAAGAGGTTGGGATACTGTAAAATATTGCATTGAGGCAGCAGTTACATTTTGTCTTCACTACGTAATATATTCAACGCTCCTGGAAAAACTTCACACTCATTTTGTCTTTTACGACTTCAGTTATTGTTTTTCTACCGTTATGATTGACTTGTAAGACTTCTCCACCTACGGCAACATGCCAGTGGAAGATTAACGGATACTTGTGAATAAATAACTTATTCATTGAAGGTGAAACTGGTATTAAAACTCAGGTACTGGTGTATCAAATGGTGTACTAAATAACTCTTAATATAAAATATGGCAAAGCCCTGGTTGGTAACTACCCTAACTACTTGTTGGCCTGAGAGGTGAATTAGGTAACCGATTCTGTAGGTCTAAGATCAACGTCAAAAGTAAAGGGTGTTGTCTTGCCATATTCACGAGGTAGTTCATAATGTTAACCACAGAACACAGAATACAGCACAACAAACTGTTGACTTCCTCGAGTACGTCGTCAGCTAGTATTTATATATGGCAAAATTAATTTGAAAATCTTTAAAAAACAACAGGTTACACCACTATACAACCAAAATTTTCATCCTTATGACGATTTACGATGTCGAAAGATACCGAGTGTCCCAAAAATAAAAATACCCCCGTCGCAGCAAGCCTGCATACTCATCGAATTTCCAATGGAGCTATAAATGTCTTAATCTATCTATCTTCTATAATATTATAAAGAAGAGGTGGTTTCTGTCTGCCTGTCTGATGTTCCGGGTGAACGCAAAAACTGCTGAACCGACTGGGCTGAAACTTTACACAAAGGTAGATCTTGAACCCATGCAACACATAGGCCTATTCACTTCCTTAAAATCCCCTCGGGCTACGCCCCGTGAAGTCCTAAGTTTCAATGTTTACATTTCAGAAGAAAGTAAACATTCAGAAACTGTAATGTGAACAGCTGAGGATACATAAATCTGACAGCTTATAGAGCAGAAGCATGAACAGCTGTTTCAAGCTAACTAAAATGCAAATTGCATTGACTAAAGAACAGGTAGAGAAAACCCCTGTGCGAAGAACGAGTACGTCAGCTAGCTATTAATTAATATGAATGAACAAATATTATTCATGTGGCTTCATCTGGTTGTGATCTATTCTAATTTGCACAACAAAAAATTTGTACTGATACTTCCTGTACCCCCTCCCGATTTTATATTTTTGATCCCCCCCCCGATTTTTGTTTTTGCCCCACCCCCGATTTTATATTTTGCTCCCCCCTCTTCGATTTTATATTTTTATTCTATGTCCCCCCAGTTTATATTTTTGCGCCCCATTTTATATCTTTGCCCCCCAAATTTTATATTTTTTGCTTCCCCCAATTTTATATTTCCCCCCACCGATTTTTATTTTTGCCCCCTCCCGATTTTATATTTTTCTCCCCCCCCCGATTTTATATTTTTACCCCCCCCCCCTCTTCGATTTTATATTTTAATTTTATGTCTCCCCATTTTATATTTCCCCTCTCAATTTTATATTTTTTGCCCCCCCGATTTTATATTCTTGCTCCCCACCGATTTTATATTTTTGCCCCCCCCCAGGTTTTTATATCTTTGCCCCCTCCCCCCGATTTTTATTTTTGCCCCAACCCCGATTTTATTATTTTGCCCCCCCCCCCGAATTTATATTGTTGCCCACCCTCTCTTCCATTTTATATTTTTATTTTATGTCCCCCCATTTTATATTCTTGCTCCCCCGATTTTATATTTTTTGCCCCCCCCAGTTTTTATATTTTTACTCCCTCCCCCCGATTTTTATTTTCACCCCACCCCCATCGGTTTTATATTTATATTTTTGCCCCCTCACGATTTTATATTTTTTTGCCCCCCCCCCGGATTTATATTTTTGCTCCCTCCCGATTTTTATTTTTGTCCCCCCCGATTTTATATTTTTGACAACCCCCTCTTTGATTTTATATTGTTATATTATGTTGCCCCCCTTCATTTTATATTTTTGCTCCCCCACTTTTATTTTTGCCCCACCCCCAATTTTATATTTTGCTGCCCCCCTCTTCGATTTTATTTTTTTGTTTTATGTTCCCCCTCTATTTTATATTTTTGCCCTCCCCACCGATTTTATATTCATGCTCCCCCTCCCCGATATTTTTTTATTTGTTTGTACTAGAGTTATTTTATTTCTAAAAGCGAATCCAAAGTGTTACTTGTGCCGATTTGGAGTCACAAACCACACGCCGTTTACTACCCGACAGAGTTCCTCGACTTAGCAACAGGACTCGAACTATCTGCCAGTATATTTCGTTAACTTTGATTTAATTGTACATTAAACGTGTAAAATGTAATTTTAATATTGTAAAATAATGTGGATTGTTATTTTCTTTAGTTAATCTACCATTTGTATAAAACCCGTACGAGGGACGGGTATACAGCTAGTACTACATAAAGCCACTTACCAAGTTTCATAAAAATATAATCACAAATAATCGATATATACAATTTTAACTATTCTCCATAACTATAACATTGGGGCTGAGTACGCAGGTTTGCTGCAACAAGGAACACAAAAAATAGGTTGTTATGCTAATATAAATATAACTCAACTCGGTGAAGTCGTATACCGGTTTTAAATCATTTATGTTCATAATTAAGGGAGACAGAGCATTTAATTATTCTCCATTAGAATAACATGGTGACTGAGTACGTAGGTTTGCTGCTACGGGAGTCTTTGACAACAACTTTTTTTGGAGCAAAGATCAATAGACCACAACAAGATGAAGCCGTATACCAAGTTTCGTCAGTATACGTTCATAAATAAGCGAAATATAAAATTTTTCTTTTCCTACATAAGAATAACATAAGACAACGAACTGTGTTTCAACACTTTCAACATATCGGTACCGTAACCAATTGACGCAGCGGAATGATCAAAATACCAAATTGTGTGTTTTTTTAAGCTGAATCCAATGGTAAAATATAAAATTTTACTATTTCAAAAATTATATGTACACAATTAAAAAAAAAACATTTTTGGGGTACAAAACACCCCCAAAATACCTCTTCAGATGGAGCGATCAGGCTGGTTTTCGAACTATATATATATATATATATATTTATAAATATACAGTTTCGAACGAATGGTGTTTTTGGGGTCTGGCGACCTCAAAGCGAAAAGTTACCATGGTCCCAGGCCTAGGTTTTATCATGCCGACTACGGTAATAGCGCCTTTCCTATAGGTAAATAATAGTTTAAAAACACACACTTTCTTAAGTTTCATTGGATAAAATGTTTGTTGGTGAACTTCATCATACGTTTCCATTGTTTGCCAAAATATAGATGGAATGATTTTCAAACTCTGACCACTTGTAATGGCGCATTACGTAGCTAATTTTATGATAGCTGAGATAGTTTCCAATCTTTTCTTAAGATTGGATTTCTTATACATGGTTTTAACAGAACCCCAAGTTAAATTGCATGGTTATGAAATCCGGGGACCATCGGTATGGAGCATGAATTTATAGTGAATGCTTTATTGTAAGTTGTTTTGAAATATAAAGTTTTGAGCAACACCAATGTTGAAATAATCTAAATTAAATATTATATTTGTCTTCAAAGTAGTTAAGTTTTAGCGAATTTCCCCTATCGAGAAGAAGCTATTACCATAGGTCTCATGGAAAGACTTAAGCCCGAGTCCATGATAACTTTTTGTTTTGAGGTCCCCAAATTCCAAAAACACTATATGTGTGTGTGTGTGTGTGTGTGTGTGTGTGTGTGTGTGTGTGTGTGTGTGTGTGTGTGTGTGTGTGTGTGTGTGTGTGTGTGTGTGAATGCGATAACTTGAGTAATAAACGGTATCAGGTAACTGACACATACTTTCTCCCATTTAGCCAAACTTTAATGACAAAAATATTTGTTATTTACTAAATCTAGGATATGAAGTATAGATAAATGTACAGAAAATTGTCTAAAATAGTTGATTTCAGAAATATTCACCCAAATCCCTTTTTGGGAGGCACTATAGAGTCCGTTGCTACACACAGTGGTTTTGAGAGGGGAAATGCCCCCTTGCCCCCCCCAGGGTTAAATAGCAACACATTTCGAACATCATCTGTTGGTCAATGCTAATTTGACCTGCATATCAAATTTTAATGAAATTGATCAGTAAATAAGAGAGAAATAGTTATTTTTGTATTCCCCATAAGAATAACATTGGACAACGTACTGTGTTTACCGCTAAATTAAAATTTCAATTTTCTCCGCAACTAGCAATCGTAGAATAGTAATTTAAAATACTAATTTATTTAGTTTTTTGAGATCTTTTTAATGGTGAATAGTAATCTTTTTTAACATTTATGATTTTTTATGAAGAAAAACTGAATTTTGGATGTTTTAAGTCCTGTAATTTCTGAACCCGAATTTTTCCAGAAATGCGGGTGGTGTCATTTTGTTGGAAACCTAAAGTTCTACAAACCACGAAAGTTTAATCAAAATCGTTAGAGCCGTTTTTGAGAAATTTGGATTTTTCATGTTTTTTAGCGGTTTTTGGGGGATAATTACCCTTAAAAATCAAAAATTCAAAAAAATGAAAAAAATGCCTGGATATATCGTGGATTAGTACCTACATACCAAATTTCATAAAAATCGGCCCATTGGTTAGGGCTCTAGCTCTGTACACATCCACACAGACACACACACACACACACACACACACACACACGGACACACACACACACACACACACACAGACAGACATCACGTAAAAACCACTTTTTTGGGTTCAGGGAGTACCAAAACGAATATTTCCACTAACAACTCAAATTCGAAAATTTTTACGAAAACTATACTTTCTCCATATACTATGTATAGAGGGAGAAAGTAAAAAACGTCCGATTTCGATTAAATTTGGCTCAAATATGTAAAGTGACATTTTTGACGTTAAGTTTGAAAACCAGAAAAATCTGACCATGGGAAGGGGGGTTTATGGGAGTTTTAAATTTTCCAAAAATCAGTTTTTTGCATTTTTGCCCTACAAGTTTTAAAACACTTAATTTTGGTTTTGATCATGTTATTGAGCTTAAAAAAATATATAATATCGTATCTTGAATTATTAACCTCGGTTAAGTGGTTGTGGAAAAAATCCCAAAAAACCTGCACATAAAAACTCCCTTGTTAATATTGTGGGAAAAAGGTTTTTTGGAATTTCCTCTGTTAATTTTACTTTAAACTTCACAGTTTCTTTTACCAATCACTTCAGCTCCACAAACAAAAATATTTTGGTGTTTAAATTGTGATTCTACGTCCAACCGTTGCAGAGATATTCAAAGTGCTAAACACAGTACGTTGTCCAATGTTATCCTTATGGAGAATAAATAAAATTTGATATCTTTATTATTTATGAATGACTATTGATGAAACTTGGTATGTGGCTTCACGTTGTACTGGTATATTGATATTTGCACAAAAAGTAAATTTGTTGTTGATTGTCCCCGTAACAGCTAACCTGCATACTCAGCCCTAATGTTATTCTGATGGAGAGTAAGTAAAGTATTATACCTCCCTTAGTTATGAACATAAATTAATAAAACTTGGTATGTAGCTTCACCTGATTCAGTTATATTGATAATTGCATAACAACTCATTTCTTAACTTCCTCGTTGCAGCAAACCTGCGTACTCATTCCTAATGTTATTCTTATGGGGAATAAATCAAATGTTATAACACACTTATTTACGAATGTATTTTTGTGAAACTTGGTAAGTGGCTTTATGTAGGAGTGAGAAACATATAAATGCATTGGAAATTCGCTGAGTACGCAGGTTTGCTTCGACGGGGGGTATTTTTTTTTTTTTTTTTTTTTTTTTTGGCATCCGATGTTCCATCCGATGTTAGTAGTTCATAAGATGTACATTTAGGATGTACTTTTATTTTTGTAAGTGAACGATTTTTACTTCATCCTCACTTTCCCACCCCAGAAACGTCTTATTTTTTCCACTTGCATCACGAAGTTTACACTCGCAACCTGATCCTAAGAACCGGGGAAGTAATTTGGGAAAAGAGGTCATGAGGAGTGAAAGTGACCTTTAATAGAGGTATCGCATGACCGTAATGAGGTCGGGAGGTAAATGTTATAAAAACAGCGGGATCTAAATCTACCGGGGTCACGCCCCTCACGCTTCACACGCGACAGAGACAGGGACATAGTGTGACGTCATGGGCCACCGGAGAACATGTGACGTTGCTGTTGAAACGCACGGCTTGCATCGCTGTTCAACAACTTGTCATTTAACATATCCCGGGGCGAATTACTTTACAACTCATAAAACGGTCGATAAATCCTCGCTCTTTAGTTAATTACTCGACAGTAAATCAACTTGTCTATAAATACTAGTTTAGAATTTACATCCTCGTTGGTTTATTACATCTCTGGTCTATCCAGCGAAAAATCTGCTTACATCTGAAAATACAGAAATGATAGGGGAAAGAATTATTGCAGACGGGGTCCTCTGGATCGCTGTTACGGTTAAAATGATTAGGTTAACAGCACGCTTCAATCATCATTTAAAAAAGTGATTAGCTACTCCTATCTCTTT
Source organism: Allygus modestus (assembly GCA_963675035.1). NCBI lineage: Eukaryota > Metazoa > Arthropoda > Insecta > Hemiptera > Cicadellidae > Allygus > Allygus modestus. Next base: position 316,298,144 of record OY776112.1, read on the forward strand.
ATTATTTCTTAATATTGGTTTGGCTTTAGTTATTGTTTGTTTAAATAGTAGTTTTCATCACTAGGAGCAAAAGTGGCTCTTTTTGGTGAGCAATCGTGTTGTATTTGCGAGGCACAGCCAAGCTTTTAAAAACGATTAAGCACCAAAAACACACTTTTGCTCCGAGTGATGAACAACGTTTTTTATCATAATTCGGAATTCGACTTTTAATCGTTGAAAATTGTAACCATAAAGTTATATTTTTGAGGTTATGTTTACAAAGTAAGTAATATACAGTGTTTCAATTTCTGTTATTTACAAACAAGTACCTGGGGGCCGAGCTTTGCTCGGGGGAAGGCCAGTCAGTTTGTTTCACTCGGCCAGATCACTCGGAGTAATATTTCACCACTTCCCCCTACTGATAATCAGATTTGGATAACTCATTTGCCTCTTTTCTACATTTTTAAGGTCCCTCCAGTTTTTATTTTTAGCTCAATGTCCCTTTGATTTATTTTACTACTCTATATATGTAATCTTCACTTAATTCTTTTAATCTCTTCTCTCAGGAAACCACATCTTAATAATTATAAACAACATGAGTATTACTTTGACAGTTCCCTGGTTGATTATGAACAGCTGTTACCATTCTTTTGTTTTGATTTGAAACTCCATAAGCCCAATGTTAATTTTTTTAACTTTTCACTTTAGTTTTTTTACATTATTTGATTTTTCCTGGGGATGAGACCTGTTAAGAACTTATTTTTATCCCAGAAATTAGTTATTTCCAACATTTTAAGGAAATCGTTGGCGCCGTTTTTGAGATCAGTGTCGCAAGCAAGCAAGCAAACCTTACTCATGTTAGAGTATAGGATATTAGCGAATTTCCCCTATAGGGAAGAAGCTATTACCATAGTCGACATGGTAAGACCTAGGCCCGGGACCATGATAACTTTTCGTTTTGAGGTCCCCAGACCCTAAAAACACCATTCGTTCGAAACTGTATATATATATATATATATATATATATATATATATATATATATATATGTATCCGTGAGCACGATAACTCTCGTAAAAATTATCCGATTTTGATGAAATTTGGTATAAACGTGTAAAGCAACATTTATGACTTTAAGTTCGAAAACCAGCCAGATCGCTTTATCCGAAGGGGTATTTTGGGGGGGGTTTTGTACCCCAAAAATGGGTTTTTCGAATTCTTTACATATAATTTTGGAAATAGTCAAATTTTAGTTTTTCCCATTTGATTCAGCTTAAAAAACACACAATTTGGTATTTTGATCATTTCTCTACATCAATTTGTTACCGAGATATTGAAAGTGCTAAACACAGTACGTTGTCTAATGTTATTCTTATGGAGGAAAAGAAAAAAATGTATATCTTGCTTATTTATGAACGTATACTGACGAAACTTGGTATACGACTTCATCTGGTTGTGCACCATTGATATTTGCTCAAAAAAACATTTTTTTTACCAATAGCTCCCGTAGCAGCAAACCTGCGTACTCAGCCCCATGTTATTCTTATGGAGAATAAGTAACGTGCTATCTCCCTTCATTATGAAAATAAATTAATGAAATTTGGTATGTGGCTTTACCTACATGAGTTATATTGATATTTGTATAAAACCCCATTTTTTGTACTCCTTGCTTCAGCAAACCTGCATACTCAGCCGCCATGTTATTCTTATGGAGAATAATTAAAATGTCATAAATCGTTTATTTATGAATTTATATTGATGAAACTTGGTATGTGGCTTTATGTGGTATTAAGATACATATATATATGCATTGGAAATTCGCTGAGTACGCAGGTTTGCTGCTATGGGGTATAGGATACTTTTTATAACGTGTGGTAAGGAACGCTTCTATCATGTATAGATAAAGCAAACAGCTGACTTTTTACATCCTACGACTTAAAAAAAGACCACAGCTGATTTTTTAGGTCCTAGGACAATAAAGTGACTTTTTGCGTACTATTTAGGGAACTAAAAACAAATGGATTTCGTGCAGAATGATAAGAAAGCTACTTTTATAGTTTCAAAATGTATAATATCTCTTGAATATCTTTAAAGATATATTAACTTTAAAGATATTTAAGGTTTAGGTGGTCGCTGTGAAGCGATATCCTGCAACCCTGTGGTAGTATTGTTCCGTGTAGTGTGTAGACCGCGGAGCCGATATAGAGGTTCTTGCCTAATATCAACATTGTCTTACTGCACAACGAAACAAGTAGGCGTGCAATTATTAACTGATGGGTTCATTATAGGATTCAGAATAATTTGTTCAATTATAAAATTCAGTCTATCTTACAGTAGAATCAATAAGATTTAATTTTCATTGAAGTAACATGGTTGAAGTAAAGTTGACAGTATAAATGTTTAGTATTAATCTTATTTAACTCCGTTTAAGTCCGACTTTCCAAGATTTTTAAAGCCCTCTGTAGCGGATATCTAGCGATTTGTCTGCGCGAGTCGTCTACACGAGTTATGCAATAGAATAACGGAATGCCACTATAATCGCCGAGGACCCACTTCCCGGGGTAACGGACCCAGCAACCTGTTCCGTCCTAGGTTCGGTAAAAAAGGAAATACCTACGAGAAAAACCTAGACCATGCAAATCCGAGGAGCAAATCGAGATCGGCTGGCGTCGTGAACATCGGACCAAACGCGGTCTTCCCTCTTCCCGCGGGTTTACTGAGGGCATCATCTGAAGTACCTTGTAGGTGTCCCTCGTTATAGATAATTCTAGAAAAGGGTAAATTCCATTAGATCGAGTTACTATAGTAGCTTGTATAGTGGCCAAGACTACGGACTTCAAATTCACGAAATCCCCCGTGATCTGGATATTCAAATCCTTCTTGGCAGTTTAATTTTATAGATACCGTTGAACTATAACTGTAACATTCCTCACTTAGAGCGGTGGAAAAGACGGCAAGGAAAAATATACCTGACGAGCCTTTCTTCCTGATAAGCAGAAGTTTATTAGGGAAATGATCGAGACCATGTAGTAACCACTGATTTGAATCAAAATGCTGATGTTAAAACTACCTCTAATTGAAAATGAACTAAAAGGATTTACTTAGTTTGAATCGATTTAATTCAGCTCTATATAAAGTTCTCAAAGAAAAGTCTCTGTACAAATTCATTATTTATCTTAGCCTATATCTACCAAATGCAAACGCTGATTACAACTATTGAAACGCAACGATAATAAGCTCTCGCCAATTATGCGAGGCCCTAAACTAAACCTCATAAACATAATTATCGGAAAGCCATAGCTCATAGACCGCGAATAACGAGGAGATGTAACGAGCAAATGCGCGTGCAATCGACGATGAAGCTCATAACGAGAGGAACGTAACGATGATGGCTGCATCGCATTTACACTTTCTGAGCACCGAGGAACCTTCAGAGGAACTCTTCACGGAAGCTCTTCCTCCAGCTACTGGAATGCAAAGGAGGTAGTTCAAAGGAATGTGCACCAAGCGAATTCAAGTCCAACGACAATAAAGTCTTGTATCAGGAATTAGTTCTTTTAGTAATTTAACGATGATTTTCCTACCAATTAGAATAGTTTGTTTTATACATTTTTCAACATACATACTTCAGGGAAAATAAACTATGTTGGTTCACATAGGTAGTTTATACAGAGCAACCCATACGCAATGAAAACGAGATCGCGCGCAGCATGCTGACGTGAGGGAAGTGAATTTCCGCGTTAAAACCTTAAAAAGATCAAATAAAGGGTTTAAACCAATATAGGGATATTCAAGACATTGAATATGGGTGACATTATTTTGAAAATTGAAAAATTTTATTTTTTGGCTGTTTTGATGCTCCAGGTTATATTTAAATTCACTAATAGGATGCCAATGTTATACATTATAAAGTCAGAAGGAGGTATTGTCTGGATAACAAGTTAGTATAGGGGTATGGGGCATGATAAATTGATAATAAGATATGAAAAACAGCCTTTTCCAGTGTAAAATCCCCGCAAGACAAGGTACCGGTACTGTATTTTGATCATTCACATTTTCTTTAATAACTTGGTAAGTGCTTATGCTAGAATATTGAGGGAGGGCTTAAAGTCTTTGGCTTTTTACGTACAATAAGTTAATGTAATACATTTGGTGCTTTCCTGACCCTTTTTGGGCCCAAAAACTCAACATTTTAAAACTTAAAATCCAAAAAAAGGGGGTTAGAGTTTTCCGATTGGTTTACCTAACGAACTTGTCCAACTGATTATAAAAAGGAATGTCTATACCAAATTTGAAGTAGATCAGATAAAAATTGCGACCGCCACAGTGCGAACACATGTGTGTGTACTATATATATATATATATATATATATATATATTATAGACCCCTCAAAACGTGTTTAGGGGATCACGTTAGGAACTTCTATGGTGGTCTCGGGCTTAAGTCTCACCGTGCGGGTCATGCTAATAGTTCACTTTTCCATAGTAAATTCACTAAAAAAACTCAAGTGCCACATTTCATTCAAGGTTTTAAAGTTCATCACCTACATATAATTACTCATAAAGAAACTTACTAAGTAGTTTTACAAAGAAAGCCTGAGAATAAATGTATAAGGAACTGTGATTTATATTCAATACACTGGTAAGGAATAGAATGACCTTCTATCTTTTGATATATTACGACAACAGTTATTGCAAGAATTACATGACCCATATACTTTTCAAAATAGTTATAATGAAGGATTTTATTATGGGGAGGAAATGTGAAATGTTAGGTATAATATAAACATACAATGATATCACAAAAGGCTACAGAAGAGTCGTATTTCATAAAGTCAGTAGGATTGAGTTACAGTTTTGAACATAAAACGAGTTCGCACGCAGCACGCTGACGTGAGGGAAGTGAATTTCCACATAAAAACATTTAAAACTCAAAATCAGTGTAAAAACATACATTTGTCCAATTTTTATTGAAATCTGAAAACATTGATTTTTGGCTGTTCTGATACTCCTGGTTTCATTTACTTGCAAAGCTGGGAATACAATTTTGCGCATTATAAGGTTAGTAGAAAGCATTATAAGGTCCAGACAGGCTTGAAAGTAGGCGTAAGGTTGCTGGGGATGATAAAAGTACTCTAACAAAGGAATAACAGGCTTTTCTAGTGTAAAACCCCCGTAAGACAACGTACTGTGTTTAGTCGATACACATTTTCTTTAATAACTCGGTAAATATTTATGCTGGAATGATGAAAGAGGGCTTAAAACATTCGCATCTCTAATTCCCATCTTTTTAAATGCATTGATTTTACATCTGGGGCTTTTATGACCCTTTTTGGGCCAAAAAACTCGAAATTTGAAATATTAATCCCCAAAAAAGGGGTTTAGAGTTTTTCGATTGTTTTGCCCAACGAACTTGTCCAATTGATTACAGAAAGGAACGTCCCTACCAAATTTGAAGTAAATCGGACAAAAAATGCGACCGCTAGAGTGCAAAGACATATATATATATATATATACATATACATATATATATATATATATATATATATATATATATATATACATATATATATATAAAATTTTGAACGACCCCCCAAAACGTGTTCAGGGGGTCACGTTAGGAACTTCTATGGCGGTCGCGGGCTTAAGTTTCACCGTGCGGGTCATGCTAATAGTTCACTTTCCAAAGGAAATTCACTAATAATTTATTGAATGTTGGTTCATATTTCTGCAATTTGGCAGCAGCCTAGAAAAAGTGTTGTAATTTATATTGTCCGCACTGATTTCAAATCAAGTATGTTGCTTGTTATGCTTTTTATGGCATGGAAATTGAAACATATATTGTAATAGAGGTTTAAAATTTAGCATTATGCAAATTTTGATAATTAATAAAATCGGTCTCTAAAACCCCTTATTGTGTAGAAACCTCGTACATATATAAAAATATTCCATCAAATAATTCCTTATCATAATATTCATTAGGCAATTAGGTATTTTGTAAGTAGGGGGATTTCTGAGGAACTATTACACATATTGTTATACGGCATATTAATACGTTTTTGTTGAGGTATATATTTGACGAAATTAATTATTATAGTTTACATCCGGCCTCCGGACTTTCTCAAATCCCCGCAAAGGCATTCTAACTGCATTATTTTAATTCTTAAGGAAGGAATGCAATCGATTCAATTGTATTCTAGCTGTTTAAAAAAACTCAGCACAACATCAAGATCAGGTGTTACAGTCACTATATAAAGACAATTACTTCTGGAATGTTAACTCTGTATACTCAGAACGTTACAGGGAGTGTTATAAATTCAGAAAAATGCGGAACATCATTTGCTCAAGCTTGAGCAGCAGATGCCGAAATAAAGTGTCATGCGACATCGTTTAGCGATTTGATAAGATACTATGGCATCTACTATATCATAGGTATTCCATTTGAGGCCGGCTACAGCAGCTGGGCTTGGCGTTGGAAGCGTTGAGCGCTCAGCACTCGGCCCGGGTATCACCCACGATGGAGCTGCTGATAACGGGGAGCGGACGACCCTGATAGAATCACGTCTGTGGGCCTCCCTCAGTGGCTGATGGGATCTGAGAACGCCCTAGCCTGGACGAGAAGGTATGAGTTTGTGCCGCCTCCAGTTCAACAAGCTAGCAGGAAGGTGAATTGGCGACCCTATGTTATTTCTACGAGTAATTAACAAGTATGAACAATAGTTAAATTTATCGATTGCATTTTGTATGGTCGTATTTGTATTTTTCTTCACAATCACAAGCATTTATATGGCATTTTAATTATGGCTTGAATTTAAATGGCTCTACCACAGTGCTCTACCCTATCTGGGTGGTTTGAGTTGAGTCCTTATTTACGTCATGTACAAGAAGGAATTAGTTTCATTCGATGTTAAAGTTTTAGTTCTGAGCTAGCCGGTAAAAACAAGTCGCTTTGTGGTTTTACTATTAGTAATTAATAACAGTTAGTTGCTTGAAAATGTATCACCATTCTTGACAGTTGTGTATTTTCAAAATTTCCCTCGTTTATTTATAAATGATTCTCGACGACTCTTTTAACACCGTCCGGTTAATAATGGTGTTTATAATACGAATTTCTGTTAGAAGTGGAACTCAATCGGATAGATAGTTAGCTGTAAAGTAACACGCAAACAGGAACCACCGCTTCGTTGTTTTGGCTATTTGATGGTTTAATTTTGAGTTTGTCCAATCCTTTTATTAACTAGGGCTTGTGTGTAACCTCAAGTTTACAAAATACTACACTAAAGATGCAGAACTGTCTTTCTCGTGAATACCTTGAACAATAAAAAACTTTCAAGTCAGAACAATTGTTTAAGTACTGATATTATAAATTTTGAACCTATTTTAATTTCAGAGTACATTAAGAACGTGACTATATTTGAACTGGATATCGTTACCACATTTACTACACAGTATTATTTAGATTGAACAAATAAGAATAAAAACATTTGTTCTGAATGTTCATAAATTGTTACTTAAATTATGTGCAAGGGTCGACGAAAAAACCACGGTGGATATTTGATAAACTTGACTAGACGACTTTATCCAAGATCTCTTTCTCTAATTGAGTTTAAAAGCAGTATTAATGAATATTCAACCAATTAAGGCGACTGGTAGATTAAATAAGGAATCTTAGCAGAGTATAACAGATAAGGCTTAAAATTAGTTACAATCAGGCTTAGCAAGAACCGAACTCTACGGATCGTAATATCACGATTAGAAATCCAGACCTATCAACCCTCAGTGATTAACTGGTTTAATACGCGATTCACAGGCAACAGCTGATTAGCATCAGGAACAAGGCTTCCCTCCAGATTAAAAGATCCTAGCAGCTTTATTGAATAAGAAGACAAGTCAACCGTGTCCACTTCTCGATGCCAATAAACTCTAGTTATTAGAGAAATAACTTGACTGAGCCGATCCGAGTGCGAGGCGTTCCGCAGCCATTAGCCGCCTGGAGAAGAGTATTTCAGTGATACTTTAGAGCGGAGCAGTCGGATAAATAGCGAGATAAGTCGTTGGGATCGGATAGCAATCACCTGTTTGTTTCCGAGAACCGAGAACAGTGAACAGCTGATCGGGCGTCCGACGATAAATCAAGCGGAGTAATTGTGGTCGAGCTAAGGCGTCTAAATTGTCCGAGTGATTTGCATTTGTAATAACAGTAGATTATAATCCAGGCCAGTGACTCGCACACTTCCTACCTCTCTGGATAACGAACTCTCTGACACCTACAAGCCAAGAGCTTGTAAATTCCTCGATGAAGTTCTTAACATTGTTTGGCACAATAGATCTTTGCATAACAACCTCTCCAACATTTACAAACGACGAGCTTTTAGAGCCCTCGAAGTACCTTTTAGGCACATGACCTCTCAGTATAACAACCGCGCCAACACCTATAAGCCACGAGCTTGCAGAGTCCTCGATGTACCTCTTAGGCACATGACCTCTCAGTATAACAACCATGCTAACACCTATAAGCCACGAGCTTGCAGAGTCCTCGATGTACCACTTAGGCACATGACCTCTTAGTATAACAACCGCGCCAACACCTATAAGCCACAAGCTTGCAGAGTCCTCGATGTACCTCTTAGGCACATGATCTCTCAGTATAACAACCGTGCCAACACCTATAAGCCACGAGCTTGCAGAGTCCTCGATGTACCTCTTAGGCACATGACCTCTCAGTATAACAACCGCGCCAACACCTATAAGCAACGAGCTTGCAGAGTCCTCGATGTACATCTTAGGCACATGATCTCTCAGTATAACAACCGCGCCAACACCTATAAGCCACGAGCTTGCAGAGTCCTCGATCTACCTCTTAGGCACATGACCTCTCAGTATAACAACCTTTTCAACACCTATAAGCTACGAGCTTGCAGAGTCCTCGATGTATCTCTTAGCCACATGACCTCTCAGTATAACAACCTTTTCAACACCTATAAGCTACGAGCTTGCAGAGTCCTCGATGTACCTCTTAGGCACATGACCTCTCAGTATAACAACCGCGCCAACACCTATAAGCAACGAGCTTGCAGAGTCCTCGATGTACCTCTTAGGCACATGATCTCTCAGTATAACAACCGCGCCAACACCTATAAGCTACGAGCTTGCAGAGTCCTCGATCTACCTCTTAGGCACATGACCTCTCAGTATAACAACCTTTTCAACACCTATAAGCTACGAGCTTGCAGAGTCCTCGATGTATCTCTTAGCCACATGACCTCTCAGTATAACAACCACGCCAACACCTATAAGCCACGAGCTTGCAGAGTCCTCGATGTACCTCTTAGCCACATGACCTCTCAGTATAACAACCTTTTCAACACCTATAAGCTAAGAGCTTGCAGAGTCCTCGATGTACCTCTTAGCCACATGACCTCTCAGTATAACAACCTTTTCAACACCTATAAGCTACGAGCTTGCAGAGTCCTCGATGTATCTCTTAGCCACATGACCTCTCAGTATAACAACCTTTTCAACACCAATAAGCTACGAGCTTGCAGAGTCCTCGATGTACCTCTTAGCCACATGACCTCTCAGTATAACAACCTTTTCAACACCTATAAGCTACGAGCTTGCAGAGTCCTCGATGTACCTCTTGGCCACATGACCTCTCAGTATAACAACCTTTTCAACACCTATAAGCTACGAGCTTGCAGAGTCCTCGATGTACCTCTTAGCCACATGACCTCTCAGTATAACAACCTTTTTTAACACCTATAAGCTACGAGCTTGCAGAGCCCTCGATGTACCTCTTAGCCACATGACCTCTCAGTATAACACCCTTTTCAACACCTATAAGCCACGAGCTTGCAGAGCCCTCGATGTGCCTCTTAACAATGTTTGGCACAGGACCTCTCTGGATAACAACCTATCCGACACCTACAAGCCACAAGATTGCAGATTCCTCGATGTAGACACAACAATACAAATTTAAATTGCACTGAACAACAACAAAAACAACAACAACAATGTTGGAAATGTTGGCAATGTTGCTGTTATTTTAACAATGTTTGGCACTGAACTTCTATAAAAAACAACTTCTCCTACACGTACAATCTTGCAGATTTCATGAGTTGGTTTTGTGCTAATGCTAACTAATATATAGATTATTCCTATGAAGAGAACACCATTATAACGACCTGTCCAGGGAGATTCTATAATTCTAAATATGTTCATAGTCTCTTCCCTAAAACACGTTTGTAATAATGTGTAATAATAGTGTTGTGTACTCTATGTTTATTTTATTTTGAGAATTATTAAGAGTTATATCACAACTGTATCGTAATAGTTAAAGAAGGCATCCGCCCGCCCCCTCCCGTTCAACTTGCACCTGGTTTGGCAAAGTGCGCAGGAAAATTGGCCTATCCGTATAAGTTTTACTCACTGTAGAGTCAGCTACTCTTATTAAACCGACTGAGGTATGTCAGGTTACTGATAGATAGCCAACGTCAGGGTACAAAACTAACTTTATTGTACACAGCTCTTTTTTATTATTCCTCAAACAGAGAAATATAACTTTGCCGTTCATAATTATTAGGGTCTTAAAAGAGCTTAGGTTCAGATCAATTCATTGTAAACTAATTGTAATCTGCTAACATCGAATAAACGTTAGTTAAACGGTTACGCCTAGCACAATCAACTCTAATTTCAAGCCCACTCAAACAGCTGTGCGAAACAAAGACGACAGTCAACATTAGGTCCCGGATAATCTCACAATTACGCCCATCACGAGTGCATTGTTCATTATTTGCTTTAGCCTGCACCGAAACAACCGGTCTCCACAATGCCATCAGAATACAGTAATCGGGCTGTTCTCTTGAACTGTACTGTTTTATTCTGCAAACAAATCTCATCACAACACAATATTCAAGGTTAGATCCCTTTAATGTTGCAGTTATTTTCTGCAATATGAGTGTAATTCAATGAACTTCATTCTAAGGAATTGATTGATGAAATATTTATACAAATTATCATCTTACAACATGATATAATACCGGTTTCCACATTGTATACTAGGTGTACGCTCATTCTTCCCGTAAGAGGATGAACGAAGACTGAATTTTTAAATATATGTAGGCAAGTACTGGATTGGTAACACTCTTCTGTTATCCGTTTTAACTCCACAACAGCAAGAAAAGATAATTAATAAGCCAAATATTTTACTAATGGAATGGTAACACCATTCCCATATCCGTTTTAACTCCACAACGGCAAGAACAGATAATTTAGGACTAATGTAAATAAAAAATACTACTGACTACTGGAGTGGTAACACCCTTCTCATATCCGTTTTAACACGAGAGTACCTGGGGGGGCCCAGCTTTGCTCGGGGGAGGGCCAGTCAATCAGTTTAGATGACTTGGAGTAATATTTCATCACTTTCCCCTACTGATAATCAGATTTGTATAACTCATCTGCCTCTTTTCTACATTTTTAAGGTTCCTCCAGTTGTTATTTATAGCTCAATGTCCCTTTCATTTATTTTACTACTCTATATATATATAATCTTCACTCAAATCTTTTAATCTCTGTTCTCAGGAAACCACATGTTAATAATCATAAAAAACATGAGTATTACTTTGACAATTCCCTGGTTGATTATGAACAGCTGATAAAATTCTTTTGTGTTGATTTAAAACTCCATAAGCCCAATATTAATTTTTTTAACCTATCATTTTAGTTTTTTACATTATTTGATATTTCCTGGGAATGAGGCCTGTCTAGAACTTATTTTTATCCCAGAAATTAGTTATTTTGAACATTTGAAGGAAATCGTTGGAGCCGTTTTTGAGATCAGTGTCGCAAGCAAGCAAACATACAAGCAAACCTTACTCATATTAGAGTATATGATACCTGGGTACCGAACTTTGCTCGGGGGAAGGCCAGTCAGTTTGTTTAGATGACTTGGAGCATATTTCACCACTTCCCCCTACTGATAATCAGATTTGTATAACTGATTTGCCTCTTTTCTACATTTTTAAGGTCACTCCAGTTGTTATTTATAGCTCAATATCCCTTTGATTTATTTTAATACTCTATATATGTAATCTTCTCTCAAATCTTTTAATCTCTGCTCTCAGGAAACCACATGTTAATAATCATAAACAACATGAGTTCCATGTGGTTCCATAAAATCAGATAATAAATCCTTTGAATGAAGATTACATGTAGAGTGGTCATATCCAGAATGACTCAAAGGTGCATTATAATAACAACTGTTGTGACCTCAAAAATGCTCTTTAGTAGGGTACATAGTGAAAAACAACTCCAAGTCATAAACAAGATTGACCTTTCCCTAGCAAATCTCAGCCCCAGGTAGTACTTAAACTATATGAGTATAACTTTGAGAGTTCGCTGAAAGATTTTGAACAGCTGTTATGACTCTTTTGCTTTTATTTTAATCTCTAAAAGCCCAATGTGATTTTTTCAATTTTCCATAGCGGCTTTTTACATTATTTGATTTTTTTGGGGATGGGACATGTCTAGAACTTATTTTTAACCCAGATATCAGGTTTTACGACACAAGTAGTTGGAAGGACACATTAGCTATTTTTAAAGAAAATCGTTGGAGCCGTTTTTGAGATCAGAGTTGCAAGCAATCAACCAAGCAAGCGAGCATGCAAACCTTACTCATATTATAGTGTAGGATAGGATTGAGTCAAAATAATTCAGCATTTGTATTGATTGACTATAACATATTTTTACTCTTAGGCACATAGAATGTACACGAGACAGGGACAATGATTCTATATTCTAGCATGCTTGAAGTTCTGCATACAGACGGCCAGGGCTGAATTTAGGTCTGTATAGGCTCTGGTCTACACCCTAAATGCAAGTGAGGGCCCTTACCAGCCCGGCCAACTTTCCTGTTTGATTTATATAATATAACCTACACTTATATCAGGCTCTACAGATGGCGTTGTGCAATTACTTAAATTTCGAATTGCTAAAATCCGTATTTCTGCCTAGTGTATATTAACGTTGTCATGGCAAGATATTATTAAGTGATTTTCATTATCTAAATACATAAAACAAAGTCTGGATTGTATGTTAGTTATTTAGTTTCATCAAACAGCTGTTATAAGGATGATATCTAAACATACTTGAAAAGCATATAAACATATGTTTATTATAGAAATAATAAATCTATTTGAATAGCAACTCATTTTCAATACCGAAGCAAGCTCTATATAAACATAGGCAAGTGAGCGTAGCTAACGAGCTCATCATGAAAAAGAACGAGAATTTTTGACATAAAACAAATTCAGTGACATTAGGACAGAATAATGTCTGTCTGACCAGCTAGTAGTACTCAACCCGAACGCTGACCCGAACTCCCGAACGCTTACCCAAGGATCATCTTTCCTCTATAAATTTAACAAGGCAACTTTTAAAGCCAGCGAGGCGGAGCTCTAGGGTCGGAGTTAAAAGAAAATAACAACAATTTTTTGTATAATTGAAAATTTTCTAAAATTACTAATAAAGGCGTAAATAATAACATAGACAATTTTCCTGTGCGGTGGAGGTCTATGGTTGAGTAGGGTGGCGTATCAAACGTGGGGACATCTTTCAGGAGATGCTGCTTTAACAAAATAAATCCAACGAATCATACGTTAAAATTAAAAGTTGGGAGTGATAGTAAAGGCAGAGCCCTGAGGGAAGAACAAAGAGGTATCCATAATATTTTGGTACCCAACAACGTAGTATATAGGTCTGGAGCAGTTTTGAGGAGCCGCTTTCGAAATCTTTGGATTTTTTATTTGGTGGTTTATATTAGGTTTCTAATAAAATATACCACCTGATTTTTTAGAAAAATTTGGGTTCAGAAATTACAGGGCTTAAGAGATCCCAAACTTCAGTTTTTTTACCTTTCTTATAAACTTTAAATATTTTTAGCAGATTTCAACAGTTTTATCTCATTGCCATAAAAAGCTCTAAAAGATTAAAAATTAGTACTCCAATCCACAGACGGTTAAATTAGTATTTCGTTAGTAGGCTATTCGGCTAATGGTTATGGAGAATATTTAAATTTCCATTCAGCAGTAAACTAAGTATATTGTCCGATGTTATTCTTATAAGAAATAAAAAACATTTATCTCTTGTATACTGATTAATTTTATTAAAACTTGGTGGGTTAGCATTGACCAATAGAGAATATTCGTCCTAGGACAACCTTAAAACTGGTCTATACCAGTTTGGATGCTGACATTGGGTACAGCAAATGAAATTGTCATTACATATGAAGTTTTTTGGATGTCCATTATGACAAACTTCCCTTTCACCTTTGGTCCCTCCACTTGCAGCGGCTCGGGGCGGAAACTCAGGGGTTGGTCCCCAACCTGAGAATGTATGGTCCCTGGCTGTTTTACATGGATACCCCATCCGTTGAGTTGGCCAGTTGGAGGGCAGAGCGGGTCCACATTGAGCCTGATCACAGTTGTCACAAGGCACGGGAGTTGGTACTCTGAAAGGCCAATTTGGCTGCCTGTCCCATCCTACCCTTTCCTTTCCTGCTATATCCTAACCTTCTGGTAACCTGCGCAAAATTCCTGCTTGTGGAAAACGTGCCTATACAGCTATGCTGGGGTTTCCTAATCTAGCAACAATGAATAGAGAATATGCGGAATACGTTTCCATCTAACCCTGGAGGGTTAGGTGGAGCAATTAACCTCTTAAAACCACTTTGTGTACCTAGCAAATTAGATTGAACTGATTGCGTTTATTTGGTCACAGGTCCTAGCTCCTGTTCACGCTTTTTTATGACTCGGCCAATGACTAATATATTTTTGACACCGGATGGTTTTCGACGAGTTTTAAATATATAACCTGAGGGAAAAGTTGCCAATTATTATTACACCTATTAATTTCCAGTTCCAAAATCAGGGGGTTAATAATACAGAAGTATACTTGTTTTAAACCCATTTAATGTAAACAAATGTATTCAATGATTTATTTATATAACAGTATCTTATAAAATTCATACCTTAAATTTAAAAATGTTTACATCATTAATATATGTTAGTTTGGATTTAAATACACAAGCTACTGAAATCGCAGCACGAGATAGCAAAATCCAACATCTACATTAATGACAATTTTTCAGGAGGGCAATCTGTCTACATCGTAATTAGTTGAACAATGTAGACGGTTGGGACTAAGGAGTTTTGGACATCTTGATTTTGTATGAAAATCAATATTAACCACAGAAAATGCAAACAAATATAAACTGTAACCAGACTATTTTACTGACCGGTAGATTACAAAACTTTAATCCCATGTCATTAGGTGACAGTGAGGCTTATTTGGTACATTACATGTAATAAAGATAGTTTGCACGTATGGTCGTTTAGTAAGCCTGCCATCAAGTAATTTGTTCACAATGTAAAGAAACTACTATAGGTCTACAACACGCTTGATTATCAATCACAGTCAGTCGTGTTACAGAGTTATACTGTCCGAGTAATTCAAAAATTCCAAAACCTATTGTATTAATTTATCATCACTAGTCCAAACACTTAGCTTTTACATCGAAGTTTTCCAGTAAAAAATAAACTAATAATAAATCTAAATAGATATAGGCTAAGTATTGTTTTAAACACGACAAAACACTACCAATTTACATAACACTCACATTTTAAATTATTTCAAAATAACAAAATGTATGGAACAAAACATAACCTAACTTCATAGTTGAAAACGTGTTTAAATTTTTTGTGATTTATAAACAAATATGCAGTGTTTCCACTCTACGGTAAAAATATGCCACGCACTGATACAAAAAATCCCACTTTATCCCAGACTCTCCCTTATAGTATCCCTCGTCATATCCCACACTTTCCCACTGATTTGTTAAACATTGCAACACAATTAATGTTAAATATTATATGATTATTGAATAATGTATTAGTACAATATTTATACCGTTAGATAGAGCTTATTTAGATCTACTAATTACCTATAGGTATTTTACATTTTAGTACCTCATGGATTTTGAGCAATGCGACATAGGTCAAATGATACGGTGAATTAACTAAATTAAATAATTTATTTACGTGAGAGGTACTAATATTTTTAATGGTAGTACTAAAGAGTACGAAGTAGGTACTAAATAATGGCAAATAGTGTTGTTAATTCCAACATGGCTCGGCCAGCGAAATTGACATGATTCAGTGTTCGTTCTGTGACGTTTATAAAATCATAATAGGTGCGGACAGCGAGGTTAAAAATGGGAAACCCCGCAACTGCCAGTACGGCGAGAAAATCCACTAGAAGTGCTACTGCTAAGGTGCTCTGGTCGTAAGTTGTAAGCAAACTAGCAGACGTAATGCCGATTTCAAAAAAATCCCACTTTATCCCACAATCCCATTTTATCCCACAAGCAGTCAAAATATCCCATATAGGGGATAAAAATCCCTCAAGTGAAACACAGATAAATCACAGCTGACATTTTAAAGACAACCATAGTCAATAGCTTACTACGAAAACCAATTCAACTACTGAATATCAAACATTAAAATTAGGTTTAATAATTATTAATAATCCAAAATAAAATACAAATGCTGTGTTAAAACATCTCTTTGGTATCCCAAATGACTCCTTCAAAATTTCATTAAGAAATGTTTTACAGTTATTTAGTATTTCGATAACACACCCACCCACACACACACACACGGCCACTGAAACTTCTTCATCAATACAGTGATTCACTTCGTTCATCAATTATATGTTGCCACCCTATATTCGTATTCACAAGAATATCGTGTACCAGGCTGCTGTTCATAAGAGTTGAGCCATTTGCTCGTCCGCAGGCCGGGTGGGAGGGAGTAGTGAGTAGCGGCACTACGGCGACTGCGCGGTGGCGTCGAGCTCGTCCAAACAATTAAAGAGCGCACGCGTAGTAAAATAAATCACGGATTTACGGAACTCGTAATACCTCGTGACGAGTCCATTCCCTACTTAGCTCCGGGTTTGTTTTGTTTACCACCCCGCATTCCCGGCACAATGACATCTCCTTTGTTGGGCGGCTCACTGAGTCGGCCCCTAATCTAAAAATGATTAGCGTCGCCGAACCGCCGAACCTCCGACCGCCAACCGTGTGAAACGAAGCCGGTAACGGAACCCATCTATGAATATTGTTCGGTCGCCGTTTACCTTGTGATATGAGGAGGCTTTCTTCTCTTTCACGTGAAATGCCAGACTGATTGCTACTTTGAGATTTCTCTATTTTCTCGACGTTTCTTCTTGCGAAAGCGGACGGGGTTCTTCTGCTATAATGTGTGGTTTGGCACAAATAGGAGGATGACGTTAACGATTCAGGCGGATATGTGTACTCTTCAAAGCTTTAGATTTAGGTGAAATAATTCAAGCTGTAAATTAATAACTGATTTTCAGTATAGTCCTATATGTTGGGGAGTTGAGATAACCATGTAAAATAAATAACCGAGTTTACCATAAGAAACGCATTTAGAGTTATTGTTCACCTCTAACCAACGTTAATCCTTGCTGCGGGTTATACATTTTTAGTTTACAAACATATTGAAACTGTTGCAAATCATTGAACTCTGTTAAGGCTCGTCCACATTAAGCAAATGTTTGATAAACATGTTTGCTTAAACAGTCTTTTAGTGTTTTAACAAACATGGTTATGTATGCCAAACTGGGTTTGATTTTTTTTTCTATGACTAGATTATTTTTCAGAACCCCATTATTTTGTTTTACCTATACTTAATTAATCAACTAAATCGTAAACAAGTTTTTAGAGTAAGTCCACAGAGGATGACAGGACAGCGACTGCCGACTTTGCCTAGCCAGGGTTTCATGGGGTGCACGTATCGCGGTTGCCACTTGCATAATGCATGTCGGCCCATACATATCCTATTTTAAATCTGCCAACGCTGGGACGAAGACCGACGCGCAGAATTGAATACACAGATTGTTTAACAAGTCTGGACAAAATATCGGCCTCTTCACTCGCCTGATTCACTTGGCTGTCTTCGTCTGCACTTCAAACCGTATATATCTAAGAGTGGCGGTTCTGATCGAAGAGGAGAATGCAGCAAATATTAGACTGAACAGTATCCCAGTAATCTGAATGGTGAACAGTAGACACGTGAGCACATGTCCTGGGTCGTTCCGCAAGACATAATTTCAAGAACTAAGTTTTGTTACGTTTTTATCTTCTGAAAATGAAAAGAGGGATCTAATTTTGTCTATATTTGAATCATACTTAATAATTGGTCATATTAAGCAGGGAACGGTTGCCGTAGACTTGTGAACACACTCCCTCTCCCCTACGCTCCCACACATCTGTTCTCCCACCCATCTTAATCCCGTCTTGAAACCAAATAAAGTTGTATTCAATTCATAAGCTCGATTGTTATACCAAGTTTAGTGGCAAATAATAAAATCAAAACTCAGATCTCAGAATCTGACGTTTACGTATGTATAAGTTTGTTCTTTTTAAAAAAAATCAAAATAATTTAAATTATTCGTGTGATCTCATAGTAAAGTTAGACGTGCACAAACAAATTCATTATTGATTTTTTCTAAGTTCGCAATCGTGATATATAGTTCGCCATATCTGCTTGTCTGTTCTTAACATTACGAATAGACGGTATAATATGCAGTAACATTATCACTTGGACTGTGATATTCTTCAATCTATAGTCATATTAAAGAACAATTTGTATTATAGACGGAGGTACTTGCTCCATTTAGTATTGAAGTTCAATTGCTTGTCCCAAAAGTAATGTATAAACTCCAAGTACGTGTAAACCGCACGACGAACCTTTAACAAACCTGTATATCTGACGTTCACCAACCACATATAACAGAATGAAAGACCTTGGTGGGAAAATCTGACAAATAATTTTGAATTTCCTATAAAACCTCTCCTGCGTGCATAAGTTTTGTAAAAGAGTTAAAATTATCTCACGACATTACATTTTAATCAGCTGTACAGTTTCATATTGTTTTCAAACATGAAACAGATAAACGAGAATAGGCTTTCCATTTGCTAGTGTGGGAAAAAGGGGAGATTTTAGCTGGCGGCCCTGAAAAAGAGGAGATTTTTTAATAACCCCCATTCGGAGGGTCGGAGGGTCCGTGGATGACCTCCGAACAATTTTGAATATTTTGTATTAAAAAAATGCTTTTTAGCATATAAAATAAATTATAGAATCAATTTATTTACTTATTTAATATGCCTATAGTTCCAAAATGTATTGGGAGTGATAAAAAGTAAACGAAAATTAAAGTAAATTTGTAGAAAATGTATTATAAAAAAATTGTTAGGTTTGTGTATTACACAAAACTATAAGGATTAGAAGTAAAATGTATCGCCTAAAACAATATAGGCTACCTACTTTTCAGATTTAAAATTTAATAAACTGCAGAGAGCCATAAATCTTCATACTGAATTTCAGCGCTGGGTAATATATGTGAAAGTTAATGCCGAAATGAAGCCAAAGAGTAAAAAATAATAGACGTTAGAGTTACAGGGAAACAGGATTCAGCTTTGCCAATCGTTGCATGACGATAAAATTGCAAACTTAAATACATTTTCGTACAGGTGGGTTTTAAACATTAAATTTTCGTTATTTAACGCAACTTTAGAAAAATTTAAAAAAGAGGATATTTTTATTTTTCACGGAAATTCCCCGGAGCTATATTTTTACCCTCAAAATCTGGTAATCTCCAGGGAAATCGGTGATATGGCAACCCTAAACGAGAAGAGCTTACAACACCACCTGGTAACATAATATGGAATTTAAAGTTGTCTATAAATGACCAATCATAAAGCTTTAAAAGCCCGATAGTGTTCTTGTCGGGGAAGGGAAGCCCTCGCTCGTTTTCGCCAACGTAAAAGCACCGCAAAGTCCCGCTCGCTGTGTATCTACGCACTCGTGCGTGCCCGTGAGTGTAAGTGCTCCGCGTGCGTGTGTGCGTGTGCGTGCGTCTGTGCGTGCGTACGAGTCGGTGTTTACATCCTGTCGGCCGCGGAGAAAGTCCTACAACGGGGTCTCATCACCGTCCGCGTTATCAGAACATGCAGAGCCGCTCCGTTATCACGAGAGGTTGCGTCAGCTGTGTCAGCGTCACGTGACCCCTGCCTCAGCCGCGGGCAGACAGACACAGCTGTTGACCCGGTCACACACATCACACACTGGTGGGAGAGAAACATGCCGAAGGGTGGTCAGCTGGGTCAGAACGGGGTTTCAGCCACGAGAGATTTCGCTTTTCATTTGCATCACACAAGACAAATTAACGTTTACGTTTAGGACAAGTAAAGGTTACGTCCCGTATCTCCTCAACGACTGGACATGACAGTGAATTTATATCTAAAAAATAGCGATTTCAGTGTTTAGAATATTTATATAACTACTATAATAGATATAAATCAAACAAAATTTAAATATTGAACGAGTATCAATCGTACTATCTAACTTCTTGGAACTGGAATTGAGGTATTGTTGTTCTTCGAAATTAAAGTTTGTTCTTCGGATTAAAATCAATGATGTCGGGTAATCCGTTGAGGGACGGGACTTATTATAGAGATACAACTGTTAAGGGTAAGGAAAAGAATGAATGAACTGAATGTATTCATTGACTGCAACTTGTGAGAATTGGAGGGGGGCTAGTTGGCCGCATTGTTATCACATCTATACTCGCAACGAAAAATGCCCCCACCCCGCATCCAGCCACGGAACATTTGGTCTTTCTACCTGTCCAATTCCCCCTTTTTTGTGTTTCCCCTTTTATTTAAGGCCAATGTTAACTTTCAAATACCGTTCCTACTTATCGTATTTTCTGATATCGTTGATTTACGGATTTATTTGAAAGAGAACATATTCTAACTATTCCAGTGATGTAATCGATATTACAAATAATAATCGTTCAGTCAAACTCATAAATATTCAATATTAACGATTTATTGAATGGTTGAACTATTTGTGATATCGAAATTCTGCTCACCGAAAACGCAAGGTATTTGTTGTCGATCTTCTAAAATGACCCATAAATCAACGATTTTTCATTAGCTGTTGAACGTTAACATATGGGAGAAGCAATAGAAAACCTGTGCCTATAGCCCCCACTTAAGTCATATTTAGTGTAAATAATAACATTGGTCTTATGGTCTGATGGGACCCATATTTTTATGGGTCTTATGGTCTTATTTTGCAACACAAAATATTTGGTGGCAGGATCCCCTTCCGTTTCAGAGCACAAATATGTTGGATTGATTTTCCGTCCTCAAGAACATTGTTAACTATGCTTCGTTTTTGTATAGTGTGAACATTATGATCGATATCAGAATCTTTATATATAATTCTGTAAACGAAATGTTTAAGTCAAAATCGTGGGAGTTTGGCAAATTGCAGGATGATGGGAGACGGCTCAAATTAAAGGTATCATCGATCCCATGGACTCAGGAAAAATATCAGTCTTTCTAAAAAGTGTCCAGCAAACGAGATATTACGTAAAACATCCCCCCTAAGAAAAACATAGGAATTTTAAAACGTCTGCTTTGTTTACGAACTAAAATGTGTTCATACATATATTGTTTTATTTTCATCAGCATGTAAAGAATAAACAAATTAGGCAGAGTACTGGAGCAAGGTTAGGGGCTATGGCCCCATTAAGCCACCAGTTATTAATATTCATTAACACAAAAACTGTCTAAATACAAATATCAACCAAAAAACCCTACTCCAATCTTTGATATCATATATACCTAACATTACTTATCGCTTCAAAGTTAGAAATTTAATTAAGACAAAAAAATAACTAAATATTGTTTTGAAGGCATATCGCTGTAAGTATTTTACATTGTATAGGGAATCCCAACATGATTGTTCTCCAACACCCTATCAACATATTCATAAACGTAATAAACTAATTGCTTCCTGATAATTTACGTGGAGGGATAAACAACATCGTGAAACGTCACGAAAATGATCCAGAATATTGCGTTATTTTTATATTCAAGCGATAAGTCACACATCGACTGTTTCAAACTGGACAACTCATCGATAAACACAAACACGCCCCCGAACACAATCTTAGAGAGCGCGTAGGTTTGTACATAAACCACAGCGAAAACACCCGTAATTTTTATTTACCCGTGAAATATATTCCCCACTTATTAATATTAATTGTTACTCTCCACCATTTAATAAGGAGTTCTTCTCTGGTACGTTTTTAAAGAATTATTACCGCATCGTCTTCCGTGACGAATTATTATAATGGGCTTTACAACGGTAATGCACATTACATTATGAATAATGAATTCGTTTCACGCTTCATATCGCGTTTAGTTTTACTATATATACTCGTAATTGATATCATACCAGCGGTGTGTTTTCTATCGTATTATAATTCTTCATCATTAATGTGTCAATTTTAATTTATTTTATTCGTAAACATTTAAAATTTGATTAAAGTTAAAAAAATCTAGACGGACGAGAAAGTCTGGATGGTTATTAGTTCCGAGTTGTATTCGTGTATTTCTAATGCCATGTAAATAAAATAATGTACAGTAAATTTACGATTTTTGGTTTGGCTATAAATAATATAGCGTCAAGAGCAAACAAAACAAAACGATATCTGAATATCTGTGTTTTTTCATTTTGTTGTTTTTGTTAATCAAATGCAGTTGAATGAATATTGATTAATCCCAGACGTATGCTTCCTGTAACTAAAGTAAACTAAAATAATTTTATAAATTGGTTTTTAAATGGAAATAGTTTTTTAAATGTATGTAATGATAATTTATTATGCAAATTAATCGACACCTTTCACAATGAAGCTGCCACAACAAAGGAAAGCATTTGTAACTGGATAAACATACATTTAAATTTCTTCACGAAACATTATAATACTGATTGTTTTGTAATATCCTAGCAGAATGTTTCAACACTGTGATAGATATTGTTTGTAATAAATCACTTTTCAGATAAAAAAAATTTCCAAGAGTTACAGAACAAGCTTGGAGCAGTCCCTCTGGAACCCAAAACCAAGCCGATGACAGTTATTTACATTATTTCATACTTTTCTTTACAATAACCAATCGTTGGATTTTAATTATATATATTTTTTTAAATTTAATTCTTAACTGTTGGGTTTAGTATGTAACCCCCATTTTTTTGTTTCTGTAAATTGCAAGCATATAAATTATCTTTGTGCTTATTTAATTGATACCTTTGTGCTAACTTCTTCATATACCCCATATATTTTGTTTCTTCAGGCATCAGCTATCATTCTGAGGGCATGATGATGACGATTTCATAATAGCTCACCAAAAGGGTTAAAAAAAATCCAAGGGCATGTGGCATTCATGAACAAATGTCTCAGTGCTCGAACGTCTTTAGTTAATGCATTTCTTTATAGATAAAGTTTTGCCATTGGGTGCGAAACTCGGATATCTAAGTACTAATGTATGATAATATCCGTGCAGAAGTTAAGAAGTTGAAGTCCCAAATAATTTACCATTTACCTAGATCGAGCCGATACAAAAATTTCAAAGAAACAACAAAATTTAATTTTACCTTAATTTTACCAAAAATAGTTTTTTATTAGTGTATAACGAAATAAAAATAGGTCAAATAAAAATTGTATCCTTATTTATTTTGTATACTTGTAAGAGTATTCATTAAAACATGTAGAACGTTGTCCTTTTAAATTAATTTGTCTGCTAATATTTTTTGGTTTTTGGTTTTTTGGTTTTGGTATATTTTTATGCACGTTACCCTTGTCCTACTTCCACTGTACCAGCCTGAAAAACGCATTAGAGGAGTTAGAAACAACCACACAACTCCGTGACGCCGCGACGCGAGGCCTGCTCTCAGCAACGGCGTCGGCAGTACAGCTAGCTAGCCCGGACCGAGGGCGAGGCCACGGACCACGGACGAGTCAGTATGACGACTAACGGGAAAGAAAACGGCAAACAGCCTGTCTCAGAGACTCCGGGTTGGGAGCGCAGGTCAAGCGGGGTCAAGCTGTGACAGACAGACACGTGCCGGTGTCTCCATTAGCCGATGAAGTGATCGTACCAGGGGAGTCCGAGGCCGGGGTAACGCCGAGGGAACATTGCAAAATGAGTGTCCAAGTGACAAGTGGTATAGTTCGGGCCACGGTGCTTGGCGCCTGGGAAAGGCGAGACACAACTCAAATTTCTCGTAAATGAAAACAGACAAAACGAAAATAACCAAAATCAATGTTTTAAAATTAAATTAATTAATTTTACTTTCTGTTGACAAACGTATTCTCAACACTAATGGTGCTAAGCCAAATAGAGGCGAAAAGACATTCCAGAGCATACGCTAACCAGACGCCAAACACTGTGACCCAAACTGTACATGTTGACGCGAGGTAAAGTCCCTGGAGAAATGTTAAGATTTTTGAATATAATTGTGTGTTATTTACTTTAACAAGCGTAAAATCAACTTTAGCTTCTCATTTAAAACTGTAGTACCCTATCACTCAAAATATAACCTTTATTGGAACTATTTTATTTAAACAAAATAATTCCAAGATAGTATTACTTCACAATAAGAATATTGATTTGTAGCCAGATAAAAATGAGTTTTAAAAACAAAAGTGATACATTCTTTTTTAACAAATTAATTACCAACAGTAACAACAATTTTTGTTATATGAGTATAATACAAAGTAATTGTAATTTATCTGCTTTAGAAAATCTATAATTTATACGATAACACAATACGGGCGGTTCAAATTCGCCATACGTGCGGGTAGCAAATCATGTTAAACCTTTTAAATTCATCCGATGTTGTGCCGATAATTTTTATTCAAACTTAACAAACAATTGCCAATATATATTATCTGTGATATCGAGATTACAACTTATTAGTCGTAACGGACTCAGTAGAGCTCGAAACAAAAGAATAGACAATTCTATCAAAACCATAAATAATTTTGTTCAAACTACGATTAAAAAAGGAAAATGGTTATAAATATCAAAACCCTTCTCCGCAAGGTACTTGAGAACCATTGACCTCTCATTTGAGAATGAATTACATTTTATATTCACCCGAAAATAATTTTTGCTGGAGAGATATTCTTGTGACCTATTGAAGATATATCCGTCGACAAATCACGAAAAAACGTTGCCACCTGAACCAGAGGCACTGTACAGTTTATCCTCCGGTGCAACTCCGCCACCTGGACCAGAGGCACTGTACAGTTTATCCTCCGGTGCAACTCCGCCACCTGGACCAGAGGCACTGTACAGTTTATCCTCCGGTGCAACTCCGCCACCTGGACCAAAGGCACTGTACAGTTTATCCTCCGGTGCAACTCCGCCATCCGGACCTGTGGCACTGTACAGATTATCCTGCAGCGCAACTCCGCCACCTGGACCAGAAGCACTGTACAAAATTATCCTGCGGCGCAACTTCGCCACCTGGCTGCCCGGCCGGCAGCAGGTGTGGGTCTGGGAGCCTGCGGCCCGGTGTAATGCAAGAACGTGCGTTCGAACGGAACAGGAAGCGAAGGTTCTCACAGGACAACGACATCGATACCTTGACCGCTAGGAAGTGGCTCTTCCGCCGCCGCGCCGTCGTGGACCGCGGCCCTGACCTAATACGGCGTCGGACCCGCGGAACCACTGGGCATGGCGGAATAAGTTATCACAGACAAAAATGGGTTTCTAATAGGAATATAATTTTCCTTAAGAAAGATAAATACTGAAAACTGTACTATCCGTTTTGAGAATGAACAATTTAAAATCCTACAAGCACTAGTGGCTTGAAGGGGCCAAAGCCCCTACCCTCTCTCCAATACCCTTCCTCATCTGATTTTCATGCTGAGGAAAATGGAACTTTATAAATAGGATCACATGTTTTAAAGTAAACAAATCAGACGTTTTTAAATCCCCATGCTTTTCTTAAGGGAGATATTTTACGTTAGTTCTCATTTGCTGGTAACTTTTTAGAAATACTGCTATCAATGGCTACATACTTTGATGCTATTTTTACCGAGCCCCTGGGATCGAGACCTTTAATTTGAGCCGTCTCCCATCCTACGATTTGCCAAACTCCCACGATTTTGAATTAAAAATTTTGCTTACAGAATTATATATAAAGATATTATATATTATTTGAGTTGTCAGTAAATAAAAAGCTGTTTTTAATTAAAAATATGTATTAATAGGGTTCTTTAGTCATACGACAATTCGCGATTCAATCTGCTTCTCTCATAAGGCAAATGTTAACTTTTAAAGTCCATTTCTCCTCAACAGATTCTCTCAAATCGTTGATTTGTGGTTCATTTTAATGGGCAAACAAATACTTAGCGATTTCAGTGAGCAGAATTTCAATATCATAAATAATTAATTCCAAGCAATTGTAAATATTGAATATCTTTGAATATTATTACTAGATTTTTATTTGTTTGTCTCGCAATTTTGCTCTCTGTTCGCTAATTATTTTTGTGCAGTTTGAAATGAGCGATACATCAACGATATCGGGTAATCCGTTGAGGAGGACCGGGATTGGAAAGTTAACATTGGCCTGAAGGTTGGCAGGTTGAAACACCAAAATTGTTTTGTGACTGGAGCCCACTCCAATCTACGTTTAGTATACACCTTTTGAGTAGGGGTTGATCTTTGTGCCAGTATTTTCCTATAGAGACCCAGTACATAGCTTTAATGGAGGACTGAATAGAGGTGATCTAAAAATAAGAGGCAGGCAAAAGTTAAAAAGTATCCCCTTTAGGTCCTGGCATCAAACCATAATATTTTATAATAAATATTTTATATTTTAATAGTCCGAAAATTCGGTTTTATCATGTAAAAGGTCTTGAAAATGAATAATTTCTTAATTTCGTAGGTTATTTTCTCTCGAACAAAAAATTGCGATAAGTAAGTATTTACAATGATAGAAAAATAACTGCATTTTTTACAACTATATGAAAATGAAATAATTAATTGCAGGGGGATCACAAATGAAGGAATTTTAAAGTTTTTTATATCGAGTGTGGTTTACAGTTAGAAGACGGTTTTGGTGCACCGAATATTTTTTTACTCTTTTGGCAAAAATCAATAGGCGTTTATTAGTGCTGGGAACGAAGCGTGGCCAGGTGGGACAGAGTAACACTCTCTAAGCACTACTCCAAGCAATCTACTTAGCGCAAGTTGAGGCAGCTGTGTACACTACTGCATACAAATCATATTTAGAGAAAGTGCATCTACTTCTTTGGCCAGTAAAATGCGCTCAACATCCATGAAGTCATTAACAACGTCTTGCAGCGTAACCATTGCCTCTAGCTGGCTAATTAACGAAGAACGGGAACCTCCATCATCTGTACAGTACTTTCTGCTTTGAGCGTTGATCCGAGAATTATTTTCACCAATTAATCAATGCTTGTACTGTACTCATTGGTTGCACTGCTGTTAACATTGTTTCATTAACTTTACAAATTAAAATAAACTATATTAGAAAACCGCAATATGTTTTCTCACCTTTAATATAGTATTAGTCGATAAATTAATTTTTATATTTATGTATGTGATATAAAGTATAACAAACAGCCTGTATACAACTATAACGGAATCTATTAAAGTTACAGTATATATTAAATTTTGTTCTAAGAATTTTTACACAAATGTCTTTACCGGAGACATTACAGAGTCATCTCGTAGGTTCATACAGTCGTTGGAATGAGGTGCATGAATCCCCCCTCTCCCGTCGAGGGTTAAAGAGCAACATACTTCTATTATACTTTATTGGTCAGTGTAAGCTTGACCTAAATCCCTAGTTTTGATAATAATATTCAGTAAATTATAAATTATAGTGTATTGATCTCTTTAAGAATACTATTTACGCGACGAACTGTGATTTTTAACCGATTCTTGGCAGAATCCTATTATCTCTGCAACCATTAGTCGGTGAGTAATAATAATTCAACATACTAATTTGTTTTGTTTCTGGGCTCTTTGGTAGCAAGGACATTTTATTCGAAAATGGTAGTTTTTTAATAAGAAACAAACATAAAAAACACGTAAGTTTGGAAGCCGGAATACTTTATAGACCTTGGATTGTGTAATTTTGTTAGGAACAAGCCACCAACTTTGATCTTAAACCGTGAGAACAATTTTTGGAGGATTTTTAGCAAATTTCCCCTATAGGGAAGAAGCTATTACCATAGGTGGCATGGTAAGCCCGAGACCATGATTACTTTTTTGTTTTGAGGTCCCCAGATGCCAAAAACACTATTCGTTCAAATTTATATACGTATATATGTGTTTGTCCGTTACCGCGATAACTTTTGAAAGAAGCGCCCGATTTTGATGAAATTTGGGGAAAATGTGGAGAGTAACTTTTATGACTTTAAGTTCGAAAACCAGATCGATCGGTCTTTGGGTCTTATGGGGTTTTATGGGGGTTTAAAATTTTCCAAAAATCAGTTTTTTTTAACTTTTTACACTAAAATTAAAAAAAAAAACACTAGATTTTGGTTAATGTCATTTTATAGAGCTTTAAAAAGAGAAACAATTTAGTATTTTTAATCATTAAGCTAAGTTTAGTGGTTGTGGAGAAAACTCAAAAAATGTGTCCATACAATTTCCCATGTTAATCTTATGGGAATACGGTTTTAGCGAATTTCCCCTATAGGGAAGAAGCTATTACCGTAGTCGGCATGGTAAGACCTAGGCCCGGGACCATGATAACTTTTCGTTTTGAGGTCCCCAGACCCCAAAAACACCATTCGTTCGATACTGTATATATATATATATATATATATATATATATATATATATATATATATATATATATATATATATATATATATATATATATATATATATGTGTCCGTGAGCACGATAACTCTCGTAAAAATGATCCGATTTTGACGAAATTTGGTATAAACATGTAAAGCAGCATTTATGACTTTAAGTTCGAAAACCAGACAGATCGACCTATCCGAAGGGGTATTTTGGGGGGTTTTGTACCCCAAAAATGGGTTTTTTGAATTTTTTACATATAATTTTTGAAAAAGTTAAATTTTAGTTTTGACCATTCGATTCAACTTAAAAAAACACACAATTTGGTATTTCGATCATTCCTCTACGTCAATTGGTTACCGAGATATTGAAAGTGCTAAACACAGTACGTTGTCTAATGTTATTCTTATGGAGGAAAAGAAAATTTTTTTATCTCGCTTATTTATGAACGTATACTGACGAAACTTGGTATACAGCTTCATCTCATTGAGGTCTATTGATATTTGCTCCAAAAATTGTTTTTGCATAATTCTCCCGTAGCAGCAAACCTGCGTACTCAGCCCCCATGTTATTCTTATGGATAATAATTAAATGCTCTGTCTCCCTTAATTATGAACATAAATGAATAAAAACTAGTATACGACTTCACCTAGTTGAGTTATATTGATATTAGCATAAAAACCCATTTTTTATGTTCCTTGTTGCAGCAAACCTGCGTACTCAGCCCCAATGTTATTCTTATGGAGAATAATTAAAATTGTATATATCGCTTATTTGTGAATACATTTTTATGAAACTTGGTAAGTGGCTTTATGTAGTATTAAGACATTTATATCTCCATTGGAAATTCGCTGAGTATGCAGGTTTGCTGCGACGGGGGTATTTAGATTTTCCTCAGATGTTTCAATACAAACTCCACATTTCTTTCTACCAATCAGTTTAGCTCTACAAAACAATCATTTTGGCGTTTTAATTGTTGTTTTACGTCCAACCGTTGCATTGATATTCAAAGTGCTAAAAGTGCTAAACACAGTACGTTGTCCAATGTCATCTTTATGGAGAATAAATAAAATGTTATATTTCGATTATTTATGTATGTATATTTATGAAACTTGGTATGTGGTTTCAACTAGTGGTATATTGATACTACCACTAAAAAAAATGTTTTTTTTTATTTTTCCTGGTAGCAGCAAACCTGCATCCTCGGGCCCCATGTTATTCATATGGAGAACAAGTAAAGTTTTATTTTTCCGTTAGTTATGAACCTAAATTAATAAAAATTTGTATGTAGCTTCACCTGGTTGAGTTATAATTACAGAAAAAACATGTCTTATCTTCCTTGTTGCAGCAAACCTGCGTACTCAATTATAATGTTATTCTTATGGAGAATAAATAAAATGCTATATATCACTTATTAATGAATGTATTTTTGTAAAAATTGGTAAGTGGCTCTAGGTAGTAGTGATACCCATATATGTGCATTGGAAATTCACTAAGTATGCAGGTATTTGATTTGACGGGGGTATTATTCTTCATATTTCTTTGGTTTTGGGGGGATGATGACCTTTCAGCATTAGGCATTCGGAATAAAGTCTGAAGCCCCATTGATTTGTGTACGAATAAAACATTGTATGAAAAACGGATCATTGGTGTGCTCTCTACTATAGGTCTGTACTCATGTGGACATTAACACAAATATATCCTAAAAACCATTATAAACTAACCAACTTATTCCAAAATAGCATCTTTATAAGACTGAACCAAATGTTGCCTTGATTATTCATGCGACGAAAAAACAGTTTGTAAGAAACAATCGTATTTCTGAAATGAATATAAATGTAAAATATCCCCGTTGCAGCAAACCTGCGTACTCAGAGAATTTCTAAGGTATATATATGGGTCTCGTACAACCTAGAGCCACTTACCAAGTTTCACAAAAATACATTCATTATTAAGTGATATATGGCATTTTATTTATTACCCATAAGAATAACATTAGGGCTGAGTACTCTGAAACGAGGAAGATGAGAAATGTGTTTTTTGCAATTATCAATATATCTCAACCAGGTGAAGCTACATACCAAGTTTTACTAATTTAGGTTCATAACTAAGGGAGATATAAAACTTTACTTATTCTCCATATGAACAACATGGGGGCCGAGTATGCAGGTTTGCTGCTACCGGGAAAATCAACAAAACCATTTGTTGTGAAAATATCAATACAGCTAGTTGACAACTAGTTGAAGCCACATACCAAGTTTCATCAATATACATTCATAAATAATCGAGATATCAAATTTTATTTATTTTCCATAAGGATAACATTGGACAACGTACTGTGTTTAGCACTTTGAATATCTCTGCAACGGTTGGACGTAGAACAAGAATTAAAACACCAAAATGATTGTTTTGCAAATCTAAACTTATTAGAATTGTGAAGTTTTTAGTAAAATTATGTGATAAAAATCTAAAAACCATATTCCCATCAGATTAACATGTTAAATTTTATGGGCGCGTTTTAGGACTTTTTTCCACAACCATTTCTAGCTTAATGATTCAAAATACTTTATCATTTTTAAAGCTCTATAAAATGGCTATAACCAAAATTTAGTGTTTTTTAAATTTTAGGGTAAAAAGTTTAAAAAACTTATTTTTGGAAAATGTTAACCCCCATAAAACCCCCATCCCATAGTCCGATCGATCTGGTTTACGAATTTAAAGTCATAAATGTTACTCCCCACATTTTTGCCAAATTTCATCAAAATTGGGCGTTTCTTTCAAAAGTTATAGAGGTAACTGACACAAACACACACACACACAACACACACACACACACACACACACACACACACACACACACACACACACACACACATATATATCATATATATGAAATAAATATATACATAATATATATAAATTTGAACAAATAGGGGTTTTGACATCCGGGGACCTCAAAACAAAAAGTTATCATGGTCTCGGTCTTAACACTTACCATGCCACCTACGGTAATAGCTCTTCCCTATGGGGGAAATTCGCTAACAGTTTAAATAAACTAGGGGTACGCTCATTCCTCGCGTATAAGGATAATCGAACATATGATCAAACTGAAATCGAGTCTCATAAATAATTCAAGATCTGATTTGAGTAACATAATCAGAATACATTCCGGTATCATTTAACTGCCGCCAGAATCCGGGTTTTATGTCTATATAGCTATTGTTAGTTACTTCTCCCCAAATATAACTTATCGTGTTAGCTCAGTGGGTATCGCACTGGCTCTCAGAGCGAAATATTGCAGGATCGGATCCCAACGTCAACCTAACTTTTATCCGTAGAAAAATATTTTTACAGTTATCACTTGTTTTTATCAAAGGAAATGTTGTAAAAATCCGTACGTTTATTTATTTTAAAAATAAATCGTAGATTTCAGGCATGGTTTGTTGTTAGGATTGGCATGGGTGCGTTATCGTAGTAGAAACAGAGTATTTTAGGTTAGGCAGTGACTTAGTAGTGTGATTAATTTAAATTTAAGAGAACAGCGAGTCTCTTAAATGAACTAATATTACAATTTATATAGGCCTAGTTGAAATATCCTTAAGGATTAATAATAAGTCGACAGGTCTAGTTATTTAGATGACAAAATGAGGTTTCAATATATTGTTTCAAAAGCCTAGGCTATCGTGAAATTAAATGCTATAAACATGGGTTAGTCCAAGACCGTACATGAAACATCTAAAATGGCAAGTAGCCTAAGTATATAGGCCTACATTTCATAGCCATAGGTCCAAGTTTATGATGAAAACAGCTCACTGTAATCCAAACCTGGGATATGTTAAATCATTTCAGATAACCTGTAAAAAAGGCTTAGTTTGGTTAGAATAGTTTAAAGGTTTTGTTTTGGTAATGTGTTTAAAGTATTTTACAACAGTTGTATTACCAGTCTAATGTCGGCTTACTCTTACTGTAATCCAACCCTAGGCTATGTCAAATCATTCAAGATAACCTTCCGAAAAAGGCGTTTGGTTAGAATAGTCTATAGCTTTTATTGTGGTTAGCTACAACATTACTGGTAATGCATTTTAGGTAATATAGAACATTTTCATTATTAGTTAAGTGAAAATATAACCTAGCAAATAATTGTCCTACAAAATAAATTTTAAGGTTGGTTGCTTCCTGTGACTAACTTGATCAAATCTTTATAGAAAAATTGAGGCTTTGAACTTTTTACACATTACAATCACAATATTACCAATTGTCTAAGACAATTTAATAAAACAAACTATTTTATAAGTTAAGTTAATATCTCAGTATCTACAGCCATCTATTTTGAAAAGTTATTTTGAGTTTTTCGATCTACCACATGCGTCGCCTCCGACGACAGACAATATTTACACAGAGTAGGCATACTGAGGGAATATTAAATTAAGGATATTTTTTTAATAACGAACTCTTAATAATTTTATGAAATAAGAAATATGCTCACAACTTAAAAATGTCCTTGGATTTATCTATCTTGTCTGTTTTTTTGTTGGTAAAAACCTTTTATTATCCAGTATAACAAAGTATACTCTACTAAACTAACTATTGTTACTCTGTTGTAGAAACATAGACGTCGGCTAAATTTTAACGATTCAAGTACCACTAAAATGGCTTCCAATGTTATTCTTATGGAGAAAAAAATAAATTTGGTTTTAAAATAATTTTATTAATACTGAACGAAATTACCTGAATAATGAACTCGACCGAGATTTTTATCTGTTAATTTTATCTGGGAAATTTGAGGTTTAACTGTGGAGGCGTTCTCGAGTTATTTTGGTCACAGACACGCCAGTTGCGTTGATTCTCTTACCAGTCTAAGCAGTAAAGTTGTGTATAAGTATAAACTTCACTTCGTTCGATTATCCAATTACCTTGTACAGTTCTACTTATCAACTGAATATAAAAAATATTAGTTTTGTATTGGTTAATTATTGGTCTTAACAGAATGTAATTAAAAAAGAATCATTTATTCAAATAAATCTAAATTAAAATACTTAAACAACTGTTTTTACAAAAAAATATATACTTAAAAAGAATGAGATTACTATTTTTAAATGAGTATGTAAAATATTAGAGTGATATGGAATCAAAATTCCTTCATATATGTACGCAATATTACTCTAATAAAGACGGCCACACACTATCGGACTTTTGCCCGAACCAGACATCGAACAAGACATCGAACCGAGCGGATTTGGCTTCGAAGGGAGAAAATCCGGTAGTTTGTGGGGCCTTCGAACCAGACATCGAACAAGACATCGAACTGAGCATCGAGCGCTCTCGAGGCGGTTTTTAGACGAAAGATCAAAGAAAGATCGGTCCGATGTCTTGTTCGGGGTTCGATAGTGTGTGGCACCTCCACGCTGCTCCGAGCGCCGTCCCGAGCGCCGTCCCGAGCGCCGTCACGAGCCTATTACTATTTACTATTTTAAAGTTCATCAACTTATATTATTTAATATCCATAGTTGAATTATATGTATTATTAATTTAGATTCTCTTTAATTCAGATTTAAATTTTTTTATATTTAAGTCACGTAATCACAAACTTAGATTTTATCCAGACTAATTTTAACCGGACTTACTTGAAATAAACATTAACCCTACTACAGTTCGGGGCACAGTGCTTGACGCCTGGTTAGCGTATGCTCTGGAATGACTTTTCGCCTCTATATGGCTTAGTACCGTTAGTGTTACAGAATACTTTTGTCAACAGAAACCAAAATTAAATAATTTAATGTTAAAATATTGGTTTTTGTTATTTTCGTTATTGTCTGCTTTTAATTATGAGAAGTTTTACACTGTTGGTGTTTTTTTTTTAATAAATTAAAGGTAGTAAGACTTAATTGTTGAAATGAAGGGACCTCGAAATGTAAAATTACAACATGTATCTCTTTTGTATTTTAATTTCTCATTAAACCAAGCAGTTCAAATTGGCAGCAAACAACTTATAGGGCAACTTTGAGACACACTAGAGTGTAACCATAATTCTTTTTTATGTGAATAAGTTTTTTTGTAACAGTATAAACGTTACAAAGTTATGGCATTTGTTATGTGTTATTTTATTGTATTAATTTATATATACTTTTTACTATATTCCATTTGTAATCAATTACATGTTGCATTACTTTTGATTTACTAAATTATTACAACCACCTTATTGTTGTTACAATCCTCCTACATAAATAATAATATCCAGGCCTACTATTTTTGCAAGAAACAATTTGATTTGATTTGTAGATATTTGATTTGTTAACAGATAAATCTGCTAAACTAGTTTAACCTAAATAAAATGAATAATGTTAGTAAAATGAATTCATATGCAACTACAAATTAATCCCTACTACATAACCCCAGCCCCCTACCACCCTATCTGCATCCCCTAAACCCCACAAGTACATGGCCGACCTGCACAACGTCAACTAAAATGGTCCCCACCGTTTTTACCCCGCTCGGTGTTTTCGCGCTCAATCTGTCCGATCCGATGTCTTGTTCGGGGTCTTGATCGGGATGAAGTTCGAAGTGAATTTGTGCCCTACTCCCTGCTCCCTGCTCGGTCCGATGTCTTGTTCGATGTCTGGCTCGGGCAAAAGTCCGATAGTGTGTGGCCGCCTTAAACCACAAATTGGCTCCAAATAAAGCTGACTTACTCCTTCAAACTGATTAAAATGAAAACGTCTCTTTATAGTAAACATGAGACAATTGTTCTATGTAAGGATACACGAATGTATACAGATGTTATAAAATGTAACGGAACGATAAATAAATTACAATTTCCGAGGGCTACTCGCATACAAATAACTTTACATAATAGTAATACAGTGGGTTGGCTCAAAACAAAAATAATCACTCTCTACAAACTAATTTAAATCAAAACAACCAATTTCATTCGTGTCATGTTTCGATTGGAATGTATCATTAGACGCCGAAATCACAAATGGTCAAACGGTTAGTAATTCATGTTGCAGTTAATCATTCGCTGACAGCTGCTCTGATATTTCGCTGCCACCACTCACCGCAAGACAAGTGTTCCTGATTATTTCGACCATAAATTATGATTCTATCGTAGGAGCCATGGCCTGTCGGACCCTTTTAAAAGTAGCAATTTATTATCCTTTGTTCCATACGCGTTTATTGTAACATACTTCTGGAAGAGCGTCGATTCACGGTTAGCATGTTGAAATACTGTCGGCTTTTATCTTAATGGTCGGGTATGGTTAGCTTTAGGATATTTGAAGTTGAAGGGGTAATTGATTAATTAGAAACATCAATTAGGCTACATGAGTGTGATATGCCTGAAAGTTTTTTAGGTGCCACCAATTCTCATAGAAATACTTAATTTTGTAACAAACAAAAATTTAGCGATGGAATTAACCCAAGTGATTGAGTTTGCTTTATACATTTTAGGCAGCAGACCTCTTGTATCAGTACAAATGATGCACTTAGTACGCTATCGACATGCTTTAAAAATGTCATGGTGATAGAGGTCAACAATAATAATATGCGGAGACTTAAATATGATTTATGTTAAAATTATTTTAGAGACTTCAAAAACCCAAAATTTGATCATTCTTATTTAACAAGACAGAAACAACATTTCCAAACTGCACAACACAAAAAACAGTTATTTTAAAACGTACAATATTATAATGGATTCTACGGTAAGAAATTAGAAATGAATCAGTTATTTAAAAAATAAAGGTTGTAATGTCTGGTTTATTATTAGAAAATGGTTGTTATTCCATAGAAAAATGTTATAACCGGTTTGAATTTAGAAGAAAATTCAAGATTTATAATAGTTTACAATTATTAGCCATGAATACAGTGTATACAACACTTAAAGATTATCATTATTATTATCATTCAGGTTTATAGTATCAAGTTATTAGCCAGTAACAAGGCTCACTACACATCTCATCTATCCTTCACTCAACATTCATTCATATTCGCCTTAAATACGCCCTATTTGTATCATCTTACACGATGATTAATTGATTTAGTAATTTAGATTCTGTATAACAATTAAAAACTTCCTATTGCTAATGAAATTAATTACAACAAAAAATTAAAACAATACTTAATTTTACTAATATTTAAAGGTTTTTGGTAGAAAATTAGAATCCAACTTATGTGTGTTCCAATAAATATTATTTGTGGAAACTGTATGCTCTGGAGTTTCGTGATTGGCAATAATCACAGTTTAGTGTTCTACACCAAGAACAAGTAGTTCTACACCAAGTACCAGCCTGTTACTGACATCTGCGCACATTACGACATGACAAAGGCCGAGATAAAAACCAGCGAATGCTAATGGGGACCACTAATCGCAGGGAGTAGTAGACATATATCACCACAATAGTGACACCCACAGCCACGTGGGCCAGGCCACTCTCCATTCGGCGTTGACCATTGTCCGCACAAAACGACTTGGAATGCCCGCTTTAACCTGGTAAACCTATATTTATGGATACCGAACCGCAATTTTATTTAAAATATTGCCAAGTCATAAACGGTTTACTACCTAATTAATGAAAACAAGGGAACCCAGTGGCTAGAGTTCGTGCAAATATCTGTCTGTTAAATTTTGGCGGTTTAAGAGGAAGTTAAAAGTTAAATTGTTTCCCCCACTCCTCCGTTTCATTTTGATACCCTATCCAGCTGATCGCACTTTGTGTTCAAATGTCAAAATAGTTCTTATGTTTTTGTTTACTATTTGATTAATTTGGTGTTTTTGCATTATTCCAGTGAAATTATTCAGTGTTGTTTGAAATGGAAACAAAAATTCCGAATATTAGAAAATAGTAACTAAACAAGTTGTGTTCATTTTATAAATATACCTAAAAGATTTTCTAAAAACTGGTATAACGGTAGTACGTGTTTCCCGACACACAACAAGTTACTGTTATTGTAGAAAATTGGATCAACTGTGTGCGGCACTGCAATAAAGATCAAGAATATGGGTTTTCAACAGAAATAGGCGGACTGATGATCACTCCAGAGGATTGTAGTTACCTCTACTTGGATAATTATGAAAGTGCCACACAAAGAGGTTCCAGACGCAATACAAAGAGTTTAAACCACAAATCTATACTGTTGTGAATAGTCCTGGTATAAAATAGAACTACCGATGTGCTGCAGTTAAAGTCGTAACAAATCAAGATTGCTATTATTTTTATTTGATAGTTTTACTAAAAGTATATCGAGTAGTTTACTGTGAATTTCAAAGGAAACTAGTAGTGATGTGTCAAAACCAAAACTTGAATCTCAAAACCACCAAAACTTTGGAAAAGTTTCGGTTTCGAGATTCGATCGGTGAGTTTCGAGAATCAAAACTCGAAACTGCTGAGATTTTTTGTGTCTTTATTGTTGTTTTTTTTAACAGAAATCACGCCCGTGTTTCGATCAATGATGCAAAGGTCAAAAGCCTACTGTCATCGGTCGTCTACCTTCACCTTTTTTGGATTATTGATTTTTTATTTCTGAAAGATCAACTCTAACCAAAATATATAATTCGTTTTAATTAATTTTTCTGGATTTATTTTTCATAACCATACCCAGGCAAGTAAATAGGGTTTCGCGATTTGAATTTCGAGATTCGAGATTCGATTTTGTAAGTTTCGGTTTCGGTTTCGAGATTCGAAATTTCTGGTTTTGACCATCACTAGAAACTAGTCATATATATGGCTAAATATAAAGAGGCTGTTTGATTTCATAAGTAGCATATTGTTCGTTCTAGCAAAAGATGTAATAATGTTTGATGTGTTATAAAAGTAAATATTTAATCCAACTTATGAGTGAACTTAATCCATATAATAAGGCCCGCTTGATATTTACATTTATTTGTTTTCAAACCGTAAATTATGACATAATAGAGGAAACATCCTGGTTTTTAAACGAGTTCATAGAATTTATAAACTTAATTACAAACAAAGAAATTCCCTCTATTATATAGATAAATAAACGGTATCAGGAAACTGACACATACTTTCTCCCTTTTAGCCCAACTTTAATGGATAAATTACTTTTTATTTACTAAATATAGAATACAAAGCACGGTCGAATGTACAGAAAATCTCGTAAACAAGTTGTTTTAAAAAACATCAACCCAAATCCCTGCTTTGGAGGCACTACAGAATCCATTGCTACACTCGTGGTTTTAAGAGGGGAAATGCCCCCTATTCCCCCCCAGAGTTATTAAGGGGCAACATATTTCAAATTTCCTCTGTTGGTCAATGCTAACGTGACAAGCATATCAAGTTTGAATGAAATTGATCAGTAAATAAGAGAGAAATAGTCATTTTTTATTCCCCATAAGAATAACATTGGACAACGTACTGCGTTTACCGCAAAATGAAAATTTCAATTTTCTCCGAAACCAGCAATCGTAGAATAGTAATTCAAAATACTAAATTATTTAGTTTTTTGAGTTCTTTTTAATGGTGAATAGTAATAATTTTTATATTTATGCATTTTTATGAAAATCCCAAAAACTTAATTTTTGATGTTTTAAGTCCTGTAATTTCTGAACCCGAATTTTTACAGGAATGCGGGTGGTGTCGTTTTGTTGGAAAACTAAAGTTCTACAAACGACTAAAATTTAATCAAAATCGTTAGAGCCGTTTTTGAGAAATTTGGATTTTTCATGTTTTTTGGTGGTTTTGGGGGATAATTACCCTTAAAAATAAAAAATTCGAAAAAATGAAAAAAATACCTGGAGATATCGTGGATTAGTTCCTACATACCAAATTTCATAAAAATCGGCCCATTGATTAGGGCTCTAGCTCTGTACACATCTACACACACACACACACACACACACACACACACACACACACACACAGACAGACATCACGTAAAAACCACTTTTTTGGGTTCAGGGAGCACCAAAACGAATATTTCCACTAACAACTCAAATTCGAAAATTTTTACGAAAACAATACTTTCTCCATATACTATGTATAGGGAGAGAAAGTAAAAAATCATCCGTGCAAAACACTAAAAGTCAGGTAATTGGGTAGTAGAAATTTAAAAATAACAGTTAATTTTTCCATTTACTTAGCAATGGGTAAACAATATTTTTTCTTTGTTTTATTTATATCTCCCAAGCCTAATATATTCAAGGATATTAAAATTAAATTAACACAGTAGGCCTATATACTCCTGATTTTAGGTTATGTTATGTTCTTTTCATAAACAGCTAGGCAGACGATAGTTCACCGATCACTCGTGAGCTTGTTTATCTTTCACCTACACTATTCGATTAAAAAAAAAAAAAAAACGCTATGATATAATTGAACAGGCTGTTCCAGTTGAGAGGATACCAATGCTTCCCCTCAAACCACCTAAATATATCATACAGATTTATAGTAGTCCTGTTGTTTGAAACCGAGCAAGTGAGTACCCAACGAAAGGTTACTTCATTCAGCTGTAAACAAACATAACAAAACATCTGATATTAAAACAGATGATAACATCTGAGAAGAATGCGGATAATGTTCTTTCAATGAACATGTAGTTTAGACTTCTCCCGTCAGATAGCGCCCCTGTTCCGAAAATTCAGCCCTATACTGTATTTAACTGATGCTCTTTCTCAAAACTCTGAGTCGTATTGGCAAATCTACGTATAAATACCATTTTTTTTAAGAAATGCAATTTAAGAGAGGCAATTTCGAAACCTGAATTTCAGTTTAGGGATTGAATTTTTTTATACATTTGATTTTTATCTTCAAAAAGTACATCAGCCGACGGAACATTTTTAAGTTTGTTTTCAATAAACTTTACATTCATCATGGTGACAACCATCATCACAATCACTCTAATCAATAGAATAAAGTAATAAAGTGGGCATGATTTGTAAACTCAAGGATAAAGAGTAAACATTGAGTTGTTATTAATCCCACGTTTTAGTTCACGCGGACAAGGCCGCGACAAGCATCTACTTCCTTTAATATATAGTAACACAGTTTAACTACATACTGCGTCCGAGTAAAATATGTTAGTTTGCAAATAAATATGAAGATATATTGTTTTATTAAAGCCAACCGACAGCAATCAGAATTTGTGAAATGGAATATCTTTATAAAACGTATATATGCAACACCACGATTTTTTTGTACGGTACACAACTTCAAAACACAAATTCTAAGTAAAGGACGCGCAATAATTGTCTAAACCATTATTTACGCAAGAAACACAATTTATAAGGATTATTATTATGCCAAGCTACACATTCTTCAACAATTAAAACACTATAAATCTTATGCTATTTTTTACTTTAAAAAGTCAAATTTAAACACTATACCTACTGCGCCACCTTGACAAACCTCATGAATGCATCTTCAGTTAAAACATTCTGTTTGTGAATTAACAAATACGTGTGATTTAGCAAGGAAAAAAACTGTGCAGTCTTCAAGACTGCAGTAATTTTGACAGTCAGACAAATCTTGTAACAAACTGCTGCTCTAAAATGTAAAGGTTCACGGCTCCAAGGAATACCCGGGCCGAACTCGCCGCCCAAGCGCCCACGAGCCGCTGCAGCGCAGCCCACGGAGAACCTCATAATATTCAAATGACACTTTACGATCTGTTTATTCGAGCACTGATAACTCTTGGTTTTTACGTGCCAGTCGCCCTGCAGAGTGAAATGCCGTGTTATAATAAATTTGCAACAAATTACGGGTTTGTTAAACACCCAGAGATAACACAAATGTAGGAGTCGTAAAATTAAAGTTTGTTGGTAGTTTCGATTACGTATATGCTACAATTGTATTAGAAGATAATTTTCTTACAATATTGGTTTGAAAAATCAATGTAAATACTAATTAAAAAGTCTATATCTAAACTGCCTAAAATGAAAAAAATAATAAATACATAACATTATGAAGTACTAAACAAATTAAAAGATATTACATTACGAAAGGTAGTACAAATATTGAGACAATAAATCTAGAAGGTTTTGGTACATATTTATTGTACTAAAGGTGGTCCCACACTTCTTGCGAACAAACCCGATCATTTGGCCGAACTCCGAATGTTCGGAGTGTTCGCGAGAAGTGTGGGAGCTGCACGAACTTTTGAAGACATGCAGAAACATAAGGGACGGAATGTTCAGTGAACATTCGGGAGAATGGTCAGACCTGTTCGCGAGAAGTGTGAGACCGCCTTCAGAATTTATTTGGCCTACTTAACCACTTACTAACAGAGTATAGTCATGCAAAGCCTACCTGAACAATCCACAGTACGAAGTGGTAGTGTCAAAGCTTTGATCCTTAGGAACGACTCTCTCGAGGAATCGAGGAGTGAGGGTCAGAGACGACAGGGCTGCCAGGAACCACGAGTCCCCGAGCTCTCCCGGCTCCACGTCCGTGCGGCCTGCCTCACTCATGAACCGAGGACGCTGGCACATCTCCTGCAACAGAGGTGACAGTAGAGGACCAACAAAGTGACCCAGAAGTGAGGTTGAGAGAGGACGAGGCTGCCAGGAACCACGAGTCCCCGAGCTCTCCTGGCTCCACGTCCGCGACCGTGCGGCCTGCCTCACTCATGAACTTACGATGCTGGCACATCTTCTGCAACAGAGGTGACAGTAGAGGACCAACAAAGTGACCCAGAAGTGAGGGTGAGAGAGGACGAGGCTGCCAGGAACCACGAGTCCCCGAGCTCTCCTGGCTCCACGTCCGCGTCCGTGCGGCCTGCCTCACTCATG
Organism: Allygus modestus; assembly: GCA_963675035.1. Taxonomy (NCBI): domain Eukaryota; kingdom Metazoa; phylum Arthropoda; class Insecta; order Hemiptera; family Cicadellidae; genus Allygus; species Allygus modestus. Next base: position 316,340,654 of record OY776112.1, read on the forward strand.
AACTTACGATGCTGGCACATCTTCTGCAACAGAGGTGACAGTAGAGGACCAACAAAGTGACCCAGAAGTGAGGGTGAGAGAGGACGAGGCTGCCAGGAACCACGAGTCCCCGAGCACTCCTGGCTCCACGTCCGCGTCCGTGCGGCCTGCCTCACTCATGAACTTACGATGCTGGCACATCTTCTGCAACAGAGGTGACAGTAGAGGACCAACAAAGTGACCCAGAAGTGAGGGTGAGAGAGGACGAGGCTGCCAGGAACAACGAGTCCCCGAGCTCTCCTGGCTCCACGTCCGCGTCCGTGCGGCCTGCCTCACTCATGAACTTACGATGCTGGCACATCTCCTGCAACAGAGGTGACAGTAGAGGACCAACAAAGTGACCCAGAAGTGAGGGTGAGAGAGGACGAGGCTGCCAGGAACCACGAGTCCCCGAGCTCTCCTGGCTCCACGTCCGGGTCCGTGCGGCCTGCCTCACTCATGAACTTACGATGCTGGCACATCTTCTGCAACAGAGGTGACAGTAGAGGACCAACAAAGTGACCCAGAAGTGAGGGTGAGAGAGGACGAGGCTGCCAGGAACCACGAGTCACCGAGCTCTCCTGGCTCCACGTCCGCGTCCGTGCGGCCTGCCTCACTCATGAACTTACGATGCTGGGACATCTTCTGCAACAGAGGTGACAGCAGAGGACCAACAAAGTGACCCAGAAGTGAGGGTGAGAGAGGACGAGGCTGCCAGGAACCACGAGTCGCCGAGCTCTCCTGGCTCCACGTCCGCGTCCGTGCGGCCTGCCTCACTCATGAACTTACGATGCTGGCACATCTTCTGCAACAGAGGTGACAGTAGAGGACCAACAAAGTGACCCAGAAGTGAGGGTGAGAGAGGACGAGGCTGCCAGGAACCACGAGTCCCCGAGCTCTCCTGGCTCCACGTCCGCGTCCGTGCGGCCTGCCTCACTCATGAACTTACGATGCTGGCACATCTTCTGCAACAGGGGTGACAGTAGAGGACCAACAAAGTGACCCAGAAGTGAGGGTGAGAGAGGACGAGGCTGCCAGGAACCACGAGTCCCCGACCTCCCTGGCTCCACGTCCGCGTCCGTGCGGCCTGCCTCACTCATGAACTTACGATGCTGGCACATCTTCTGCAACACAGGTGACAGTAGAGGACCAACAAAGTGACCCAGAAGTGAGGGTGAGAGAGGACGAGGCTGCCAGGAACCACGAGTCCCCGAGCTCTCCTGGCTCCACGTCCGCGTCCGTGCGGCCTGCCTCACTCATGAACTTACGATGCTGGCACATCTTCTGCAACAGAGGTGACAGTAGAGGACCAACAAAGTGACCCAGAAGTGAGGGTGAGAGAGGACGAGGCTGCCAGGAACCACGAGTCCCCGAGCTCTCCTGGCTCCACGTCCGCGTCCGTGCGGCCTGCCTCATTCATAAACTTACGATGCTGGCACATCTTTTGCAACAGAGGTGACAGTAGAGGACCAACAAAGTGACCCAGAAGTGAGGGTGAGAGAGGACGAGGCTGCCAGGAACCACGAGTCCCCGAGCTCTCCTGGCTCCACGTCCGCGTCCGTGCGGCCTGCCTCACTTATGAACTTACGATGCTGGCACATCTTCTGCAACAGAGGTGACAGTAGAGGACCAACAAAGTGACCCAGAAGTGAGGGTGAGAGAGGACGAGGCTGCCAGGAACCACGAGTCCCCGAGCTCTCCTGGCTCCACGTCCGCGTCCGTGCGGCCTGCCTCACTCATGAACTTACGATGCTGGCACATCTTCTGCAACAGAGGTGACAGTAGAGGACCAACAAAGTGACCCAGAAGTGAGGGTGAGAGAGGACGAGGCTGCCAGGAACCACGAGTCCCCAAGCTCTCCTGGCTCCACGTCCGCGTCCGTGCGGCCTGCCTCACTCATGAACTTACGATGCTGGCACATCTCCTGCAACAGAGGTGACAGTAGAGGACCAACAAAGTGACCCAGAAGTGAGGGTGAGAGAGGACGAGGCTGCCAGGAACCACGAGTCCCCGAGCTCTCCTGGCTCCACGTCCGCGTCCGTGCGGCCTGCCTCACTCATGAACTTACGATGCTGGCACATCTTCTGCAACAGAGGTGACAGTAGAGGACCAACAAAGTGACCCAGAAGTGAGGGTGAGAGAGGACGAGGCTGCCAGGAACCACGAGTCCCCGAGCTCTCCTGGCTCCGCGTCCGCGTCCGTGCGGCCTGCCTCACTCATGAACTTACGATGCTGGCACATCTTCTGCAACAGGGGTGACAGTAGAGGACGAACAAAGTGACCCAGAAGTGAGGGTGAGAGAGTACGAGGCTGCCAGGAACCACGAGTCCCCGAGCTCTCCTGGCTCCACGTCCGCGTCCGTGCGGCCTGCCTCACTCATGAACTTACGATGCTGGCACATCTTCTGCAACAGAGGTGACAGTAGAGGACCAACAAAGTGACCCAGAAGTGAGGGTGAGAGAGGACGAGGCTGCCAGGAACCACGAGTCCCCGAGCTCTCCTGGCTCCACGTCCGCGTCCGTGCGGCCTGCCTCATTCATGAATTTACGATGCTGGCACATCTTTTGCAACAGAGGTGACAGTAGAGGACCAACAAAGTGACCCAGAAGTGAGGGTGAGAGAGGACGAGGCTGCCAGGAACCACGAGTCCCCGAGCTCTCCTGGCTCCACGTCCGCGTCCGTGCGGCCTGCCTCACTCATGAACTTACGATGCTGGCACATCTCCTGCAACAGAGGTGACAGTAGAGGACCAACAAAGTGACCCAGAAGTGAGGGTGAGAGAGGACGAGGCTGCCAGGAACCACGAGTCCCCGAGCTCTCCTGGCTCCACGTCCGCGTCCGTGCGGCCTGCCTCACTCATGAACTTACGATGCTGGCACATCTTCTGCAACAGAGGTGACAGTAGAGGACCAACAAAGTGACCCAGAAGTGAGGGTGAGAGAGGACGAGGCTGCCAGGAACCACGAGTCCCCGAGCTCTCCTGGCTCCACGTCCGCGTCCGTGCGGCCTGCCTCACTCATGAACTTACGATGCTGGCACATCTTCTGCAACAGGGGTGACAGTAGAGGACCAACAAAGTGACCCAGAAGTGAGGGTGAGAGAGGACGAGGCTGCCAGGAACCACGAGTCCCCGAGCTCTCCTGGCTCCACGTCCGCGTCCGTGCGGCCTGCCTCACTCATGAACTTACGATGCTGGCACATCTTCTGCAACAGAGGTGACAGTAGAGGACCAACAAAGTGACCCAGAAGTGAGGGTGAGAGAGGACGAGGCTGCCAGGAACCACGAGTCCCCGAGCTCTCCTGGCTCCACGTCCGCGTCCGTGCGGCCTGCCTCACTCATGACCTTACGATGCTGGCACATCTTCTGCAACAGAGGTGACAGTAGAGGACCAACAAAGTGACCCAGAAGTGAGGGTGAGAGAGGACGAGGCTGCCAGGAACCACGAGTCCCCGAGCTCTCCTGGCTCCACGTCCGCGTCCGTGCGGCCTGCCTCACTCATGAACTTACGATGCTGGCACATCTTCTGCAACAGAGGTGACAGTAGAGGACCAACAAAGTGACCCAGAAGTGAGGGTGAGAGAGGACGAGGCTGCCAGTAACCACGAGTCCCCGAGCTCTCCTGGCTCCACGTCCGTGTCCGTGCGGCCTGCCTCACTCATGAACTTACGATGCTGGCACATCTCCTGCAACAGAGGTGACAGTAGAGGACCAACAAAGTGACCCAGAAGTGAGGGTGAGAGAGGACGAGGCTGCCAGGAACCACGAGTCCCCGAGCGCTCCTGGCTCCACGTCCGCATCCGTGCGGCCTGCCTCACTCATGAACTTACGATGCTGGCACATCTTCTGCAACAGAGGTGACAGTAGAGGACCAACAAAGTGACCCAGAAGTGAGGGTGAGAGAGGACGAGGCTGCCAGGAACCATGAGTCCCCGAGCTCTCCAGGTACCACGTCCGTGCGGCCTGCCTCACACATGAACGAGGACATCTCCTGCAACTGAGGTGACCATTTATCAAAAGCCAAATTTAATACAAATATTAGTTACAATACTTATATAAATATAAACTAACCATGCCATATCATACCTTGCTACACTTAACGGCGGTACAGTTTGAGAACTTACAATTTGTACTGTGATTTTTAGTTGTAGATGACAGTAAATATGTTAAACACTGAAGCTAATATAGGTTTTACAATGTATATTAACCAGAACAATCACAGCAAAAATTGACTAAAAATAAGGATTCAAACCGTAAAAAGCAAAAATGAATCACGCTTTTTATTAAATCACATCGAGGAGTCAAAAACCGGTGTTGAATAGAAACTCCCATTAAAGTGTTAAAGCAACTGTGTAAAGAATATTTAAAAAATAGTACAGTTAAAAATGAATTTTGCAGATATTTATTTTTAAATTAATGTAAACTATATTTTATTATGTATGATTTAATCTTCCGTTAATCTATGGTTGAGTATCAATTTGTTATTTTACTGGGATCTGCAACGTAGGGACTTCTCCGAGCCAAGCTTCACACTATGAATTGTGCAAATAAGAATGGCTGATTACTGATAATTTTATTATTATTTCAACTCCTACTAGTTCGGTCATCTAGGGTTGGTATCAGGTATTGAACCACTGACTGTTACTGCCAGCTAGACGCGAGCTCCGGCAAAACAGCCGCAACAAAACGGTTAGGAGAGGTGAGGGACTGCCACCTACCCTGTGATCACGAGTCGGTAGGTGACGTTCCGTTACTATCCATTTTTTATTTATTCATTGAAAATGACAAATAATTCCTCTTCCTGTATTTAAGCTTGAGTATCAAATGATAAGTAACATGGAAACTGGATCAACCCTGCTGAATTTACTATTCCCGAAATGCAGTTGTCGTACCAGGCGTAATGATTTATGGAATCGTAATAAGAAGTGAATCGTAAATATCGTATCTTCTTCTGTAGAAACCTTTTTGTTCCATAAAGGCATGCCATAAAAAACTATCACTATCACAGGCAAGAATGTAGCAACGGCTATTTTTGAGTTCACTCGGAAATATTGATGCAGAAGATAATCCTATATTCTGGTAAGATAAAATAGACAAAGTTCCGCATTTTACAGCTGATTTTTAATGACGATGGTTAACGTATTTGATAGTTTGTTGTAGGATAACATATCCTAAAAATATTCCATTAGTTTTTTTTGTTCCTTAAGGACCTTTCCCTTTAGTGCCTTTGTAAATGCAATCATAGCAGAATCACTATGAGCGACTAGCTCTATACTCGCGAGTTTTTAAGTTCCAGTTCCAGGAAAATATATGTAATTTACTCGCTCCTTATAACCTAATTGTTGATATGTCATACTCACGTGAGGTCTCATCCAGACGATGGGCTGCACGGAGGGCTTCTTGTGCTTGTACAGGGACCGCAGGCACGGGGGGAACTCCGTGTCCTCGAACAGCGTCCCGCGCTCCCGGCAGACGCGGCGGAGGGCGGCATAGCTGCGTTGCTGCCCTTGTCGGGGCCGCTCCACCGTCCAGTACCTGCGATAACACAACAATCATTAGAATTGGGAACACAGCTGATCAGCCGAGCCCAAACTAACCCCCTTTGATTAATACTAAAAACATACAATGGGTGTACGGACTACAGCTCTTGGCTGTTCCAAACAGCCCACGCGTTTTTGGGTCTATCTGAAGTTTCCAAACCGCCACGACCACTCAATCAGGTAGTCTCGGTCAGGCAAAAGTGTTAATACCACGTCGAGACCATGCAGTGGCGCTTCAGCCGACCCTCCGTGTTAACTGGTGATTACAAACAAAAAGCGGGGAGAAAACAAGACATAATTAAGTGATGATCGTCAAAAGAGAATGACTGTAATGGGCGGTAACTCCACGTTCGCCCAACCCGGCTGCGATAATCAACGCACGGAAGTGACCACTTATTGGTTGATGCGAGGTAATAAAAAACAAATGACCAGGGAATAGGCTGACTAGCGAGTCATTTGGGCAATTTTTTTATTCGATTTTGTCCACTCGATTGGACGCTGGACCCCACACCTTCATTTCAGCGAGGTGAAGTTGTATATTGTTCGCTGGAACGGTAATCTAAGAATACTTCTCTTCAGACAGGTGAAGTTGTGCATTGTTTGCCAGAACGGTAATCTAAGAATACCTCTCTTCAGAGAGGTGAAGTTATGCATTGTTTGCCAGAACGGTAATCTAAGAATACTTCTCCTCAGAGAGGTGAAGTTGTACATTGTTTGCGAGAACGGTAACCTAGAATACCTCTCTTCAGAGAGGTGAAGTTGTACATTGTTCGCTGGAACGGTAATCTAAGAATACCTCTCTTCAGAGAGGTGAAGTTGTGCATTGTTTGCCAGAACGGTGATCTAAGACGACTGTGGATGAACATTTTACTAATAACCTAAATTTAACCTGAAACATCTGAAAAGTAGTAGTTTCAAATCCAGGACCGGCCATTCTGAGTTCTGAGTTTAGTTTTATTCGGTTTCTCATCCTACGTAGGCAAATACCAGAAAATATCTCTAAAGGACCTTATTCTACCAGGTTTGATTGTAGAAAGGATTGTGTACTACTAACCTCTCCTTCTAAAACAAGTCCCTAAAAAAAGTTAAGAGACTTTTTTCATCTTCAAAAGAAGTAATATATAATAAATACCCCGAAGCAGCAAACCTGCGTACTCAGCGAATTTCCAATGCATATATATGTATCTAAATACTACATAAAGCCACATACCACGTTTCATCAATATACACTCATAAACAAACGATTAAGACATTTTAATCAAGCGCGCGCGCGCGCGCGCACACACACACACACACACACACACATATATATATATATATATATATATATATATATATATATATAGTATATATATATATATATATATATATATACAGTTTTGAACGAATGGTTTTGGCATCTGGGGAACTCAAAACGAAAAGTTATCATGGTACCGGGCCTAGGTCTTACCATGCTGACTACGGTAATAGCTTCTTCCCTATAGGGGAAATTCGCTAAAATGAAGCACACTAGTGAATTAATGTCATATATATATAATGTTTTAACGTCAACCACTACCACAGACAAACTTTGTACGTGTCAGAAATTTGAGTTGCAAGTTACACTAACAAAATATTGTATAGAACTTATCAAGTTAATGTTACCTAATAACATAATACTGGACATCCATGAGCTTAAGTAAAATTATAGTAAACATAAGTAACTATATAGCGCAATATAAAATGCTCCTTACACTTCCTCAGATTTATCAACAATACTCCCTGCGTGAATGATCACTCTATTTCGATATTCTAAATTTGTTACAATTCACCTACTTATCAACTTTATTCTTGGAGCAACTAAGGTTGTATTAGTAAATTAATAAACTCAGCCTCATTAAGTAGTTTTTAATAGGTAACATTTATTTTCGAGGACACAAGTAAGAGATATACGCACAAATTTGTATACATAATACTTCCATTACAGCAAACCTGCGTACTCAGCGAATTTATATTGAATATATATATATATATATATATATATATATATATATATATATATATATATATATATATATATACATAAAACACTTGATGCCACTTACCAGGACGTATATTCACAAATAAGCGATACTTAAAATATGAATTATTCTCCATAAGAATAACGTTGGGATGGGTACGCAGGTTTTCTGCAACAAGGAACACAAAATAATGGGTTTTATTTATGAAAATATGAATAGAAATCATCTAAGTGAAGTCACATTCCAAGTTTTATCCATATACATTCATAAATAAGCGATATATAACATTTTAATTATTCTTCATAAGAATAACATGGGGACCGAGTACCTAGGTTTGCTGCTACGAGAACCATCCGCGAAAAATGTTTTGTTGTGCAAAAAACAACAAACCACAACCAGATGAAGCCATAAACTAAGTTTCGTCAGTTTAAGTTCATAAATAAGTGAGATATACAATTTGTATTTTTCTCCGTAAGAATAGCATTAGACAACGTACTGTGCTTAGCACTTTCAATATCCCAGTAACCAATTGACGTAGAGCAATGGTAAAATACCAGATTGTTGGGTTTTTTTTAAACTGAATTCAATGGTATAAATTAAAAATGTTGAAACCCCCCAAAAAAAAAACATTTTTGGGGTACAAAACCCCCCAAAACGCCCCTTCGAATGGTGCGATTCGTCTGGTTTTTGAACTCTTTCAAATAAATGGTACTTTACACATTTTTATCAAATGTTATTAAGATCGGACCTTTTTTACGAGAGTTGTCGGGCTTATACGGACACATATATATAAATTTGAACTAATGGTGTTTTTGGAATCTGGGGACCTCAAAACAAAAGTTATCATGGTCTCGGGCTTAAGTCTTACCATGAGACATACGGGAATAGCTTCTTCCCTATACAATAAAGGGAATTCGCTAACAAATGCTGCAAGTCCACCAAATTACAACTATAAATTGATAAATTATATCTTAACCCCGATATCAAGCATATTAAACTGATCAGATACGAACATGTAGATGTTCGAGAAGAACTACGGAACTCTAACGTTAGGCTGATGGAGAGCCCAATAGTGAATTGAAACCGGTCGCCTTCTGGGGGCCACTTACTGGGGCCACTTGACGATTAGGTAATTTAAATTCACTAACTGCTTGGCTGCTTTTTGCGGCTTTGCCCGCTAAAACTAAAACATATGATATTGACACGCGATGTTTACTCTGTTCTGAAATTTGTTGAACCAATGTTCCCATTTGGTTCCCACTTATTCTTCATCAGGAAAGACATAAAGCCTTTCTGGTCGCAATATTTTATTCATGAATGTGATTATTACATTGTTGTAGAATAGAAATACAAAGAAAGAATTGTACATAAACTATGTTTTAATAATCACAAAACAAGACATCATAATATGCTAGATCATGGTTACATTAGACAATAAAGGATGGCATGTTTTCAAATTATATAAAATAATAAACAGCTCTTAATAAAAGTAGGTATAAATAAATATTTTAGAAAAGATGCAATACGAATTATATGACAGGCTGTTAGATTTTTTTTATAAATAAGACAACATATCGTAAGAAATTAAAACTCTAAATTTAAATTTAGGTTTTGACATTCTCCGCTACGCACAATTACCTTTATTTGATAAAATGTAGGGCCTATCATTAAAATGTAGGGCCTATCATTAAAATGTAGGGCCTATCATTAAAATGTAGGACCTATCGTTAAAATGCATGGCCTATCATTAAAATGTAGGGCCTATCATTAAAATGTAGGGCACATCATTAAAATGTAGGGTATATCATTAAAATGTGGGGTCTATCATTAAAATGTAGGTCATATCATTAAAATCCGCAAAGTGATTGTCTCAGAACCTTTCCGGAAAAAACACCAGTATCGTTTAATATACAGGATGCACTTACACCAAAATTAACTAAAACAAAACACACATTTTAAAACTACCTTCAGCAAAACTCACCGTGAGGACGTGAACAACATAACGACGCAAGTCGTCAAACAGCACAAGCCCCTGTATCACATGACCGCTAAACGCTAATGTCCAACTACCACACCAGGTGTCGCTGAAGCAAGCGGACTGGACACTAATTGAATTAGAACTGATTACGGACTCGCAGTCAAAGACAACGGTACGGCTACATTCTTGGCTAGAGCACTGCGTCTGCGTGCCTTCCGTGGCCAGTGCAGCGGTACGGACTGCAGATCAGTGGTCTAGTGGGCACGCGTGATGGACGATACTGGAATCCTAGGAAAGTAGCGGCGATTTTTTGCTGTATATCTGATGTGCTGAGTTTATAGCAGTTAGCAGTTTTGTATACGAAGAATAAGAATACGAGACATTCGGTCGAATTAAAACACCAAATACCTAAATAAATCACTCAGGTTTGTAGTTAAAAACATTTTATATCGCATAATTTTGTTTGTATGGTTATATGGAGCGATTAATGTTAAAACAGTATCTGTGCCATAATGTAAACAACCTCTTAAACTATCATTGAAATTTCAATGTTTCGGTCAGAGTTATATGCTTAAATGCACTGCCTTAGGTCATAGAAATACTTATTGTTTGTTTAAAAGTATAATTGTAATGGAATAATAACAAAATACAGCTTTGATTCTTCCACACAACTTTCATTCAACTTTGAAAAGGGGACAGCTCACTTACTCTACAGATCATTGGCACAACGGATCTATTTAATAATATTTAATTTAATATGAGGTCCATTTACACTACAGCTCGTTGATACTATGACCCTCCGTTATATTTAGTTTTAAAAAAGAAGGTCCATTTACTCTACAGATCGTTGATACAACGGCCCCTTATATTATTATTATATTTTTAAAGAGGGTCATAGAGCCAATGAACCCATTTAATATAAGCAAAACGGTCCAAAGCGTCTACAGGCTCGTTGCGACAACGGACCTTCATCGATATATTTTTATAATTTTATAAAATAAGACCGTTGACACAACGAGCCATTTCATGTGAACTAAATTTAAACTGAAATGAACGGTCCGTTTACTCTACAGATCATCGTTCTACACTGCGCGGTAATAGTATCTGTCAAACTAGTACCTATTATTATTGTCATGTTCATACACACATGTAGTCAAACATTAAAAACGTACAGGTTGAATTCGATTACTTCCTGGACGAAATACGCCTAGGCAATACCTTAAGCTTCTACGTCTTCAAAATAAACGCTATTAAAAAACACGGCGTTTTACTGTGGTAAGTTAGTTGTTTTATACAGCAGTTCCGTTGAATATATTTACTTGGTTCAATTTACTCCATTTTACTTACCTTATATTTTTGTCTTAGTTCTCACTTTAAAGGTTCACCTTTTAATAATGGTTAGAATTTGTCAAAGCTTCTGAATTATAATATTAAATATAGTATAATAGTGCTATCAAATTAACTTCTAGCATTAGCATTGTTTTACCGCAATATATTTTGTACTGCATTAAAAATAGTTGACTTTTATTTGTTAAAAGGAATTTATATAAGTATATGCGTATGGTTTTTAGTAATAATATGCGCAAATTAATTTCGTCCGTCGCGTCATGTCGGCCGCGTTATCAGTGCGAATGGATGAGCGCCTTCCGTTTAAAGATACTTTTTGCGCACCATGTAGAACGATGATCTGTAGTGTAAATGAACCTACTCTTTATATTTTCACTATAAAATATATGAAATGGCTCGTTGTGCCAACGGCCCTAAAGTTGAAATAACAAATATGTTAAACTAAACGGTTCGTTGTATCAACGACCTAATTTCATGTTTATTTAAAATATTACATTTTAAGGCCGTTGACTCAACGATCTGTAGTGTAAATGGACCTTGAATTATTATTTTATTATTTAGATAGGGTCATAGTGCCAACGAGCTGTAGAGCAAATGAACCTTTATTTTTGTCTAGTTATTTTAGAAGGGTCATTGTGTCAACGATCTGTAGAGTAAATGAACCCATGATATATTTTATTAAATATTTAGGAGGGTCGTTGTGTCAACGATCTGTAGCGTAAATGAACCCTAACCCTTTTTTACAATTACGGTTAAAGGAAAAGGAAATAGTTTTCAAAGGTTAGGGTTCATTTACGCTACAGATCGTTGACACAACGACCCTCCTAAATATTTAATAAAATATATCATGGGTTCATTTACTCTACAGATCGTTGACACAATGACCCTTCTAAAATAACTAAACAAAAATAAAGGTTCATTTGCTCTACAGCTCGTTGGCACTATGACCCTATCTAAATAATAAAATAATAATTCAAGGTCCATTTACACTACAGCAGTGGCGGATTTAAGCAATTGCCGCCTAAGGGCTATTAGGAAATTTTCCGCCCCCCCCACTATAATCTTTGTCCTTTTCGCCCAGGTTTACCCAAGTGTTATATATATCTTGTTTGGTTATTTTGTGATTGTACCTAAAGAAGTTACGAATTAACTAAATGAATAAGTTTAAGAAATTTTTGTTATTTCCTAGTTGAAAAAACAAGTAAAATAATGTATATTTGTCTTGATTCCTATTAACACAGTTTAATATTCAATATAGCCTACTCAATGACAATCAGCCCTAGAGACAAATGTTCGCGTTAAAAGCAGTGAAGCAGTGCTAGTGCTACTTTTAATAACAAGAAAATTCTTCAACAAATAAGGCCTACAAAAATCCCTTCTTACACTTCATCAAAACATTAATGTTTACACCAATGCATTGACTACTGAAAATTATAATAAATAACCTATAAAAAAGATATGATGACACTGTAGCCTTAAAATTCGTAATTCGGACCATTAGCCTCAAAATTCTGACTATTTTAATCCTGAATTAGCGCTTTTCAATACAGTTTTTCAGTCATTTGGTAATTTATACTTTTATACAAAGAATTGTTTATATGTTTTAAACGATCAAAATATAATATTAATTGATGTAGGCCTAATCTTCATAAAACTCTACACATTTTCAAACACTTCTTCTAGTTTCGCCTCCATGATGTTGTAGATCCAATGAATAATACCATAGATAATACATAGATACCATAGATAATAATACCATGGATATTACCATAGATATAATTACCATAGATAACATAGATAATACCATAGATTAAACATACTCCTTAGTGGCATTAATTACTTGTGGTATTCTTAATCTATGATAATACCTACAGGAGTCACTACTCTCTGACAAATAACCTTCATAAAGCGTGCCGTCATATTTGGTATTTTGTCCTGTTGTGGTGTCACCTTGTTGGTGGGATGGTGACATTCGATGTACAAGGCGGCTTGTTTTCAACACTATTTCCAAAGCTATATTAAAAGGGTGTTTTCATATAACTCAAATCATAACTTTGCTTCGAGATAAACAATAAAATTACATATAAAATATGTCTTAAGATTATAAAGTTAAGTTTACCATCATGATTCGCCAAAATACGACAAGATATTAATTTAAAGACTTCAAATATCACAGTTTTTCATTTAATGAAATGGGATATTTTGACACCGTCCCACCCAAAAAATATATATAGAAGTCTCGCCTGAAGTAAAAAACTGCAGTGTACATGCTGAGCACCATTTTGACCCTCTGTCAACTATGGCAGCAACCAATCAAATCCTCTCTTCACAAATTATGTTAATCTTTATTTGCCTTTGGTCAGATGTTTTGTTTAAAAAAATATCCCCCAGAATGAACGATAATGTGTGGTAGCCTTTGATGGTAAGTATAAGACGGCTGAAATAACTTTAATCTTTGTTACCTTGAGTTTGAAAATGAAACGACAATATCATTGTAGTATAAATTGTGTTATTGTCATCTCAAATTTGATTGTTGCAACATTTCTCATCCGTGTGCCTTGGTCATTATTGATATTGATATTGTTGGACCTATCATCTATGGTTGGACGTAGTCAGAGTGGCGCAGTGCCTGATGTAGTTCGTGGCTTGCCGCCCTTTCTCTGTAGCGTAATCGTCTTGTCGCTAGTACGGATGAATGACAAATGCATTATGACTGCTTTGAGGAACTGCAGTGTGAGGGACTGCAAGCGTTATACATTAGTCTCTGGTTACTACCTTTACCTTTAAAAGGGCGGCACACCGTCATTGTCATCCGTTTTCATCAAAATGTTCCCCGTTTCAACATTTCTTTTGTAAACAACTTATTAATTTTCTGTAAATTTGCCGCCCCTAAAAACTTGCCGCCCTGGGCTACAGCCCCTATAGCCCCCCCCTAAATCCGCCACTGCACTACAGATCGTTGAGTCAACGGCCTTAAAATGTAATATTTTAAATAAACATGAAATTAGGTCGTTGATACAACGAACCGTTTAGTTTAACATATTTGTTATTTCAACTTTAGGGCCGTTGGCACAACGAGCCATTTCATATATTTTATAGTGAAAATATAAAGAGTAGGTTCATTTACACTACAGATCATCGTTCTACATGGTGCGCAAAAAGTATCTTTAAACGGAAGGCGCTCATCCATTCGCACTGATAACGCGGCCGACATGACGCGACGGACGAAATTAATTTGCGCATATTATTACTAAAAACCATACGCATATATTTATATAAATTCCTTTTAACAAATAAAAGTCAACTATTTTTAATGCAGTACAAAATATATTGCCGTAAAACAATGCTAATGCTAGAAGTTAATTTGATAGCACTATTATACTATATTTAATATTATAATTCAGAAGCTTTGACAAATTCTAACCATTATTAAAAGGTGAACCTTTAAAGTGAGAACTAAGACAAAAATATAAGGTAAGTAAAATGGAGTAAATTGAACCAAGTAAATATATTCAACGGAACTGCTGTATAAAACAACTAACTTACCACAGTAAAACGCCGTGTTTTTTAATAGACGTTTATTTTGAAGACGTAGAAGCTTAAGGTATTGCCTAGGCGTATTTCGTCCAGGAAGTAATCGAATTCAACCTGTACGTTTTTAATGTTTGACTACATGTGTGTATGAACATGACAATAATAATAGGTACTGTCCTACAAGTAGTAGAATCATAAGGAGCTTTAATGCCACAGTACATATAATTTTAAATTTAAAATTAGCCTATGTATTACGGAAATTGATAATTGAATTGATAATTGTCCTCGGAAATGATAATCGAGGAATTTGGCGTGACTGTAGTCCCTAGTTGGGTACTCCGTATGGAAGACAAAAATTATTGGCCCGGTTTTTCCATTCCTGATATTGACACGGTCTTAACCGGTTGGCCATTTTAACTTAAAAGACTCCTAAATGTGTTTTAAAATAAGTAAATGCAAATTTCTTTTGGCCAATTTACCTTTCTCAATACAGTAATCGTTTTCTTTGTATATATTAGTTTTGATAATACGTATGATTGTATCAATCAGATGGACCTTTGGTTCCATTTAAAATAAAACATTATTTTTGTAATTTGAAGTTTGGTTTTACAACGAGCGGTTACATAAATTTACTTGTTTTAAGTAACTGATTCTTTCCACGTTTTGTGACTGGGCGTATCTTTGGGAGATTTCTTGCAGAACTGGTACAACTTAGACTACTTTATTTACCACATCGAATATACATTTTATATGATATGTATATACATTTTATGAGTTTGTTACTCTGCTGTTTTGAATACAAACAGAGAACAAAATTGATATTAAATTATTATGTTAATTTAGTCTACAGTTTTGTTATACATTAAAAATTTGAGATTATATAACATACTCTTTAAAATAACCATAAAATAGTAGTTTTAATCACAAGGAGCAAATGTGGTTGTTTTTGGTGCGCAATCGCTCGGAAAACGGTTAAATACTAAAAACACACGTTTGCTCCATGTGATAAACAACTTTTTTTGTCATACTGCTTATATATCACAAACATTTAACTTAAAAATTAATTCAATAGAGCATACCTCTTAAGCGTTGTTGCTTCATGCGCTGATGCATGCGTCTAGTGCACGGAAAAGTGCATAAGTCAAGTGTGCGGACAGGCTTAAAACATTGAAACTTTTAAGGCCTGTGGGATATAGTCCTGAGGGCCGATATAACTAATGAGGGACAAAGGGTGCAAATCTACACGACAAAACGTTTATAATGGTATGCGTGAATTTCTCCTACGATGCAAATACCCTTAAAAAAGGAGTCAAATTGTTGTGCTTGATTATTAAAATAATTATCGAATGGGATTATTAAAGCGTGATGTTAACCTCTGTATCCTATTTTTAGGGAATCATTAAAACTCATCTTCATTTCATTGGTTGAATCTTTCACAGCTGTTTACTCCTTATAATCTGAAAGTACTTCTTTAAAATACACTTAAAATGTAAGAATAAGCAGCTAGACATTTTTTAAACTAACATCGAGTGTTTCTAAAATATTAGAACCCTTAATTTGAATTCTGGCTTCAAAATTCTCTTCTACTTAGACTTGTATTTACGTTAGTTATAAAAAAGTCGAGGGATTCTCTTAGATTCTTACAAAAAACACCAACAAACAAACATAAACAATAGTTTATTTTAATGTCATGATTATATGTTATATATTATTCTATATCTAATCCTACTGGGTGTTGAGGGAGATGACACATTCTGAATGAACCCCACAATGCGTAGTGTCCATGACGTAAGTAAGTATAATAGGAGGCAATTACAAAATAATCTAGCATTTTGGGTACTTACGTTACCACCCTTTACACTTTTTTCTGTTACTGATTTTATAACGGAGATGTATAAAGTGTAAACGTGGACGTATGGTTAAACTTGTATAGTTCTGGTCTTACCAGATCGCCTACCTTTCGCATAGAATGATATAGTTTTATGGCTTAGTGAGTTTCAGTTTTGGCTTAGTCAAAGTTTTATAATTCTTTTAAGTTGCTTTCATACGCACGTCGTCAGGTTTCATCGTAGTATAAAAAAGGCAATCATACAGAATCCTAAACTTATCTTCTACAAAATATTTGTAACACGTCCAGTATATATGTAATCTTCATTCGATGGTTCTACTCACTATGAAATAGGTTGTTACAACTTAGCATGTCTGTTTATTTTTCAGTTCACTCGTTATTTCATCTTGGCTGTTATGATTCTTTTGTTTTGAGTTGAAACTCTATAAGCCTAATATCTATATCTATAAAAGGCAAATC
The DNA here is from genome assembly GCA_963675035.1 of Allygus modestus. Taxonomy (NCBI): domain Eukaryota; kingdom Metazoa; phylum Arthropoda; class Insecta; order Hemiptera; family Cicadellidae; genus Allygus; species Allygus modestus. The sequence goes on from OY776112.1 coordinate 316,357,377, forward strand.
CATATCACTCACTCACTCACTCAGTCCCTCACTCACTCACTCACACACTCATCACGAATTCTCCTACTTTCCATCTACCTAGAGAGTTTAAATTGTGCACACTGATTCTTTAGGCATACAATATGAAAACTAAATGGTTGTTATCCTGATCTGACCTTAGGAATCCGCCAGAGACCCTGATAAAGTTACCTAGGGCCTAGTTAATTATTTATATTATAATTACCTAGACGAACAGCAGTCAACAACATATTTCTCGATATACATAAATTAGTGTACTAGGTAGTTTAAAACCATAGGTAAGAGTAAGGAATGTTAATGATTAAAACCGACCGTTCAGAAAACGGGGCACTGTAACCACGTGAAGTTGGTACTGCAGGCAACGCGTATTATATGCCAATCAGGATGCCAGCTGAGAGACTAAATAAGTCCCGCACGCCCCTGCACGCCCCTAGAAAGTGTTTCTCCAGCTTTAGTACACTGGTAACAGCTCAGATAGCAGATTACCAAGACATTGAATGGGATTATATTAGTTTATTTTATATAAAGCTATTTCTAGTTCATCATAAATAACTTTTTTGCAGTTAAAAATTTATTCCCTTGGTGTATTGCGTAATGTTAGTGTATAACGTTTCCTTCTTTGCTTCAGATACGTAAATTAATTACATCATTACAATTAAGATTTACATATATAGGGTATTTCCTATTTCGCTAACAAAACAGTTGTTTCACAAACGATTAATTTTGTGTACAAATAAATAGGCATACCATAACAATCTTATCTTAAAAGTAATTTATTACAAAATAATTTGTATTATTATACTGCTTGAAAAAACACTACAATTATATGTAATCAATTTCAAATACATTTTACACAATAATACCAATAATGGTTATTACCCTTATTGCAGCATTAAGGGGCGTATTCGCGAGTAATGTGGGTCAGGCTTTAGAGCGGGTAGTGTAAACCTAAACCACTTCAACAATGGAACTTGCTGAACGTACAACGGCCATGTTTGTGTCAAAGGTTATTCCTTGGCTCAAAAATTTAGAATAGTACAGTATAATACATTAAACCGTAAAATATTTGTAAATCGCAAAATCAAAGTTTTTTTATATTTTTAATTTTGTATTGTTTTGTTTAACGTGCTTGGTGATTCTTTCACTGCATTTGAACGCACCACCACAATTTGGGCTAGGCTGTTTGTGTAAACAAGCAGACAACACACCTACGGTTTGAGTCTTTGGGTACACATTTGCAGACAGTAAGGAACACAACATTGAATTTTTATGGGATATAAAGTTTGTATTTTAGTTACTGTAAGCGATTTTAGCGTAAAACTGAGATTTTAAATTTTATTTGGCAACAGTACTGCACTGCAATTTATCTCTAATGTTGAATTCAATATGCCGAGCAGCTGGTTTGAATCATGATTTCCGAAATTAATAATCACAGTTCAAATTGTAGTGTTTTTGTCCACTACATGTTTCACCGTAAATACGGCATTTTCAAGTGGTATATACAACCACTCTCACCAGTGGAGTCTGCTTTTTACCAGTGCCGTGGCGTGATTGAAGATATGCGTGTGGTAGGCCTACCGGTATTTATTCGTAAATGTGTTTGTGATTGTGTTTGTGACTGTGGATTTTTTTAAATTTTGACATATCCTATTTGGATAATTCGTTCTTGTATATACCACTTGAAAATGCCGTATTTACGGTGAAACATGTAGTGGACAAAAATACTACAATTTGAACTGTTGACGACAAGATATGTACCTATTTAGTCTATTACGCACAGTTCAGGGCTACAACTATGAATTTTAATTATTTACCTATTTCAAAGTGAATGCTCATCTATTAAGTTGCACAATTAAACAATAACATTAGCAAGTTAAAAGCGATGAAAAATTATTTGTGAATATAACAACGGAGGAAGTGTTGTAATGTTTGTTTCAAAATGATCAGTAAGATAATCTAAGAAGATAACAATAACATGTAAATCGCTAAACAATAACTGAATATAATCAGAAGTTTTTGAGTGAACCAAATCAAAACCATATACCGTAGTCATTCTAGTTTTTAAAATCGTGCAATACTTCTGTTTGCTCTTATCACAGTGGAAAACGGCAAAGGTTGGCACAACTGATTTGGAGAATGCATTTTGTCTGTGTGCGTCTCTACAGTTTATACGGTCTGTATAAACTGTCGCAACACTCACGGCAAAAATGAACGGAGAGTTCAATCGCACATTATTGCTGGATTCGTATATCCCGCTGACAATCGTGCATTTTGTCTTTGAGCTAAAAGCTCTCTCTCTCTCTCTCTCTCTCTCTCTCTCTCTCTCTCTCTCTCTCTCTCTCTCTCTCTCTCTCTCTCTCTCTCTCTCTCTCTCTCTCTCTCTCTCTCTCTCTCTCTCTCTCTCTCTCTCTCTCTCTCTCTCTCTCTCTCTCTCTCTCTCTCTCTCTCTCTCTCTCTCTCTCTCTCTCTCTCTCTCTCTCTCTCTCTCTCTCTCTCTCTCTCTCTCTCTCTCTCTCTCTCTCTCTCTCTCTCTCTCTCTCTCTCTCTCTCTCTCTCTCTCTCTCTCTCTCTCTCTCTCTCTCTCTCTCTCTCTCTCTCTCTCTCTCTCTCTCTCTCTCTCTCTCTCTCTCTCTCTCTCTCTCTCTCTCTCTCTCTCTCTCATATATATATATATATACATATATATATATATACATATATATATATATAAGTTTGAACGAATAGTGTTTTTGGCATCTGGGGACCTCAAAACGAAAAGTTATCATGGTCTCGGGCTTAAGTCTTACCATGCCACCTACGGTAATAGCTTCTTCCCTATAGGGGAAATTCGCTAAAATAAAAAAAAACTAACAGCTGTTCAAAAGCAACCATTCAATTGTAAAAATAACACTCACCTGGTAAAGTATCATGTGATTTTCTTGAGAATTGTGATTATTGCCTATGCGTACATAACTTTAAATGTACATGATTAGGTTATGTATAAATTGTGAGAACCATTCAAACTAAAGATTGAACATAAAACAGGCATGCCCAAGTAATCGAGGAAATAAGCAAAGCAAATACGCTAGCCTTGGAGTGGAACCGTGAATATAAGTCTCTAGGCATTTTTTAAAAAACTAACTGGCTTTTCGAGCAAAGCTCGGTCCCCCAGGTGCTTTAAAAAATGTAACGATTTTCTCAAACATACCATTGTACAGTGATCGCGAGCGAAGCCGTGACGGGATACTAGTATTAAGTAACCATGTATCTTATAAAATAATAGCGTGTAGTGGCGAAGTGTAACCCTCTATTCAGAGCAAACTATTCAACGTAAAGAGGTTGTGTCAAAAAATGTCCCTTAGCCCAAGGACAGAATAGAGTTTTGATAATGGAACCAGAAGTAGATGATTTTCCTTTGATAAATCCTGGGTCTCAAAAAATATGACAGCAGAACGGCATTCTAGTGGTTTACAGCTGGAATTGTAGTTTGATTTGCAATTTATGCAGTTGTTGTAGTTTTGTGTGAGCAGAATCAACAGTTTTTGGAAAAAATTACAGTAGTGACTATCCTTCCTAAAGTTCGATTTGTGTATCAGTATAAAAAAACCATGATTAAAGACACAAAAAAATCTGACAAAACGTATATAGGAGGAGTTATGTTATGTTTATAATGAATAAAAATGTGAAGATACAAGTTAATGCAATTGATATAATTCAGGAAACTATATTTTGGTTAAACATTTAAAGTCTAAAATTCCGATTTAGTTCTTTTATTTGAAAATTTTGGTTGATTTCACAGAGTATGCTTTATTTGATAAAATTTGATGAAAATATGGTAAGAAGTTTTAATAATATTGATGAGAAAACTAAAGGAGTAATGGACCTATCCCACTATTAACATTGAATACATAAATATTTATACTAGCTGTCACCATACCCGGTTTCGCCTGGGAATAAACATTGTGTGGTGTGCGCTGCATTATGTGGTTACCCATGGAACTACTACGAATCATGATCAGCTGTTTTAATTATAATAAGCTCAAACCATAAGAGCTTATAATAAAGTGAATGTACATAAGAATAACATTATCTAGTGATTAAATTATCACAAGTAGACTTGGTGAGATCTTGCTGTATTTTAGGCCAAAAGACAAACCTCAGAATTTCATTAGCAAACGTTACCTCAAGATTTAATAAATTATTTATTTATAAACTTTGACTTTATAATAGACTATAACTTTTATAGACAACGAGAAGTAATAAATAACAAATTCTAAGATAAATAAGAAATTTAAATCACAGCCTTAGAGGTTGTGTCTATTATTCCCCATCTTTAATTTAGAGCTTGTGAAGAACTACAACAGTGACATTAATTAACTAACTAGAGATCTTTAATTGGATATTTATTCAATTTGAAAATTATTTTATTGGTTTTTAATTTAATTTTAGTTAATTTCCTAGTATTTTATTATATATTACTCAGAGATTTTTAGAGCTTGTCAGCTCGGTCAACCAATGCCTTGAGATTAAAATATATACCTTTGTGTAAACCAAAACTAACTAGGCCACCATTATTATATTTAAATCACCTACTGAAAAATTTATTTAATTGAAATCTAGCAAATTTGTAACATCAGTTTGTGATTCCCTTGAATCAGTTAATCAAAACCGAATACACATGTAAAGTCACAATAAAGTAAATCTGTTCATATAAATAGCTGATTTATTTCATTACTGTAGATAAGCTAAACATAAGGTAAACCAGCTGAATAAATAGGGACAGATAAATTAATTTAACAGTTTATCAGGTAATATTATTAGGTTTATCTTATTAGCGTAATTTTCAAATAATCTCAGATTTATTTTGGAGGTTTAATTAAATAATATTATAATAATATTATTAAACCCTCTGGAATCCAAACAAACATCAGTATTTCGTGATGATTTTATTATTATTTATTAGTAAATTTCCTTTGGAAAGTGAACTATTAGCATGACCTGCACGGTGAAACTTAAGCCCGGGACCACCATAGAAGTTCCTAACGTGACCCCCTGAACACGTTTTGGGGGGTCGTTCAAAATTGTATATATATATATATATATATATATATATATATATATGTATATATATATATATGTATATATATATAGAGACATATATATATATATATGTGTATGCACTCTAGCGGTCGCATTTTTTGTCCGATTTACTTCAAATTTGGTAGGGACGTTCCTTTCTATAACCTGTTGGACAAGTTCGTTGGGCAAAACAATCGGAAAACTCTAAACCCATTTTTTGGGGATTAATCTTTCAAATTTTGAGTTTTTGGGCCCAAAAAGGGTCAGAAAAGCCCCAGATGTAAAATTAATGCATGTTAAAAGATGGGAATTAGAAAGGCGAAAGTTTTAAGCCCTCTCCCGTCATTCTAGCATAAATATTTACCGAGTTATTAAAGAAAATTTGTATCGGGTAAACACAGTACGTTGTCTTATGGGGGTTTTACACTAGAAAAGCCTGTTATTCCTTTGTTAGAGTACTTTAATTATCCCCAGCAACCTCACGCCTACTTTCAAGCCTGTCTGGACCTTCTCCTAACCTTATAATGCGTAAAATTGTATTCCCAGCTTTGCAAGTAAATGAAACCTGGAGTATCAGAACAGCCAAAAAAACAATGTTTTCAGATTTCAATAAAAATTGGACAAATGGATGTTTTTACACTGATTTTGAGTTTTACAAGTTTTTATGTGGAAATTCACTTCCCTCACGTCAGCGTGCTGCGTGCGAACTCGTTATCTTATACTATTCAGATTATGGCGGGATAGTAGATTCTACCAAATATTATATGTGATTTGTAAGAGGGAATATCTGTTATTTGTTTAATTATGAGGATGTATTTAAAGAGATAAATATAAATGCAAAGGTTGTGTATGCATTTGTTTTTAAGGTATCTACAAAACGGATCTACAAATAACATAATCTGTTGAACAAAAGTATGACACGGCGCGGCAGAACACATCGTACAGCCGAAGTTGGTATAGGCTGCTAAATTAAACTCGTTACGTGTTCAGTTATCTCAGGCTGTATATGTGTATAAACAGAGCATGAGATACGATTTTACTAATTAGCCTTTTTATAAATGTAATATATTTTTTTAACCACAAATAAGTATTTTATTTACAATTACTTTATAACACATCGTGAAATTTTACGTAATCCAAATAAGTAACTTAATAAATAGTCCGTAAGTTATCCTGTATTTAACTATGGTACAGTAAAAATTAGAAAACTAAATGTGGACTTATTAGTTCCGATACCGTTTAAAAATTAGATAACTTCTTATATCTTATTAAATAAAAAAATGCCATCAAAGAGAAACTAATTTACGCTACTGTTATTTAAAATGTTAAAATCAAATATATGTTTAAACTAATTTGACTATAAATTTAGCATTCACAAATTTATTTATTTTGCAAAATAGAACATTTTAAATTAATTTACTCCGCTAAACAACATCATTTACTGTTTCAATTGAATGAAATCATAAATACTGTAACGCTACATAATAGTAATTTTTGACTGACTTTTTAACAACTTTTAAAATGGAAGCTGAGAACGTTAAAACAGTTAATGGTTTATTTTAACTTTACCTATCGCTTTAAGTGGGGCTTTAAGAGCCACTGGGGCAAAGCCCAATGAAGATATATTAGTTTGTATAAGTGATCTAGACATAATAAGCTATCAATAAAAAATTAATGATTAAAATAGGCCCAGTAGATCAGCCCGTTGGACTGGTCAAAGTTTTAATTATTTTGAAATATATATAGTGATATCCACTTACACAAAACCCCGATTTTAGGGAACATATCCCCTAACTTTGCCTGCTGAGTTTCTACCAATTATTTGTTCAATTGGTCTAGTAAATATATGATTAACATGGAAATTTTGAAGGTCATTAATAGGAACGAGTCTCATTGGAATTGAAATAAGCCCTTAACTGTTTTTGTGATGGACCTATCTTCTTCCAAATATTTACTCAATAACTCATGTAGTTTGTGCATGATGGGCTTAAAAAACACATAACAAATTCAGCATTATAATGACAATGACTATCTAGATAAATTAAGCTTTAAATACTATGTTGCAAGGTCTTATGTGCTCCCAACCCAATGTTTAGTTGCCGCGCCTTGATTTTATATTGTTTAGTACACCGTTGTGAAGTAGTTAGTAAATCACGTGTTTCTTCCATTCTGTGGTAAAAGATAAACGATCTGACTAAATGCTCATTAGAACAAACATGGTGCATTGTACGGTGAAATGTTGAGTAATCTGTACCCATAAACTCTTCTATGGGGTAGTGACGGACCAATGGGCATAACCCTAATGACCTACGTAATGATTTGCAGAAGCCTAGACGTTTCCTGCCCCACACGAAAATGGGCAACATATTTTATTTAATTAGGTTCAGTATTTTTTTGAGAAACACTGAACAAATCTGTTTCATAAACGAACAGACAGGTGAACAAAATTTAAATATCTCCGCTGCATACAATATTTCACTGCTCAAAGCGATGTAGAAAAAAATGTATTTTATTTATATAGATAAATACATTCCTTATGTGTAACATCTGTTATTGCCTGTCCATAATGTGTGAACAGCTACAATTCAAATCAAATTATTCCCCATGTTATTATTATGGGCAAAAAACTAACTATGAGGTCAGCCCGTGCCCTTGAGATTATAAATATCGAAAATTAAAAACCTTATTGCAAAACTACGAACTGAGACGAATTGTTTTGACACTTCAATCATTAAAATTGGCCAAGAAATAAGGGAGAAGTTGTGTTTACAAAAAACGGCTTAACGTATTATATACATGGATACTGGAAATTTACCGATCATACACATTTGTCATTTGACTTTCGTAATAAGTCGGCAAAGGGCAACGCTAAGCGCAAGCGTCACAAGGCAAAGCGCCTTCAGTTTGACAGATACTATTACCGCGCAGTGTAGAACGATGATCTGTAGAGTAAACGGACCGTTCATTTCAGTTTAAATTTAGTTCACATGAAATGGCTCGTTGTGTCAACGGTCTTATTTTATAAAATTATAAAAATATATCGATGAAGGTCCGTTGTCGCAACGAGCCTGTAGACGCTTTGGACCGTTTTGCTTATATTAAATGGGTTCATTGGCTCTATGACCCTCTTTAAAAATATAATAATAATATAAGGGACCGTTGTATCAACGATCTGTAGAGTAAATGGACCTTCTTTTTTAAAACTAAATATAACGGAGGGTCATAGTATCAACGAGCTGTAGTGTAAATGGACCTCATATTAAATTAAATATTATTAAATAGGTCCGTTGTGCCAATGATCTGTAGAGTAAGTGAGCTGTCCCCGTAAAAAAGATTCAAGATTTAAAATATTATAGTTGGGCCACTGGAAAACGACCTTTTTATCTAACTTGTGTGAATATATGCAACAAACGGTGTAGGCCTAAGTAAGAAAGTTCCCAATAATATCCACCAAAGTTGGTGTTGGTTGCAGCAAACAACACCAAATGGTGGCGGGGTGAAAAAATATATCCCTTAATTTACTCAGTTTATATCATGCACACGTTATATTATAAGATTGCTTGTTCAGTGGTGCAAGTGCCATATACTTCATCGTCAAAAACAAATTAAACAGGAATTAATATAATCTTCGGGACTGCAAATAAGTCAAGAAGGAAGAAAAGTATCTAGAAAATGAGTTGAAACTGGAGGCAGTATAAAGTATAAATACAGTATAAACCTGGTACAGATGTTTGTTTTATAATAGAAAAATTGAGTAACGCCACACATATGTAGCTAGATTTAATAGCAAAACTAGAAATATTATGTCTTGTATAATATTAATTAGAGTTAGGATTATACTGTAAGTGGCCTTAAAGGAACACGGAACTGACAAAGAAGGAAACACTTTCAATCCTTTTCGAAATCAATATATCACACCCATAGACAAATTGAGATTTGTTTATTTATCTTGCACTTTCTATGGTTGGACCTAATTGAGTCGCCATTAGAATGAGAGACATAACCGATGCCGCAAAACAACAGTTCCGCTGCGCAGCTCCCCGTAATCACGAAAACAAAATGGATAAAGCGCGCGGCAGCCGACCTTGGGGCCTTCCGTCGTCCTTGAGGACGTCTTTGTCAAGGTCGCCAGCTTGTGGCTGGGAAAAGTGTTTATCTGCTCACATTTAGCAAGAAAGGCTTTCCGATCATCGAAAATAACATAGATTAGATGCGATGTCTACGCGTAAAGTATTTTTGGATAAGAGGTATTACGGAGTAAGTAAATAAGTGAAAGCGTAATTTAAAAAATGTAAAGTGACTGCACTGGTTGTCTTCCATTCTCTTCACGGGTTTTCCATCACAACGAGTCATCGGAGTTCGTATATGGAACAAATCAGGGTTGCCCTTAGAGTCATCGGAGTACGTATACGGGTACGTATATCAGGGTTGCCCTTAGAGTCATCGGAGTACGTATACGGGTACGTATATCAGGGTTGCCCTTAGAGTCATCGGAGTACGTATACGGGTACGTACATCAGGGTTGCCCTTAGAGTCATCGGAGTACGTATACGGGTACGTACATCAGGGTTGCCCTTAGAGTCATCGGAGTACGTATACGGGTACGTACATCAGGGTTGCCCTTAGAGTCATCGGAGTACGTATACGGGTACGTATATCAGGGTTGCCCTTAGAGTCATCGGAGTACGTATACGGGTACGTATATCAGGGTTGCCCTTAGAGTCATCGGAGTACGTATACGGGTACGTATATCAGGGTTGCCCTTAGAGTCATCGGAGTACGTATACGGGTACGTATATCAGGGTTGCCCTTAGAGTCATCGGAGTACGTATACGGGTACGTATATCAGGGTTGCCCTTAGAGTCATCGGAGTACGTATACGGGTACGTATATCAGGGTTGCCCTTAGAGTCATCGGAGTACGTATACGGGTACGTATATCAGGGTTGCCCTTAGAGTCATCGGAGTACGTATACGGGTACGTATATCAGGGTTGCCCTTAGAGTCATCGGAGTACGTATACGGGTACGTATATCAGGGTTGCCCTTAGAGTCATCGGAGTACGTATACGGGTACGTATATCAGGGTTGCCCTTAGAGTCATCGGAGTACGTATACGGGTACGTATATCAGGGTTGCCCTTAGAGTCATCGGAGTACGTATACGGGTACGTATATCAGGGTTGCCCTTAGAGTCATCGGAGTACGTATACGGGTACGTATATCAGGGTTGCCCTTAGAGGGTTGCCCTTAGAGTCATTGGAGTACGTATACGGGTATGTATATCAGGGTTGCCCTTAGAGTCATCGGAGTACGTATACGGGTACGTATATCAGGGTTGCCCTTAGAGTCATCGGAGTACGTATACGGGTACGTATATCAGGGTTGCAGTCAATGTATAGTTTTGTAAGTTTATTACCAACCTTTTAACACATCTTTCAAGTTTCGTATTGAAAATATACTGACCATATTTGAGTTTGTTCCTTGTATACACAAATTTACTACTTTATGACATAAAAAGTAACTATTTTAGACTTTAGAATTTTAGTGGAGATAGCCCACTATATCTCAACCATTCCGCATCAGTAAACAAGTATAAAAAACAAGTATAATGATTTTTCTTATGATTTAATATTCATTCACACCTAGTAGAGGCACACGAGGTATTTGGAAATAAAGAAAGTAAATTATCTTCCCAATAACACCCCATTTACTCGTCTGCTTTATTTTGTTGTTTACACGCAAAACAGGAGCCTTAACAGGAGTTTAATTTAATTTCAACTTCGGAAATTAATAGGAATAGTTCTATTTTGCTTAGGGATATCACAGAACGCAGTATGTGAGTCATGGTAATCCATTTAATTAACGGACCCAACCATCCACTGCATGCATCTTACTAATCACGTAGTATAACTAAGGGTGAATTATATTACACTTCTATTAAGATTATAAGTAACTAGTCGACCCGTGCGGAATTCCGCACTGCGAAACAAATGTTGTCAGCTGATCAGATGTTCTTTTGTTTACATTTTCGCTCCTATCAAAACAGACTATTCCTTTTATTTATCTTTCATATTATTCAAATTTCCGAGAAGCAGTACATTTTTAGACCGTGGGTCTACTTTTCGTGGATACTATTTTTCGGCACGATAAGCTTTAAAATGAGGGATAAATTATGGAATTTGATAAAGGAATAAGAAAGATCTCGCGGACTGACACAAAAACAGGCTAGAGAAATAATATATAAGATGGAAATCTCCTCGGAATGTGTGCACATACACTTTTGAAGTAAACATTGAAGTTGCTGGCGGAGTTTTGATTATCAAACTCATAGCCATTGTTTCCATTCCTACGTGTTTCTATGCTAATATATTTTAATGCATATCTGTCTAGATCACACAGCATATAAACTAAACAAAAACGGATAACAAATATAATCAAGTTTTTTTATCAAGGTGGTAAAGCAATCCTACGTGAAACCTAGTGTTCTATGCAAATTAATTTGTATTAAATTGCTTGTCCACAATATGCACTATTAATTAAAGGATGCGTAAAAATAAGAAAATACCGTTAACAAAGAAGATCCCGATTTATTCTTTCTTAACAAAGACAATTTTAATTCCACAGAATTAAATCCTACCATAATATTTACCTCCTTCGTAACATGCTGCTTAAAATTCAGGAATGTTAAAAATATAACCACACACTCAAGTTATGACAGCTTACGCAGGCTTAAATTGTTCAGACTTGAGATTTTCAACGCTTCTGAGTGATCTAAATAAAAGTAAGCGGCGGGCAGATTGCCAGCAGACAAGCGAACGTCTTGAGGTGGGCAAACAGACCGAGATAAGGTCAATGTCAGTGATATCATCTGCGGGGCTGATGTCAGGTCTTGTTTATCAGCAGGGGGTCAGTCTGACTCGAGAGGAGGTTCGGCAACTAAACAACTACCTAATATTGTAGGTCCGCTTGAAAAAAACGAGTTCTTGTTATTTGTTGTTAATGGCAAAAACTCAACTGATTTTAATACTATCCGTAGTAATCTTTACTAACAAAATAGTTTGTGAATTTTTCTTTTGATTTGTTTATGACCAACGAATTCAGGCAAAGAGTAAGAAAAAATCGGTAGTAAAATTATTTGTCAAACCGTATATAAAATCAAAGGTCTTACCAACTGAAGTAGAACGCAATGCCATAAAACCTGACCTCAAACGGACCCCGGAGTAAAAAATAGCAGCTGGTCAATCATATCTATAAATTACGTATGCTAGCGTCCTTTCGAGGTCAGGTTTGTGGCATTGTGTAATGTAATATAAGACCTTTAAAATTATAAACCGGATCCCAAAAGGACTTTTGCAACCAGCACTTTAAAGGAAAGTTTGATCTATAATATTTTACTCAGTTTTCTGTTTCGTGGTTGGGTTTGCAGCATTGTGGTCTAATAGTTAAATTAGTGAAATAGTCTTAGTTAATAGTGAAATTTATGTACAGTTTCACCAATGCTTCTATTTCAGACGTTCTTCTTACACTGGATGGTCAAAAATCTAAATACAATTGACAACCTAAAACATACTATGTCTAGTACTGACATACAAACTACAAACTACAAACTGAAACTACAAACTACAAACTGAGCTTCATTACAACGTTTAAAGCCTCAAAGAAACTTCTCGGCAAAGGTGTAAATAACTCAGTGTCCAAGATGCTCAGTTGATGATAGCCGATCGTCTGGGTATGAACTCTACGGGTTTGAAAAGCCTTGTCCAAAATTAAATTATTATGGAGTATGAAGTTTTAATTTTTAAATATTGTAGCCGAGTTAGTAATGTATAGCGCGTAGCTAGCTTTGCCACCAATACTCTCTATTTTTGCAAAAATTGTTTTCATGTAAACAGGTTTTAAGGCTCAACCAAAAATTGTATTTATATACGTAAATATAAAATGTATTATTTAAATATACATTCTGAAACCATAAATCCTTGAGTGCTATGTAAATTCATCTTTTGAAGACGTGTTATTCAAAATAATTTTGTTAGGAAATTCTACCCTGTACATTTTGAAACGATATCCTAATAAGTATCACATTACAATATGCGTTAAATAACGTCTGCTAAATCTTAGGTCGGGTCTACACTAAGCGTTTTATTGCTCCGGGTAGTGACTCTGCGTTTCAACCATAGACAGGTCCAGGCAGGGCAGAGGGGAGCTAAAGGTTAGTGCTATCCCAGTGCCAGCCTTGACTCCCTGACCAGGACGAGAGCCGAGCTCACGACGCTGATCAAGATCATTCCTTTCTATTTCTAAAGAACGGACATATGAACTACGCAGGTGTCGGCTGATTTTCTTGTCGTATGCCTAGAGAAGCTGGAACACTCATGTCGGTTCAAAAGCAGTTTAAACTCGCTAATAAACGCTACCGTATAACATTAAACTGTGAACGTGTGCTAAACGGCGTAAACACTCACATATTTCGTTCAGTTTCAAACGAATGAAATGGAAAGGAGCCTCAAAAAATCACTAAAAGACAACAAGAATAAGATAAAACCACAATGAAAAGCTATACAGAAATTGTGATCTCTGATTTGTAAACGGCCGAGCACCCATTAGAATGTTTTATGCCTTGGACGCCGCGCGGGCGGCGTGGCGGATGGTACCTGCAGCCTTGACACCTTGTGTCACCGAGCAGAGAGGGAGTCGTCACGGGTCCTGACTAATTAATTATATTCCCTTTCCATTGGAGGCAATCTGTTCTGGTGTTATACGAGTCGCGAGCTAGGGCGTGCAAATAAACAGATTTTAAACAGTTTGTTAAGAAAGGTCAGCTCGACTTGATGATGACGTCTGGCATTTCGGAGTCAGTGATTGATTGCTATCAGTGCATTAAGGCAATGGAGGTTTTGTTTTTACTATATCCTCAACAAAAAAAACTAGCATTGGTGTGATTAAACTTATACAGATTTTTTACAATATTCTACATATCTAAATGGGGGAGTAAGAAAAAGATTGTTTTAATAAAATAGAAACACAGAAGAAACGGGCAAAAATGTTAAGGAACACGTAGCTTTAAAAAAACTATTACAGAAATGTAAACCACAAAAGACTGTATGTCAGTACTGTTATTAGTGAATTTCCTATGGAAAGTGCACTATTAGCATGACCCGCACGGTGAAATTTAAGCCCGGGACCACCATAGAAGTTCCTAACGTGACCCACTAAACACGTTTTAGGGGGTCGTTCAAAATTATTTATACACATATATATATACATATATATATGTATAAATATATATATGTGTGTGTGTGTGTGTGTGTGTGTGTGTGTGTGTGTGTGTGTGTGTGTGTGTGTGTGTGTGTGTGTGTATATGTGTGTGTGTATGCACTCTAGCGGTCGCATTTTTTGTCCGATTTACTTCAAATCTGGTAGGGACGTCCCTTTCTATGATCAGTTGGGCAAGTTCTTTGGGCAAAACAATCAGAAAACTCTAACCCCTTTTTTGGGGATTATTCTTTCAAATTGTGAGTTTTTGGGTCCAAATAAAAAATAAAATTAATACATGAATTAATATGGGAATTAGTGAAGCGAAAGTTTTAAGCCCTCTCTTGTCATTATAGCATATACATTTACCGAGTTATTAAAGAAAATGTATATCGGCTAGACACAGTACGTTGTCTTATGGGGTTTTTACATTAGAAAAGCATGTTATTCATGTGTCGGTTATTTGTATCATCCCCAGCAACCTCGAACCTACTTTCAAGCCTGACTGGACCGTCTCCTAACCTTATAATGCACAAAATTGTATTCCTAGCATTGCAGGTAAATGAAACCAGGAGCATCAGAACAGCCAAAAAATCAATGTTTTCAGATTTCAATAAAAATGGAATAAATGTATTTTTTACACTGGTTTTGAGTTTTAAACGCTTTGTATGTGGAAATTCACTTCCCTCACGTCAGCGTGCTGCGTGCGAACTCGTATTGTATATAATATGTCAGTAATTTAATTTAAGTGCTAATAAAAAGTTGTATCTTGTATGACGGTAAGATAATTATATAGCACGATAAGAACCCACACTTTAATAAAGTTACTAGCCTTATATACTTATAACTTTACAGCCCAAAATGACAAGGGCATGGCTCGTCATTAAATACACCGTAAATTGTAATATATCTAAAGCAATAAGCCAAGTTAGTGGCAAGCGATTAGCTACAAGATAAGAGCTACAACAAATATATCACAAATGTATCACAAATGAAATTGTAGCCAAGTTTACCCAACCAAGCTTTTATGAGCAAACTGGAATACAGATGTTCAGTACGCATTTGGTAGGGATTTACTACAAAGACGGCAGACGCTACTGACCTTTCCACCTACCAGTTGACAATAATGTGGCGAATGAGGTCTACCGGTGAGACCTTCATAGATAGCAGATAGCATGGCAGATAGCAGATAGCAGATAGCAGCTGCGTGGTGGTATCAGAGTATCCACGAGAACGTTCATGACCAGCCTCACTCCCTTTCCACCCAGGAATGCTGCACTCTCACACTCGAGTAACCTTAACATACTTTACCAACATGGAAGATCGGAGAATGGGCGATCGTTTATGCTCCAGGAATGTCCCGCCTCCGTACACGCCGCGACCTTTGCTGGCAGAAGCTCAAATGACTCGGCTCTGTTCTTGATAAATCGGTTTAAGATAAGCAAAAATATGTTACCACAATATGATTTGCTATGGGTTCTTGAAGAATATTTAATCTCAATTCTTAGTATTCATTTATTCTAATAAAGTAGATTTGTGTGTGTATGTGTTTCAGGTGATTTCATGCATAAACAGCTCCTCAATTTGCTCCCGGACAATACCACGTTGTAGAGAACCAAACAATTTTAGATACATACTTGTTCTTCCAGACCTCAGTACTCCCAGTAGCATGAAAAGTCACCATGCTGTTCTTATGGAGAAAATATTGCTCTAAATAGTTTGAAACTGCTCCTGAAACCTGCTCCACCCACTGGCGTCTTCTACCACCACCCGACGTCCAATTTTGATGTGTGATGGTTCTTTGAATTTGTTTTACAAAATTGCACCTCTTTAATGTTTCCCCAATGTTGGATACCTTCCCCCGTTGAATGTATATTTTTTATTAATAGTTAATGATAGACGATCTATAATTTACACTGTCTTTACATTTTTTGAAACGACGAGAGCCACTCGGTCTAGGTACTCATCTATACAACTAAAAGATAAGAACTAGATGTTTAGCAACCATACCCTTTCTCTAATTAGTCATACACCTGTAGAGGATGTAATTGCCTCTTTAAAAATCTGTTTAGATCGCAATTCAAACGGTCGAGATAAGTAGCGGCAGGCTCTATGTGTAGTAAATCGCATGGTTACCTTTGTAAGATTTTTATTCACCTAACAACGAAGCCACTTAATATTTAGCCCGTAGCCCGTGCTCGCGCATTGTTCTGAAACACCTAACTCAGCGATAATTGAAAGCGTTTCGTGTGGCACCCGTTTGATAAACACATTAATGCGAGGGACAATAGAACATTAAGCGAAATAATAGAAGGGACCGGCACAAAGCGCTTAGCCCCCGGCCACACGAGGACGGACTGTAAACGAGACCGCGAGCGGAGCGGTCACTTACGGTACGCGTTACTATTCGCATTCAATTAATGCCTCGATAAATGTCAGACCGGTGTTCCGTCGAGGCTCGGGGAGGAAGCGACGGCGATAGAGGGCCAGAAACGCGGCGTTTAGCGCTAATAATGACGCGCGGCTATTACTCAACGGGGTATCGCTTCTAACAAGGTCTATCGTAGAAACAAATGACCGGTCCACTGACGCAACAGCCTTTCTCCGGGTGAAGGGAATGTAGGCCTCGCAGGTCGCGGGAATCGGATCGTTGCATAAGTCGCGTGCGAATAAAGGTCACACACGGCGGCATAGACCGCTACCGGCTACCTCTGTGCGATACGCCCGCGGCCGCTCTCATGACTCTCATATTGCGCATAATAATTCCCCCATTAGCATTTCTGATGCGGTATCGCGCTGTTATTGGACGGCCGTGCGTTGTACTTCTTTATTACACCGGTTGATTTACCGGCTAGCTGATCCGAGCCGTGTTGCTCGCTACTGACGATTATGTTGCCTCATTTGGTTGCCGGCTGGTGTACTAGAACACTGCAAGATTCTGTAACACCGCTCGCGAACGCTTATAACGTACTTTATGTGGTTAATATGTTTTGAGGCGTGTCCTTAAATGGACTAATTAAACTCGTGATACAAGAAGCAGAAAGTTCTCTCTACACCTCCCTTTTCGTACTTCAATTAGAGATCGAACCCAAGAAACCTCAAACCCCCCCTCGTGAATTTAAACCTCTATTTATTTAAATTTACTGTGTTTATTTAAATAAGAGTCAATACAATTTGTATTCTTAATAGTCACATTTTATAACATTCTTAGTAACATCATGTCAGTTATTCAAAATTGTTCGATTAGGACAATCCTTTTCAAACGTTACGGAACAAACCCGAGGCTGCAGATGGATCGTTTCGGTCGAAAGATTCGGTTTGGCAATAAAATCCCTGGCGACTCCGGACCCATCTTCAACACGAGGATCAGCCGTGCGTTGCGGCGAGCTTGCTGATCATCCACCAGTTGCTGAACAGAGACAATTAGAGGACTCTCTCCTGGCCCTGGCTCACGGTCAGTTGGTGATCACCCAGTGGCATTGAAAGTCCAACAGTCAGCGTCAAAACATCTCAGGACTCTTCATTCCCTTTATACCTCGTCGGAAGGATGGTGCACTGATACTTTCTCTTCTGAATGGTCGGGAAGAGTGTAAGAAATCTAGTTTCAATCAAGCTTGAACTAATATGTTGGTGTTCTACATAAGGGATGGGTGCTCTAGACGAAAAAACCTAGAAAGTTTGTTTTTTTTTAAAGAAAAATATATTTGTCACAGTTAATTATTTTATAAAAGTGTATTATTGGTAGTATTAATGTTATTTATACATGAGGTTAAAACTCATGCTGCAGTATTTTATATAGCAAAATCTTCTCCACGATCGATATTTAGATTTTAAAATTAAATATATATAGTTAATCTACCTAAAAATAAAAATAAAATAATAATAGTTTGAGAAACCTTATTTATTTATGAACAAAGTACAATGATAATATATTACTAACCCAAAATTTGGAAAGCCCTTAGTAAAAAGATTAGATTAACTGAAATTTTTTGTGTTTTTTTAATGGATAAAGCCACTACTAGAGCACAGCTATGCGAGGAAGTATAGCTGAGAAAGTATAGCCTCACGGCCATTTTTCGTTATCACTAACGAAAATAGGTTTGGTATGTTTATACCATTTCAATACAATTACTACAACTTTAATAAATACCTAAAACCAATTGATTATCGATATCAGTATAAGAAAACCTGGAGAAATTTAATCCAAAATCTGAATTCATCTTCAATTGGTCGACATCCCACTGCTTTCATAATCTCGCAGCCCATGAGAGTGCTTTATAACGTGATCTACTTATCTACATTTCCTGGCTTCACGATGTAATGGAGTTCGAGATTTCTATTTTCGGGGGTAATAATTATGTTATCAATACCTCATCGAGCTTTGGAGGCGCGGGATAGGCACAACGCTCTGAGATTGCCCCATCATCGGCAGGACTATATTAAATCTGACGCGTGGCGGAATTCGGAGCTCCGCCGGCCGGTGCCGCGAGTCTCCTGGTGAATTACCTATATTTTCAACAGTTATGCTGTATAAATGCAGGCGGTTTGCAGATACACCTTGTACGGCTGTTTAAACGTTTAACAAATATCCATACAGCTTTACAGTTACTACCACAGAAATATCTCTTTAATGTTGGTCTGCCAACTATTCCCATGTTAATGATGAAGCGAAGTAATCCTCTTTGTAGAGTTGACAATATAATTTATGTAAACAAGAGTACAGATAACATTCTGAACTGTTTATTCTCAAGAATATTATTAGGTTCTGATAGTTAAGGTTTTTAATAAATATAACAGTAGCACAAAGACCACACAAAATTAAATTTCGGATTCAGAGGGTTGTAGAATATATATGTTTCTGTCTTAGCTGGACGAATTTTAGTTTGAAAATTAAAATCTCTTTATGATCATAATGCTATAATTGTGACCATACTTAATATAATATATGTGTTAAATCTTCTTATTATACTCAAGCAATCATACTGACTACTACTTACTTCGAGTTAAAGACTCTTTAGTTTACTATCTAGCGTTTCAGTCAGTGAAAACTACATCATATTAAATAAAATAAATCCATTACTTAGATACACATTTATAATTGAACACATCGTCCCGCTTAGCTGATAGAACCTGCTCCATCACTGATAGAACCTGAACCTTCACCAACAGTGTCTCACTAACAGTCACTCCACTTCTAGAGCACGGCTATGCGATCCTGTCGCCAAGATCCCCTTTCAATATACAGCGATGCACTCACGTCTTTGCCTGCAAATATGTCCCACCAACAGTCAAGCCACTTCTACAGCACAGCTATGCGATCCTGTTGCCAAGAGCCCCTGTCAATGCACCGCGATGCACTCACGTCTGCATGTGTCCCACAGTCACGTCCTTGAGTAGCGGTCTTAGAGGAATGTTTCTCTGTGTTCTTTGTCGCGGAAATGCGGAAAGAATGGGTTCCGCTTCATCGCTACCCGGGCTAACTCTCCCGGTACGCCGCGCCGGAAAGACACTCCCTCTGTCTTTCAGTCCTTCTGCCGCGACCAAGGTGCAGGCTCTTCTCTGGTTGTTAATTTGCCGAGGGATCACGACGGTGCGTCTGGTTAATGCGACTTAGCACGGCAGTATATGAACGGGTTGCCATCGAGGGCAACCCGCATGTCGTCATCCTGGACCGCGGTGATAAGGAGAGCTACATTACACGCTGCAGGAGTGGGAAAGAACAGCTCTAGCTCAGTGAAGTGTCCAGAACGGATGGTAGCTAAAGGTTTTTGGCCTAGAGTAATAATCCCTGTGTACTAAAGCACTATGAATTATTATATCTTATATATTAATACGCTAAGCCGATTTTTCTTAAGAGAACTTCTCCGTTAGTTCTGAACCGATTTTAACGATTGTGGTACCAAAATATTCGTCCTTATTCGCAGTTGTGCATAAAGGTTTTTATTTTTCGATATTTTTAATCTGAAGGGCACGGGCCCCCTCAAAATTCGTTCTTTGTTCATAAGAATAACATGGGAAATATTTGTATTTGAATTGCAGCTGATAATACATTATGGACAGATTATTAGAAATACCAGATGTTACAGGTAAGGAATGTATTTATCTATATAAATAAAATCAGTTTATTTTCTACATAGTTTTGAAAAACAAAATTCTGTATGCAAGGGAGATACCTACTTAAATTCGTGTTAAAATTTGTTAATCTGTCTGCCTGTTTATGAGCCAGATTTATTCCACGTTTCCCAAAAGAGACAGTTCTGAATGAAATTTAACATTGTTGAGGGGAGGAGGAAACATTTATTCTGTAATAAGTCATTAGGGTTAAGCCCCTTGGACTGGCACTGCTCCAAAGTAGATCTTAAGGGTACAGATTTCACAACCTTCATTAAAGACTGTACCATATTTGTTCGAATGAGTTTAGTCAGCTAATTATCTTTTACCACAGAACGAAGGGAACATGTTTGCCTTACTACTCTACAACGGTGTACTAAACCATATCAAATAACAGCAAGACAATGAATCATTGGGTATGGAACACATTAGTCCTTGCAACATGTGTTTTTAAGTCCAACAAACAACATGAGTTATTTAACATATGTTTTGAAAATATGGATACACCTCAAAAAACCCCGTTATGAGTTTATTCCCATTCCAATGAGGCTCGGCCCTAATGACCTTCATAATTTTCACGCTAATCATATTTCTACTCGCTAGACCGACTAAGCAAAAATTTGGTAGAAAGACAGCAGGCAGTGCACCATTCTCAGAGACAGGCCTATACTTTCCGTCCTGAATGTCCTTTGGAAATCATCTGCTCCGTCTGCCTATAAAGTTTTAATTTAAACATCACTGAAGTTAGTAGTTAACCGGACCGATTGAGCATACATTTATATATTGAAGATAGTTACACACCAGAATAAAACCTTTGCTTACTTCTGCTCCAAAAATGCTTTAGGGCGCTCCAAATGTTGGAGCTATCAAATTTATGGGTATAAAGAAATGTATTCTCATCAGGCCTCATGGCCCTGGAAAAATATATTTTTGCATAGGAAATTATTCAAGAAACTAATATTTGGATTAGGGTTCAAATGTATAAATAAAACAAAATATTCATAGCAGCTGTTTAAGAAAATATATATTTATATATATTCAATTGCAAAAATAACACTTACTTGGTTTAGTATCAAGTGATTTTTGTGATAATAGTGATTATAACCAATGAATTCATAACCTTAGTCTATACGTGATTAGGTTATGTATAAACTGCTAGAATCATTGATAATGAAGATTGAACATAAAGCGGACATGTCCAAAATGAAATTAAACAAGCAAATAAGAAAGAAAATATGCTCGCCTTGGAGAGAAACTGTGAAGATAAGTCCTCTAGGCTTTTTGAACAAACCTACTGGCTTTTCAAGCGAAGCTTGGTCCCCAGGTGCTTTAACAAATGGAACTAACTTCTCAAACATAACATTGTACTGTGATCTCGAGCGAAGCCGCGACGGGCTACTAGTTTATATGATTACTGTTATCTTATCTTAAACAAATGTCTTTTATACAACTAACGTTGCACAACTCTGATTGTAAATCCATAAGCTCTACAGTTAATAAACCATGAACTAGATAATTTTCATTATTATGTTGTACATACAGGGTGAGATTTAAATGAGTCCCCACCCTATTTTTTATAAATTTCTTAAGATATCGACTCCGAACCACACCCGATAATTATTGACCAACTTATACTTCATTTTGACTTATTTAACATTTTTGGCCGCCAACTTGGATCTGCCTTATTGGATTCAACTATTTATTTTTAAATTTAAAGGTGGGGTTGTGAACCATCATATAGAAGTACATTTTTACGGTGAAAACAATGCCACAATCCGTTTAAAAAATAATTATTCGTTCTTAAGATAATGGCGAATTAAAAAAAATGAATTTTGAAGAGAGTTTTAAAGGTCCCAACCTTAAAACATACCCATATTCTTATCATTACATAAAATAATGATAATGAACTCCTACCAATCATTGTTGAGCGGCATTCGCTTAATTTTGACGAATTTAAAAATTTCGGCTGCCATCTTGGATCCGCCATATTTGAATAAGATAATTTTTTCAAATGTAAAGGTAGGGTTGTGACCCATCATCTCCAACTGATTTTTCACGCTGAAATCAATGCCACAATCCGTTTTCAAATATCACCTTTCGTTTTCTTGATATGGAAAGATTTCTGTTTAGCATTTAAAAAGTCACAATATCATGAGCGTGAAAAGTGATATTTGAAAACGGATTGTGGAATTGATTTCAGCGTGGAAAAGCAGTTGAAAATGATGGGTCATAACCCTACCTTTAAATTTGAAAAAAATCTTATTCCAAAATGGCGGATCCAAGATGGCGGCCGAAAATTTTGATTTTGTCAAAATTAAGCGAAAGCCAACAATGATTGTAGTAGTTCACGATCATTATTTGATGTAATGATAAAAATATGGGCAAGTTTTAAGGTTGGGACCTTTAAAACTCTCTTCAAAATTCTTCTTTTTTTAATTCGCCAATATCTTGAGAACGAATGATTTTCAAAAACGGATTGCGGCATTGTTCTTTAACGGAAAAAATACTTCTATATGATGGGTCACAACCTCACCTTTACATTTAAAAATAAATAGCTGAATCCAATATAGCGGAACCAAGATGGCGGCCAAAAATATTAAATAAGTCAAAATGAAGTATAAGTTGGTCAACAATGATCGGGGGCGGTCCGGAGTCGATATCGTAAGAGATGTAGAACAAAGTATGGGGGGCGCTCATTTAAAACTCACCCCGTATAATGATAATTGATTACAAAAATACATTGACACCCTCTTTTACAATGTTAAAACAAAGAATAAGATCCAATATGTGTAGAAGGCAGCTGTATATGCCATACGATTTGTATATCCAGTATGTTTTAAGTATGTAAGCAATTTTAAACTGATAACATATAAATTTAGATTTCTCAATAAATATTATGAATACGATTTAGTAATATTCCAACAGAATGTTTCAACAGTGTGGTGGAAATTGTTTGTAATAAATCTCTTTTTAGTTTAGACACTAAAACAAAACAACAAAAGACTAACCTTGGTTACACCTTGTAGCCATTAAAAGTAAAAGTATGTAAAAGTATGGGATGGCTTACTTTTGTATGGTCCAGTTCTATCCACGATGTTTTTGTGTTTAAAAACTCAGATGATTAAAAAATGTTAAATAATATTTACATGCATTATGCTGATACCATAGTCATTTTTAAACAAACCAATATTCATAATAACATTGGATCTTTTACTCGGTTGAAGTCCCGAAGTAGATTTGAAACGCGAATAGGCTTAATTGAAGCCCATATTAACAGGCTACATTTAGCCAGTAGGAACACATATAAATTGACAAACTATTCCCTTTCAACGATCCTAAGCAGTAAATCATTAATAAAAAGATATTTACGAAAATCACGACCATTTGGACGACAATGTTTCAATGTTACCAATATCCATAAAGATGTTAAGATGTATAGTACTCTACTTAGTTGACTGACATATCTCGTACTGTACCTTCGTTTAAAATTTCAGATAAGTTGGGTTCAAGAGTTTTAGCGACATTCCAGAAGTGGATCTACGAAAAACAAAGAAACACCACCTTCCTTCGGTAATTGTCGGCATTATTGCACAGTTTAAACACGTTTAAAACGCCAGCAAAGAAGCGGCGCGGTGAATCGTCCACTGCACTGATTGTCCTTGTGGCGAGAGATCTCAGCCGCTCGTAATGACGACTCACTAGTGTCCAGTGTTATTATGCAGGTGATCCATCCCGTTTATGACAGCCATTACAGTTGCTTTACTTACATCTTTATGCATTCCCGGCAATTTCTCCAAGCTCACTTGTTACAAGCGATTGCTGTTTTTACTACACCGCTAATGTATTCTACGACTCCCTGACATGTCTCCCGTGGTAAGTATTTCTATGGAATTCTAATTAAGGAGTTTATGGAGTATTTTTGTAGTTTTTGTGCTTTCAAAGCGATAGATTCCTGGTTTTCTCCTAAACCAGCTATATGTTAAGAGCTTGTGAGGTACCAAACTTTAGGTGGGTAAAACTTCGAGGTGATATAAACAAGGGCTAGCTAGAACTCACCAAACCATTAAGGATAGCCTTTACCTGTGTTCCCAATGTCCCTAAAGCCTAGGCCTAAGGTCGAAAATCACCAAAACACATTTCACCTGTTTTACTTTGATTCATTTAATTTCACTTCAAACCATATTTTAACCATAGTCTGAACACTTTACTGAAGCTTCGTAAGCACCGACAACTTAAATAAACCCTAGTTAAGCCCAGAACGACAGTAACAACTACCTAACCTGGCGTTTGTTGACAACCGTCATGAAGCGCCTTCTCCTTCTTCGCTAGGAGCGTCGACGCAGCTGGTGGGCAGATTTATTTTTGACAAACGCCGGAAGTTTGTAACCAGCTGATTCCCCTCGTCTCGGGAGGGGGAAGAAGGGGGAAGAAGGAAATTGAAAAACCTCGTGGAGGGCATTCTGCTCTGGTGGACCATTTTGAACCATTATAGTTTTGCTTAGTCAATCGGCTGTATTCAATAGATAACTTTAAAAACGCGTCAACATAACCCCTGCAGAGTTGGTTTCAAAATTCTAGGCAAAATTAACAAAATTTTACGAGTGCGAGGATGAAGTAACATTACCGTCAAGTTGATTTGAGGACGATTTTCGTCACGGTTGCTGTATGAGCCCTGCGTCACTCGCAATCTCAACCTTCATTCTCGATTCTGCTTATCCGACCCCTGGAATAAATCCCGGCTCGTTTCTGAGCGAATTCCGAGGAATATCGATTGGTGGCCGTTTTCTAGGGGAGTCGTCACGATATCTGAATTTATTTCCTCCCTCCCCCAAGAAAACGCCTCACAAGCTAATTAATATGTTATTTGCTTTTAATGCGTAGAATTAATTACATGTTTTTATAAGCATGTGTACTAACTTTAGGTAGGCAAATGTTAATACTAAACCACTGTTTTACGACGTATTAAAAACTAAGGTGATAAACTAAGGTCAAATGAGTGAATCGGTGTAGTTGTGTGTAGCCTTATTATCAAGAAAGACTAATTTCTTAGCTAGGACCATTAATTGATTGTCCAGTTACAAATCTCAGCTATATCCAGTTTCGAACTTTCAACAATTCTTTTTTGTAATGGTCGATCTGGCAAGGATTGGGAAGCAAGCGCTTTAACCACTATGTTTTTAATCAATTATATTTTAATTACATACGATCATTTAACTCGTAGAATTTTAAACCCGAATATAGTCTTGGAGTCATGGTTGATTGTCATTCTTACAGTAGTTGATTTAATAACAAAACCATAGACATATTTTCAATATCAACGTGTCTGTACAAAATCCGTATGATCAAAAAAAAGGTTACTTATGAATTTCATTGACCTGATATCGTAGAATTATCTGAATTTATAAATTACCAATGCATACAATAATTTAATCCCGTATTGCCCCTGAGGGTTTGGCACCAAGCAGGAATCAATCCTACTCTATACAAAACAGCCACTATACAACAGAAACTAGCCAATAGGAACTGTGGGCCATCCTTCTAGTAATAGCAGGTACAAACAGCTAACGTTTCCAACCTCGCGGTGGGTATCGGCACCGAGCAGAAATTTACTCTGCCCGTGCCCAAAACAGCCACTATACAACAGAAACCAGCCAATAGCAACTGTGGGCCATCCTTCTAATAGGAGGCACAAACAGCTAACGTTTCCAACCTCGCGGTGGGTATAGGCACCGAGCAGAAATTAACTCTGCCCGTGCCCAAAACAGCCACTATACAACAGAAACCAGCCAATAGCAACTGTGGGCCATCCTTCTAATAGGAGGCACAAACAGCTAACGTTTCCAACCTCGCGGTGGGTATCGGCACCGAGCAGAAATTAACTCTGCCCGTGCCCAAAACAGCAACTATACAACAGAAACTAGCCAATAGCAACTGTGGGCCATCCTTCTAGTAATAGCAGGCACAAACAGCTAACGTTTCCAACCTCGCGGTAGGTATCGGCACCGAGCAGAAATTAACTCTGCCCGTGCCCAAAACAGCAACTATACAACAGAAACTAGCCAATAGCAACTGTGGGCCATCCTTCTAGTAATAGCAGGCACAAACAGCTAACGTTTCCAACCTCGCGGTGGGTATCGGCACCGAGCAGAAATTAACTCTGCCCGTGCCCAAAACAGCAACTATATAACAGAAACTGGCCAATAGGAACTGTGGGCCATCTTTATAGTAATAGCAGGTACAAACAGATAACGTTTCCAACCTCGCGGTGGGTATCGGCACCGAGCAGAAATTAACCCTGCCCGTGCCCAAAACAGCCACTATACAACAGAAACCAGCCAATAGCAACTGTGGGCCATCCTTATAGTAATAACAGGCACAAACAGCTAACGTTTCCAACCTCGAGGTGGGTATCGGCACCGAGCAGAAATTAACTCTGCCCGTGCCCAAAACAGCAACTATACAACAGAAACTAGCCAATAGCAACTGTGGGCCATCCTTCTAGTAATAGCAAGCACAAACAGCTAACGTTTCCAACCTCGCGGTGGGTATCGGCACCGAGCAGAAATTAACTCTGCCCGTGCCCAAAACAGCAACTATACAACAGAAACTAGCCAATAGCAACTGTGGGCCATCTTTCTAGGGCTAGCAGGCACAAACAGCTAACGTTTCCAACCTCGCGGTGGGTATCGGCACCGAGCAGAAATTAACTCTGCCCGTGCCCAAAACAGCAACTATACAACAGAAACTAGCCAATAGCAACTGTGGGCCATCTTTCTAGTGCTAACAGGCACAAACAGCTAACGTTTCCAACCTCGCGGTGGGTATCGGCACCGAGCAGAAATTAACTCTGCCCGTGCCCAAAACAGCAACTATACAACAGAAACTAGCCAATAGCAACTGTGGGCCATCCTTCTAGTAATAGCAGGCACAAACAGCTAACGTTTCCAACCTCGCGGTGGGTATAGGCACCGAGCAGAAATTAACTCTGCCCGTGGCCAAAACAGCCACTATACAACAGAAACTAGCCAATAGCAACTGTGGGCCATCCTTCTAGTACTAGCAGGCACAAACAGCTAACGTTTCCAACCTCGCGGTAGGTATCGGCACCGAGCAGAAAATAACCCTGCCCGTGTCCAAAACAGCCACTATACAACAGAAACTAGCCAATAGCAACTGTGGGCCATCCTTCTAGTACTAGCAGGCACAAACAGTTAACGTTTCCAACCTCGCGGTGGGTATCGGCACCGAGCAGAAATTAACTCTGCCCGTGCCCAAAACAGCAACTATACAACAGAAACTAGCTAATAGCAACTGTGGGCCATCCTTCTAGTAATAGCAGGCACAAACAGCTAACGTTCCCAACCTCGCGGTGGGTGTCGGCACCGAGCAGAAATTAACTCTGCCCGTGGCCAAAACAGCCACTATACAACAGAAACTAGCCAATAGCAACTGTGGGCCATCCTTCTAGTAATAGCAGGCACAAACAGCTAACGTTTCCAACCTCGCGGTGGGTATAGGCACCGAGCAGAAATTAACCCTGCCCGTGCCCAAAACAGCCACTATACAACAGAAACTAGCCAATAGCAACTGTGGGCCATCCTTCTAGTACTAGCAGGCACAAACAGCTAACGTTTCCAACCTCGCGGTGGGTATCGGCACCGAGCAGAAATTAACTCTGCCCGTGCCCAAAACAGCAACTATACAACAGAAACTAGCTAATAGCAACTGTGGGCCATCCTTCTAGTAATAGCAGGCACAAACAGCTAACGTTCCCAACCTCGCGGTGGGTGTCGGCACCGAGCAGAAATTAACTCTGCCTGTGCCCAAAACAGCAACTATACAACAGAAACTAGCCAATAGCAACTGTGGGCCATCCTTCTAGTAATAGCAGGCACAAACAGCTAACGTTTCCAACCTCGCGGTGGGTGTCGGCACCGAGCAGAAATTAACTCTGCCCGTGCCCAAAACAGCAACTATACAACAGAAACTAGCCAATAGCAACTGTGGGCCATCTTTCTAGTGCTGGCAGGCACAAACAGCTAACGTTTCCAACCTCGTGGTGGGTATCGGCACCGAGCAGAAATTAACTCTGCCCGTGCCCAAAACAGCAACTAATCCGGTCCGGTAATTGCATGTTCTGGCGGACACGATAATTGTCAAGTTGTTGCGGACCGCGCGGACGTGGCAGCAGTCGCGATCACGGGCGTTCACTTACCTAGCTAGCCCTTTCTCAGACTCCGGACGAGTTCTTCAATGTTTATCCCTTCCAACGGAAGCAAATTACTGTAGTTTGTTGGGATTAGGCTGACTGTGTTGTTACCCTAAAGTAATTACCGCAGGGTAGCTTTGTAGCTCGCAATGACCTTCCACGATCGACAGAAGTTCTATGCTAGGGTTATTCACCAGGTCCGTGCCCTTACTTAGCGTCTCGCTGAGGAGAATTTCAATGTTTAGATAGAAATACTTCTTAAGGGATTAAGAAGTATAAAGCTTTTTAATCCATAAAGTTTCCACGATAGCAACATTTCTTGATCTTAACTATTTCTTGATCCCCGATATACCAGTTGTTGCGGGATTCTCTTACTTCGTCCTTTTCCTCAGACTCCGTCACACAACTTTTTTTTAATTTTTCAAAACTGTAGAGAAATTGAAGAAAAACAAGGGTATTTTCTTCGAACTCATGTTTTGGAGTATCCCAATTATTATTTTATAGAAATGTTCTGCTAGTTAAAATTTGTTGACCGTACGGAAGTTAAATAATGGTACTTTTACCTTTTGATAAATCCTGGACAGGCGTGCGGGGAGAGCTCCAGTCATGAAAAACTAAGCTTCTGTTAGTTCGTTTTAAAGGATTTCAAATTAATTCATTAATTGATCAATTCTTATGTTTTATAGTTTTGTACATTGCGCAGGTCAATCACTTTCTTTTCTTGCCCAAGTGGCACACAGGATACAGTATTAGGGACACCACCATCACTTCCTTTGCGACCAGTTTACACCAATTACGTCACCGGAAGTCGCATAATCACATCAGCTGTTATCAGCTCCTCAAACACATGTTGCGACAACCTCGGATTTTGCATAATTACACCAATCATGAGCCAATCATGCAGAAAGCGCAGCCGGCATCTCTCCGCAAGACGCGGCGGTGCGGCGGGAAGTTTTGCAATGGCAATCTGAATAAAATCGATGTCCCGGTCCTGATCGTGCTTCGACTCTTTACCGGTTCCCACGCTGGAACACGGGACGGTGGCGAAATAGGATTATTGTTTAATCGGGCAGTCTATCGATTCATGGCGGAAGGATTCATTGAGTTTTGATGAAATTTAAAAATCTTGTGTGACCCACTTGGTACCGGTACGATTACTTATGTCCTATCAGATTTTCACTAAATTGTCATGGTGTAGCTGGTTACCACCCCAGATAACTCTGGATTCATCACGAATTTTACAAAATGTATACTTTATTGATTTAAGTTATAGGTTAAGAAAGAAATAAAGCAAGGGAACGATATAATTTAAATGGATTTGATTCGTGATTGTACTGTATTTTGAATCCAAAACTCTCAAAATAGTTTTCCCAAAAAATAAACAAGTCTTAAAAATGAATACCCCCGTCGCAGCAAACCTGCATACTCAGCGAATTTCCAATGAATATATAACATAACACATTAACACTTAACAGGATTCATAAGAAATATATTCACAAACAAGCGATATTAAAAATATTAATTATTCTCTATAAGAATAACATTGGGGATGAGTACGCAGGTTTGCTGCAACAAGGAACACAAAATAAAGGGTTTTTATGCAAATATCATTAGAACTCATCTAAGTAAAGTCACATACCAAGTTTCATTCATATACATTTATAAGTAAGCGATATATAACATTTTAATTATTCTCCATAAGAATAACATGGGGACCGATTACCTAGGTTTGCTGCTACGGGAACCATACGTGAAAATGTTGTATTTTGTGCAAACAACGATAAACCCCAACCAGATGAAGCCATATACCAAATTTTGTCAGTTTATGTTCATAAATAAGCGAGATAAACAATTTTTATTTTTCTCCATAAGAATAACATTAGACAACGTACTGTGTTTAGCACTTTCAATATCTCAACCAATTTACGTAGAGCAATGATAAAAATACCAAATTGTTTGTTTTTTACGCTGAATTAAATGGTTAAAATTAAAATTTGATTTAAATAAAAATTACATGTGGAAAAATTACATATTGGGGTACAAAACCCCCCAAAAACCCCCATTTGGATGGTGCGATTTGTCTGGTTTTCGAACTCGTTCAAATAAATGGTGCTTTACAAATTTGTACCAAATTTCATTAAGATCGGACCTTTTTTACGAGAGTTATCGTGCTTACGGACACACATATATATAAATATAAATATATATATATAAATATATATATATATATATAAATATATATATATATATATATATATATATATATATACATATATACAAATTTGAACGAATGGTGTTTTGGCATCTGGGGACCTCAAAACGAAAAGTTATCATGGTCTTGGGCTTAAGTCTTACCATGAGACCTACGGTAATAGCTTCTTCCCTGTAGGGGAAATTCGCTAAAATGGTCAAATAGGATTTTATATCGTCTCACTATTTACGAGCTGGTGACTCAAAACTTATTCAAATCGACTTCACTTACAGTACTTACAGTAGAGCGTTCTTATAGATTTATAAATATTATAATGAATTTTGCATACTGTGTTAGCTGTACTTTTATTTTTTTGAAGTTGAGGTATTTAAGCTAAGTAATGTATAAAATACCCATTCAGCACTATGAAAACGAATTAGGTAAACAATCGTGATATTTTATTCCAATTGCTTCTAAAGGTTTTCTCCAACCAGTGTAGTGGAAAAATTAATGGTATGACTTTCAGCGGAGGAAGCTCCCATGACAGGTAGAGGTGATTTTTCCCAGCCTTCATTATTTTACCGATGGTCAGAGCTACACCTCGAGTAGGGTTAACAACTAAAAAGTATCATCACACAACTAAGAGCCATTATGGGACATTCCCGAGTGCTAACTGCTCCACCATATCACTTCTCCCCAGATTTGTTTCTAACAATACTAAAATGTGTTTTATGTGTGTCAGCGCATCCATTCAATAGGAGCCCGTGAAAGCGGAAGGGCACTTCTCTATTGTGGTGCGACTTCTCACCGTTAACCTTCATCCATAAATCAAGCTCCTGGTAATCTCTTTCTTCGCTCTTTCCTATCTCCTTGTTCCCACTTTCGCCTCAATTCCGAGATATTACGTTTCAGATTTATTTGTTTTGGGCGGTCGACGAAATAATCCGGCGCTGAAGTAGTTAGCAGTTAGAAACCATCGCCCGAGAGCGCCGGTTGTTTATGGGCTGACAAGAAGTGCCTCTGAAGATAAAGTATCACTCGGATAAGAAAATATTACACGGTGAAGTTGTCGACAGAAATCATTACACCGATAATGCACTATTTACAGAATTGGTTTACCTATGCAACAGAATAGCCGAACAAATAGGGATATTACTTTGGAATGATATTATTGTTTATTTAAACTCACGTGACTACGCAATACCGAGAGTTTCATTAAAGCTATACATTAAAGCTGTTTACAATAACTTTAAACCTTAGATGCGGAGTTACACCTGTCAATACATTGTAAACTGTAATTCTATCCCCAATAAAATGATCTTAAATATAGTTTATTACAAAATATAAATACAATTTACGAATTATAGCATGCCAACTGTTTAACACCACCCAAAATATTTTAGGTATTTGTTTACCTCTCGGTTTAAAATACAGTGTACTGGTTTAATAATTGCTGAAAATCATACATAGATTTCTTATTACATACAGTTTAACAATTTCAAACCACCTTAGAAAAGTTATAAACTAAAGGATCCTCTTAGTTTTATAATAGTTGTAGGTTTTACAGATATGCATGGACAATTATTACTTGATATATCAATTTTAATAAACTTTCTTAAACTAGCCATTTTAGTTGTATAACAAATATGTGAATACTTAAATTTTTGAAGCTTAATTAAACAAGAAAAATACCAAGAGTGTAAGAAACCAAATGTTCTCTAATGGACATTATTAAATAATTTAACGACGTATCTACAAAAAGGTATTTGGTAAAGCTTAGAGACCAAAGATTCCAAATAGCATGCTGGCGGTTTGTTAGTCTTGCTAATCAGGAAATTTGCATGCAATTTATTTTTGCTGTAGTTTTAAGATTGAGTTTTACCTTTAATTGCATGTATAATACTAGGACATTTTATTTAATATATTCAAGATTTTTGTAGCATAATGTTATGTATTTTTGTTTAGTGCATATAAATGTTGAGGTACTGATGTCACCTGTCTTGGAATCTCCACTACTGAAATATAAATTGCATTATTCGTATGTATTAATGCTACATTTTAATTCGGCTGGGCCTGTTTTGAAGCATTTTGAAAACATATAAATCAAATAAAAAAATCATAAATTCCAAGTACATTATCTGTTCATTCAAATTCCAGAATTCACTAGCAACTGCATATCTGTTTATTACAACGCAACGTTTTCGAGTCAATGTCCGTTATATACTTTTAACTTAACTTCAGGAATCAGGGGAGTTTTTTGGCCATAGGAAAATTTACTATTAGCAACTTTGCCTCGCGATTGATACTTTGTGGATTGTTAATAAGCTTTTGTAATTATTCTGTCACGTTTTGAAACTCCATATATACTGTGAAGTTTGTTTTATTGGCTTCCCAGCAAAGTTTCCCTGAGGTTATGAGTTTTGCTGATTGATTTCTGAGTCCCTAAAAACCTTCATATTCAAAGTTTAAGCTACATACTCCCGCAACACTCCGAGATCCACTTTTCTCACATACATTCTCGAATAGAGAATAGTTTTGATTTCGACAAACAAAACTCCCATTGTTCGAAGTTATTCCTTTTACTTACAGATTAAAAAAATAATAATTCCTTTACATTTTCACTTCGTGTATAATCGCTCCTCCACGTGATTGCAACTGTAAAACAAAACAAAGCCTAATTTATCGCACTCGGATTGTACTGAGACCAATGTTACCGATACAAAACGAAAATGTAAAACAAACAAGAAAGACTAATTTGTTCTCACGTTCCCAAGCTCGAACTGGATCTCGGGTACAAGGAGAATTGTGGGGCTGTCGATGTTACGGTCTAACATGCGCGTATTGCCTTTCCGAGCACGGCGTGGTCACGAAGACATAGAAGTAATGGTGAATGTGGGAAATACTCTTTAGCACGGTCGTAAATACGGACAGAGACAACGGTTGCCTTCTAAACTATAAACATAATACAACTTTGTTATGGGTCTCTATCAAAGGATTATTATCAATCCACCTCAAAATAAAGTATATGTCCTAAATACATTATTTTCGGTGAATCTGTGGTAAATTTGAATATTTTATTGCTTTATATTTGTTTTACTAACCAAAACTCATAAATTAGAGTTTTCTAAAATTGTTTCGGTAAATCATTTTATCACGGTTGTTGTGCAGCTTCAACCTATGTTTCTTCTAGATTAGGGCATTTTGACCGAGAAATTTTCTAAATATCCCGCTATAAAAAATAGAAACTAGTTACCAGATTCCTTGCTAAGTTCCCTATAGAATATTTGATTATTTTTATTGGTCTTGACAATATTTTTGAAATTTTCGACAATGTCAAATATTCAAATTAATGGATGCAAGAATTCATTCCATAACTACTTGCAATAAACTTGTAGATAACTTGGAGACACTTTTAATACTTCACTATTTGGATAACTTATTTATCTAAAAACATGTAAAGATTATTAATACCTTTTCAAAAAAGCTTTGTAATGTTACAAAGTTATTAAAGTTTTTTTAAATCGTGCGAACTCCCAATCGTATCACGTAAGGTGGACCCAGAGATTGCGATCTTATCAGTCAAGCCAATCAATTATTTGAATTTTCACAACCTCACGTGACACTCACAACCTAAGTAAAATCATTATATAATTTATAACACTTTACAGATTCGCCCTTGGAACTATTTAAAAAAAGAATAACTCAATACCAATTTGAAAACATCTTCTACTCGATCCCAACATCGCTTCTTGCTGATTTACAAGCGTCATTAATTATACTAATCCTTATTAGGAATCACATGAATCGAGGTGACCGAGCATGTAACCAGTGCAAAACTAAGGAGTATCGGTGCAAACGCAACGGCGACTTGACTGTCCTCATGTCCTGACATGTTCTAGCACCGAGCACCAGATACGTCACCTCCTGAGCCTGAGGTCACGAGCAGGACACCAAGCGAGGACATCACGAGTTACTTAGCTGATCATCGTACTAGTGAGAGGGTGACTAGCCTGTCCTGGCATGTTCTGGCACCGAGCACAAGACACGTCGTCTCCTGAGCCTGAGGACACGAGCAGGACAACAAGAGAGGACATCACGAGTTACTTAGCTGATCATCGTACTAGTGAGAGGGTGACTAGACTGTACTGGCATGTTCTGGCACCGAGCACAAGACACGTCGTCTCCTGAGCCTGAGGACACGAGCAGGACAACAAAAGAGGACATCACGAGTTACGTAGCCGATCATCGTACTAGTGACAGGGTGACTAGACTGTCCTGGCATGTTCTAGCACCGAGCACCAGACACGTTACCTCCTGAGCCTGAGGTCACGAGCAGGACACCAAGCGAGGACATCACGAGTTACGTAGCCAATCATCGTACTAGTGAGAGGGTGACTAGACTGTACTGGCATGTTCTGGCACTGAGCACCAGACACGTCGCCTCCTGAGCCTGAGGTCACGAGCAGGACACCAAGCGAGGACATCACGAGTTACGTAGCCGATCATCGTACAAGTGAGAGGGTGACTAGACTGTCCTGGCATGTTCTGGCACTGAGCACCAGACACGTCGCCTCCTGAGCCTGAGGTCACGAGCAGGACACCAAGCGAGGACATCACGAGTTACGTAGCCAATCATCGTACTAGTGAGAGGGTGACTAGACTGTCCTGGCATGTCCTAGCACCGAGCACCAGACACGTCGCCTCCTGAGCCTGAGGTCACGAGCAGGACACCAAGCGAGGACATCAAGAGTTACGTAGCCGATCATCGTACAAGTGAGAGGGTGACTAGACTGTCCAGGCATGTCCTAGCACCGAGCACCAGACACGTCGCCTCCTGAGCCTGAGGTCACGAGCAGGACACCAAGCGAGGACATCACGAGTTACGTAGCCAATCATCGTACTAGTGAGAGGATGACTAGACTGTACTGGCATGTTCTGGCACTGAGCACCAGACACGTCACCTCCTGAGCCTGAGGTCACGAGCAGGACACCAAGCGAGGACATTACGAGTTACGTAGCCGATCATCGTACAAGTGAGAGGGTGACTAGACTGTCCTGGCATGTCCTAGCACCGAGCACCAGACACGTCGCCTCCTGAGCCTGAGGACACGAGCAGGACACCAAGCGAGGACATCACGAGTTACGTAGCCAATCATCGTACTAGTGAGAGAGTGACTAGACTGTACTGGCTTGTTCTGGCACTGAGCACCAGACACGTCACCTCCTGAGCCTGAGGTCACGAGCAGGACACCAAGCGAGGACATCACGAGTTACGTAGCCAATCATCGTACTAGTGAGAGAGTGACTAGACTGTACTGGCATGTTCTGGCACTGAGCACCAGACACGTCACCTCCTGAGCCTGAGGTCACGAGCAGGACACCAAGCGAGGACATCACGAGTTACGTAGCCAATCATCGTACTAGTGAGAGGGTGACTAGACTGTACTGGCATGTTCTGGCACTGAGCACCAGACACGTCGCCTCCTGAGCCTGAGGTCACGAGCAGGACACCAAGCGAGGACATCACCAGTTACGTAGCCAATCATCGTACAAGTGAGAGGGTGACTAGACTGTCCTGGAATGTCCTAGCACCCAGCACCAGACACGTCGCCTCCTGAGCCTGAGGTCACGAGCAGGACACCAAGCGAGGACTTCACGAGTTACGTAGCCAATCATCGTACAAGTGAGAGAGTGACTAGACTGTCCTGGCATGTCCTAGCACCGAGCACCAGACACGTCGCCTTCTTAGCCTGAGGTCACGAGCAGGACACCAAGCGAGGACATCACCAGTTACGTAGCCAATCATCGTACTAGTGAGAGGGTGACTAGACTGTACTGGCATGTACTAGCACCGAGCACCAGACACGTCACCTCCTGAGCCTGAGGACACGAGCAGGACACCAAGCGAGGACATCACGAGTTACGTAGCCGATCATAGTACTAGTGAGAGGGTGACTAGACTGTACTGGCATGTCCTAGCACCGAGCACCAGACACGTCGCCTCCTGAGCTTGAGGTCACGAGCAGGACACCAAGCGAGGACATCACGAGTTACGTAGCCGATCATAGTACTAGTGAGAGGGTGACTAGACTGTCCTGGAATGTCCTAGCACCCAGCACCAGACACGTCGCCTCCTGAGCCTGAGGTCACGAGCAGGACACCAAGCGAGGACTTCACGAGTTACGTAGCCAATCATCGTACAAGTGAGAGGGTGACTAGACTGTCCTGGCATGTCCTAGCACCGAGCACCAGACACGTCGCCTCCTGAGCCTGAGGTCACGAGCAGGACAACAAGCGAGGACATCACGAGTTACGTAGCCGATCATCGTACAAGTGAGAGGGTGACTAGACTGTCCTGGCATGTTCTGGCACTGAGCACCAGACACGTCGCCTCCTGAGCCTGAGGTCACGAGCAGGACACCAAGCGAGGACATCACGAGTTACGTAGCCGATCATCGTACTAGTGAGAGGGTGACTAGACTGTACTGGCATGTTCTGGCACTGAGCACCAGACACGTCGCCTCCTGAGCCTGAGGACACGAGCAGGACACCAAGCGAGGACATTACGAGTTACGTAGCCGATCATCGTACAAGTGAGAGGGTGACTAGACTGTCCTGGCATGTCCTAGCACCGAGCACCAGACACGTCGCCTCCTGAGCCTGAGGTCACGAGCAGGACACCAAGCGAGGACATCACGAGGTACGTAGCCGATCATCGTACAAGTGAGAGGGTGACTAGACTGTCCAGGCATGTCCTAGCACCGAGCACCAGACACGTCACCTCCTGAGCTTGAGGTCACGAGCAGGACACCAAGCGAGGACATCACGAGGTCCGTAGCCGATCATCGTACAAGTGAGAGGGTGACTAGACTGTCCTGGCATGTCCTAGCACCGAGCACCAGACACGTCGCCTCCTGAGCCTGAGGTCACGAGCAGGACACCAAGCGAGGACATCACGAGGTACGTAGCCGATCATCGTACAAGTGAGAGGGTGACTAGACTGTCCTGGCATATCCTAGCACCGAGCACCAGACACGTCGCCTCCTGAGCCTGAGGTCACGAGCAGGACAACAAGCGAGGACATCACGAGTTACGTAGCCGATCATCGTACAAGTGAGAGGGTGACTAGACTGTCCTGGCATGTTCTGGCACTGAGCACCAGACACGTCGCCTCCTGAGCCTGAGGTCACGAGCAGGACACCAAGCGAGGACATCACGAGTTACGTAGCCGATCATCGTACTAGTGAGAGGGTGACTAGACTGTACTGGCATGTTCTGGCACTGAGCACCAGACACGTCGCCTCCTGAGCCTGAGGACACGAGCAGGACACCAAGCGAGGACATTACGAGTTACGTAGCCGATCATCGTACAAGTGAGAGGGTGACTAGACTGTCCTGGCATGTCCTAGCACCGAGCACCAGACACGTCGCCTCCTGAGCCTGAGGTCACGAGCAGGACACCAAGCGAGGACATCACGAGGTACGTAGCCGATCATCGTACAAGTGAGAGGGTGACTAGACTGTCCTGGCATGTCCTAGCACCGAGCACCAGACACGTCGCCTCCTGAGCCTGAGGTCACGAGCAGGACACCAAGCGAGGACATCACGAGTTACGTAGCCAATCATCGTACTAGTGAGAGAGTGACTAGACTGTACTGGCATGTTCTGGCACTGAGCACCAGACACGTCACCTCCTGAGCCTGAGGTCACGAGCAGGACACCAAGCGAGGACATCACGAGTTACGTAGCCAATCATCGTACTAGTGAGAGGGTGACTAGACTGTCCTGGCATGTTCTGGCACTGAGCACCAGACACGTCGCCTCCTGAGCCTGAGGTCACGAGCAGGACACCAAGCGAGGACATCACGAGTTACGTAGCCGATCATCGTACTAGTGAGAGGGTGACTAGACTGTACTGGCATGTTCTGGCACTGAGCACCAGACACGTCGCCTCCTGAGCCTGAGGACACGAGCAGGACACCAAGCGAGGACATTACGAGTTACGTAGCCGATCATCGTACAAGTGAGAGGGTGACTAGACTGTCCTGGCATGTCCTAGCACCGAGCACCAGACACGTCACCTCCTGAGCCTGAGGTCACGAGCAGGACACCAAGCGAGGACATCACGAGGTACGTAGCCGATCATCGCACCTGACTTGCTAATTACCTCTGAGACACTGTTCTATCCCGATACGCTTCTAGGAACTATCACATTTTGATCCTTATCCTGTTCCAGGAACTGGTCACACTTTAAACCCTGTGGTCGATTGCTGATTTAGGTTTGATTATTATTTATTACCTTTACAAGTGTATTTGTCGTCGAATTAAGCCACCTCAACAAATTATGAACATTGTTACGATTTCCTATTATTGCCTCTTCATCAACACTAATTTCTATCTGAATATAATGGCAGAGATGTTAATAATTTGGTTTTAACATTTTAATTATTAACTCAAGTTAAAACATCAGACATAAACTAAATTAGGCTCATAGGCTTTAACCCGGTCATCCGTTGGTCCATAACTGTTGCGTTTCACACATTACTAATGTCCGATTTAGTATAACGCATTGAGGGAACACAAATATGGAACGCATAAATGGTTACACAACAACAGAATATTTTGAGCAAAGTATACTGATCACAGAGTGAAAACTTCGTGTGTAATTTCCTTCTAAGTTCTGAAATCGAGATCACGACGCTGAGAATGATTTCGACTTTAAAGTAGTTGGAAGTTTAATTAACCGTTTAAACCAGAGTCAGAGAGGGCGCTGATGTTATCACCGAGGGGAGGGGGTACCCCAGTGCCCCGCTTTCCACACCTAAATGGCCGTTAGCCATTGTACGGTCTGCCCCGTAATGCTCCGTAATCATTAATAACAGTTGGTCCACCTACAATCAGCTGTTTGTTAAACATCTGACTATCACGACCCGGCTGACACGACGCGCCGGACTCTGGATGCTCAGCGGCCACCGACATTACCCGATTGTTTACTGGTCATGGTCGATTGAAACAGTCCCTTCCATGTGGCTTAGCGCTTAGCGGACACGTGTTTATCTAACGTTTTATGGCTGATTCCGCAGTTTTTATGCGTCCGATATTTTGATAAGTTTTGATATATTCACCAGGAAATACTTAACAATCATTGGCATGAATTAATTAAATTACAATATTTATTTAGGACTAGCTGGCCCGACAGACGTTGTCGTGTCCTAATTTCATTGAATTTGTTTTATGTAAAATACTCGTTCAATTTAAAGATGAGCTCGTTCGCTTCGCTCACTCGCCTCCCGGATAGCTCGTTCGCTACGCTCAATCGCCTATTTTTTAGTGCTAACTTCGGCATCGAAAAAAGAGTTTGGGGTGCCATTCAAGTAGATTTTTATTTCCATAATGAACATATGTTTATGCATTTCAAGTATGTTAAATGCTATGTATGTTTAGATATAATCCTTGTTAACTGCTATTTGGTGTAACTAACTAAACTTTGATCAAATCAATGGGAATTTTGAAGACCAGTGGGACAGAGCCCTCAGGTCGTATTACAAATTTTCTTTTATAAAAACGTTGCCCTGACATTAACGAACACAACAAAAAATAAATTATTCAGTTTGGAGCACTCATTGTCAAGTTGTGGGAAATAGGGATTCATTTTTAAATATTGGAGATTTATAATCCTTAAAAAATTACCAATCTTTTTAAACTATTTAATTCGACCTTAATTATATGTAAGATTCCGATTTTCTAAGGCGTAGAAATTGCAGTATAATTCATAAAATAAAAATGGAGTACTGTAATCACGATGTACATTACAGTCTTATTCGATTGGACTATTAATTTTCATTTGTATTTGGGTTATAAAATTCTTAATACTATCGTATATTACGTTTGTCTCCACATATTTACATTACTTTATCTAAGAAATATATTTTGAAATAACAGACTCACAAATAATACTACAATAATCACAAAGGAGTTTATTTAAAGAAAATACTATTGGATTACGGAAGGCGACTATTTAATGGACATTATATAAATATGGATTAAAATGTTTAAAAAACTTATGAAGTTGAATACTTCATTTAATTTGGAATGCTATTAAAAATATAACCAAAATCAGTGCTTATTACGTTATTTTTTTTATTAAGAATCCCATTCTAAGGTTAACTCGAGATCCTATAAGGTCGGCATATAATTTAAAGTCCTAGTCACAATTTTATGGTATATCATTCCCTAAAAATGATGTAAAGTAAATCTTTCAGTGGTAAAGAATATACGAAACTATCAATAACCTAAGCGTATGATTTATCTATTGATCAAGTCGACAAACTTTGCATTATGCTTTAACTGATTGATTTTTTAAATGGTTAAAAATGACACTAACAGCCTTTAGAGATTCTATTTGGAAGAATTATCTTTGAAGTGAAT
The DNA here is from genome assembly GCA_963675035.1 of Allygus modestus. Classification (NCBI taxonomy): domain Eukaryota; kingdom Metazoa; phylum Arthropoda; class Insecta; order Hemiptera; family Cicadellidae; genus Allygus; species Allygus modestus. The sequence continues at coordinate 316,398,644 of OY776112.1, forward strand.
GTTGCCAGAATAGTCTAATATAACTAATGTATATGCAGTCGTGAAACTCATACGTGAGTAATAGTATATTTCGTCACTAGGATCAAAAGTGGATCTTTTTAATACGAGCTCCAGTTTAACTGCCGAGGCGAAGCCGAGGCTGGAAAATGAGCGAGTATTAAAAATACACTTTTGATCCGAGTGACGAACTATATTTTTCGTCATACTGCCAAAAAACTTAAGGTTTAAACAAAAACAAAAGTAAAATTTACGTACTGTGTCTTCATAACCTCAAATGTTTCTTTCAGCTTGTCTCTTGAAACAATCAGCTGTTGCACATGCATAACTTCGGTTCATTCATATCTATCGGTTGTTGAGTCGATCATTCAAACCAATCATTGTGGTTCGAATCAATCGGTTGTTCTTCGAATAACAATACAACAATGAATGTTTCGATAATAACAATGAATGTTTCGATTATTTATAATCGAATGAATTTTAATCGATTTATGACGACCTCGAATCAAAAGTATCATCAACAATGATCTTTTTAGTCCTAGTACGATAATGATCATCAAAACATATGTTATTATCCAAAGACTAAAAAGAAGAACTTTTGAATCTCAACGCATCTGTCAAAAACAGATGTTTTTGAAGCAGTATGACGAAAAAGTGTTTCTTACTCCCTAGCGAACCGTACTGTTATGCGCCAAACTACATATAGAAACACTAACGATCCTGTTGGATCTAAGGTAAAACAAATATTAGACACCAGAGACCCTGGTGGTTGGTGGCGCAAACCGGTTGATTCCGGGCCACCAATTTGGATAGGTGGGCTTCTCGACTAAGAATACTATACTGTGCTGTCCTCTGTCACTGTGTAAGATATGGTACTGGTTGCAGTCGCGCCACCACCACTACAACCGCTTGTGAGGTGCTCCACTTCCAGGCTTAGATAGCTGAGTTTCAACTCTATATACCATATAGTTATACTCGTACTATGGTTTCCAGTGCGTCTATGTATATACGTTGCTCACCTGGAGAGTGTAGAGTGCTTGTCGTCACCACGCTTGACATGGCCGTTGGCCCAGGCGCGCGAGCTGGGCGGACCTCCGTCTGAAACAGAACAGCCTCGTCAGCATCGTGCAACATACAACAGCTAACAGACTATGCAACATCAACAAAGCATAATGAACTTGCTATTTGTCGTTGGTGGGAGTAACGATTGGACAACCTAATCCGTGATATATAGCCCATATATTGTATAGCAACTTATGAAATTAGAGAGAGGCAGTGTCGCGTAAAAATTCGTAGTTGGGGCTGCAGGACCCGAGGTATGGTCCCTACGGACGCCCTTATCTAATCGCTGTACGAAACACAGAGTCCAGGATTTGCAACAACAGTAGATACTTTTTTGTTTGTTTAGCTAAATGAGTTAACAAAATTTATGACAGTCTATTATCAAATAAAAAATACTCAAATGTTCAATAATGTTAACTAAAAGTAAATGTTTACTAGACAAATTGTTTATGTTTGTAACTTTAAAATGTAGCATAAACTGTTTCCTATACTGGTAGTGCTTGAGGCTTGGCATGCACATTTAAAAATAACAAACTTTGCAGAAATAACTGACTATTGTTTTTATATATTTATTTTTTTATTGAGGGTTTCCAACGGAAAACTATTACACAACACGAACAATGCAAATGTGGAATTAAACTAGAAAAAAAACCTAATTCGTTCCCTATATAGAATTATGTTATGAGTTGTTATTATTAAATAAACAGAAACAGAAAAGTTATACATACTTAATCCCTTTTAGCCCTATTTTATTCAGTGAATTCCTTTATATTTACTAAATATGCACTACGGTAAGATGTATAACAAAATCTTATAGTAAATTATTTTTGCAGGCCTGTCCACCCCCCCCCCCCATGTGACCCTGTGCCCTTTACTGCTGACGCCAAGAGTCTTTTGCTATTTGAGTGGTTTTAAGAGGAGAAATCCCCTCTTCAATCCCAGCTTCAGGTGAACACATTCCAAACATCCTCTATTGGCCAATATCAACTTAGCCGACATACAACAAAACTACGAAAGTGTTTACAAGATTACTGAGTAAAACAGAGGGAAATTAACATTTTGTATTCCTCAAAAGAATGGACAACGTTCTGCGTTTACTGCAAAATGAAAATCTAATTTTCACCCGAAATCAGTAGTCATATAATCATAACTCAAAAAATAAATAAAAAAAACACTGTTTATATTTTGAGAAAGTAAGTTTTATTGTTAAACAAACATAACAAACTAATTTTGACGCGTTTTGAGCATAACATTTTCTGAACCAAAATTTGACCAAAAATGCAAGTTGTGGCATTTTGTTAGAAGCCTGTAGTAATTATCTACGACATAACTAGATACCCTCCGTTTTACTATTATGTCCCTAGTGTTGTTTTTGGGATAATAACCCTTAACAAACTCCTGGAGATATATGTATTAGTAGATTCATACCAAATGAGATAAAAATCAGGTTATTGGTCTGTACACATTAATACAGATGGATAGACATCGCCTTAAAAAAACTATTGAATTCAGGGAGAACCAAAACGAATATTTCACCAATAACTCAAATTCGGAATGTTTGACAGAAACAATACCTTCTCCATATGACATGTATGGGGGAGAAGTAATGCAAATGTACACATTTACTAAATATAGATGTCCTCTAACCGGTAACAAAATATTGAGGCGTTAAAAATCCAACGTCAGCAACACATTCACTCGCACCCTTGTCCGGTATTGCACAACCAAGCATCCCAGGATAATAAGGATATCCAACAGCTACATAACGGCAAAACCAACATCGCCGACTCCGAGCTGTTTTACAATTCAGATTGAGTGCTTATAATATCATAAGTGCGCATTGTTGGGCCGCGCCGGCGCAGTGGGTCACGAGGGACTGGGCGCATGCGTGGTCTACATTCATCACAGGTCTAGCATTGGAATAAGATAAAGTTATACCGGCTGCTTGTTACTTTTGCAGATCTACTAGTGCTTTCTTTGTTAACCAGGAGTTTCGGACCAAGATAAATAATCAAATATTTTGTTTTACTTTATTAATATGAACTAATCTTGATGTTTATACTATGAACAGAATTTGTATTTGGTTCGTAAAATTGTCAAGGACAGAATTAAGGTTTTGTGATAGTTACCGTGCTGGGTAAGTTACTTTGAATAAAGTTAATAGCCATCACCACGTATCGAATTGAAATTGGTGTATTGATATTGGAATGATAAGTAGATAAATCAATTATTAAATTGTGTTATGCAAACCTGAATACTGTTTTGATCTACATATAAAGCCAAACCATATCAGGGATTTTAGAGAAAACTACGTCTGACACCAATGGATCATATACTTGAATGAAATGAGTCAATGAGAACTACGTCTGACACCAATGGATCATATACTTGGATGAAAGGAGTCGAATAGAACTACGTCTGACACCAATGGATCATATACTTGAATCAAATGAGTCGATGAGAACTATGTCTGACACCAATGGATCATATACTTGAATGAAAGGAGTCGATGAAAACAAACTACGTCTGACACCAATGGATCATATACTTGAATGAAAGGAGTCGATGAGAACTAAGTCTGACACAATGGATCATATAGTTGAATGACAGGACTCAATGAGAGCTACGTCTGACACCGATGGATCATATACTTGAATGAAAGGACTCGATGAAAACTACGTCTGACACCAGTGGATCATATACTTGGATGAAAGAACTCGATGATAACGTTGGAGGAAAAATATATTAGTCTTCTGATAAAACCTCACCACAGGCTATAAATTAAACAAATATGTCTAAAGTTAAACACAACTTTAAATATTGGACTTTTATCAGCTATGTGATCTTATCATATACATTAAAAGAAACTGGTGTTTTCCCCTGAAATATTTAGAGATAACCCCTTGACGGATTCAAAAAATTGTTTTAAAAAGAAAAGTAATTTTGAGTAGCAGAGAATATTTAAGCCGGATTTTCAATTTAGGGTTTTAAATTCTTATAAATTCGATTTTATGTTGTTTAAAGTCTAGCAGCCAACCAACATTTTAAGTTATTTTTCAAAGAACTTTAAAATCATATGGCTTAAAACATTAGCTGCAAAAATGTGATCCATGAGATAGAATTAGTAAAGTGAGGATGGTTTTAAAACATAAGGATATAGAGCAAATATCGCATTATAATAATACCATGCATTTTTGCGAGCATGACCACGACAAGTAGTTAGAAAAACGTGAAACATGTAATCAAGCGGCCTTGAAGTGGCCTACCTAACTTTATGGTATAATTATTGATCAAATGTATGTATTTGCAATAAACAGTTTTGGTAAAGTTTATTCAATAATGTTTAGTGAATGGTTAAGTTACACGACACCTGTGATTTGTATCAGAAAATCTATCGTGAAGGCAAGCTAACTTTTCAGTCTTACCCATAATCTTTTTTTAATGAAAATATCTTAGCATGTGGAAGACGTCAAGTGTACCAATAATCTATTTTATTTGTAAAGGTATCAATTGCTCTTTTATTGTTGGCAAATAACGCATCACAAGTAACAAACTAAGTATAATTAATTCAAAGAAAACTTAGGACGAAACAAATTATCCCACATCACAAGTTCGTCAATGGGTTTGAAAATATGAAGTGATTTGAGAACTTAAGAAGACCAGTGGTGTATTTAATCGAATTTTCGAATCACCAATATGCTATTGTATACAAAAATGAGTTTTGACAATTGTGGGGTTATTAAACGTAAATAAATGTTTACCGTTGAGACATTCACTCGGCCTGACCGGGAGCTCGGGCGCTCGGCAGCGGCGCTGCGCAGACATTGACCCACGTATTTATTGGTGATCCCGAGCACATAGTAAATAATTGGATTCATCCGGCACACAATGGATCAGTGACGGATACCAGTGAGCGCTCGCGCCAAGGCGAACCACCACAATTATCTGGCCATTCCTCATTCTTTTTAGAACGCATGCGCGATGCGCGACGTGGCGCGGCGTGACGCTTTTGACGGATGGTATTCTCGATCGTATCGACACTTCTTTTCATTACCGCCCGTAAAATACCTGCACACGATCGGTATTAGCTGGTCTAGGACAATCGGCAATCAGTGGTTAATATTGAGGGGCGGTAGGAGATGGATTTACGGAATCAAATTGTTTAGTCGCCGATGTTTCCGATAGACTGTATTCGGTAATTTCTTGAGGATCTCAGAAACAGTTCCATATATATATATATATATATACATATAAACTTAAAAACGGCAAAACTAAGGTAAACCTGTTTCCCTAACTTTAAATTTAGACTATAGAAATATACATATATCGAGTTAAAAACAAATTATAAAAGTACTTTGTTTAATTTTCCTTATGAGATGATTCTTGGAAAAGTAAATAAATATAACATCTTATGTAAAACAAAAAAGAAACACAATAAAAATCCCGAGGATTTAAATATGATTTCCGAGGGTTTTAAAGTCAAAAGTGAATATGACAATGTTTAATCATTTATAAGTACTGTAATGGCTTGATGCAAATATAAAATTTTATGGGAACAATGCTTAATGTGTATAATAATTAAACAATAAATCAACTGTGCTTTCGTGATTATTCTGTTAGGTGCATATTTGATTCCATTAAATAAAGGGAACAGTTCTTTCTCATTACATTGGTCGCGAGTGTAATAAATGTCGCTTTTGAATGGTGGTGAAAGGTATATCATAACTTGTTTGCATCTAGTGGAAAGAACTTGTAACATATTTTCTGTTGCGTAGAAGAGCCCAATAATTGTACGGACTAAACAGTTTAAAATTTAAAGACTAAAATGCCGATTGTTTTAGATACAAACGAGACTTCTGTGAGAGACAAAAGCAGGAAATTTGCGGATCTATGTACCTAATCCTAAGAATTAAATACTCTGTCTCAGTTTATTTTTAAACATTTTGCAAAAATCCTTGACAGCGTCTGTTAAGCGAAGGACGGCTAGCGGACAGCGGCAATCTTCAGCTTTCACGAGTCGTCAGTGACAGGCGTCAGCGCACAAATGGACACGTATAACATTAGTGAAATATCACGAGCGGGATGCGTGCCCACAACTGACCTAAAGTTTAATTAGTAATCTCCCGCACAGACTTCTCTTCTTGGACTAAACTTTACAAAGAAACTCGCAGCAGATTCAAGAAAGGATATGAATCGAGAGACATCATAATTATTTAACGCTATGAATTGTTATAATATAAATTGGATTAACTTGAATCATAATTCATATTTTTGATACATTGCTTGACCATTAATGCGGGCCAATAATACTATCTTAATTCCTGGTACTGTTGACCCGAAGCAACCCCAATGCTTTTAACATTTTTGAAGGACAATTTTCTTGAAACGTAGTCCGAATTTACACTCCGGGTTTCGGTGGTTAGGTCGTGTTAATAATTAATAGCAAGACCTATCACAACCTAATCTATTAGCTACAGACGCTCTTGAGCGTATGAGGTCACTATATTGCTCAAAATTGGAATTTCCTTTTGATAATTATGAGAGGATCACAATGCAATTGAGTTATTTGAATAATTAAAGAAAGGATAATATTTACTTTTGGTAAAAGAGAAACTTTTTTATACGACTTTGTTCATGTTATATGTTTCTGTGCATCACACAATACGAATTTACTCAATTCAAAAGTGAACCATTCTACATAGTCATACACTCACAACGTTGATCCTAGTTGACGAGGGTTCTTAGATTGATATTGTAAACAATGCAGTTGATGGTGGGTAAGAACAGGTGAGTGGCTGTTCTTCCGAAGCTTTAAAACAATCTTCTTCAATCTCTGTTTACTTTATAGACTAATAAAGCTATCTAATACGACACAACTCATTATATTATCAGTATGGGGGGTCGCGTTCTTACTTCCATGTGGTCTGCACTCAATCCGGAACTCTACAAGCATAACTGGACAGTAATAGCTCCAGCTTCTTTATTTACAAGATCACATTCAGGCCCATCAACCCGATATTATTACGTTGAAATTACAGACCTATTAAGGAGAATATAATGACCCTTAAAACATTACAATTGAATGCACGAACACAATGCATGTGAAGTAGCCTTCTACTCTTATTATCCATAAAAAGTCTTAAATCTATATATTATGATTTAAACACCCTGAGTACTCAAGACAGTGAGAGAAAATTTGTACAGTGACACTTACCTTATCTATATTTTAGTTAACAAAAATCACAATTAGGTTATAAAGATTAAGTTCATTTACGGCAAAACAGTGTTATATTTCAACATGTAATTCAAATTCAAATTCTTTATTAGACCAAAACGCTACATAAATGCACATGAGCAGTAGCTAGTCTTTGTTGCAATTATATGAAAAACAATACAATAACAAAAATAATAATACAAATTGTGTGTCAAGTAATGAATACAGTTTATTATTCTATGACATTAATGCTCTGTTCAAAGTCCAGATCCGCACCAATAAGAAACTCTGCAATCGAGTAATACGATTTGTTCAGCAGTATTTCTTTTATTATAATTGAAATAATTCGTATTAAGTTTCTTAAAAGTATCTGGCAGATGATTATACGGTTTTAAGTCCATATACAAGGATTTTTTCTAAAGCTGTTGTGTTCTGGACCGGGTATAATTGAGTAGCTATTTGTTCCCAGCACTTTACTTATGATGAGAAAATTTTTTTTAGAAATAACTAATGTTTAAATAAATGTAAGTTCCAACTTCAAAAATGTACAAAGAAGGCAGGGTTAAAGTTAAAGTAAAGGGTCAAATCTTTGAAAAGAGGCTTTCAAGATGCTCTAAATGATGAGTGTGATATGATCTGACAATTTCTTCTATTGAGAAAGATTTTCCTACTGCATGAAGTACTGCACCATAAAACTATCCCATTGCTTAAGACTGAATCATCATAAGCAAAATAACCAGTTTTGCAAGTCTGCAGTGATGTACATTTTGAAAGTACAGACGTAAACGACGAACCGATATTAATATCTGATGTCGGGCTCTTTTATGAATATAAACGCTATTATTGGATAAGCAGACACAGTGACCGTAGCAGGGGACGTAAGTAAGCGCTAGTCTGTTTACAGCGAACCTGCCGACGCGACGTTACAGAAGAAAGAGCTCGCCACCACAATGCCGTCCGGTAGATCAGGTCACCGTGACCTCGCGGCAGACCCGTAACTCACCACGGTATTTACTACACTTTTATATGATATAGTACGTCATATAAACAGAGCGCACCGAGTGAGCGGTGTGTTTTTGCAGCGACGAGTTGAATTATGAAAACATTCCTGGAACTGGTAACTGGTGGCCCGGGACAGTCCGGGGGAAAAAGCGAGCAAAGCGCTTCGCCGCGACAACCGTGTAATAATTTGTACGACATGACTCTTGGAGCCGCGACCGCGTGTAGATGCCCTCGCCGCCGGCCAAATCAGCTCTAGAGTGGCGGGAATGGTGTGGGCTGTGCCGTGTTGCGGGGTAGGGATGCTAAATAGTGGGAACATAAAAGTAAATGGCTGTGACTGCGTTGCGATATGACAGAGTTCCCTTTTAATTTATATTTTTCTTGCAGAGTAAACCTACCAGTACACCTGCTCCATAATACTGGCTTACCGGAGAAATAATTAAATTAATTTCCATAAAGTCCCAATGGCAGTTAAAGCAGAAGAGTCACTTAGGGAGTGGCAGCAATTGATACGAATCATTTGTGGCACTTCGCATTCAAGCGCTTCGACTGAAATGTGGCGTACGGCCAGGACGAAAATAATGAGGGCAAAACGAAAGGTTTGGTACCTCAAAGATGATTATCTAATGAACGTGAATCCTAAAATAATCGAGTGTTACCTTGGAAGAATAGTTTATCTTATATTTATATCCTACTCAGATCTATCTATAAATGTGTGAGCGCATGATTGCGTGATGTAAGTTTGAATGTGCGGGAGACTGATGCCTTGTTATTTTGTGTACATAAATACAACATGCAATTGACATTTGATATGAAATGTAAACCATTTAACACGCAATAAAGATATTATTAATTTTTCCCCCAAATAATACAAATTATATTACTGATTTGATGTTTTAATTATAAATTAATAATAATAAGTAAGAAGAGTGTTTTCAAGAAATTAAAGATATTCTTTTTATTACTATGTAGAGTGCCAGATTAACCCTTGATGTCGGAAGTATGCCTATTTAAGATATAAAAAATCAATAACGGATGTAAAAACTTATTTTGGTTTCGAATTCCTAATTTTAATAACGCCTAACCATAAATTAAATCCAATTATTTCACCCAAAATATAATTTTAAGGGATTAAAGTACACGCAAATAATTTAACACACAATATATAATATAGAAGTTACTTATACAACATTATAATAGGTAACTAATTTCCAAAATATTATTGTCCCAGCTTGTACTGAAGTAGGCAAAAGCAACAAAATGCCGCCGCCGCAAAACATCCGGAGGCAAACAAACCCGACACCGTAGAAACTCCAGGTGGAGCGCACGCGCCACCCGCACCTGCCGTGTCCCGCAGCACGGCCAGATTAGGCACACTACGATGGGCAACCGTCACCACCCGGTCACCCGGTACCAGCGACGTTTCCGGACAGGGGGGTTGTGGGTAAATAGCTTCCCCTAAACTCGGACTTTGGTCCTGATCCGGACGCTACAAGAATTATATTGAAACCGACTTTAATTACGCTTGTACTGTCTCAGCTGAATATCTTTATATATAACTCTGTAAGGGAAAATTTAAAGTCGAAATGGTGGAAGTTTAGCAAATCGCAGGATGACGGGAGAAGGCTCAAATTAAAGGTCTTGATCCCAGAGACTCGATAAAAATAGCAGTTTTTTTAAAAGGTTGCCAGCAAACGAGAAATGGCGTAAACATCCCCCATAAGAAAAGCATTGGGATTTTAAAACATCTGATTGGTTTAAATTAAGACATGTGATTAAGGGTCTACGTGTTTTACGAAATGGCATATGTTCCTACTTACTTATATTGTTTACATAACTCTGTATTTGAAAATAGCCCATTACCAGCTGAGATCTACGAAAATTATCTATTTCCTTGCAACAAAACAAAAACTGATCAGCTGACCTTGCCTGTCTTAAACATTACTTTTCCTGACCCAAACAATATTTTGCCTGTCCCAAACAAAACTTTTCCTGTCCTCAACAATTGAAGTTCCCGATTTGCTCCACAGGAACACCAGTGTGATTTCGTTATTTATTTTGTTAATTCTATGTTCAAACAGCTGACTTTAACGCTAAAATGAGTTGTAAATCCGTGTTGTGTTTACATATGGAAATTAATAGACTATTACATTATCAGATAATTTTGTTTATAGTTTAGGGTTGTTATTTGATATCTTGCACCAAAGTAGGTCACTTTTGTGACTAGTAGTGAAATATACTATTTATTTTGCTCAACATGCAAAGAGTATAAAAGCAGATGAGATAGAGTATTGAAGCAAGAGTTAGGGGCTATGGCCTTTCAAGCCCCTAGTTTATTTACTGATTTCTTGAAGGTATGAACAAATGCCAATTAAATCGTAAACCTTACAGCTTTTAGGGGTGGTAAATATCTAATACATTTATAATGGTCTCAAATTTTAATCCGTTATTCTAGATAGGTGGACCTACAACTTAAAGTGGTTAAAAACCACCATGCAGCAGCATAACATAGAGTTGGTAATCGTTGGTTTTGTCGTATTGGTGGGGTCGAAACCAGTAATTACGGACGAAAGGTGCACGCTCAAACCAATACACCAGACCGCGTCCACAATTCTGAATTGATTCCATGCCGGCCAATTAACCATTGCAGTTTTACATTATTAAATTATGTCTAGGCGAAGAAAATTTAAAGGAATAATTCACGTACGTGTTTTAAAAGTACTAACAATATCAAAAAATTTAAATAACGTAAAACACCAATCGCCAAATAAAACAATTGTTAATAAATGTTAATAAACAAAGACAAATGTGAATCAACTGTGTATATGTTTTATCTTCCTCTAATTTATCTGGTAAATATCACTGAAAAAGGAAGGTTTATTGTTTGTAATGTCAAGAGTATTTATCAGCGGAATTTTTCACACACCATCTTAGAGTTTTTTTCTATAAGGCCAATGTAAACTTTCAGCCTCCGTTACTTCTCACCCGATCGTCACAGAACATTCATTACATTCTCGATATCCTTAGTTTGGTCATTGCTATTTTAAAATAAGTTGTTTAATTTTCAATTTTATTACTCTTCAGTTCCTCATTAATTTGTACAAAAAAATGAAAATTCTAAATTTTATTTCACTAAAGGACTATGACACCTTTAATATGACACCAAAATAAATTGCATGCGACGACCACGTGAGGAATAACGGATACACAAAGTTAACATTGGTACTAAGGAACTGAACTCAGAGTTGAAGTCCAGTAACTTCCGTTGATGAATGTTAGAATAAAATATTAGTACAGCCTGGTAACCCATCAAGATCATATATGACGTTTTAAAACTACTATACTCGTTATTATTCCATTTTAAATAATCGTTATACTAACAAACAAAACAAAATAAAATGTTACGTATATTTAATCGACCTTATAGACATCAAAAGTTTATTCATAAAATAAACTCGTTATGCACTACACTTGTAATTACCATCTAGTAGCATCGGTTCTACTAGCTTGTAACGTTTCCAGCAGAATCAGAGTGACCGGGGAAGAGGATAGAAAGGAATGTGGAAGGATGTGGAGCAGGAAGATTGCATCTCCCGTTAGCCCGCATCCAGCAATCAGCGGTGGCTGCGCCAATTATCAATTCGAATATAACATGGCTAACACAGTCGCGGCCGGAGACTCAGACGCTGGGACGTACTGAAGGCGTGACGCGCTCACAGACCGTTGTCTCGCGGATTGGTTACGTGAGTTTAGGGTGTCATACGAAATGCAGCTTTTGCTGGTGGATTACGTCAAAATAAAGACGCACAGTTAAAATATTTGTTATTGAAAAACGTCTCTTCATGTGCAATGAAAAGTGTTATATTGAGGAGTGGATGTATTTCAAAAAGCTATGTTCTACTTAAAATAAATCAGTTCTTGTTATTCGTTAGCAAATTTCAAGGAAGAAAAGGATTTACGGATGATTACTGAAAAAATAAACTAACACAACAACAATTATAACTTTGTTAAATTTGCCTAGTGACTGAAATAATATGAATGAAATTAGAAAGAATAGGAATTTAACGGTGTTTGCAAATATTTACACATCAACAATTGTATGTTGGTATTTTTATGTTTATGTTGTCACGAAAATTGGAAATTCCACCAATGAGTAAAACGCATATGAAAAAGTGATAAAAGATATAAGGGAATACCATTTATATGCAAGGATATACATCAGACAGAACTTCATAAAACTGTACCAGATAGATTTTCATTTTATAAAAAAAGTAAAAAAAATGAAAACCATATGTTTGATGTAAATTACTTTTATGAACTTTTCAAAATACCAAAACCCAATCAGCTGTTTCCTCTAAAGGGTAAACAAATTTACAAAATGTATATTACAACGGTTGCTTGAAAATAAAAAGGAACGGAAACGTGGAACAAACTATGTCTATTAATGCATTTTATAACGCGTTCCTAAGTGATTCCGGATGTCGCGTGTCCAATCGTATCATTATCGTACGAGAAAATTGGTCTCTTGGAGCAGACAGGTGTGCTTTTGTAGAACTAAGAGTAAGTCAACGTTCAAAACTAACTCCAGTTATAATCATATGTTTTTACACTATGATTTTTAAATTAATTGATTGTTATTTCGTACTGGTACATTTAACGATACATAAGCTCCAGTTTTTAATTTTCTTAAAACCTCAATTAATTTTATATTAAAAGCTTTGGAGTTGAGTTAGTCTGTGTGTGTGTTTGAGTGTGTGTATCTTCACGATTGGCAATTTTTACGTGTTAATAGGTAACCATAATGTTGACTTTTCCTTTAGTTTTCCGGCAGTATAACCTGTTACCCGATATCACATAGCGCAAAAATTCATAGGATCTAGATCTAATCTTCACGTTTTGTTACGTTAATTAAATTGAAACTGCTTAAACTCAAATCCATTAAAACATTGTTTTGACGTCCGCATTTACCAGATCCAAATGGAATAATGTTTATGCCCCACCTTGGCGAATTTGAGAGTTTCCCGAGAGGTGTTACTGATAGGTCGTTTTATTGCGAATTCTTTCACATCACTTACTTGACTGATAAAACACATGCAGGTTACAGTATTTCAGCACAATCATGGTCATCATTCATACAGGCAGATCACAGCATTACAGCACAATCACGGTCAACATCTATACATGCAGATCACAGTATTACAGCACAATCACGCTCAGCATCCACACAGGCAACTCACAGAATTACAGCACAATCACGGTCACCATACACACAGGCATCATATCACAGCATTACAGCACAATCACGGTCAGCATCCGTAAAGGCAAATCACAGCATTACAGCACAATCATGATCAACATCCGTGCAGGAGACCACAGCATTTCAGCAAAATCACGGTCAACATCCACACAGGCAGGTAACAGCATTACATCACAATCACGGTAAGCATCCGTACAGGCAGATTAAGCATTACAGCACAATCACGGTCAGCATACGTGCAGGCAGATCACAGCATTACAGCACAATCACGGTCAGCATCTGTACAGGCAGATCACAGCATTACAGAATAATCTCGGCGCTGCGGACAGCGGTGCTCCGGGCTCTCGTTCATAGAGATATCACACCCCCTCAATTACACTCATCTGATTTATCGCCAGCGATCCTTTCCTTTCGATTCTTTATTTCACGTGACCGGCCTCTGAGCATGCGCGCTGTGGCGCAACTCCTCCATCACTGCACTGCCGATATACCGCTTTATGCTGGGATTGTTTAAAAAAATATATTTTGCGATTGACAACTATGCATATTACGTTTCAGGCATTTTTATTTTGGGAAATGTTTGTTATAGCAGAAGGTTTTGGTAATAACGGTGTATACGTTATATTACTCAACATGTATAGGTGCATTCAATGTATTATCGTGTCTAAAGCAGTGTTCTAAACTTGTTATATTACAAATTTTAATCTCCAAAACCTGTGTAGATAAGGTTAATCTTAAAACAGGGAATTGTATGTGTAAATATAACTTTATACTATATTACGGAAGGTGTTTATATAGAAAACGATTTGTTAGTCATTGTTATATGAAGAAAAAAGAATGAACAATAAAGTAAAATCCATATCGTCAGATGGATTCTAGTTTTACTCAAAACAATTTGGTATTTAGCAACGTCTTATATATCAAGCGTTTTAGTAAAATCATGTATATTATTTAATCGGTTTATAAGGAAATATACATCTGCTGTTCTCAACAGCAGTACACTCAATTATTTAAACCCAATGTGTAATATTTTTTATTTGACAAAAACACAAACAATTGTGTTTAATTCCGGGTTGTCTTTCCTCGTAGAGTTTTACCTACGACAACAATGACTGTAAAACACCTTAATCATGATATCGGGAAATTAGATCTTCCATGTAAATCTATGACCACGCATTAATTCCTGTCGGGCGTATTACATCAACGATTTCACCATGCTAAGACCAATTCTAGGCTCGCATAAACCCATTGCACACAATGTCGCAAATCAACCGGGGGCAATCACAACACAGCGAACAGTAATTTACCCCTGACTCGGTAATACCTTAAGTTTACAACGACATAAATCGGCCCGTACGGTTTATGTTCGGAGCAATTCCAATCAACAACGGCAACATACGGTTACAACAGATGTGGAACCGGGAGCAGCGCATCGCTCAGGGTTAGCGCGTGGTAATTAAATTGTACCGATTATGTACGGAGAGGTGCTCCGGTTCCGACTTGACTTACGCCGCCGCCACTCGGTTCTGCCCTCGCACCATCACTAATGCGCAGTCGCAGTCCGCTATTCGCCGCGCAGTGGAGGCACGACTGCGCCTGCGCATTGCTCTATAATTGAATTTATCGTCGTAGATGCGCCAGCGTGTGACTATTGTTGCGTTATATGTGGTGATTGCCGAGAGTGTTGCGCGGGTCCACTGACTGTCATTGAGATGTAAAGTGTTCAATAGGAAACTTTTGAAAAAGTATGATACAAATAAACATATGTAAGATGAAAATCTAAAAATATATTACTGTGTTAAATACTAAAACTAATATATACTCCTGGTTCCACGAAACGAAATGATTTCGGAACTTTCGAATGTTACGAAAGGTTATAATAAGAAATTTACCGTCTGATTTCGTCAAGGTAATGTCACAGAGTAATAATACAATCTAAGAATGGGTGTTGCACATTAAAATCCCATCGCGCGTTGATAACGAGGCGCTGGAGGAGTATTCGGCGATTTTCCCACTTTCACCGATCGTTTGCCACATTCGGTGATTTACCGGCTATTGTTGATTTTGACACGGCCAGAAGTGCTAATTCCGGACGATTTACGAGCCTTCTCGTCGCCAAACGCTCCAAGACTCCCCCGCAATATCCGCTCTGCCGGCGCAGTCTCTTGAAGAACACAGCTTTCTTAAAGCGGTATGGAGGTTTTCACTTCGTCCTCTCTGTTATTCCAGATGTAGAAGAAGGGAACTAGAACATTTGTTGGTATGCTTAAGCTTAGTTTATGAAGAGGAATATTTTCAACCAACAACCTTCAGACATTTTCCAGGATTTATGGTCTGGAATGTCTTACACTCCTACTAAGAAACCAGAATAATGTATTTAATATTAAAAATGCTAATAATTACAATTTCTTATATAGACTATCGCCAGTCATCCCTCAGCATACAACTTATATTTTGAAAATTATACAACTAATCTGCACCAGTCCTGCCTCCCTTCCAAAAAAATTCAGGTACAGGTATTTTTAGAGGAAAAAGTAAAATTCTTACTGATAGGAAATGAGTTCTACAGGGTCAACGGTTTGTATGCTTCAAAAATTAATGTTTATTATTTACCATTTAGTGCTAATTTTCTTGCATTATAAATTAAATAACATATTGTGACTATTGCCAATGCCATCTTTTATAGTTTATGATAATAAACTAATTTTCATTTAATTTGTTAACAAGCATTTAATTGGAGAAGTAAAAAATACAACTATTTTACACAAACAAAATGCGGTATTAGGGTTATGGTTTATACATTTTTATTAGGGTTTAGTACCCTTTGACATTATATGATTGGTTAAGGAGTAATATAAGTTGTATAAATCAATATTTAAGCGAGACCATTATTTAAAAAAGTCTAAACTTTATTTATTAAATTTATTTTAATGTGGCAAACCTAATTTGTTTACTTTTTTAGTTTAGATTAATTTGTGTAACTCTCTTGAAAAGTAAAATTACATTTATGTAATTGATAAAAACAGCAATTCGCATCAACTGACCGAGAGAAGGACAGCAATTTGTAAACATACTGGAACAAGGCTCGATAAATGGGCACCATCTCAGCTATTATTAGACTTTTCGTTTCGTTTCATCGATTGATATTGACGTAGCGATGACTTCGCTACTTAAACTAATGTCATTATTTATAGGAAATAACGAGTTTGGAAAAATGATTACC
Source organism: Allygus modestus (assembly GCA_963675035.1). NCBI lineage: Eukaryota > Metazoa > Arthropoda > Insecta > Hemiptera > Cicadellidae > Allygus > Allygus modestus. The sequence goes on from OY776112.1 coordinate 316,415,399, forward strand.
ACAAATCAGCTACTAACATGCAACATATTATAGTTGATGATGAAATAGTAAAGAGACATAGATAACTTACAAGTTAGGCAGAAGGGTAACAATCGTATAACGTCCAGTTGCCTCTACCCTATTATTCCTGAAGATACTTTTTTATATTATAACGTTTCCGCATTTATTGAATACTTGTGTCGACTTTTTAACTATTTGGTGAGGAGAATAACGAAAAGCTAAACACACAGTTCTTTTGTGCTATCGAGAAATATACCCACCACATGATTAGAAACCAAATTGGATGCAATTGAAAAGAACGACCCCAGACGAAACTGATACATAGGTTCTATTTGCGGACAAAGAGAATAGTTGTGGGGAGGAATAGCAATTTGCGGGACAGTCTAATGCGCATTCCCGGAATAAGAGTGGGTTTACTACTGACAATTGTCCAGCTTATCACAGTAATGACAAGGCCCAGACGTCTGTGACTGACGCTGAAGGCTTATCATTATTACGACACCCCTCCTACCCCCCCCCATTTGGCAGTAAAACCGTCGCTTCTGCAATATAAGATTGGCGAGGTGGCTCTCATAAAACAACCTACGGTAAGTCTTAGACAAACTGATACATAATTTAAATAGTATGAATAAAATACGTCTTACAACACTATAAAGTATATTTACACTTATACTGTACTTACATACAAGACGGTAAAATATTCAAAAACGATGGTACAAGGTGCATAGCTATTTTGTAAGATGGTACCATCTTTTTGTATATTTTACCGTCTTGTATGCTAATAAAGAAATTATATAATTTAAATGTGTTATACCTGCTGGAGTTGGACCTTGACATTTATTTATCCATTAACATATTTGACCGAAAATACACCAAAATTTAAAACCGTACTACATCCCAAATAAATTCCTATCACGAAAACATATTTATTTGATTTAAAAACGCAAAAGAAATCAGTTTAAATTGCAAGGATATATTCGAATTTAATAGTGAGTTAACCCTAATAATTAAATTAAAACTACTCTGATCTCCACTTTAAAATCCTAAACGCAACCTAATAGTAAAGGTAATGATTGAAATAATCCCTAAAAGGTAGTTTGAGCAAAGCACGAATGGAAACAATACCGGTTAAGCTCCTGTAACGAAATAATCGGCACTGACATATTTACTGTCCACAAATCAAAAAGGCGACCGTTTTATTTCTCTTTAACGATGCCATTAATGAGACCAGTAGAGGAAGGCGGTATATAGGAGGAACAGAGGGCATGAATCAGACAAGAGGACCGGCCGAGTAAGTCCTCATTAACCGTCCTAATGGGTGGTGGGGGGAGGGGGTGGGCGGCTCGGCACCCACGCACACTCTGTGCAAATTATCATAACTAAAACAACGGCCCGCACAACATAAATATCGCGTCGACATCTGGGCCCGCGCCGCCGCCGGACTTGTCGGAGGAGGAAGAAAACGGTTTGAAAACGTTTAAGAGCAGTGTTATGAACGTGGTGTTATAAATATGACGATCACTGATGAAAAATTCGCCCCGAGTATAAATGGACTTCTACGTGTAACATGAGCTCCAAGTTAGAAGGGAAAACGTTAGATCATACATAATAACTTATATAGTATCGGGATGACACTGAATAAATATGCAGTACAAAAAAATAAATATTTGATAATTAATCTCAACTATAAAAATTATACAATGATTATCAAAAAGTTTATTTTAAATATGTACTTAACAGTGATTGTTGGTTACGTTGAGTTAGACATTGCATCAGGGGATGGCTTGGATGCCAACTTATTTTTATCTGATTAATAATAGTTTGTATTTGTACTGTGGTACTAACTCACTCTTCATTAAAGGCACTTTCTATATCATGAATATCTAAAACAACTTTATTTTAAATTTGAAACAACTTTACATAAAAAAGGCAACTTTATTGTTATTTATTTAAAAAGTAATGCCATATAAGATTGCATTGTACAACAATAATAAGCTCTATTTAAAAAAAAAACATTCATTTATCTTTTTAACTCAGGTTATAAAAAATCATTATTGGGGATTCTACAAGAGGCTTATAAAACAGAAACTATAGGAAATACAACTTTAACAATTATACCGAATTCTAACACAAAAACTTCTTCTAAAGAAATGTTCCTTAAATTTCGAAATGCCATAATTTTTTCAGTTACAAAAGTGGCCCGTACCTCTTTCACGCTAAAAAGACCAGTCTTAATTTTTGGACAATTTTGGCCACCAACCTCCCAAAAAGCGTAATAGTTGTAAATTCGCTTTCGTGGAGCTCACGAATTCTTAATAAACCAAAATCGTTTCACACTCTGTTTGCTTTGCAATTTTAAATTCAATTATCGGATGCGATTTGGGCAAACCCAAAATGATGCTATCCCAGATAATGGGTATAATGCAAGGGGCGGTGGACGGATCGATGCTTTATGTGGGATTAAATTAAAATCTTCTAGTTACCTGGCTGATAACTCTCGGCCCGCGCTGTTGCCGCGCATGAAATACGGACTGGTTATCTGTAATCATATGAGTCGGGTTTGTTTCTTTGCAGCAACCGACGCTCCGGAGCTCAGACACTATGTTGGTCCTATTCGATTTACCCCTCAGTTCTCCTTGAATACCATCTCAATCAAGCTGATATCTTATATATTTGGCACCTGTTCAATAACTGCAGCTAATACAATTTTGTTTTCTATATAGACAAGTAAATCCACTTAAGATGGGTTCCGAACCACCAGGTAGCGGCATTATCTTATGGTGATTGGCGGGGATCGAACCTGGGACCTCATGGACCAATGAGCCTCTAACCACTACACCAAGCTGCCCTCAATAGTTGCAGCTACTAGGTGATTCTTGTGTTGGATATAGTTAAAGTTCAAGTACAAGGTTTACGATTTAGGAATTTAATGTGAGAATTTGTGTAGCTTCTTGCTCTGGAAGAAATCTGACATTCAAATAAGCCAAGTATTATCATGAGAGTACTTGCCATGACTTTCAACGTTTCTCGTAAGTTTCTCATAAATGGTTAAGATCAGTACTGATAAATTAATAATCCCAGTCACAATCTCAGAAAATTGTATTTAATGAATATATGTGTTTCAACTAGTTTACGCTACATTTTGTTCCTTGTGCGGTGGAGCCATACAATTTCGAATCGTAAAAATTCCTATGCGTAGAATAGGTATTACTCCTTTTACCTCGCAGTCACCAACTACCACATGTTCTGTAAAAGCTAAAAACAATTCATTATTTGCAAGGTAACCGTTATACGAATCAGCTTCCATAAGGGTAACATCGGACCTAAATTCTAGTGGGATAAAGTCATGGGGGATTTATGAAACGTGACCGAGTAAAGCTGAAGCCACCAGCGTCCTATAGCAGCTACAGATACCTGGGTACTACCTACCCACTGGAACCTCACAACCACGCTACGTGATTGTGTAGTCCATATATTATGGAGTCTACCTCCATTCAAAATTCCAAATAATTTGGTTTAGTAGTCAATGCATTCGAGGTTAAAAACATAAACATACACCTCCTAGCAGGGTTTTATATATTAATTAACTTTACCCAGTAACAATTTAGCATTCGAGAACCTACTCTACCTGTAAGACACAGCTTAACAAAGCACTACTCGCAGCATGAGTGGGGCGTATTCGAGGAACGAGACGTTTTATGGCCCCCTAAAAGAGGTATAATTGGAAATACGACAATGCTATAGAGATATAAGCCTGGTAGGGCGGTAATACACAATAACGCAATTAATTAACGGAACAAGTTGCGCATACAGATGAGGCACTGAGAGTGGGCTCGTGATTACGCCCGACTCGTTAGGGCTAGCCGCGCGCTCCTGCGTTGGTGCAAACACTGCTAGAAACCGAAAAGTCGTTGGAGACACCAGGGAAGATAGTATACGGGAAAGGTTCTTTTAGTATATGTTAAAACACAAATAAGCAGTTTGTTAGTGCCACAGTGTCAAGGGTGTCATTTTACTCATATTCAGGCAAATGCGTCACACAATATGTAAACCTAAAAGAAAACCGCTTTGACCTTAACCTGGTAAATATAACCTTGAATTTCGAAAATTTTTTTAAAAATTTTTCTATTGTGACTAAAACTTTTAGTTAATGGATTACTTTGATAAAAATGTACTATAGTATAATGTAGTATGTTTACTCTTGCCAGCCAATAATTCAAAACATCTAGTCTAGTCACGTGTCATTTATTTTAAACAAGGATTTGGGGCAACATAGTCAATTGTTTACATTGCCAATGGGTGAAATACTAAGGAATTGATAAGATGAAAGGATATTTTCATCGTTTTTGTTTACGATGTTTGTAGTTACAAAGGTTTAGGGAAACAACCGCAGTTTCGACTCCGCCGGTAATTTCCACTCCCGTTCACAACAACCTTACAGCACGAAGTGAATTAAGATGATGATGAAATTGTGGGAAAGGACTAGAAAGGCGTCCGAAGTTCTATCGAGTTTCAGACTCCATCCCGTGGTCGGTTTGATTTATGAAGTCGATCCCATTGAAATTATCATACCGGCGATTACGGACCTAACGGCGTGAAAACTGACGGTCGAGGCGTGATCGCGGCCGGGTTATTAGCTGTTCGAGTTTTATTGAAATTACAGATTTCAAATAGAACTGACATTTTTGCCTCCAATAAAACCTAGACAACGCGAGTCGTGATGTTCGAATGTCAGTACTTAAGTGTTAATAGCGACTCTCGCTGCTCCGTGTGGGGCGATGCGGCGTGCGTGCGAAGCAGGAGTGTAGAGTGAGAAAAGATCGGCAGGCAGCAACGAGGACATTGGAAAATGTTGTTGGAAGTTATATCCTGCTGATTGTAAACATATTTGTATAGTTATATTTTATTCCTTGGGTGTTTACAAATGAAATAAAACCTTACGGCCATCTCAACTCTTGGTTCTGATGGCTTAATCCCATGAAACCATGGCTTGAGGGAATCGCCATGTGGCTTGAGGGAATGACGGAAAGATCGGGCACAGTCTGAACAAATTATTCCAAACTTTGACAAACCACCGACCAATAATTACAGACGGATTGCTCCCCGAGTTTTACGTTACTTGCGAATGATATTCGTATAAACACCGACGGCTTGAATGAAGGATGTGTGGGGAAATTTCGAACTTTAAAGTGTAAATAAATCACAAAAATAACAGTTTGAAAAAACTTTTTCTTTTTTTTATGTCGGAAACGAAATTAAAATAAATGCAGCACGTTTCCTTATCTTAAGCATACACTATTATGATGTGTTAGTTGGTTATTTACATATTCAACTATTCAGTATTTAACTAATGAAAAGTAAAGATGGAAAGCCACAGTTCCCTGGCTAAAATATGATTGTAATAGTATTGGAATGCTGCAACGGGGAAGTCTTGGGGTGTTGCTAATAAACTAAATAAAGCGAGATTAGTCACTCGAAAAGCCCCCGAGCTTAAGGCTGTCTTTTATTTATTTCTTTCTATGCGTTTAACTGATGCCGAGTGACGATAGCTTGCGACTTTCCAGGACTTAAATCAAAATTCAGAAATTATATCCAGAGTAACAACGTCTTACTAGTACTCCTAATGGTAGCAACATCTTAATGCAACCAATCACGGACGGACCACCTGGGCACGCCCATTAACAACTGGAAATAGCTTTATTTAAATGTAAATTAACGGTAGTAATGTCGACTGATGGGGGAACGCAACAAAGTGGGCAATCAGTTAATGTAAGACAAGCACCTACGGTTGCTCCCTAATAGTCAATTAGGAATATTTCCCAATTAATGGACATTTCAAGCAATTATATTCAATTACCAAGCGTTGAAAGGTATTCTAGCCCACCAATTTTCTAACGATTTGTTATTCTGTGAAACGCTATGTTAGTAATTCAATTTAGTTCAAGTTTTGTATTTATTTAAGAGAGTTGTTAAATTACTTAAACATGGTATTTTAAAACGAAACATAAATTACGCTTAAAGTCTACAACAACCTTAAAAAAACCTTGAAAATATTGAGTTTTTTAATCGATTCATTTTTTATACACTGAAGAAAAAGTTTAAATCAGCAAGTGCTTAGGTGATTTCCACCAGACAGTTACGGCGAATTCCAAAGCTAATGGTCCATTTCTGATCAGCTGATCGATGATTGCACTACCCGATCGAGCCAGCTGTTCGTAGCTAACCAGCTGTTGCAATCTGATATGGGGATCTGTTAGAGGCATGCGTTTATATAAGAATGTTTTTAAATAAAATGTTCGAGTGAATGAAGTTGCTCGAATTCAAGCAACTTTTTATGGAATTATCCAACTCAAAAACAGATTCTAAAAACGAATATTGGTTTGACATTCTAGCAGTAAATGTCCTCATATTATGCTTTAAAAATCTATAATTTTGGTTTGCTAATGTATTAACATCTGTTAAATAATCAATTAATTGTATTAAAATTATTCTTAATGTGAATATGGGAAGGTTGAAACCCCAAAGTGAAGCTCTGAAATCTGATGTGTTCAAACCCCCCAAAAAGGCACATGTAGCCTATAGCTAGTAATGTATGTAAAGAGGATAATAGCTATATTGATTAATAATCATTTTTATTGATGGCCAAATAATGATTATAGAGGCCCTAAATTGCCTCTGAAATCATGAAATTCTTTTAATTATGTAGATAAACATATTTATTTAAATACTAGAATTAAAAATAGTTATGTGTATATAATATTTGTTTAAGGATAACAAAGGAAGTTCAAGCATTTAAACTGACAAAAATTTATTATACGTGTAAAATTAGGACAAGATAAACAAAACAATTGGCAAAATAACAAAAAATTACATCTTCAGTTAAATATAACTTTTTTAAATATTTTAAAACACTTCTTAGTTGAATGAAGTTAATTTCAAGTAAGAAAATTATGAACGGCAACGCTGCTAATCACTAACGTAATACATGAAAACAGCAGCAATGTTGCTAGCTACTAACGTAATACATGAACAAAGCAGCAATGTTGCTAGATACTAACGTAATACATGAACAAAGCAGCAATGTTGCTAGCTACTAACGTAATACATGAAAAAAGCAGCAATGTTGCTAGCTACTAACGTAATACATGAACAAAGCAGCAATGTTGCTAGCTACTAACGTAATACATGAACAAAGCAGCAATTTTGCTAGCTACTAACGTAATACATGAACACAGCAGCAATGTTGCTAGCTACTAACGTAATACATGAACAAAGCAGCAATGTTGCTAGCTACTAACGTAATACATGAAGAAAGCAGCAATGTTGCTAGCTACTAACGTAATACATGAACACAGAGGCATCGCTGCAAGCCACAAAAGTAGTATATGGACACAGCGGCAATGCGGCTTCAATCACTAATGTAATACATTTTCAGAGCGGTAATGCTGCTAGCCAATAACGTAATACATGATCAAAACGGCAATTCTGGAAGCCCCTAACGTAACGCACCAACGCAGTGGCAATGCTGCTAACCACTAACTTAATATATGATCACAGCAGAAAGTACCAGCCTTGGCGTGGACGCAGACGGAGCCGCTATTGTACACGCCACAGAGGTGAGGCCGATATTTACATGACAACTGGGACCGCAAACTCTCCCATGAAATCTCTACGGAGAAACTTAATGCTCTTTAGACAATGTATTTAGAATCCAAATGAAGCACGATGAATACCAACTTAAGGCATTCCAAAGTTGTCAGTCTTAGTCGGCATGTGTTAAATCAAGTAATACCTCATAGAGATTATGTGTAGCAGATAATATATATTATATAAAAGAGTCTATCAGAAATACCTGCTTTGGACTCTAATATGGGAATTCAAAGTTTCAATTTCGTTTATTTTAAAATAACATAAGTCTCATTTATGTTTAATTTCTGTAATGTATTCTTTTTTGATTACCTACATATTTATTTTTACTTCTTGGTAATGAATAAAAAAAATGCCTTGTGAATAACTTGTACAGAATGTATTCTTTGTAATGTTATCAAAACAAAATATTTATATAAAGAACAATAAAGATGAACAAGTGAGGCCTCTTGGCATCCTAAATTACAAGTATTTTCCCAAAGCACCCACCGCTATAGTGGGTTTAACCACTTGCAATTGGGAAGCACTTATCTCCTATTCAGGCTCGACATTTGCAGTGGATTCGCACCTTGAGTGTCTGTGACTAGTTTGACATTTCCTAGTGACACCATCATCTGGCTTTCTTCATCTGGCGACTCTAGGTCTGAGACTCCCACCGTGGTCTAACAGTCTGCCCTGACCAGGCCATTTATATCAGGTCGTATACGATATCGCTACCGCCACTCCGCGCGCCGCGGCAAGTGTCTGGCTTATCACTTTAATCAATCAATCAATAAAAAGTGCATTTATTTACACATTTTAACCATACAATAATACAAATAATACATTTATGGTTTGCACATAATAAAATAATGGTCCAAGACCGTCTGTTTGGCTGGTACTCACTGAGTTTAATTTAAACCAAAAAAAATCAAGAAGGAGAAAACAAAAAAAAACAATAGTACATAGAGGATTTAATTCCTAAAAAATAACAAAACAGAAAAAAGTGTGTCATTTGAAGTTAAAAACTTAAATCATGTTTTTATATTTCTTACTATCTTTAAATAATCAATTACTTTTCATCTCTGATGTTAGTTAATAATACATTTATAGTTATACTATTCAAAGTCGATATTCCTACATATGCTACTTTTAAGGAACAACCTTAATTTGTGACAATACAATACCGAAGTATATAACATATTTGAAAAAAACGATTTAAACAAAAAATTAAATACAAAACCATTTTTTACTAATAAAATAAAGAGTTTTCTACTTATTATTTAAAAATTAAACTCTTCTATAAAATTCTGTCTTTTATTCCAGGCATCTTTTAAATAGTTTCGTAACGCCCGCCAATCCCTTTCATTTAGGAGGTTACAAAATTAAGTTTCATTTAATGAATAATGTTTCAACCAAAATACCTGAAGGGTTTTTAAACTGAGCACTCTGCTATAAAGTGGTAAACAGATTCAATTTTGCCAGTGTTACAAAGGGAGTATACATAATTCTTTTTCTCTTCCAACGGTTGATAATTTAAATGAATAAGTTTAGCTCGAGCTTTGATAATCCACTAAATGAGCGAGATGTCCAGGTTATCAGTAATAAAGGGTCTGTCGCTAAGTTCAAGGTCAAGGGACAAATATTGGGTGTGGTACAAGGACGTGAAAGCCCTCCCCTCGCACTCCCCCTTCCACGCGAGCCGCTCTGCTTCAACTTTACCAAACAGCTGTGTTTGAAGTGTGTCAAAACTTGAAATATTAAAGTCAATCGTCAGTCCCCTCTTAGCACCAATCGATTTTAATTGCCTTCACAAATAAATATTTTTTGAAACAATCTGTTTTGCTAAAATGTATGAAAGCTGATTTACTGGAAGTTATAGATTTTTTATTGTGTTCTTGTTATGTAAGCTGAAGGTATAAAAGTGTATTTTCTAGAAACCAGTTTCTAAATATAATACGTAATTAGGTTTATTCTGTGCCAAACGAAACAACTTTTCTATGAAAAGGTTTTAAGAACTTTCCAAAAGAAAACCATACTTGTGCCTCATAACACAATATCGATCTAACAATTGTGCTGTAACAAACTCCCTACTTTTGATCTTAGTGGTATATTATTTTTGTTTAATACATTTTTCCATATTGAATTAATTGATAATTTAGATTTGATAATTTACTTTCCCCCTTAAAATGCAAATTCCAAGATAAATTTTAAATAAATACTCCCCTTAAATATTTATAATTACTTAAACCTCGATCTGTTTACCCTTGTACCACCACTGCCAATCATTATCTGGCTAATCACCCGTGTTTACACGAGGAGGCGATAGCTCGGTTAGTCTCGGAGGTGTCGTGAGCTGCGGCGACTTTAGGTCTGAGACTTCCACCGTGGCCTAACAGTCTGCCCTGACCGTGGTCTATGATACTGCTGCACCGCCGCCTCGTAGCAAGTGTCTGGCTAATCACCCTTATTTACACGACGAGACGATAGCTTGGTTAGTCTCGGAGGTGTCGTGAGCTGCGGCTACTCTAGGTCTGAGACTTCCACCGTGGCCTAACAGTCTGCCCTGACCGTAGTCTATGATACCGCTGCACCGCCGCCTCGTAGCAAGTGTCTGGCTAATCACCCGTGTTTACACGAGGATGAGATAGCTCAGTTAGTCTCGGAGGTGTCGTGAGCTGCGGCGACTCTAGGTCTGAGACTCCCACCGTGGCCTAACAGTCTGCCCTGACCGTAGTCTATGATACCACTGCACCGCCACCTCGTAGCAAGTGTCTGGCTAATCACCCGTGTTTACACGAGGAGACGATAGCTCGGTTAGTCTCGGAGGTGTCGTGAGCTGCGGCGACTCTAGGTCTGAGACTCCCACCGTGGCCTAACAGTCTGCCCTGACCGTAGTCTATGATACCGCTGCACCGCCGCCTCGTAGCAAGTGTCTGGCTAATCACCCGTGTTTACACGAGGATGAGATAGCTCAGTTAGTCTCGGAGGTGTCGTGAGCTGCGGCGACTCTAGGTCTGAGACTCCCACCGTGGCCTAACAGTCTGCCCTGACCGTAGTCTATGATACCGCTGCACCGCCGCCTCGTAGCAAGTGTCTGGCTAATCACCCGTGTTTACACGAGGATGAGATAGCTCAGTTAGTCTCGGAGGTGTCGTGAGCTGCGGCTACTCTAGGTCTGAGACTCCCACCGTGGCCTAACAGTCTGCCCTGACCGTAGTCTATGATACCACTGCACCGCCGCCTCGTAGCAAGTGTATGGCTAATCGCCCGTGTTTACACGAGTAGACGATAGCTCAGTTAGTCTCGGAGGTGTCGTGAGCTGCGGCGACTCTAAGTCTGAGACTCCCACCGTGGCCTAACAGTCTGCCCTGACCGTAGTCTATGATACCGCTGCACCGCCGCCTCGTAGCAAGTGTCTGGCTAATCACCCGTGTTTACACGAGGAGACGATAGGTCGGTTAGTCTCGGAGGTGTCGTGAGCTGCGGCGACTCTAAGTCTGAGACTCCCACCGGGGTCTAACAGTCTTCCCTCACCGTGGTCTATGATACCGCTGCACCGCCGCCTCGTAGCAAGTGTCTGGCTAATCACCCGTGTTTACACGAGGAGACGATAGGTCGGTTAGTCTCGGAGGTGTCGTGAGCTGCGGCGACTCTAAGTCTGAGACTCCCACCGGGGTCTAACAGTCTTCCCTCACCGTGGTCTATGATACCGCTGCACCGCCGCCTCGTAGCAAGTGTCTGGCTAATCACCCGTGTTTACACGAGGAGACGATAGGTCGGTTAGTCTCGGAGGTGTCGTGAGCTGCGGCGACTCTAAGTCTGAGACTCCCACCGGGGTCTAACAGTCTTCCCTCACCGTGGTCTATGATACCGCTGCACCGCCGCCTCGTAGCAAGTGTCTGGCTAATCACCCGTGTTTACACGAGGAGACGATAGGTCGGTTAGTCTCGGAGGTGTCGTGAGCTGCGGCGTGCCGTTCGTGCGGCGACTGTTCCCTTTCTTCGTTCTCACGCCGCCGCGCTAATTGTGTAACGGCGCTTCTTGGCCAAAATAATAATAACTGGCTGTTCCACAAACCGAGATCCGACCGGAAATGGTGGTAATTTACATAACAGACATACATACAGCGATCATATACTATACGCGGACAACGATATTCGCCAGTAGGAGTTTTATGGAATTGGACATTACCACCTCTTCTAAAGAGTATCGTCCCTCTCCGTTGAGTTAAGATAACGAGTCTAAAATGAACCTATTTGAATACTAATGTTTTCGTCATTGTTGGGTAATTAATATTGTATGTTGGAGCAATAAATGTGTTTTATAACTTTCATAAGCCCCAAAGGACCCAAAAAACGAACACTTTTAAATACAATAGGTTAAGGTGATAGTATAATTTGTATTTTAACTTTAAATAAATATGAGATGGAGTTTTTCTCCGTGGTAATTGATTTCAGTTTGAACATTTATCTGTAATTATTAATAAATATTAATTTTACAATATTATATAAGTGAGATATCACAATAAATACGTACGCTAAAAATGCCCCCTCATTTTACATGGAAGTAATTTTAAAATGGCCATGAAGTAAATTACTATGCAAGAAAAGTAATATGTTTTTAAAGCAAATAAACCCAAGTCAAAAGTATTTACTTGCTTTTTAGGGAAACCCGTATCTTATACTATCTATAACCTGTCCATGTCCAACCCTCTTACTAGACGTCGGATACTAAATCCACTCGCATCTATTAACACGTTGAGTGCGGCGGGCTCGGATGCGAGCCCCGCGCTACTGGCACGCGCGACGGCGGGCTCGGATGCGAGCCCAAAACAAACTTGAAATGCATTTGGCCAGTGTGAGCTCAGCTCTTGACGGGGAACGTTATATCGTTGCCAGCGTGTAGGTTAGAATGCAAGCTTTAATTTGGTGTAGGTTGGTACTAAAATTTCCCGTAAAATCCCGTCTGGCACCACATTTTGTCCCAGTTCGGAGGATTTTCTCCCTCCGAGTGAAAATACAAAGGGACTAGCTACGGATCCAGGCAGTGCTGCTATCTGTGGGTGTTTCAGTGAACTACTTCCACTCTCGGGGTAACGCAGCACCATCACCGCCGCTTTTTTGCGATTTGTCAGACCGAAATATTTGACTGTCAATTGCGTTCGCTGATTCGCTGGCGGGGCGGGGCTGCGCCGCACTTTGCGAACACCCGCCAATGGGTTGCCCGCAGTCAACGTGTTAACTACGAAAAGTCCTCTCATGAATGTGATGTAACGATATACATAACTAAGGCAGGTAGAGGATAGGTGTGACGTCACAGTCTAGGTGTCAAATAACGCCCACTGCTCCCAACGTGCTCTCTGCTCTGCTGAATCATCCGTCTGTCACTGAAAACTGAATATTCCGCGTGGGAGTTGGCAGGCATTCCTTTGTTTGTGTCCTACCTTGACATATCTTTTGTGATCTCACGGAGAGGCTTTGCCTTTGTCAAGCTTACTGCATCATTTGTTTCTGGTTGTGTCAGGTGACGTAATATGCACTGGGATACGGGTTGTGCGATCAAGCGATGTCTACAATGCAATAAGTAATCACAAGCAAATTCGGCTGCTCACATTCAATCAGTTTGGATTGTGATGCCATTTCAGAAGTTAGCTTAAAATAGCTGATCTTACTTCTATATTGTGTTTTGTTACCTTAAACAGCTGTCAAATCGTTCAAATGCTCAATTTAAATGATTCATATTATTCCATAAGATTAACATTGCAACTTTTGAAGGGCTATGGGGAATAGGCCTAAGAACGTATGTGAATTATGAGGAAATTCGGGAAAATCCACGCATTATCCCCTTGAATTTGATATGTAAATCTTGTTCGGTAATCAGAGAACTTGAAGTTTCAACCGTGAATTAATACCTAATGGTTATTGGCAAATTTGTATTCATGATTCTTTCTGTTTTTAACTTAAACTATCAAACCCTCGTATCTATCTCAAATTCACAATGCGATCATATTTAATAGAAGAAATAAAACGTCAGTAGTCTTTGCTGTTTCATAATGTCGTGTGAAAACTCAAATGGGATCAAATAATTTTACGTCACCACAAATAAAATGACATATTTTAAAATGTATTGCAAACAAAAACCACTAATGAGTTACAAGGACCTATGCTGTAGCGTGTTGATTAAAACTAACTTTAAATAAAAGTAAGAATTACATGGTTTTGAATGAAGTGCCAGGTGCCTTTGCGCAGCTGTTCAAGTGTTCAACTTGGAAGACGCACTGAGCAAATATAGATTTGTTTTACTCAACCTAACCTAACACTTTCAGCTCAAGAGTTAAACTGCACATAATTTTTGGAAAACAAAAGAATGTCACTCTTGTTGAAGTCACCGACCTTTCTCCTCCTGGAATCCTGGTAATCGGTGAAGTGCCTCGTTATCCGGTGGTGAATCCGCCACTTTACGTAGCGTTCTCCATGGTAACGAGCCCGGGCAGCTACCGTTGGTAACCACAAGATTGTCGAACGCTCCATTGGACTGCGGTCTGGCTCGTTGCTGCTCGCCTCGACAAATACGGTGAGAAGGACGATGCTGTAGCTACTGAGAGTGTGAAAACTGAGCTCACAGCGTAGTAGTAGGTGGTTATTGGTCTGGCTCGTTGCTGCTCGCCTCAGCAAACATGGTGAGAAGGACGATGTTGCAGCTACTGGGAGTCTGGACCTGAGCTCACAGCGTAGTAGTAGGTGGTTGTCAGTCTCACTCGAAACTGCTCGCCTCAACAAACACGGCGATCAGGAAGATATTGCAGCTACTGGGAGTCTGGACCTGAGCTTACAGAGTAGTAGGTGATTGTCGGTCTGGCTCGTTGATGTCAGTAAACGCGGTGAGGAGGACGATGCTACAGCTACTGGGAGTCTGGAACTGAGCTCACAGCGTAGTAGTAGGTGGTTGTCGGTCTGGCTCGTTGATGTCAGTAAACACGGTGAAGAGGACGATTCTGCAGCTACTGGGAGTGTGGAACTGAGCTCACAGCGTAGTAGTAGGTGGTTGTCGGTCTGGCTCGTTGATGTCAGTAAACACGATGAGGAGGACGATTCTGCAGCTACTGGGAGTCTGGAAATGAGCTCACAGCGTAGTAGTCGGTCTGGCTCGGTGATGTCGGCAAACACGGTGAGGAGTACGATTCTGCAGCTACTGGGAGTGTGGAACTGAGCTCATAGCGTAGTAGTAGGTGATTGTCGGTCTGGCTCGATGATGTCAGTAAACACGATGAGGAGGACGATTCTGCAGCTACTGGGAGTGTGGAACTGAGCTCACAGCGTAGTAGTAGGTGGTTGTCGGTCTGGCTCGTTGATGTCAGTAAACACGATGAGGAGGACGATGCTGCAGCTACTGGGAGTGTGGAACTGAGCTCACAGCGTAGTAGTAGGTGATTGTCGGTCTGGCTCGTTGATGTCAGTAAACACGATGAGGAGGACGATTCTGCAGCTACTGGGAGTCTGGAAATGAGCTCACAGCGTAGTAGTCGGTCTGGCTCGGTGATGTCGGCAAACACGGTGAGGAGTACGATTCTGCAGCTACTGGGAGTCTGGACCTGAGCTCACAGCGTAGTAGTAGGTGAATGTTGGTCTGGCTCGTTGATGTAAGTAAACATGGTGAGGAGTACGATTCTGCAGCTACTGGGAGTGTGGAACTGAGCTCATAGCGTAGTAGTAGGTGATTGTCGGTCTGGCTCGTTGATGTCAGTAAACACGATGAGGAGGACGATTCTGCAGCTACTGGGAGTCTGGACCTGAGCTCACAGCGTAGTAGTAGGTGATTGTCAGTCTGGCTCGTTGATGTCAGTAAACACGGAAACACGGTGAGGAGGACGATTCTGCAGCTACTGGGAGTCTAGAACTGAGCTCACAGCGTAGTAGTAGGTGGTTGTCGGTCTGGCTCGTTGATGTCAGTAAACACGGTGAGGAGGACGATTCTGCAGCTACTGGGAGTCTAGAACTGAGCTCACAGCGTAGTAGTAGGTGGTTGTCGGTCTGGCTCGGTGATGTCGGCAAACACGGTGAGGAGGACGATGCTGCAGCTACTGGGATTCTCGACCTGAGCTCACAGTGTGGTAGTCAATTAGGAATCGAATGTTATCATTATTCTATTGAATGTATTGATCAACGTATAAATATCCAAAAAGCTACAATGGTAACAGTAATTAGTCCTAGTACTGTGAGGTCACACTGGAAACGCTTCTTCCAGACATACGTGAGGACCTGAATAACAGTTCTGGATCGGTCATTATAATTCAAATATTTGTGGTTTATTATTTATCAACTCTAGGAAAATTCTCGGTTGATTCATTTCCAGTTTAGGTTTTATAGTTGAATCTCTATGGTTGGTGAGTGCCTGGTAAAATAACGTTTAGCTTTTCGACGGTTCAGCTAACAACTGTCATCGATAATCAGAAATTATCACATAAGATAAAATTTACTGAAATGCAAACAAATATTAAGTCTCAATGAGTTTTCCCTTTTGAACTAAGTGAAATTGTAAAGAGCGAGTTCAAAACGTTCACTTTTAGCAGATCCAGAACCTAATTTACTGTAATCCACAATAATCCTACCCCACTTCTTCACAGGACAACCGAGAGCGTTTCTCTAGACGCGACGTCTACAACACTTCGCAACTAGGACACTGTCGGGAGTATTTCACTCGGAATATTTCTGAG
This sequence comes from Allygus modestus, assembly GCA_963675035.1. NCBI lineage: Eukaryota > Metazoa > Arthropoda > Insecta > Hemiptera > Cicadellidae > Allygus > Allygus modestus. The sequence continues at coordinate 316,431,741 of OY776112.1, forward strand.
AACCGCACATTCCCTTGCACCAGACCGCGTCCAGTATTGCCCCCACTTTTTATCCCGGCCAATTTTCGCAGGCCCATTTGGCAACTAATTATAGTGATGGAGCTGTCAGCTCGCCGGTGGTCTGTCACAGTCACCATGTTGATGGACGTCCGCGAATATTACCAGATGGGGCCGCTCGTTATTACCGCGAGTTGAGTGATTTTGTTTAAATTGCCGTTCCCGGTACCGCGACGGCCAGTTGGGTCTTGCTGTTGCACTTTCGCGGGCGTTGTTGACACGGGTTCGTGAAGTATCTTCTCTTTTTCAAAGGGTTGCGGGGCCAATTTTATTGCACTCACAAAATTTCAGAAATTTGGGCCTTTTACCCTTAAAATATGTGTATGCACCTGAACAAAATTTATCCGTTGTTGACATAAAAAATATCATAGGTTAACGATCATTGAATGTCTATCATGTTTACCTTAAAATAACCAGATATGTATAGAGTGTTTATGACGTTTTTGGAAACCTGTCCTAAATTATAAATAGTGCATCAAGCAAGACCACTGAGTTACAAATAAACAAAAAACTGAAGACTAACATTTAAGATAACTCCACGAAAATGTACATGGCTTGGTATTAATATTTTTTGTCAAAGGGAATCAGAATTACCTTTTAAACATGTGTTTAAACCTTTCAAATATCTCGGAAAGTAGCCACAGGCAACTAGTTTACTTTGGTTTAAAGGTCAGTGGTTCTATCGCTCTTTAACCAAGAGATTTAGGCCACACTATTTTAATTTGTTGGAGGTTTTGCAGGTAATTCTTGATGTTTCGAAATCCACCAAAGAGTTCTGAGTTTGGATTGGTTAGAGTCACCCTCTTTGGCCAAAACATTAAGACTATACTACACCAGTTAGATTTTTTGTAGGCATTCTCGTTGCTAGTGGCAGATAGTTTATCAAGTATTAGCAATTAGAATACTTGCACCTAAATTTAAAACAGTGTATTTTTCGGTAAAAGAGAATCACAACCAATCAGTTTAAGCTAAACTTCTGTTCGTTACAAAGTGAACCGTCAAGAGCAACTAACAGCCACTAGCAGCAGGAACGCATGGCTGCGAATCTTCCCCGAAGGACAAAGTTTGAAGGCCATCACCTTGGGAATGAACGACGACCGCTCCAGATGCGGATCTGGGTCTCGGTAGCTCGAGGTAATTATTTCATACCGGCATCTAGGCTACGCTCTCCACTAATGTCGTAGAGATCCCGCAAATGAGCGGGTGACCTGGAAACAGACAAAGCTACGCTGGGCGGCACCGTCGCGTCGGCGTGGGTCCGTGTGAAACCAGACACTGCGGGCAAATTAGCTCATTCCCACTCCTCATGAATGTTTACTTTCTCGAAGAGCCAGTGAGAGAAAGTATAATTCGATGTGATAGCAACAAGTAAAAGTTCAATTGTCACTGTATAATCGGATGTTCGATTTTTTGTTTTCGAAGGTGCATCTGAAATCTTGATTGAATTTTACCTGACCACTTTGAATTACTTTATAACCTCTCAGTGGTTTAAAGCATCACGCATTATTGAAAACTAAATGCATGAATACTATCAAACAAAATCTATTTCATTAGAAAAAGCTATGTAGCAATACGTAAGTAATGTTGGTTGAGAAAAACAAATTATTTTAAAAGTCTAAAGATCAGGGTCTTGGAGGATTACGTGAAATATTTCACCAGCCCACATAGGCCAAAAAAGTAAACAAATAACATTGTTTTATTGTTTATGTCTTAATATTACCTCTACAACTGCGAATCCTACGGCTTACCAAAACTAGAACAAAATAAACAAAACATAGTCTAGAATTGATAAAGCGAGTGGTATTATTAGCTATCTCTTTTGTGCGCTAGTGTCCAATAATTGTCCTTGAAACTTGAAAATTCTCATCTCGGTAGATGTCAAATCGTTTCAACACAAGTATATCTAGTCCGTTAAATTATTCGACAGTTTCTTGCTATTAGATGATAGATTCCCCTAATCGCATCACGCTCCCAAGAATGTATGTTAATATTTCTATCAATAAGAATGCAGAGCGGTGCCTGTCAACCGTACCGCTAACAACGGATCGGCCGACAATGCAACTATTACCGCTCAATAAGACACTGTCCAGTGGACAAGGCCTGCCACCTAGAGCCGGTGGAGGACTCTGGAGGACCGTTACCTGCAATATGACGCCAACTTGTGTCATTAGAGTCGTCATGGGAACCAGGCTGCGGGTACCCGCCACGTCACCGTCCACGGGCAGTAGCAGACCTTGGAGGTGATGAACAAGTAGCAGGTTGAACATTCATCCATAGTCTTGTTGGGCATATTATTATGAACTAGTGATGCGTATCTCAAAGTGTTTCAAATTTTTCTATCTGCATTCCCTCTTTGTTTAAATTAATCAACTAATATGTTTCTCCGTAATGGCTGCCTGTTATCGTCGCTGTTTGACATTTGCCTATCTTTACAACGTATAGATTGAAGGATATTTAATACAAATGAACTGTGCGTATTTTTTATAATAATCTGCCCACTGTGGTTGTAACGTTATGGAAATATATTTGATTAGGGTTGTAATAATTGTGAATTATGTACTAATTCGATTTTAACATGATATAAGTAGTACTGTATTTATAACTATAGGCAGTATTTCAGGGTGAAATTCCGTACATTTTGGATACCCACATGACATTATTATAAAAACAAAGTTATTTTTCGATTTTCCGACGTTTTCCCGAGTTTTCCACGGATAAAAACGTCTGATCGGGGAGATAATTGCATGTACCTGTTCAGGGTAAAATTCCGCACATTTTGAATACCCACATGACAGTATTATAAGAAAAAAAACTGTTTAAGATTTTCCGGGGTTTTAACGACTTTTTCGCGGAAAAAACTATCATTTCCAGCTTCAGCGTCAAATTTTCAACATTGTGGGAAAAAACAAATTTAAATTTGCGTGGTGTCGTTGATCGATAGTTTTACCCATTTGGTAAGTTTGTGGTAGAAGTGGTGTATGCAGATCAGTAAGGTGAGGTCAAACTGCTATCAACAAAGTTGTTTAATTATATTAGTTAATAAACATTTTTTTATAAAAAGAGACCTTACACTTAATTGAGTTTGGATTTCCTTTAGGACAACGAGTGTTTCCATACAGTACAACAGGAACCGATGTAAATCTCACAAAATTAAGTTATATGTTGGAATCGAGCGTGATAGGCTAACTTCCCAACCCGAGCCTACTCAATGCGTACCCTGTGATTATTGCTGTCCGGCCTCGGTGGTCGAAAAGCGCCGCTCGCCGCACGTGACTTAAACGCCCATGAGAAAGAACGTAAGGCTGATTGGCGTGACTTCTACTTCTGCCAAATTCTGCATCTTTCGTGCTCTACTAACCTTTACGAGCGATGAAAAGAAAGCTTTACTTCCATGTTGCTCTATCTAGAAAGAACAGATTAATAACTTCTCGTGTTTTCTAATACAGTATTACATTAACCTTAGGGAAATCTTTTCCATCTGAATACGCATGCACAGCAAGAGCTCTGACCTCGCTTGATAACAAACGTGACTGCTCGCTGTGCGTTGGATCTCCTGTCATATTTAATTGTCTTATTGCGTGCCCAGGTAATTTACGGTCCTTGGCCATCGGACGAGGGACCATTTGTTAATATTTGTTTTTACGAAATTATGAGTTGAGGTTTATTGTGCTGCTTGCGCTACAGTCTAAGTTTCATAACTAATGATAAATCACAAAAACAACGTAATTAGCTTGTAAAACGAGTGGATTCTTATCAAAAACTGTGATTTGTAACGGTTTTTTATTTTTTTAAATTGTAAGTTACTATTCCTAACAAATTTAGGAGAAGATATAACACTCTTATTAATTAGCTTTGACATATTTGGAGGCATACGGTTTATTATTTTACATTTTGATCAAATATTTCGAACAAAATAGTATGTTGGAAAAGCTCAAAAAAGATGAAGAAATAATTTTAGAAGAAAATGTTTAATTATTTAGCAAGTCACAAACTAAAAACTAACCCCGTTTAACCAAAACAACGTAGAAGAATCATTCCGGATAACACTTAATTTTAGGACAGTCAATATTTAAAGGTGAATTTTGTAAATAAATATGTACAATTGTTAATTTTTAACGGTTATTAATTATGTTTTCAAAAATAAAGCAAAATGAAGAAAATCAACAAAATCATTTTCGAATACTGTTATATAACAATTTATTCGTAATCCACATGATTCTTCCAATACTTCTTTCGAACACAGAATAAATTTGATAACCAATCACAAAGGTGAAAGAGAACCACAAGTAGGTAATCGCGCTCTCCATCGCCGGTTTCAGTTCAACAACCCTAAAGACAATCAGGAGCAGTCATGACGACCGCGCAGATAGCCACTGCTATCAGAGATGCCATACTCTCCTGAGAGCGCTAGAATCCATCACCGCAAGAGTCCGAGAGGATAATGGCTACAATTAATGAGGTGGCCGCACCATTAGACCGGCGGTTGCAAATGATCCGTCAGCCGTCCGCGTCCGGGCATCAGCCAGCCAGCTCTCGTCTCTCGCTGCTGTAATCAGGGGCTATACAACGGAGCCCGGACTTGCTGAATTAGCCGGCATCGCTAACCTCTGTGTTCTCCTCTGATCCGTGATGAATTGTGGGGATGCTGATAACCTCGGAATGAACCGTTCATATAGGGGACGTTGATAACCTGGGAATAAATTATTCACAGGGGTCACTGATAACCTCGGAATGAAACGTTCATAGGGGTCATCGGAATGAACCGTCCATAGGGGATGTTTATAGCCTGGGAATGAACTATTCACAGGGGGCGTTGTTATCCTGGGAATGAACTGTTCACAGGGAACGTTAATAACCTCGGAATGAACCGTTCACAGGGGTAGTGATGTGGGCCGGGCATATGCCCAGTGGGCTGGTCGTTAAAAAATGGGCATATGCCCGGGCATTTGCCCAATGCGATTTTAAGCGCCCAAAAACTGGGCGTTTATAAAAAATTTAGTTTATGGCGGTTTTAACTATTATATTTCATGTTTTAATTACCGGTATTATAGTTCATGTTTTTAATCTTTAACTGCTTTCAGTGCTTGGTTGTGTTCTTAAAATTAACCTTTTAAGGGAGTGGGAGGGGGTCATTATCAAGAGATAAGTTGACAAACAACTTAAACCATTAAAATAAACCCCTAAAACCTGTAATATTTTCAATGTGATGTTTTGAATAAACATTGTATTGCAAAATTGTTAAATAACCAGAACTTGATGACTCTTCCTTGGACAAAAGTGATGAAGATGCTTCTGAATCTGAAGAAAGTAATTAGTTTAAGGAATTGAGTACGAAGACCTCAAGTATTGATTATGCCCATAATGATTTAAGACTTATTGCTCTTGTGTAATATACATATGTATAATTCTATATCTACATTAGCCAGATATTGTTAATGAAAACAAACCTATAAAGCTTATTTTCAGTCTAAATTATTTCTCCTTGTTGACAAGTGAGAGTCAACACTTCCTACCAATAAAATGACATATTATACAAGTAATTATTTATTTTAATATAGGCTTTTATGTAAATATGTATAATAAGAGGTTTAAAAACTTATTTAGAAGAGTGTCTTCAAATTAATTTCCATTAATTAGGTTTATTAGCCTTTAACTGGATAAACGCCCGGGCGCTTATGGATTTTGGGCGTTTATTTGGGCATATGCCCTGGGCATTTGCCCCGACATTTAAACGCCCGGGCGTTTTACATCACTACACAGGGGACGTTGATAACTTTGGAATGAACCGTTCACAGGAGACGTTGATAACCTTGGAATGAACCGTTCACAGCGGACGTTGATAACCTTGGAATGAACCATTCACAGGGGACGTTGATAACCTCGGAATGAACCGTTCACAGGGGACGTTGATAATCTCGGAATGAACCGTTTACAGGGGACGTTGATAACCTCGGAATGAACCGTTCACAGGGGACGTTGATAACCTCGGAATGAACCGTTCACAGGGGACGTTGATAACCTCGGAATGAACCGTTCACAGGGGACGTTGATAACCTCGGAATTAACCGTTCACAGGGGACGTTGATAACCTCGGAATGAACCGTCCACAGGGGACGTTGATAACCTCGGAATGAACCGTTCACAGGGGACGCTGATAACCTCGGAATGAACCGTTCACAGGAGACTTTGATAACCTCGGAATGAACCATTCAAAGGGGACGTTGATAACCTCGGAATGAACCGTTCACAGGGGACGTTGATAACCTTGGAATGAACCGTTCACAGGGGACGTTGATAACCTTGGAATGAACCGTTCACAGGAGACGTTGATAGCCTTGGAATGAACCGTTCACAGGGGACGCTGATAACCTCGGAATGAACCGGTTACGAGTATGCTATAGCTAATGAGATTATGCAAAAGTTGTATTATATTTGTATTTGATAAACTGTATTTACAGTATTAGGATGAACGTATAATTTCTATTTAGGGTAAAGAACGGGACCGGATGCCTATTGCATTCCAACAGTACAATTCCTGTGGTATATTAAATTTGAATACATAACGTTATCCTCTGAAAAAAGTGACCTTCGACAATAACTTTTCTTTGTTTTACCTTAATACCTTTTCTAAGGCATTATCCGAGCACGTCTATTGAAATGCATCCGGAAGATGATATCGTCGTTACAAGCTCCATCGCGTCGCGGCGCTAAGGAAGTGGCCACCACCGGTAACGGTCCTGTATAGCAATAGCGCTTATTAATTGCTCCAGTTGCCGCTAGGTGGAGCAACTGGATTAGGTGTTCCCCTCTGTTTGTATAGTAGGCCACATGTTCGCGTGGCCGTGTGCCCGCGCCGACAATCGGTCTGGTGGCGGAACAGGCTATCAGTGGTGCCGACTGACACTGTGAGTGTCGGGCGTTGGAACTCGAGGTTGGGCGGTCTGAACTGTAATATGGACAAGTAACCTATAGCAAAATATAATTATTTCATTGATAATTAGTTAATATTGAAGTGGAAGTAAATGCATTATGAAATAATGTTTAAAATATTATTTCAGAATTCAAGCAAAGTTATTTAACAGATCATAACCAAAACGGACTTCATAAACGGCCATGGGGTAAATTTACTGCACAAATACATTTTGCTTCCTAGTATTTATTCTCAAATCACAGTCTCGACAATTTTATATTTTATATAAAACTAGCTGTTACCCGGCAGACGTTGGCATGCCTTTGACTATTGCCAACTAAAACTAATATCACCAAGATCACCTGTTTAAGTAAACATGTCATTATCGTTTATGTAAACAACAATATATTTCCATTAGGTTTATATGGGCACCCTTTTGGGCCTCTTGGGGGAAACCAAATTTAGCAAGGACGAAATGGATGGCTTAAAAACCTTCTCCGCGAAATTTTACATATATATATATATATATATATATATATATATATATATATATAAAACCAGTTTCATGGCAAACGGTCCAACGGTGTCTGAGTCCATAAACATACAAACAAACAAACCAACATCCTTTTTTATAAATATTGACAGACTAACTGAAACCCGTGTTTCGCACAGCTGATTACAATTCCTGCTTGAACATACAAATTATGTTTTAGTAATTATCTGATCCATTAAACCATAAGAATGACATGGTAACATTATTGAAGCCCTAAGGGATTGAAAAGATGGGAATATCCTATTTTATGATGCAGCCCAGATAAATTACCTACCTACATGCAAACTTTCAGCTCGATTGGTTGAGTAGTTTTTTCGTAAAACGGAACATACAAGTCGACAGACAGACACTACCTTTCTTTCATAAATGTATAAGATTTCTAACTTTATTATTGTCGGTGGGCTATTCCTCCCCTATTAAATTATCAAATACAATAATTTAGCCATCACTCTGGTTAACTTCACCGCTAATTTCGAAAAATAAACTAAAAATGCAGAACAAAACAAATTACTATTTAATTGGTGATTCTCAATTATTTATTTGTAAATGTACTGTTGGTCAACTAACTCAAAACAGGTGTTTCAATGTGCAATCTGTGCTTGGGCAGGTCTAGTAGTGTCTACTTTAAAAAAATAATAGTTATATTTCGATGGTTGAATTCCTTCAGATAACAAAGAAAGTAGTCTAATAACGCTCAATCGTAAACTAACATCTTAAAGACGATTATAACTTGCTAAAAGCCCTTGTGATACTGTTAATATCACTGACAACACTGTGAGTACGAGTATTGAAGGTTATAAAATCAAAAAGCCGCCTCAAGCCTCATCACACTGGCACTGCGGTAACCCAGAGCCAACACCAACTGCTGCCGCTCGCCTCATCACACTGGCACTGCGGTGACCCAGAGCCAACACCAACAGCTGCCGCTCGCCTCATCACACTGGCACTGCGGTGACCCAGAGCCAACACCAACTGCTGCCGCTCGCCTCATCACACTGGCACTGCGGTGACCCAGAGCCAACACCAACTGCTGCCGCTCGCCTCATCACACTGGCACTGCGGTGACCCAGAGCAAACACCAACTGCTGCCGCTCGCCTCATCACACTGGCACTGCGGTGACCCAGAGCCAACACCAACTGCTGCCGCTCGCCTCATCACACAGGCACTGCGGTGACCCAGAGCCAACACCAACTGCTGCCGCTCGCCTCATCACACTGGCACTGCGGTGACCCAGAGCCAACACCAACTGCTGCCGCTCGCCTCATCACACTGGCACTGCGGTGACCCAGAGCCAACACCAACTGCTGCCGCTCGCCTCATCACACTGGCACTGCGGTGACCCAGAGCCAACACCAACTGCTGCCACTCGCCTCATCACACTGGCACTGCGGTGACCCAGAGCCAACACCAACTGCTGCCGCTCGCCTCATCACACTGGCACTGCGGTGACCCAGAGCCAACACCAACTGCTGCCGTTCGCCTCATCACACTGGCACTGCGGTGACCCAGAGCCAACACCAACAGCTGCCGCTCGCCTCATCACACTGGCACTGCGGTGACCCAGAGCCAACACCAACAGCTGCCGCTCGCCTCATCACACTGGCACTGCGGTGACCCAGAGCCAACACCAACAGCTGCCGCTCGCCTCATCACACTGGCACTGCGGTGACCCAGAGCCAACACCAACAGCTGCCGCTCGCCTCATCACACTGGTACTGCGGTGACCCAGAGCCAACACCAACTGCTGCCGCTCGCCTCATCACACTGGCCCTGCGGTGACCCAGAGCCAACACCAACAGCTGCCGCTCGCCTCATCACACTGGCACTGCGGTGACCCACAGCCAACACCAACAGCTGCCGCTCGCCTCATCACACTGGTACTGCGGTGACCCAGAGCCAACACCAACTACTGCCGCTCGCCTCATCACACTGGTACTGCGGTGACCCAGAGCCAACACCAACTGCTGCCGCTCGCCTCATCACACTGGCACTGCGGTGACCCAGAGCCAACACCAACAGCTGCCGCTCGCCTCATCACACTGGTACTGTGGTGACCCAGAGCCAACACCAACAGCTGCCGCTCGCCTCATCACACTGGCACTGCGGTGACCCAGAGCCAACACTAACTGCTGCCGCTCGCCTCATCACACTGGCACTGCGGTGACCCAGAGCCAACACCAACAGCTGCCGCTCGCCTCATCACACTGGTACTGCGGTGACCCAGAGCCAACACCAACTGCTGCCGCTCGCCTCATCACACTGGCACTGCGGTGACCCAGAGCCAACACCAACAGCTGCCGCTCGCCTCATCACACTGGCACTGCGGTGACCCAGAGCCAACACCAACAGCTGCCGCTCAAACGGCCTCATCACACTGGCACTGCGGTGACCCAGAGCCAACACCAACAGCTGCCGCTCGCCTCATCACACTGGCACTGCGGTGACCCAGAGCCAACACCAACAGCTGCCGCTCGCCTCATCACACTGGCACTGCGGTGACCCAGAGCCAACACCAACAGCTGCCGCCCGCCTCATCACACTGGCACTGCGGTGACCCAGAGCCAACACCAACTGCTGCCGCTCGTCTCATCACACTGGCACTGCGGTGACCCAGAGCCAACACCAACAGCTGCCGCCCGCCTCATCACACTGGCACTGCGGTGACCCAGAGCCAACACCAACAGCTGCCGCTCAAACGGCCTCATCACCGCAGTGTTTACCGCAACTTGGGAATCCTAACAAGTAACCCAGTTATTGATAATAGGATACAGCTGTTCATCGTCCTTGATAGTTAAAAAAAAGGATTTTGAAAAATAAACTTGTCAAGGAAGCATGATGGAGGAAGGAAAATAAGTTTTATCCCAGGATCAAATATAAAATTTTCAAATCAGCTTAATGCTTGATTATGTGTTTTATTTTGTGGAAATATATTCATTATTTCAATATTTATACTAACGGAAGTTTGATGAATTACTAGTAATAAAAGTATAAAACACTATTTAATTTATAATGTTACACTAGTAAACATTTTTTAGAAGTATATAAATCTAGGAAAGAAAAGTTGCATTACGATTGGTCGATTTTGGTAGTAACCTTTCGACAAGTTTGTTTTAACTTAATTCAAGCATAATATTATGTAAAAAGATACTAAGACACTTTAGATACCAGTTATTAAGTAAAATTCCAAAACATTTTAAAAGCTTAATTGCTATACCGGTTAGTATAACAATTAAGCTTTTAAAATGTGTTATAATGGTATGACAACACAAACTAGCTTTTAAAATATGATGTCGTTTACTTGATCTTAAACTCAGTTGTACTGAAATTCACTATTCATATATTAAAACATTAAACTACCATACAAACATCGGAAGTCTAAACTAGTGATTGATCAATCACCAACGAGCATCCAGTACAAGGTGCCGCGCCTTGATGGGCTCACGTACTGCACAAGCTTCTACTCCGGTACACCTAACTACAAGCTGTCCTACACATCCTAGCAGCTTGTAACCAGTTTATTAGCCTCTTGTAAAGTTTCCTGGCAGCTTGTACGCGTCATTTCGCATCATGAAGTGTGCTTTTTAAATCAATGGAATTACCTCCAAGCACTATGCTAATGAGTAGCCGTCCGCCTCCTTCTGACAGGCTAGCTCGGCGAGTTCTTCCTTACGTTTTTTATTCATTTATAAAGGAATCGCTAGAATAACTCGCTTCTCTATAATAACCAGTCTTAAGTTTTAAGCCTTCCTAAGTGAGAATATTACAAGATTTATTTTCTTGATATCGTTATGTGGCTAACGGAGTGAGGAAGATGAGTTTAATTAGATATAAAGGTTAACTCTATAACTGGTTTCTAATTGAACATTCCTGAACAGGTTTTTCACAAAGGCTTTACATCTTGTATGACCAGATAAAAACATATTATGTTAGATCATAAACTGTCGCAGTAGAGTTTAAAGGGAAGTTGTAATTCAGTACAATTGGGTGTAAACCCTCGACATTTTACGCAACAAATAAATCAGGGTTGGTGATTTATATAGTTTTATTTACAGTACACTTATAGAAATATTAATAAGTTTTCACTTTAAAAACCTAATTTTCTTTTTTAATTGCAATAAGATTATTATAAATATTACTTCCTAATGTAGCGGTAAACAACATGTTTTTTTAGTAAATGCTCTTTTATAACTTTTTCTCACTACAGAGGTATTTTTATCAGCAGAAAACCAGGAGGTCCATCACGCTGTTTCTTCAGATGTCTGTTTACAATGTTTATACTTATTTACGCTTATCCCATCAAGTTGTTGTCCCAAACAGTGACGAATGTTGACGCCTATGGAACCTAATTGATGTTTTTTATCGTTGTTTTAAATATAAAATTTCTCAGTTTCTACTTAGCAAGGAATCTTTAAGTAATAATGAATATTAGATAGTAGTAGAGAAAAGTTAATCTGTTAGGGCGTCTTACATTAACATAGCTAATTATTTAGTTTTTATAGTGATTTGTATACAAAAATTCTTATAAATGAAAGATCTGTCCTGCTAGTTAAAGGATGCTAATAGTAAACTCTTAAGGGACAAACTGGGAAAATGGTACATGATAAATAGTGTCATGATTGAGTGTTAGAAAATTAGTACTAATAGGAGTAAGTAAAAAGACTCTTAAATTTTAGACTGACCAACTTTGTTTTGTAGGTTTTTAAATTTTACTTTTATGACGAGGAATAAGCCCTAACCTAAAATCAGTTTATCTGTGAAAGTCATATTTGGACGACCTTTCCCATTTCTTTGAACTTTATTAATTTGTAACGACCCATTTATTAACTTAAATGGTAAAACCATACCACTTCAATCTACAACATACCATTCTTACACCATAGCACTCCATACCATACCACTCTCTACCCCAAAACAGACCACCCCCATCCTCTCCGTTCCAGGGTGAGTACGTACTATGGGTTAAGCAACCCGTAACTGCAACACCGCACTATCACCGGGTATTGTCGCAACAGGTTGTCCCTACCTCGAGACATCTACTACATATTCACACCGACATGAATGATGGTCGTTCTGATGAATGGTAGCGGAGACAATGATGTTGGAGCCATTAAAATGTCGTCAGCCACAGCAGGCCTTGGACTCTTGACCCACAATCTCATCTGACTCTAGGCAAGAAAATTGTAATTTGACAAACTAGTTTAAATCTAAACAGTATCGTGGGAATAAAGCCTGGAAGATGTCAAAATAAAAGTTTAGTTGTATTGGTGTTTTTCAATTACAAATTAAACTGGAATGTGTTTTACAATATTTCTATATAAACTCACATATTCTCGAGATTCATCATTCTACAATTTCGCGCAATGAGGGCGAGCCATTACATTGAATTTACTTTCGTTTGTAAAGTGGTTCTAGTGAATTAGTGACGTACTGATTCATTAGATTGCAGATTGATTCCCATTATAAATTTACAGGCAGATTCTTAAGCAACGCTTTTAAAAGATAACATATTTGTTTATTAATAAGCATTTTTGGAAACTATTCTTAAATTATCATGCGATTTAAATATTTACTTAGTACTAGGTTCCGCGAGAGAGTCGTTCTAAAATCGTAAGCAGTACGAGGGAGTTTGTTTAGTTCTGATGATGTACAGGATAACCGACTTAAAGACTTAAATAGCTTAATTTAATTCAAAATTACTCACATCATTATAAATTTAGCATTAGCTTTACCTAAAAATCATGTATCTCAGAATTTATTGTTTGTAAGATATGATTACAAACCAGTAGATAAGAAATTACATACCAGTAGTAAGCCCTCCGTGCATCCTCCGCCGAACAAATGTTACACATTCTAAACCACAATTGTTTACTGGCTACTGACCGTCTTCAGAATAGAATAAGAAAACGTACAACTATTTTACATAGGACAACATCATTACCACAATTAATATGTTTTGCAGTCTAACAACTTGAATTACAAATAAATCAAATCATTCGTAACTTTCAGCCAATGATACAAAGGTAAGTGAATAGCAAAACATTATTACGCCTCTTATTTCCAGGTTTACTTTATCTGCTTGAAATTACCGTTAGTTTTGTAAATAGTAGTCATTTTGTTAGCTACATTTAACAAACGTAAATACCATGTATATACTAATTTGCTATACATACTACATGCTTGTTTCAGAAGTGCACAGTACATTTAACTGGCATATAATATTAGTTATTGCAGACATACATGGTTTAATTATTCTTATGTATATATTTATCAATTTATATATTTTATCATAGGTCTATAAAATTAGTTGTACCTTCAAAACGTTTTAAGCACTGTTTCCTTCGTTCATGTTCAGTAATTTTACCAGTGTTGTCTACATTTAAATTTCTTATTCATACACGAATACGTTTCAATAAGATAATCTAACGTGTTCTAAACCGTTGTAAACTCCAACGTAACAGATCAGGGTGGTTATAAATGAACTCGGTACTCGCAACGGTTTTGTATCTGTGCCCACCGGCATTAAAGACGAAATTGATTGATGGTCGTACCGCAGCGTACTATCTCCCCGCTGCTATTTCCAGCACCCTGCAACAATTACCCTAAGCCACCACAGGATTTATAGTGAGTTAGCGCAAATGTCCGCTTCTCTCCGCTACTACCCACGACTGGCCGCATTGTTGTACCGAGGCATTATTTTCATTCAATGTTAATCTCACGGCAGGAGGACAGACTGTCTCGGTTAATTAGGGATTAGCGATTCCAGCTTTGAAAACTGCCGTCCGTAATTGCGCGGGGACATCCCTTCTGTGATATAGTACAAATAAACAAGCGTCGGTAGTTTAACTAAGAGCTTAGCCGGGCCCCTGCTCCCAGTAGGGAGTCAGGAGGAATAGTTTTGCAGTAAGAGGTCATAACTTGAAAATAATTAAATATAAAAATACATTACCGTTGTAAAACATCGGTAGTCGGGGAAATGTTTGACGTAAAGAGAACCCCCTGGATAATAATATATTCTTAAAATTTATTTTTCAAGGCTAATTTCCAAGGTAGATTAATATTTAAACCTTACAACTACAGCGGGCTTGATCTCAAGTTCGCGGTCATTCACCTGTAGCACTTCCTACATCGAGTTTTATAAAATAAATGTGAATCCATTAAAGGAAAGTTTTAAAGCCTCTTTCAATATTAGTTTTTCAGTCCACATAGGCCTTTACGATATTTAATATGCAGAATAACTTGTTACAGTGCTATAAAATGATCTGGTCAGGAATACAATTTATTCTTGCAACATGGCTTTGAATTCCTTTTGGCTTGACTATCATTTATCATGCAATCAGTTATCCATAAAATGAACAACGACCCGCCAGTTTTGTAACTGCCGTGAGCCTCGGCCATTGACTCGGTAATTACACCATTTAGCTGGACTTTTATATAAACTAATAAACATCCAATCATTGTTAAAATTCAAAGGTTTAGATGTGATTATGGTCTAGGTGGCGTTTTTATATATTGCTACACCACATCAAATCTAAGTCTGATACGTATAACCCCACCAATCATCATTATATGGAAAATAGTGGTAATTAAAGGTAAATAGAGTCCAAAACCATAGAACATACTATGGTGTGAAGGTTTAATAACAATAATCTTTTCACCATTGGTATTGGCAGAGTCTACAACCAGAAAGTGCCAAAGAGTTATGTGTTACCTGTAATAAGTGTTACGCCTCACCCGATTGTCCTAGTCACATCAATTTCGTATCGAAATAAGGAAAAGGTAGTGGTTTTTACATGTATTAGATTATTGATTTTTACCAACTGGTTAATCTAATCGTAAATAAATTGTGAATTTTGAAAGCTTTCTAAAGGTAATTTCTCTTTAATGGGATGGAAAACTGAGGTCTACTAGAACAAATAGTGAATATGCTTCAAAATCATCTAAATTCAGTTTTCCAATTTGAAACGAAGTCCGAAGTGGAAAAATACAATGGTGGAGGGGCGAATGAAATGAGAGATTATCGACTTCAGACCGAAAGTTGCCTCGAGGTTATCTAAGTCATTATGCGGCGTCATGAAGTACTCGGTGGTTGCATCCCATTACGATGTCGTTGTCTTCCTCGTCAAGGGGTTATCTCCAATGTCACGTCCACTACCGCAGTAGGGTACCGCACGTGCCTGCTCGAGGCCACGTAATCTCTCCATCACTGGTAGACCTACGTGCGAAATATCTTATGGATGTCAAAGTGTTCATTCCAGGACGAATAGTTACGATATTCTAAAGGATTTTGTTGGTCACTAAGGGGTCAAATTTAAAGCGTATTGAAGAAATACAAGTTCTGTAAGTATGTTAAGCACAGTACCGTACACAGCAGATGGTTTCTTAAACGTGGTTTGTGCCACGGCGAGGTCAAGAATCGAGAGGCCTTGGCCGAAAACATTACCTCCAGAGTCTCCAACCACTTTCACCTGATTGCTTGCTGATAAGACCTCTGGCAACAGCAAAGACCTCGGGATACATCGAGCAAAGTACTCCCCTCACAGAAAGCTTGCGTTCAGCGCACTTTTGCAACGTTCACAGGCATTTCCGCGTCATGAGTTTGCGAAACGTTTCACTAAATACACACGAATAATATTGATACAGTTTATTGCCAGTCCACTTTTATCTTTTCTACTTGAATAGATTAACTTAATAAACCATTTTTCCTTTAATGGTCGTATTGGATATTTAACCTTATTGATTTCGATTATTGCTAATTATTTTCATAGATGCTCAATAACACTCATTCACCGCTTAAATAAACTCATTCACCAGAGTCTATTACATTTGGAACTTGATATTGTCCTAAGCAAAGTTTACAGCCAAATTACAAAGCAAACTACTAACCGTATTACTGAGCTAAGGACATCTTGTCTAATGTTAAATTTCTTAGTAAAATCTAATATTAGTCACTTTTTGTTCACTGGCTGGTATTGAACAACTGTTATAATTTGTTTCAGTATTAAACTATATGGCCAAAGTTGTAGCATTTTCATTTTATAATGGTTCATAAGATCTACAGACATTTAACTGAAGTTGGGAATTTGTTTAGATCACTACAACACAATTTTTAAGGAGACTATTGAATTATTTCTGATACAATTGAGCGCGTGGATGTTTTACTTCATCAGTTAAAACATATTATTGTTGAATTACATAAAGCTCTAATTATAACAGAAAGTAAAATTTTATAAATTCATACTCTTCTCCCATTGTGTCTGCACACCATATGTTCACAGTAAAAAATATTACAGGAAACATTACAATTCAGTTGACCATAGAGCAAGTAACATTTCCCAGAAAGGAGCGCAGTGTGTAACACTATCCCGGCCGCACGACTGTTCTTGCTCTGTGGGTACGAGCATTACACCGCTGACAAATACACTACGTTATGGTGCTACTCAGTGTTATTGTAACTTATGGATACTAATATCGAGGCAACCGAGCCTACATGCTCTTCTAGTTACGGTTCTTCAATAATCTTACAGGCTATAGTTATACGTCTTGAAAATAATGTAAGTGCAACTTTAATGTAGTGAATGAGGGGTTAGATTTTCATAAAAAATATGCAAAAATGAAGAAATGTTGGACCTCCGTCGGTTTTTAAAGTCCTTTAATCGAAATATGCGATCCTGTCCGAAGCGTTGTAAAATGCATCTGATAGTTTTGAGGAAAAAGTGGGCTTTTGGGGACCAACAAAGATGTCGAAATGAGGTATATAAGTGTAAGTTTTAATTTACTCAAACGATTTTCCTGCAGGTATTAAACGAAGAGTGGGAATAACTATGATATTGTAATATACTACATATTGTTGTTGTTACAGTAGCACACAAATAACTAAAAATTAAACTTAACTATCGATTGGTACTTTTAGCAGCTACAAATTGCGTTTACTTGACCTAATTTTGAGGGCGTCAGAATGTTTCCACTCAGTATGAAAACATTCGCAGAGGTGGGTCAAGTTGCATATCATTTCAACAGACATTGTATGAGGGCGGGTTGGACTCAGTCCAGAGCTCGATGAGAGCAGAAGCAGTATGACGATTGACCGATCAAAGTAAAAGCATTGTATGAAAATAGGTTGGAATTATTTCAGACCTGTATGCAATTATTGTAAAGTGGCGGTTGATTGAAAATATTCTAACAAGAAAAGCATATGCATACATTTTCAGAAACGCAATTAAATCATGTAGTTTAAATAGTCTACCAGTACTTCCCTGATTACCTTATAAACTGATGAGCAAATTAAATTTATTTAAAACCCTGCAACTATTTGTAATATCTCCCCAACCTTTGAGTGTCAGTGATAACACTCCCATCTGGGCCCGGTCCGCTTCCTTATTGGCAATCCACGACCGTCCACTATCGGGCGCCCCACCTACGCCCGCCGCTGTGCTATTGTTGCGTGATATACACCGTTTACGGCTCGCCCGGGGCCGCCTCGGTCCTGGACCACCAAATCCCCGACAGGAAGATTGCACGGTCGGCTGTTCGGATTTTAAATCACGCCTCGTGGATTTTGCACCTATATCCGTAACGATTTCGAAAGTTACGAAAGAAGGCGCCTCCGGGTGGGTGTTTTACCGATTCAGTTTTCAACTTAAGAATGTATACTTCCTGAATTGATTAGGGATACTGGATTTGTTTGGGAATTAAGCTAAGATTTAATTTTTAGGTTATTTGGTCAACTTTTAACCTACCTGTTGTGGTTATAAAGGTTGAGAAAAATTTCAGTTTATGTGAGAAGATGTTAGGAATTATACAAATAATGCATCAGTATTGTAATCTACTTGTTCATTGGTTAGTTAATAGACAATTAACTGGTGCCTATCTATTGGTAATCAGAACCTTGATGAACTTAATGAGTGAGCCTTGGCCTCAAGTGAGGAATGTAGAAGGCAATGATTCGATTCCGACTGAGTAGTAAAATACTTGTTTGATCCCAAATGCCCCTTTTATGACTAGTTGGAACCTCAGTGTCGCTTTATCACAGCACCCACATACTGGCTCACGTCTATTGGCGTTGAGGTGAAAAAAATATATAAACGAAATTGAGTATGAATCGTTATCACCAAATATAAACCTTAATTACACTGAATACTAAGCAAGACTCAGTCATAAGTTTTTCTTACATACAGTTATAGAAGAAAGGGGACAAATTAATGCCAGTGTCAGACGAAGTGTGGTAGAGCATAAATGATAAATAATAGAGAAGGTGAGGAGAGGGTGAATGAAGATGATGCTGTAAATTATCCAGTCACTTCCGGGCTTTATTGGAGATGCACGACCTGGGCTGCGTGACATACTTGCGCAATGGTGAGGCAACGCGGCGCCTGCGCCTGAGGCACGGCCTGGGGCCTCCCAAGGGTCCAGCCTCGAATCACCGCTGTTACACGACACCGACTGCAGCCTTGGCCATTTTTACTTGGATAACGTGTGTTTCAACTATAAATCTCTCAAAGTAGTGGCTTCAACAACATTGATTATGTAAATAAATTATAAAATATTGAAGATTTAATTTATAACTCACGTTCATTGGTGTTTTTTCATATGTCATGAACATTTAATCATTTAATACATGAACGCTATCTTCTTCTGTTTTTGAGACAAATATCTTTATGTTGCTGTAGCCACGAGTATAGATCGGTAAGCAAAAATGACAACTAAATAACTACACGAACAACGCATAATATTATACTTAAAGGCGATTAAGTTTTACAGAAGGTATAACAAGGTCTTATAACAGGGGCCAAGCGTTTTTTGAAGTACTATTCTCGTAGGAGGAACTTTGTTAGAGGAAGGAAGGTACCTTAACAAAGCGATCGAGATTTGTTAAAAGAAAAGCTCATAAAAGGATGTGGAGTATATTCCCTACATGATGAATCATAAAGGAGGGCAAGCTAACTTAGAAGACAGTCTTATAAAAGGGCAGACACATTTTGAAGGCTGATACTTAACACTTGTCTATCGTAGAACCCTTTCTAAATTGAAGTAGAACATTTGTTTGAATAATGCCCAACATCCGTCTTCAATGCCAAGAAGGTTGTTTGGATGTAAATTACACTATGTGAAATGTTATCCAAGAAATTGCAAATACACTGAGAATTTAGGATTCTTACGACGAAAAATTTGTATAGATAATAAGGCGATTTTTAAGTTATTTGTGATCAATATCGACTGATTTATGCACTACTTGAAAAAATATTGCATTTTTTAGCGTATTTCATTACACATTTTGGACACATTATTACTATGACAAAACAAATATATGGAAAATGTAGAGGATAGTTTGAAACATGACATATAAAGTTACTTTTACGTGACCCATAGGAAAAAATACTGAATTTCGAAAACGTCAACGTTGGTTATTTGCGACCACTGTTCTATTATTCTAAGAAATAATTAAAGTTGTTAAAACAAAAACAGGTATGAGGAGTTTTTAGCTAACTAAGCTGAACACCTGGTTCAAGAAATATCCAAAAAAACAGAGGAATGTTAATAATAACAGGGTGATGCACGTCCTTGCTTAGCATGGTTGGAGCGATTCCAACTTGAGCGTGAATTAATTACAAGACGTAGTGGTCAATGACGGCACAGGAATCTGCTTATTATAAATGACATTTCAAGGAACGGTTGCCAGCACAACAGAGCGAAAAGATCGTTCCTCGCTGACCTTCACATTTCCCTGCCATCCAGGATATCCCCTCCCCCCATTGATTCTGCGTTCTCAACAATAGGTTCGCGATACCACGCATCTTGGCCATATTGGCCATTAACATTGTTGTCTGATTGCCTGCGAGGTAAAATGTATAATATCTAACTCCAACTCCGAAACGGTATATCCACCTTAAACAATTTGTAGTCAATGTTCATGGTATTACTTGTTACCACTAAAATAAATTATACATTTCAAACTGACTTGTAAATACTCTTAAACTATTAAACTAGTTTAACACATATTTTGGCGGTCTCGGGTGAAATATACTTTCCCTTCATGTCTGAGAACTCCAAACAAACATCGCTAACAGTTTGTTCAAGGAGGATTATCAAACATGGAATACCGAACGACGAGAAGCGTCGCCCGTGAGTGGGTATGAGTGCCGGGACCGACTGATCAAACACAGCTACATTAGCATAGTCATTCCACGGCACGACACCGCATCTGCCAAATGACACCCTGTACAGGTCAAAGCTGTTCTATTAGTACAAGCCACAACACCGCGGTCCGCTGAAAGCAACACTTATTGCAGCAATACACCACCATATACCTTATTGGAAGCGTCGGTGTTCAGGTCCGGCCGATGCCAGCTGGACGTGCCTGGAATGAGATGGGCTGTAAAGTTGCATTCCCTAGCAATGTACGAGGAAAAACAATTTTAACTTCAGTTAAAATTAC
Source organism: Allygus modestus (assembly GCA_963675035.1). Taxonomy (NCBI): domain Eukaryota; kingdom Metazoa; phylum Arthropoda; class Insecta; order Hemiptera; family Cicadellidae; genus Allygus; species Allygus modestus. Next base: position 316,452,694 of record OY776112.1, read on the forward strand.
ACTAGAGCCGGTTAGGGTGCTGTAGTACTTTCAGTGCGCCGCTTCTTAAACAGCTAAACAGAAATAAAATTGGATTTTTACGGTAATATGATTAAAATATAAAAATTAATCATATATAATATCTCAACTTTTAATAAATGCAAAGAAAGGTTCTCAGGTGTACAACCTACTTAGATTTATACTTCACAAAGACTTATAAATAGACTTCCACTTGCATAGGTTTACACATTGTGTAGACATATTCTCACTGTTGAGACACTCCGCCAATAGTAATTTGGACATTGCAATAGTAATTACCCAGAAAGTGCAGTAGTAATTTCCCAGAAACTGCATACACCTGCATCGAGTATTCCGATCTGCACCTCAACATAAATTTAACATAATGAGCGCACGGATCAAAGTAATCGCAAAGCACAATCGTAACCCCTAGATAGAAAACAATGCGACTTTCCCATCTACACAAACACTAGGCAGGCATCAGATAGCGAGTGACGTGGGAGGGGCCAAGGTCGCGATTGTGTGATGTAAACCACAGTTCCTGCCTTACCGTTACGGTTGTCTTTAATACTAAAAACAAGCGGATAACCTTTGCTCATCCGATTAAAGATGGCGATCAGTCTACACAGCATGACAAATCGTTGGCCGCCGGATTTGGCAAGCGGGATTTGGCTGCAGGATGTTGGGCGATGGTATCAGAATGTTAAGTTGTCGGGGAACTGGCGTAGAGCATGATGGCTCTTCTGACCCACGCCAGGTCTTCTTCGGAGGTCTGATAATCGTTGATGTCTGCAAAACTAATAGCAACGGTGAGGTATCAAGATTAGGGGTGAATTGATGTTAATTCGATTACAGGTTTTTCACAATAATTTGACTTCTCAACGGTTGGACATTGTTGGTAAGACGTCGGGTACACAAGACTGTAGTACTGTATAATAATATTATTTGAGAATGTATTTTAGAAGAATCTGTAATAAAGAGAACATTATCCTTGATCCAGGGAACAATTATTAATTTTATGGTTGAGTCACCTCAGTCTACAGTTTATGATCGGCACTGAATTGTTTTCGTTGCGGTACGTTATTAAAAACACCAGGCAGCGGCATTATCACATGGGCCATAGTCATTGATAGTTGGTGGGGGTTGAAACGGGGACCCCGAGGTTCAAAGTAACGCACTCTAAACTCTACAGCAGTGCAAACCCATGCAGCAGAATAAGACAGAAAATATAGGTTTCTAATGATCATTTAACTAAAATAATACATTTTAATTAGTTTGAGTAATTTGTCATGTGGTGAACTGAAAACTTCTTCTTTATCACATGCAAGATTGTTTTTACTAGCTTAAAACATAGACTTTGAACCCGTTAAAACCTAATATATCTATAATGTTCATACTCCGATTCATCACGCAAATTAAAACCCTTCAAATGAGAGGCTTAATGGAACTAACAATATAATTAACGCCGATATAACTAATTAACCGCCCCCACCTAGGACGGATTAGCGCGGCTGATTCACATCAGGTAAATTGCCCGAACCCTTCCTTATATGTCCACCTAATTGAAGGCGGAAATGAACCCAGAGACTGACTTACGGGGTTCCCACGACTCCTAATAAGACACAGTATGTAGATGCGCTAAGTTACCCTGTTCACGTGTGACTTGACGACGAGGAGTTCCATCTGCATGAAAAATTAGCTGCGCGGCTTGTCTTTGTGGGATCTTGCGGAAGACCTCCTCTGACGATTCTCAGGCCTCGTTAGATCTATTAAACTCTTTCTGGATGAATACCTAAAGGGAACGGACGTTTTACACTGTGTTGCAGCAGTGGATCTGTTTTAATTTACAAGATTAACCTCCAATAGGGACGTTAAGAAGAAAAGACACAAAACCGGGTTCGGAAATCGGAAAGAAAATATTTATGAAGTTTTATTCTAAGCTGTCAAGGATGATAAAAACTGCATAACAGATTTGGTTAACAACGTTATTTTATCCAAATAGATCATACAAAATTAAATATTTGTTGTATCCATACACTGTCTAAAATTTACGCGAGGTTAGCTACTTTTAGCAAATCCAAAAGTTTTTGCAATAGTTTAGGATTTATTCTGAAGGGACAAAATAAATATATAATAAATGAAATACAATAATTTACCCAAAATAAAAATACTCAGGTAATCCTGTGCAGAGATGAGAAAAGTAATACCTTATAGTTTGAAACATTTAAATCCACTCCCCTTCTAATGCTACGATACACCAGAGGAATTCCTAGAGAAAGGAAATACAGCCAGTATGCATTTTTATGTAAATCGTCACCTCTCACCGTCATGTTATGGTCCGATCAGATCAGATAGAGAGACGTTAGCCCGCGTCTCGTCCTATTAGAGACGCCGTGTGACAGACGAGGGCGGTGGGGGAGGCGCTGGCGTTCAACACAGACTATCAGATCGGATGCTGCGGCTCCTATACAGTGATTTGTGCGGAAGCGCCGCGGCGGCGACCCAAAGAGATGGTATCACCACATCGCTGATCTACGCTGCCGATCCTATCTCGGAATGAGCCGCTAATTTCGGCCAATAACTTAGATCCGGCGGGCCTGGCCCACCTATAAAGTCGGCTGATAAAAGCGACCGAGGACTTCGGTAGGTGCGTTTCTCCTATAAATGTGGGCCTGACAAACCCGGAATGTCGGTGGGTCGAACAATTTTGTTGGAATTGTGTTAAGAAGATTACGATAGACAGTCGTATAAGGAAGGCTTAAAGTTATGGAAAGGACACAGTCCTTTTCAAAATAATTTGTTTTCCAAACAACACAGGCATTGTGTTTCATTATCAGGCCAGAGAATCTATAATCAACATTTCATTGACTCCCTAACAGTCTATGAACACAACAACTCCTAAACCTTAGAAACATCGTAGAAAAGAATTTCTTAAGATAAGCTTAACTAAACGCTTGTGTAAACCTTTTGAGTTGCAAGGATGGAATCGATATCGCTCACTACAACTGGGCAATGCACTGTAAAAGAAAAATTAATACAAGAGTGATCCTTAATAATGACATATTTTCAATGAATTCATTAGTCCGTACATGATACAAATATCGCCATATTTTAGGACCTCCCACCTTAACGGGAGTCATTTTAATTATCGTGCTATACACCGAAACAGTTTGGTATACGACTAACCTAAGAAGTCCGTGCCCCGAGGTATCTCAAATGAGGTAAATTTAAGCAGCAAAAAGCGCAAACAGCTGATGTGCCCAGTTAGCGGCGTATAACTAACTAATGCCTCGTTAACCTCGGCCGTGGGACGGTGTTTACTGACGCGGGTTCACTGAGTCAGGGCTTTCCCAAGACTCCGGAAAAACAATACTCGGATTACGTCCGCTATCCGAACGCAAAAACGAGAGATTAACGACTTATTTAGACGTGATGGTTGGGCTTAGCTGTTAAAGCTGACGTACTGAAGCTAGTGGCCTTGAATCGTAAACCTTTTAGGCTACTTCAGTTAGGGAAATAGATTAGTAAATGTAGTTTATGAAATTAATTTGCAAATTATACAATGTATTACTATTTTAGCCATCGTAATTTCCAAGTATAATAAAAATATAAGACCTGTTATTCGATAAAAGACTATAATTGAGGCGTAATAATATGATACGTTTTGTAGCTTGACAGAGATAACAATTTTAGACGCACTTGTGACCATTGTTTTTATAAGACTGACACAAGCGGGATTTTAGTATTTCGGTTGGGGGCAGAAATTATCATGGTGGTCATTATCCGAAACACGACATCAATGACATTTATATAATATGTAAACTAATACAGCACAATATCTGATAATTATGATCGCAGTATACAAAATACATATATTTAACTTTCGAATCTAGAATGTCTACGTATTTCGTACGTTGTTGTGCTTTATACAGACATTATTGATTATTGATTTAAATTATCAAATCAACTATTGGTCTCCAAATTTGACAATCATATGAAAGTAATAAAATAGATTATTGAATTTTACAGTTTATATTCCACAAAGACAGAGATCCTGATGAAGTATTGTATTCACAGTGTATTTTGTAGTCAAGATTCTTATATCGTATCGGTAGATTTTGACTCAGAAGATGTTTATTGACTTTGTATATATTTATATTTAACCTTATATTTATTTATATTATTTATATTTATATTTATAAACCTTACGTGAAAACTATGAACCGGTAGCCAACGGTAACATAGAAAACACTGCTCGTTTTACGGTTTGTAAGTCTGTACCAAATTTTTTTAAGGTATCAAAACGCCAAAATTAGATATAACTGATATTATCTACCTACAAACATTAAACAACACCTTTAAAGTATAAGCTAAATTTGAAATGTAGAAAGAAAACCTAACAGCAATACGTATCTATGACCTCTAATGACATATAGTAATAGAAGTTTGTAATTTAAAATGTAACATCACATTATCTGTTATCTGAGCGAAAGTGATTCGCCACGACCCATGACCGCCGCAGGTCGACGATGTTTAATTATCTTTCACGAAATGTCCGTTTGGCATTTCCTCGGTCATTTTTCCGGTTGAATTGCTATGGTGAATTTGATGACAACATTAATAACGGTGTACAAAGTCGAGTTGATCCTCTCCCCGCTCTACTGGTCCTTTGAAACCGATGGCAAGACGTTCAAGATCACGTTAAGGATATGCATAACGATCTTTTGGTTTTTAGTGGAAGATTACTCTCTAATATAGTTCTCGTCACCTTGGAACTCTATGTTTTATTTTATAAATAGGAAGAACTTAGCATTTTTACAAGTTCAAGTGACGGGGTGGGCTCGACACCGGGACCTCGAAGACTAACACCACGCGTCCAACATACATCAGAACGCTCCCCAGTTGAAATGCGAAGACTTGGGTTGCAATGCACTCCCGAGTATCCAGTCAAGTGCTGCAAGCACTGAGGTGATTGCGATCAACCCACGCAGGTATCCAATCATGCATACATTTTACACACTGATTGGATGTGGGTGCCAATCATATTCAGACTGAAGCTCATCCTCGAGGAAAATTATTCTGGTGACGGTTGGATATTTACAAATACAACTAGATGTATAATTAAATAACAATTGACTAGTAGTAAAAAATATCTACTGGTAAAATCCGCTATTTTGTTGATTGCTAGAACACCTATGGCCCTAGGAAATCCTCTTGGACAACCAATGTACCAAGACTATTTTATAAAATAAAATCTTTAAAATAATTTCCTCAAATATAGTTAAATACTTTTAATAGTTAAAGATAAAGTTATCTAACAGTTTAAAACAAAACTAATCACCATGTTTATTTGAACCTTTATGAAACCTTTAGTCCCAAACTATAACTTCTAACCTGCTTATCCTTGCTGTGCGCAAGTTAACTAAGCAAATGTCTCGCGTTTTGCTGTTTTTTTTTTCAACGTGTTTTCAGGATGTTTTAATTGCCCCCAGACAGACAATCTAAAATGTTTTTAAGATAAACATAATACAATTGAATTAAAATTAAATTTAATCCAGCACTAATGACTTCCCTTTATTAATAAAACCCACAAAATGTAATATTTATAAAAAAAACGTGTATATGAGCTTTTTCAAAACGATGCAAGAACTAAATGAAACTCTTTCATAAGCCGTCACTGTAACTAGCTCACTTTCAAAACACATTTGTGCTAATTTACACGACGTGTAATGAAACGAAAGGTCTGTTCGAAACAAGTGGATAATTATAAAACCGCTCTCATTGACAATTGGCTTAAATGAGTTACGATAATCAATCCCTTGGAGATCTAAGGTGGCGGACAGAACAAGGTCGAGTCGCCTCTGCACTAACTAAACACATTGAAATGTGACTGCGATCCTGTGTGACTTGCACATTTACTGCGGCTAAGGTGTTGGGCAAGACGAAAACGTCATGTGGAGGTAGAAATAGGAAACATCTTAGAGGTTCATGGCTGGTACGATGACAACAGACCCTCGAACAAATAATATTCCATTTCCAAATTCATGGAAATTATTCCTTGTCAAATCAGACACAGAGGGAATATAGAAATACAGTATAACGCTGTAACGCACTGTAACGCTGTAGCCGTGTGTACAAAAATACCGTATATATAAATAGAAATAGGAAATTAGTTATTTAAATGAAGTATGATAATTATGCATTTGAACACGATTTTCCATAGTAGTTTGAAAGTAACCATTTTTGTTTGTTTTTCTAATTTAATATTGAACCTCGATGTTCAGTAAATACTTAACATCTAGTATCTAAGTATTTATCAGCTAGTTCCCGAGGGTAAAGAAGTGCGTATCGCCGTGTCCTTGGTCCGCGCTCCAAGTATCCTGTGGGATAAGCTCAGTTCCGCAGTCAAAACCATCCTCTTATATTGTGATATTGTTAATAACATTCACATCAATAAGTTCAACTGCGGAAGTGTAGAGAGCAAGGACAGGAATCATTAAAATATTCTTCATGAAACACGATGATAATACAGCAATATCAATACATCTTTTTAAAGAGATTTTGAAAGTTAAATTATTGATGCTCACCTTTTTGAGGGTTGTTTGACAACTTCTTTTTTTATTTTCAAACAATTAAAATAACCTTTGGCGATTGATTTGAAGGGAATGATATTGAAAGTAACTTTATGATAGAAAAAGTAAAGCTTAAGATTTATTTTATTTTTCTTACATTGCTTATTGTTTGGGACGTCGGGATAAGGAAATCCAGAGTTATTATTCGAAAAGGTTTGAAAAATAACGTTACAAAATTATTAATATAATTTATGAATTGGAACTATGGAAGTATATAAAATAGTTGACAATTTGCAAGATAACTTCTAAGATATATAAGATAGTTCGAATGTGTACTATGCTGTAAGTAAATAGATAACGTAAGAGAGAAACATTTCCTTACCTGTCTTATGTGAATTTAAATCAGTTAGTGGGACACAACACGTGATGGAAAATTTTTATTTTTTTACATAGTCCACACGAATGTTGAGTGGGTTTGCCAGGTATCGCTTTTGTATAGCATCATATAATGGAGTTAAACACACCTAAGCCGTGGAACGAGTGCCACCAGTGTCAACATCGCATACCTCAAATGTGACCTTTTATATAAAGAGTAAGCCTATCCTCAGCGGGTTTTCGTGAATAATTTTATATTTTCACAAACGCCAGAGCTCCATAAAACACGAAACTTGTATTCCTTTATTTGTTTGTCGTCTTCTTTGTAGCAACACGAAACGGTAATCAAAACCGAGCTTGCGCAATCGCAGGCGGAGTGGCCGAGTCGCCGACATTGTAGAGTCCGCCTACACCGCGCCTAATGGGCACTTGGCCCGAGACCGCTATTTTATTGGCGATGGCAATTTGGCAATTATGTAAACGATAATGACCACGTACTTGATTTCAGTTATTTATGAACAGCTGGGAGATGTAAACAGATGAGGAATCGGCTTCTAAATTAAATGATACCGCGCAAATCGTATAGAATTACAGGCCGGATGCCTGTAGGGGGTTACCACGCGGGTAGATTACATTTGTTGTTTCCTGCTAGTGCAATCTTTGTACAGTACATCGCCTCAATCCGGAAAACACAGTAGATTCGGTCAGTATAGTAAAAACTATCGGTATTATTAATTTATTGGGATAAGGACGGGCCAACAGTCCGTGACCGATTTACACTTGGTGTGATTCTAGGATAGCATTTATATTTTTAATAAAATAGTAAATAAGTGGTCTGACTGACATAGATATTTTAGGTCTAAAACAGTTAGATTATTAAATGCATTAGTACGAGATAGTTTGGTGGACCAACTCCAATTACAAGCTGTACCAACATAGAAGGTGCAACGAGGCAGAACCCCGAGGATGTTCCTAGACCTTTTATTATTACCAAGTTGAAGGAGAGTTCGTATGCTATCGTATTTATAGTAAAAACCTCACTAGTAATCTAAATAGTTTGAAGAAGTGGCTAAATGATTTGCGAGTCGTATTAGTTGTCGCACTTAAAACACATAGGTATTACATAGGTAAAACACTTAACAACTAACAATCGTGTTTGTAAAATATATGACAATTAAGTGCTGGTAAAACAAACACGATATATTTTTCTCTCTTTCTCTCTAGAAACACATTTTTTTTAAATAAATCTTCTTTTACATTATAGCAATAAGGGGAAAGAAGTTATACTATTTTGTGATCAATTAATTAAAAGTTAGGTACCTTCGCATTGTGACAAAAAAAGGAAATCTGTAATTTTTCATCCTGAATACAGTGAATTCGCTTGAGTACACGTAAATTAATTTGAAACGTCACTTGAAACGGCGACTGCAGATTACAGCTAACGTCCATAGAAACAACATAGAATTTATTCTATTGTAAACCTAGTTTTATTAGCGAATGTAAACTTACATTAAAATATTCTTGAATTAAGAAGTCGGGGTTTAAAAAACATCTGCTTGAAAAAAAAAAAACTATTCACGGTGTTCACTAAACAAAGGGGTTTCTTTACCTTCTTACGTCCTCCCTAGGTAATTCATAACCAATGTGCAGCCAACGCACATGTGTTATTAGAATAAGTACTTTTTTAAACTACTAAAAAAGAATAGAGTTGTTATGTAGTTTAGAGAAGATATTAACAGTTATACAGACATGTTCATGATGCTCTGCTGTCATAAAATATAAACACTCTTCGCAATTCCATTAAAATTAAAATCCTTGTTTATAATGTTTTCTGCGAACTGAAATTCCCCTCAAAGATAAACGGAAAATGTCTCCTGTCCAGTGTTATAATTTACACGCCCAAAACCGCTCCATCACCCCGATCCCCCGCGCTGTTCCTTCTTATCCGCTAAAACCCAACACAATCAAACCCCAACCCCAACCCCCTCCCCCGTACCCCGTAACCCTCCTCGTGCTAACCCCAGTAGTACTAATAGTATTTTTGAAACTTATAACAGTGATGAATTATTGATTTATTTTAACTTTATCCATCGGTACTAGTGTTAAGCACTTCACTACGTTTCAGGAGGCAAGACAACTCCCCAGTTATCACATGAACCCTTCTTACATCTAAATATAAAACAATGATTACACCTACTAACTAACCTTTTCTTTACTCTCTCCCCTTATATACAGTATTTGGAGTGGAGAAATTAGTGTTTTCCACACCAATTGGCCGATTTTTATCAAATTTGATACCTCGGTACTAAACATGGTATCACCAGGCGATTTTCTTTTCATTTTCGATTTTGAAAGGTAGTTTATCCACACAAAACAGCTAAAAAAATCTTAATATCTTAAAAACGGATCTAACGATTTTATTAATAATTTGGTGGTGTACAGTGCTTTATGTTCCCAATAAAATGACCAGCCTGGGAAATTTGGGTTCAGAAATTACAGGGCTTAAAATTTCCCAAAATTAATGTTTCTGATTTTTTATAAAACCTTAAACTTTAAATAAATGTACTTATCGCCACTAAAACAGCTCAAAGAACTAAATAAATTAGTTTTTTTAATTATTATTCTACGACTAATGGTTGCGGATAAAATTACAATTATTTTGGTTACAGTACAATGTCAAATGTTATTCCTATGGGGTATAAAAAGTACCATTCTCTCTTATTTACTGTTAATTTCTTTTTACTTTGTATTTAGGTTACATATCGTGGCATTGCCAACAGAGGATATTAAAAACATGTTGCCACCTAACCCAGAGGTGAGGAGGGGGCATTTCTCCCTCTTAAAACCACTGTAGTGCATCCAAAAAATTATATCTAGTAAACGGTCAATAGAAGAATTTCCATACATGCTACCATACTTTATATTCCATATTTATTTTTTGTAATTTTTTTATTGAAATTGGGCTAAAATGGAGAAAATATGAGTCAGTTTCCTGATACCGTTTATTTTATTACATTTTTCTTTTATTAGGAAATGTAAGAAAAAGGAAAAAATGTAGGTTAGTTAGGTGTTAATTTATATTTAGTAATGTTGCATCAAAATATAAAACAATATATATATTTATATGTAAGTGGTAACGGTAGGAGTTTCCTTACCTCCGGAAACGTAGTGTACTAAAAGCGATATGCAAAGTTCAAATAAATCAATAATAACACCTTCAATACGGTAGTGCCAGGGAAATGATCTGAGGAAGCGGAGATACTTGGAAATATTGTTGTGCAACTTGATAAGCAAACGATGCTGAAAAATCTATTGGTACAAACAAACCTAAAGCAAACAAAAAACATAACTTTGAAATATATGCAAGTTCCAATTTCACATTTTGGAAATTAAATTACTAAAACTCATACTTTCCTTAAAGTCTGAGACTAACTATATTTTGTATAAAATTATTAGTCGCTGCGGATTTTTCTTACTTTTGTTTATTTCCTGACTCGAGTCGCATACCCAACTCCGCGGCTTTACAGAGTAACCTTGTATAATCGCACCCTCAGAATAACGGTGTTTGGAGTATTGCCTTTTTATGATTTTTACAACTTTCTATCTTCCTTTACCCTTTGACAACCCTCCACCACCGTACTCACTCTGCACATGGCCGTTGCTCTTGATCTTGCCGTTGCCCTGGTGGTTGCCCGGGTGTCCGTTGCCCGGGTGCCCGTTGCCCGGGTGCCCGTTGCCCGGGTGCCCGTTGCCCAGGTGACTGCCGCCGTGCCCGTTGACGAGGTGGTTGCCCCGCATCGTTGCCGTCACCTCCCGGTCGCTCCGTTTCTGCTCGGATCGCGAGATCAGATCACTCCAGTGGACGCACCTGTCCCAGCATCCGCCACCGGCACTCATGCCACCCGCACCCGCACCTTTCACCACTATTGTCTATCGGACATGGCGTAACGACCACCATTAGCTATTCTCTCGCACCGCACTGTACGATCTCCCTTGGCATTCTAATATCCCCACGATGTCTCAATCCCCACCAGAGCTATCAGCTGATAAACTACCTCCGGGATTGAAATGTCAATTTTTAAAAGAAATTTTCACTCGAATATATTGTTTATTATCCTATCCTTTTTAGATGATCATATACATTTGCTTAAGTACACTGCAACAATCCCACAAGGGTTGATTGATAGGAAAAAAATCGATCAATTCAATTAGTTTAAAAAAATGTTTTAAACAATACAATTTTTAAAATTAACTAAAATTTACAATTATCCACTAACAAATTATTGTTTATATCGAACATAAGATACAAAGAGTCTCCATTTAATTTAAATATTAAATCACAATATTTTGTCCTATATTGGATAGCTTAATATTCACACAAAAACCCCAATTCCACTAAATTTAAAGAAATATCTTTCGAAATAATCTAACTAAATTTGTTTATTAAATATCAAAACAGAATATTGTTTTAACAATGTTGCAAGTTGACGAGTTGTCGATCCCGACGTCTATTCCACTGACACCGTGCGCGGCGCTCACTGCTCACGACGGACGATCGCACGATACTGAATGGGCGAGCGGTGGCGGCAGACGATCAGGTCAACCGGCAGTTCCCCGACCTGCCGTCGCGGCGCTCCGACACCTGTCACTGTCAACCCAGGCCGCGTTACGAACTGTCGATCTATTACAAATGTCAAACTACGAATACGATCCAAATAAAACGTCAAACTTGCGATTCGTAAACAGTCTTTTCGTTGAAAACCCTGGAGAAAACATCACCTGGAGAGCCGTCAAGGAAGACGGGAAGTGGAACGTTAACGGTAGCTCTGGTTCGCAGTTCCAGCAAGCGTCTGTGACCACCAACCGTGCCGTCGGCCGGGGAAGGCAACTTGCCGGGGTTTCTTAGGAAATTTGATTCATCGAAGCTATTTGTCCGTCTGAGAGAACGTTCTCGTCTGGCTTCATCGGTTTCTTCCCGAGAGATTGTCAATTGAATGCAAAAATTGCGATAAAATAAAATACCTCGGTCGCAGCAAACCTGCTTACTCAGCGAATTTTCAATGCATAATATTTGTCTGAATTCCACATAAAGCCGCGTACCAAGTTTCATAAATATATATTCACATATAAGCGATTTTAATTATTCTCCATAAGAATAACATATGTAATGAGTACGTAGGTTTGCTGAAACAAGGAACACAAACAATTGATTTGTATGCTAATATAAATATAATTTAACTAGGCGAAGCCACATACCAAGTTTCATCAATATTCAATCATAAATAAGCGCTATATAACATTTTAGTTATTCTCCATAAGAATAACATGGGGCTGAGTAAGCAGGTTTGCTGCAACAAGGAACCCAAAAATGGGTTTTTATGCAATTATGAATATAACTCAACCAAGTGAAGCTACATACCAAGTTTTATTAATTTATGTTCAAAATTAAGGGAGTCATTACATTTTACTTATTCTCCATAAGAATAATATGGGGGCTGAGTACGCAGGTATGCTGCTACGGGAATAACAAAAAAAAAATTTGTGCAAATATCAATATACCAGTACTACGTAAAGCCACAAACCAAGTTTCATCAAGATACATTCATAAATAATCGAGATATAAAATTTTATTTATTCTCCATAAGGATAACATTGGACAACGTACTGTGTTTAGCACTTTGAATATCTCAGCAACGGTTGGGCGTAGAATCACAATTTAAACACCAAAATGATTGTTTTGTGGAACTGAACAGATTTCTAAAAGCAAATGTGAAGTTTAAATTAAAATAAACTGAGAAAATGCCAAAAACCTTTTTCCCATAAGATTAACGTGGGAGATTTTATGAGTAGGTTTTTTTTGGATTTTCTCCGCAACCACTTAACCTAGGTTTATAAATCCAAAATACTATATTATTTTTTTAAGCTCTATAACATGGTCAAAACCAAAATTAAGTTTTTAAAACATTTTAGGGTAAAAAATGCAAAAAACTGATTTTTGAAAAATTTAAAACCCCGATAAACCCCCCTTCCCATGGTCCGATTTTTCTGGTTTTCGAACTTAAAGTCATGAATGTCATTTTACACATTTGAGCCAAATTTCATTGAAATCGGACTTTTTTTACTCAAGTTATCGCATTCACGGACACACACATATATATATAGATAGATATATATACATATATATAAATTTGAACGAATAGTGTTTTTGTCATCTGGGGACCTCAAAACAAAAAATTATCATGGTCATAGTCTTACCATGAGACCTACGGTAATAGCTTCTTCCCTATAGGGGAAATTCGCTAAAATGAAGCTAGAATAAAAACTGTAAACTATAAACAACAAATACGATACTAGATAAAAAGACTCTAGGCTTTTCGCTAACTGCCAGTTCGTCAGCCGCAGTGGGTTGTCACCTGACTGGTCGGATGCGAAAGCAATCATGAGCAATTTTTGAATCATGAGCAATTTTTGAATAACGTTACAAAATTTACAAATAATTAAAGTCAATAACTAAAATTAAAGTCAGGTTCAACTTGTTCCTATGTCAAGTGTTGTCTTTTCTGAAAAGAATCAACTTAAACGAATTCCAAAAAGTTCTCTCCAAAATTAATTTTGGTAAATATCATATTCAAGCGTGTGTATCGGTGTTACGTGATATTGTGTGACTGAATGAATATTAACATGAAAATGGGTTTTGCCTGAAAACAAAGTTTAACTATTAATGTCTATGCGACGACATGTATCAATTGTCGTTTCTTGTATTGTAAATTTAAAGTATTTTCACTTAATATAGTTTTAAAGAAGGAGATGAGAATGACAAATAATAAACCAAAAATACAATTACCATTTTCAACAAAGTCCAAAACATTCAGGAGAAAAAAAATTATTGTAATGTTGTATTATTATTATTAATATGTTTTTGCGATACTATTTTATACCGATTTAATTTGCAGTTACTATTTAAAATATTGTTAAGACCATCTTGTTTTTAAATATGGGTTTTATTGTACAGTGTATATTGATTGGCAATTTAAATCTTGGATGATCTGATAATAAGTTTTAAACTTACAAGCTTTCAGCTCATAGTTATTAATGTTTCTAAAAAATCCACTTGGAACTATGGTTTAACTATATACGTCTATCGGTAAAAGTAGTTTAGGCAAAGAAATAAAGCATTAATTATGCAGAATGTTCAGAAAAAATCGCTTAATTCATTTAAAATATGATTGTTTATGGAAAAAATCAGTGCAAATGTACTATAAAGGAACTATCTAAAATTAATACTGCGAATACACTTTAACTATGCACTTTTTAATCCTTGAAATACAAAATAATTGTGAACACAAATATCAAGTTTTCCTCAAGACCGTAGTAACAAAAATTAAATAAAAAGTATTACAAAAGACTAAAATTATTAAAAGGTTTACGTTTTTGTTACGTATCCAACGATAACTAGCTTTAACAAATCTAATGAAAATATAATGGATCATCGCCGCTACTCACTCAGTGCAGTTGGGGAAAGTTACTCATAAGAAAAAATCTCTTTTCATTTGGACGTCAGAGGTTTTGAGGTAGTTTTCCGGCGGAAAACATTAATAATAGATAAATTAGTATGAATTTTAAATTTTAATAGAGCAACATTTCATGGTGCAAGTACTTCTATTAAGCGGTCTTATTATAATAAAATCACAGTACAGCTAACACCGGGAAACTACCCCTTAATAAACACAAGAAATATACCCCCAGAACTGCTAGATTCGACCATCTAGATCCGCAGAGTACCACCACCGGAAAAGTCTCCCCAGAAATTAAACCCTGCACAAGTTGAAATAGCGAATACCTCCCTACCACTATTTTGGGACATCACGTATGGAATAATTCCATATTATATCATTATTACCCTAATATAAACCTTATGTTTTGATACTTCCGGCTAAATGCTGTTACGTTTGCAATTTAATACTAGGCTTATAACACAAAACAAGGTAGAAATATAATTAAGGAAATTAAAAATAATAACGTTCTTACATACCTTAATAACAACCCAACTTTATTCTATTAATTTGTACATTTTAGAAAAAGTATTAACTTGGTATATACAATAATGATTAGTTTAAATGTATTTAATTTTCCAAGCAGTTCGTCTGTGAGAACCTAAAGTAGGTTATTTATTTATTTGACGGAATACCCTTTTTACAACAAGAACATATTCAAGAGAACCAAAATAAATCCTAATATCTTGATAAAAAAATATTACAGCTAGTTGAACAATGATGATTCAATTGATAGGAACAGATCAAATAACAAGCAATAAATATTATAATGCAGTAACAACAACACTCAATGAATAATCAATACAATAAAATTCAGAAAATGTAATAAGAGATAATCTCTTTACAATGAAATAACAATTGTTCCTGATAATTCTAACAAGATTAAATTAGTAACAAGTAACAATTGAAGAGATATATGTATATATATATATATGCACTACAATAACAAAATAAGAAAAGAAAATGAAGCTTCCACTTCGCAGACGATCAGGAGTTGCCTATTGATCATAGGAATACTTGTGCAAAAAATTACGTAGAACTTAAGTAGAACTAGTAGAAGTAGATTTGACTTGTGCTGCATACGAGCCATAGTTCTGTTCTGCTAATACACTGTACTCAAATACAAGGTTCAAGAGCTTTATTTATGCATATTACGTGCAGTATGAGTCTGCTAAGTAAAAGCACGACCATTTGGTCCTGTATCATTAGAGTATATGTTTTATTTTTAATTTATTGCTAGGCTAGCAAATTCATAAGCCCGTTTTTAGGGAAGAGATTATATTATAGAAGTGGACCTTGTACCAGTAATAGTGCGGAACAAGCACCAGGAGGGTGCGACAGTCAATTAAGCCATTTACGATCTGATACAGAAAAACAACATCAAGTACAGTACTTATCTTCGTAGCTCCAAAGATGGAAGATGAAGCTGTGCAGCAATTGTGTTGACTGGGACATCTAAGAAGCGGTAGTTGAGACGCAAGCCCACCATTTGGAGGAATCTCGTCTGAATTTTGTTGATATGCTCAACGAGATATCTTTGGTGAGGAAACTATGCCACTGAGGATCAATCGAGATGAGGTCGAACAAAAGTAATATAAAGGACTTTCAAAACAGCAGACTGACGAATAAAACCAAAAATCCGGGGTTATTGTTGCAGTTACACCTGCGAATACTTGAGGACAAACAGTGAACACCATATATATTTGAATGATGGATGATATTGAATTATCACTTCTATAATATAATCGCTTCCCTAAAAACGGGCTTATAAATTTGCTAGCCTACCAATAAATTAAAAATAAAACATATACTCTAATGATACAGGACCAAATGGTCGTGCTTTTACTTAGCAGACTCATACTGCACGTAATATGCATAAATAAAGCTCTTGAACCTTGTATTTGAGTTAGTCGTCGTTTGGTCACTTAGTTTTAAAAAGTAGGCCTAAAAGGCTGTTGGAAATTATCAAAATTAAAATCGTACTCTTAAGAAATGTAGAAAACATAGATGCAATCTTCTGATTGAAATATTGCCTTATACCTGGGAGAACTTGACTGTGCTTCTAAACATAACTACCGTCAATACATTAAACGTTTGATTGAAACCCTGCGAGGTTAAATTACACCGATCAATTGTTATCTAAGAATCTTGGTGAAGGAATAAAAGTATATTTATAGATGTTTAGATTATTTTATGATAATAGGACTGATTTATACTGCTTGGCAGCTAAGTGGCGTTGATATGGATGTACCTGGCGAGCATTGGAATATTTCATATATGTAACCCCTGTAAAAATTGTTTTGCTAAATTTGTATACAAAAAATATCACGGCCAGAGTCTTTGAATACGGAATAAGTGAAATATTAGCTGGCATGACATTTATTATAAACTTTATAGTTTTTAGAATTATCAACAGTGTTGATAATTCTACTTGATAGGATAATTCAGTGTTGATAGGTCTACTTCACTCGATAAACCCCGTATTACCTCGCTGTTAAAGTTGTTACATTTATAAAAAGGCTCACTAAACAAAATGGGTATAGTATGGAAGACTATAACAGTTCATTTTTCAAAATAATATTTTCTTGCTCTTTGCTATGCCAATTTGACATAATTTTAAAGTCCGTCAGATTGTGTTCTCAAAATATTTCCTGAAAAAAAAATCATTTTTTAAATACGGGAATGGGTGAAGTTCAACATTAGTGATGTTCCAGTTTAGTGGTAGAGAACTACTACCTATTTCAACTTGTTCCTATGATGTGGAGTTTTGTTTCTGTAGGTATCTGGGGATACTTTTTAGGGGTGGTATTAATTCTAGGAGTAGTTTTCTGGGAGTGTTATTCTAGGGGTAGTATTATAGTTATTGTGATAGAAATTTTAAAATATATATATTTATATAAATACATTGATGTATTGAGGGAATAATTCTAGTCACGGTGTAACTTTCGTGTCGCTATGAACTCTATCAGCTACGTCACAATGACGTAGGAGTTTATTTTTTGGGGGTGGTTCTAGTGCAACGTTTACACACTTGCAATGCCCGTCTTTTCAATCCACACTGCGTCAGTAATGATATCAGCGGCATTGAAGGTGCTGCTCTGTTATTGTGCAACAGGTCATTTGAATAGATCGTCCTTAATATGCATGGTAAAACAAATACAGTAACACAATTACAAATTATAATTTGTATACTTTTGTTGTAAAATTGGCTGTTTGGTGTTAATACATTGTTTTTTTATAACGTCAGTCACTTTAAAAACTAGTAAGGACATTATTTGTTTACCAGAATACCATCTTAACAAGGGTAAAGATTCATCTTATGTTCTAAGTGACATGAACTAAGATAATTGAAAACTGTATGGTAGGACACACTTGTACAGAAACCGTTTTCATTGTTGCATTAAAATAGCCTAGTCATATATGTAAAACTTGTTTACTAAGTACGCAGTATATATTAACATCATATTCCTTTTTTTTATTTAATTAGATTCGTCATATTAGGCTTAAACTTTACAATAAAACGGTGTTTTATAAAACTATGATTTATGAATGAACACGTTGTCAGAAATTTAGAACACTGCCAAACCTAATGATGTAATAATAAATAGTTCATATTTGGAAACTTAAATTGACGACTTATTAATTTTCTTCTTTTACTTATTTTGTTAATAATATATTTTGGTAGTACTCATATTCCGAGTAGATTTACTTGTTTTTATGTATTTTCTTTAGAATTAAGATTGTTTATATATGATTAAAGAGTTTTTTTTTGAAAATATTTTTGGTGAATATTTAAGCGAAGTTACAACGCTATATTCACTCTCACTCGTCACGTTAACAACAAAATTAACTCTTAAACAATCTAAGTTTAAATTTAATGTTTAGAGAACTTTCGTTAAACGACTTAATATTAAAAGGCCTAACATGATATACTATTGGAGATGCTTCAGTTTAATACAATTTAAATTTTTTTTGCAAAATTAAGATTTATGCAAACTTAGGCCTGTTTCAATTGTTGGCTTAGTTGTCTATTTGATGTTGGTATGTGTAATTATAGCAACGTCTTTACTACTGTAATTTGACCTATTCTTAGATAAAAAATGTCTTTAACTATACTTCGGAACTAATCTCAACGATATCAAATAGCTAAAAACTTTACTAATATGAAGTTAAACAAATTGTTGCCAGATTAACAACGTTTTAGTTGCCCGAAAATTACATTTTCAAAAATACGTGAAACAGATTGAGAACATTTTAAACCCAGCATATACCTGATACCTTATACAGTATATTATACTGATACCTTAATACCAAAACTTATTACATGTAAGAAACGTTAAAGCGAGGATGAAACCTTTCTTTAACGAAACAAATTTCTTCTCCCATTCCTACTTCACAATAAGGACGTGCATACGCTGAAAACCTAGTAATACATTACAAATATTGAGAGAATTATTTGTAAGCACCACTCATTTTAATGAAAGTAATAAAATAACCTTAAACAAAATCGCATATTAACTGTCTTCAATTGGTCAAGTACGATTAGCTTGAGTTTCGACACCATAGGTGTCTTTTAAGAAATGTCACTTGGCAAAAACTTCTCATAATAAAATATAAATAGTTAGTGTTTTAAATTGTAAATTGATTTGAATATTTCTTATTAGCTGTCCAAAATAACATAAAAGTCGTACAATCGAACTCATACAAAAATGAAAACTTTGTTAATTTGAAACACACGGACATGGAATCAGTTGTTACTTCCACTAGCTAGGCACTGAATTGGTTCCTACTAACTCTCAATTGTTAAGATAAACAAAATAAAAATAAAACAGAGCTGAAAATCAACCGCTTACGTATTTTTTCAACGACGAAAGAAGGCTAATTGACTTTTAGAGCAAATGAATGCAGGGATTTTCCCAAGTATAAAGCCAATACCACATTAATTTATCTTTAAGTTACCGTTTTAGTTTGTATCTTCACTGTTCTTCATATCTTTCACTATCCTGCTAATACCCTTCACCACCCTTCTAATATCTTTGGTAATACCTACACTTTCCCAAACTATCCTGGTAATTTTCTTCACTATCGTTGCGATCCATATCCTCCACAATCCTGCTAATATTCTTCCCATCATAATAACATTTTACATTATCCTGCTATCTAAGTAACGGCCAAATTAATTGTACAGTAGTTTTTACAAACAAATTTCCTATCTAATCCATTTTATAATATTTTAAAATTATTTTTAAATAATTTTGAATTAAATAAGATGTTTATATAATATCTTATAAGTCGGGTTTAAATTAATTTTTAAATTATTAGAAACATTTTCTTTATAACTAAAAATTAATTTTCCGAAAAAATGCAGTTTATACTTATTTCTACAAACTGATTAATGAAGCACATGTTGACAATCATTGAACACAGTTACGAAATATATATTATGCTTCAAAAACTTTATGACCATACCGGTGCCAGAACCTACAATCTCGTTCACGAGACATACGACTTATCCCCTTCGACTACATCACCATTTAATATAAAGTGATTATGATGGAAACATAAAATAAGCAATTGACCACAATCTACGGGGGTTTGTTAAAACTAAAGAACAATATTAAAACTGAAATATAAATAATTTTAATATATGTTTTCAAAATTATTGTTATTAGTTCTAAACTCATGTACACATTATTTTGAATTAATTTAAACTAACTTTAAACATAAACTCATTTTCAAACTATTTAAAATAATTTAAACTCGTTTTAAAAATAAACTCATTGAAAACCTATTTAAAATTATTTTTAAAATATTATAAATTATTTCTATGATATTTGGGTAACTTCCTTTACTATCCTCTAATATCGTCCACTTTCCATCTAATTTCCTTCACCATTATGCTAAAATTCTTAATTATCAAGCATCAATTGGCTACTCATCACTAAATTAAAACAAATCTTAAGTAAAATCAAGATATATTTCGAATCTCCATCGCTTGATATGAACACCAACACGACAATACATGCCGTGAAGAATCCTTCACTATCCTACAATCTCCGACAAAAGGGCCAATGGGCTTCCATGTGCTTAACAAATATTAACACCAAAATAATTAGGAATTATTTGCTTACCTTCCGGCTATTTTCTTTATAAAAAAAATAAATCAAATTCTTATAATGAAAATGTTTAGTAATACAAGGGATACTAATCTCAAGATCTATGTTCTGACTATTTTAATAGTCTAAAATTGAACGTAGCGTAAGTAAAAAAACAAAAAAAACAAAAAAAAACATTGATGTATCAGAAAGATATACCTTGCTTTTAAACGGCAATATTGTTAGTTTATAGTTTCATTTTATACCGAACAACAACTGTTTAATAGTCTGGTCCTAAGTGACAAACATTATAGATACATTTGTTAATCTTATTTTTCGACATAATAAATTATTTAGTGTCAACACTGCACACTAATATTATGCGTTGATTTGGGTGCTTTAGTGAGAAGGTTATTAACAGCTGATTTCAGGTGTCGAAAGATTTAAAGCAACTCTGTTGTCCATTAATAAAAAAATAAAATTCCAGAGTATTTCCACATTTAAAGGAATCCATATCATATTCCTTTGTCTGTGGTATTTCCTACTTGGTTGTAGTTTTATAAACAAGAGCACATTGCCGGAGCAGGCGCCGCGCCGGACTGCAATAGCGGCCAAACAGAGGCTCATAGTAGGGAATATTGTCTTCACTGATCTGCAGGCGTTAGAAAAGCAATGTTAAAATGACCTAAAGAGGTTGATTGTGTGGAGATTAAATGTTTTAGATTTTCAAAATAAAACACCTCGGAGTGGATTTAGCACCAACACTCACTTTTGGTAATAGGGGGTGAGGGAAGATCTAGGAGGATTTCCATACTAAAATCTTTATTTGTTTAATTAGTGTATATACATGATATTGTATTAGATGTATTTTGTTAATAAGTATTAATTAGACTAATCAGATACAGTATATCAATATTTTATAAGCTAATTTGACTTATATGATCATCAAGCCCAACTTAACAGTCTATATAACCCCAACTTTGAGTACTAAATAATAGTTTTTAAAGTTTTGATCTATTTATATTACGATTGTAGACTATGACTGGTTTTTTGTCCATCAATATGAGATCTAACTTCAGTCTAAAGAAGAAATATTTAAATAAAATACCTGTACTGAATGTGTTTACACATGATATCAATCGTACACAAATAACAAACGAGTTCGCACGCAGCACGCTGACGTTAGGGAAGTGAATTTCAACTTTAAAACTTTTAACAATCAAATAACGGGTTTGAAAAACGATTTGTGTGATTTTTAGCAAAATGGAAAATATTATATTTGTTGGCTGTTCTGATACACCTGGTTCTATTTAAATCCAGTATTGGCATGGCAATTTTGTACATTATAAGCTTAGGAGGATGTACCATTAGGATCAAAAATCGGTATGGGGTATTAGGAGTGATATATCTAAATCAAGATATGAAAAACAGCCTTTTCCAATGTAAAATCCCCATAAGACAACGTACTGTGTTTACTCAATCTTTATTTTCTTTAATAACTCAGTAAATATTGGTGCTAGAATGATGAGGGAGGGCTTAAGACTTCCACCTTTTTAATTCCTATAACTTAATACGCCTTACTAATAAATTAGGGGCTTTTCTGACTCTTTTTTGCCCAAAAACTCAGAATTAAAAATTAAAAATCAAAAATAGGGTTAGAGTTTTCGATTGTTTTGCCCAACGAACTTGTCCAACTGGTTACAGAAGGGGTGTCCCTACCAAGTTTGAAGTAAATCGGACAAAAAATACGACCGCTATTGCAAACACACATATATATGTCTCTCTCTCTCTCTCTCTCTCTCTCTCTCTCTCTATATATATATATATATATATATATATATATATATATAAATTTTGAACGACCCCCCAAAACTGTACAGGGGGTCACGTTAGGAACTTTTATGGTGGTCCCGGGCTTAAGTTTCACCGTGCGAGTCATGCTAATAATTCAATTTTCCATAGGAAATTCACTAATAAGTAAAACATATTCAAACCACTTAGGAAATAGTAGGCTTACCCACCGAAGCACGTTGATGAGGTGTTTTAACAATTACATGACTTTTATTGCATTACAGAATTTGATCATATAATAAGGGTTTACATTTTTGTTTTGCATAACATTTAAATATTTTTTGAAGAATTTTCCTTTTGAAGAATTTTCCTTTTAGCGAATTTCCCCTATAGAGAAGAAGCAATTACCGTAGGTCTCATGGTAAGACTTAAGCCCGAGACCATGATAACTTTTTGTTTTGAGGTCCCCAGATGTCAAAAACACTATTCGTTCAAATTGATATATATGTACCAATTAATTATCAATTAATTATCAATTATTAATTATCAATTGTATTGATGTATATGTACCAATAGACTTAATTTAGATTCTCCCTTCTTTATATAAAAGTCCAGATAGACCGATAATGAAGGGAGAATCTAAATTAAGTCTATTGGTTTGAATCGTAAATGAGAAGTATACACCATTATTTGGCTACTGCTGCGGCAGTTTCTAAGAAATATTTGTAACAAAAGGAAAGCCGCAATGGCGCTTTGAAGGTGGGTTTTTTTTTTTTAGGGGGGGGGGGGTAAATTTGGCAGTGGTGCTTTGCCGGTGTGCTACCTGGTTCTAATGGTGCTTTCCTGGTGGACCGATGACGGTTTATTCGATAATATACTTATTTATAACTAGCCGTTTCCGGCGCGTGTTGCTACACCCAAAGAATCGTGTTGAAACATCTTCACTCATAATATTTACATTACAGCTCGCTACCTAAATAGTCAGCTGTTTACAATATTTCAAATTAGTCATCCTTGAAAAATATTAACAATCTTTCCTCCATAAGAATAGCATGGTACTTTGAATTCCTGTGGGGCGTAGTCTTAAATACTCTGAATAGTGGCTAGAAACCTTCCTAGGGTTAATCTATGTGGCCATGCAAAGTTGCATTGTCAAACAGGCAAACAGGCAAACAGACAAACATATATTTTTGTATAAGATATAATTAAATATATAATTAATAAATAATAGTAAAAAATAATTATCTTATAGTCCTACTTGCTCATTAAATTTAGCTTGAGTTATGGAACTGCAGATGGAACGTCAACTGGGAATTGACATCCTAATTGTTTACGCGGTAGGCCCTGTTGTAGCGTAGGAACCATTTGAGCGGAATTCGCAAATACCTGCCAGAGATCAGGTTTTATATAAGATGGTAGATTTGTCCTATGAGAACTATCTATAACCTGTTTTCGATCTTAATAAAGAATTTAGAAAATTGGGGAAGAACCTTATGTTTATTTAATAAGAAATTCGATATTTTGCTTGTAGTTTTTAAAAGGTGCACCTTTATTAAATTTTCACCATAGTTTTTGAGTTTTTAGGAAAATATTACGTGACAATTCTGATAAGTAAATTACAACCAAATCCCCCGTAATTTTTTCAAAATTTTAATTTTGTTTTGATAAGAAAACTGATAAAAAAGCTATTAATCGTTTAAATAGCTTTGTTTTGTAAATAACAAACTATATTAACTTAATTGCAAGTTATCCGTATCACTTCGTTAGAAAAT
This sequence comes from Allygus modestus, assembly GCA_963675035.1. NCBI lineage: Eukaryota > Metazoa > Arthropoda > Insecta > Hemiptera > Cicadellidae > Allygus > Allygus modestus. Next base: position 316,476,849 of record OY776112.1, read on the forward strand.
ATTGACGATTGTGGAGTTGTAGTTTATGGACGATTACTTTGTGCAGTTGTAGATAACGTTGACGGTTCGTATTCAGCGAATACAGTATTGTTGGATAACTAACGATCTGTGTCAAAAAACACGCTGGAAAACCAATGCTTTGTTAGAAAGCGCATGTTCTTGGTACTGTAATACCAGTGAGTTGAATACGTTTTTATAGAACTTAAATATCTGAAAATGCTACTAGCCAACAGCATAAATAATAAATATCAAGTGGCTTTAAAGGGGGGGAGATGTTTTACAGAGACAGTTCTTGTCCCTTCAGTTTTAATTTATAAATAGGATGACCTACTCCTCAGAGTGGGTCTGGGTACTGGGATGTGGTACATCACATGAATAACTGTAATACATTGTTTGGTGGGGATATCGACTCCATGGGCGACCCTTTCGCGCTTCTTTTTATATGTTAACTATAAGGTGTCCACATTCTTATATAAACAGATGAACACAAAATTACGATAAGTATCACTTTCAAATATAATTTTCCTTACAGATTTGTCAGGTTTGATAAAATAAGAAGGGTATTGCACCACACTTTCATTTTAGACTTTTAAGTAAAAAGAATTTCTCATTATTCTTTTGATATTCACTCAGATGAAATCAATACGGCTGATGTCCATCCTCCTACTGACTACGAGTGACAGTGCGCGCATCCTAGTGTCCAACCTACCCCGGGCAGAGGCCAAACCATAGTGACGGAACCTCTGTTTGAAGAGGTGGCCGCGAGAGGGCACCACCTGACAGTCGTCACCAGTATCAGTTGAAACCGAGGCTAACAGATGGCTGGGAAATGTATGCGTGGACTTAATCAGAGAAAATATGCCTAATCAGTTCTGGTCCCCGTTATTGATGGTGGAAAACGACCACACTATTTGTAAGGCAGTGCATTCTAACGATAAAGTAAGAGAGCTTTTCATCTCGAGTTACAAATACGATATGGTTATGACAGAGATATTCACCAACGATTGTTTTGTGCCTTTCGCGGCCAAGCTGAAGGCTCCGCTCGTATCCATACTGACCAGTTGTGCCCTGCCTTGGATGGGAGACCGTGTAGGCCTCCCTGACAACCCTGCCTACATTCCTAACTACTTTGTGGACGTTGGAGGTGAAATGAGCTTTAGTGAAAGAGTTTACAACACTCTAGTTCTGATTTACACTAAGTTTCTGTACTACTTTGTAATTTTACCTAAGACACAAACCTTGGTCAACGAATACTTTGGTGATACCGTGCTGCCTATAGCTGAAATAGTCAGGAACACCTCTCTGATTCTGATGAACAGCTACTTCTCTCTAAAACTTCTAGCCGTCCTTTTACACCTAATGTGATTGAAATTGGTGGAATTCATATAAGAAATACGACAACACAAGTTACCAGGGTAAGGGGTTTCTTTGAAGTAATTACTTGTCTTATAAATAAACAGTTTCGTTCATTAATGTACATGCCGATTATCATCATACAAAACACTAATTTTGTTCCTTCTTAACTGTAAAGTATAATTTTACCGTATAGTTTTCAAATCACAAACTACTAACGGACGCGGGGTTGACGTATTCTTACATTTAGGGATCCACTATATATAAATACTCCACAGCCTTCTGATTCTAAAATTGTTGGGGTACAGTAATGTTATAGGTCGTGAGCATACCTATAATAGTAGAAAACGTTGTGTTGTGATTCCTTTTCACAACCACGTAACCGCTGCTCCACCTCGTAAACACTGCGGTTCGATACATTGAAAAGCAACCGGTTTCCTGCGTCTTCCCTTGCATTGATCTGTTAATTTTTTTGTGAATCAATAACAATGACAATTATCACTATAAAAACGTAGCTTTTGGTGGATTCTGAATAATTATGGATCACTATTTGAAGCTGAGAAAGAGAATGGTTTTTACTGCACATTACATTTTGACCGTAGTTATGGATTGTTGAACCATACACAAAACAACAATCCAGTAACAAATTAGTAAATTTTAATATACGTTGTACTGTGATAAATATGCATAATAATAAGCCTTTTATACTTAATTTACGATACCATGTAATTAAAATACTTGGCATAACAACCATACACACACTCGCATTTCAGTTACTTTCGTAATTTAAGCTCCCCCTTTCTAGTACAAATCAGGTCTGAAAATCTCCTCAGCGAAACAAATACCCTTCTTAACAGAAGTATTTACATCAATACACATGAAGCGGATATCCTCATAAAAGTGGAATTACGGCTTTTCAAACAAATGCAATAACATATTGCATCTTTCTTAACTTCAAGATATCAGTAAAACAGATGAAACATTGCCAACTAAAATACAGTAAAATGAGTTTCAATCGAAATCCGTCAAGCATTTTTCTTGTACAAAAGAGCGAAAAGTGAAAAATGCGTTTCTTTCAGGAACCGTACTATTAAATAGGGTTTAAAACCCTAATTTAAAATGTATATTGCCTCCCTTCACAAATTCTTTGTTGTTGCTTGACTAAGCCCAAAGCCATGCTGGTGGCATTTTCTAATCTTGTAACGTGCCGAATCTCTCAAAGTAATGCCATATTGCTTGGGGAGTATATGATGGCTCATGTTAGGCATGTTACTGTCCACAATAACCAGGAATACAAATAACTCATTTACTGGTTTATTACCTCATGGTTACCGACCATACAGGTCTGATTGAATTTATTATAAGAAATACTTACGATGTAGTACAAGTTACTAATTAACTGTGTCTCCTTTTCCCCTCTCCCGATGGCAGGGCCTACAAGACATCCTGGACCGCTCCTCCCACGGCGTCCTCTGTTTCGGGTCCATGGTACGCTTCGCGTCGCTGCCTGAGACCGTCATCCGAGCGTTCATGGCATCGTTCTCGAAAATATCTCAGACAGTGATTTTAAAGTATGAGGCAGTATTAACCGACATCCAAAAAAGTCATTGTCAGGAAGTGGCTTCCTCAACGGGAAATTATTGGTGACTAAGTTGTGGTTTATACTTATTTTACCTCTAATTAAATAAAGTATTTAAGGTTTTGGTCATATGCAAGTGATCAATACGTTCATACTATTATTACTATATTGCATGTAATAATCAAATCTAGAAGATTTAAGTTAGCATAAATTACCGTTCTCTAATTAATTCTAAAAAGGCATTTAAAAATTATAAACTTATATAAAGTGTATTTATTTAAAAAAATATATATAAAATCGGGGAGGGGGCAAAAATATAAAATGGAGGGGGGACATAAAATAAAAAATATAAAACCGAAGAGGAGGGGAGCAAAATATAAAATCAGGGGTGGGGAATAAAAATCGTTGGGGGAGCAAAAATATAAAATTATAAAATAGGGGGGAAATATAAAATGGAGGGGGGACAACATAAAATAAAAATATAAAATCGAAGAGGGGGGGAGCAAAATATAAAATTGGGGATGGGGAAAAAATAAAAATGGGGGCAGCAAGAATATAAAATCAGTGGGGTAAACAAAAATAAAATCGGTGGGGGGAATATAAAATGGGGGGGACATAAAAATAAAAATATAATACCCCCGTCGCAGCAAACCTGCATACTCAGCGAATTTCCAATGAATATATAACATAACACATTATAACACTTAACAGGATTCATAAGAAATGTATTCACAAACAAGCGATATTTAAAATATTAATTATTCTTCATAAGAATAACATTGGGGAGGAGTACGCAGGTTTGCTGCAACAAGGCACACAAAATAATGGGTTTTTATGCAAATATCAATAGAACTCATCTTAGTGAAGTCACATACCAATTTTCATTCATATACATTCATAAATAAGCGATATATAACATTTTAAGTATTTTCCATAAGAATAACATGGGGACCGAGTACCTAGGTTTGCTGCTACAGGAGCCATAGGCGAAAAATAGTTTTTTTGTGCAAACAACAATAAACCATAACCAGATCAAGCCATATACCAAATTTCGCCAGTTTATGTTCATAAATAAGCGAGATATACAATTTTCCTTTTTCTCCATAAGAATAACATTAGACAACGTACTGTGTTTAGCACTTTCAATATCTCGGTAACCAATTGACGTAGAGCAATGATCAAAATACCAAATTGTTTGTTTTTTTAAGCTGAATTCAATGGTATAAATTAAAATTTGATTTAAATTAAAATTAAATGTGAAAACCCCAAAAACCTCATTTTTGGGGTACAAAACCCCCCTTCGGATGGTGCGATTCATCTGGTTTTCGAACTCGTTCAAATAAATGGTACTTTGCACATTTGTACCAAATTTCATTAAGATCGGACCTTTTTTACGAGAGTTATCGTGCTTACGGACACATATATATATATATATAAATATATATATATATAAATATATATATATATACATATATAAAAATTTGAACGAATGGTGTTTTTGGCATCTGGGGACCTCAAAATGAAAAGTTATCATGGTCTCGGGCTTAAGTCTTACCATGAGACCTACGGTAATAGCTTCTTCCCTATAGGGGAAATTCGCTAAAACGAAGAGGAGGGGCAAAAATATAAAATCGGGAGTGGGGCAAAATAAAAATCAGGGGGCAAAAATATAAAATGGGGGGACTTCAAAATAAAAAATCGAAGAGGGGGCAAAAATATAAGATCGGGTGGGGAGAAAAATATAAAATTGGGAGGGGGCAAAAATAAAAATCGGGGGGGAGCAAAAATATAAAATCGGGGGGTCAAAAAGATATAAAATCGGGGGGGGAAAATATAAAAAGGGAAGGGCAAAAATATAAAAAGGGGGAAATAAAATAAAAATATAAAGTCAAAAAGGGGGGGAGCAAAATATAAAATCGGGGGGGGGGATCAAAAAGATAAAATGATCTGGGGGGGGGGGGGGCTACGGGAAGTATCGGTAAAAATTGATATTTGTGCAAATAAGAATAGACCACAACCAGATGAAGCCACATTAATATTTGTTAATAAATCTATACTTATTTAATAGGCGAGCAGGGTTTTTGTGACAATTACTCCTCCTAAACTACTGAACCGATTTTCATGTTTTTGGTGTCATTGGAAAGAGCCTAACGTGAAATTGTGCAGGAAACTTTTTTATAGAGAAATAATTTGTGAGTGAGGCCTTGGGGCCCCTTAGAGTTTTTCCCATAAGCTTAACATTGGGATATAACTATGAGTTTTAAACAATCAGCTGGATGGAGTAAACACAGTTAATCAGCAGGCCATATTGGCTTTGGAACTGTAACACAATATTTATACGGGAATGTCAGTATAATAATACGTTGTGATCGCGAGCGAAGCCGCGACAGACTACTAGTATTAATTAAAAGCTGTTAGCTGATTTACCCGTTCTTGGCAGGGGGGTTGTCTTTACCCGTTCTATAGTCAATGACATTTGCATTTTAGTTAGCTTGAAACAGCTGTTCTTGCTTCTGCTCTTTAATCTGTCAAATCGAAGTGTCCTCAGCTGTTCGCATTACAGTTTCTGAATGTTTACTTTCTTCTGAAATGTAAACATTGAAACTTAGGACGTTCACGGGGCGTAGACCGAAGGGATTTTGAAGAAGTGAATAGGCCTATGTGTTGCATGGGTTCACGATCCACCTTTGTGTAAAGTTTCAGCCCAGTCGGTTCAGTAGTTTTTGCGTTCACCAGACACATCAGACAGGCAGACAGACAGACAGACAGACAGAAACCACCTCTTCTTTATAATATTATAGATAGATAAATGACTTAGCAATAGGTAATATATGCTATACTCTGATGGAGTTTTTAAACACATATATTATGATATAATTATATGCATGTATTATTAATGTTTGTATAGTTGCAATAACTAATGAGATGAGATAGCATCTATATGTATAGCAAACATGCTAAAATGAGAAAACGCATCTGACCGTAGGTCATTACCAATCTCAGTTTTCTCCTCAGGGCACAAGAACGTGAAGGCGGTGTTGATTCACGGAGGGTTGGCCAGTACCGCCGAAGCCGTGTACTTCGGCAAGCCCTTGGTAGGGGCTTTCTTCTCCGACTAGTTCCTCAACATCAAGACGATCGCCAGACTGGGAGCGGGGGTCCTGTTAGACTTGGACGCCATTTCTGAACAGACCCTCGACTTTGCACTGCATCAAGTCCTCAACGATCCAAAGTAAGTATCAAAGTGACAGGATTTTAACCTTATTTATAACTTTATTGATCCTCAGGTTTACAGAGGAGGCCAGGCAGCTGTCTGCACAGTTTCGGGACAAGCCGAGGACTCCACTACAGACCACCGTGTTCTGGGTAGAGTATGCCCGGAAGACGGATTTTGTGCCATGGACAACTCAGGTACCATGTTCAATTAACTGATAATTAGTATTGACAGCTGCTACCGCAAGAAATAATCAGATGTTTCAGGGACAAAGCTTGTATAAATAAAAATCCACAGCTGAATACTCCCGGCTCCACTAATATATGCTAAAAAGGCCTAAAAACATGAAAATTTAAGCTGCAGTAACTCAAATAAGGTTGCTTTTCAAGAAAAAACAAACGACACGTTCAGCTTCCCCGACCTCGATTATCCCTAAACAACTTATTTTCGTAGCTTGGGAGCCATTACATCTCGAGAAACAGCCACGGTCGGACGGACTCATGGATCCATAGACAAATGCGAACTTTACTATTGATAATGCTTATTCTTTTGGCCGGCGGCCAACGGGGCAACATGCCATACACCGAGGCCCTGAAGAGTTGGGGTGAGAGATAAAGGGGGAGGAAGAGAGAGTCAGCCGTCGTCGTCGAAGGCGCAGGTGAGTAACAGGTGGACGTGGACAGTCCAACATTGTAATGTTTGCAATTTTTAACCCAAGTTTCCTTGTTGTTGATGTAAATGTCATTATAAAATATCATAAATACATAAACGCTTTAACGACCACATTGGTACTGAATCAAGGATCAAGGATTTTATACAAAATATGAGTTCATAGGCAAATTTCAATACAAAACTTTAATTTGGCTGCGACATTTATTTGTTACAATTTTTTTTTTATTTTGTTTTATGAATAAAATATTGTATAGACCAAGGTTGTATCTAAAACACTTTTAGGAGTATACAGAGTGTCCCCGATCTTTCTGCGAAAACTCCTGGGATTTGTTCCTGGGGCAACACAAACAAACGATTTTATATAAACATAGGGCCTATCTCGCTCCGTTAGCCATTTGTGTGCCTGTGTTTTTAATCAATACAACATACCCTATATAATAGTTTGCTCGGCTCTCTCACCCCTATCTCTCTCCCTTACCTCCTCGTCTGCGAGTCACCGCCTCCGCAGCTATGGCATGTTGCCCTCGCGGAGGCGTATCGTGATACCCCCGTCGCACAAAACCTGCGTACTCATCGAATTCCCAATGCATAATATATGTCTTAATACCACATAAAGCCGCATACCAAGTTGCATAAAAATATATTCATAAATAAGCGATATATACAATTTTAATTATTCTCCATAAGAATAACATTGGGGATGAGTACGTAGGTTTGATGAAACAAGGAACACAAATAATTGGTGTTTATGAAAATATAAATATAATTCCTCTAAGTGAAGCCACATACCAATTTTCATTAATATTCATTCATAAATAAGCGATATATACAATTTGAATTATTCTCTATAAGAATAACAAGGGGGATGAGTACGCAGGTTTGTTGCAAAAAGGAAAAAAACGGGTTTTTATCTTAACATCAATATAACTCAACTAGGTGAAGCCACATACCAAGTTTTATTAATTTATGTTCATAATTAAGGGAGACATTACATTTTACTTATACTCCATTAGAATGACATGGGGGCTGAGTACCCAGGTTTGCTGCAACAGGAATAATCCTTATAAATTGCTTTTTTGTGCGAATAACAATAGACCACAAGCAGATGAAGCTGTAAACCAAGTCTCGTTCATAAATAAGCGAGATATAATTTTTTCTTATTCCCCATAAAAATAACATTGGACAACGTACTGTGTTTAGAACTTTCAATATCTCTGTAACCAATTGACGTAGAGAAATGATCAAAATGCCAAATTGTGTGTTTTTTAAAGCTGAATCCGATGGTGAAAACTACAATTTGATTTCAATTAATATCACATGTAAATTTGTTTTAAATTAATATTACATGTAAAAACTTTAAAAAACTTTTTTGGGGTACAAAACCCCCCAAAATACCACTTAGGATAGGTCGATCTGCCTGGTTTTCAAACTTAAAGTCAAAAATGCTGCTGTACATATTTGTGCCAAATGTTATCAAAGCCAGGCCAGGTAGCTGTCAGCACAGGTCCGGGACAAGCCGAGGACTTGACTACAGACCGCTGTGTACTGAGTAGAGTACGTCCTCAGGCACCGAGGCGCTCCTCATCTGAGGCCGTCGTCCGTAGATCTCTCCCTTGGACAATACCTACTGCTGGACATCGCCGTCACGCTGATTGGGGTGTCAACCGTTGTGCTATACTTGACTTACTTTTCACTATACCGATTAATAAGTAAAAATAAAGTAGGTCTGCTTCTGAAAAAGAACACCTTGCGTTAATTTTCCCGTATAAGTTGAACTATGGGGAAATATTTCCTTTAAATTATTGGGTTATTTATCAGTAATTATGAATCTTGGCGACCTCCCACCGAATCAGTGCTCTTCGGCGGTTTAGGATATGATTTGTTTTGTTGTTCATTGATAACGTAACACGAACTCCACAGCGTGTCGAATGTTTGTATTCAAGATAAAAACTAATCTTTCCGGAATCATTACATTATCAAACGGTTCTACAATTTTTAAATGTAATTCTTACAAACATTAAACCTATTCTTATAATACATAATTTTTTAAGCAATGGAAACCAACCGGAGATGGTTAATACTTTAATTTCCAATTATCATTATAGTTTAGTTACTCATTTTTAGGCATAGGAGGTGGTTTAAAAAAGTCACATCCTATTGATTTATTTTTAGCCTGCGTTGGTTCCTAACTATATAAAACAAAAGGAATATGTCTAAGCTATTCAAAACGAGTAAACTATACTCTATCTATTTAAATATCGTCACAAAAAGTATGAGTTGAGAGCACAAGGTCATAACTACAGTATAAGATTTCGTACAACTCACTAGTCCGCTCGGCCATTGGTTAAAGATTTAGTCACGTGACCGTAACTTTTGTCATTATTATATCCCTACAGCCCCTTGTTATGTTAGTTTATTTTTAAAGTGTTTTTAATAATGATTTTTATCTTTTATTTTTTATTCAGGGAAAAAACTATTCATAGGTCATAGTATTTTAATGTCTCTAATCAAGGCAAAAGAAATAAGGCAAATAAATATGAGATTGGGTTTCTGACTTTTAGAGGACGATAATATAGTTTATGCTTGAGTAATAAGAACATAACACATCGTTACTGGATCTTCAATACTACGGATTTTAAAACTTGCTGATGGCCCTTCTTCACGCAGGATTATCACATTTATAAAGCCAGATAACTGAAGAAATTGTAGTATATTTTATTTTACCATGGTGATTGACGATGGCATCAACTAACTATGGGGAGAACTAATCACGGACGATGATTTCAAATAACCTAAATTCATATTTTCAAATCCCACATGACATGGGGAACATGTTCGATTACGATTGCGTTCAGTATAGCCGCTCTCCCGAGGTCACCCGAGGCAAGCGGACAGCATTAATCTCGTGGGTGTTACAGACAGACAAACAATTTAATACGCTGATTCTCAGACATTTCTTATGTACTTTTACTGTTTAGATTATACGTTATCAAGCTCACATATCTTAATTAAATATATACATTTTTGAAATAAACTACACAATTTTTCTTTAAAAAGTTATGTTAATTAATTTAAAGAATAATAAGCTAATTTAAACAACGTATATAGTTTTTAGTTATAACATTATTATTATTTGCGTTTATTATCTATACTCGACAATTAAATTTAGTAGACCTGAGAGATTTTACACACCTCTTCGCTTCAGTTGCCATATGACAGTATATGCGTATAGTAAAAAATAAACGATTGAAAAAGTAAATAATGCATTGAGGACAAAGTTGTATTAAGAATTAAAAGATTTGACTTTTGGCTATTTTTGTTGTACATACAAATACACTTGAGTTATATCGTGTGCCAAGGACTAGTATGAGGCTACGAATCAGTTATAACAAGTCCAATTAAGAACCTATTTTATAATAGGCTAAACTAATTATTTTTAAGAGACTTCAGTTTATGTTTTGTATATAATCTCACTATTGTGGTCAGCATTCGGATAAATGCGGTTTATTATAATAGCCGTTTTTATGTAATTATTGTTCTCGTAAAAATAGATTATGAAATAAAAACTTAAATTGTAAAACATTTTTTATATATTTTAAACCTTTCAACCTTAGTAATTAAACCTGAAACAAACATAACGTATAAAAAAGTTGTTTCTTCTTTAATAATTTTCCCTAATCGTAGTTATTGTTTATTGTTTACAGGATGAACGTCCTTTCACTTTAACATACCAATGCAGGATCCGAACACAGTCTTATTACAAAAAGATCTTATTCAACACTAGTAGTGGGACCGGTTATTAAAACTATGCAGCTATAGTTTTAATAAATAGTTACAAAGAATAACATTTATTCCAAATAAAACTGTTACATACCTGTTCCGTCGTCAATATTTAGTTTACTAGCAGGTGACTATTTCAGAACAGATTCTGTTGCAACAAATCCGTCATAGTTTATAAACGTGTGTAATGTGTACATATCACAATACAAACGAACGGTAAGAACAAAACCAAACAGTTACGTTGCCGGCCAAGGCAAGTCATAGCAGTGGGCACTGAGGCACTGAACACGAGTGGGACCGGATAACACATGTAAAAGCCACCATCTAGCCCTCTTGTGTGAATGACTAATCAATTCCAGATGTTACGATATGCACAGACAACACTATACATGAAATATAATACTAGTCGTATTCTACTAAAGCATTCAGGATAAAAAATGGGAGAGGTATACAGGGTTTACCATAAGTAAAGTGCCAAACTCTGGGAAAAGGTTATATGGGTCAAATTAAGATAAACTCAAGGATACAATTTTTTCCAAAAACGCTTCGTTTACCAGATATCCGCCATTTTGGATTTTTTTACAAAATAATTGTTATCTTCAAAAATTTTCAACCGCTCTTTATAAAACTCGGTTAGTATGTTTAAATAAAAGAGACCTACTGTAGAACAAAAATTCAACTTGGTCCAATTTAAAATTTCAAAATGGCGGCCATTTTAAACTTTTAATCTAAAATGGCGGGAAAATGGTAAAAAAATAAAAAAATTTACTAAGACCAATTTTTTTAGAAAATTTTATTTCCAATCGGTCAACACCAAAAACATGAGAATCGAACAAAACATAACTGAGATACATTGAAACCATTTATTGAGTGACAACACATAATGGGATTAAAAAATGAGAATTTGCTGCCTCTTAACACACATTTCACTGTATCTCGGTTATGTTTTGTTCGATTTTCATGTTTTTGGTGTTGACAGATTGGAAATAAAATTTTCAAAAAAAATTGGTCTTGGTACATTTTTGTATTTTTTCCCGTTTTCCCGCCATTTTGAAATTTTAAATTGGACCAAGTTGAATTTTTGTTCTACAGTAGGTCTCTTTTATTAAACACACTTACCGAGTTTGATAACGATCGGTTAAAAAATTTTGAAGATAACAATTATTTTGTAAAAAAAAAAAAAATGGCGGATATCTGGTAAAAGAAGCGTTTTTTGAAAACATTTTATTCTTGATTTTCTCTTTATTTTGACCCATATAACCTTTTCCCAGAGTTTGGCACTTTACTTATGGGACACTCTGTATAACATATTTTATTTTGATTCGAATTTAAATCCTGGAGGCAAGTATGAATAAATCACTGTTCAACATATTGATCAACACAATAGAATTTAGTATATTTTTCTTGCATTGAATTAACTTGTCAGTTTTTAAACAACATACGATTATAAATGTAAATTTAAATGAGTAGACAGCAAATATTAACACCCAATGTCAGTATGTATTTGAACACGAAACCAAACAACTGTCCTCGCCATTCCATTCCAACCATACCGTTAACAGTTTCTCAATAATGTGATACGTAATTAATACAAATATTCCAACCAACACACTTGTATAAGAGTTTTGCTATACTAAAATTTATAACTCGATTACGGAGTAACTTCGGTATTCAAACCGCTAATTTTTAAATGCATTTAATCCACGGTACAAAAATTTTTTTTATCATTATAACAAAATCCTAAAATGTACTGTACTTATACGTTCAATATGAAAATAACATGTTTGAAGAAAATGAAAATCCTATAGGGCTTCCCCTACAGGTCTTGGAAAATTTAATTTAACTGTAATTCAGACGATAATTTTACTTCTGTCAAGATTATTTCAGCATGTTTATAAGCCGTAAGAGAGATACTCGCCACAAAGTGCAGCACTCACATTTAATCCGTGAAAATTATAGACAATTTACAGGATTTTGCAGGTGTAACTAGCATCATCAGCCCTATAGTTATCCTAATAATGTTACAACGTCATTGAGCTTTGGGAAAATGAGGTTAATAACCTCCTCTCCTTGGGCCTGGTCATCACAAGTCTCTGCCTTGTGTGAAAGCACAGTCTAAGTGTCGCGAAGTGAAGTAAAACGTTATATTTCTCCATATATAAAAGCAAGTAGGTAGAGCTATAATTCTGTATGGAAATTGAAAAAGAACAATCTTGGATTGGAGTTGCTCAAAAATGTTCGCTGTAAATGACCCGACAGTGACCTTTTCAACCTCGACCTTATCAGCTGACCACGGGAGTCGCCAGCCGATGAATGACATCGCCATTACCGACGCGTCGCTGGGTCGTTGACATTTAGCAGGAACAGAATGGGTCCAAGGATCGACCCTCGAGGCACGCCATTACCGCCTCATTGTAATACGACAACTTCATTTCCCTTATCGCCAGCAATGTGAGACCTCCACGAAGTGGTGATGCGATATTGTTTGATGCTTATTACTTCTGTGTTATTCGGACCCCTTGTAGTTCCTTACTGTTTTGTTCTGAAGAACTTTTGTATTGCTGTTCTCTTCTCTGTTACCTCTAAAATGACTGCACTTTTTGTTGTTGAGGAGGGACCAAAGTATTTTAATACGACTTTATCAATGATAATTCTTAAATATTTTCTTTAAAAGCCAAATTCATTACAAAGCCAATAATTTCATGTTTTTATTTTTCCCAATACATTTTTTTTTGTAAATTTGACTTTGAATTTAACCCTTTGCGAGGTAATATAGCGGTCAAATCAATCGTTTATTTTTTATTGGCTATAACATTTGTGTTTATAACTAAAGTATATTATGCTAAGATATAAAATAGCCTATATATTTTTTTTTGTATGCTGGCCTCATTAAACTAAATACATCTAGACTTAATCCTTATTTCCAAGTCAATAATAAAACATTTTAAAGGACTTTATCACATCGGATAAGTGGGACGTCATAATAAAGAGAGACAAGGAGCAACTATTTTCACTTTTATACGCGATATCGTTTTGTTACTATTTATTATTAGGATATCCCAAAAAGACACGGGTTGGGAGCACAAAGCACATTTACTTGTAAATTTTAAACCTATCCCAATAAACTGAATTCTATAATAATATTAGGACGCTTTGAAAACTAGAGCCAAAAGAGCACCTAATAAACTGACATTAGAAGTTAGAAGACATAACAATCAGGCCAAAGGCTAGATTAACGTGTTCTGGCTTCGATAACGAAGCAGGGTGATTAGGGTGATACGAAGCCGAAAGCCAAGTCCCGTTTTCCAGGGAATTTTAAGACTATCTGTCTATTATAATACTATATTACTATTACTAATAATGAGTTATGTGGATTACAACTAAAGAATTAATTATTATAACTACTGTCATTTCCAAACATTTTCCAAACAAGATTAATAAGATTAATATTAATCAAACAAGATTAATATCGGATTAAATCCGATAAGTATTTTCATATCACCTAAAAAATTAACAATAGTTTTTAAATTTGTTTTCGAAGTAAGTTAATTGCCACAAAAAAATAGATTATCAAGACTAAAGGTGTTTTTGGGCGTTACACCGACCCTTTGGTCGAAAACTTATTGCGTTTAAAGATAAATGAAAATTTATCTGCAACTATTAGTCGTAGGATAATAATTTAAAATATAAATGTATAGAGTTTTTTAGTTTTTTAAAAGTGGAATTTAACTTTTATTTAAAACGTGTGGTTTCTATAAGAAAAAGAAAATCAACTTTTTGGAACCTTGTAAAACCTTTAATTTATGAATCCGATTGTCACTGAAATGCGAGTAGTGTCATTTTGTTAAAGACATTAACACCCATGTTTAAATTAAAATCCTAAGAGCTGTTTTTGAAAAATTGTATTGTTCTTTAGCGGTTTTTGGTGTATAGTGGTGTATACCATCGCAAAAAGTACCCTGGATATCAACTTCATACCATCCTTCATACTGAATGTTAGAAAATCGAGATATTTTTGGAATATCTAGGTTTGTAAACATCTTTACATACATACATATATCATGCAGATACCACGACAAAAACAACGTCTTTCGGGTTGAGGGAGAACCTAAACCAATAATTCGACTTTTAACTCAAATTAGAAAATATTGAAGAAACTTTACTTTTTTCCTATACTATTCATAGGGGGAGAAAGTAAACCAATACTTTCCATACTCTATATTCTGTCAGGGTAAGAAAGTAAAAATTTCATTTATTCACATTTTGGATATGTACAAAATTTTTATTTTGTACATTGCACTGTAAAATCATGGTAGTAGACTGTTTTTTTTTTTAAATAACCCTCACTTTAGAAACATTAAAATCAATACTTTATATTAATCGCGTCGTCTAGATAACCCAACTCTAAACTACATGATTCTTAGACGAATAGAGCGAGAGAAAAAACATATATGTCTGATCAAGCCGAAAATTACATAAAGACAGTTTAAAAATTCGTAATTTTTATAATTTTAAAGTACAAACGACCTCATAATTCTGTTTAATACAATTTGGAATCAAAAGAAATGCGATTATTTACGGCTTCAATTTAAATTAACTCCACTTATTATTAACTAAGTTAGCGCCGTTAGCGGGTTTAGCTCTGGCAGTGACAGTTATTGTTCTTTTATTAGTGAATTTCCCATGGAAAAGTGAACTATTAGCATGACCCACACGGTGAAAGTTAAGCCTGGGACCACCATAGAAGTTCCTAACGTGACCCTCTGAACACGTTTTGGGGGGTCGCTCAAAATTATATATAAATAAATGTGTGTGTTTGTACTCTAGCGGTCGCATTTTTTGTCCGATTTACTTCAAATTTGGTAGGGATGTTCCTTTCTATAATTAGTTGGACAAGTTCGTTGGGCCAAACAATTGGAAAACTCTAACCCTGTTTTTTGGGGATTGTGCTTTCAAATTTCGAGTTTTTGGGCCCAAAAAGGGTCAGAAAAGCCCCGGACGTAAAATTAATGCTTAAATTAAAATGGGAATTAGGAATCCGAAAGTTGTAAGTCCGCTCTCCTCATTCTAGCATAAATATTTACCGAGTTATTAAAGAAAATGTATGTCTGCTGGACACAGTACGTTTTGTTATGGGGTTTTTAAATTAGAAAAGCATGTTATTCATTTTTTGGTGTATTTGTATCATCCCCAGCAACCTCGCACCTACTTTCAAAATCAAAATCAAAATCAAAATATTCTTTATTGCCATAGAAACAAAATTACATGCATTGGCTTGCATCACACAAAGGTAATTATAGTAAGAATACAATAACAATAACAATGTAAGAACCATACAAGTAAGATCAGGAAGTAGCATATCTACCACTAATGTAGTCATCTACGGAATAAAAACACTTCTCCAACAAAACGGACTTAAGCTTTCTTTTAAACTTAATGTCATCCGATTCAGTTTTAAGGACATCAGGTAAAGCATTAAATAATATTGTTGCATTATAGTACGTATGGATTTTAAAGAAGGAAGTACTGTGATAAGGAATATTTAGTTTGTTTCTTTTTCTGAGGCCATAGTTAGATTGAGGGACAAGGGAATTGAAAATACTTTGGTTCTGCTTTAAAAAAATCAAAGTTTGATAAATATAAATAATAGGAAACGTCAGAAGTTTTAGTTCCCTGAAAACGGTCTTGCATGATTCCCTCCTTCAAAGACCAGCAACAATTCGCACTGCCCTCTTTTGGAGGACAAAAATGGGTTTGGTTATAGTTCGTTCTGAACCCCAGATTGCGACAGCATATGAAATATATGGAAAAATCAACGCGTAATACGAAGTAAGAAGAACCTCAGTATTAGTAAAGAAAGCTAGTCTACGAAGTACAAAAATCCCAGAACATAACTTTCGTGCGACATCGCTAACATGAGCAGGAAATCTAAGATGTCTATCAACATTTAACCCCAAAAACCTAACATTGTCATTGGAGCAGACTTCTGCTTCATCGACCAAGATAGTCAGATTATCATTACGCTTGGCCAAAATTGAGAAATCAATTACAGAAGTTTTGTTAGCACTGATAGCCAAACCATTTTCCCGAAACCACTGGACAATCATATTTGACTCAACAAAGCTATTGACCTCCATGATCTCACGACATATGCCATCCACAATTATTGACGTATCATCATCAAACAAACACAACTCAGCACCTCCCACACAGCTCTTCAGATCATTCACATATAAAATGAACAGAAGAGAACCGAGTATTGAGCCTTGCGGAACCCCCGCATTAACAATTTGTACGTCAGAGTGGCAATATCTCATAATCTCTGAATCAATGAAAGGTATTTCAACCACTTGCCTCCGACCCCTCAAATAGGATGAAAACCATTGGTTTTCCACGTACCACGTACTCCAATAGCTTCAAGCTTCTCCAGAAGACGATCATGACACACCATATCAAATGCCTTCCTTAAATCAAAGAAAACTCCAGATGCATACTTCCCTCTATCCAAAGCATTGACTACCTTGTCGACGAGCGTGAACATAGCACTGACAGTTGAGCCCCTCTTAACAAAGCCGAACTGATTCTTGAATAAAATACAATTATTATTGTGATTAATGAATGACCACAATCTACTTATAACTGCCTTCTCAAATACCTTTGAGAATGTTGAAGAAATGGAAATAGGGCGGAAATTATCAAGTTCATCTATTTTCCCTTTTTTATGCAGTGGCTTTACAACCGATAACTTTAGAAAGTCAGGAAAAATTCCTCTAGTAAAGGAAAAAAATGAACTAGTGGATCGACGAAAAGATCACAACATGACTTAAGGAACTTTGATGATATACCATCAATGCCAGATGACGTCTTTGGCTTTAAATTCATGATAATATCAGTAACCTCACTCCTGGAAACAGGTGACAGGAAAAACGAAGTTGAGCTACCACCAGGATGGCCATTAGAAAAACAATTAGACCCCTTTGGGACTACATTTATAAAAAAATCGTTAAAAATATTTGAGATTGACTTCGGATCCCTAACAACAACTCCCTTCTTGTCTTTAATGGACCGAGGAATGTTACACAAATGTTTTTTGATGCCTCTATGTTCATTTATTACATCCCACACAGTTTTGACCCTATTAGAAGAGTTTTGAATGAAGTTAAATACTTTTCAAGTTTAAAACTTTCAAGCCTGACTGGACCTTCTCCTAACCTTATAATGCGCAAAATTGTATTCCTAGCATTGCAGGTAAATGAAACCAGGAGCATCAGAACAGCAAAAAAATCAATGTTTTCAGATTTCAATAAAATTGGAATAAATTTATATTTTTACACTTGTTTTGAGTTTTAAAAGTTTTGTATGTGGAAATTCACTTCCCTCACATCAGCGTGCTGCGTGCAAACTCGTTTACTTCACCGTACCATTTACATCAGCTGGTATGTAATTTTGACAATTGCTAATCCATATAAAAAGTCAATGGAAAATAAACGATTTGAGTGTCGATAACACAGCTGATCGTAGTTCCACGTGACGCCGCAAGAGGTCAGTTCGTTTCGAATAAACTACATTGCCGACTTGATATGCTGAAAGGTAAAGCGTTATTACTTTCGAAGTCGACCCTCTAAAATGCCTAGTAATGTTATCGTTTACTACAAAAAGTAAAAGTATAATCGATGTTATTATGGCTTAACTTCCTTAGATCAAAATATTATATAATGAATGTGACTAGCCTATTTATGACCATAAAAGCAGATAATTTTTGGGTTTGGGATAGAGTATCAAGTAATTTTAAGATGCAGTATTGATTTTCCTCAATAATGAATATATACATATATATATTTAAGAATTGCTAGGGTATCCATTAATAATAAACTATTGTTTTGTTATAAATAAAATATTTTTTAAGTGAGGCTGCTATTGTTTCCCCGTAGCCAGCCGAGTTGACTGCGATGGCTGTAATTATTAAGTGGGGGAGGTGGGGTAAGTATTATCATAGATTAAACATACAGTATTAATCATAAAGTTAATCGATGGTATTAGAAATATAAATAAATATCGAAATGCGGCTCTTTATATATTATTAAATTGATAACAATTCTACAAATTACCTCACATAGTTTTTTTGTTTTGTTTTTCAGAACTACACTATAAACCGCCTACATATTACACGGTTAAACTAGCTCAGGAGGCAATGAAATCAAACAAGCCTTAAACTACAATATTCTACCCACGTTGCATTTTAACTTCAACTTTTAAAACAACCACCGATGAAAACATTACCAAAGTATTATTTATTAAACGTATATTACTTGACTTCATTATTGGTTTATACGGTACAGTATTATGTTTTGATTTTGCTTTTACAACATATGTTTTCGAATATTTGAAAATAAACAGCAAAATAGATCAAACATTGCTATGTTAATCATTTTAACTTTTACTCAGTAAAACCATGTTGCTTTCTCTCACTGCACATACTATATGAATAAAAGTATAGTTTCCGTCAACATTTTAGAACTTGAGGTATTGTAAAATATTCGTTCGGATGTTCCCTACAATAGTGACGTCTGTCAGAATCTTTGTTTTGGATGTGTAAAGACCTAGGGACCATACCAAAGGCCTGGGTTTGATAACATTTGATTTTTAGTTTTGTAGCACACAGTTAATCAGGGCGTTTATTTTTTACGTTGAACTTTTCATACTCAAGGATGATTTCCTTTCATAACCACTAAACTCGTGGTAAAACAAAATTTTTCAAAAAAAAGGCGAAACAATTTAAATATAACTTTGCGTTTTACAGCTACCTACTTACACCAAGGTTTACACTATTTTAAGTTCCTACAACAATTATACCATCGAATTTTGGGATGATTCGGAGTCAACAATAATGACTTATACAAGGTTCAATTAGTTTCAATTACGTTTCATGGTTTTTTTTAATAATAAATATTAACTTTCAATGAAATGTACTTATCACGAGTAAAACAAAACAAAGTTAAAAATCCTAACCAAACTATTATCCAATGACTAATGGTTGAGAGCAAAATTGCATTCTTCAAATAACGTAAACGCTGTAAGAAGACATTTAATTGCGTTGTCCAATGAAATTCTTAAAGAGAATCAATACATTATATTTGTATCTTATTTACGAACCTATTTGTGCATAGGTTAAGCAGGCATTCAACAACAGAGGGCATTTGGAATATGTTACCACCTAATCCATGGAGGAAAATGGTTAATTTCCCTCATGAAAAACTGTGTGTAGCAATTTACTTTGAATTGCCTTGAAATAAGGAATTTTTCTGAACACTTCTGGGAAATAGTAATTTAGAATACTTTCCGTATATTATAGCGTATTTATAGCATTTTATTATATATGTAGTAAATATATAAGTATTCATTAGCAAAACATTGATTAAAATGGAGAAATTGTGTCAGTTGTCTAATAATGTTTATTGAAAGGTTTTCTCAACTGTCAATTTCAGACTTTTGGTGTTCTAACACAAATGAAGTAACGCTAACGAACAGCCTCATACTTTTTTAATTTCGTCATAAAATGTCCAAAACATTTCACTACATAATCAGACGGAATCAAATAAAATGAACCCAGGATGGTTTAAGGAACATGCTCTTTATAAGAGATTTATGAATTCGATGAATACCTCTAAGGCCTCGGAAAATATTTTAAACATAATTCAATTTCGGTTTTATAAAGCTATGGAAATAATGTTCCATCGTAATAATGAATGTGTCTCTTATAAAATATTCGATAGGTATAACATAAAAATAATACGGGTACGTTAGGAAATGTCCAAATATACTAGGTTATTGGACATAAACAATATTTTATGATTGAATACGTTAAAAGTGGACCTTAGTTAAGTGATTATTACTATTCCGCGTTGATGGTTATCAAACACCCTCTCGATATAAATGTGAGATAAAATAGAAATGTATCTTAATGATCATTGAAAATCAAAGGCTTTATAAAGGTCCTGGGAATACAACTTCTTTGACCTTTTAAGCGCCTTGATCGTTATTCAATGACGTCTTGTTCTTCACATTACTAAATACTAATATTCCTTCATGGATTTTCCTTTAGGATGAAATTTCATTAGGAGCAACATTCCTGCATAAAAACTTTCCTTTAGGGAAATATTTGAGTAAAATTACTTCAGGGAGAAATTTCCTCTAGAGTAACGATCCTTAGGGACTCTTATTTAGGGAGACATTTACATAAGAACAACATTCCTTCAATACATTCCCTTAGGTGAAATGTTCTTTTGAGCAACACCGCGTTAGTGATGTTCAATTGGGGGAACATTTCTTTAACAGTCACATCCCTTTCGAGAAATTCCTTTGGTGAGGAATTGAGTGTAAAATCCCTTCGGGGACATTCCTTCAGGAAGAGATTTCCTTAAAAGTAACATTTCTTCAGGGACATTCCTTCACAGAACCAATTCCTTAAGAGTAACATTCCTTTAGGGAATTTTCATTGGGGTAGTACACATTTTGATTAAACAAATTGATTACACTTTTTTGAACACTCATGCATATCCATTACAACAATCAGTAGTAAACGGGATCATAATTAAATAAGTTTGAATTCAATTTAAACAATGCTAATTTAAAAAATAAACAGCCAAATAAGACAGCTAACAAATTTAAAACTACATTATGAAAATAGAGCAATTATTTACTCATGCATTATTATGATGCTTTCTTAAGCTTCTTAATGCAATCAAGATTTCGTTCAACAAACAGAAAAGTAACGGAGTTAAGTCGGACTAAATCATGATGGGATTATTCTTTGCATTCAAAGTCAGAAAAATAATCCTTTTGTTACTCTTTCTAGTTCATAAGCAAACGTAATACACGCTCATTGTACAATAGAGGCTGATTACCCGGATAAAGAAGGGTTTATTTTTATGAAAGAAATTGTTCCTTTCATTGAAGCCCCCTCTCTCTCTCTCTCTCTCGAATACTTTCTTCAAAGAATTTTACTTTATTAAAGTATTGAAAGCTCTTCAATGTTATAATTCTGTAAGAATTTTTTAATGTTTGATTTAAACTTCAGGATACGCTGTGTTTTTGGTAGTAACATTCAAAGCAATAAATAAATTTATAGCCTATTGAACGGTATATAATGTTAAACACTGTCTAAATATATACAGATATAACATTAAACACATCCAAGATCATAACAATACTTTCAAAATGTTTGATTTGTTTACGTTTTTCACATGGTGATCAGTGTTTCGTTTCATTTTTAAATCACATGCACAAGTTTGATTTATTATTTATCAGTACACAATAAGCACTTTGTTTTATTGTTATACAATGATATACAATGATATTAGCCGTCAAAGTACAGGACACCTTCCAACACCACTAATGACTCGATACTTCCTACTCACTATGGTATATTGACAGTCTACTACTGTGAACAGTATCTTACACCACTGTCACTGACTTAGCAAAATAAGTATACTATTATGGGGCACTAAATGAATCACACTGATCTTGTATATGTTGCAATTAAGTTAAAAAATAAATCCAACACTGTATTTCAGCAGTGTTAATACATATTTAATCAGTTAAAATTACATAATTATCGAAAGAAAATGATTTATTCAGGTAAACTGTTTCCAAATTTACCTTTTACCTTATATTCACTTTTATATACATATAACGGTACAAGAAGATATATATATATATATATATATATATATATGGTTATCTTGATGGACACTCATAAAGAATTGAAAATACATATATTGCAAGCATTAAGTGATTTGTTGACTGTATTTTATTTATTGCAACCCTAATCGTAAGAATGCATCTAAATAAACGCCTTAAATTAGATTGAAGACCGTTTTAATACTATACCTAGTAAAATCAAAAACTAAATATATTTTGCAGGGCAGCCATGAGGGTAAAAACTCCTTTGTTAGTTCTAAAGCCGTTGGTGTGATTAATAATTAGAAAGACGCAGAGTTTACAATGATCAGATAACATTAAAAAGTGTGTTCGAGACAGTTTCTTGATAGTTTGAATTATTTAATAAATTACGGGTTGTAATAAAAGACGTATTACAACACTTAAGATAACCGTCTGTATGTGAATCAGTATAAGTGTAAATATATCTTAAGTGTTGTAAGATGTCTTTTATTACATCCCGTAAGTAATAACAACACGTAATATGCTAATAAAAAAGTTGTTTAATAAATTACACCAAGTGTTTAAAGAGTAAGATTAATATAATAGTTATTCAACATTTTAAAGCTGAAAGATATTCTATAAGTAGAAAGTAAGTTTAATAGAGCATATATCGCGGTTACAATAATTTAATGTTAAGTGATTGGGTTTAGGGAAATGCGTCTTTGAATTTAAACTGACTAGATTATAAGGACAGTGAAAAATTTTAATGAAATACAATATTGTTACAGAATTTTACAAAGTTCATTTTTTAAGTCATCTTATATATACCCTATGGTTGGTGGTTTGAGATAAAGGTAGTAACGTGATATTCATAAAATAATAATTTGGTAAAGCACACTTTATTGATCACAATTAATATTATAAATTAATTTGTTATCAAACCGAGTATTTGAGTAACTGATACTAATTGTATTCGAAACTCAAGAGGTAATCAGTAGGAATTAAACAAAAGTTAAATAGTAACAAATCATTAATCCTAATCAACTACAGTATAGCATTTTCTAGATCGCACTCATATTCAGATTAAACCCAAGACAAATAAATTAAAATAATATTTTTCTCACTTAATAAATAACAAAAAAATATTAATAGCTCAATTTTATCCAAATCAAGATTTATCTAATTACTTGTACATTCAATGATGTACTAAACCAGCTTTTACATAGAGAAAGGTATGATATTATATACAATGTAAAAATATTTTAGTTTAATTCAAATAGAATCATATGCTAAGTCTTTAATCTGAATAGCCAAACTTGGATATGATATTCAGAAAGAAGCCTTCAGACGGACAAGACGATAAGCTCTTTTTAGCGAATTTCCCATATAGGGAAGAAACTATTACCATAGGTGGCATGGTAAGACTTAAACCCGAGACCATGATAACTTTAACTTTTGAAAGAAACGCCCGATTTTGATGAAATTTGGCACACATGTGGAGAGTATCATTTATGACTTTAAGTTCGAAAACAAGATCGATTAGACTATGGGAAGGGGGTTATGGGGGTTTTATATTTTACAAAAATCAGTTCTTTTTTAATTTTTTACCCTAAAATTTAAAAAACACTTAATTTTTTACAGTCATTTTATAGAGCTAAAAAAAACAAATAATTTAATATTTTGAATCATTAACCTAGGTTGGTTGTGAAGAAAAGTCAAAAAACGCGTTCATAACAATTTTATCATGTTAATCTTATGGGAAAATGGTTTTTAGATTTACCTCAGATAATTTTACTGAAAATTCACATTTAATTTTACCAATAAGTTTAGCTCTATAAAACAATCATTTTGGTTTTTTAATTCTTGTTCTACGTCCAACCTTTGCAGAGATATTCAAAGCTTCCCAATGTTATCCTTAAGGAGAACAAATTAAATTTGATGTCTTGATTATTTATGAATGTGTATTGATGAAACTTGGTATGTGACTTCAACTATTTGTTATGTATTGATTGTTGTACCAAAAAAAAGATTTTTGTTTATTTTCCTCGTAGCAGCAAACCTGCATACTCGGCCCACATGTTATTCATATGGAGGATAAGTACATTTTTATATCTCCCTTAGTTATGAAGTTAAATTAATAAATCTTGGTATGTAGCTTCACCTGGTTGAGTATAATGATAATTGCATAAAAAATATATTTTGTGTTCCTTGTTGCAGCAGACCTGCGTACGCAGCTTCCAGTGTTATTCTTAAGGAGAATAAATAAAATGATATGTATCACTTATATATGAATTTTTTTGTGAAACTTGGTAAGTGGCTCTATGTAGTAGTGAGACACATATATATGCATTTGAAATTCGCTGAGTACGCAGGTTTGTTACGACGGGGGTATTATATTGTTAACATTAATTGCACAATTGAAAAAGATTTCATGAGAATAGTTACACGTTTAGATCTTGAATATTCTCAAATTTACCATAATATGAAACAATTGAAATTTGTTGGTCCAAATTTCAACTCCATAAAATAAAATAATCAGAACAACAGAGCAAAACGTTATTTTTATATACGTGTTATAATATTATATTCAAATCACAAAAAAATTTATAGTTACTCAGGTTTAATAAGTAGTTGGCAATAAATACTTTTATAATTACTAAAAGAAACTCCTTGAAAACTAAAACTATGAATTATATAGAATTCAAGAGACAATAATAAGAGGTTTATTGAGTTCGAGAGAAATCCCCGAAGACTTGGAGAGTATTTTTAATGGAATTTAATATTGGTTTTTGAAAGCGACAGGAAATAGCTCCATCTGTTGTCTTCAGCTACTTACAAAGAATGTTCCTTTCACATGTTTAGGATTAAAAATACAACTAAAGCTTCTTAAAAACTGATTAACCATTTTGGAAGTTAATCAGTCACACATCTAAACAACATTTTGTTTCAAGTACATTTTACTTTAAACTTTACATAATCCGGTTGGAAGAATTCTCTGATTTTTTATTAGAATTAAAATAGTGTAACGATTTTATAAAACCAAAAGCATAAAATATACCCATACAAAGTTAGTTTAAATTTGTAAAAAGGCTCTCCAACAACATGAAGGAGAAATTAATATATTATTTTCAGAGTTAATACTTAATTATTATTGTTGGGAATTAGTTAGATATAATTAAGTATGTTAATAAGAATACTAAAGTAGTATAACGTATCGTGAATACGTAAATATAATTCCTTATAATGTCATTTAAAATGAATTTATCGTTATTATTGACCTATTTCTTTAATTAATTGTACTATTTAAATATGACTCAATTGTTGTAGACGGCATGGCAAAAATTAAATGCTAAAACAAATTGAATTTGAATCCCACGGATTTAGATTTAAATTTATACGAAAAGACTTTCTTTGACAAAATGCGAAATATAAATATTTCGAACTAGCCGAAACCTAATAAGAAAGCGACTCGTCTTTGTGATTCAAATAAAAAAAAAACAATTCCTTTGTTCGCCTTTCTTGTTCATAAACACAACGCAATACAACCGATGTACAATGGGGGCTGATTAGCAGAATAAAGAAGGATTCTCTTTATGTCAGAAATTCTATCCTTTGCATATTTCCTCCGAATCTTTCTTTTAAGTTCGCTGACTTTCAAACATTTTACTTCATTATGGTTAGAAAGCTTCTACATAGTTTGGCTTTTTAAAAGTTGTACTTGATCTACGAGCAACTTAATTTTAGATTAGTACTTTCACAGCCTTGACAACTTTGACTTATTTTAATATATTACTGATGTAACATGCTCTTAGATGTAAATCTTTATTTGAAGTCTGCCGAACATGTCTCGAAGGAATTAGCCCTTATCTTTAGGGGCAACATTCAATATTTTAAACAGAGCCCACTATTCTCACTCACAAAACAGAAAGTCACACTCACATTGAACATGACATAAACAATTAACTAATTTAAACATCAATGTCGGTACTCTTATCACATTCCGCCATCGATGTTTAAATATTTTTTTTATATGTTAAACGTTAAATTCATTGTTACAATCGCAGAAATGTGGGCTCTGTTTTTGGATGTTAACGTTGAAGATGAAGTTAATTTCTTCGAAACATGTTTGGCAGACATGCACAAATAAAACTTTAGGTCTAAATACATATTACATGATTAATACATCAAAGTAAGTTAGTTTAGGAGTTTAAAACCGTACCAAATTATACATTTTTGTAGGCGGATTGCTTATAATATTAATTAGATACTTATAAAATAACCTGGTAATTTCCTAAGTATTAATCTTCTACCAAGGTATTTATGGAAGCATAAACATCTTTGATTCCTTATAAGTTGTTTTAGAGTATTAATTTAAGAAGTTTTTTACAGTACCTAAAAAATATGTTAGTAAAATGTTTGTTTTATTTACAAAATAACTTAACAAAGTTCAAGAGGAACCCATTTAAAAGTTCATAAACTAGAATGTGATTATTTTCTTAATTTTAAAATGTTGTTCATACAACAACAAACTTATAAAAACGACGCGACGTAGTATTTAAAACATAATTAACTCAAGCCGACGCCGCGACGGTTATAGTAACTTTATGATCATAAACTGATGGGAAATCATATTAGCTTACATATTTTATTATAAACTACGCAAGACCATTCTCTACCTATTTCTCATAAAATCTCCAAAGTATCCTAATTGGTAATATAAAATTTAATTGGCTGTTAAACATAATTTACCTTACTTGCACTAATTGCCTTTATGGCTTTTAATACATTTTTTTTCTTGTACAAGATCAAAGGCTCGTTAATCATAAACGTAATGCCGACGTACAAAACGACAAGTGAATGTTAAAATATTAATGAAAATGGTAAATTAATTTGTAAGCTGAGATGAACCAACTTTACTGCCAACTTGTTATGCAGTAGTTTGTAGGCTACTAGTGACATTCAGTTTAAATATATATTTAAACACAATAAAATATAAATAAATATGATAGAATTATATAAATATAACTGTACTAACTGAAGTACAACAAGAAACA
This sequence comes from Allygus modestus, assembly GCA_963675035.1. Classification (NCBI taxonomy): domain Eukaryota; kingdom Metazoa; phylum Arthropoda; class Insecta; order Hemiptera; family Cicadellidae; genus Allygus; species Allygus modestus. The sequence continues at coordinate 316,504,162 of OY776112.1, forward strand.
ACAAATTTCTAAAGAAATAACAAATATACTAAAAGAGCAAGAAAAAGTAGGGGAAGCAGATGCCAATATTTTGGTTTTTGTATTGGATTCGTCAACTAGACAAGTTTCCCTGCGGTGGCACTTAAAAAGACGTTAGTTGCCGACTGAAACATTCTGTCTGAGCGACAATTCTCTCTCAACATCGTGAAACGAAAAGGGAAGTATTACTGAACAGGATAAAAATTCCTCTGTTATTATAATTTCGTTGCATTATGACAAGCAATTTGGTATGCATTTTGTTTGCTTTTCCTCAAACTAAATTGGAACATTTAAACAAAGCCTACAAAACTTTATTGCCCCAACCACATTGGCACAAATACATAAATGAACTGACGAGGAAATTGTTTAAACCCATGAATGGATAAGTTGAGTATATATATATATATATATATATATATATATATATATATATATTACTCAACAGAATATATATATATATATATATATACCCCCGTCGCAGCAAACCTGCATACTCAGCGAATTTCCTATGGAGATGCAAATGTCTTAATACTACATAAACAAACAACTTACCAAATATATTCACAAACAAACTATATTATATACAATTTTAATTATTCTTCATAAGAATAACATTGGGGCAGAGTACGCAGGTTTGCTGCTACAAGAGCCTTTGGCAAACAATTTTTTTTAGCAAATATCAATAGACCACAACGAGATGAAGCTGTATACCAAGTTTCGTCAGTATACGTTCACAAATAAGCGAGATATAAAAATTTTCTTTTCCTCCATATGAATAACATTAGACAACCTACTGTGTTTAGCACTTTCAATATCCCGGTAACCAATTGACGTAGAGGAATGATCAAAATACCAAATTGTGTGTTTTTTAAGCTGAATCCAATGGTGAAAACTAAAATTTGACTATTTCAAAAATTAAACTGATTTTTGGGGTACAAAACCCCCCAAAATACCCCTTCGGATAGAGCGATCTGTCTGGTCTTCGAACCTAAAGTCATAAATGTTGCTTTACACATTTATACCAAGTTTCATCAAAATCGGATAATTTTTACGAGAGTTATCGTGCTCACGGACACACATATATATATATTAAAAGAAATAAAGGAATACACCTTGAGTACCTTTATTCCTTTATTTCTTATTAATATTATATTAGTAGCCCTAATTTGTGAATCAAAAATATGTGTATATATATACAGTTTCGTACGAACGGTGTTTTCGGTGTCTGGGACCTCAAAACTAAAAGTTATCATGGTCCCGGGCCTAGGTCTTACCATGCCGACTACGGTAATAGCTTCTTCCCTATAGGGGAAATTCGCTAATAAAAACTATTATCCCTATACATATTCTTATTTTATGTAACAGGTACAGAACAATTCATAGTAGAAAATCATGTTATAGTAATTGAATTATGAAATATTTATTAATGCAATGCAAAAGAAAACAAATACTTCTCTCTCCATAAAATATAAATTTTTAAAATTTGTTTTTGAAATACCCATTTTTACACTTGCCATGAATCAGAAAATAGCTACAACAAAAATTCCTGCCACCAGTTCTTCCCGCGGACGGCATAGCAAACAAATTCGATATAATTTTCGATATGTTCTCAGTGTTTGTTTATTAATAAACCATCATTAAACGAATATAATTTATGCTCTCGGGTCAGCCATGAAAAAAATTTATTTAAGATGATAAATTTTGTTTACTTAGGTATAGTTTAAAACCTAAATCGTTAGGAATATCAACGATAACACGAAGGAGGGTTGAGGCATTTCCTAAACGATGCGATTATTCTTCCTAATGAGGAAAGTTCTAGGCTGGGGTTGACGTCCTTTTTTATTCTTGTCTCTGACTATTAATATTCTCATGGGGAAGTAGCTATGATGAATATTCCACTAAGTGGCAATACCACTTCGTTGACTGAACACAGAATAAGTAACGCATTGATTTAAAATTTCACTGCTACATAAAAAAATACAGTAAACGTAATGGCGGTCTCTGAAAATTATCAAAGTCCGAGAATGAATGTGTTCAATCGATTTAAAAAAGACATATGTTAGAGGCTGAACCTAAGTTCAAGTGTTACTGGTCCGCTAACGTATAATGTAAAGGTATCTGAATGGTTCTGTACTTGTTGATATTGGTTGGATTGTTATTATCACCCGTAGCATCTCCTTACAAGATGAAAGTTTATTTATTTTCATACCTAGATGTGAAAAATAAACTATAAATTATTTATAAAGTATAAAAAACCTCAATACTTTTGTTATATAAGAAATTTAAACCTTATAAGCACATTACAGTCTAATACAAAACTATTTAAAATCAAATGAAATACCCTTTTCGCAAAAATAAAGAGTACACAGTGAATTTTCAACGCATACATATGTACTCCTATACATAAAGCCACTTACCAGGATTCATCAAAATCATTCATAAATAAGCGCGACATAGCATCAATTAACCCTCAAAAATCATAGCATCAGGGCTGTGTACGCCACCAGCGCCGGTTCTTGCTACGGGGACTATGATGCAGTGTATGTTTATGAAAATATTAATAGATCACAACCAGATGAAGTCACACGCAGTTTCATGAATAGGCAAAGCATACAATTTTACTTCCCAGCCAGAAAAGCTACTTATTTATTATTTAGATTTCACCGTACAAATGTCAACTGTACCTAAGTATTTTTATTTATTTTTAATTTGAAAGAACTTATTAGAAATAAAACCTTAAACACGAACGATTCCAGGAACAACTAAGTCATAGGGTTTCCTTTGAGTCTAATAAAACCAGTAAGGACTTTGAGAATACATTTGATTGAATTGAATACTGGTCTTATAAAGCGATGGAAAGTGTGTCATCTGAGCTGGCGTTTAAATTCACTTGTATAATAAATGCTCTTTCGTGTGTTTGGAATCAAAACACGAATGAATTTTCTAAAATACCGAGAAAATATTGCCACCTTGAAGAGGTATATTATCTATATGTTGGTATGTGGCTTCATGTGGTTGGGGTTTACTGAAAATTGCATACTAAACCCATTTGTTCTGGTCCCCATGTCAGGAAACCTGCGTACTCAGCAGCTACAATGTTATTCTTATGGAGTATATGAAACATGTTATATATTGCTTGTTTATGATCATAAATTGGTAAAACTTGGTATGTTGCTGAATCTAGTGGTGATCCATTGCTATTTGCATAAAAACCAGATTGGTCCTTGATGCAGCAAACCTACAGACTCAGTCCTAATGTTTTCTTTTAGAGAATAAATACAAAGTCATATATCTTGTGTATTTATGAATATGGTTTGATGAAAGTTGGTAAGTGGCCTAATGACTTAGAAATGGTAAGTCCCATTAGAAATGCGCTGAGTATGCAGGTTTGTTGTAACGGTGGTATTTTAATTTGAAATAACTTATTAGAAGTAAAACCTTAAACACGTACGATTCCAGGAATAACTAAGTCATAGGGTTTCCATTGTGTCCGATAAAACCAGTAAGGACTTTGAGAATACAATTGATTGAATTGAATACTGGTCTTATAAAGCGATGGAAAGAGTGTCATCTGAGCTGGCGTTTAAATTCACTAGTAAAATAAATGCTCTCTTATTTGTTTGGCATCAAAACACGATTGAAGATTCTAAAATATCGAGAAAATATTGTCACATTGAAGAGGATATTATCTATATGAAAGGCGTATGATTGTTACTGTTTGTTGGGCTTTACAGTCAGATCTGTGTATTTTTTATAATTATAAGTGGATTTTAAACAATATAGCTTAGCTTTAACTCCACATTACAGAGATGAAAGGTTATAAAAGTAAAATGATATGCAACATTCATTATTAGTATTATATGAGGTGAAAGATTTTTGATTAGGCTCTCCAACAAATGAGGTGGTAACTAAATACTACTTGCTGGGTTTAATTAATTATATAAATGGAAGTTTGATAAGGAAGTGGTTAATAAAGTAAAAAAGTATGCACATGCAGTACCCCATGATTAAGAATAAATAACTGATTAACATTGTTTGTTCCATTTTATATTGAATTACTTAAATAACTAAGTATACCTTGTTCGATAAAATGCAAAAGTTCTATTTGTAATGCGTAATCCACTGCAGTGACATTACATCATTTGAATTAATTTCGGAAGTAACAAAATTTAACTGTGAAGTTGATTTTGAAAACTAAGAATATTATTTAATGCGAAAAATATATCTGTGAAAATAATGTGATAGAATAAAATGTTAAACCAACCTAAATATAATAAAAGGTGGATCGGTCGCCCTTTTACAATATAGTGGCCAACTTGAAAATTTCAAACTAGAATCCGCACTCTTAATGGAGGTTTTGGATTTTTAAGTAACGTCAGGCCATTTCCATACCTTATTATTTTCCCTATTACTTAACTGGTAAGGAGATAACAAAGATATAAGTTGCCCTATAAGGAATGTATGGAACAAACTACGACAGCTTTTACTTTGAAAACAGTTGAGTTAATTCGAATAGATCAAAGAATTTGAATGTCTTGAAATTATAATTGATATTTAATTTAACAGCCTTTCATTCAATAACTTATTCACTTTCAAAATATTTAATAGTTGGCAAAAGGTCGTCAATTTAGAAAATTTGTAGTATTTGGAAGTAAAATAAGGATTCGGACAAAGTTTTTTACCACTCAATATTTTGTATTTAATCCAACCATTCCAAAATAAAGGCTGGCTCGGTAAAGGTTAATTAATATCCTTAGTTGGCACTCTAAAAATTTCCAATACGGAATAAATAAGTACATTTATAAGGCGTTTTGTACTAAATTTAACGCTTATTAAAACACAAGGAATTTAGTGCTCTCTTAAAGGTACAAAGTGTCCACACTGATTTGGTTGTGAATTATATACTAATTTATTTACCAAACATTCATTGCTGTAAGGCAGAATGTACCGCAAGTGAAGCAAATCTAGAAATTGGTTTTAAATTGAGTTGTTATTGCGTGTGCCGCTAAAGTGAATGATTTCTCTGAAAGATAAAGGATGCGTCTTTGTATCTAATAAAACGTTGAAATAAGAACTCTGAAGACAATGAATACAATTTACATGTTTTCAAAATTTTCTTTATTGATTTTAAATTATATTTACTTTATTCATTTGCTATTCAGGATGATGTTTCCTTGAGTATTGTTTGCGCTAATATTTTTGATTTATTGTTTTGATTTTTTAATGACATCATTAGGTTCGGACAGTTATCAGAAACGGTCTAGCAAGTTTTTGATATAAGCTATAAATCTTTACTTTGACAAATCTGCAAATATAAAATGTAAAACTTGATTACATTAGGATGGCGCTTTTTAAACAATTGATTAACATTTATTAGTACCTAAAAGACAAAGTTGTTTTAAGTGAAAATAACAAATAATAAATTATATTGTAAGTGGTTAGACTTTAAGATTCGGTTTTTAAAAACTACAGTTGTTTAAACTGTTTCTTGTAGGGATGGGGAGTTGTAGGTAATATGACGGTATTCGAATTATTTAATAATACTATTAAATAATGATTCAATAATGTTTATTTTAATGTAAGTAATTATGGATAGGCCCTTAATGATTGTTCAAAATACAACGTTTTGTATTACGTTTTCTATAATTAGGAATAAATTAGGGAACTGCACTACAAATGTAAAGGTAATAGATCGAATCATTATTTTAGGAAACTGAATGATATAACTAAAGGAATTGAGTTGAATAACACAACCTTACAATTTAGCTATTCCTTGACGAATGAATCCATTTACCAAGTTTCTCATTTGTTTAGGAACACTCTGATGAAGGTCTTGGAATGAAGTGTTGAGAATGAATGGTGAGCATTGATTACCTCCTCCTTTTGCATCTTTCTCAAAGTTAGAGAAACTAATTTCCTTGATAAAAAGTATTCACTACTGAAATACAAGTTTTTCTGGAATAAAAAACAAACAGTATATATATATATATATTTTTTAGATAGTTATTATTTAGCCTACGACCTGCTGCAACATGCAGCATTGGAACGACAGTGTTTTAAGCTAATTAACATGTTGACATTGAAGTACAAACCACCAACAACCTCTTTCCAACGATGTGTATCTAAGGTTGTCTTTGTACTGTTTGTGTTCTTTTAAAAACGTATTAGCTGTTTAACACAACTAGTGCTCAGGACTTTAGAGCTCATTAAACTTTCAGTTAGTTGGTACTATTGACTATTTATACAAATATTTAATAGGAATGTACAAAATAACAAGTAGTAATTTGTCTTCTTATAGTTACACATATTTAGTTTATTTATAACCGAAAATGGAATGGCTTTAAGTATCTTTACCTTTTTCACAACACTTTTTGCTTGTAAAAAAATAACATTCCAACACATGTAACCCAATATACAGAGAATGGAAATCTAGTAATATAACTGGAAATACTAATGCTAAGTACAACGAATAAATAATCCTAAGTAAATAAATGTATATGACGAGAATGATGTAAAAAGAGGAGAAGCAGATGTAATATTTTAGTTTTTGTTTGGATTTGATTCGCCAACTATTTAAGAAGCTTCCCTGCGGTGACACTTAGTAAGGCGGTAGTTGTTGACTGGAATATGCCGGGCAAGCTACAATCCCTCTCGAAATGGAGTCTAGGAATAGAAAATGTTTCTAAAATGTAAAAACTATTTTCTTTACAACAGTTATTAAATGTAAACAAATAATTTGAATCACAATATGAAAATAAATTTAAAGTAGACATTAGATTTATTCCAAGCAAAACATTAGTATTGTTTTACGTTATAAGTTAAGCAGTAAAGTATAAAACTTTAACAGTAATAATAATTCTTACCCTAATATTGACTCCCCTTTTTAATGACACATAAATCATTGGATTTATCATTATGTACATTTATTTTTAGACGGTTGAAATAGATTTTTTAACATTCCACATGGAAGACAGACAAATAGGATTTTGGTTTGATGAAGTTCAATTTCTGGAGCGTTGAAAATGAGGGTCCACTATTTTTAAGGTGAGTTATAATTTTGTAAATACCTAATGGTAAAGAAAATCCTTGTTTAGTTAATTATGGTAAATACTAAAAAATTCGAGTTATTGAGATATGTACAATAATTATTTACGGTTAACAAATTTTAATCCCTAAAATGTTAAAGCTGCTTCCGTTTATCTACCTGAGCAAATAAAATTCAACCAGTAGTTTTAAAAGTATTTTTGAATATTAATTTTCTTGTAGTTTATATTTACAACACATATGCTGACCTTTATTCAAATAATATTTATAGTGCCCTTTAATGTGTCAATAAACTAATAACTTGGGGGCGTGAATAACCTGAAATAATCACTTCAACGATATCCAAAAACTTGCATGCCATATATCATAATAAAATTTAATAAAACTGTCAACGAATTAGCTAGGCTGTTTTTCTTTTAATTTTGTTATAGAGCATTAAAATATCGTGATCATTTCTAGTTTCTATTTTGTTTTAATTATAATACTTTAAAAAACTGTGTGATATAATTATGCCGCTTCCAATTTACAATGAATCCGAGTTGATAATGTTAGATATGTTGTGAGTTATTTGAGAGTTATTAAGTTAATTCATTATCAACAGTACGTCAATGATTAAAGGAAGGCAATATAAGAGTTTTTACTTAAGTAGTTTTGATACCATATGTTAAATAAATAGAACATTTCTTAAAACTATAAAACCATGAAAATTTTGTTAGTTAATAAATAATGAATTTGTAAAAGTAAATAAGTTCATTCATAAACTACGAATAAGGAAATCCATATAGGTAAGTCACAATAACAGAGAAATATATTTATATCAAATTATGCTTACAACGTTATTAGCAATATACAAGACTTAGCAACTTAGCAATATACAAGATACAAAGACTTTATAGATGAAAAATATATGCTGGATGAGTCTGACAAATAAAGACATTTCGTCATGATTCGTTATTGCTATACTTGTAAGGTACAACTTGTAAATATATTAAGACTATTTCTAATCTTCTGATTCCTCATAAATGCACTGAAGCAAATGAGCAAACAGTTCGTAACTTTTTAACTCGTTTATCTTTAGTCGTTGAATCAATGGGGTTGAACAAACGCATTAAAAAGTGATTAGTTTCCGTCATTTACCGTAATGCTTTCAATCTAAAAGCTAATATACCAAGTTTTCCAATGCAAATGAGATACTGAAGGAACGGCTTAGTTTATTCACTCAATTTTATCTTGAAAAATTAAAATTGGATACATAATCTTACTGATAAATAATCCTTAATTATCTTAAACTGGAGTGAATCTTAAGTTTAGTTTAGGCAAATTTACATACAGGGTGAATAATTCAGGACCCCCTTATATTTTTTTATTCGTTAATATAACATAATATATTTTGGGTAGTGATAGCAATTTAAGGTGTAGCGTATTTTGATATTATTCTAAATTTTAAGCGTCTCCCAAAAATATGGGGAAACTCAAAATAGTTAAATGTAAACCACATTTGATTGACCACTCATTTTAAATAACTATAAGAAAGTGGATAAATGGGGAAAATTAGAAACCACTATCTCTTCTCTAACCAAAATGGCAGCCAGTCAAAATCCCCAAATATATTAAATTAAAATTTGGAAGGCATTCAAAATGTTTTGAAATGCGAATTGAATCAGTTTATTATACAATAGTAAAAGTAAAGATAAAAAAAACATATTGCCATCCATATTTAAATATAAGGATTTTTAGGTAATATTGACCGGCTGCCATTTTGTTTACGGAGGGAAAGCGGTCTCTAGTTTTTATCACTTATCTAATTTTTTACCGTTCTTTAAAATGATTTGAAACTCAAAGTGGGATTATATTTAAGAATAAATTTTGAGTTGGCCCCAAAATCCTCTCTTTATCTTTTTTTAATACTGACAAAGGATACTATACCTCAAGTTACTACCCAAAATATATTAGTTTTTACTAACAAATAAAACAAATAGAGGGGGGCGGGTCCTGACGTTTTATTCACTCTGTATTGTAAATGTCAAAGATCAACTATTCTTATAAAGTAATATTTTTCTCTAAAACAGAGATAACAAAAAACTACTTGTTAAAAGTTCGAGCTATAAGTCGGTTAATACCTATTACTTTACACTCCTGAGAGTAACTGCGCTGGACGAAATAAAATAAACCGAATGAAGAAAAATAAAAATTAAAGTACAGTAATCCTAAATTATAAAATTCTGGGTAAATTACAAGAGTTATAGCAATATTTCTTTCAACAATCTGATGTAGTTTAAGTGATACTATCCAAATCAATGAGTTAATATAGCGTTTAAATGTAATAGACTGAATTAAATTTATTAATTATATAAAATGTATTACTTTGTATAAAAAATTAAAATACACATTATAAGTTACTTTGCATTAAAACATTTGTTTAAAGATTTTTTCTGACAATAAACTAACAAATTGATTATATACACCTTAGTAATAAGCCGAATACGATTATATTACGTAAAATATAGATGATAATACATTAAGGATAATAAAATAGAATCACCACAAATGATCTATTTATCCATATCAGTATCGAAACACAAGACTTGGAGAAAAGATAGATTTTTATCGCATATTATAAGTAACATTAGTTAATTATTGAAATATACTTTTTAGGTTCATAATATATTTGAAAATATAATATTATTGTTTTCCTGCAGAATTAAGTATTAAGACAAAATCTATTACTTATCCTTACATGCAAATGACACATTTTAGAGTACACTTACCACATTTTCCTTTCAAAGTCAAAACAAAGTCCGGAAATTATCGTAGTTTTTGATACTGTTTTATATTTATTATGTGCTTTTTTAGAAAATACATAATTTTCAACACAATTAAAATTAAAGTTTTTTCTGTAAGGTTTACGTTAAATGTTTTTACTAAACCATGAATCATGAATGAATTTTCAACTCATCTCAACCTACTTTTGCAATTGACTGGTTCACACAAATCCTCTCGCCCTACAGAAGCAACACCAACGCCAAGACAAATGGACATTACCATAGTGGAAGTCGTGGCTACGCCATGTGTTCTAAACTGATCACTAACCTAAGAGTGCCACTGAGGACAAAATAATATTATGTTCATGAGATGAACAATGAATTTTATCTACCCCAAATTTAAAACGTAAATAGTGAGCAAATCCTTATTCTTATTATTAATATCAACAACAACACGAGGGTGGGTTCAAGTGGATCATAAACGATGTCATTATCCTACCTAATGACGAAAGTTCTAGGTTTGGGTTGACGTCCTCCCCGACTTCCTGTGTGGGGTTTTTCATCGGTGGTTCAGACCTCATTTAATTCAAATATTCTCCGTTTTAGAATAGTTTTAATAAATATTCAAAAAATAATAGTAAAATAGTAAATGGATTGAACCTTTACAGGAACTGTGACGTATTATTAATATGGTAGTAAATACATTACCTACCTTACAACGTTTCAAGTCAAGTAACATTTGTAGCTGCAAGCTGGTGAGGGTTACATGGCATCAGCTAATACGATTTTAATACGTAATGCAATCGAAAAAAGAAGTATGCACGTTTATTTAGACTTAATAGAGCATAAACATACTGTGTGTGGACTATTGTGTATACTTACACAAAAGAAAAACGATGAATATAAAAGAAAACAAGTATAATACAAATTTACATTGTGTATTAAACAAAATATTATGAAATATAAATTTAAGACATCGGTGTACCACAACCTTTAATGTTATTAAATACCACTAGGCTAGTCAAGTCATAAATAAAAAAAGGCAGTTATCGGAAGGTTTAGGTACAGTCCTAATCATATTTATTCGTTATGTTTTTTGGGTCGCTGAACACGAATCTGAGGTTTACTAACAAATATTACGCCCGGCGAAAATCGTCTAAATTTAGTAAATCTTTTATGTTTTTGGGCTAAATCTCGGAAATAATGATTTTTTTCGCAAAGGCTGTACTTTACAAAATTAAATAAGACAAAATGTGCTTCAAGTTTCATATATATAGATGGTTTTCTACGACCAACCATCACGTTGCACTATAAAACTACCAGAGTAAAAAAACGACGTTTACAAATTAAATATTGCCGTTTTATATCAGGTTTTTATGGAAACGACCTATGTCACGATAATTTTGACTATTTACTACAGTAAACCTATCACAGTAGAACACCACGTTTGAAGCAAGTATAAAATTACTGTGGTATTTCATTCGAAACCTCGCATCAGTATCAAGGATAACAAGGATTGCGCCAAGATGTAGACTGGTTGCAGGAACATTTCCCATTCCCACAAACCCCCATTTATTTTCTCTTAGCAGTGGGTTGTTGCTAACCACAGTCGACAGCCATAATGCATGGGAAAAAGACATGAAAGTCATTGACAGAGGTGTTGACAACTTTAACTTTGGTAATGTCAAATTACAACGAGCTGACCGCGACAAGCCACCTGCCATAATGAACAACGCGATGAAAGTAGAGAAAGAAAATTTTCCCATAAACTCCACCACAATGTTTCAACTCATTAGTGTTGCTAAGAATTCAGATAACAAACTATAACATTTGCGTACTGCGATCTGGGTCCATATTCTTTCAGATAACAAACTATAACACTTGCGTACTGCGATCTGGGTCCATACTCTTTCTCCTTGATTGGTAACGGTTTGCGAAAATGAACCAAATCAAATTTGTATAAAGCAATTGACACTTAATCATAAGTTTTAATTTAAACAAAGCAGACGTTTTTAAATCTCCATGCTATTTATAGGGAGTTATTTTATTCCGTAACAAACTTTCGGTACTTAACTATGAAAAATTAATAATTTTATCGAAAATTTCATGGCTAGACCTTTAAAATGAGACCCCTCCCAGCTTTCCATGACATCCTATTTCCTCACAATTTAATTGTCAAATTTGGGCTTACGTAATTAGATATATAGATATGTGATTAAATTCATGAAACAAGAATTATTTTTTTACCAAACACTTCAGGTAGTGGTGAGGGTAAAACATATCGATGCAACTTTCCCAGCATTCCTCAAAATGTGGTTCCTTGCAAAATGTGATGGATGTCAGTAGTGATATAATCTGTAACTTATAATCCGTCATTTATTTTCAGTTGGAATATGTTTTTATTATATTTTATTCATTTCTATCCATAAATGTGAACGGATATTTGTTCTTACAAAAAATTTTAAAATAGATAAAATGTATAACTGCATTTTTAGTGTGATAATTGGATCAATTAATACTTCCAATTCCACTCACGCCTCTATCCCAGCTGCAGCGCCCGCGACAAACTCCCGCTACGTGATGGCTGGGTCTGATAATTCAAGTGCCGGCATTTCAATGTTCCCTATCTTGCATTAGTTACAAGCAAAAATTTTAATAATCTGAAATGGCTACGATCTATTAATGTTTAATGAAATTTGTATTTAGTCAACAGAATTTTAATACCAAGAAAACGTAAAAATTAAAACGACCAGTAAAAGTAATATATTTAATCATGAATAAAAAAATGAAAACTAGGGACATGCTGTAAAACTAACCTATCAGGCCGAGCTGCATGATTCAAATTACATGTATTTATGCTTAAATAAGTTATCAGTTCTATAATTACAATTTACTACTAAAGCTTCGCATCAATCATCTTTAAAATTGCCACGTTACTCTCATAGGCGTCCAGCTAGCCTAACGGTGATCATCGTGAGATTTTGTATCATCAATGTCGCTATTATAAGTATAGTCCGGTAATTTTAATCTTTCCAAAATAATTGTCATACAGGCAACAAATTACCTTGCTATGAACACACAGGATATATATTTCTTTTTCAATCAACTCTATAAATCCCCCAAAAATAAAAGCTGTTTTGCAGTCTCCTAAACTTGCCCGATTTCATAAAGAATTTGTCGGCTTCAAGCTTAAGCGCGGATTGGATCAAGCAAAACAGGTGTATGCTAGAATAGTGAAAGTTACGCAGTGTAAAAAACTTGCTAGTTGAGAAGGTTGGATCCCACGCCCGGGCCTCGGCCGTGGTTCTATGGTATTTCGCCTTACCTCTTAACCAAAAACTCATTGCAAACATTGATTATACCGGCTCAATTTGTCTTTCTATGACATGCTGGACAGATTCAATTTTAACAATTTACCGTTATGTGATTTATGTTGTATGCAGTATTTACTATTACAGTACATGTAACATAAGTAATTCCCTCGCGTTTCTGGTTTGGGAACTTAACAATAAAACTTACTTAATCGAATGTTATACCTTTAATATAACACTAATTAATTTTGATAATTAAAAAGTTGAACATAAACGGAACAGGTTAGAGTATATTAAAAGGGCACTAACATGTCAGAAACCTCGTTCCTGATAAACAAATGGAAGTACGGGATTGCCTAATTGACTCATCTCGGAACTCACGCAGTTGATAATGAACTGGGAATTTAAGCTGCTTTACAATAACGATTACAAACGTTACTGTTTACTGTTGCTACCTGCAACCTTGTGTTTGATTTATTAGACCATATACTCTACCAATCATATCATCAACTCTTGTGATATTTATGTACACGCATAAAAATCTATTATATCCATTTGTTATTAACAGTATGTCTTTAAACGCATAGATAATAATAAGAAACCATAATTACCGTGTTATATATTTCTTAGAAAATCATAATATCCTTAAAATTTAACATTAATTAAACCCCTTTAAAGTTGCGAAAGCTGGCATTCCCTTTGAGTCAGTGGTTTGCAACAGTGACCAAAGCACCAACAAAACACCGTACTCTGTGTAGGAGTGGCCTAATGCTTAGAGTACAACCCGTTGTCGCTAGGTTGCTCTGCTGACTCACTGTGAGCAGATAATTGAACGTTTACATTGGCCACTTATTATGTTTAGGTCCCATATAATCTAAATGGTAGCTTACAATGTTACTATTCATCAATGTAATGTAGAGCATGACCGATTTGTTGTTTCTTTAGCACTACGCCGAGAAAATACTGGAATAACCTTGACATTATAGGGGGTTTGATTCAGGGTTCCTTCTACGTAATGAAGATTGCTTTGTTTTAATAAGGTTATTTATTTAAATCTTTACAATATCATTTTCTCGTTATGAATTAAAAAAAATAGCATCGTACTATGATAAATTGTCATAAACTATGTACTATAAAGCTAGGAAAAACTAATTATGTCATTCCACTTGCAATCTTAAAATAATGCAATTTTTGAAATTGAATCTTTACGAAATAAATAATATAAACATTAAATCAAGTATATAGTACTCTAGCACGTTTCTATGCATCTTGAAAAATGCAAAAGTATTGGAACAAGTAATTTTTTCATTTTAAATAAGATATTTTCTACTTTTTCCAATTTTGCAACTTTGAACCTTAACGTATCAAAATTATAGTAGTTTTAAATGAATATGGTAGTCACATTTTTTTATCACATTCCCCCAAATTATACAATTAGCTCCATTAAGTTAAAGTTTTATCGGTCACGATTTTCAAAGACAATATGAGGGAAGGTTGAAGAGGTCCCGTAATGACGCCATTATTTGAGATAATGAGGAAGTCCTGGGGTTGGGTTTGATGCCCGTTTTTTCTCATTATTTTAAAACCACTGGATTTTTAGCCTAATGTAATTATTTTACCGTTTCATTGCTTATTTGGCAAGGTAAAACCTGGTGGCATATTTAAACACTTTATTAAACTTTTTATACTAAGGGAAAGATTTTATATTTGTAAAAAAACTATATAAATGTATAACTCTTGAAAATACTGTATCTATTAATTATCAAATTATTATTTTTATCCCTGAAGTTGACAATATCTTTAAAATAAGATATTTGTTTTAAATCATACTAAAAAATTTATGAATTTTCCTGTCATTCGTTCATTTAATAGCTCACTGGCAACAATCAGAAGCCAACCTGTTTTATATGTTATCCATCAATTACATATTATATTTGTATTAATTTCTAAAGAAAATCATTCCGTTACGGGTTAAAATAATGTTCTAAAAGATATCGCCTTGAAGAGCCTGGACCACTCCTCTCTTATGTATCAGCTTCTTGGTATATACTGGCAATGTGGACCCACCACCCGACCGGAGGAAACACGTAAATGGCAGCGCTTAACTCCGTGGTCCAAGTCTGGTAGTCGGCCACACAGTGGTTGGATGGTCAAAGATGAGACAACACTTGAACTTCTAACAGTTCCATGCACCCGAATTGGAGAGGAATTGAACAGTTTAGAGGACAGCCACAGGTGCTGCCGGTCTGGCAAAAGCTGATGTGAATCCTGAAACTAACCAAAAAGATGCTACACAAACAATGGTACTATAAATGTAGTGACCGCCGTCTCTAATGTCCTCTAAAGCTAGGTTTTCTTTGGCGCGGAAGTTTTCGGTGACGGAACGCAGAGATTCTCCGCTTGTAGTTTCAGATCCGCGGAATTCTATTTTCCTAGACGCGAACTTTTTCGGCAACCGACTGCGGAATAACCTAGCTCTAGCTCATTTTGGTTGTGAATATTGAGGGGATAACACCAAGTTCACATCAAATAACATCAAATAAAATAATGTGTTCTTAAACGTAGGTCTATTTCAACACACAACCTACTCGGTGTTTAGTGTTTTCAAAATCTCCTCAACCAATTTTCGTATAGCAATGATATGTAAAAGAACAGAAAGAAAAGGTTAAAATTTGTTTTTCAGTTTTAAACAATTAATATTTTACTTTTAAAACACAATAAAACTGCCTATTATCCAAGCAAAAAACAGTACATTATTATGTGCTGTACACAGCAACTCTTAAGTTATCCTAAAAGTACGTTTACTTTTGTAGTGATTTAGTTATCTTTTGGTTATTATACCTGTATTCATTCAACAAGTTTCTCGTCATCTGATGCCCTAAATTTACCCGAACTCATTCTGTACTAAAACAAAATCACAGGACACCAGCTAACCCGCGGCGGAGAACGGACTCCTCTGCTCCGGGAGCGGACAAAGTTAATCCGCGGCGCGGCGCGGTAAAATTCCGCTGTCTAGGAAAACAGCGCCTTGTGATTACATGATGAGGAGAGGCCAGCGTTCTTCGCTCTCCGCGTTCCGTGCCTAGGAAAACCCAGCTTTATGTATTGTTCACGTCTTCCTAGTGCAAATATTTTACTGTTTTATGGCAACTACTCCAGTAGCACAGATCTTTCGAAGCTGCAAACTTGATTTATTACTTGTGGTATAGGTCCTAACAACATACAAACAAATTAGAACTACATGACTCTTTGCTTGCACGGGTGTTTTTCTTGACTGGATAATACCTCTATTGTAGAAGGTTATTGCCGCCCAAGTTGTCTCAGCACCACTCAAATTGGATCCGATAAATCCAATTATAAATCAAATTGATAAAGAACATAAACAAAAGAATAGTTATTAGATTAAAAGGAAAAAGTATAGTCGAGTTAAAAGTAGGCTTAAGATTTGTATAAAGTATCTCTTAGAGAAAAGAAATGTTAGCTTATAATAGTCCAATAATGTGTGACCGCTGTAAGAGTTGGGAATTCAGCAAACGTAGGCAATATGCAAGTGTGTAATGTAATATAACACCTGTCTGAGAACAGCTTTTCATATCTGCTGTTTTAAAACTAGTCGGCGGTGCCCTTTGTGTTATTAAAAATTTCTAACCACCCCAAAACATAAATAATACAACATTTTAAATTTATAAATTTATGTTAAAAGGCAATTTTATAATTAGTAATTTTTAAAAACATAAGTATATAACATTGGAAGCGTGGATGGTTCTTGCGTTAGATAAAACTGTTCTTGAAACGGTCAAATTATGTGAGGCAAAGAACTTGGCACAACAATAACGTACTGTATCTAAATATATGTTTGTTTTTTATCCTTACATTGTAAAGCATAAGGCATAAGAAAGTCGAATGATTATGTATATGGGCATGCAGTGACCAAATGTATTGACTCGTTTTATTCACTCAGAGGCCAAACAAATAGTGCATTTGAACCGAATCAGCTTCTAATTCACAATTATTTATTTTACCTACTTGGTATTTAACCTGCTATTTGTCTCACTGTTCAATTTGGTAGTGTTTAGTTGGTATTTATTATATTTAAGCTCAACGTACGTAGTGGTACTCACGCTAATATTGATTTATTATTATTTTAAATAAACATTTAATCCAAAACTAAATTTCATAATGGAGAGGAACTGAACTCCTTATGCATAGGTGAAGGTTCAACCACTTTAGTGACTTTATTTTACAATAAGTTACTCAAAGTACTATGCCAAAATAAAACCCCCACTTTATACCCTAGAAGAACTTTGGACAGAAAGATGTAAGAACAACCAACAGAACTTTAAGTTCTTGGAAACTCTTACAGAAAGAGGCTGCCCCTGCATACATAATGACGTGGGCTAAAAGTTTAACCCGGGTTGTGGATGGGTTTCTTTTTGTAATGGTCCGACCATGAATTTGATATAGAAATGTTTGAATAAGACAAACATTTATGGACATGTGGTTATGATAATGCGACTGAACGCAACTCGTTAAACGACTGGTCACACCTATCTAATAATTGATAAGGCCAAGATTTTAAAAACTGATAAATAATGAAAGCATTTATTTGTTTCCTTAGGACTATAGAACCATTTATTTTTAAAGCAGTTATTACGATGCTTATATTATCTACAAACATATTTTAACTGCTAAAAAATATAAGTAAGAGTGGTTAATTAATTACTCTTGAAAAACTAATCAAATTTAACGGACAACAAAGGCGCATACTTACTACGATAATTGTTGCCGTTAAAAAGTGTTTAATTTAACCGATATCCCTCAAACTTTCCCCTTGCTGATAAATAAATACATATGTAAATGGTTTTCTCTCTAAGGAAGATTAAAAAAAATTATTATTCAAGCAAAGGTGTGCTTAGAAGAAAGAAAATATTCATATAAATATATTTTAAGAAATTCTTTTTGTAATCTGGAAACTGCGAAAGTTGTACAAAATCCCGAAACAGCCTTTACTACCTATTCATGTGACACCCTAGAAATAAGTCAGTTTCCTGATGTATCTTTTGTTGTCTAGGGGACAATGGCACCAAATAGCGATACTTCTTAAACCTTTTGACTCAGTGCACGTTTGATTACTTTGAGATTCATATTTTTATTAGGGTTCATGATAATTACATCTACATAGCAGATCACCGGTTTGGGACAATGATACCTCCTTCAATCCCCTGGTTCATGATAATTACATCTACATAGCAAATCACCGGTTTGGGATAATGATACCTCCTCCAATCCCCTAGTTCATGATAGTTAAATCTACATAGCAGATCACCGGTTTGGGATAATGATACCTACTCCAATCCCCTAGTTCATGATAGTTACATCTACATAGCAGATAACCGGTTTGGGATAATGATACCTACTCCAATCCCCTAGATCATGATAGTTACATCTACATAGCAGATCACCGGTTTGGGATAATGATACCTACTCCAGTCCCCTAGTTCATGATAGTTACATCTTCATAGCAGATCACCGGTTTGGGATAATGATACCTACTCCAATCTCCTAGTTCATGATAGTTACATCTACATAGCAGATCACCGGTTTGGGATAATGAGACCTACTCCAATCCCCTAGTTCATGATATTTAAATCTACATAGGAGATCACCGGTTTGGGATAATGATACCTACTCCAATCCCCTAGTTCATGATAGTTACATCTACATAGCAGATCACCGGTATGGGACAATGATAACTCCTCCAATCCCCTAGTTCATGATAATTACATCTATGTAGCAAATCACCGGTTTGGGATAATGATAGCTACTCCAATCCCCTAGTTCATGATAGTTACATCTACATAGCAGATCACCGGTTTGGGATAATGATACCTACTCCAATCCCCTAGTTCATGATAGCTACATCTACATAGCAGATCACCGGTATGGGATAATGATACCTACTCCAATCCCCTAGTTCATGATAGTTACATCTACATAGGAGATCACCGGTTTGGGATAATAATACCTACTCCAATCCCCTAGTTCATGATAATTACATCTACATAGCAGATCACCGGTTTGGGATAATGATACCTACTCCAATCCCCTAGTTCATGATAGTTACATCTACATAGCAGATCACCGGTTTGGGATAATGATACCTACTCCAATTTTCCTAATTCATAATAGTTACATCTCCATAGCAGATCACCGGTTTGGGATAATGATACGTACTCCAATCCCATAGTTCATGACAGTTACATCTACATAGGAGATCACCGGTATGGGATAATGAGACCTACTCCAATCCCCTAGTTCATGATAGTTACATCTACATAGCAGATCACCGGTTTGGGATAATGATACCTACTCCAGTCCCCTAGTTCATGATAGTTACATCTACATAGCAGATCACTGGTTTGGGATAATGATACCTACTCCAATCCCCTAGTTCATGATAGTTACATCTACATAGCAGATCACCGGTTTGGGATAATGATACCTACTCCAATCCCCTAGTTCATGATATTTACTTCTACATAGCAGATCACCGGTTTGGGATAATGATACCTACTCCAATCCCCTAGTTCATGATAGTTCCATCTACAAAGCAGATCACCGGTTTGGGATAATGATACCTACTCCAATCCCCTAGTTCATGATAGTTACATCTACATAGCAGATCACCGGTTTGGGATAATGATACCTACTCCAATCCCCTAGTTCATGATAGTTACATCTACATAGCAGATCACCGGTTTGGGATAATGATACCTACTCCAATCCCCTAGTTCATGATAGTTACATCTACATAGCAGATCACCGGTTTGGGATAATGATACCTACTCCAATCCCCTAGTTCATGATATTTAAATCTACATAGGAGAACACCGGTTTGGGATAATGATACCTACTCCAATCCCCTAGTTCATGATAGTTACATCTACATAGCAGATCACCGGTTTGGGACAATGATAACTCCTCCAATCCCCTAGTTCATGATAATTACATCTACGTAGCAAATCACCGGTTTGGGATAATGATACCTACTCCAATCCCCTAGTTCATGATAGTTACATCTACATAGAAGATCACCGGTTTGGGATAATGATACCTACTCCAATCCCCTAGTTCATGATAGCTACATCTACATAGCAAATCACCGGTTTGGGATAATGATACCTACTCCAATCCCCTAGTTCATGATAGTTACATCTACATAGGAGATCACCGGTTTGGGATAATGATACCTACTCCGATCCCCTAGTTCATGATAATTACATCTACATAGCAGATCACCGGTTTGGGATAATGATACCTACTCCAATTTTCCTAGTTCATGATAGTTACATCTCCATAGCAGATCACCGGTTTGGGATAATGATACCTACTCCAATCCCATAGTTCATGACAGTTACATCTACATAGGAGATCACCGGTTTGGGATAATGATACCTACTCCAATCCCCTAGTTCATGATAGTTACATCTACATAGCAGATCACCGGTTTGGGATAATGATACCTACTCCAGTCCCCTAGTTCATGATAGTTACATCTACATAGCAGATCACTGGTTTGGGATAATGATACCTACTCCAATCCCCTAGTTCATGATAGTTACATTTACATAGCAGATCACCGGTTTGGAATAATGATACCTACTCCAATCCCCTAGTTCATGATATTTACTTCTACATAGCAGATCACCGGTTTGGGATAATGATACCTACTCCAATCCCCTAGTTCATGATAGTTCCATCTACAAAGCAGATCACCGGTTTGGGATAATGATACCTACTCCAATCCCCTAGTTCATGATAGTTACATCTACATAGCAGATCACCGGTTTGGGATAATGATACCTACTCCAATCCCCTAGTTCATGATATTTACATCTACATAGCAGATCACCGGTTTGGGATAATGATACCTACTCCAATTCCCTAGTTCATGATATTTACATCTACATAGCAGATCACCGGTTTGGGATAATGATACCTACTCCAATCCCCTAGTTCATGATAATTACATCTATATAGCAGATCACCGGTGTGGGATAATGATACCTACTCAACTCCCCTAGTTCATGATATTTACATCTACATAGGAGATCACCGGTTTGGGATAATTTTACCTACTCCAATCCCCTAGTTCATGATAATTAAATCTACATAGCAGATCACCGGTTTGGGATAATGATACCTACTCCAATCCCCTAGTTCATGATAGTTACATCTACATAGCAGATCACCGGTTTGGGACAATGATACCTCCTCCAATCCCCTAGTTCATGATAATTACATCTATATAGCAGATCACCGGTTTGGGATAATGATACCTACTCCAATCCCCTAGTTCATGATATTTAAATCTACATAGGAGATCACCGGTTTGGGATAATGTTACCTACTCCAATCCCCTAGTTCATGATAGTTACATCTACATAGCAGTTTGGGATAATGATACCTACTCCAATCCCTTAGTTCATGATAGTTACATCTACATAGCAGATCACCGGTTTGGGATAATGATACCTACTGCAATCCCCTAATTCATGATAGTTACATCTACATAGCAGATCACCGGTTTGGGATAATGATACCTACTCCAATCCCCTAGTTCATGATAGTTACCTCTACATAGCAGATCACCGGTTTGGGATAATGATACCTACTCCAATCCCCTAGTTCATGATAATTAAATCTACATAGCAGATCACCATTTGGGATAATGATACTACTCTAATCCCCTAGTTCATGATAATTACATCTACATAGCAGATCACCGGTTTGAGATAATGATACTCCTCTAATCCCCTAGTTCATGATAATTACATCTACATAGGAGATCACCGGTTTGGGATAATGATACCTACTCCAATCCCCTAGTTCATGATAATTAAATCTACATAGCAGATCACCATTTGGGATAATGATACTACTCTAATCCTTTAGTTCATGATAATTACATCTACATAGCAGATCACCGGTTTGGGATAATGAGACTCCTCTAATCCCCTAGTTCATGATAATTACATCTACATAGGAGATCACCGGTTTGGGATAATGATACCTACTCCAATCCCCTAGTTCATGATAGTTACATCTACATAGCAGATCACCGGTTTTGGATAATGATACCTACTCCAATCCCCTAGTTCAAGATAGCTACATCTACATAGCAGATCACCGGTTTGGAATAATGATACCTACTCCAATCCCCTAGTTCATGATAATTACATCTACATAGCAGATCACCGGTTTGGGATAATGAGACTCCTCTAATCCCCTAGTTCATGATAATTACATCTACATAGGAGATCACCGGTTTGGGATAATGATACCTACTCCAATCCCCTAGTTCAAGATAGCTACATCTACATAGCAGATCACCGGTTTGGGATAATGATACCTACTCCAATCCCCTAGTTCATGATAGTTACATCTACATAGGAGATCACCGGTTTGGGATAATGATACCTACTCCAATCCCCTAGTTCATGATAATTACATCTACATAGCAGATCACCGGTTTGGGATAATGATACCTACTCCAAACCCCTAGTTCATGATAGTTACATCTACATAGCAGATCACCGGTTTGGGATAATGATACCTACTCCAATTTTCCTAGTTCATAATAGTTACATCTCCATAGCAGATCACCGGTTTGGGATAATGATACCTACTCCAATCCCATAGTTCATGACAGTTACATCTACATAGGGGATCACCGATTTGGGATAATGATACCTACTCCAATCCCCTAGTTCATGATAGTTACATCTACATAGCAGATCACCGGTTTGGGATAATGATACCTACTCCAGTCCCCTAGTTCATGATAGTTACATCTACATAGCAGATCACTGGTTTGGGATAATGATACCTACTCCAATCCCCTAGTTAATGATAGTTACATCTACATAGCAGATCACCGGTTTGGGATAATGATACCTACTCCAATCCCCTAGTTCATGATATTTACTTCTACATAGCAGATCACCGGTTTGGGATAATGATACCTACTCCAATCCCCTAGTTCATGATATTTAAATCTACATAGGAGAACACCGGTTTGGGATAATGATACCTACTCCAATCCCCTAGTTCATGATAGTTACATCTACATAGCAGATCACCGGTTTGGGACAATGATAACTCCTCCAATCCCCTAGTTCATGATAATTACATCTACGTAGCAAATCACCGGTTTGGGATAATGATACCTACTCCAATCCCCTAGTTCATGATAGTTAAATCTACATAGCAGATCACCGGTTTGGGATAATGATACCTACTCCAATCCCCTAGTTCATGATAGCTACATCTACATAGCAGATCACCGGTTTGGGATAATGATACCTACTCCAATCCCCTAGTTCATGATAGTTACATCTACATAGCAGATCACCGGTTTGGGATAATGATACCTACTCCAATCCCCTAGTTCATGATAATTACATCTACATAGCAGATCACCGGTTTGGGATAATGATACCTACTCCAATCCCCTAGTTCATGATAGTTACATCTACATAGCAGATCACCGGTTTGGGATAATGATACCTACTCCAATTTTCCTAGTTCATGATAGTTACATCTCCATAGCAGATCACCGGTTTGGGATAATGATACCTACTCCAATCCCATAGTTCATGACAGTTACATCTACATAGGAGATCACCAGTTTGGGATAATGATACCTACTCCAATCCCCTAGTTCATGATAGTTACATCTACATAGCAGATCACCGGTTTGGGATAATGATTCCTACTCCAGTCCCCTAGTTCATGATAGTTACATCTACATAGCAGATCACTGGTTTGGGATAATGATACCTACTCCAATCCCCTAGTTCATGATAGTTACATTTACATAGCAGATCACCGGTTTGGGGTAATGATACCTACTCCAATCCCCTAGTTCATGATATTTACTTCTACATAGCAGATCACCGGTTTGGGATAATAATACCTACTCCAATCCCCTAGTTCATGATAGTTCCATCTACAAAGTAGATCACCGGTTTGGGATAATGATACCTACTCCAATCCCCTAGTTCATGATAGTTACATCTACATAGCAGATCACCGGTTTGGGATAATGATACCTACTCCAATCCCCTAGTTCATGATAGTTACATCTACATAGCAGATCACCGGTTTGGGATAATGATACCTACTCCAATCCCCTAGTTCATGATAGTTACATCTACATAGCAGATCACCGGTTTGAGATAATGATACCTACTCCAATCCCCTAGTTTATGATATTTACATCTACATAGCAGATCACCGGTTTGGGATAATGATACCTACTCCAATCCCCTAGTTCATGATATTTACATCTACATAGCAGATCACCGGTTTGGGATAATGATACCTACTCCAATCCCCTAGTTCATGATAGTTACATCTACATAGCAGATCACCGGTTTGGGATAATGATACCTACACCAATCCCCTAGTTTATGATAATTAAATCTACATAGCAGATCACCATTTGGGATAATGATACTACTCTAATCCCCTAGTTCATGATAATTCCATCTACATAGCAGATCACCTGTTTGGGATAATGATACTCCTCTAATCCCCTAGTTCATGATAATTACGTCTACATAGGAGATCACCGGTTTGGGATAATGATACCTACTCCAATCCCCTAGTTCATGATAGTTACATCTACATAGCAGATCACCGGTTTGGGATAATGATACCTACTTCAATCCCCTAGTTCAAGATAGCTACATCTACATAGCAGATCACCGGTTTGGGATAATGATACCTACTCCAATCCCCTAGTTCATGATAGTTACATCTACATAGGAGATCACCGGTTTGGGATAATGATACCTACTCCAATCCCCTAGTTCATGATAATTACATCTACATAGCAGATCACCGGTTTGGGATAATGATACCTACTCCAATCCCCTAGTTCATGATAGTTACATCTACATAGCAGATCACCGGTTTGGGATAATGATACCTACTCCAATTTTCCTAGTTCATAATAGTTACATCTCCATAGCAGATCACCGGTTTGGGATAATGATACCTACTCCAATCCCATAGTTCATGACAGTTACATCTACATAGGGGATCACCGATTTGGGATAATGATACCTACTCCAATCCCCTAGTTCATGATAGTTACATCTACATAGCAGATCACCGGTTTGGGATAATGATACCTACTCCAGTCCCCTAGTTCATGATAGTTACATCTACATAGCAGATCACTGGTTTGGGATAATGATACCTACTCCATACCCCTAGTTCATGATAGTTACATCTACATAGCAGATCACCGGTTTGGGATAATGATACCTACTCCAATCCCCTAGTTCATGATATTTACTTCTACATAGCAGATCACCGGTTTGGGATAATGATACCTACTCCAATCCCCTAGTTCATGATATTTAAATCTACATAGGAGAACACCGGTTTGGGATAATGATACCTACTCCAATCCCCTAGTTCATGATAGTTACATCTACATAGGAGATCACCGGTTTGGGATAATGATACCTACTCCAATCCCCTAGTTCATGATAATTACATCTACATAGCAGATCACCGGTTTGGGATAATGATACCTACTCCAATCCCCTAGTTCATGATATTTACATTTAAATAGCAGATCACCGGTTTGGGGTAATGATACCTACTCCAATCCCCTAGTTCATGATATTTACTTCTACATAGCAGATCACCGGTTTGGGATAATAATACCTACTCCAATCCCCTAGTTCATGATAGTTCCATCTACAAAGTAGATCACCGGTTTGGGATAATGATACCTACTCCAATCCCCTAGTTCATGATAGTTACATCTACATAGCAGATCACCGGTTTGGGATAATGATACCTACTCCAATCCCCTAGTTCATGATAGTTACATCTACATAGCAGATCACCGGTTTGGGATAATGATACCTACTCCAATCCCCTAGTTCATGATAGTTACATCTACATAGCAGATCACCGGTTTGAGATAATGATACCTACTCCAATCCCCTAGTTTATGATATTTACATCTACATAGCAGATCACCGGTTTGGGATAATGATACCTACTCCAATCCCCTAGTTCATGATATTTACATCTACATAGCAGATCACCGGTTTGGGATAATGATACCTACTCCAATCCCCTAGTTCATGATAGTTACATCTACATAGCAGATCACCGGTTTGGGATAATGATACCTACTCCAATCCCCTAGTTCATGATATTTACATCTACATAGCAGATCACCGGTTTGGGATAATGATACCTACTCCAATTCCCTAGTTCATGATATTTACATCTACATAGCAGATCACCGGTTTGGGATAATGATACCTACTCCAATCCCCTAGTTCATGATAGTTACATCTACATAGCAGTTTGGGATAATGATACCTACTCCAATCCCTTAGTTCATGATAGTTACATCTACATAGCAGATCACTGGTTTGGGATAATGATACCTACTCCAATCCCCTAGTTCATGATAGTTACATTTACATAGCAGATCACCGGTTTGGGGTAATGATACCTACTCCAATCCCCTAGTTCATGATATTTACTTCTACATAGCAGATCACCGGTTTGGGATAATAATACCCTCTCCAATCCCCTAGTTCATGATAGTTCCATCTACAAAGTAGATCACCGGTTTGGGATAATGATACCTACTCCAATCCCCTAGTTCATGATAGTTACATCTACATAGCAGATCACCGGTTTGGGATAATGATACCTACTCCAATCCCCTAGTTCATGATAGTTACATCTTCATAGCAGATCACCGGTTTGGGATAATGATACCTACTCCAATCCCCTAGTTCATGATAGTTACATCTACATAGCAGATCACCGGTTTGAGATAATGATACCTACTCCAATCCCCTAGTTTATGATATTTACATCTACATAGCAGATCACCGGTTTGGGATAATGATACCTACTCCAATCCCCTAGTTCATGATATTTACATCTACATAGCAGATACCTGGTTTGGGATAATGTTACCTACTCCATTCCCCTAGTTCATGATAGTTACATCTACATAGCAGATCACCGGTTTGGGATAATGATACCTACTCCAATCCCCTAGTTCATGATATTTACATCTACATAGCAGATCACCGGTTTGGGATAATGATACCTACTCCAATTCCCTAGTTCATGATATTTACATCTACATAGCAGATCACCGGTTTGGGATAATGATACCTACTCCAATCCCCTAGTTCATGATAGTTACATCTACATAGCAGTTTGGGATAATGATACCTACTCCAATCCCTTAGTTCATGATAGTTACATCTACATAGCAGATCACCGGTTTGGGATAATGATACCTACTGCAATCCCCTAATTCATGATAGTTACATCTACATAGCAGATCACCGGTTTGGGATAATGATACCTACTCCAATCCCCTAGCTCATGATAGTTACCTCTACATAGCAGATCACCGGTTTGGGATAATGATACCTACTCCAATCCCCTAGTTCATGATAATTAAATCTACATAGCAGATCACCATTTGGGATAATGATACTACTCTAATCCCCTAGTTCATGATAATTACATCTACATAGCAGATCACCGGTTTGGGATAATGATACTTCTCTAATCCCCTAGTTCATGATAATTACATCTACATAGGAGATCACCGGTTTGGGATAATGATACCTACTCCAATCCCCTAGTTCATGATAGTTACATCTACATAGCAGATCACCGGTTTGGGATAATGATACCTACTCCAATCCCCTAGTTCATGATAGCTACATCTACATAGCAGATCACCGGTTTAGGATAATGATACCTACTCCAATCCCCTAGTTCATGATAGTTACATCTACATAGGAGATCACCGGTTTGGGATAATGATACCTACTCCAATCCCCTAGTTCATGATAATTACATCTACATAGCAGATCACCGGTTTGGGATAATGATACCTACTCCAATCCCCTAGTTCATGATAGTTACATCTACATAGCAGATCACCGGTTTGGGATAATGATACCTTCTCCAATTTTCCTAGTTCATAATAGTTACATCTCCATAGCAGATCACCGGTTTGGGATAATGATACCTACTCCAATCCCATAGTTCATGACAGTTACATCTACATAGGAGATCACCGGTTTGGGATAATGATACCTACTCCAATCCCCTAGTTCATGATAGTTACATCTACATAGCAGATCACCGGTTTGGGATAATGATACCTACTCCAGTCTCCTAGTTCATGATAGTTACATCTACATAGCAGATCACTGGTTTGGGATAATGATACCTACTCCAATCCCCTAGTTCATGATAGTTACATCTACATAGCAGATCACCGGTTTGGGATAATGATACTTACTCCAATCCCCTATTTCATGATATTTACTTCTACATAGCAGATCACCGGTTTGGGATAATGATACCTACTCCAATCCCCTAGTTCATGATAGTTCCATCTACAAAGCAGATCACCGGTTTGGGATAATGATACCTACTCCAATCCCCTAGTTCATGATAGTTACATCTACATAGCAGATCACCGGTTTGGGATAATGATACCTACTCCAATCCCCTAGTTCATGATAGTTACATCTACATAGCAGATCACCGGTTTGGGATAATGATACCTACTCCAATCCCCTAGTTCATGATAGTTACATCTACATAGCAGATCACCGGTTTGGGATAATGATACCTACTCCAATCCCCTAGTTCATGATATTTAAATCTACATAGGAGAACACCGGTTTGGGATAATGATACCTACTCCAATCCCCTAGTTCATGATAGTTACATCTACATAGCAGATCTCCGGTTT
Source organism: Allygus modestus (assembly GCA_963675035.1). Taxonomy (NCBI): domain Eukaryota; kingdom Metazoa; phylum Arthropoda; class Insecta; order Hemiptera; family Cicadellidae; genus Allygus; species Allygus modestus. The sequence continues at coordinate 316,533,138 of OY776112.1, forward strand.
GGGACAATAATAACTCCTCCAATCCCCTAGTTCATGATAATTACATCTACGTAGCAAATCACCGGTTTGGGATAATGATACCTACTCCAATCCCCTAGTTCATGATAGTTACATCTACATAGCAGATCACCGGTTTGGGATAATGATACCTACTCCAATCCCCTAGTTCATGATAGCTACATCTACATAGCAGATCACCGGTTTAGGATAATGATACCTACTCCAATCCCCTAGTTCATGATAGCTACATCTACATAGCAGATCACCGGTTTGGGATAATGATACCTACTCCAATCCCCTAGTTCATGATAGTTCCATCTACAAAGCAGATCACCGGTTTGGGATAATGATACCTACTCCAATCCCCTAGTTCATGATAGTTACATCTACATAGCAGATCACCGGTTTGGGATAATGATACCTACTCCAATCCCCTAGTTCATGATATTTACATCTACATAGCAAATCACCGGTTTGGGATAATGATACCTACTCCAATCCCCTAGTTCATGATAGTTACATCTACATAGCAGATCACCGGTTTGGGACAATGATACCTCCTCCAATCCCCTAGTTCATGATAATTACATCTATATAGCAGATCACCGGTTTGGGATAATGATACCTACTCCACTCCCCTAGTTCATGATATTTACATCTACATAGGAGATCACCGGTTTGGGATAATGATACCTACTCCAATCCCCTAGTTGATGATAGTTACATCTACATAGCAGATCACCGGTTTAGGACAATGATACCTCCCCCAATCCCCTTGTTCATGATATTTACATCTACATAGCAAATCACTGGTTTGGGATAATGATACCTACTCCAATTCCCTAGTTCATGATATTTACATCTACATAGCAGATCACCGGTTTGGGATAATGATACCTAATCCAATCCCCTAGTTCATGATAATTACATCTATATAGCAGATCACCGGTATGGGATAATGATACCTACTCCACTCCCCTAGTTCATGATATTTACATCTACATAGGAGATCACCGGTTTGGGATAATGTTACCTACTCCAATCCCCTAGTTCATGATAATTACATCTACATAGCAGATCACCGGTTTGGGATAATGATACCTACTCCAATCCCCTAGTTCATGATAGTTACATCTACATAGCAGATCACCGGTTTGGGACAATGATACCTCCTCCAATCCCCTAGTTCATGATAATTACATCTATATAGCAGATCACCGGTTTGGGATAATGATACCTACTCCAATCCCCTAGTTTATGATATTTAAATCTACATAGGAGATCACCGGTTTGGGATAATGTTACCTACTCCAATCCCCTAGTTCATGATAATTACATCTACATAGCAGATCACCGGTTTGGGACAATGATACCTCCCCCAATCCCCTAGTTCATGATAATTACATCTACATAGCAAATCACCGGTTTGGGATAATGATACCTACTCCAATCCCCTAGTTCATGATAGTTACATCTACATAGCAGATCACCGGTTTGGGATAATGATACCTACTCCAATCCCCTAATTCATGATAGTTACATCTACATAGCAGTTTGGGATAATGATACCTACTCCAATCCCTTAGTTCATGATAGTTACATCTACATAGCAGATCACCGGTTTGGAATAATGATACCTACTGCAATCCCCTAATTCATGATAGTTACATCTACATAGCAGATCACCGGTTTGGGATAATGATACCTACTCCAATCCCCTAGTTCATGATAGTTACATCTACATAGCAGATCACTGGTTTGGGATAATGATACCTACTCCAATTTTCCTAGTTCATAATAGTTACATCTCCATAGCAGATCACCGGTTTGGGATAATGATACCTACTCCAATCCCATAGTTCATGACAGTTACATCTACATAGGAGATCACCGGTTTGGGATAATGATACCTACTCCAATCCCCTAGTTCATGATAGTTACATCTACATAGCAGATCACCGGTTTGGGATAATGATACCTACTCCAGTCCCCTAGTTCATGATAGTTACATCTACATAGCAGATCACTGGTTTGGGATAATGATACCTACTCCAATCCCCTAGTTCATGATAGTTACATCTACATAGCAGATCACCTGTTTGGGATAATGATACCTACTCCAATCCCCTAGTTCATGATAGTTACATCTACATAGCAGATCACCGGTTTGGGACAATGATACCTCCTCCAATCCCCTAGTTCATGATAATTACATCTATATAGCAGATCACCGGTTTGGGATAATGATACCTACTCCAATCCCCTAGTTCATGATATTTAAATCTACATAGGAGATCACCGGTTTGGGATAATGTTACCTACTCCAATCCCCTAGTTCATGATAATTACATCTACATAGCAGATCACCGGTTTGGGACAATGATACCTCCCCCAATCCCCTAGTTCATGATAATTACATCTACATAGCAAATCACCGGTTTGGGATAATGATACCTACTCCAATCCCCTAGTTCATGATAGTTACATCTACATAGCAGATCACCGGTTTGGGATAATGATACCTACTCCAATCCCCTAGTTCATGATAGTTACATCTACATAGCATTTTGGGATAATGATACCTACTCCAATCCCTTAGTTCATGATAGTTACATCTACATAGCAGATCACCGGTTTGGGATAATGATACCTACTGCAATCCCCTAATTCATGATAGTTACATCTACATAGCAGATCACCGGTTTGGGATAATGATACCTACTCTAATCCCCTAGTTCATGATTGTTACCTCTACATAGCAGATCACCGGTTTGGGATAATGATACCTACTCCAATCCCCTAGTTCATGATAATTAATTCTACATAGCAGATCACCATTTGGGATAATGATACTACTCTAATCCCCTAGTTCATGATAATTACATCTACATAGCAGATCACCGGTTTGGGATAATGATACTCCTCTAATCCCCTAGTTAATGATAATTACATCTACATAGGAGATCACCGGTTTGGGATAATGATACCTACTCCGATCCCCTAGTTCATGATAATTAAATCTACATAGCAGATCACCATTTGGGATAATGATACTACTCTAATCCCCTAGTTCATGATAATTACATCTACATAGCAGATCACCGGTTTGGGATAATGATACTCCTCTAATCCCCTAGTTCATGATAATTACATCTACATAGGAGATCACCGGTTTGGGATAATGATACCTACTCCAATCCCCTAGTTCATGATAGTTACATCTACATAGCAGATCACCGGTTTGGGATAATGCTACCTACTCCAATCCCCTAGTTCATGATAGCTACATCTACATAGCAGATCACCGGTTTGGGATAATGATACCTACTCCAATCCCCTAGTTCATGATAGTTACATCTACATAGGAGATCACCGGTGTGGGATAATGATACCTACTCCAATCCCCTAGTTCATGATAATTACATCTACATAGCAGATCACCGGTTTGGGATAATGATACCTACTCCAATCCCCTAGTTCATGATAGTTACATCTACATAGCAGATCACTGGTTTGGGATAATGATACCTACTCCAATCCCCTAGTTCATGATAGTTACATCTACATAACAGATCACCGGTTTGGGATAAAGATACTTACTCCAATCCCCTAGTTCATGATATTTACTTCTACATAGCAGATCACCGGTTTGGGATAATGATACCTACTCCAATTCCCTAGTTCATGATAGTTCCATCTACAAAGCAGATCACCGGTTTGGGATAATGATACCTACTCCAATCCCCTAGTTCATGATAGTTACATCTACATAGCAGATCACCGGTTTGGGATAATGATACCTACTCCAATCCCCTAGTTCATGATAGTTACATCTACATAGCAGATCACCGGTTTGGGATAATGATACCTACTCCAATCCCCTAGTTCATGATAGTTACATCTACATAGCAGATCACCGGTTTGGGATAATGATACCTACTCCAATCCCCTAGTTCATGATATTTAAATCTACATAGGAGAACACCGGTTTGGGATAATGATACCTACTCCAATCCCCTAGTTCATGATAATTACATCTACGTAGCAAATCACCGGTTTGGGATAATGATACCTACTCCAATCCCCTAGTTCATGATAGTTACATCTACATAGCAGATCACCGGTTTGGGATAATGATACCTACTCCAATCCCCTAGTTCATGATAGCTACATCTACATAGCAGATCACCGGTTTGGGATAATGATACCTACTCCAATCCCCTAGTTCATGATAGCTACATCTACATAGCAGATCACCGGTTTGGGATAATGATACCTACTCAAATCCCCTAGTTCATGATAGCTACATCTACATAGCAGATCACCGGTTTGGGATAATGATACCTACTCCAATCCCCTAGTTCATGATATTTACATCTACATAGCAAATCACCGGTTTGGGATAATAATACCTACCCCAATCCCCTAGTTCATGATAGTCACATCTACATAGCAGATCACCGGTTTGGGACAATGATACCTCCTCCAATCCCCTAGTTCATGATAATTACATCTATATAGCAGATCACCGGTTTGGGATAATGATACCTACTCCACTCCCCTAGTTCATGATATTTACATCTACATAGGAGATCACAGGTTTGGGATAATGATACCTACTCCAATCCCCTAGTTGATGATAGTTACATCTACATAGCAGATCACCGGTTTAGGACAATGATACCTCCCCCAATCCCCTTGTTCATGATATTTACATCTACATAGCAAATCACCGGTTTGGGATAATGATACCTACTCCAATTCCCTAGTTCATGATATTTACATCTACATAGCAGATCACCGGTTTGGGATAATGATACCTACTCCAATCCCCTAGTTCATGATAGTTACATCTACATAGCAGATCACCGGTTTGGGACAATGATACCTCCCCCAATCCCCTAGTTCATGATAATTACATCTACATAGCAAATCACCAGTTTGGGATAATGATACCTACTCCAATCCCCTAGTTCATGATAGTTACATCTACATAGCAGATCACCGGTTTGGGATAATGATACCTACTCCAATCCCCTAGTTCATGATAGTTACATCTACATAGCAGTTTGGGATAATGATACCTACTCCAATCCCTTAGTTCATGATAGTTACATCTACATAGCAGATCACCGGTTTGGGATAATGATACCTACTCCAATCCCCTAGTTCATGATAATTAAATCTACATAGCAGATCACCATTTGGGATAATGATACTACTCTAATCCCCTAGTTCATGATAATTACATCTACATAGCAGATCACCGGTTTGGGATAATGATACTCCTCTAATCCCCTAGTTCATGATAATTACATCTACATAGGAGATCACCGGTTTGGGATAATGATACCTACTCCAATCCCCTAGTTCATGATAGTTACATCTACATAGCAGATCACCGGTTTGGGATAATGATACCTACTCCAATCCCCTAGTTCATGATAGCTACATCTACATAGCAGATCACCGGTTTGGGATAATGATACCCACTCCAATCCCCTAGTTCATGATAGTTACATCTACATAGGAGATCACCGGTTTGGGATAATGATACCTACTCCAATACCCTAGTTCATGATAATTACATCTTCATAGCAGATCACCGGTTTGGGATAATGATACCTACTCCAGTCCCCTAGTTCATGATAGTTACATCTACATAGCAGATCAACGGTTTGGGATAATGATACCTACTCCAATTTTCCTAGTTCATAATAGTTACATCTCCATAGCAGATCACCGGTTTGGGATAATGATACCTACTCCAATCCCATAGTTCATGACAGTTACATCTACATAGGAGATCACCGGTTTGGGATAATGATACCTACTCCAATCCCCTAGTTCATGATAGTTACATTTACATAGCAGATCACCGGTTTGGGATAATGATACCTACTCCAGTCCCCTAGTTCATGATAGTTACATCTACATAGCAGATCACTGGTTTGGGATAATGATACCTACTCCAATCCCCTAGTTCATGATAGTTACATCTACATAGCAGATCACCGGTTTGGGATAATGATACCTACTCCAATCCCCTAGTTCATGATATTTACTTCTACATAGCAGATCACCGGTTTGGGATAATGATACCTACTCCAATCCCCTAGTTCATGATAGTTCCATCTACAAAGCAGATCACCGGTTTGGAATAATGATACCTACTCCAATCCCCTAGTTCATGATAGTTACATCCACATAGCAGATCACCGGTTTGGGATAATGATACCTACTCCAATCCCCTAGTTCATGATAGTTACATCTATATAGCAGATCACCGGTTTGGGATAATGATACCTACTCCAATCCCCTAGTTCATGATAGTTACATCTACATAGCAGATCACCGGTTTGGGATAATAATACCTACTCCAATCCCCTAGTTCATGATATTTAAATCTACATAGGAGAACACCGGTTTGGGATAATGATACCTACTCCAATCCCCTAGTTCATGATAGTTACATCTACATAGCAGATCACCGGTTTGGGACAATGATAACTCCTCTAATCCCCTAGTTCATGATAATTACATCTACGTAGCAAATCACCGGTTTGGGATAATGATACCTACTCCAATCCCCTAGTTCATGATAGTTACATCTACATAGCAGATCACCGGTTTGGGATAATGATACCTACTCCAATCCCCTAGTTCATGATAGTTACATCTACATAGCAGTTTGGGATAATGATACCTACTCCAATCCCTTAGTTCATGATAGTTACATCTACATAGCAGATCACCGGTTTGGGATAATGATACCTACTCCAATCCCCTAGTTCATGATAATTAAATCTACATAGCAGATCACCATTTGGGATAATGATACTACTCTAATCCCCTAGTTCATGATAATTACATCTACATAGCAGATCACCGGTTTGGGATAATGATACTCCTCTAATCCCCTAGTTCATGATAATTACATCTACATAGGAGATCACCGGTTTGGGATAATGATACCTACTCCAATCCCCTAGTTCATGATAGTTACATCTACATAGCAGATCACCGGTTTGGGATAATGATACCTACTCCAATCCCCTAGTTCATGATAGCTACATCTACATAGCAGATCACCGGTTTGGGATAATGATACCCACTCCAATCCCCTAGTTCATGATAGTTACATCTACATAGGAGATCACCGGTTTGGGATAATGATACCTACTCCAATACCCTAGTTCATGATAATTACATCTTCATAGCAGATCACCGGTTTGGGATAATGATACCTACTCCAATCCCCTAGTTCATGATAGTTACATCTACATAGCAGATCAACGGTTTGGGATAATGATACCTACTCCAATTTTCCTAGTTCATAATAGTTACATCTCCATAGCAGATCACCGGTTTGGGATAATGATACCTACTCCAATCCCCTAGTTCATGATAGTTACATCTACATAACAGATCACCGGTTTGGGATAAAGATACTTACTCCAATCCCCTAGTTCATGATATTTACTTCTACATAGCAGATCACCGGTTTGGGATAATGATACCTACTCCAATCCCCTAGTTCATGATAGTTCCATCTACAAAGCAGATCACCGGTTTGGGATAATGATACCTACTCCAATCCCCTAGTTCATGATAGTTACATCTACATAGCAGATCACCGGTTTGGGATAATGATACCTACTCCAATCCCCTAGTTCATGATAGTTAAATCTACATAGCAGATCACCGGTTTGGGATAATGATACCTACTCCAATCCCCTAGTTCATGATAGTTACATCTACATAGCAGATCACCGGTTTGGGATAATGATACCTACTCCAATCCCCTAGTTCATGATATTTAAATCTACATAGGAGAACACCGGTTTGGGATAATGATACCTACTCCAATCCCCTAGTTCATGATAATTACATCTACGTAGCAAATCACCGGTTTGGGATAATGATACCTACTCCAATCCCCTAGTTCATGATAGTTACATCTACATAGCAGATCACCGGTTTGGGATAATGATACCTACTCCAATACCCTAGTTCATGATAGCTACATCTACATAGCAGATCACCGGTTTGGGATAATGATACCTACTCCAATCCCCTAGTTCATGATAGCTACATCTACATAGCAGATCACCGGTTTGGGATAATGATACCTACTCAAATCCCCTAGTTCATGATAGCTACATCTACATAGCAGATCACCGGTTTGGGATAATGATACCTACTCCAATCCCCTAGTTCATGATATTTACATCTACATAGCAAATCACCGGTTTGGGATAATGATACCTACTCCAATCCCCTAGTTCATGATAGTTACATCTACATAGCAGATCACCGGTTTGGGATAATGATACCTACTCCAAACCCCTAGTTCATGATAGTTACATCTACATAGCAGTTTGGGATAATGATACCTACTCCAATCCCTTAGTTCATGATAGTTACATCTACATAGCAGATCACCGGTTTGGGATAATGATACCTACTCCAATCCCCTAGTTCATGATAATTAAATCTACATAGCAGATCACCATTTGGGATAATGATACTACTCTAATCCCCTAGTTCATGATAATTACATCTACATAGCAGATCACCGGTTTGGGATAATGATACTCCTCTAATCCCCTAGTTCATGATAATTACATCTACATAGGAGATCACCGGTTTGGGATAATGATACCTACTCCAATCCCCTAGTTCATGATAGTTACATCTACATAGCAGATCACCGGTTTGGGATAATGATACCTACTCCAATCCCCTAGTTCATGATAGCTACATCTACATAGCAGACCACCGGTTTGGGATAATGATACCCACTCCAATCCCCTAGTTCATGATAGTTACATCTACATAGGAGATCACCGGTTTGGGATAATGATACCTACTCCAATACCCTAGTTCATGATAATTACATCTTCATAGCAGATCACCGGTTTGGGATAATGATACCTACTCCAGTCCCCTAGTTCATGATAGTTACATCTACATAGCAGATCAACGGTTTGGGATAATGATACCTACTCCAATTTTCCTAGTTCATAATAGTTACATCTCCATAGCAGATCACCGGTTTGGGATAATGATACCTACTCCAATCCCATAGTTCATGACAGTTACATCTACATAGGAGATCACCGGTTTGGGATAATGATACCTACTCCAATCCCCTAGTTCATGATAGTTACATTTACATAGCAGATCACCGGTTTGGGATAATGATACCTACTCCAGTCCCCTAGTTCATGATAGTTACATCTACATAGCAGATCACTGGTTTGGGATAATGATACCTACTCCAATCCCCTAGTTCATGATAGTTACATCTACATAGCAGATCACCGGTTTGGGATAATGATACCTACTCCAATCCCCTAGTTCATGATATTTACTTCTACATAGCAGATCACCGGTTTGGGATAATGATACCTACTCCAATCCCCTAGTTCATGATAGTTCCATCTACAAAGCAGATCACCGGTTTGGAATAATGATACCTACTCCAATCCCCTAGTTCATGATAGTTACATCCACATAGCAGATCACCGGTTTGGGATAATGATACCTACTCCAATCCCCTAGTTCATGATAGTTACATCTATATAGCAGATCACCGGTTTGGGATAATGATACCTACTCCAATCCCCTAGTTCATGATAGTTACATCTACATAGCAGATCACCAGTTTGGGATAATAATACCTACTCCAATCCCCTAGTTCATGATATTTAAATCTACATAGGAGAACACCGGTTTGGGATAATGATACCTACTCCAATCCCCTAGTTCATGATAGTTACATCTACATAGCAGATCACCGGTTTGGGACAATGATAACTCCTCTAATCCCCTAGTTCATGATAATTACATCTACGTAGCAAATCACCGGTTTGGGATAATGATACCTACTCCAATCCCCTAGTTCATGATAGTTACATTTACATAGCAGATCACCGGTTTGGGATAATGATACCTACTCCAATCCCCTAGTTCATGATAGTTACATCTACATAGCAGTTTGGGATAATGATACCTACTCCAATCCCTTAGTTCATGATAGTTACATCTACATAGCAGATCACCGGTTTGGGATAATGATACCTACTCCAATCCCCTAGTTCATGATAATTAAATCTACATAGCAGATCACCATTTGGGATAATGATACTACTCTAATCCCCTAGTTCATGATAATTACATCTACATAGCAGATCACCGGTTTGGGATAATGATACTCCTCTAATCCCCTAGTTCATGATAATTACATCTACATAGGAGATCACCGGTTTGGGATAATGATACCTACTCCAATCCCCTAGTTCATGATAGTTACATCTACATAGCAGATCACCGGTTTGGGATAATGATACCTACTCCAATCCCCTAGTTCATGATAGCTACATCTACATAGCAGATCACCGGTTTGGGATAATGATACCCACTCCAATCCCCTAGTTCATGATAGTTACATCTACATAGGAGATCACCGGTTTGGGATAATGATACCTACTCCAATACCCTAGTTCATGATAATTACATCTTCATAGCAGATCACCGGTTTGGGATAATGATACCTACTCCAATCCCCTAGTTCATGATAGTTACATCTACATAGCAGATCAACGGTTTGGGATAATGATACCTACTCCAATTTTCCTAGTTCATAATAGTTACATCTCCATAGCAGATCACCGGTTTGGGATAATGATACCTACTCCAATCCCCTAGTTCATGATAGTTACATCTACATAACAGATCACCGGTTTGGGATAAAGATACTTACTCCAATCCCCTAGTTCATGATATTTACTTCTACATAGCAGATCACCGGTTTGGGATAATGATACCTACTCCAATCCCCTAGTTCATGATAGTTCCATCTACAAAGCAGATCACCAGTTTGGGATAATGATACCTACTCCAATCCCCTAGTTCATGATAGTTACATCTACATAGCAGATCACCGGTTTGGGATAATGATACCTACTCCAATCCCCTAGTTCATGATAGTTACATCTACATAGCAGATCACCGGTTTGGGATAATGATACCTACTCCAATCCCCTAGTTCATGATAGTTACATCTACATAGCAGATCACCGGTTTGGGATAATGATACCTACTCCAATCCCCTAGTTCATGATATTTAAATCTACATAGGAGAACACCGGTTTGGGATAATGATACCTACTCCAATCCCCTAGTTCATGATAATTACATCTACGTAGCAAATCACCGGTTTGGGATAATGATACCTACTCCAATCCCCTAGTTCATGATAGTTACATCTACATAGCAGATCACCGGTTTGGGATAATGATACCTACTCCAATCCCCTAGTTCATGATAGCTACATCTACATAGCAGATCACCGGTTTGGGATAATGATACCTACTCCAATCCCCTAGTTCATGATAGCTACATCTACATAGCAGATCACCGGTTTGGGATAATGATACCTACTCAAATCCCCTAGTTCATGATAGCTACATCTACATAGCAGATCACCGGTTTGGGATAATGATACCTACTCCAATCCCCTAGTTCATGATATTTACATCTACATAGCAAATCACCGGTTTGGGATAATGATACCTACCCCAATCCCCTAGTTCATGATAGTTACATCTACATAGCAGATCACCGGTTTGGGACAATGATACCTCCTCCAATCCCCTAGTTCATGATAATTACATCTATATAGCAGATCACCGGTTTGGGATAATGATACCTACTCCACTCCCCTAGTTCATGATATTTACATCTACATAGGAGATCACCGGTTTGGGATAATGATACCTACTCCAATCCCCTAGTTGATGATAGTTACATCTACATAGCAGATCACCGGTTTAGGACAATGATACCTCCCCCAATCCCCTTGTTCATGATATTTACATCTACATAGCAAATCACCGGTTTGGGATAATGATACCTACTCCAATTCCCTAGTTCATGATATTTACATCTACATAGCAGATCACCGGTTTGGGATAATGATACCTACTCCAATCCCCTAGTTCATGATAGTTACATCTACATAGCAGATCACCGGTTTGGGACAATGATACCTCCCCCAATCCCCTAGTTCATGATAATTACATCTACATAGCAAATCACCAGTTTGGGATAATGATACCTACTCCAATCCCCTAGTTCATGATAGTTACATCTACATAGCAGATCACCGGTTTGGGATAATGATACCTACTCCAATCCGCTAGTTCATGATAGTTACATCTACATAGCAGTTTGGGATAATGATACCTACTCCAATCCCTTAGTTCATGATAGTTACATCTACATAGCAGATCACCGGTTTGGGATAATGATACCTACTCCAATCCCCTAGTTCATGATAATTAAATCTACATAGCAGATCACCATTTGGGATAATGATACTACTCTAATCCCCTAGTTCATGATAATTACATCTACATAGCAGATCACCGGTTTGGGATAATGATACTCCTCTAATCCCCTAGTTCATGATAATTACATCTACATAGGAGATCACCGGTTTGGGATAATGATACCTACTCCAATCCCCTAGTTCATGATAGTGACATCTACATAGCAGATCACCGGTTTGGGATAATGATACCTACTCCAATCCCCTAGTTCATGATAGCTACATCTACATAGCAGATCACCGGTTTGGGATAATGATACCCACTCCAATCCCCTAGTTCATGATAGTTACATCTACATAGGAGATCACCGGTTTGGGATAATGATACCTACTCCAATACCCTAGTTCATGATAATTACATCTTCATAGCAGATCACCGGTTTGGGATAATGATACCTACTCCAATCCCCTAGTTCATGATAGTTACATCTACATAGCAGATCAACGGTTTGGGATAATGATACCTACTCCAATTTTCCTAGTTCATAATAGTTACATCTCCATAGCAGATCACCGGTTTGGGATAATGATACCTACTCCAATCCCATAGTTCATGACAGTTACATCTACATAGGAGATCACCGGTTTGGGATAATGATACCTACTCCAATCCCCTAGTTCATGATAGTTACATTTACATAGCAGATCACCGGTTTGGGATAATGATACCTACTCCAGTCCCCTAGTTCATGATAGTTACATCTACATAGCAGATCACTGGTTTGGGATAATGATACCTACTCCAATCCCCTAGTTCATGATAGTTACATCTACATAACAGATCACCGGTTTGGGATAATGATACCTACTCCAATCCCCTAGTTCATGATATTTACTTCTACATAGCAGATCACCGGTTTGGGATAATGATACCTACTCCAATCCCCTAGTTCATGATAGTTCCATCTACAAAGCAGATCACCGGTTTGGAATAATGATACCTACTCCAATCCCCTAGTTCATGATAGTTACATCCACATAGCTGATCACCGGTTTGGGATAATGATACCTACTCCAATCCCCTAGTTCATGATAGTTACATCTATATAGCAGATCACCGGTTTGGGATAATGATACCTACTCCAATCCCCTAGTTCATGATAGTTACATCTACATAGCAGATCACCGGTTTGGGATAATAATACCTACTCCAATCCCCTAGTTCATGATATTTAAATCTACATAGGAGAACACCGGTTTGGGATAATGATACCTACTCCAATCCCCTAGTTCATGATAGTTACATCTACATAGCAGATCACCGGTTTGGGACAATGATAACTCCTCTAATCCCCTAGTTCATGATAATTACATCTACGTAGCAAATCACCGGTTTGGGATAATGATACCTACTCCAATCCCCTAGTTCATGATAGTTACATCTACATAGCAGATCACCGGTTTGGGATAATGATACCTACTCCAATCCCCTAGTTCATGATAGTTACATCTACATAGCAGATTGGGATAATGATACCTACTCCAATCCCTTAGTTCATGATAGTTACATCTACATAGCAGATCACCGGTTTGGGATAATGATACCTACTCCAATCCCCTAGTTCATGATAATTAAATCTACATAGCAGATCACCATTTGGGATAATGATACTACTCTAATCCCCTAGTTCATGATAATTACATCTACATAGCAGATCACCGGTTTGGGATAATGATACTCCTCTAATCCCCTAGTTCATGATAATTACATCTACATAGGAGATCACCGGTTTGGGATAATGATACCTACTCCAATCCCCTAGTTCATGATAGTTACATCTACATAGCAGATCACCGGTTTGGGATAATGATACCTACTCCAATCCCCTAGTTCATGATAGCTACATCTACATAGCAGATCACCGGTTTGGGATAATGATACCCACTCCAATCCCCTAGTTCATGATAGTTACATCTACATAGGAGATCACCGGTTTGGGATAATGATACCTACTCCAATACCCTAGTTCATGATAATTACATCTTCATAGCAGATCACCGGTTTGGGATAATGATACCTACTCCAATCCCCTAGTTCATGATAGTTACATCTACATAGCAGATCAACGGTTTGGGATAATGATACCTACTCCAATTTTCCTAGTTCATAATAGTTACATCTCCATAGCAGATCACCGGTTTGGGATAATGATACCTACTCCAATCCCATAGTTCATGACAGTTACATCTACATAGGAGATCACCGGTTTGGGATAATGATACCTACTCCAATCCCCTAGTTCATGATAGTTACATTTACATAGCAGATCACCGGTTTGGGATAATGATACCTACTCCAGTCCCCTAGTTCATGATAGTTACATCTACATAGCAGATCACTGGTTTGGGATAATGATCCCTACTCCAATCCCCTAGTTCATGATAGTTACATCTACATAGCAGATCACCGGTTTGGGATAATGATACCTACTCCAATCCCCTAGTTCATGATATTTTCTTCTACATAGCAGATCACCGGTTTGGGATATTGATACCTACTCCAATCCCCTAGTTCATGATAGTTCCATCTACAAAGCAGATCACCGGTTTGGAATAATGATACCTACTCCAATCCCCTAGTTCATGATAGTTACATCCACATAGCAGATCACCGGTTTGGGATAATGATACCTACTCCAATCCCCTAGTTCATGATAGTTACATCTATATAGCAGATCACCGGTTTGGGATAATGATACCTACTCCAATCCCCTAGTTCATGATAGTTACATCTACATAGCAGATCACCGGTTTGGGATAATAATACCTACTCCAATCCCCTAGTTCATGATATTTAAATCTACATAGGAGAACACCGGTTTGGGATAATGATACCTACTCCAATCCCCTAGTTCATGATAGTTACATCTACATAGCAGATCACCGGTTTGGGACAATGATAACTCCTCTAATCCCCTAGTTCATGATAATTACATCTACGTAGCAAATCACCGGTTTGGGATAATGATACCTACTCCAATCCCCTAGTTCATGATAGTTACATCTACATAGCAGATCACCGGTTTGGGATAATGATACCTACTCCAATCCCCTAGTTCATGATAGCTACATCTACATAGCAGATCACCGGTTTGGGATAATGATACCTACTCCAATCCCCTAGTTCATGATAGTTACATCTACATAGCAGATCACCGGTTTGGGATAATGATACCTACTCCAATTTTCCTAGTTCATGATAGTTACATCTACATAGCAGATCACCGGTTTGGGATAATGATACCTACTCCAATCCCATAGTTCATGACAGTTACATCTACATAGGAGATCACCGGTTTGGGATATTGATACCTACTCCAATCCCCTAGTTCATGATATTTACATCTACATAGCAGATCACCGGTTTGGGATAATGATACCTACTCCAGTCCCCTAGTTCATGATAGTTACATCTACATAGCAGATCACTGGTTTGGGATAATGATACCTACTCCAATCCCCTAGTTCATGATAGTTACATTTACATAGCAGATTACCGGTTTGGGATAATGATACCTACTCCAATCCCCTAGTTCATGATATTTACTTCTAAATAGCAGATCACCGGTTTGGGATAATGATACCTACTCCAATCCCCTAGTTCATGATAGTTCCATCTACAAAGCAGATCACCGGTTTGGGATAATGATACCTACTCCAATCCCCTAGTTCATGATAGTTACATCTACATAGCAGATCACCGGTTTGGGATAATGATACCTACTCCAATCCCCTAGTTCATGATAGTTACATCTACATAGCAGATCACCGGTTTGGGATAATGATACCTACTCCAATCCCCTAGTTCATGAAAGTTACATCTACATAGCAGATCACCGGTTTGAGATAGTGATACCTACTCCAATCTCCTAGTTTATGATATTTACATCTACATAGCAGATCACCGGTTTGGGATAATGATACCTACTCCAATCCCCTAGTTCATGATATTTACATCTACATAGCAGATCACCGGTTTGGGATAATGATACCTACTCCAATCCCCTAGTTCATGATAGTTACATCTACATAGCAGATCACCGGTTTGGGATAATGATACCTACTCCAATCCCCTAGTTCATGATATTTACATCTACATAGCAGATCACCGGTTTGGGATAATGATACCTACTCCAATCCCCTAGTTCATGATAATTACATCTACATAGCAGATCACCGGTTTGGGATAATGATACCTTCTCCAATCCCCTAGTTCATGATAGTTACATCTACATAGCAGATCACCGGTTTGGGACAATGATACCTCCCCCAATCCCCTAGTTCATGATATTTACATCTACATAGCAAATCACCGGTTTGGGATAATGATACCCACTCCAATTCCCTAGTTCATGATATTTACATCTACATAGCAGATCACCGGTTTGGGATAATGATACCTACTCCAATCCCCTAGTTCATGATAATTACATCTATATAGCAGATCACCGGTGTGGGATAATGATACCTACTCCACTCCCCTAGTTCATGATATTTACATCTACATAGGAGATCACCGGTTTGGGATAATGTTACCTACTCCAATCCCCTAGTTCATGATAATTACATCTACATAGCAGATCACCGGTTTGGGATAATGATACCTACTCCAATCCCCTAGTTCATGATAGTTACATCTACATAGCAGATCACCGGTTTGGGACAATGATACCTCCTCCAATCCCCTAGTTCATGATAATTACATCTATATAGCAGATCACCGGTTTGGGATAATGATACCTACTCCAATCACCTAGTTCATGATATTTAAATCTACATAGGAGATCACCGGTTTGGGATAATGTTACCTACTCCAATCCCCTAGTTCATGATAGTTACATCTACATAACAGATCACCGGTTTGGGATAATGATACCTACTCCAATCCCCTAGTTCATGATATTTACTTCTACATAGCAGATCACCGGTTTGGGATAATGATACCTCCCCCAATCCCCTAGTTCATGATAATTACATCTACATAGCAAATCACCGGTTTGGAATAATGATACCTACTCCAATCCCCTAGTTCATGATAGTTACATCCACATAGCTGATCACCGGTTTGGGATAATGATACCTACTCCAATCCCCTAGTTCATGATAGTTACATCTATATAGCAGATCACCGGTTTGGGATAATGATACCTACTCCAATCCCCTAGTTCATGATAGTTACATCTACATAGCAGATCACCGGTTTGGGATAATAATACCTACTCCAATCCCCTAGTTCATGATATTTAAATCTACATAGGAGAACACCGGTTTGGGATAATGATACCTACTCCAATCCCCTAGTTCATGATAGTTACATCTACATAGCAGATCACCGGTTTGGGACAATGATAACTCCTCTAATCCCCTAGTTCATGATAATTACATCTACGTAGCAAATCACCGGTTTGGGATAATGATACCTACTCCAATCCCCTAGTTCATGATAGTTACATCTACATAGCAGATCACCGGTTTGGGATAATGATACCTACTCCAATCCCCTAGTTCATGATAGTTACATCTACATAGCAGATTGGGATAATGATACCTACTCCAATCCCTTAGTTCATGATAGTTACATCTACATAGCAGATCACCGGTTTGGGATAATGATACCTACTCCAATCCCCTAGTTCATGATAATTAAATCTACATAGCAGATCACCATTTGGGATAATGATACTACTCTAATCCCCTAGTTCATGATAATTACATCTACATAGCAGATCACCGGTTTGGGATAATGATACTCCTCTAATCCCCTAGTTCATGATAATTACATCTACATAGGAGATCACCGGTTTGGGATAATGATACCTACTCCAATCCCCTAGTTCATGATAGTTACATCTACATAGCAGATCACCGGTTTGGGATAATGATACCTACTCCAATCCCCTAGTTCATGATAGCTACATCTACATAGCAGATCACCGGTTTGGGATAATGATACCCACTCCAATCCCCTAGTTCATGATAGTTACATCTACATAGGAGATCACCGGTTTGGGATAATGATACCTACTCCAATACCCTAGTTCATGATAATTACATCTTCATAGCAGATCACCGGTTTGGGATAATGATACCTACTCCAATCCCCTAGTTCATGATAGTTACATCTACATAGCAGATCAACGGTTTGGGATAATGATACCTACTCCAATTTTCCTAGTTCATAATAGTTACATCTCCATAGCAGATCACCGGTTTGGGATAATGATACCTACTCCAATCCCATAGTTCATGACAGTTACATCTACATAGGAGATCACCGGTTTGGGATAATGATACCTACTCCAATCCCCTAGTTCATGATAGTTACATTTACATAGCAGATCACCGGTTTGGGATAATGATACCTACTCCAGTCCCCTAGTTCATGATAGTTACATCTACATAGCAGATCACTGGTTTGGGATAATGATCCCTACTCCAATCCCCTAGTTCATGATAGTTACATCTACATAGCAGATCACCGGTTTGGGATAATGATACCTACTCCAATCCCCTAGTTCATGATATTTTCTTCTACATAGCAGATCACCGGTTTGGGATATTGATACCTACTCCAATCCCCTAGTTCATGATAGTTCCATCTACAAAGCAGATCACCGGTTTGGAATAATGATACCTACTCCAATCCCCTAGTTCATGATAGTTACATCCACATAGCAGATCACCGGTTTGGGATAATGATACCTACTCCAATCCCCTAGTTCATGATAGTTACATCTATATAGCAGATCACCGGTTTGGGATAATGATACCTACTCCAATCCCCTAGTTCATGATAGTTACATCTACATAGCAGATCACCGGTTTGGGATAATAATACCTACTCCAATCCCCTAGTTCATGATATTTAAATCTACATAGGAGAACACCGGTTTGGGATAATGATACCTACTCCAATCCCCTAGTTCATGATAGTTACATCTACATAGCAGATCACCGGTTTGGGACAATGATAACTCCTCTAATCCCCTAGTTCATGATAATTACATCTACGTAGCAAATCACCGGTTTGGGATAATGATACCTACTCCAATCCCCTAGTTCATGATAGTTACATCTACATAGCAGATCACCGGTTTGGGATAATGATACCTACTCCAATCCCCTAGTTCATGATAGCTACATCTACATAGCAGATCACCGGTTTGGGATAATGATACCTACTCCAATCCCCTAGTTCATGATAGTTACATCTACATAGCAGATCACCGGTTTGGGATAATGATACCTACTCCAATTTTCCTAGTTCATGATAGTTACATCTACATAGCAGATCACCGGTTTGGGATAATGATACCTACTCCAATCCCATAGTTCATGACAGTTACATCTACATAGGAGATCACCGGTTTGGGATATTGATACCTACTCCAATCCCCTAGTTCATGATATTTACATCTACATAGCAGATCACCGGTTTGGGATAATGATACCTACTCCAGTCCCCTAGTTCATGATAGTTACATCTACATAGCAGATCACTGGTTTGGGATAATGATACCTACTCCAATCCCCTAGTTCATGATAGTTACATTTACATAGCAGATTACCGGTTTGGGATAATGATACCTACTCCAATCCCCTAGTTCATGATATTTACTTCTAAATAGCAGATCACCGGTTTGGGATAATGATACCTACTCCAATCCCCTAGTTCATGATAGTTCCATCTACAAAGCAGATCACCGGTTTGGGATAATGATACCTACTCCAATCCCCTAGTTCATGATAGTTACATCTACATAGCAGATCACCGGTTTGGGATAATGATACCTACTCCAATCCCCTAGTTCATGATAGTTACATCTACATAGCAGATCACCGGTTTGGGATAATGATACCTACTCCAATCCCCTAGTTCATGAAAGTTACATCTACATAGCAGATCACCGGTTTGAGATAGTGATACCTACTCCAATCTCCTAGTTTATGATATTTACATCTACATAGCAGATCACCGGTTTGGGATAATGATACCTACTCCAATCCCCTAGTTCATGATATTTACATCTACATAGCAGATCACCGGTTTGGGATAATGATACCTACTCCAATCCCCTAGTTCATGATAGTTACATCTACATAGCAGATCACCGGTTTGGGATAATGATACCTACTCCAATCCCCTAGTTCATGATATTTACATCTACATAGCAGATCACCGGTTTGGGATAATGATACCTACTCCAATTCCCTAGTTCATGATATTTACATCTACATAGCAGATCACCGGTTTGGGATAATGATACCTACTCCAATCCCCTAGTTCATGATAATTACATCTATATAGCAGATCACCGGTGTGGGATAATGATACCTACTCCACTCCCCTAGTTCATGATATTTACATCTACATAGGAGATCACCGGTTTGGGATAATGTTACCTACTCCAATCCCCTAGTTCATGATAATTACATCTACATAGCAGATCACCGGTTTGGGACAATGATACCTCCTCCAATCCCCTAGTTCATGATAATTACATCTATATAGTAGATCACCGGTTTGGGATAATGATACCTACTCCACTCCCCTAGTTCATGATATTTACATCTACATAGGAGATCACCGGTTTGGGATAATGTTACCTACTCCAATCCCCTAGTTCATGATAATTACATCTACATAGCAGATCACCGGTTTGGGATAATGATACCTTCTCCAATCCCCTAGTTCATGATAGTTACATCTACATAGCAGATCACCGGTTTGGGACAATGATACCTCCCCCAATCCCCTAGTTCATGATATTTACATCTACATAGCAAATCACCGGTTTGGGATAATGATACCCACTCCAATTCCCTAGTTCATGATATTTACATCTACATAGCAGATCACCGGTTTGGGATAATGATACCTACTCCAATCCCCTAGTTCATGATAATTACATCTATATAGCAGATCACCGGTGTGGGATAATGATACCTACTCCACTCCCCTAGTTCATGATATTTACATCTACATAGGAGATCACCGGTTTGGGATAATGTTACCTACTCCAATCCCCTAGTTCATGATAATTACATCTACATAGCAGATCACCGGTTTGGGATAATGATACCTACTCCAATCCCCTAGTTCATGATAGTTACATCTACATAGCAGATCACCGGTTTGGGACAATGATACCTCCTCCAATCCCCTAGTTCATGATAATTACATCTATATAGCAGATCACCGGTTTGGGATAATGATACCTACTCCAATCACCTAGTTCATGATATTTAAATCTACATAGGAGATCACCGGTTTGGGATAATGTTACCTACTCCAATCCCCTAGTTCATGATAATTACATCTACATAGCAGATCACCGGTTTGGGATAATGATACCTACTCCAATCCCCTAGTTCATGATAGTTGCATCTACATAGCAGATCACCGGTTTGGGACAATGATACCTCCCCCAATCCCCTAGTTCATGATAATTACATCTACATAGCAAATCACCGGTTTGGGATAATGATACCTACTCCAATCCCCTAGTTCATGATAGTTACATCTATATAGCAGATCACCGGTTTGGGATAATGATACCTACTCCAATCCCCTAGTTCATGATAGTTACATCTACATAGCAAATTGGGATAATGATACCTACTCCAATCCCTTAGTTCATGATAGTTACATCTACATAGCAGATCACCGGTATGGGATAATGATACCTACTGCAATCCCCTAATTCATGATAGTTACATCTACATAGCAGATCACCGGTTTGGGATAATGATACCTACTCCAATCCCCTAGTTCATGATAGTTACCTCTACATAGCAGATCACCGGTTTGGGATAATGATACCTACTCCAATCCCCTAGGTCATGATAATTAAATCTACATAGCAGATCACCATTTGGGATAATGATACTACTCTAATCCCCTAGTTCATGATAATTACATCTACATAGCAGATCACCGGTTTGGGATAATGATACTCCTCTAATCCCCTAGTTAATGATAATTACATCTACATAGGAGATCACCGGTTTGGGATAATGATACCTACTCCAATCCCCTAGTTCATGATAATTAAATCTACATAGCAGATCACCATTTGGGATAATGATACTACTCTAATCCCCTAGTTCATGATAATTACATCTACATAGCAGATCACCGGTTTGGGATAATGATACTCCTCTAATCCCCTAGTTCATGATAATTACATCTACATAGGAGATCACCGGTTTGGGATAATGATACCTACTCCAATCCCCTAGTTCATGATAGTTACATGTACATAGCAGATCACCGGTTTGGGATAATGCTACCTACTCCAATCCCCTAGTTCATGATAGCTACATCTACATAGCAGATCACCGGTTTGGGATAATGATACCTACTCCAATCCCCTAGTTCATGATAGTTACATCTACATAGGAGATCACCGGTGTGGGATAATGATACCTACTCCAATCCCCTAGTTCATGATAATTACATCTACATAGCAGATCACCGGTTTGGGATAATGATACCTACTCCAATCCCCTAGTTCATGATAGTTACATCTACATAGCAGATCACTGGTTTGGGATAATGATACCTACTCCAATCCCCTAGTTCATGATAGTTACATCTACATAGCAGATCACCGGTTTGGGATAAAGATACTTACTCCAATCCCCTAGTTCATGATATTTACTTCTACATAGCAGATCACCGGTTTGGGATAATGATACCTACTCCAATCCCCTAGTTCATGATAGTTCCATCTACAAAGCAGATCACCGGTTTGGGATAATGATAACTACTCCAATCCCCTAGTTCATGATAGTTACATCTACATAGCAGATCACCGGTTTGGGATAATGATACCTACTCCAATCCCCTAGTTCATGATAGTTACATCTACATAGCAGATCACCGGTTTGGGATAATGATACCTACTCCAATCCCCTAGTTCATGATAGTTACATCTACATAGCAGATCACCGGTTTGGGATAATGATACCTACTCCAATCCCCTAGTTCATGATATTTAAATCTACATAGGAGAACACCGGTTTGGGATAATGATACCTACTCCAATCCCCTAGTTCATGATAATTACATCTACGTAGCAAATCACCGGTTTGGGATAATGATACCTACTCCAATCCCCTAGTTCATGATAGTTACATCTACATAGCAGATCACCGGTTTGGGATAATGATACCTACTCCAATCCCCTAGTTCATGATAGCTACATCTACATAGCAGATCACCGGTTTGGGATAATGATACCTACTCCAATCCCCTAGTTCATGATAGCTACATCTACATAGCAGATCACCGGTTTGGGATAATGATACCTACTCAAATCCCCTAGTTCATGATAGCTACATCTACATAGCAGATCACCGGTTTGGGATAATGATACCTACTCCAATCCCCTAGTTCATGATATTTACATCTACATAGCAAATCACCGGTTTGGGATAATGATACCTACCCCAATCCCCTAGTTCATGATAGTTACATCTACATAGCAGATCACCGGTTTGGGACAATGATACCTCCTCCAATCCCCTAGTTCATGATAATTACATCTATATAGCAGATCACCGGTTTGGGATAATGATACCTACTCCACTCCCCTAGTTCATGATATTTACATCTACATAGGAGATCACCGGTTTGGGATAATGATACCTACTCCAATCCCCTAGTTGATGATAGTTACATCTACATATCAGATCACCGGTTTAGGACAATGATACCTCCCCCAATCCCCTTGTTCATGATATTTACATCTACATAGCAAATCACCGGTTTGGGATAATGATACCTACTCCAATTCCCTAGTTCATGATATTTACATCTACATAGCAGATCACCGGTTTGGGATAATGATACCTACTCCAATCCCCTAGTTCATGATAGTTACATCTACATAGCAGATCACCGGTTTGGGATAATGATACCTCCCCCAATCCCCTAGTTCATGATAATTACATCTACATAGCAAATCACCAGTTTGGGATAATGATACCTACTCCAATCCCCTAGTTCATGATAGTTACATCTACATAGCAGATCACCGGTTTGGGATAATGATACCTACTCCAATCCCCTAGTTCATGATAGTTACATCTACATAGCAGTTTGAGATAATGATACCTACTCCAATCCCTTAGTTCATGATAGTTACATCTACATAGCAGATCACCGGTTTGGGATAATGATACCTACTCCAATCCCCTAGTTCATGATAATTAAATCTACATAGCAGATCACCATTTGGGATAATGATACTACTCTAATCCCCTAGTTCATGATAATTACATCTACATAGCAGATCACCGGTTTGGGATAATGATACTCCTCTAATCCCCTAGTTCATGATAATTACATCTACATAGGAGATCACCGGTTTGGGATAATGATACCTACTCCAATCCCCTAGTTCATGATAGTTACATCTACATAGCAGATCACCGGTTTGGGATAATGATACCTACTCCAATCCCCTAGTTCATGATAGCTACATCTACATAGCAGATCACCGGTTTGGGATAATGATACCCACTCCAATCCCCTAGTTCATGATAGTTACATCTACATAGGAGATCACCGGTTTGGGATAATGATACCTACTCCAATACCCTAGTTCATGATAATTACATCTTCATAGCAGATCACCGGTTTGGGATAATGATACCTACTCCAATCCCCTAGTTCATGATAGTTACATCTACATAGCAGATCAACGGTTTGGGATAATGATACCTACTCCAATTTTCCTAGTTCATAATAGTTACATCTCCATAGCAGATCACCGGTTTGGGATAATGATACCTACTCCAATCCCATAGTTCATGACAGTTAAATCTACATAGGAGATCACCGGTTTGGGATAATGATACCTACTCCAATCCCCTAGTTCATGATAGTTACATTTACATAGCAGATCACCGGTTTGGGATAATGATACCTACTCCAGTCCCCTAGTTCATGATAGTTACATCTACATAGCAGATCACTGGTTTGGGATAATGATACCTACTCCAATCCCCTAGTTCATGATAGTTACATCTACATAGCAGATCACCGGTTTGGGATAATGATACCTACTCCAATCCCCTAGTTCATGATATTTACTTCTACATAGCAGATCACCGGTTTGGGATAATGATACCTACTCCAATCCCCTAGTTCATGATAGTTCCATCTACAAAGCAGATCACCGGTTTGGAATAATGATACCTACTCCAATCCCCTAGTTCATGATAGTTACATCCACATAGCAGATCACCGGTTTGGGATAATGATACCTACTCCAATCCCCTAGTTCATGATAGTTACATCTATATAGCAGATCACCGGTTTGGGATAATGATACCTACTCCAATCCCCTAGTTCATGATAGTTACATCTACATAGCAGATCACCGGTTTGGGATAATAATACCTACTCCAATCCCCTAGTTCATGATATTTAAATCTACATAGGAGAACACCGGTTTGGGATAATGATACCTACTCCAATCCCCTAGTTCATGATAGTTACATCTACATAGCAGATCACCGGTTTGGGACAATGATAACTCCTCTAATCCCCTAGTTCATGATAATTACATCTACGTAGCAAATCACCGGTTTGGGATAATGATACCTACTCCAATCCCCTAGTTCATGATAGTTACATCTACATAGCAGATCACCGGTTTGGGATAATGATACCTACTCCAATCCCCTAGTTCATGATAGCTACATATACATAGCAGATCACCGGTTTGGGATAATGATACCTACTCCAATCCCCTAGTTCATGATAGTTACATCTACATAGCAGATCACCGGTTTGGGATAATGATACCTACTCCAATTTTCCTAGTTCATGATAGTTACATCTACATAGCAGATCACCGGTTTGGGATAATGATACCTACTCCAATCCCATAGTTCATGACAGTTACATCTACATAGGAGATCACCGGTTTGGGATATTGATACCTACTCCAATCCCCTAGTTCATGATAGTTACATCTACATAGCAGATCACCGGTTTGGGATAATGATACCTACTCCAGTCCCCTAGTTCATGATAGTTACATCTACATAGCAGATCACTGGTTTGGGATAATGATACCTACTCCAATCCCCTAGTTCATGATAGTTACATTTACATAGCAGATTACCGGTTTGGGATAATGATACCTACTCCAATCCCCTAGTTCATGATATTTACTTCTAAATAGCAGATCACCGGTTTGGGATAATGATATCTACTCCAATCCCCTAGTTCATGATAGTTCCATCTACAAAGCAGATCACCGGTTTGGGATAATGATACCTACTCCAATCCCCTAGTTCATGATAGTTACATCTACATAGCAGATCACCGGTTTGGGATAATGATACCTACTCCAATCCCCTAGTTCATGATAGTTACATCTACATAGCAGATCACCGGTTTGGGATAATGATACCTACTCCAATCCCCTAGTTCATGAAAGTTACATCTACATAGCAGATCACCGGTTTGAGATAGTGATACCTACTCCAATCTCCTAGTTTATGATATTTACATCTACATAGCAGATCACCGGTTTGGGATAATGATACCTACTCCAATCCCCTAGTTCATGATATTTACATCTACATAGCAGATCACCGGTTTGGGATAATGATACCTACTCCAATCCCCTAGTTCATGATAGTTACATCTACATAGCAGATCACCGGTTTGGGATAATGATACCTACTCCAATCCCCTAGTTCATGATATTTACATCTACATAGCAAATCACCGGTTTGGGATAATGATACCTACTCCAATTCCCTAGTTCATGATATTTACATCTACATAGCAGATCACCGGTTTGGGATAATGATACCTACTCCAATCCCCTAGTTCATGATAATTACATCTATATAGCAGATCACCGGTGTGGGATAATGATACCTACTCCACTCCCCTAGTTCATGATATTTACATCTACATAGGAGATCACCGGTTTGGGATAATGTTACCTACTCCAATCCCCTAGTTCATGATAATTACATCTACATAGCAGATCACCGGTTTGGGACAATGATACCTCCTCCAATCCCCTAGTTCATGATAATTACATCTATATAGGAGATCACCGGTTTGGGATAATGATACCTACTCCACTCCCCTAGTTCATGATATTTACATCTACATAGGAGATCACCGGTTTGGGATAATGTTACCTACTCCAATCCCCTAGTTCATGATAATTACATCTACATAGCAGATCACCGGTTTGGGATAATGATACCTTCTCCAATCCCCTAGTTCATGATAGTTACATCTACATAGCAGATCACCGGTTTGGGACAATGATACCTCCCCCAATCCCCTAGTTCATGATATTTACATCTACATAGCAAATCACCGGTTTGGGATAATGATACCCACTCCAATTCCCTAGTTCATGATATTTACATCTACATAGCAGATCACCGGTTTGGGATAATGATACCTACTCCAATCCCCTAGTTCATGATAGTTACATCTACATAGCAGATCACCGGTGTGGGATAATGATACCTACTCCACTCCCCTAGTTCATGATATTTACATCTACATAGGAGATCACCGGTTTGGGATAATGTTACCTACTCCAATCCCCTAGTTCATGATAATTACATCTACATAGCAGATAACCGGTTTGGGATAATGATACCTACTCCAATCCCCTAGTTCATGATAGTTACATCTACATAGCAGATCACCGGTTTGGGACAATGATACCTCCTCCAATCCCCTAGTTCATGATAATTACATCTATATAGCAGATCACCGGTTTGGGATAATGATACCTACACCAATCCCCTAGTTCATGATATTTAAATCTACATAGGAGATCACCGGTTTGGGATAATGTTACCTACTCCAATCCCCTAGTTCATGATAATTACATCTACATAGCAGATCACCGGTTTGGGATAATGATACCTACTCCAATCCCCTAGTTCATGATAGTTGCATCTACATAGCAGATCACCGGTTTGGGACAATGATACCTCCCCCAATCCCCTAGTTCATGATAATTACATCTACATAGCAAATCACCGGTTTGGGATAATGATACCTACTCCAATACCCTAGTTCATGATAGTTACATCTATATAGCAGATCACCGGTTTGGGATAATGATACCTACTCCAATCCCCTAGTTCATGATAGTTACATCTACATAGCAAATTGGGATAATGATACCTACTCCAATCCCTTAGTTCATGATAGTTACATCTACATAGCAGATCACCGGTATGGGATAATGATACCTACTGCAATCCCCTAATTCATGATAGTTACATCTACATAGCAGATCACCGGTTTGGGATAATGATACCTACTCCAATCCCCTAGTTCATGATAGTTACCTCTACATAGCAGATCACCGGTTTGGGATAATGATACCTACTCCAATCCCCTAGTTCATGATAATTAAATCTACATAGCAGATCACCATTTGGGATAATGATACTACTCTAATCCCCTAGTTCATGATAATTACATCTACATAGCAGATCACCGGTTTGGGATAATGATACTCCTCTAATCACCTAGTTCATGATAATTACATCTACATAGCAGATCACCGGTTTGGGATAATGATACCTACTCCAATCCCCTAGTTCATGATAATTAAATCTACATAGCAGATCACCATTTGGGATAATGATACTACTCTAATCCCCTAGTTCATGATAATTACATCTACATAGCAGATCACCGGTTTGGGATAATGATACTCCTCTAATCCCCTAGTTCATGATAATTACATCTACATAGGAGATCACCGGTTTGGGATAATGATACCTACTCCAATCCCCTAGTTCATGATAGTTACATCTACATAGCAGATCACCGGTTTGGGATAATGATACCTACTCCAATCCCCTAGTTCATGATAGCTACATCTACATAGCAGATCACCGGTTTGGGATAATGATACCTACTCCAATCCCCTAGTTCATGATAGTTACATCTACATAGGAGATCACCGGTTTGGGATAATGATACCTACTCCAATCCCCTAGTTTATGATAATTACATCTACATAGCAGATCACCGGTTTGGGATAATGATACCTACTCCAATCCCCTAGTTCATGATAGTTACATCTACATAGCAGATCACCGGTTTGGGATAATGATACCTACTCCAGTCCCCTAGTTCATGATAGTTACATCTACATAGCAGATCACTGGTTTGGGTTAATGATACCTACTCCAATCCCCTAGTTCATGATAGTTACATCTACATAGCAGATCACCGGTTTGGGATAATGATACCTACTCCAATCCCCTAGTTCATGATATTTAGTTCTACATAGCAGATCACCGGTTTGGGATAATGATACCTACTCCAATCCCCTAGTTCATGATAGTTCCATCTACAAAGCAGATCACCGGTTTGGGATAATGATACCTACTCAAATCCCCTAGTTCATGATAGTTACATCTACATAGCAGATCACCGGTTTGGGATAATGATACCTACTCAAATCCCCTAGTTCATGATAGTTACATCTACATAGCAGATCACCGGTTTGGGATAATGATACCTACTCCAATCCCCTAGTTCATGATAGTTACATCTACATAGCAGATCACCGGTTTGGGATAATGATACCTACTCCAATCCCCTAGTTCATGATATTTAAATCTACATAGGAGAACACCGGTTTGGGATAATGATACCTACTCCAATCACCTAGTTCATGATAGTTACATCTACATAGCAGATCACCGGTTTGGGACAATGATAACTCCTCCAATCCCCTAGTTCATGATAATTACATCTACGTAGCAAATCACCGGTTTGGGATAATGATACCTACTCTAATCCCCTAGTTCATGATAGTTACATCTACATAGCAGATCACCGGTTTGGGATAATGATACCTACTCCAATCCCCTAGTTCATGATAGCTACATCTACATAGCAGATCACCGGTTTGGGATAATGATACCTACTCCAATCCCCTAGTTCATGATAGCTACATCTACATAGCAGATCACCGGTTTGGGATAATGATACCTACTCCAATCCCCTAGTTCATGATAGTTACATCTACATAGCAGATCACCGGTTTGGGATAATGATACCTACTCCAATTTTCCTAGTTCATGATAGTTACATCTACATAGCAGATCACCGGTTTGGGATAATGATACCTACTCCAATCCCATAGTTCATGACAGTTACATCTACATAGGAGATCACCGGTTTGGGATATTGATACCTACTCCAATCCCCTAGTTCATGATAGTTACATCTACATAGCAGATCACCGGTTTGGGATAATGATACCTACTCCAGTCCCCTAGTTCATGATAGTTACATCTACATAGCAGATCACTGGTTTGGGATAATGATACCTAATCCAATCCCCTAGTTCATGATAGTTACATTTACATAGCAGATTACCGGTTTGGGATAATGATACCTACTCCAATCCCCTAGTTCATGATATTTACTTCTAAATAGCAGATCACCGGTTTGGGATAATGATACCTACTCCAATCACCTAGTTCATGATAGTTCCATCTACAAAGCAGATCACCGGTTTGGGATAATGATACCTACTCCAATCCCCTAGTTCATGATAGTTACATCTACATAGCAGATCACCGGTTTGGGATAATGATACCTACTCCAATCCCCTAGTTCATGATAGCTACATCTACATAGCAGATCACCGGTTTGGGATAATGATACCTACTCCAATCCCCTAGTTCATGATAGCTACATCTACATAGCAGATCACCGGTTTGGGATAATGATACCTACTCCAATCCCCTAGTTCATGATAGTTACATCTACATAGCAGATCACCGGTTTGGGATAATGATACCTACTCCAATTTTCCTAGTTCATGATAGTTACATCTACATAGCAGATCACCGGTTTGGGATAATGATACCTACTCCAATCCCATAGTTCATGACAGTTACATCTACATAGGAGATCACCGGTTTGGGATATTGATACCTACTCCAATCCCCTAGTTCATGATAGTTACATCTACATAGCAGATCACCGGTTTGGGATAATGATACCTACTCCAGTCCCCTAGTTCATGATAGTTACATCTACATAGCAGATCACTGGTTTGGGATAATGATACCTACTCCAATCCCCTAGTTCATGATAGTTACATTTACATAGCAGATTACCGGTTTGGGATAATGATACCTACTCCAATCCCCTAGTTCATGATATTTACTTCTAAATAGCAGATCACCGGTTTGGGATAATGATACCTACTCCAATCACCTAGTTCATGATAGTTCCATCTACAAAGCAGATCACCGGTTTGGGATAATGATACCTACTCCAATCCCCTAGTTCATGATAGTTACATCTACATAGCAGATCACCGGTTTGGGATAATGATACCTACTCCAATCCCCTAGTTCATGATAATTACATCTATATAGCAGATCACCGGTTTGGGATAATGATACCTACTCCACTCCCCTAGTTCATGATATTTACATCTACATAAAAGATCACCGGATTGGGATAATGTTACCTACTCCAATCCCCTAGTTCATGATAATTACATCTACATAGCAGATCACCGGTTTGGGATAATGATACCTACTCCAATCCCCTAGTTCATGATAGTTACATCTACATAGCAGATCACCGGTTTGGGACAATGATACCTCCCCCAATTCCCTAGTTCATGATATTTACATCTACATAGCAGATCACCGGTTTGGGATAATGATACCTACTCCAATCCCCTAGTTCATGATAATTACATCTATATAGCAGATCACCGGTGTGGGATAATGATACCTACTCCACTCCCCTAGTTCATGATATTTACATCTACATAGGAGATCACCGGTTTGGGATAATGTTACCTACTCCAATCCCCTAGTTCATGATAATTACATCTACATAGCAGATCACCGGTTTGGGATAATGATACCTACTCCAATCCCCTAGTTCATGATAGTTACATCTACATAGCAGATCACCGGTTTGGGACAATGATACATCCTCCAATCCCCTAGTTCATGATAATTACATCTATATAGCAGATCACCGGTTTGGGATAATGATACCTACTCCAATCCCCTAGTTCATGATATTTAAATCTACATAGGAGATCACCGGTTTGGGATAATGTTACCTACTCCAATCCCCTAGTTCATGATAATTACATCTACATAGCAGATCACCGGTTTGGGATAATGATACCTACTCCAATCCCCTAGTTCATGATAGTTACATCTACATAGCAGATCACCGGTTTGGGACAATGATACCTCCCCCAATCCCCTAGTTCATGATAATTACATCTACATAGCAAATCACCGGTTTGGGATAATGATACCTACTCCAATCCCCTAGTTCATGATAGTTACATCTATATAGCAGATCACCGGTTTGGGATAATGATACCTACTCCAATCCCCTAGTTCATGATAGTTACATCTACATAGCAAATTGGGATAATGATACCTACTCCAATCCCTTAGTTCATGATAGTTACATCTACATAGCAGATCACCGGTATGGGATAATGATACCTACTGCAATCCCCTAATTCATGATAGTTACATCTACATAGCAGATCACCGGTTTGGGATAATGATACCTACTCCAATCCCCTAGTTCATGAAAGTTACATCTACATAGCAGATCACCGGTTTGAGATAGTGATACCTACTCCAATCCCCTAGTTTATGATATTTACATCTACATAGCAGATTACCGGTTTGGGATAATGATACCTACTCCATTCCCCTAGTTCATGATATTTACATCTACATAGCAGATCACCGGTTTGGGATAATGATACCTACTCCAATCCCCTAGTTCATGATAGTTACATCTACATAGCAGATCACCGGTTTGGGATAATGATACCTACTCCAATCCCCTAGTTCATGATATTTACATCTACATAGCAGATCACCGGTTTGGGATAATGATACCTACTCCAATTCCCTAGTTCATGATATTTACATCTACATAGCAGATCACCGGTTTGGGATAATGATACCTACTCCAATCCCCTAGTTCATGATAATTACATCTATATAGCAGATCACCGGTGTGGGATAATGATACCTACTCCACTCCCCTAGTTCATGATATTTACATCTACATAGGAGATCACCGGTTTGGGATAATGTTACCTACTCCAATCCCCTAGTTCATGATAATTACATCTACATAGCAGATCACCGGTTTGGGATAATGATACCTACTCCAATCCCCTAGTTCATGATAGTTACATCTACATAGCAGATCACCGGTTTGGGACAATGATACCTCCTCCAATCCCCTAGTTCATGATAATTACATCTATATAGCAGATCACCGGTTTGGGATAATGATACCTACTCCACTCCCCTAGTTCATGATATTTACATCTACATAAAAGATCACCGGTTTGGGATAATGTTACCTACTCCAATCCCCTAGTTCATGATAATTACATCTACATAGCAGATCACCGGTTTGGGATAATGATACCTACTCCAATCCCCTAGTTCATGATAGTTACATCTACATAGCAGATCACCGGTTTGGGACAATGATACCTCCCCCAATCCCCTAGTTCATGATATTTACATCTACATAGCAAATCACCGGTTTGGGATAATGATACCCACTCCAATTCCCTAGTTCATGATATTTACATCTACATAGCAGATCACCGGTTTGGGATAATGATACCTACTCCAATCCCCTAGTTCATGATAATTACATCTATATAGCAGATCACCGGTGTGGGATAATGATACCTACTCCACTCCCCTAGTTCATGATATTTACATCTACATAGGAGATCACCGGTTTGGGATAATGTTACCTACTCCAATCCCCTAGTTCATGATAATTACATCTACATAGCAGATCACCGGTTTGGGATAATGATACCTACTCCAATCCCCTAGTTCATGATAGTTACATCTACATAGCAGATCACCGGTTTGGGACAATGATACATCCTCCAATCCCCTAGTTCATGATAATTACATCTATATAGCAGATCACCGGTTTGGGATAATGATACCTACTCCAATCCCCTAGTTCATGATATTTAAATCTACATAGGAGATCACCGGTTTGGGATAATGTTACCTACTCCAATCCCCTAGTTCATGATAATTACATCTACATAGCAGATCACCGGTTTGGGATAATGATACCTACTCCAATCCCCTAGTTCATGATAGTTACATCTACATAGCAGATCACCGGTTTGGGACAATGATACCTCCCCCAATCCCCTAGTTCATGATAATTACATCTACATAGCAAATCACCGGTTTGGGATAATGATACCTACTCCAATCCCCTAGTTCATGATAGTTACATCTATATAGCAGATCACCGGTTTGGGATAATGATACCTACTCCAATCCCCTAGTTCATGATAGTTACATCTACATAGCAAATTGGGATAATGATACCTACTCCAATCCCTTAGTTCATGATAGTTACATCTACATAGCAGATCACCGGTATGGGATAATGATACCTACTGCAATCCCCTAATTCATGATAGTTACATCTACATAGCAGATCACCGGTTTGGGATAATGATACCTACTCCAATCCCCTAGTTCATGATAGTTACCTCTACATAGCAGATCACCGGTTTGGGATAATGATACCTACTCCAATCCCCTAGTTCATGATAATTAAATCTACATAGCAGATCACCATTTGGGATAATGATACTACTCTAATCCCCTAGTTCATGATAATTACATCTACATAGCAGATCACCGGTTTGGGATAATGATACTCCTCTAATCACCTAGTTCATGATAATTACATCTACATAGCAGATCACCGGTTTGGGATAATGATACCTACTCCAATCCCCTAGTTCATGATAATTAAATCTACATAGCAGATCACCATTTGGGATAATGATACTACTCTAATCCCCTAGTTCATGATAATTACATCTACATAGCAGATCACCGGTTTGGGATAATGATACTCCTCAAATCCCCTAGTTCATGATAATTACATCTACATAGCAGATCACCGGTTTGGGATAATGATACCTACTCCAATCCCCTAGTTCATGATAGTTACATCTACATAGCAGATCACTGGTTTGGGATAATGATACCTACTCCAATCCCCTAGTTCATGATAGTTACATTTACATAGCAGATTACCGGTTTGGGATAATGATACCTACTCCAATCCCCTAGTTCATGATATTTACTTCTAAATAGCAGATCACCGGTTTGGGATAATGATACCTACTCCAATCACCTAGTTCATGATAGTTCCATCTACAAAGCAGATCACCGGTTTGGGATAATGATACCTACTCCAATCCCCTAGTTCATGATAGTTACATCTACATAGCAGATCACCGGTTTGGGATAATGATACCTACTCCAATCCCCTAGTTCATGATAATTACATCTATATAGCAGATCACCGGTTTGGGATAATGATACCTACTCCACTCCCCTAGTTCATGATATTTACATCTACATAAAAGATCACCGGATTGGGATAATGTTACCTACTCCAATCCCCTAGTTCATGATAATTACATCTACATAGCAGATCACCGGTTTGGGATAATGATACCTACTCCAATCCCCTAGTTCATGATAGTTACATCTACATAGCAGATCACCGGTTTGGGACAATGATACCTCCCCCAATTCCCTAGTTCATGATATTTACATCTACATAGCAGATCACCGGTTTGGGATAATGATACCTACTCCAATCCCCTAGTTCATGATAATTACATCTATATAGCAGATCACAGGTGTGGGATAATGATACCTACTCCACTCCCCTAGTTCATGATATTTACATCTACATAGGAGATCACCGGTTTGGGATAATGTTACCTACTCCAATCCCCTAGTTCATGATAATTACATCTACATAGCAGATCACCGGTTTGGGATAATGATACCTACTCCAATCCCCTAGTTCATGATAGTTACATCTACATAGCAGATCACCGGTTTGGGACAATGATACATCCTCCAATCCCCTAGTTCATGATAATTACATCTATATAGCAGATCACCGGTTTGGGATAATGATACCTACTCCAATCCCCTAGTTCATGATATTTAAATCTACATAGGAGATCACCGGTTTGGGATAATGTTACCTACTCCAATCCCCTAGTTCATGATAATTACATCTACATAGCAGATCACCGGTTTGGGATAATGATACCTACTCCAATCCCCTAGTTCATGATAGTTACATCTACATAGCAGATCACCGGTTTGGGACAATGATACCTCCCCCAATCCCCTAGTTCATGATAATTACATCTACATAGCAAATCACCGGTTTGGGATAATGATACCTACTCCAATCCCCTAGTTCATGATAGTTACATCTATATAGCAGATCACCGGTTTGGGATAATGATACCTACTCCAATCCCCTAGTTCATGATAGTTACATCTACATAGCAAATTGGGATAATGATACCTACTCCAATCCCTTAGTTCATGATAGTTACATCTACATAGCAGATCACCGGTATGGGATAATGATACCTACTGCAATCCCCTAATTCATGATAGTTACATCTACATAGCAGATCACCGGTTTGGGATAATGATACCTACTCCAATCCCCTAGTTCATGAAAGTTACATCTACATAGCAGATCACCGGTTTGAGATAGTGATACCTACTCCAATCCCCTAGTTTATGATATTTACATCTACATAGCAGATTACCGGTTTGGGATAATGATACCTACTCCATTCCCCTAGTTCATGATATTTACATCTACATAGCAGATCACCGGTTTGGGATAATGATACCTACTCCAATCCCCTAGTTCATGATAGTTACATCTACATAGCAGATCACCGGTTTGGGATAATGATACCTACTCCAATCCCCTAGTTCATGATATTTACATCTACATAGCAGATCACCGGTTTGGGATAATGATACCTACTCCAATTCCCTAGTTCATGATATTTACATCTACATAGCAGATCACCGGTTTGGGATAATGATACCTACTCCAATCCCCTAGTTCATGATAATTACATCTATATAGCAGATCACCGGTGTGGGATAATGATACCTACTCCACTCCCCTAGTTCATGATATTTACATCTACATAGGAGATCACCGGTTTGGGATAATGTTACCTACTCCAATCCCCTAGTTCATGATAATTACATCTACATAGCAGATCACCGGTTTGGGATAATGATACCTACTCCAATCCCCTAGTTCATGATAGTTACATCTACATAGCAGATCACCGGTTTGGGACAATGATACCTCCTCCAATCCCCTAGTTCATGATAATTACATCTATATAGCAGATCACCGGTTTGGGATAATGATACCTACTCCACTCCCCTAGTTCATGATATTTACATCTACATAAAAGATCACCGGTTTGGGATAATGTTACCTACTCCAATCCCCTAGTTCATGATAATTACATCTACATAGCAGATCACCGGTTTGGGATAATGATACCTACTCCAATCCCCTAGTTCATGATAGTTACATCTACATAGCAGATCACCGGTTTGGGACAATGATACCTCCCCCAATCCCCTAGTTCATGATATTTACATCTACATAGCAAATCACCGGTTTGGGATAATGATACCCACTCCAATTCCCTAGTTCATGATATTTACATCTACATAGCAGATCACCGGTTTGGGATAATGATACCTACTCCAATCCCCTAGTTCATGATAATTACATCTATATAGCAGATCACCGGTGTGGGATAATGATACCTACTCCACTCCCCTAGTTCATGATATTTACATCTACATAGGAGATCACCGGTTTGGGATAATGTTACCTACTCCAATCCCCTAGTTCATGATAATTACATCTACATAGCAGATCACCGGTTTGGGATAATGATACCTACTCCAATCCCCTAGTTCATGATAGTTACATCTACATAGCAGATCACCGGTTTGGGACAATGATACATCCTCCAATCCCCTAGTTCATGATAATTACATCTATATAGCAGATCACCGGTTTGGGATAATGATACCTACTCCAATCCCCTAGTTCATGATATTTAAATCTACATAGGAGATCACCGGTTTGGGATAATGTTACCTACTCCAATCCCCTAGTTCATGATAATTACATCTACATAGCAGATCACCGGTTTGGGATAATGATACCTACTACAATCCCCTAGTTCATGATAGTTACATCTACATAGCAGATCACCGGTTTGGGACAATGATACCTCCCCCAATCCCCTAGTTCATGATAATTACATCTACATAGCAAATCACCGGTTTGGGATAATGATACCTACTCCAATCCCCTAGTTCATGATAGTTACATCTATATAGCAGATCACCGGTTTGGGATAATGATACCTACTCCAATCCCCTAGTTCATGATAGTTACA
Organism: Allygus modestus; assembly: GCA_963675035.1. NCBI lineage: Eukaryota > Metazoa > Arthropoda > Insecta > Hemiptera > Cicadellidae > Allygus > Allygus modestus. The sequence continues at coordinate 316,571,925 of OY776112.1, forward strand.
TCTACATAGCAAATTGGGATAATGATACCTACTCCAATCCCTTAGTTCATGATAGTTACATCTACATAGCAGATCACCGGTATGGGATAATGATACCTACTGCAATCCCCTAATTCATGATAGTTACATCTACATAGCAGATCACCGGTTTGGGATAATGATACCTACTCCAATCCCCTAGTTCATGATAGTTACCTCTACATAGCAGATCACCGGTTTGGGATAATGATACCTACTCCAATCCCCTAGTTCATGATAATTAAATCTACATAGCAGATCACCATTTGGGATAATGATACTACTCTAATCCCCTAGTTCATGATAATTACATCTACATAGCAGATCACCGGTTTGGGATAATGATACTCCTCTAATCACCTAGTTCATGATAATTACATCTACATAGCAGATCACCGGTTTGGGATAATGATACCTACTCCAATCCCCTAGTTCATGATAATTAAATCTACATAGCAGATCACCATTTGGGATAATGATACTACTCTAATCCCCTAGTTCATGATAATTACATCTACATAGCAGATCACCGGTTTGGGATAATGATACTCCTCAAATCCCCTAGTTCATGATAATTACATCTACATAGGAGATCACCGGTTTGGGATAATGATACCTACTCCAATCCCCTAGTTCATGATAGTTACATCTACATAGCAGATCACCGGTTTGGGATAATGATACCTACTCCAATCCCCTAGTTCATGATAGCTACATCTACATAGCAGATCACCGGTTTGGGATAATGATACCTACTCCAATCCCCTAGTTCATGATAGTTACATCTACATAGGAGATCACCGGTTTGGGATAATGATACCTACTCCAATCCCCTAGTTCATGATAATTACATCTACATAGCAGATCACCGGTTTGGGATAATGATACCTACTCCAATCCCCTAGTTCATGATAGTTACATCTACATAGCAGATCACCGGTTTGGGATAATGATACCTACTCCAATTTTCCTAGTTCATTATAGTTACATCTCCATAGCAGATCACCGGTTTGGGATAATGATACCTACTCCAATCCCATAGTTCATGACAGTTACATCTACATAGGAGATCACCGGTTTGGGATAATGATACCTACTCCAATCCCCTAGTTCATGATAGTTACATCTACATAGCAGATCACCGGTTTGGGATAATGATACCTACTCCAGTCCCCTAGTTCATGATAGTTACATCTACATAGCAGATCACTGGTTTGGGATAATGATACCTACTCCAATCCCCTAGTTCATGATAGTTACATCTACATAGCAGATCACCGGTTTGGGACAATGATACCTCCCCCAATCCCCTAGTTCATGATAATTACATCTACATAGCAAATCACCGGTTTGGGATAATGATACCTACTCCAATCCCCTAGTTCATGATAGTTACATCTATATAGCAGATCACCGGTTTGGGATAATGATACCTACTCCAATCCCCTAGTTCATGATAGTTACATCTACATAGCAAATTGGGATAATGATACCTACTCCAATCCCTTAGTTCATGATAGTTACATCTACATAGCAGATCACCGGTATGGGATAATGATACCTACTGCAATCCCCTAATTCATGATAGTTACATCTACATAGCAGATCACCGGTTTGGGATAATGATACCTACTCCAATCCCCTAGTTCATGATAGTTACCTCTACATAGCAGATCACCGGTTTGGGATAATGATACCTACTCCAATCCCCTAGTTCATGATAATTAAATCTACATAGCAGATCACCATTTGGGATAATGATACTACTCTAATCCCCTAGTTCATGATAATTACATCTACATAGCAGATCACCGGTTTGGGATAATGATACTCCTCTAATCACCTAGTTCATGATAATTACATCTACATAGCAGATCACCGGTTTGGGATAATGATACCTACTCCAATCCCCTAGTTCATGATAATTAAATCTACATAGCAGATCACCATTTGGGATAATGATACTACTCTAATCCCCTAGTTCATGATAATTACATCTACATAGCAGATCACCGGTTTGGGATAATGATACTCCTCAAATCCCCTAGTTCATGATAATTACATCAACATAGGAGATCACCGGTTTGGGATAATGATACCTACTCCAATCCCCTAGTTCATGATAGTTACATCTACATAGCAGATCACCGGTTTGGGATAATGATACCTACTCCAATCCCCTAGTTCATGATAGCTACATCTACATAGCAGATCACCGGTTTGGGATAATGATACCTACTCCAATCCCCTAGTTCATGATAGTTACATCTACATAGGAGATCACCGGTTTGGGATAATGATACCTACTCCAATCCCCTAGTTCATGATAATTACATCTACATAGCAGATCACCGGTTTGGGATAATGATACCTACTCCAATCCCCTAGTTCATGATAGTTACATCTACATAGCAGATCACCGGTTTGGGATAATGATACCTACTCCAATTTTCCTAGTTCATTATAGTTACATCTCCATAGCAGATCACCGGTTTGGGATAATGATACCTACTCCAATCCCATAGTTCATGACAGTTACATCTACATAGGAGATCACCGGTTTGGGATAATGATACCTACTCCAATCCCCTAGTTCATGATAGTTACATCTACATAGCAGATCACCGGTTTGGGATAATGATACCTACTCCAGTCCCCTAGTTCATGATAGTTACATCTACATAGCAGATCACTGGTTTGGGATAATGATACCTACTCCAATCCCCTAGTTCATGATAGTTACATCTACATAGCAGATCACCGGTTTGGGATAATGATACCTACTCCAATCCCCTAGTTCATGATATTTACTTCTACATGGCAGATCACCGGTTTGGGATAATGATACCTACTCCAATCCCCTAGTTCATGATAGTTCCATCTACAAAGCAGATCACCGGTTTGGGATAATGATACCTACTCAAATCCCCTAGTTCATGATAGTTACATCTACATAGCAGATCACCGGTTTGGGATAATGATACCTACTCAAATCCCCTAGTTCATGATAGTTACATCTACATAGCAGATCACCGGTTTGGGATAATGATACCTACTCCAATCCCCTAGTTCATGATAGTTACATCTACATAGCAGATCACCGGTTTGGGATAATGATACCTACTCCAATCCCCTAGTTCATGATATTTAAATCTACATAGGAGAACACCGGTTTGGGATAATGATACCTACTCCAATCACCTAATTCATGATAGTTACATCTACATAGCAGATCACCGGTTTGGGACAATGATAACTCCTCCAATCCCCTAGTTCATGATAATTACATCTACGTAGCAAATCATCGGTTTGGGATAATGATACCTACTCTAATCCCCTAGTTCATGATAGTTACATCTACATAGCAGATCACCGGTTTGGGATAATGATACCTACTCCAATCCCCTAGTTCATGATAGCTACATCTACATAGCAGATCACCGGTTTGGGATAATGATACCTACTCCAATCCCCTAGTTCATGATAGCTACATCTACATAGCAGATCACCGGTTTGGGATAATGATACCTACTCCAATCCCCTAGTTCATGATAGTTACATCTACATAGGAGATCACCGGTTTGGGATAATGATACCTACTCCAATCCCCTAGTTCATGATAATTACATCTACATAGCAGATCACCGGTTTGGGATAATGATACCTACTCCAATCCCCTAGTTCATGATAGTTACATCTACATAGCAGATCACCGGTTTGGGATAATGATACCTACTCCAATTTTCCTAGTTCATAATAGTTACATCTCCATAGCAGATCACCGGTTTGGGATAATGATACCTACTCCAATCCCATAGTTCATGACAGTTACATCTACATAGGAGATCACCGGTTTGGGATAATGATACCTACTCCAATCCCCTAGTTCAAGATAGTTACATCTACATAGCAGATCACCGGTTTGGGATAATGATACCTACTCCAGTCCCCTAGTTCATGATAGTTACATCTACATAGCAGATCACTGGTTTGGGATAATGATACCTACTCCAATCCCCTAGTTCATGATAGTTACATCTACATAGCAGATCACCGGTTTGGGATAATGATACCTACTCCAATCCCCTAGTTCATGATATTTACTTCTACATAGCAGATCACCGGTTTGGGATAATGATACCTACTCCAATCCCCTAGTTCATGATAGTTCCATCTACAAAGCAGATCACCGGTTTGGGATAATGATACCTACTCCAATCCCCTAGTTCATGATAGTTACATCTACATAGCAGATCACCGGTTTGGGATAATGATACCTACTCCAATCCCCTAGTTCATGATTGTTACATCTACATAGCAGATCACCGGTTTGGGATAATGATACCTACTCCAATCCCCTAGTTCATGATAGTTACATCTACATAGCAGATCACCGGTTTGGGATAATGATACCTACTCCAATCCCCTAGTTCATGATATTTAAATCTACATAGGAGAACACCGGTTTGGGATAATGATACCTACTCAAATCCCCTAGTTCATGATAGTTACATCTACATAGCAGATCACCGGTTTGGGATAATGATACCTACTCCAATCCCCTAGTTCATGATAATTACATCTACATAGCAGATCACCGGTTTAGGATAATGATACCTACTCCAATCCCCTAGTTCATGATAGTTACATCTACATAGCAGATCACCGGTTTGGGATAATGATACCTACTCCAATTTTCCTAGTTCATGATAGTTACATCTCCATAGCAGATCACCGGTTTGGGATAATGATACCTACTCCAATCCCATAGTTCATGACAGTTACATCTACATAGGAGATCACCGGTTTGGGATAATGATACCTACTCCAATCCCCTAGTTCATGATAGTTACATCTACATAGCAGATCACCGGTTTGGGATAATGATACCTACTCCAGTCCCCTAGTTCATGATAGTTACATCTACATAGCAGATCACTGGTTTGGGATAATGATACCTACTCCAATCCCCTAGTTCATGATAGTTACATTTACATAGCAGATCACCGGTTTGGGATAATGATACCTACTCCAATCCCCTAGTTCATGATATTTACTTCTACATAGCAGATCACCGGTTTGGGATAATGATACCTACTCCAATCCCCTAGTTCATGATAGTTCCATCTACAAAGCAGATCACCGGTTTGGGATAATGATACCTACTCCAATCCCCTAGTTCATGATAGTTACATCTACATAGCAGATCACCGGTTTGGGATAATGATACCTACTCCAATCCCCTAGTTCATGATAGTTACATCTACATAGCAGATCACCGGTTTGGGATAATGATACCTACTCCAATCCCCTAGTTCATGATAGTTACATCTACATAGCAGATCACCGGTTTGGGATAATGATACCTACTCCAATCCCCTAGTTTATGATATTTACATCTACATAGCAGATCACCGGTTTGGGATAATGATACCTACTCCAATACCCTAGTTCATGATATTTACATCTACATAGCAGATCACCGGTTTGGGATAATGATACCTACTCCAATCCCCTAGTTCATGATAGTTACATCTACATAGCAGATCACCGGTTTGGGATAATGATACCTACTCCAATCCCCTAGTTCATGATATTTACATCTACATAGCAGATCACCGGTTTGGGATAATGATACCTACTCCAATTCCCTAGTTCATGATATTTACATCTACATAGCAGATCACCGGTTTGGGATAATGATACATACTCCAATCCCCTAGTTCATGATAGTTACATCTACATAGCAGTTTGGGATAATGATACCTACTCCAATCCCTTTGTTCATGATAGTTACATCTACATTGCAGATCACCGGTTTGGGATAATGATACCTACTGCAATCCCCTAATTCATGATAGTTACATCTACATAGCAGATCACCGGTTTGGGATAATGATACCTACTCTAATCCCCTAGTTCATGATAGTTACCTCTACATAGCAGATTACCGGTTTGGGATAATGATACCTACTCCAATCCCCTAGTTCATGATAATTAAATCTACATAGCAGATCACCATTTGGGATAATGATACTACTCTAATCCCCTAGTTCATGATAATTACATCTACATAGCAGATCACCGGTTTGGGATAATGATACTCCTCTAATCCCCTAGTTCATGATAATTACATCTACATAGGAGATCACCGGTTTGGGATAATGATACCTACTCCAATCCCCTAGTTCATGATAATTAAATCTACATAGCAGATCACCATTTGGGATAATGATACTACTCTAATCCCCTAGTTCATGATAATTACATCTACATAGCAGATCACCGGTTTGGGATAATGATACTCCTCTAATCCCCTAGTTCATGATAATTACATCTACATAGGAGATCACCGGTTTGGGATAATGATACCTACTCCAATCCCCTAGTTCATGATAGTTACATCTACAAAGCAAATCACCGGTTTGGGATAATGATACCTACTCCAATCCCCTAGTTCATGATAGCTACATCTACATAGCAGATCACCGGTTTGGGATAATGATACCTACTCCAATCCCCTAGTTCATGATAGTTACATCTACATAGGAGATCACCGGTTTGGGATAATGATACCTACTCCAATCCCCTAGTTCATGATAATTACATCTACATAGCAGATCACCGGTTTGGGATAATGATACCTACTCCAATCCCCTAGTTCATGATAGTTACATCTACATAGCAGATCACCGGTTTGGGATAATGATACCTACTCCAATTTTCCTAGTTCATAATAGTTACATCTCCATAGCAGATCACCGGTTTGGGATAATGATACCTACTCCAATCCCATAGTTCATGACAGTTACATCTACATAGGAGATCACCGGTTTGGGATAATGATACCTACTCCAATCCCCTAGTTCATGATAGTTACATCTACATAGCAGATCACCGGTTTGGGATAATGATACCTACTCCAGTCCCCTAGTTCATGATAGTTACATCTACATAGCAGATCACTGGTTTGGGATAATGATACCTACTCCAATCCCCTAGTTCATGATAGTTACATCTACATAGCAGATCACCGGTTTGGGATAATGATACCTACTCCAATCCCCTAGTTCATGATATTTACTTCTACATAGCAGATCACCGGTTTGGGATAATGATACCTACTCCAATCCCCTAGTTCATGGTAGTTCCATCTACAAAGCAGATCACCGGTTTGGGATAATGATACCTACTCCAATCCCCTAGTTCATGATAGTTACATCTACATAGCAGATCACCGGTTTGGGACAATGATAATTCCTCCAATCCCCTAGTTCATGATAATTACATCTAAGTAGCAAATCACCGGTTTGGGATAATGATACCTACTCCAATCCCCTAGTTCATGATAGTTACATCTACATAGCAGATCACCGGTTTGGGATAATGATACCTACTCCAATCCCCTAGTTCATGATAGCTACATCTACATAGCAGATCACCGGTTTGGGATAATGATACCTACTCCAATCCCCTAGTTCATGATAGTTACATCTACATAGGAGATCACCGGTTTGGGATAATGATACCTACTCCAATCCCCTAGTTCATGATAATTACATCTACATAGCAGATCACCGGTTTGGGATAATGATGACTACTCCAATCCCCTAGTTCATGATAGTTACATCTACATAGCAGATCACCGGTTTGGGATAATGATACCTACTCCAATTTTCCTAGTTCATGATAGTTACATCTCCATAGCAGATCACCGGTTTGGGATAATGATACCTACTCCAATCCCATAGTTCATGACAGTTACATCTACATAGGAGATCACCGGTTTGGGATAATGATACCTACTCCAATCCCCTAGTTCATGATAGTTAATCTACATAGCAGATCACCGGTTTGGGATAATGATACCTACTCCAGTCCCCTAGTTCATGATAGTTACATCTACATAGCAGATCACTGGTTTGGGATAATGATACCTACTCCAATCCCCTATTTCATGATAGTTACATTTACATAGCAGATCACCGGTTTGGGATAATGATACCTACTCCAATCACCTAGTTCATGATATTTACTTCTACATAGCAGATCACCGGTTTGGGATAATGATACGTACTCCAATCCCCTAGTTCATGATGGTTCCATCTACAAAGCAGATCACCGGTTTGGGATAATGATACCTACTCCAATCCCCTAGTTCATGATAGTTACATCTACATAGCAGATCACTGGTTTGGGATAATGATACCTACTCCAATCCCCTAGTTCATGATAGTTACATCTACATAGCAGATCACCGGTTTGGGATAATGATACCTACTCCAATCACCTAGTTCATGATAGTTACATCTACATAGCAGATCACCGGTTTGAGATAATGATACCTACTCCAATCCCCTAGTTTATGATATTTACATCTACATAGCAGATCACCGGTTTGGGATAATGATACCTACTCCAATCCCCTAGTTCATGATATTTACATCTACATAGCAGATCACCGGTTTGGGATAATGATACCTACTCCAATCCCCTAGTTCATGATAGTTACATCTACATAGCAGATCACCGGTTTGGGATAATGATACCTACTCCAATCCCCTAGTTCATGATATTTACATCTACATAGCAGATCACCGGTTTGGGATAATGATACCTACTCCAATTCCCTAGTTCATGATATTTACATCTACATAGCAGATCACCGGTTTGGGATAATGATACCTACTCCAATCCCCTAGTTCATGATAATTACATCTACATAGCAGATCACCGGTTTGGGATAATGATACTCCTCTAATCCCCTAGTTCATGATAATTACATCTACATAGGAGATCACCGGTTTGGGATAATGATACCTACTCCAATCCCCTAGTTCATGATAGTTACATCTACATAGCAGATCACCGGTTTGGGATAATGATACCTACTCCAATCCCCTAGTTCATGATAGCTACATCTACATAGCAGATCACCGGTTTGGGATAATGATACCTACTCCAATCCCCTAGTTCATGATAGTTACATCTACATAGGAGATCACCGGTTTGGGATAATGATACCTACTCCAATCCCCTAGTTCATGATAATTACATCTACATAGCAGATCACCGGTTTGGGATAATGATACCTACTCCAATCCCCTAGTTCATGATAGTTACATCTACATAGCAGATCACCGGTTTGGGATAATGATACCTACTCCAATTTTCCTAGTTCATAATAGTTACATCTCCATAGCAGATCACCGGTTTGGGATAATGATACCTACTCCAATCCCATAGTTCATGACAGTTACATCTACATAGGAGATCACCGGTTTGGGATAATGATACCTACTCCAATCCCCTAGTTCATGATAGTTACATCTACATAGCAGATCACCGGTTTGGGATAATGATACCTACTCCAGTCCCCTAGTTCATGATAGTTACATCTCCATAGCAGATCACCGGTTTGGGATAATGATACCTACTCCAATCCCATAGTTCATGACAGTTACATCTACATAGGAGATCACCGGTTTGGGATAATGATACCTACTCCAATCCCCTAGTTCATGATAATTACATCTACGTAGCAAATCACCGGTTTGGGATAATGATACCTACTCCAATCCCCTAGTTCATGATAGTTACATCTACATAGCAGATCACCGGTTTGGGATAATGATACCTACTCCAATCCAATAGTTCATGATAGCTACATCTACATAGCAGATCACCGGTTTGGGATAATGATACCTACTCCAATCCCCTAGTTCATGATAGCTACATCTACATAGCAGATCACCGGTTTGGGATAATGATACCTACTCCAATCCCCTAGTTCATGATAGTTACATCTACATAGGAGATAACCGGTTTGGGATAATGATACCTACTCCAATCCCATAGTTCATGACAGTTACATCTACATAGGAGATCACCGGTTTGGGATAATGATACCTACTCCAATCCCCTAGTTCATGATAGTTAATCTACATAGCAGATCACCGGTTTGGGATAATGATACCTACTCCAGTCCCCTAGTTCATGATAGTTACATCTACATAGCAGATCACTGGTTTGGGATAATGATACCTACTCCAATCCCCTAGTTCATGATAGTTACATTTACATAGCAGATCACCGGTTTGGGATAATGATACCTACTCCAATCACCTAGTTCATGATATTTACTTCTACATAGCAGATCACCGGTTTGGGATAATGATACCTACTCCAATCCCCTAGTTCATCATGGTTCCATCTACAAAGCAGATCACCGGTTTGGGATAATGATACCTACTCCAATCCCCTAGTTCATGATAGTTACATCTACATAGCAGATCACCGGTTTGGGATAATGATACCTACTCCAATCCCCTAGTTCATGATAGTTACATCTACATAGCAGATCACTGGTTTGGGATAATGATACCTACTCCAATCACCTAGTTCATGATAGTTACATCTACATAGCAGATCACCGGTTTGAGATAATGATACCTACTCCAATCCCCTAGTTTATGATATTTACATCTACATAGCAGATCACCGGTTTGGGATAATGATACCTACTCCAATCCCCTAGTTCATGATATTTACATCTACATAGCAGATCACCGGTTTGGGATAATGATACCTACTCCAATCCCCTAGTTCATGATAGTTACATCTACATAGCAGATCACCGGTTTGGGATAATGATACCTACTCCAATCCCCTAGTTCATGATATTTACATCTACATAGCAGATCACCGGTTTGGGATAATGATACCTACTCCAATTCCCTAGTTCATGATATTTACATCTACATAGCAGATCACCGGTTTGGGATAATGATACCTACTCCAATCCCCTAGTTCATGATAATTACATCTATATAGCAGATCACCGGTGTGGGATAATGATACCTACTCCACTCCCCTAGTTCATGATATTTACATCTACATAGCAGATCACCGGTTTGGGATAATGATACCTACTCCAATCCCCTAGTTCATGATAGCTACATCTACATAGCAGATCACCGGTTTGGGATAATGATACCTACTCCAATCCCCTAGTTCATGATAGTTACATCTACATAGGAGATCACCGGTTTGGGATAATGATACCTACTCCAATCCCCTAGTTCATGATAATTACATCTGCATAGCAGATCACCGGTTTGGGATAATGATACCTACTCCAATCCCCTAGTTCATGATAGTTACATCTACATAGCAGATCACCGGTTTGGGATAATGATACCTACTCCAATCCCCTAGTTCATGATAGTTACATCTACATAGCAGTTTGGGATAATGATACCTACTCCAATCCCTTAGCTCATGATAGTTACATCTACATAGCAGATCACCGGTTTGGGATAATGATACCTACTCCAATCCCCTAGTTCATGATAGTTACATCTACATAGCAGATCATCGGTTTGGGATAATGATACCTACTCCAATCCCCTAGTTCATGATAGTTACATCTACATAGCAGATCACCGGTTTGGGATAATGATACCTACTCCAATCACCTAGTTCATGATATTTACTTCTACATAGCAGATCACCGGTTTGGGATAATGATACGTACTCCAATCCCCTAGTTCATGATGGTTCCATCTACAAAGCAGATCACCGGTTTGGGATAATGATACCTACTCCAATCCCCTAGTTCATGATAGTTACATCTACATAGCAGATCACTGGTTTGGGATAATGATACCTACTCCAATCCCCTAGTTCATGATAGTTACATCTACATAGCAGATCACCGGTTTGGGATAATGATACCTACTCCAATCACCTAGTTCATGATAGTTACATCTACATAGCAGATCACCGGTTTGAGATAATGATACCTACTCCAATCCCCTAGTTTATGATATTTACATCTACATAGCAGATCACCGGTTTGGGATAATGATACCTACTCCAATCCCCTAGTTCATGATATTTACATCTACATAGCAGATCACCGGTTTGGGATAATGATACCTACTCCAATCCCCTAGTTCATGATAGTTACATCTACATAGCAGATCACCGGTTTGGGATAATGATACCTACTCCAATCCCCTAGTTCATGATATTTACATCTACATAGCAGATCACCGGTTTGGGATAATGATACCTACTCCAATTCCCTAGTTCATGATATTTACATCTACATAGCAGATCACCGGTTTGGGATAATGATACCTACTCCAATCCCCTAGTTCATGATAATTACATCTACATAGCAGATCACCGGTTTGGGATAATGATACCTACTCCAATCCCCTAGTTCATGATAGTTACATCTACATAGGAGATCACCGGTTTGGGATAATGATACCTACTCCAATCCCCTAGTTCATGATAATTACATCTACATAGCAGATCACCGGTTTGGGATAATGATACCTACTCCAATCCCCTAGTTCATGATAGTTACATCTACATAGCAGATCACCGGTTTGGGATAATGATACCTACTCCAATTTTCCTAGTTCATAATAGTTACATCTCCATAGCAGATCACCGGTTTGGGATAATGATACCTACTCCAATCCCATAGTTCATGACAGTTACATCTACATAGGAGATCACCGGTTTGGGATAATGATACCTACTCCAATCCCCTAGTTCATGATAGTTACATCTACATAGCAGATCACCGGTTTGGGATAATGATACCTACTCCAGTCCCCTAGTTCATGATAGTTACATCTCCATAGCAGATCACCGGTTTGGGATAATGATACCTACTCCAATCCCATAGTTCATGACAGTTACATCTACATAGGAGATCACCGGTTTGGGATAATGATACCTACTCCAATCCCCTAGTTCATGATAATTACATCTACGTAGCAAATCACCGGTTTGGGATAATGATACCTACTCCAATCCCCTAGTTCATGATAGTTACATCTACATAGCAGATCACCGGTTTGGGATAATGATACCTACTCCAATCCAATAGTTCATGATAGCTACATCTACATAGCAGATCACCGGTTTGGGATAATGATACCTACTCCAATCCCCTAGTTCATGATAGCTACATCTACATAGCAGATCACCGGTTTGGGATAATGATACCTACTCCAATCCCCTAGTTCATGATAGTTACATCTACATAGGAGATAACCGGTTTGGGATAATGATACCTACTCCAATCCCATAGTTCATGACAGTTACATCTACATAGGAGATCACCGGTTTGGGATAATGATACCTACTCCAATCCCCTAGTTCATGATAGTTAATCTACATAGCAGATCACCGGTTTGGGATAATGATACCTACTCCAGTCCCCTAGTTCATGATAGTTACATCTACATAGCAGATCACTGGTTTGGGATAATGATACCTACTCCAATCCCCTAGTTCATGATAGTTACATTTACATAGCAGATCACCGGTTTGGGATAATGATACCTACTCCAATCACCTAGTTCATGATATTTACTTCTACATAGCAGATCACCGGTTTGGGATAATGATACCTACTCCAATCCCCTAGTTCATCATGCTTCCATCTACAAAGCAGATCACCGGTTTGGGATAATGATACCTACTCCAATCCCCTAGTTCATGATAGTTACATCTACATAGCAGATCACCGGTTTGGGATAATGATACCTACTCCAATCCCCTAGTTCATGATAGTTACATCTACATAGCAGATCACTGGTTTGGGATAATGATACCTACTCCAATCACCTAGTTCATGATAGTTACATCTACATAGCAGATCACCGGTTTGAGATAATGATACCTACTCCAATCCCCTAGTTTATGATATTTACATCTACATAGCAGATCACCGGTTTGGGATAATGATACCTACTCCAATCCCCTAGTTCATGATATTTACATCTACATAGCAGATCACCGGTTTGGGATAATGATACCTACTCCAATCCCCTAGTTCATGATAGTTACATCTACATAGCAGATCACCGGTTTGGGATAATGATACCTACTCCAATCCCCTAGTTCATGATATTTACATCTACATAGCAGATCACCGGTTTGGGATAATGATACCTACTCCAATTCCCTAGTTCATGATATTTACATCTACATAGCAGATCACCGGTTTGGGATAATGATACCTACTCCAATCCCCTAGTTCATGATAATTACATCTATATAGCAGATCACCGGTGTGGGATAATGATACCTACTCCACTCCCCTAGTTCATGATATTTACATCTACATAGCAGATCACCGGTTTGGGATAATGATACCTACTCCAATCCCCTAGTTCATGATAGCTACATCTACATAGCAGATCACCGGTTTGGGATAATGATACCTACTCCAATCCCCTAGTTCATGATAGTTACATCTACATAGGAGATCACCGGTTTGGGATAATGATACCTACTCCAATCCCCTAGTTCATGATAATTACATCTGCATAGCAGATCACCGGTTTGGGATAATGATACCTACTCCAATCCCCTAGTTCATGATAGTTACATCTACATAGCAGATCACCGGTTTGGGATAATGATACCTACTCCAATTTTCCTAGTTCATAATAGTTACATCTCCATAGCAGATCACCGGTTTGGGATAATGATACCTACTCCAATCCCATAGTTCATGACAGTTACATCTACATAGGAGATGACCGGTTTGGGATAATGATACCTACTCCAATCCCCTAGTTCATGATAGTTACATCTACATAGCAGATCACCGGTTTGGGATAATGATACCTACTCCAGTCCCCTAGTTCATGATAGTTACATCTACATAGCAGATCACTGGTTTGGGATAATGATACCTACTCCAATCCCCTAGTTCATGATAGTTACATCTACATAGCAGATCACCGGTTTGGGATAATGATACCTACTCCAATCCCCTAGTTCATGATATTTACTTCTACATAGCAGATCACCGGTTTGGGATAATGATACCTAATCCAATCCCCTAGTTCATGATAGTTCCATCTACAAAGCAGATCACCGGTTTGGGATAATGATACCTACTCCAATCCCCTAGTTCATGATAGTTACATCTACATAGCAGATCACCGGTTTGGGACAATGATAACTCCTCCAATCCCCTAGTTCATGATAATTACATCTACGTAGCAAATCACCGGTTTGGGATAATGATACCTACTCCAATCCCCTAGTTCATGATAGCTACATCTACATAGCAGATCACCGGTTTGGGATAATGATACCTACTCCAATCCCCTAGTTCATGATAGCTACATCTACATAGCAGATCACCGGTTTGGGATAATGATACCTACTCCAATCCCCTAGTTCATGATAGTTACATCTACATAGGAGATCACCGGTTTGGGATAATGATACCTACTCCAATCCCATAGTTCATGACAGTTACATCTACATAGGAGATCACCGGTTTGGGATAATGATACCTACTCCAATCCCCTAGTTCATGATAGTTAATCTACATAGCAGATCACCAGTTTGGGATAATGATACCTACTCCAGTCCCCTAGTTCATGATAGTTACATCTACATAGCAGATCACTGGTTTGGGATAATGATACCTACTCCAATCCCCTAGTTCATGATAGTTACATTTACATAGCAGATCACCGGTTTGGGATAATGATACCTACTCCAATCACCTAGTTCATGATATTTACTTCTACATAGCAGATCACCGGTTTGGGATAATGATACCTACTCCAATCCCCTAGTTCATGATGGTTCCATCTACAAAGCAGATCACCGGTTTGGGATAATGATACCTACTCCAATCCCCTAGTTCATGATAGTTACATCTACATAGCAGATCACCGGTTTGGGATAATGATACCTACTCCAATCCCCTAGTTCATGATAGTTACATCTACATAGCAGATCACCGGTTTGGGATAATGATACCTACTCCAATCACCTAGTTCATGATAGTTACATCTACATAGCAGATCACCGGTTTGAGATAATGATACCTACTCCAATCCCCTAGTTTATGATATTTACATCTACATAGCAGATCACCGGTTTGGGATAATCATACCTACTCCAATCCCCTAGTTCATGATATTTACATCTACAAAGCAGATCACCGGTTTGGGATAATTATACCTACTCCAATCCCCTAGTTCATGATAGTTACATCTACATAGCAGATCACCGGTTTGGGATAATGATACCTACTCCAATCCCCTAGTTCATGATATTTACATCTACATAGCAGATCACCGGTTTGGGATAATGATACCTACTCCAATTCCCTAGTTCATGATATTTACATCTACATAGCAGATCACCGGTTTGGGATAATGATACCTACTCCAATCCCCTAGTTCATGATAATTACATCTATATAGCAGATCACCGGTGTGGGATAATGATACCTACTCCACTCCCCTAGTTCATGATATTTACATCTACATAGGAGATCACCGGTTTGGGATAATGTTACCTACTCCAATCCCCTAGTTCATGATAATTACATCTACATAGCAGATCACCGGTTTGGGATAATGATACCTACTCCAATCCCCTAGTTCATGATAGTTACATCTACATAGCAGATCACCGGTTTGGGACAATGATACCTCCTCCAATCCCCTAGTTCATGATAATTACATCTATATAGCAGATCACCGGTTTGGGATAATGATACCTACTCCAATCCCCTAGTTCATGATAGTTACATCTACATAGCAGATCACCGGTTTGGGATAATGATACCTACTCCAATCCCCTAGTTCATGATAGTTACATCTACATTGCAGTTTGGGATAATGATACCTACTCCAATCCCTTAGTTCATGATAGTTACATCTACATAGCAGATCACCGGTTTGGGATAATGATACCTACTCCAATCCCCTAGTTCATGATAGTTACATCTACATAGCAGATCACCGGTTTGGGATAATGATACCTACTCCAATCCCCTAGTTCATGATAGTTACCTCTACATAGCAGATCACCGGTTTGGGATAATGATACCTACTCCAATCCCCTAGTTCATGATAGTTACATCTCCATAGCAGATCACTGGTTTGGGATAATGATACCTACTCCAATCCCCTAGTTCATGATAATTAAATCTACATAGCAGATCACCATTTGGGATAATGATACTACTCTAATCCCCTAGTTCATGATAATTACATCTACATAGCAGATCACCGGTTTGGGATAATGATACTCCTCTAATCCCCTAGTTTATGATAATTACATCTACATAGGAGATCACCGGTTTGGGATAATGATACCTACTCCAATCCCCTGGTTCATGATAATTACATCTATATAGCAGATCACCGGTTTTGGATAATTATACCTCCTCCAATACCCTAGTTCATGATATTTACATCTACATAGCAGATCACCGGTTTGGGATAATGATACCTACTCCAATCCCCTAGTTCATGATAGTTACATCTACATAGCAGTTTGGGATAATGATACCTACTCCAATCCCTTAGCTCATGATAGTTACATCTACATAGCAGATCACCGGTTTGGGATAATGATACCTACTCCAATCCCCTAGTTCATGATAGTTACATCTACATAGCAGATCATCGGTTTGGGATAATGATACCTACTCCAATCCCCTAGTTCATGATAGTTACATCTACATAGCAGATCACCGGTTTGGGATAATGATACCTACTCCAATCCCCTAGTTCATGATAGTTACATCTCCATAGCAGATCACCGGTTTGGGATAATGATACCTACTCCAATCCCCTAGTTCATGATAGTTACATCTCCATAGCAGATCACCGGTTTGGGATAATGAGACCTACTCCAATCCCCTAGTTCATGATAATTAAATCTACATAGCAGATCACCAGTTTGGGATAATGATACTACTCTAATCTCCTAGTTCATGATAATTACATCTACATAGCAGATCACCGGTTTGGGATAATGATACTACTCTAATCCCCTAGTTCATGATAATTACATCTACATAGGAGATCACCGGTTTGGGATAATGATACCTACTCCAATCCCCTAGTTCATGATAGTTACCTCTACATAGCAGATCACCGGTTTGGGATAATTATACCTCCTCCAATACCCTAGCAACAAATAATTTGGACATTTACCCCGGGCTTAATTTCTCCATTTCTAATAGGAGTTTTAGTTTTCAGGTAATGAAACAGTTTTGGGGCTGGGATGTAGCTATATAAAAAATCAATTTTATAAATTTACTTAATACACTTGATTATATCAATTTAGACTAATTTGATTTTCTCCCTTTTTCAGAATTATAGTGATTGAATGTAGAGCTAACGAGTATGACTCCTTAAAGTAAATAAAAAGAGCATTTTAAGTAACAGCACGCATTTTTAGATAGTCAGAAATAGTTAATATTATTTGTTATTTGGTAAATATTTAAGGTTTTATTAGGTTTGAATATCCACATGTCGATTTAACATGTTCGGCTGGTTATGCAAGAGAAGTCGACGGGTATTGTAAAATTTTGTATTCATATGTGTTGTGTGCTCACAAAGTGTTTTATAAAATTAAATTGAAAATTATTTTGTTTACATATAATAGTATTTTAAATCCTAATATTTCGGTACGAAAATTTGCATATTAATTATTCTGAAAGTGAACGGCAATAAACGGGCTTGGGATAAATTGGGTTTACTTGAAATCTCATTTGAATTGGTGAATTTTCACTTAAGCTTTTAAGTAATCAATCTTTTAAAGGACGAAATGGAAATTTCATTATTTCACAGTTGATTAAAATGAATATTAGCGTTTATTTCTGCACGCTACCATGATATAGTTTTTACTATATTCTAAAAGAATATTCGAGTATTGAACCCGAGTTAAATCCACTGTAATGAATATGGAAGATTATCGTTCTTCAGCTCTTTTAGATAAAACATGCACAACAAAATATCGTTCAAAAACACTGGAAAAAATGCGCGGCACGACACGTTTCGCATCATTGGAAGGCAGTTATTATAAGAGGAATAGCTTTCATAACTAAAATAACGTTTGGTTTGTAACATTATTTGTTACACATAATTAAAATTATAAAGGTTATGCCAATGGTTAAGACAATAACATTGTCGTAAAAACATGATGAAAGAAAATATTACTTCAAGTGTTGGCCGCGACAGAGTATTTGAAGTGGTGGGTAATATATGATATGATGTAACAGCTGGCAAAGATCGGCTGTTCACATGGGTTGTTTAACATCACCCTGACATACTTGTCCAGCCACCAATATTGAATAATATGCTATCGACAATCAAAATAAAGTTATAAGTAAAAAATGGATTTAGCTTTACACTTTAATAAAAAAGTGTAGTAGGTTTTTTTATGTGCATATTTCAAACATAAAGTAATTATACCAACTGAACCTAAAACTCAATACACTATAAACAACCCTGTATACATTATATTTTTTATTATTAATTTTAAAATTATCCGTTTTAAAATATATCAAACTCTATTTTACTTCTCTACTATAAATGATGATTATGTGAAGAAATCATTATTCATTTATAATAATTTATTCATGTAATAATCAATAAATTTATAATTTAACGTAAATATTTCCAAACACGAATATATTATGATTTTTAGTACTATTAAGGTTACTAAATTTTAGTAAATTTGATAATTTTTTAATTTAATTTTTTTGTAGTTGATTAAACAGTGCTAACAGTTTTATAGCACTTTATACTATACAGTTGAGAAGAAGTGTGTTAAATATGTTCAATATGGTTGTAAAGAAGATATATAATAAGATATATCCAAAGAAGAAAACAATTTGAAGAGAACAAGGAGGAAGCCATATGCATGGACTCTATTGTGTGGTAAAGAACTCTGAAATGTGTAAATACCCCCGTAGCAGCAAACCTGCATACTCAGCGAATTTCCAATGAATATATACGTATCTTAATACCACATAAAGCCACATACCAATTTTCATCAATATACATTCATAAATAAACGATTTATGACATTTTAATTATTCTCCATAAGAATAACATGGCGGCTGAGTATGCAGGTTTGCTGAAGGAAGGAAAACAAAAAATGGGGTTTTATACAAATATCAATACAACTCATTTAGGTAAAGCCACATACCAAATTTCATTAATTTATTTTCATAATTAAGGGAGATAACACGTTATTTATTCTCCATAAGAATAACATGGGGCTGAGTACGCAGGTTTGCTGCTACGGGAGCCTTTGGCAAAAAATGGTTTTTTTTGAGCAAATATCAGTGGTCCACAACCAGATGAAGCCGTATACCAAGTTTCGTCAGTATACGTTCATAAATAAGCGAGATGTAACATTTTTCTTTTCCTCCATAAGAATAACATTAGACAACGTACTGTGTTTAGCACTTTCAATATCTCGGTAACCAATTGACGTAGAGAAATGATCAAAATACCAAATTATGTGTTTTTTTAAGCTGAATCCAATGGCAAAAACTAAAATTTGACTATTTCAAAAATTATATGTAAAAAATTCAAAAAAACCATTTTTGGGGTACAAAACCCCCCCAAAATACCCCTTCGGATAAAGCGATCTGGCTGGTTTTCGAACTTAAAGTCATAAATGTTGCTTTACACGTTTATACCAAATTTTATCAAAATCGGATAATTTTTACGAGAGTTATCGTGCTCACGGACACACATATATATATATATATATATATATATATATATATATACAGTTTCGAACGAATGGTGTTTTTGGGGTCTGGGGACCTCAAAACGAAAAGTTATCATGGTCCCGGGCCTAGGTCTTACCATGCCGACTACGGTAATAGCTTCTTCCCTATAGGGGAAATTCGCTAAAATCAAAGGAACAGTTTGTTTACCATGTTTTTGGTGCTGAATATTTTAATATCAGTTGATATATATATATATATATATATCAGTTTGACACATAGAGACCAATCACAGAATGCAAAAAAATATGTTTATAAAACATAATTATAATAACAAATTTAGCTTTACAATAGTTTACAGATATTTGATGTGGATTTTTAACATTTTGTGATAAAATTAAAAGTAGAATTTAGTACAATTTTTAGTATAATTATTATAGATTTTATATTTCGGAATTGCATGGAATTTTTTAAATTAATTGAAATTTCTCATGCAACTGTTTGAATATGAATTGTAAATATATTTTAGTTGTGAAAATATCAGAAAATATGAAAACGAATTGTTATACTTATCTCTTCAACACTAAATATATATTTTCTATAAAATAATTATTTACTCTACCTGTTATACACCATGATAGTCTTTGCTATTTTTAATTTTGTCTCTTAAAATACAGTTTAAAGTGTATTTATCATAATTTGTTTAAACGATACAATCACTTATGTATTTTTATTTTAACACCTTAAGTTGTGCTATTTCATATTATAGTCTTTATCAGGTATATATGTTTTAAGTATTCTGTTTACAGAATACCTTTTGTTTCTAAAGCCGCAGAGCCTTTTAAATTGATTACAGCTGGAAACGGAGGGAATTTCCGACCGGAAATCACCACATGTCCAGAGGTCGTAAACCTACTTCCTTCAGACGGAATCAGAGAAATTGTGGATCCCCTCAAAAGATTTTATTTTAACTCGTTTACACCATCACCGTATATTAGGGTGTTAAAATAATGATCAATGCAATATAATTTATCCTCGTAGGAAAATCAAATTATTATTAAAATTTAAATTTGTATAGCTTTACTTGAAGAACTATTAACAAGGTACTCTATAAAAAACATTGCTTATAATATTCTTGCGATAAATAAACAACACATATAGCTGGATAGCGTAGTGATTATCGTGCTCGCCTCGTAATGCGAGGTTCGCCAGATCGAGCCTGATCAAAATCTCAAAATGTTGAGAAAGTTAAAAACTGGACCTAGCTGCCATTTGTCATTGGGCTATTAATTAATGAAGCTTTCTGACCTTACATAGTAACTAGACCAGGGTTTGGACCGTTCCCTATCAAAATGTAAAAAAATTCCACTGGCGTAGATTAAAAAAAATCACGCTTCCCATTAATATTGTCTTGTTGGAGGGTAAATCGAACATAGTAGCTCTCTTGAAAGTCCCCTTAACCCTGTGGGTGGTAAGCTTATAAATGGAGTAGTTGAATCCGTGTCATTGTCGGTTGGGATTGAACACCTGAACATTAAATAATCTAAACTATGAACTTCCAGTAGTCTCACACACAGAAAAGATAAATTAAAATAACAAACCTCAGATGTGCAACTCTCACAAATGATTTACCCGTCCACCAACTTCCACATGTTGAAGTTATATGATCGGTTATATGTGGTGGGCCGTCCCATTCAACACTGCCACAGACAGGCGAACTCCCCATGAGTTTGCACATAAAAACACCAACTGAAACGGGATTCAAACCCCTACTCAAGGACTGGAGGATAGCTTCTTGGACCAATCAGTCAAATATAAGACTAGCAGGTGTCATATAACGGGATCGGGAATGACCTGGACGAGTTAGTTACGTCGTTGTCCCACAGGTTGCACCACATGCCAGACGCAGATCACAGTCAATGCTCGAGACAACACGACAACAACAGTAACAAACGATAAATGCAATGATACGATCGCACATACATTATATACTGTAATAAACAATATTTGTTGTTTTATGCGTTGTTGTGTACGTGACGGTCAAGTACGAAACTTGCTTTGTGGTACACAGTTTTTAGAAACAAGTGAAACCCATGCTGTCTTCATCATTTAACGGACTGATGAGTTCTGAGTTATATTTCAACACATTGAATTCAAGTTATAACGTTGGACCTGATGATGTATGACCGGATCATCACCTTGACTGTATATTAACTGTCTAACATATGAACACAGTATAAGTGTAACTGTATAAGTTACAGTAAGTGTATAAGTTTGAACTGATGCAAGACGTTTTATAACCACCCTAATGTTGTATACAGTCATACAATTGGATATTTGATGTTGAACTTAAAGATCGAGACTTCAGATAAATCATCTTAGGATCAATGATTTTCTGTTGTACGTAGCTTTATTTATTTATCACTGGGGTGCCAACACTGAAATGTAGATGGATAACCATCTGAGCTTTGTGTATCAGGGTGTAGGGTAGTCACCCTAAAAATACGCAAAAAAGTAACAATTAAACTTTATAATAGTATCAAATTAATTAATAAGTTCTACATGATGCATTTTAGCATACCAATTTATTTAAATTTAACATTAAAATTGTCTTGTGAGAGTTATATTGCTGAATTACTAGAAACCATAATATGTGTCTTTTATAGTAAAATTCATATATTTGTTATTCACTATGTGATATTTATTATGTTTCTTCACTGTTTAAGTTTTTGCATATTGGGTAATCAAAAGGCTTACAATGCTAATATTCCCCGCTGCCAAATATTACTGTCAACAACAAGGCCGTTGTTATAGTGATTTTAAGCCATTGAGTGAATTTGGATATTCAAATAATTAATTGAACTTTTCGTAAACTTATTGGAACAGAAAAAATTGGCTTCAAACGAAACATTTAATTTAAAATCACAGTTTTTACGGTTATAGCTTAACTAAGTTACTAAAATATTTGGCAAGAGATGTTGGAAGTGCAGCCAGTGGTGGATTCAGGAGTTAGAAATGTTACGCGGCGAGGAAAACGGTAATTCGCAGTTTACACCTGTGGGTAAACAATGTTCTGTAGGGAAATAAAACTCAGATTTATTGTAAAACTTTACCAGTTACCCAGCCCGAGTTGTAATTTATCATTTAGCATTCCTGAAAACTATTTACCCAGTAGAGTGTGTTTTCATAACATTCTTGTGACAAAATGTATCTAAATGGTTTATTTAACATTAAAGTATTGTATAATGAGTGTTTTAAAAATGAAACATGTTTCTCCTCAACACATTATTGCTTGTTAATAAGTACGTGACATAACATTCGTGGTCATCAAAACCTATCTTTAGATCAATTTAATGTAGTAGATAAGTAAAAAATAGTATTCAATAGAGTATTAGCAGAATAGAAAAAAAGGAATAGAAATGTTTAACAGTAATATAATCGTAGAGTTTATGCTGTGTAAACAGTTTTATATTTTCTCGGACACGTTTATGAAAATAAAATAATCGTTTATTTTTTGTTACAGTTTCGCATCATGTTAATGAATAATGACGCAAATGTCTTTCCACAAATTAAGATGTCAGACCATTCCTGGAGACCAGCTAGTTCAGATAAATACAAACTTAATTACCCTTTTCCTCTTACTTTTTAAATTTATTTATCCGTTTCTGAAACAAATTGATTCGGCCGCACAAAAAAAGTTATAAGTTTAATTTAAACGATCAACATGAATAAACCATAATAAGACCTTCAAAATCATAAATTTCATAATAATCTAACAAGATACTCTTGTAGATACAAGTGTTGATATTATTGTTATCACACTAATTTTGATAATAAGTATCAAGACCTAACACTTTTTACTACTAAATTTCATATTTTATTAGCGAACCAAAATACTACCAACTTTACTCCTGTAATAAACAGATCACTGAGACAAAGTAGTCTGGCGAGACACTTTATTGATATAATGTTATTCCACAAAAATTCTATAATACCACGAATATTAATGTAAAAGTAAAAATATAATTTTCACAATTATTTAACAACATCAAAACAATTTTTGTTTTTCTATAACAATATTTACACAATGTAAATATGTAACATACAATATTGAATGCATTTAAATTTTGCTCTAGGTTTTTCCCATTAAAAATTTGCTTACTGCTTCTGAAGTTTATAAATAAGAATCTTTGAATTCATGACAAATAAAACTCATCCAATTTGGGCTTGTTAATAAGTCTTTAGAGAGTTTTGTGTTATTGCAATACGAACAGTTTTAGGTAATGCATAATAATAGTTGATTTTTCATGTTGTTACTTTGTATAATATCATCTGAATTGTTCTAAAGATAAAATATGCTTCGAAAAATTGTACTGTAGTGAAAAAATAGCTATTTTTAAATTTTTTATTTACAAAACGGTCGAATTGGTAAGTGGGTCGGGCTAGAAGGAATGTTTTACTAGAAATGTTTGAGATGGTGACATGTTTGGACAATGAGACAAGATCGGACATATCGTTTCGGGCCGCTTGTCTGATTGGATTGTGCCCTCGGTGTAACAAATAACATTTATTTTGAACTATATATTTAACAATCCAACCATGCTGTAGTATTGTACTACTGATCTTTATACAAATTACCAAAATATTTGTATATACAATACACAGTTGCGGAGTGTCCGTAAGTTCGTAGTGTTATGTAGTGAAGATCTTTATATCCGGATTGTTAACGTGTACTTCACGTATTGACACCAACTGTGTCATCCTACCCTAATATCCCACCATATCAACTACATTATTAATCTTACTAATGACTGTCGGCTATGCCAAAAGAATCTCCAACTCTCCGCTACGATAATGAACATTTAAGTAGGATGTCGCATTTGTATTACAAACAAGTTTGCACGCAGCACGCTGACGTGAGGGAAGTGAATTTCCACATAAAAACTATAAAAACTCAAAATAAGTTAAAAACATACAATTATTCCAATTTTTATTCAAATCTGAAAATATTGATTTTTTGGCTGTTCTGATACTCCTGGTTCTATTTACCTGCAATGCTGGGAATACAATTTTGCACATTATAAGATTAGGAGAAGGTCCAGTCAGGCTTTAAAGTAGACGTGAGGTTGTTGGGGATGGTAAAAGTACACCAAAAAATTATTAACAGGCTTTTCTAATGTAAAGCCCCCATAAGAAAACGTACTGTGTTAAGTCAATACACATTCCCTTTAATAACTCGGAAAATATATATGCTAGAATGACGAGAGAGGGCTTAAAAGTTTCTCCACACTAATTCCCATCTTTTTACATTCGTTAATTTCACATCAAGGGCTTTTCTGACCCTTTTTGGGCCCAAAAACTCGAAATTTGAAAGATTAATCCCCAAAAAAGGGGTTTAGAGTTTTCCGATTATTTTGCCCAACGAACTTGTCCAAGTGATTATAGAAAGAAACGTCCCTACCAAATTTGAAGTAAATCGGTCAAAAAATGCGACCGCTAGAGTGCCTGCACATATATATATATATATATATATATATATATATATATATATATATATATATATATATATATATATATATATATTATATATAAAATTTTGAACGACCCCCCAAAACGTGTTCAGGGAGTCACGTTAGGAACTTCTATGGTGGTCCCGGGCTTGAGTTTCACCGTGCGGGTCATGCTAATAGTTGACTTTCCATAGGAAATTCACTAATAATGCAAGTTTGAATAGAAACTGTTTATTACCAGACTTAAGTGGACATTATTAATTATTAATTACGAAGGAATCATTAGAGACATAATTTTTTATCAGCTTGATGGATTGAGCATGGTCATCTTTAAACAAAATTGATTATTTAAATTTGTTTCACAAATAAATTAACAAAACAAACTAATTAATGCAAAACGTATATATTTGTTAATACAATTTGCCTCCTGAATTGACTGTATGACTTAAAAAAAGGTGTCAAATAAAATAAAATATTAATATATTTTATAGTATTTTAAATGTTTAATACTGTGTGTACTACGTATCAGTACAAATTTGTGTTTAGTTTTTAAATGTTTTAAACTCGAGACGACGACAGGATTTTATTCTATGATACAACGAGATTTAATAATGGGATAAAACTAGACATAAAACTAGTAACCTTATAAACTAGTGGATTGATGACGACAAGGTATGTAACCTTATTTTTTAAGTGGTATGTATTTGATAAAATCTACACTTGATAACCAAAACTCGTACGTATCGTAATTCAAGCTAAAACCACCAGCAATTAGTTTAATAACATTTAACATATATGATTTAACTTGTATATTCTTGTATTTGTTTACAAGGCTTTATAAACACATAAATCACATCAACATTTTTTTATATTAATTCATTCCTCAAAGAAAACTACGTCGCAATTTAGATACGGGATGTAAGTAAAAACGTCTTAATGGATTTCAAATTATATTTTCTCTTCCTTTGTATTTACCTATCCACATACAAGTCGGTAAATATATATCAAATACGGTACAAGGCAATTACTTTCGACCAGTCACACTGATCATCGTCAGGCTCAATTGCCGAAATGTATTGCCTTGTACCTCTTTTTTAAGTTTGATATTTTCTCAGTGGTACAATGCAAGAGTAAATATATTTTGAAGTCTTGTACGACTTTTTTATCTTACATACCGTAATTATAACAACACATACCATGTTAATGAAATATTTGTTTAAGGTAGTTACATAAAACACACATTCATCGTATATATTTATTTGGTTTTCGTAAAACCAAAGTAGTGGTCGAATGAAGCCGGTAGGCCACAGAAGTTCATATTTAATTCAAACAGATGGCACTGATTGAATTCTTAATAGCTATAAAACCTCAATGTAAATCCTATGGGAAAAATCACGCTAAACATTCACAAATTCCAGTTTCTGTATTTAATCGTTATGTATTTAATTTCGTCTATGACCTCATTTTTGTTTATGACTCTGATTTTAGCAAACCCTAACTTTATATACAGAGGTAAAAAAATGATTTTATTCCAGATAAGTCGATTAGTGCTGCAAAGTTATGACATTAGCATTCATGTTTCTTGAACATGTTTTGCAATCGATTTTATATTATATATTTTGTTTTATATTTTTTTAACTCAAGACTTCATTATGGACTCCTCTCACTTATTTAGTTTCTATCAAACAATATAGCAATTATTGTTTACAAAATACGTAATATATTTCAAGATGGCACATAACAAATGAAAACTGAAAGACTCATCGTAAAATAAAAAAATGAGAATTTATAATATAATGCAACGATACACTCTGGAGCAAATAGTTTCAGGTGTGTATGAATTAAAATGTATCCAATGTGTATGATCAAATAATGTAGCAATAGTGCATATTTAAAGCAAATAGCAGCCTTAATTTAAAAAAAAAATACGTTAAAGGACAGTGAAAATCTATCAATAAGAGAGAACAAGTAACGTTTTTAGGCAAACACAGAATGACAATAGTGCAAACCGAACAAAAAAATTGGATATTTAATATACCAAGCAAATATTGGAAACCAACAACAGCACAAGATAAACAAAAGCAACAAAAACGACACAAATGACACCAGTGAAGTTGTGAGCTGGGGAAAACAACTGTGAGATGTGACAACAATATAGCAAACATTGTAGAACAATCGGCAAGCAAATTATATTAAACATAATAACTTTTAAATTTTCAGGCAAACATACAAATGCATGTGTACATGTGAGTGCGAACCAATCAAGGAGAGACTAGGACGATTTGTGTATTAGATGGTGATTTCGTCTGTTATAAGGCATTGTACTCTGTCCTTATGATAAGGGCACTGGGGGTGACACAGAAATTTAGTTACGGGAGCAATATTCCACCACGAGTGCACGAATCTTCTTTGTAACAGTGGAAGATGACCAACCACTGAAAAATACCTTTGAAGCAGCCTATCTTCTAGGATTTAGAAGCCTGGACATAATGTTGTTGTAGATGAAATTAATTGAAAAAAACCTGTCAGCAAACCGGCTTGGATCTTGTGCCTGTCGAACAGTGATTTGCGTCTCAACGCTGACAAGAACCTCCAAGACTACCATGCCGTCGACTATGTTTAAAAGCATGTATTACTCTTCTGCAGAGTGTACACACACAACATAATACCGTACTCCTGGTGAAGGCTGAAGCCGAAAATTTGGGTTTTGTAATTAAAAAGAATTTGTATCGAGGTTGTGTTTGTTAATAATACTGTTCTCCGAAACCATTGTATTTGTATTCTTTTAATGACACAATTAAACCCTCGTTCTTTGTCCAAATGCTTTGGCCATAGTGAGAAATTCAGCGCTGCTAGTGGACTTGGTACTCATTAATATCGAGAAACCTAAATATCTACTACGAGATGGATCTCCTAAAGCGTTAAGCATTTTAAGCATAAATTTCGCCTTTGTGGAAACAATCTAAACATGGGTTAGACCATCTAAACAATCTATTATAAAGAAGATAGAGTTAATTATAATAACACGCATGGTAAAATTAAAAATGGGTACAAAACAATATTGATACAACTAATTTACTATTTTAACATTGAACACACCACTGGTGTTAAAAGACAAAACAGTTTATTATCGCAGATTATATTAAATGGTACAATTTTGTTTATAAATATGAACATTTTGAAATCTATACTGTGCAGATCGTATAAGAATAAGATCAATAATTAACTTTCTAATTAACAAAGCTAAAAATTTACTTTTAATACTGCAAAATAAAATAACAGGTATGTAATTTAGTGTTTACTTTATAATAGGTTTTTATGACTTACTAAATTCAGCTTAATGTTGCAGAGATTGAAGATACATATCTCCATAACCAACCAGATACTTGGAGGGGGGTGAACAGTAACAGATTGAGGAGGGGTAGCTGGTAAGGAGCACTGGGGAGCTGCATTCCACATATATCATGTTATATTACTGGCATCGCGTCGTCGGACGGAGCCATGTGACGGTATCTAGTATACATACCAACCAGTCATTGGAGGGGGGGGTGAACAGTAACAGATTGAGGAGGGGTAGCTGATAAGGAGCACTGGGGGGCTGCATTCCACATACATCATGTTATATTACTGGCATCACGTCGTCGGACGGAGCCATGTGACGGTATCTAGTGTACATACCAACCAGTCATTGGAGGGGGGGTGAACAGTAACAGATTGAGGAGGGGTAGCTGATAAGGAGCGCAGGGGAGCTGCATTCCACATACATCATGTTATATTACTGGCATCGCGTCGTCGGACGGAGCCATGTGACGGTATCTAGTGTACATACCAACCAGTCATTGGAGGGGGGGTGAACAGTAACAGATTGAGGAGGGGTAGCTGATAAGGAGCGCAGGGGAGCTGCATTCCACATACATCATGTTATATTACTGGCATCGCGTCGTCGGACGGAGCCATGTGACGGTATCTAGTGTACATACCAACCAGTCATTGGAGGGGGGGGGGTGAACAGTAACAGATTGAGGAGGGGTAGCTGATAAGGAGCGCAGGGGAGCTGCATTCCACATACATCATGTTATATTACTGGCATCGCGTCGTCGGACGGAGCCATGTGACGGTATCTAGTGTACATACCAACCAGTCATTGGAGGGGGGGGGGTGAACAGTAACAGATTGAGGAGGGGTAGCTGATAAGGAACGCAGGGGAGCTGCATTCCACATACATCATGTTATATTACTGGCATCGCGTCGTCGGACGGAGCCATGTGACGGTATCTAGTGTACATACCAACCAGTCATTGGAGTTGGGGGTGAAGAGTAACAGATTGAGGAGGGGTAGCTGATAAGGAGCACTGGGGAGCTGCATTCCACATACATCATGTTATATTACTGGCATCGCGTCGTCGGACGGAGCCATGTGACGGTATCTAGTGTACATACCAACCAGTCATTGGAGTGGGGGGGTGAAGAGTAACAGATGAGGAGGGGTAGCTGATAAGGAGCACTGGGGAGCTGCATTCCACATACATCATGATATATTACTGGCATCGCGTCGTCGGACGGAGCCATGTGACGGTATCTAGTGAACATACCAACCAGTCATTGGAGGGGGGGTGAACAGTAACAGATTGAGGAGGGGTAGCTGATAAGGAGCACTGGGGAGCTGCATTCCACATACATCATGTTATATTACTGGCATCGCGTCGTCGGACGGAGCCATGTGACGGTATCTAGTGTACATACCAACCAGTCATTGGAGGGGGGGTGAACAGTAACAGATTGAGGAGGGGTAGCTGATAAGGAGCGCAGGGGAGCTGCATTCCACATACATCATGTTATATTACTGGCATCGCGTCGTCGGACGGAGCCATGTGACGGTATCTAGTGTACATACCAACCAGTCATTGGAGGGGGGGGGGTGAACAGTAACAGAATGAGGAGGGGTAGCTGATAAGGAGCGCAGGGGAGCTGCATTCCACATACATCATGTTATATTACTGGCATCGCGTCGTCGGACGGAGCCATGTGACGGTATCTAGTGTACATACCAACCAGTCATTGGAGTTGGGGGTGAACAGTAACAGATTGAGGAGGGGTAGCTGATAAGGAGCACTGGGGAGCTGCATTCCACATACATCATGTTATATTACTGGCATCGCGTCGTCGGACGGAGCCATGTGACGGTATCTAGTTTACATACCAACCAGTCATTGGAGGGGGGGGGCGAACAGTAACAGATTGAGGAGGGGTAGCTGATAAGGAACGCAGGGGAGCTGCATTCCACATACATCATGTTATATTACTGGCATCGCGTCGTCGGACGGAGCCATGTGACGGTATCTAGTGTACATACCAACCAGTCATTGGAGGGGGGGTGAACAGTAACAGATTGAGGAGGGGTAGCTGATAAGGAGCGCAGGGGAGCTGCATTCCACATACATCATGTTATATTACTGGCATCGCGTCGTCGGACGGAGCCATGTGACGGTATCTAGTTTACATACCAACCAGTCATTGACACAAATATTATTAATGCTTTGTTGTTTACTGGGCAGCACTCACTATTGTGACTCGAAGTGAAGCCATTGTCATCCGTACAAACACAAAAAAAAAACATGAAAGTATAACATGAAAAACAAACAAAACAGAAAATTGTTTGTGTTTTGTGTTTGGTCGACAACGGCTTCACTTCGAGTAGTAGCGGTGAGTGCTGCTAAATATATAAGAAAATATTGCATCATGCCCTTCATCTTTATAAATAAAATTCCATTTATAAATATAACCAATATTACTAATATTTAAACTCTCAAATCTTTTTTTTGGTTGATCACATTGGAGCAATTGAAGGGTTTTGAATTTGGCTTGCACTTAAAAGTTAACTCCTGTTTAAATACTGAGAAACCTTCATCGTACTTAGGAAATATTTTAAAATCATGAATACATGATGATGCACTTAATGATTCCATCACTGATTTTATAAAAATAATTTTACTTTTTTCACCACTGATTAAAAACCACATGTTTCACACATTTTACATCGCTGATTAGAGGAGCAAAATCAGTTAGTCAAAATTACTGTAGTTATTTATTTATTAAATAACATAGACTCACATCACCAACAATGGATTTTAAACAAAAGTGTTGTATATATTTTGACTAGCTGTTCAGAAACCTTTCTACAATGGTTTGTATTCCTAGAAACTTGAAGTAAATCATTACATCCAAACTAAATGGTACAAGTGGTATATACTCAGACTTTTGTTTGTTTAATGTTAACGATAGTTAGCCTAGCAAAGGGATTATATTCAGTGTTTTTTTATTTTTTATTTCATTTACTAAATATAAAATATAATATCATTATTAAACTTGTTCCTACTTTTCGAGATATAACATGACATAAAAGTTAACGAAGACGATGTGGCAGCATAAACCATGTCGCATAAATGTTATTGTGGTGCAGAGTATAAATACCAGACATATTACTTACAAAGATTACGTGGGAGGCAAAACAATACAAGATGTTGAGCCTTGATCAAACCACCAAGTAAATAGTCATGTATGATAAAAAATGTGGTGTTTTTTTGTAAATTCACACTATTTACAACTATATATTTGAAGTTACTGTTTGATGGTAGTCGAATTTACAAACACAATCATATTTATAGAAATCACTAACACCCTATTTAAACTACTGTTAATTACACGGGTTTGAGATTTGTTAATCAAAGAATGAGCCAGGATCAGATTCAGATTCAGAGTAACTTTATTCATTCATTTGTAAAATATAAATACAAAGCGTCCATATCATAAATAATATCTTAAATTATAAAATACCTATAACATATAAGTAAACACATGATACAACTAAATGCAAACTTTTTTAATCTTACAATTCTTCAAAACAATATATGACCTTATTTATTAAATATAATTTCAACGATTGAGACAACTCATAAACATTCAACAATAATCACTCATTCATTTCACGCAATATGATATAGCATAAAAATAGAATAATTAAAGTTTCAAGCATATAGGCCTATCAAATATTTTGTCACATATGTTTTCCCCTTTAGTTAAATGTTATTATTTTGCTTATTTTAGTTATTTATTTCATTATCACCCCTCAGAAAATTTAAATTTTAAATAATTATTCATTATTTTGTGATGTAATAAAATATTTAAAGTCATATTTCATAATTTAAGCCTACATGTACAAAATTACCTCATAATTAACTTAATATAATATAACTAAATTCAAAATTGATCTCAAACTTTCCCCCAGCTGAAGTGTTTTGTGACTAATGTATTTTGGTTCCAAGATTATTGGAAAATTGTGTTTTGAAAGTAATCATGTGAACCCCATAGCATCATCTGGAGTTTTCTGAAGAAAGAAGAGGTCTGCTGATAAAAAAATGGCTGGTGTTAGATGCTTTGATTTGAGCATTGTCTCATTCAAATAAATTTCCCCTTTTAAAAAGTTTTTTTCTGTAACCTGCGAAACTCAGAGCAACCCTTATTTAGCCCATCAAGATTCGTGAAGAGCAGACTCTTGAGTGAAGAAATTGTCTGTGTGGTGAGATCTTTCCATTTTTTTAAACTACCTATCTGGAACCACTTACAACCTATATAGCAACTTACAATCCCTAGGACTTTAAACAAAAAAAAAAAATCAATTCCTCTTTATCAACGATTTGTTTAATCAAAATTTAATACAAGTTCTCAACCTAAGTTAATCAAGAAGATACTTTATTTATTTGGACAAAAATAACTTCAAAAACTTAACTAGGCCCTCAGCCTAAATTTCAAGAAGAAGCTGCCATTTTGAACTTTAAATTATACACCTCAAGATCCCATAACCATAATTATAGATCAATAGTAAATTTTTATCGAATAGTTTAAATTCACATAAATTGGACTTTTTTTAAAATTTCTAATGGTTTTTATTCATATGAAACAGTTATTCTGACCTTTAAGCCTCAGCACGATCACCCCGACCCTGTATTATAAATGACTCATGTTATAAATTACCATATTTATGAAGTATAGCTGTGTATAATACTTTGGACTTTGATATCATCTAAATTGAAAATTACATTCTTATAATTTTATTTTCTCTCCCCAACATTGTACATCTATTGTAACCCTTATTCATTTAACCATAATTTGTCTGCAATCTATAAATGTAAAATAATGAATAAATGTCCACCATTACTTTGTTAATTGTATTTATGAGTTTTCATTTTAATTTAGATAAAACAGCTGTTAGGCCTAAATAGTAAACCTGTGAATTTAGTCATCTAGTCAAGGATTAAGTTACGAACAGTTGAAAGGGAATTATTACTGTATTTACCATAAACTCTTAGTCGAACAAGTTGATTGTTATTAACCAAAATTATTCAAGAGAGCAGTAATAAGTAATAGTATTGTTTCAATGGCGCCCAATTCGTGAGGCTTAAAGTAATCAGAATAACTTTGATGAGGTAATTTTAACTAGAAATAGTATAGATTTAACCTATATTTGTTTACCTATCTTGTTAAGCTAAGTTATCCACCATGTTTGAAGGTTATAATTTACGTCCCTACCCAAAACCATCTGCAAAGAACTTAGAAAATAACCCAAATGTTAGGTCCCTACGACGAGCAAATGTAACGTTAGAATCTCAAAGTGTAGGCGGTGAAAGTGAACTTAACCTTAAATCTGACAACACAACACCCATACCACATATCGAACATTCATCAACCAACGATACTTCGGACAATAGCTCCCACGACAGTTTTGCGTTATTTAATGAGCCCCTAAGTGACGATGAAACCCCAAATGATTTTGTGATGTTAATAACACAAGTAGGCCCTTTAACAGCAGACAGTACTGACATTAGCAAAAACGTAAACATCTCGGATTCGGCTGACTCACACATTCGCTCAGATCCCTCTCTCCCAGCAACTAGCGCTGCACAACACGTAACGGTGGACAACGGAACTACCGACAACACAACACATACACCTGAATCGCCCATTTCCACGGCTGCCTCGGAACACGGAACGTCTCAAAACAGACAAAATAATGACCTATTACGACAAATTGCTGCGCTTTTAGAAATTAACAGTGCGTCCCTTGAGGCTAAAATAGAAAGTAACAACGCATCGCTAAAATCTGCCCTTCAAATCAAAATAGAAACTAACCGTGCCTTATTTAAATCTGAACTAAAATCACATTGTGAATCCCTCAAAACGGAATTAAAATCTGAAATAATCCACATCTTTGAAGACCAAATTCAAAATTTACGCCACAATCAAGAAACTGTTCAAGCAGAATTAACACAGATCCGTGACACTCAACAAGAACATACTAACAAGCTCAAGAAAATTAAACAAGAAATCGAAACTAAGTTTGAAAACTGTAAAACTGAAATTCGACAACACTTAATTCTCGATTTAACTGAACAAGAAAAATCCCTAACAGAACAAATTAATCAGAAAACATGTAAAATCGAAAATCAACTCACATCTAAATTACAAGAACACTGCTACAATACCAGCACCCAAATCAAACAAATTCAAAATGAAAACATAAAACACATTAATCACAGCGTTCAATCCCAAACAAATAAAGTACAAGAAGCCCTAATGCCTAACATAAAAGCAAACCAGACCCTAATTAATGAGAACACATCTAAGCTTCATGAATTAAATCAATCAATACAAACTCATGAATCAAATATCGAAGTTTTAGAACACCGTATTAGCACACGTCATACCACATACCCGTCAAACATTCATATTACTTGCAATGGGAACTCTGGCCTTGTACCGGACATGACATTACCTAAATTTCATGGTAGATCACACAACCCGAAAGAATATTTAGCTAAACTAAGAAAATATTATGACCGAGGATCGCTACAACTCCCACCCCAACAAAGTAAACACGAGTATCTAATCGATCTAATTGGTAACAGCTTAGAACAACACGCTTCACGTTGGGTTTGCCTTATCAAGGACGACATTAAGTCATGGGAGGATTTTCAAATCGCGTTCGAAAATAAGTATTGGAATCGGGAAGTTCAGAAACACATTAGGCAACGCCTTGAAAGTGAAAAATACCGACCTAATGGGACACTGACTCGTTCAGAATATTTTATCGAACGTGTTATTACTTTACAATCCTTCACACCCTCACTAAGCGAAGAAGAAATAGTCACATGTCTCGCGGAACATTTCAATGATCTTATACAAGATGCTCGTAGAGTTCAGAACATAACCACAATCGGTGATTTTGCGGAGTTACTCCAACAACCTGAGGAAACCAAAAGAAAATTCCCATCAAAATGTCCCAAACTCGTCAAACCGAGATAAACGACACTTTAGCCGTGATAATTCACAAAACTATGACCACCGTAACAATCACCAGTACCAAGGATTTAACTCATACAATCCGAGACACAATTTCGACTATCGGGCATACCAACCAGGAAATAACCCACACCAATACCACAACAACTCCGGAAACCAAAACTCATACACAAATAATAGATCAACTAACCAACAACAACAATATAACCATAACCAAAACAACAATTACAGGAACGAAAGAAACAGCCTACCATTCCCTAATAAGAATTACCCCCAAAATAACCCTAATTCAGCAGAGAAAAAATATCCGACTCGAGATCAGGCTCAAGTGTGTAGCACACTCGCAGAGCGCAGCATGCCTTTAAGTCAATATCCGCCAGACCGATCAAAACCATCTTTAAACCCGTAAGCACTGGACTTACTCAGAGGCTTTCTTTTAATGATGTAAATAGTGATTTAAATTCAGTATTTTCAGTGCTACCTACGAATCTCGGATGTCAAAGGCCTAACCAAAACGGCATTAATAATCATATTAATCAGAATAATAATAATAGTAATAACAAAAACATTTCCCCACCATTAACAAATGAATTAATTGTTAGTAATATTTATTGTGATCATGAATTTTTATTATCTGAGGAAACTGAAACTACTCCAAATCAAGAAGAGAAGCAATTCATAGCATGCCCAGAAATTCCCATCCAAATTAATCAAATACATTTAAAAGCTTTAGTTGACACAGGATCCAACGTATCATGTATGTCAGAGCAATGGTATATGGAAAATCAAATCAATATAGGTAAGCATGAACAATTACCAGTAACTAACACATATATCAAGACAGCCACCAATGATAAATCACGAAGAATATCACACATAGTAATGATTCCTCTAACTATACAAGACTATACTACTCATGTTCAAATTTTATTAATACCGAATTTAATTAGACCTCTCATACTCGGAACAGATGTGCTTAGCGAATGGGAAATGGTTATGGACTTTAATAATGAACAAATTAAATTAAACATTAATAACAATAATGTCATATTGAAGTTCGGCAAGGTAAACGAAGTTGGAATTTTATGTTATTTAATGACTAATAATGGCCATAGGCAAAATAATAATCATGATAATATAAATAATAGTAATCAATACGGGTCTACCAATAGTATAAATCGATTGGTTAGTGAGATTTCTCCAAACATAGTAATGGAATCCAACAATAATGGTATTATCCATGATGAACAGAAGCAACAATTAAGTGATTTATTGTTAAAATTCAACAATTTATTTTCCGATAAACCTGGCTTGTGTAATGTATATCAACATTCTCTGAGAACCCACAACATTTTAAACGCAATACATGTCCTGTCCACTTATCACATCAGCAGTTTGGACGACCAGCATACTTTCGGCCCATTCCACGTTTCGTCTATGAAAAGATACATACAACCTTTGAACCCCTGAGGACATCCACATCATCGATTAACATTACATCATTAAAAGAACCGACT
Source organism: Allygus modestus (assembly GCA_963675035.1). Taxonomy (NCBI): domain Eukaryota; kingdom Metazoa; phylum Arthropoda; class Insecta; order Hemiptera; family Cicadellidae; genus Allygus; species Allygus modestus. Next base: position 316,609,871 of record OY776112.1, read on the forward strand.
TCAGTAACATCATCACATCAGTGTACATACTCCATAGTAAGTTTTAATCCCTTGTAAAACATTCTCCACAAAATAAATAAATATATGAATTCTACCCTTAAATAAACTGCTAGATAAACTTTTAAGTGAATTTTAATATTCAGTGATATTAGACGATAGGAGGGGATAAAATGACTGTGAAAATTGTACAGCAAGGTGTCACGCATGAACACTTTTTCCTCTTTTCTCAGTGCAATGCCGCGAATTTTGAACAGTGCAAAACATTTCGGACCCCAACCATCACAAATATAAATGACCAATATTCCCTTACTTATTCAATATGTTTTGTCTTGATTAATTGTTACTTGTGTGTTCTCTTCCCATGTTTTGTTATATTTAATTCTATGTTTCATTCCATGTGTTTGTATTCATTTAGATTTAATTAAATATTCATATATTTGTGTTTCATGTTTATTCACTGTCATACCGAAATAATGATTTTCATTCATTCCATCATTATTTCTGAGGGGATATTGAGGCAACTCATAAACATTCAACAATAATCACTCATTCATTTCACGCAATATGATATAGCATCAAAATAGAATAATTAAAGTTTCAAGCATATAGGCCTATCAAATATTTTGTCACATATGTTTTCCCCTTTAGTTAAATGTTATTATTTTGCTTATTTTAGTTATTTATTTCATTATCACCCCTCAGAAAATTTAAATTTTAAATAATTATTCATTATTTTGTGATGTAATAAAATATTTAAAGTCATATTTCATAATTTAAGCCTACATGTACAAAATTACCTCATAATTAACTTAATATAATATAACTAAATTCAAAATTGATCTCAAACTTTCCCCCAGCTGAAGTGTTTTGTGACTAATGTATTTTGGTTCCAAGATTATTGGAAAATTGTGTTTTGAAAGTAATCATGTGAACCCCATAGCATCATCTGGAGTTTTCTGAAGAAAGAAGAGGTCTGCTGATAAAAAAATGGCTGGTGTTAGATGCTTTGATTTGAGCATTGTCTCATTCAAATAAATTTCCCCTTTTAAAAAGTTTTTTTCTGTAACCTGCGAAACTCAGAGCAACCCTTATTTAGCCCATCAAGATTCGTGAAGAGCAGACTCTTGAGTGAAGAAATTGTCTGTGTGGTGAGATCTTTCCATTTTTTTAAACTACCTATCTGGAACCACTTACAACCTATATAGCAACTTACAATCCCTAGGACTTTAAACAAAAAAAAAATCAATTCCTCTTTATCAACGATTTGTTTAATCAAAATTTAATACAAGTTCTCAACCTAAGTTAATCAAGAAGATACTTTATTTATTTGGACAAAAATAACTTCAAAAACTTAACTAGGCCCTCAGCCTAAATTTCAAGAAGAAGCTGCCATTTTGAACTTTAAATTATACACCTCAAGATCCCATAACCATAATTATAGATCAATAGTAAATTTGTATCGAATAGTTTAAATTCACATAAATTGGACTTTTTTTTAAATTTCTAATGATTTTTATTCATATGAAACAGTTATTCTGACCTTTAAGCCTCAGCACGATCACCCCGACCCTGTATTATAAATGACTCATGTTATAAATTACCATATTTATGAAGTATAGCTGTGTATAATACTTTGGACTTTGATATCATCTAAATTGAAAATTACATTCTTATAATTTTATTTTCTCTCCCCAACATTGTACATCTATTGTAACCCTTATTCATTTAACCATAATTTGTCTGCAATCTATAAATGTAAAATAATGAATAAATGTCCACCATTACTTTGTTAATTGTATTTATGAGTTTTCATTTTAATTTAGATAAAACAGCTGTTAGGCCTAAATAGTAAACCTGTGAATTTAGTCATCTAGTCAAGGATTAAGTTACGAACAGTTGAAAGGGAATTATTACTGTATTTACCATAAACTCTTAGTCGAACAAGTTGATTGTTATTAACCAAAATTATTCAAGAGAGCTGTATTAGTATTAGTTTTGTTTCACGCTTTTTTCAAGCTTATAAGTGTCTGTTAAAAAGCGTATTTCCTCTGGAATCCTGTACCAATATTTAATACCAGAAAAATTGATTTTTTTGTAGGAAGCTCTAATCAGTGATATTTATTGACAATCATATTTATACAACGTTTTTGATAGCCATGTGCATTGTGCATCATCTAATTTTGGTAAATAATTTTGAGATTTTGTTGCCATCAGTAGTTGTGAACTGAGAAAGAGGCGCCACAATCGGCGCTTTTTCCCCATGTTATTCTTATGGGGAGCCGTTTTTGCGCCGACGCCAGCTCCCGCCTATACTAATAAGCCACAAGTTTCCTTGTTGGCCTGTACTAATACCCAACCCTTGCCTATATTAAATATATTGTCCCCATCCCCCTCTATATTTTTTAAAATTAATTTTCAAATTCAGGCTAAAAAACTATCTTTAGTGTTTATAGTCCGATTTGTCTGCAATTTGGATATGTTATTGTCCTAGGCAAGTGTTTTAATAAATTCCACTTACATTTCCCAAATTCACTATAACGGTCAAATTAAAAAATATTTTTGAAAAATACTGCCAATTGCCACCTTCTTTATTAACTGTCCGATTTGTCTGCAATTTGGATATGTTATTGTCCTAGGCAAGTGTTTTAATAAATTCCACTTACATTTCCCAAATTCACTATAACGGTCAAATTAAAAAATATTTTTGAAAAATACTGCCAATTGCCACCTTCTTTATTAACTGTCCGATTTGTCTTCAATTTGGATATGTTATTGTCGTAGGCAAGTGTTTTAATAAATTACACTTACATTTCCCAAATTCACTATTACAGTCAAATTAAAAATTATTTTTGAAAAATACTGCCAATTGCCACCTTCTTTATTAAATGTCCGATTTGTCTTCAATTTGGAAATGTTATTGTCCTAGGCAAGTGTTTTAATAAAATCCACTTACATTTCCCAAATTCACTATTACGGTCAAATTAAATAATATTTTTGAAAAATACTGCCAATTGCCACCTTCTTTATTAACTGTCCGATTTGTCTGCAATTTGGATATGTTATTGTCCTAGGCAACTGGTTTAATAAATTCCACTTACATTTCCCAAATTCACTATTACAGTCAAATTAAAAATTATTTTTGAAAAATACTACCAATTGCCAACTTCTTTATTAAATGTCCGATTTGTCTGCAATTTGGATATGTTATTGTCCTAGGCAAGTGTTTTAATAAATTTCACTTACATATCCCAAATTCACCATTACGGTCAAATTAAAAAATATTTTTGAAAAATACTGCCAATTGCCAACTTCTTTATTAAATGTCTGATTTGTCTGCAATTTGGATATGTTATTGTCCTAGGCAACTGGTTTAATAAATTACACTTACATTTCCCAAATTCACTATTACAGTCAAATTAAAAATTATTTTTGAAAAATACTGCCAATTGCCAACTTCTTTATTAAATGTCCGATTTGTTTAAAATTAGATATGTTATTGTTGTAGGCTAGTGTATATGCACCATCCACATTTCCCAAATTCACTATTACGGTCAAATTAAAAAATATTTTTGAAAAATACTGCCAATTGCCAACTTCTTTATTTACTGTCTGATTTGTTTAAAATTTGGATATGTTATTGTTGTAGGCTAGCGTATATGCACCATCCACATTTTACAAATATTGCGGCTAAATTTTAAAAAATTTGGAAAAATACTGCCAATTGGCAACTTCTTTATTTATGGTCTGATTTGTTTAAAATTTATATATGTCATTATTCTAGGCTAGTGTATATGTACCATCCACATTTGACAAATTAACTATAATGGACAAATTAAAAAAATATTTTGAAAAATATACTAACAATTTCAAACTTCTTTATTTACTGTCTGATTTATTTTCGGATATGTTATAGCTCTTATATAGGTAACAAGACCACACTACCACACGTTCCACTACCCCCTATAATACAGTATTTTGTCTTTTTTGTTTGTTTATTTTGCTGTAATCCCAAAACTGACTTTGCTGTTTATTGTCCGATTTGCCTACACTTTGGATATTGTCCTAAGCATTTATTGTCTGATTTATTTTTGGATATGTTATAGCCCCCAACTATTATATCTAAAATTACAATATTATTTCCACCTATAATACTGTTGTTTGTTTTGCCGCAACCTAAAAACAAACATTGGTATTTGTGTTTTTACAAAACTATATTTTGTAAATTACTACCAATAACTCCTTTATTTACTTTTCGACTTGTTATATCCCCTTATATCTAAATTTACCATATATTTTTTCCCTTTTAGTGTTGTTTTGTCGTAACCAAACTTTGGATGTGACTGCAATACATTACTGGCCATTGCATAAGTGCATTTCCAAATTCAATATTACGGTTGGATTAAAAAAAATAAATACAAGCTTATTATATACATCCAGCTGATAAGTAATATATATCCACAATTATGGTCAGAACAAATTTTGGATATGTTTTAAGCCAATGCGATAGCAAAAAATAAATTTTTAAAACCCAAAACAACAAAACACAAAACACTAACCTTTCTTTGTGCTTGTTTGGAGTAGTCTTTATTTTATCCAACTTAATTTTAATTTTGTAGTTAAAATCAAACTTCCCACATTCTAGCTCCCTTTCCAGCCAGTGGTTGGAGACATAAAGGTTACGAATATTTTCAAACTGTACAATATATCTTTTTCTACCCCTATGTTGGACTTGTTTAATAGCGCACCATATTCCAAATCCTCCAGTCTACTACATTCTTTAAATTTAACATTGCCTTTAATATCTTGCATCTCTATGTCTTCTTGTCCATTGTTACGGAAACTTAGGTTTTCTATTTTTGGAAAGGAATTGCCATAAAATGTTGCGGTTCCGTTAGTGTTAAAGCTTGCAAGTGGCTCGATGGTAGGTAGATAAATAATGTCCAAATCACCACTGTATGGCAACACGCTATAACCTTGCCTATTCTTATTTATCTCTATAAATACAGTTTTACAGACACCTTTAACATAGTATACACCCCTCCATCCTTTTCTGCCAACACTCCCACAAACTTGTTTACTACAAACGCATACACTATATAATGTCCATAATGCTCGCAGGAAGTAATCTTTTAATTTATCCTCTCTTTCCCTTCTTTCTTTAGCCAACTGTGCTTTGTATTCCTCTGCAACAGTATTTTCCACATATTCCAATGTCTTCTAATTCCAGTTTCCTCTTTTTGGAACAACTCTCTAAGAAAGGCTTGGAAAGTGGCTCTATTTCTTTAATAGTGTATGGGTACAGTTTATTGGTCCGGCTTCTTAAAACGTAGGGAGTAAGGTTAGGACTTTCCAAATTGATGTGTTTAGGTATAGTGGAGAAAGGTGTATTTGATGTGCCCCCAGATTTGATGTAACACTTATGCTTTACACTTACGGCATCCTCCTCTATTACCTCTACATAGTTAGTTGGTAAACAGTTAAAGCTAAATGCAGATAGAGCATACTTTATTAACTTTTCCCTTTGTGTACTATCTTTTGGCAGTTTTAGTTGTACTCCAGTTATCTTTTTCGTATTACTATTACCCCAACATGCGTATTGTAATAAATCGTTAAACACTAAACAACAACTGTTTTGTAATTGATTGGCAACTTTCACCCACATCTTATGCAGAGGTACAGCATAGAATGGAGCATTTTGGAAGTACCTTTTGTTGTCTTCTATTAGACTTAAACAATCTCTTAAAGGTTCAAACCCTTTACCAAAACCTCTACAATAGTTATAGATTGTTGCCTCTAACCTTGTTATTCCATTCTCTCTAGCTAGTTTAGACGAGAACGTGTCTTTTAGGTTTACAAAGTTTATTATATGGTTTCCTATACTTTTAATTACTCCAGGGCTTGTAATCTGGCATATAAATTTATTATATATTTTTACCCTGCTATTTACATTAAACCATGTTAAACAGTCTTTACTAACATTATCTACAATAACATTATATCCATTCGCCCTTGGTAGCAAAAGTTTTCTGTAAGATATTGGCACATTTCCTCTTTATTAAATATTCCAGCCAAATCTAGTGTTATATCGAAATCCATAAGATCTTGCAGTATCTTTGGAAGATCTTCCAACAAATCCTTAATTTTAACATTTGCAAGCTCTATTTTATAGGGAATTGCTATAGGATCATCATACTTTTGTTTAATTTGGTCAATATCTTTCTTTATTATTTGTAACACACCCTCGCTTTGGGAGAATGGTAGTTTGGCCACAACACCATGTCGAGCTAAAGAGAACTTTTTAAATATTCCTCGTAAGTAGCTATTAAACGAGCCACATATTTCCTTCTTAACTTTAAATTTATTCCGAACATCCCCATCACAATCCGCAACATTGGTTATCTTAACTAACATTATGTTATCACAAAACGCATCCGTTATAGATGTTATTTAATTTTGGTTCACCCTCGCAATAGTTTATATTACCTATGTCTGTAAGAAGGTTATTATTACGTAGATTTTCTAATAAAAACCATATACCGAATCTTTCGTTAGTAGGTTTAATACAATTCCCCAATAAATGGCTAACAGAGTACATTTCTTTTATACAAAAAGTAGCGGAAACATGTAAACAGGACAGATTACACTATAGGCATATAGAGGTTGTAAATATATATTGTATATAAACATAGGCGAGTGGTAAGTGTAACATGTAAGTGGACACCCACATGCAAATATGGAATACCCACAAATTCGACTAAATAAGTTTATAGTCTCAATATAATTAACATATTAACATTAGTACCCAAATTGTCGAAATTCTATAATTCTATTCTTAGTCCTTGTATTAGGTTTTGTACTATTAAACCCAACATCCTGCGCAGTAGAGTAATATATGTATTTAATACGCACATTCTACAAGACCTGTACATCTGTTGTATAAGCAGCAGAATAGACGTCTCACCCATTGTGTTGTTGTAAAGTAAAACATAAATGTAAATTGTGCTGGATACAACCGGCCAGATATTAGACAGGAAATGTGTTGGAAGTGTATTGCCAAATAGTAAGACAAATCACATAGTGCAGCATGTAATCAATCCATTACTATTTAGACAAAGGTCAGTATTGGTACAACATCCGATATATTAGCCAAACCCACAATCAAACTTGGAAAACAAACAGTAAAAGATAAATATTATAGTAACAGAAATAGTAAGAGTATAAGGACATAGTAATATTTAAAGTTTATAAAACAACACAAATGCAGAGACACAATAAATAACACACTCTAACGCATTTGGACACAGGCACAGATACTGGTTTACAGCCATTTTACACAACTTTACACGTTCTGTCAACTGACACAAAAATATTTTGTAAATTGTGTAATAAATACATGTAATATAAACAAATTTAACACAATCATAACATTGTGACAATACTTAACATTTGTTTACTTTACAACAACACAATGGGTGAGACGTCTGCTTATACAACAGATGTACAGGTCTTGTAGAATGTGCGTATTAAATACATATATTACTCTACTGCGCAGGATGTTGGGTTTAATAGTACAAAACCTAATACAAGGACTAAGAATAGAATTATAGAATTTCGACAATTTGGGTACTAATGTTAATATGTTAATTATATTGAGACTATAAACTTATTTAGTCGAATTTGTGGGTATTCCATATTTGCATGTGGGTGTACACTTACATGTTACACTTACCACTCGCCTATGTTTATATACAATATATATTTACAACCTCTATATGCCTATAGTGTAATCTGTCCTGTTTACATGTTTCCGCTACTTTTTGTATAAAAGAAATGTACTCTGTTAGCCATTTATTGGGGAATTGTATTAAACCTACTAACGAAAGATTCGGTATATGGTTTTTATTAGAAAATCTACGTAATAATAACCTTCTTACAGACATAGGTAATATAAACTATTGCGAGGGTGAACCAAAATTAAATAACATCTATAACGGATGCGTTTTGTGATAACATAATGTTAGTTAAGATAACCAATGTTGCGGATTGTGATGGGGATGTTCGGAATAAATTTAAAGTTAAGAAGGAAATATGTGGCTCGTTTAATAGCTACTTACGAGGAATATTTAAAAAGTTCTCTTTAGCTCGACATGGTGTTGTGGCCAAACTACCATTCTCCCAAAGCGAGGGTGTGTTACAAATAATAAAGAAAGATATTGACCAAATTAAACAAAAGTATGATGATCCTATAGCAATTCCCTATAAAATAGAGCTTGCAAATGTTAAAATTAAGGATTTGTTGGAAGATCTTCCAAAGATACTGCAAGATCTTATGGATTTCGATATAACACTAGATTTGGCTGGAATATTTAATAAAGAGGAAATGTGCCAATATCTTACAGAAAACTTTTGCTACCAAGGGCGAATGGATATAATGTTATTGTAGATAATGTTAGTAAAGACTGTTTAACATGGTTTAATGTAAATAGCAGGGTAAAAATATATAATAAATTTATGTGCCAGATTACAAGCCCTGGAGTAATTAAAAGTATAGGAAACCATATAATAAACTTTGTAAACCTAAAAGACACGTTCTCGTCTAAACTAGCTAGAGAGAATGGAATAACAAGGTTAGAGGCAACAATCTATAACTATTGTAGAGGTTTTGGTAAAGGGTTTGAACCTTTAAGAGATTGTTTAAGTCTAATAGAAGACAACAAAAGGTACTTCCAAAATGCTCCATTCTATGCTGTACCTCTGCATAAGATGTGGGTGAAAGTTGCCAATCAATTACAAAACAGTTGTTGTTTAGTGTTTAACGATTTATTACAATACGCATGTTGGGGTAATAGTAATACGAAAAAGATAACTGGAGTACAACTAAAACTGCCAAAAGATAGTACACAAAGGGAAAAGTTAATAAAGTATGCTCTATCTGCATTTAGCTTTAACTGTTTACCAACTAACTATGTAGAGGTAATAGAGGAGGATGCCGTAAGTGTAAAGCATAAGTGTTACATCAAATCTGGGGGCACATCAAATACACCTTTCTCCACTATACCTAAACACATCAATTTGGAAAGTCCTAACCTTACTCCCTACGTTTTAAGAAGCCGGACCAATAAACTGTACCCATACACTATTAAAGAAATAGAGCCACTTTCCAAGCCTTTCTTAGAGAGTTGTTCCAAAAAGAGGAAACTGGAATTAGAAGACATTGGAATATGTGGAAAATACTGTTGCAGAGGAATACAAAGCACAGTTGGCTAAAGAAAGAAGGGAAAGAGAGGATAAATTAAAAGATTACTTCCTGCGAGCATTATGGACATTATATAGTGTATGCGTTTGTAGTAAACAAGTTTGTGGGAGTGTTGGCAGAAAAGGATGGAGGGGTGTATACTATGTTAAAGGTGTCTGTAAAACTGTATTTATAGAGATAAATAAGAATAGGCAAGGTTATAGCGTGTTGCCATACAGTGGTGATTTGGACATTATTTATCTACCTACCAACGAGCCACTTGCAAGCTTTAACACTAACGGAACCGCAACATTTTATGGCAATTCCTTTCCAAAAATAGAAAACCTAAGTTTCCGTAACAATGGACAAGAAGACATAGAGATGCAAGATATTAAAGGCAATGTTAAATTTAAAGAATGTAGTAGACTGGAGGATTTGGAATATGGTGCGCTATTAAACAAGTCCAACATAGGGGTAGAAAAAGATATATTGTACAGTTTGAAAATATTCGTAACCTTTATGTCTCCAACCACTGGCTGGAAAGGGAGCTAGAATGTGGGAAGTTTGATTTTAACTACAAAATTAAAATTAAGTTGGATAAAATAAAGACTACTCCAAACAAGCACAAAGAAAGGTTAGTGTTTTGTGTTTTGTTGTTTTGGGTTTTAAAAATTTATTTTTTGCTATCGCATTGGCTTAAAACATATCCAAAATTTGTTCTGACCATAATTGTGGATATATATTACTTATCAGCTGGATGTATATAATAAGCTTGTATTCATTTTTTTTAATCCAACCGTAATATTGAATTTGGAAATGCACTTATGCAATGGCCAGTAATGTATTGCAGTCACATCCAAAGTTTGGTTACGACAAAACAACACTAAAAGGGAAAAAATATATGGTAAATTTAGATATAAGGGGATATAACAAGTCGAAAAGTAAATAAAGGAGTTATTGGTAGTAATTTACAAAATATAGTTTTGTAAAAACACAAATACCAATGTTTGTTTTTAGGTTGCGGCAAAACAAACAACAGTATTATAGGTGGAAATAATATTGTAATTTTAGATATAATAGTTGGGGGCTATAACATATCCAAAAATAAATCAGACAATAAATGCTTAGGACAATATCCAAAGTGTAGGCAAATCGGACAATAAACAGCAAAGTCAGTTTTGGGATTACAGCAAAATAAACAAACAAAAAAGACAAAATACTGTATTATAGGGGGTAGTGGAACGTGTGGTAGTGTGGTCTTGTTACCTATATAAGAGCTATAACATATCCGAAAATAAATCAGACAGTAAATAAAGAAGTTTGAAATTGTTAGTATATTTTTCAAAATATTTTTTTAATTTGTCCATTATAGTTAATTTGTCAAATGTGGATGGTACATATACACTAGCCTAGAATAATGACATATATAAATTTTAAACAAATCAGACCATAAATAAAGAAGTTGCCAATTGGCAGTATTTTTCCAAATTTTTTAAAATTTAGCCGCAATATTTGTAAAATGTGGATGGTGCATATACGCTAGCCTACAACAATAACATATCCAAATTTTAAACAAATCAGACAGTAAATAAAGAAGTTGGCAATTGGCAGTATTTTTCAAAAATATTTTTTAATTTGACCGTAATAGTGAATTTGGGAAATGTGGATGGTGCATATACACTAGCCTACAACAATAACATATCTAATTTTAAACAAATCGGACATTTAATAAAGAAGTTGGCAATTGGCAGTATTTTTCAAAAATAATTTTTAATTTGACTGTAATAGTGAATTTGGGAAATGTAAGTGTAATTTATTAAACCAGTTGCCTAGGACAATAACATATCCAAATTGCAGACAAATCAGACATTTAATAAAGAAGTTGGCAATTGGCAGTATTTTTCAAAAATATTTTTTAATTTGACCGTAATGGTGAATTTGGGATATGTAAGTGAAATTTATTAAAACACTTGCCTAGGACAATAACATATCCAAATTGCAGACAAATCGGACATTTAATAAAGAAGTTGGCAATTGGTAGTATTTTTCAAAAATAATTTTTAATTTGACTGTAATAGTGAATTTGGGAAATGTAAGTGGAATTTATTAAACCAGTTGCCTAGGACAATAACATATCCAAATTGCAGACAAATCGGACAGTTAATAAAGAAGGTGGCAATTGGCAGTATTTTTCAAAAATATTATTTAATTTGACCGTAATAGTGAATTTGGGAAATGTAAGTGGATTTTATTAAAACACTTGCCTAGGACAATAACATATCCAAATTGAAGACAAATCGGACATTTAATAAAGAAGGTGGCAATTGGCAGTATTTTTCAAAAATAATTTTTAATTTGACTGTAATAGTGAATTTGGGAAATGTAAGTGTAATTTATTAAAACACTTGCCTACGACAATAACATATCCAAATTGAAGACAAATCGGACAGTTAATAAAGAAGGTGGCAATTGGCAGTATTTTTCAAAAATATTTTTTAATTTGACCGTTATAGTGAATTTGGGAAATGTAAGTGGAATTTATTAAAACACTTGCCTAGGACAATAACATATCCAAATTGCAGACAAATCGGACAGTTAATAAAGAAGGTGGCAATTGGCAGTATTTTTCAAAAATATTTTTTAATTTGACCGTTATAGTGAATTTGGGAAATGTAAGTGGAATTTATTAAAACACTTGCCTAGGACAATAACATATCCAAATTGCAGACAAATCGGACTATAAACACTAAAGATAGTTTTTTAGCCTGAATTTGAAAATTAATTTTAAAAAATATAGAGGAGGGATGGGGACAATATATTTAATATAGGCAAGGGTTGGGTATTAGTACAGGCCAACAAGGAAACTTGTGGCTTATTAGTATAGGCGGGAGCTGGCGTCGGCGCAAAAACGGCTCCCCATAAGAATAACATGGGGAAAAAGCGCCGATTGTGGCGCCTCTTTCTCAGTTCACAACTACTGCCATCATTATTGTTTCCAAAACGTATAAACTAAATACTGTTAAAATACCCAGTTTGGGAAAACAACCTATGACATACTCGTCATAATTTAGATGAAATATTATTTGTAGTGCCTTTATTTGAAGAACTAGAATTAGTTTTCAAGTTTTTGGCACTAGTTCCTCTATACATCGCTACACTGAAAGCAATATGTGAATGTATGTGAGAAAAATATATAATTTTAATGTTTAAACTTGACAGAAACGAGACATGTCTTTAGAATTTATGATTCTGAAGATATACGTTTTCATACAATATTAATATGGATATCCCAGGACAAATTTTAATCTACAAACATTGTCAACAAATTTGTATTTTTGATTTTATTTAGTTTTGTATTGTTCACCGTTGTCTCTCTTTTAATTATAAATTTTCTGATTTGAAAAGTCAAATTTAGTTGAATTTAGTTTTTTTTATAAATTTAGTAAAAGGTTACGATTGTTCAAATATTGTTTTAGGTTAACTGGTTGGTTATAATGTTAGTTTAGATAAGATTTTAAACTAATAAATAATTAGCCTTGATCCATCGGAAACTAAAACTCGTGTACATTATTGTACAAAGAAAACTTTAAACACCTTCAAAGCGCTTTAGCTTAGTCTTAACGCTAGAAACATTTCACTTAGAGGTAATGTTATCAACCAAACACGCGTTGAACTTCAAAGAGACTCTAAGTCATAAGTTCCTTACGCAGAAGTCGGCTTCCAAGCTGTCGTGGTTGTGTGCGTAAATGAACACCGAGAGTGTAAAGACATCTCAGTGTCTTTAGACAAAATCACAATTAGGTTAATTCCTTTGCCCCGCCCTAGCCGACGACCTAACACTAAGTTATACAGTTGGAATATTTTTTAAATATAACCGTGTGAACTGTGCATGTTTATAAAATGGCAAGATAATGTGTTTACTATCAAACTTCATGTTACTGCACCTTTATCCCCAAATAATAAGACATTATTAAAAAAGCTCTATTTCAAAAGTCATGAAACACCAAAAACTCCAAGACCAACTAAAATCTTCGGCCAAGAAATGTTTTATCACGGGTTCCCTATTTTTCCTAGAAGTAGCTATCAAATTGATTTGATTTACGTTTATATGGTTACACTTTCAAATTTAGTTTTCATCCCACTGACATTCTAGCCCTAATAGAGTGTTTGAAAATAAATCCTTACATCTATAATTTTCTGCATGATTTGATCCTTACCCAAATAATGATTACATTCGTTTAAGGACACATCTTAATTAAACAAAACATGTAACACAATAAAACATAAATTAAACTGCTAAAAATAAATTAAAGAATTACTTAGAAGCGAGAATATTAAAACCCTTTTTCAGGTTCAGTTTCCTAGGAGGTATTAAATCTACCTACACTTGGATAGAATCTTGTTGAATTATGTAGTAAACTATACACTTCCTCTAGTAAATCAGACCCAAAATTAAATATTTGTATTTAAAACCAATAATAGCAATGATGAATACATCGCATTATTTATATAGCGTATGAAAACCAAATATTTGTATGTGACTTAATTGATAACTGGTGCATTTAACTTAATTTTACATATTACTATTAAACAAAAACAAGACAACTCTGAATTATAAAGCTTGCATGTAAATTTATAGCTCAAATGTAAATGAACACCATCAGAGATATATTTTTCACTCTTAACCATCGTGTTAACAAGTACAACTCTTTGAACTCGTGTTGGCCTGCATCAGACATTTTTACATTAGTGTTCTTTGAAATTTAAAATATGTTTGTTACCACTAAATTCAGTGGAGGTAAAGCACACGTTAGGCCTGGAACTATCAAAGGCATTTACTGTTTGTTATAACATAGAAAATTATTAATACAAATTTTCCTTTTTATATAAAAAACATCAATTCAATTACCCAAATTATTGTGGACAAGGAATAACCAATTAATTTTAACCAATGGTTTGAAATATATAAAATCAAATGTTATTTATCCTTTTTATGTTTTTTACCTGGTATTTGTCCTTTTCATCTATTTTAACACAATACAGTGTGGTATAAAAGTCCTGGAACTGTTTAGTATTTTTTTACCATAAAAGCTAAAGCAATAAAACTTGGTATTTAACAAAAGTAGTTACTGATGAAAATATTCTTTTTGAAGATCAGAAGATCCGTTTGAGATCAGATTTGGGGCATTGATTTATATTAATAAAGACCTTTAATTTGAGGTAAACCTCAAAGTATTCTTTCATTTCAGATTTTCTTCTTACTCCTCGTGGGTCGTCCCAATGGTGTGATAAAAGGCATAGATGCTTCAAAAAAGAGATTTTTCAGTAGAGTTTATATACCAAGTTTTATTGAATTATATTTAATTGTAAAAAAAATATTAAATCGTTCCAGGACTTCTCTACCACACTGTATATCGGTTTTGTTAATTACAATTTGCTAATGAAAACAAAGTAAGGTCGAAAACACATTTTGAAATGTATTATAAAGTTGGAGCTTGGAAAAAGTAAGTTGTAAGGTTATGAGATGAAGATTAAGAAGGCAGAATGTTTGACCAATAATTGTTTAGTTATTGCTCTACAGCACCAAACAAAACCCAGTGGTTATTTAACAATTCAAGCAATAAAATGATTTCAAATCATTCAACTTTTAGTGTAACATTATAATTGACATTTTTAAAGGAAATTTTCAATCGCAGTTTTCATTTGTGCAAAAAATACCGCCTGCTGCACAATACAAATCAGATATTGGTTTGAGTTGAATAATTTAACTATTCTGCTTATCAGACCGGAGCTTTAATTAAATATTTAGCATCTCTTAAAGGAATCCAACAATTTGAGAAATTATTGGGTGGTATGTTGATGTGAATATATTAAAATAAAATAAAATAAAAACTAAATGATTCAAACAAATTAAATATTTGATTAGGAACTTACTATAATGTTCTGGTTTTATTTGTAAAAGGGAATTATTAGGATATACCCTACTTTAGCTATATTAATATGTAACAATGCAGGTAAATGCTATACAATTTATAGCTATACTAAAAATTATATATTATAAGTAAGACTATATTATTATTAATATATTTTTATCATTAGTATTTAAAGATGAGCTTATTACTCATTAAACTTAAAGTTCATCGAAATGCGTACAAACGCTTAAACAACACGCATGTTGTGACCCAAACACTGATAGCTTCAAAGAGATCTCAAACAAAAATTGCTTGAAACACGAGAATCCAGTGTAGTTTAAAGGTTGTATTCACTACCGTAACGGTTGACAGTGCAAAGGTATTTCAGCGTGGTATTCATTGCCCGTCAACTTTGTCTACATAATATGCTTTTCAACAGTGTTTTTAGCGCAAATTTCAAAGTGACATGCCGTTGAACACGTTCTCCCCTACCCTGAAACCTTCTAGTTTCTAGGTTATTAAACATTTCATTCTTATCTTTCACATTTTATGACTTCCTATTTTAACAGCATTACATAAAAATGTATTTGGGTAAATTTCATAACACGTAAGTTGTAATGTTTCAAAACATAAACAACTATAATTAATTTATTAGTAATTACGATATAACGTTTTTTAAATGAGTTATTTTTATCATGAATTTACATACATTCTAACATATTTTGTTATTAGTTTCGTAATCACATAAGAACTGTGCACCGTTAAGCTTATGAACACAACAGATGAATATGGTTTGAAATTAATGTTCTGTATACGTAAATAGTGTGTATTACTCAATACGTGCTGTGGTGGATTTTGAAACTACTCGTTTTGATCGAGAATTTTCGCAATATATATAATATATAGGGGTTTTAGCATAGCGAGACTAATTTACAAAGAGCTAAAGACATGTATCGCTTTAGATATTAAATATTGAAATTATTCTATTCTTTTAATTAATAAAACACAAAAGGGGGTTCTTTCAAGCTTGACTATTGAAGAGCTTTACATTTATGATGAATCAATCTTTGTTAACCAAAGCTGCCAATTTTTAAAGAATCACAACTTGGTGAAACAAACTAAGACTCTGATAGAATACAACTCCGGAGCGTGCATATTTCTATTACATAGAATAATAAACTGCAACGGATATTAACTGCAAAGGATATTAGATTATATATCAAAACTAATTGTACGAAGTTAGTAAAAACTAACTGAGCTCAAATCAATAACTTGTTTTCCGAAGGGTAGCGGGGTGTCTCATTATAGCCGCAGTGTTCTGAACACAAGAGTTTGATTGTTGTCGAGACAAACCCGCGAGTGAGTTCGCGGTGGTGAAGTGCAGTCCTGGTTGTGCGCTTGCTGCTGCATCGCATTGTATTCTGCTCCTCTCTGGGCGTTGTTTCAGGGGATGAGCCAAGGTAGTCAACAAGGTTTATATGTAGCTTTAATATCCTGTAGTAAATCGTATTTGAGGTCACTTCTAACTTACTCCCCCAATAAACTAATTAGTGCATAACTTTTTGTTGTAAAACTTATTCGTGAATAACTATGGTGTAATTAGTCCATAACTATTGTATCAGATTAGAAGGTGACAGTTTCTATGACTTATTTTAATAACTCGAAGCATACTACTTGTAAAATATTGACGTTAGTATCAGTATAAAACAATAAAAATAAAAATCCAAGCAACATTTTTAATGAGTATTTTTTTTAGGATATGTATTTATATTTTTATATTCTAGTACCTTTGAAAGTTGTGAAATTGAAACGTAGAAATGGAAAGTTTATAAAAAAGTGTAGAACCTATATAACATAATATATGTGTATATTAAACATAAAACAAAGTTATTTTATTTGGTATGAATATGCTTAAATCAGACCATTTTAATCCTTTTTCTAGGTCAGTATTAATTAATCTTTTTCGTCGGTTGATCCACACGCCTCTTGACAAACACGGTAGGAGACGAGTTTGCACGTGTATTTACACACATCGCTGAAGGGTGAGAGTAATTAGACGAGATTGGCATCAGCAAATGTCAACGCTGTCGTCCAGAAATGCTGAGTCTGTCTACCGACTAATTCGCAACTGCGTACACAGCGCTACTGACATGTTAAAATTTACAAAATATACTATCTAGTTTCAAGCGTAGTGTGAAGTTGGTGAAGTAATTATTTTGAATATAAAATACAGTTCATCTTCCTCTTTTCTAGAAACCCTGAGGGTTATTTTAGAAGGTCTTTATGAATATAATAAACATATTTGGACTATGCCTTCCCTATTGTATCACCATTTCGTTCTTCTTACCGTTACTTATAGGATGAGTGTGATATCAGAATCTTCATTACTAAAGTTTTCATTCTGATTCTTTTTTTACAGCATAAGGTGAGTTTACACCGAAGTTACCAACAAATGTTGCAACACTTTGAAAAGAACATCAATAATCCGATAACTTTTAAATTGTATGTTAACTCCATATTTGAAGCAATTGAAACCAAAATATGTTTTACCCAAGAAGTAGAAAAAGGCAAAGTTGACATTTGTTTGCAAAAAGCATAGCGTTTACATCAGGCACCACAGCAAAATCATCATTTACATCACCGTTTCCATCAAAGTTGAGACATCCAAAGTTCACAACTTTTGTTTCCAGCTCCGCTATAAATACGCCTCTAAGCTCAAAACCTTAACATACTTCCATATCTCGATGCCTGTATAAATCAAAACCACATTTTTCAAATTTAAACTACGTTTATAAGATCGTAAACAGAGTCTTATAAACATCATGTTAGTTCCAGTGGGCTCTCGCGGTTATGTATGACTGTCTGTCTGGATGTGAACCGAATACCAAACCAGTGGGCTCGTCTTTGATGTAATTTGGTGTGAGGTACGATTCCACGGCATCTATTATTTTTTTAATTGTGAAGGGTCAATGTGCTCCCAAAAACCTAAATCTAACAAAA
This sequence comes from Allygus modestus, assembly GCA_963675035.1. Taxonomy (NCBI): domain Eukaryota; kingdom Metazoa; phylum Arthropoda; class Insecta; order Hemiptera; family Cicadellidae; genus Allygus; species Allygus modestus. The sequence goes on from OY776112.1 coordinate 316,628,018, forward strand.
GGCATTAACAAATAAAATATTTCATCACCTATTTGGACTAATACGTTGGGTTTTTAGTGTATTAGATTCCAGACCAAATGTCACTACCCAAAAGAAGAATTGCCGTAGACAGCGTAAAGAGGCGGAAGGTTATCGATTCCCCTCGCGGTGGTTCACAGCCCGGAATGGCCCGAGTCTAATCGTAAATAAAATTTGAGTCCTAAACATTTACAGAAAAATCTAACCATCCAATCCCTGGAACATGCTTTATATTCATATTTGGGAATCATAGCAATGCTATTTATATAGCATGTACCCAAAACTGAAATATAAATGATGCAGTACTTTAAGGCCATTCTAAAATATTTTTGAGCTAAGACAATATACAGTTAATAAACAGTTTGTATACAGTTAACACAGACAATAAACAATTGCTGATATTTAATATCGGAAAGTGATCATAAGTAGTCTATAAGTTAATTTAAAAAGCGTGTTTACAATTTGTTCCTTAAATCGTAGAAAAACAGAAACGCTTAGTATTAATGGTAATTGTCAATCACTGTTGTGTTTTCACGAAGGCGTTATCTGGTATTTTAAACACCATTAGCTATAAAACTAAACCAGCCTTTACTCTGTAAGTATAACCTATATATGAAAAGAACCTGTGGGATTATTTGTCGTAAACATTAAATTTTCTCTTTTAGTTTTGTAAAACACTTCTAGCAATATTACAAATTAATTTGATAAAGTCCCATAATTAATTTACAACCTAAATACGGCTTGAAACACGACTTTTGTTAACTGGTAAGAACACCTTTGAGATACACGACGTCAACCGAATGTTTAATTACTTTAAATTAACCTTGTGTTTCATTTATAAAAATCCTCTCAATTTATATTCTAGACAATGTTTTATATTTTATAAAGTAGGTAATGAAGAACCACATGGACAAATACCTGGAATGTGGTGCTAATATAAAGAGTAAAATGGCTAGGAGATTTAATGTAATGCAAGCACTAAACATTTTATATTGTCTAACAAACCTTTTAATTGATATATAACATATGTTCTGGCTATTTATCAATCAATTTTAGGAAATCAGATGATTAAAATTGTCAAGGAATGTTTTGAAATTGTCTAAATGAAAATTAACTTAATTAAATGCTTAATAACTTCTTGATAAGCGTATTAAGTGCTGTTATTACTTTCAAGATATTACAAAACACGTCTCCCAAGATTTATACTGTATACGTATATTAGACGGTAACATTTATTAACATATTTATCAGATGGTGCTTTGTATACTTAACGCTTTGACGTCCTACTATTCTAACGTATAGCTCATTGGGCTTCGGTTCAAGGGGTCACGTGTTCGACCCCCGACATATCTACAATTGTTGCGGGGGTTTGAATCGCTGGACCGCTTTCCCTTAAAAGAGTTTATGTACTTATAACAATTTGCTTCTGGTGTTGAAATATATGTATAAACTTTTAGTTTGTCTCTGATCCGTTAAATGTCGTACTACTTTATTCTGCAATGATACGATTAACTCAAAAACTCAAACTTGCTTACAACAAATTCCTGCAAATTTAAAAAAGTTCACTGAACGAGTAAAAAAAACCGGGAGGAATATATGAAAAGATTACTTAAAAAATATCGTATTTAAAAAGTGAAAATGTATCCTATTACCTTAGGCTATTTTGAACATTTCTGACTTTGTCCTGAATTTTATGAATATCGAAAACAATATTCAAACTGTACGTATTTACCTTGCAATTAGTACAGCTTTCTATTATCCATGCAAATTATGCATTTGTCAGGCTATTAAATCGGCATTAAACTATTCATTGAAGTAAATATTTAAACTCTCTGTAACAACTGTGATGCACTCGCTTATAGTAGAGATTTTTGACCCTCCTAAGTTATGCCACCGATGTTCAGCTGCCACAGTCAGTATGTGTAAAACTCTCATTATATACGTTGACATGCAACAAAACACCCAAAAGGTTCAGGTACTGATCAGGCCATGTACAGTGTTGGTTAGCCGTTCTGGTTCTCACATCTAGCTTCCACATTTCATTCATCAAACAAAAGGACACTTAGATTAAGCGGTAAACTCTCCTAAAGCGTTACTCCACAACGACATTGGCGATATCTGACCAGGCAGAAACTTTATATTTATTATCTTCCAGTAACCATTATCCTCATATTGGTCGAATAAGATCAAATCGAGTTGTCGAGTTTACGATAATTTTCCATTGTTCTTTATGTTTATTTCAAAAAAATTTTGAATTAAGTCATTGAATTTCTACACTTCCATCACATCCATGATTGCCGAAATATATATATTGCTAAAGGTTAACCATGGACTATCAAATGTTATTCTTAACGAAAAAAGCTCTTAATATAAATATTTGTTGTTTTTTTAAAATTGAAAAATCAAAGGAATTTTTAAGTGATCTTAATACAAACAAAATATCAAAATGCATTATACAATAAAGGTTCACCTCATTTCACATAATGAAAACACAACTTTTAGTTAGCGAAAAATATAACTTAAATCACTTTATGATGTCAATATAGTAATGTATATGATAGTGGTTATCGATATTTTTTATTACAACGTGTTCAGAATATATACAAATAAATTATCGTTATATAATAAGGAAGGTAACATAGGTCCACTAATAATATAATTGATTGTATTTAAAATTATTTAAACATTGATAAAACAGATTTATTAAGAGAGTACAGGTTTAATAAAACATTCAAACTATAGAAAGTAACAAAGTATCTAAGAGCAGTTAAATTTATACACATTTTTAATCAATTCAGATTACAATTAAACATATTATGACTCGTCCACCATTTTTGTGTGCTTGATATTCAGATCTCCAGCAAATGATCAACTATTATGTTATCAAAATATTACAATTTAAAAATAACTATATATGTAAAGTATTGCAAACAAACAACAACAAAAACCAGGAAATATATAAATACAATTTTAATGTGTGGGTGGAATATTTTAACAATCTTAACCTTAGTTAACATTGGTTTAGGCGTGCAGAAATAGAAGTTAATGGCAAAGGGGAAAATTACAGTGTCATACAAATGTGTCTTGTGAAATTTTCTTGGAGAAGTTTATACCACTGCGTTTTCAGTTTGTTCGTTAAGGTACTGGTTCATGTCACTAATCAACCACAAATATAAAGTAATTAATTTCCTGTGTAATATGAAGATTAAAATATTGTTATTACTGTTAGTAATGTCTCATAGTTTGAATACATATATAAAAAGATTAACATTCAAGAAGACCCCTCAGTCGTTAGTCGTATAGTTAGTTTTAATCATGAGACGTTTATGGAAAAATTACTAGATTTTGTTGATTTGAAACACAGATATGTTGACTGTGAGGATAAAGCGGCGATAATATAAACAAAAAATTCACAAACACATATTAAATGCCTGAAAATACTGGCCTTTTGACATTATTATTTGATACCTTTCATTTTTCTAAAGAGTAATTTATATATAGATGCATTAGTAACTATGTTGTAGGCAGTCGTGCTTCTGTCTTTGGAATTTACGCTGTGCTATTCTGAGTAGACTTTCAATGAACTTGCCACTGGCCAGTAGCGTTTGACATTAACGACACAGAACGTTTTCATTGGCTAACAAGGTTTTCATTCATCAACGTTACCCCATTGCCAAATTGGCCGATCGCATGGTTCCCATTCAAAATTCTCGGCCTGAAAATAATTTCGAAACCAATTACGGCTGTGAACCTGACATAAACCTCGGTGTGGAATTTGTGAAATTATGTGTAATTCAACTGAATGTAAAAGCAGTGTCACAAACAATCCTTACCCAATAGTTGGTAAATCAACTTGTGCTACCCACAATGGGATTTATCAACTAGCATGTAAACATTGTCCAAAAGATTATGTTGGTCAAACAACGAATTCCTTGCGAGTCCGTATGACTGGCCACCGTTTTGATGTGGTACATAAAGAAAACGAAGACCAATTATAAATTATGCAACTCACAAAAATTTTGAAGGGTGCTATGAACTAAAAGCCCTTTGCAAAATTAAACCACATCAAAATCCCCAAAGTAACAAACTAATATTAAGCAATTCTGAATTGGCACATCTGTTGGTTATGAAGACCAAGGTTTCTTCCGGGTTAAATCTTAGGTTAATTTTCTTAAGTCTAAAGTGATTTAACTCAGCTTATTTTTTATTTTCAATTTAAATTACACGTTTTTACTGTATAAAAAATCATATTTTTTAATTTATAAAGATCCGAAGTACACTTTTTTTATTTTAATTTTTTACATTTCAAATTTAATTCTTTCTCCTTTATTGCTTGAAAACGTTTGTATTGTAACGGATATTCACAAATAACTTCTTCTTCATTAATCAATCTATCTTTTTTAATCTTTTATTTTATATATATTTATATATAAATTTAAATGAATGGTATTTTTAGTATCTGGGGACCTCAGAACGAAAATTTATTAGACTACGGTAATAGCTTATTCCCTATAGGGGAAATTCAGTAAAGTATGATTAAAGACACAAATCACATTCAAAATAGGAGTGGTTATATGATGAAGATGGTAAAATGCAAAGGTAACTCAGGTTTAAGGTGATCATTATAGCTCAGAAGACTACATTTCGGTTTCATATTTTGGGTCAAAAATTAAATCTAAAAATGTAGTTTGATGTCATAGAGTATGTGTTCTGTTGGATCAAATTAGATGAAACTGCATTAAACTATGTAAAGAAATTGTAATAAAAGGAATAATAAAACTAAGGACTACGGACCTATCCTATTAATATTTAATACATAAATATTTATATATATATATACAGTTTAGCTTATTATGTAATTTTGTTGGTATGTCTTTAGATAGTTTGTATATTAGCAGAAGAAATACATTTAAATGATGGTAAATATGTAAACTGTATGAATCTTTCAGTTTTACAAAACAATTAAAATAGTTAGGTTAATTTTTGTTAAAAATTTGAACCCAATGAACAACATTTTTAACGTTTAACATCAATTCATAAGAAAGAAAATTTGGCTTGAATTGACAAACATTTCTGATCTGATTCAATATCCAAAACTAAACTAATAACAAAGTTTAAACTAAACCAATGACAATCCTTCTTTGAATTTTTTGCATGCAGTCACTTGAATTTTGAACTTTTTGAATTTTGGCACGTCTTAATGACTATTTTAATATACATATGCTGGGGCTTTATTACTATAACAAATTTAAACTTTGCCTGGTGGATTTCCCATTTTATTACATGTAGTTCATAATTAGCGTTATACGTTAGTTTAAAGTAATTTGTAAGCCACTAAATTTATTTTATTACTAATTAAAACATTTCTTTGGTTTTTAAGCCCGTCATTTTTGACGGGCTATTAACAGCTAGTATAGTTTATATTTTAAGTCTCTATTAAATAATGCAAAAGATAGTTGTATAATTTCATTTTATTTGCATTAATTGTTCTTTTATGATTTCTCAGTAAGGCTGCACATAAATACGTACGATATGTATACAAAAAATGTAATACAACTTTGTTTTTTATGGACACTACTTTATATTAAAATATTATAAAGTATATTTACACTTATACTGTACTTACATACAAGACGGTAAAATATGCACAAAATATGGTACAAGGCGATAGATTTCAACCAGTTACACCGGTCATCATCAGGCCCAATCAGTGATTCTCTGATTGGGCCTGATGATGACTGGTGTAACTGGTTGAAATCGATCGCCTTGTACCATCTTTTGTGTATATTTTACCGTCTTGTATGTAAGTACAGTATAAGTGTAAATATACTTTATAGTGTTGTAAGACTATTTTAATTATTATACTGTTTAGTTGTAAAAACACTTATCATGCTAATAAATAAATTATATTAAAATAACCTAATACATTATTCCACATAATATGAATTCTGAAGTGGTTTATATAATGTCCTTATTCATTTAGTTTGTAAAAATAACGCATTATCTGAATTTGCCAAAAGTAGTCAGGTTGTTTCATTATTGTTTCGCTGACGTATTGCTGATGGCCCAGCTAGTTACGTAGAGTGGACGTCAGCACTGTCGTCCTCAGCTGCTGAGCCTGGTGACAAATACTCTGTCACATCTGCCTAGTTGATTGCTACTCTGGGCAGTGAAAAGAGTTTTATAATAAACATTACTTCAAAGTCAGTTATGCTTTAATAGTTAAATGCTGCGCTTTAGAGTGTTTACGTTGATTAGGTTGTCTAGTACCTATAATTTTTTATTGATTAGATTTATTTTATTGACCTGCCTGAGATTTAAAATGAGGTTGTCAACATAAACAAATTATTTTGACTCCGATTCCAGTAAATACTGAGCCAAGGTCAATAAAAATGTTAATTAACAACAATAACACATCATGTGTCCTACTTTTACAAGTAATCTAAAACTTGCTTGCTTGCATGTTTCTGAAAGCTTTCAATATAAAATTTGTTAATTAATTTTAAAATAACCAAACCAATTTTTAATTATGTCTCATTACTCTAAATACACTATTTTAATCGAATTAGAGTAATCATAACAACTACATTATTATAAAACCTACACAGCGTTTGTTACATAACAAGGATGGTTTAAACTCAGTAATCTTTTATGTTGTAAACGACACAAAATTGTTATCTGTTAGAATATGTTTAAGGTACTGTTTAACATAAGTTTTATTTCTCACTGTAATTTTTTTAAACCATTCTTAGTTTGTATGTAGTTATATGGTGAATTTTATGTTACAAGCGAATCACTGATGAAATAGAAAAATAGTTGAATTGAATATGTTATAGCTTGAATATACTAAACTCATACCATTAGATTGAATACATCGTAATGATGATGAATGCATGTGTAATATATTATTACAATAACTGTATTCTTATAAATAATTCATAACAATTCTTATAAATACAATTCATATTGTTTTCATCGATATAAAAAGTATATATGGCTATTTTTATATGGGATATAAATTTGGGTAGTTTAGTATCAACATACTAAGCAATATCTGTTTTTTATTCAAATATAGTTATTATTGTCTATATAAAACACTTGTAGAGGAGGGATATTAGGCAGTTTTAGTAATATATTTATAAAATTGTACTCATCTATAATCTGTTACAAATATGTTTTCATGTGATTGGTGAGGTTAGCTACGGCCAAGCCTTGCCAATAAGTGTGTTTTGGAGAAAATATGAAGAGGTTTTCCATAGACTTACCTATTAAACCAATTGAACACTACTGCAAATAAATAAGCACTCCCTCTTAAAACACTTTTACTTTATGAATTAACAAATTTTCTACAGAAAGGTAAATGTCGTACAAGGGGAGAACGGTGTGAAGGTAGGATAGGGGCTTTTGAAAGGTATGTGAAGGGGGTATGGAAGATTGGGGACGGGGTTTGAGTAGTTAGGAGATGGGATTTGGGAGGTAGTCGAATGGGGTTTGATTGTTGCAGTGTTTCTGAAGTGAACAGCACACAACTAAGTACAATAAAGTTATGTCAAAAGTACTCTGGCCACACGAGACACACGCGACACACGTCGACTGGGCGAAGAACAACAACTAACATGAACGGGTTGCAATACATGTAACCTTCCCCTGGTAACATTCCGGGAAACATTTTTAAAAATAGAAAATAGTTCTCATTGTACTATTTACCGCTAAAGAGCGGTGTTTTTTTACATATCCTCCACCTCTTGAGTGGGTGGCATATTATTTTTAAATATTCCCATTTAATGAGAAAATGGTGTTTGAGATATTCCATTTAACGTCCTGTTCTCAGAATGAAGATTCAGCAGGCATAGAATCTGATTTTTTGAATAGTTTGCATTATAATTATCTATTTGACTAAATAAAATATAACTAAAGGATTAACATTTAAACTCTAAAAGCTCATGGGCCTTGAAGTCCTGAAAAAGGATGTTTTTCCAAACTCCATAGGAACATATTAAGGGTAAGAGCTTTCGATTTATACTAAACAAAGGAAACGATCGCGTCACAGAATCGGTCGAACTTTGGTCAACCAACCGGCGCGGCGACGCCAGTGTGGCTACCCCTCCCGGCAAGGTGGAGCAGTGACGTGAAGAGGTCGAGGGCACTCTGTCTGTGTCGAACCGTGAAACTAGGAGGACCATCGTTGCCTCGCCGATTAGCAGATTCGAAACGTTTTAGAATAACTTCTGACTTGTAGATTGCTCCTCCCTAGTTCAAAACTGTTATTAGAACGTATACAATTAATATATTAAATGTAGTCAAAATGGCTTTGATATATGATGGAAGCTCACCTCACTATTTAGGCTATCCCACGAATTAATAGATTAATCTAAAATCCTGATCTATCTGGGAAACGCCGATAAAGATCCACTGGGTTCAGGCGTTACACAAACATGTAAGTAAATTTATCGTTTAAGTGTATATGAAGAGATAACAACTAGGGGGATCAGAATTACGATGAGAAACCAAGTAAAAATATCACTTGAGAAAAACGGGAATAGAATTGGACTTGGCAGAGAACCGAAGTGCTTGGAAACAACTTGTTGGCAAGACTAAAGACCTACTCAGTTTTCAATGACCCAGAGGTAAGGAATATTGGAGGGGTTTTAAGAACCACCTAATACATTTAGACCTTTTAGACCATGGACCTTTTATTCTGTTTAACTGTAAAGACACATAAACAATTTAATGTATTTCAAATTTGGTCTATTCATGAAAAACCTTTTAAAATATAATATAGTACGAAAACGCGTTTATGTTCTTAAGAAAACAATTTTTGAATTTCAAACTTTCAACCTATTAACCTGCTTTATAGTGTGGAATTAATTAACGATACCCTTTTACCAACTGTACGATACCAACGATGATTTACGATACCAACTGTAAATATATTTCTGTTTCTCCTCAAAATAAATATCTCATTGGATGGAGTTAAGAAATTGCTAATGCTGTGAGAATGTCCCCCGCCAAAGACCATGTTTGTTTATAGGAAGATGGTAGAGCAGCTTATAAGAGATTGTGCACTGACACACATATCAATATATATTTCTGGTTAGTGGAAATTTGTACTCTCAGATAAACAAATGTAAATCAGTTTGCTTTATAATATTACGTATACATTAATATTATAATCGGAAAACAATTTAAAAAATAAAAACAGTTACCGCAAAATAAGGTACATCAATACTGTTTCTTATGTTGAGAAATATTGACTGAGTGAATATAATTCTATTGTATACACTAAATAACTAAGTAAAGATATTTTAATTATTGTTTAAGAACATAAAATGAAAACAAACTGTATATAACGTTAAAAAGCATAGTTCCACTGTCATGTACATATATCACAAAGCGAGACTTCGTAATCTTAAGTTTCCCATATTGATCTCGGGCAAAGTCTGGCAATTTTTCAAGGCTTCAATATTGATCCAGGTGTCATTGGTTATTGGGCTATTGATACCATCTGTATGCTATATGTTGATGATGCATCCTAAGACCAGGTTAAACGTAAATAGTAACAATACCAGGGTTTGGACCGTTCCCTTTTATACCGTCACAAAATATCAGTTGCAGAGACCATTTCGTTGCTTCTGCAAATATATTTTAACCAGCACAACAATTGCTATACAAACATAATGACAACGTTAGTTGAAAAATAACTTTTATTTATAATGTCTAAGAAGTAAATGTTCAGACGTCCTTACAAATTTAAACTTAGGTGATTTCTTTGTTTTTTACTACATGTCTTCTGACTTGTATGAAACAAGGCTACATGCTTGTTCCATGTGAAGACTGGGTCGATTTCACTCATTGCTCAAACATTATTTTGTAATCAAACTTGAACTGCAATTCACTAAAAAAAAGACTAAACGAGCTGTAAGTGATAATCTATGATTTATAAGTTTTGTGTTTTACATATTTATAAATGTTATTTTATAGAACGAAATTAATAAGCTAACTTATTACTCACATAATGAGACATTTAGCGCAAACTATGCAAAAGTATGTTAATTATCATTCGTCCTAAAAAAATATATAAAAGAAGTTTCCGGTAAATTTAACAGGATATATTAAGGAATTTAAGGAAATTGCATAAATGTGAGATGCGAAAACAGCTTTCAGAGAAGAGGGTGGGTTGATTTATTGGATTCTCTTAACAGAGGTTTGCGGAGTTGGAATGACCACAGTAAATTCAACCCTCGTTTACAATTAGATACATCCCTTGCAGTCTCATGTAAGGGCTCAGGAGGGTTCGTAAAGTAAAATAAATGATTTCAGTAAATAAAAAGGTTTTAACAAATTTTGGTGTTTGCTAAGCGTAAAAGAAAACAAAGAGCTCAATGAGTTTGAGTGTTTCGCTCTTCAAAATCAAATAAAGAAATGTTAATTGTAAAAGTTATACTTCAATCAAATCAATTAAATATATTTCCTGGTGACACCATTTATACGTTGAATTCACAAACATGTTTAAATTGAGCTCTACAACAATACTCAAGTTAAATTGGAACTTGTTGGCACCCCTTATATACAGTAAGAGTGTATGTTACGGTTTTTATATTTCTTAAAATGAGAAGAGTATGGGTAATAGTAGGGGAATGATAATTTGTCGCTGGAAGCGATTTAGAAATCGCACTTAAAAAGGTTACAGACGTTTAAAAAATTATTAAAAATTGAAGTTTAGCTTAAAATTAAATAAATTCTCCTGACAATATACTGCACATTCATATTTCCTGCAATGCTGTGCACAAATTAAATTCCCTTTAAACGTATGCAGTGCACGGAGCTTGCCCCAACATATTACAGCTAGTGGGAGAGCAGCTGATATGAACGGCTGATATCTGACAGCTGCTGTATTACATGATGTCGCTGTCGGGTGTCTGCTGAATACGAACTACGTGAATGGAAACACTTTCACAATTATATTATTACTTTCGAGCGTTACTCGAATAGTATTGTATATATAATTTTTAGCTAAATTTAAAACTAATTTGCACGCAGCACGCTGACGTGAGGGAAGTGAATTTCCGCATTAAAACCTTTAATAAATCTAATAAATGGTTTAAAACAACACTGGTAACATTTTTTTTTTTTTTAATTGAACAATGTTATTTTTTTGGATGTTCTGATGTTCCTGGTTATATTTAAATTCACTATTACGATGGTAATGTTGTACATTATAAGGTTAGGAGTAGGTTTAATTAGGGTAAGAAGTTTGTATAGAGGTATTGGGGGTGATAAAACTACATCAACATATGAAAAACAGCCTCTTCCAGTGTAAAATCCCTATAAGACAACGTACTGTGTTAAGACGAATTAACATTTTCTTTAAGAACTCAGTAAATGCTTGTGCTAGAATTATGTGGGAGGTCTTATAATTTTTATCATTTTACGCAAAATAATTTAATAAGCATTAAATTACATTAATAATTATGCATTTGGGGATTTTCTGGCCCTGTTTGGGCACAAAAACTCAAAAGTTAAAAAATTAAATTCACGAAAATTGTGGCTTAGAGTAGCCCGATTGTTTTGCCCAACGAACTTCTCCAACTGTTTACAGAAGATAAGGTTCCTACCAAATTTCAAGTATATCGGACAAAAATTGTGACCGCTAGAGTGAGGACACATATATTTATATATTACGTTGTTAGCGACCCCCAAAACGAGTTCAGGGGGTCACGTTAGGAACTTCTATGGTGATCATGGGCCGAAGTTTCACCGTGCTAATAGTTAATTTTTCCAAAGGAAATTCACTGATAAATATTAACTTTTAATTTATTTCACGAAAATAAGTATTTGTCACATTGCATAGACCCACCACAAAGACGAAAATTTGCAAACACCAGAGTCATTTGCAGTTTTTTATATATTTTTCATCATAAGTAAATGTGTGAGTCTGTCAGTTTTTTGTGTATATAAACAATACTCGTAATCTATAAATGTACAATTAAATACCCCGGTGGCTGCAAACCTGCGTACTCAGCGAATTTCTAATGAATATATATCTCTTAGTTACACATTAAGCCACTTACCAAAATTCATAAGAAATATATTTACTAATAAGCAATATTTAAAATATTAACTATTCTCCATAAGCATAATATTTGGGATGAGTACGCAGGTTTTCTGCAACAAGGAACATAAAAGTATGGGTTTTTATGCAACAATTAATAGAACTCATCTAGGGGAAGGCACATACCAAGTTTAATCCATATAAATTCATAAATAAGCGATATATAACGTTTAAATTACTCTCCATAAGAATAAAATGGGGAACGAGTACCTAGGTGTGCTGCTACGGGAACCATAGGCAAAACATGTTTTTACGTGCAAACCACAATAAACCACAACCAGATGAAGCCATATACCAAGTTTCGTCAGTTTATGTTAATAAATAAGCGAGATATAAAATGTTGATTGTTCTCCATAAGAATAGCATTAGACAACGTACTGTGTTTAGAACTTTCAACATCTCAGTAACCAATTGACGTAGCGTAATGATCAAAATACCAAATTGTTTGTTTTTTTTAAGCTGAATTCAATGGTGGAAATTATAATTTGATTTAAATCAAAATTACATATGAAAAAACCCAAAAACCCCTTTTTAGGGTACAAAACCACCAAAAAATCCCCCTTTGGATGGTGCGATTCGTCTGGTTTTCAAACTCGTTCAAATACCAAACAAGTTTACACATTTATACCAAATTTCATTTAGATCAGACTTTTTTTACGATAGTTATCGTGCTTACGTACACATAAATGTAAACATGTGTACATATATATATATATATATATATATATATATATATATATGTATATATATATATATATATATATATATATATTAAAAATAACTGAGTGATTAGGGCTACTAATATGTTAGTTGTAAGCATAATTTTTAAAACAGAGAACACATCCAAGCCCTAAAATCCGGAAACAGAACGACAATGAAATCAAACTTCGCTGAACATTTAATTGTAACAAGACACAGCTACAAAAGTATCAATGACAACTTAACAGTATTAGAATACGAGAAAGAAAGAGATAAATTATATGTAAAAGAAGACTTTCATATATATATGAATTACGAAAATAACCCGAATAATTTGCTGAACACCATGAACATACATCAAAGAAATCCGATCTTCGACAAAATTTGTCATATAAAAAAAGGATAAAAGAAATCATTTCATATTATATACCTCAAGACAATAACAAAATATGATATTCAAGAAAATCCCCCATATTCTAAGTTTAATTTTAACATATGATTCTTAATTTGTTTACCATTTAATAATTTGAACAATTTGAACTGTGTGAGGTTACAAAAATAATGTAAGACATGACTATGACCTAAAGGTTTGAAACTAGTCGTCTAATAAAACATATTATGTTAAAACCAAAAAGGGTACTCTGTTTTTAAAATTATGCTTACAACTAATATATATATATATATATATATATATATATATATATATATATATATATATACATATACATATATACAGATTTGAACGAATGGTGTTTTTGGAACCTGGGGATCTCAAAACAAAAAGTTATCGTGGTCTCGAGCTTACCATGAGACTTACTGTAATAGTTCCTTCTCTATAGGGGAAATTCGCTAAAACTCACAAATAAAAATAAAAATCATACATTGTATGGTTTTTTTGGGGGGTTTCATTTTTAAGATTATTTGTAATAAGTTAGTGGTATTTATTATACATCGAAGAACTTGTAATTTAAACATTGCTATCCATCTTAAGGCTAAATTGTAGGTATTTCGGTAGACATTACTGGATTGCAACCTAACACATTATGAACTTAATTTTAGGACAGCTTGGTCTCCAAATACCAAGTGAATAGTAAAAACGTAATTATATTTTACGAATGTATATCAACCAAGACTGAAAACCAACACGTGCTTCATTAGAATAACATTTATTTGCTTGGTAATAACATTTTTAAACGTTGAATGAACATTCATAACGTCGAATAACATTCAATACTGCAGAATTAATTAAATCAAGAGTTGAGGTTAACCATTTTCAATATTACGATTTATTATCTATATGAAATCGATAATTTTGGAATGCATGTAATCAGATGGTAGTAAAAAATTGAGACAAACACTTATCAAATAGCATATAAAAAAGTTCCTTATGATACCTAAAAGTGTCAAAGATCAGTAACTGAAATAGTTGGACCTGGTTTATTTTGCATATACTTGACATGTCAAATTACGTGTTAGATTATGGATGGGTTTTATAGCAAGATTTATATTTTAAAAGGAAAGGTGATGAGTACAATAGTTACTCGTCTTTGGAGTTTAAAACGTGCATGTCTTAATTGAGTGACTTATTGATGGACTGGTTTATAGGATGAATAAATACAAAATAATCATAACAAGATTAGATGTATTTTTTCCAAAATAAACCCGTATTTTAAATACAATTGTATATCTGGTAATAATAATATTTGGCATGTATTCTTTAGTTCAACTTGTTTTTGTAATTCAAGCTAACACTATATCTTGGAACTATCGCAACTGTTTCTTCAACACTTTTTTTAACAATCAAACTTGTTAGATGATTAAAGCTGGCCAATTACTGGATCCAGGTCAATGTAAATCAGTGGTTATGTATTTGAAGACCAACTTAGGTTTTAATTAAGGAAAGAAACATTTCATGATTCAATCAATGCGTAAATAAATGTACATAATTATTAAGTTATGTGTTAAACCTATATTCATTATTTTGTTTTCAAACGACAAAGGTTTACCACTAACAGTAAAATTCATTAAGGAATTGTTGTTGTTTTGTGTGAGTTTGTGGTTTGACTCGGTGAATCTTTAGATTTGAAGTTTTGTTGAAGATTTTGTCGACTTTAATTTTACGGTCCACACTAACTGAGAAGCCAGGCCCCTTTATATTGTAAATAAAGGAGCTTTCATGTGTTAACAGTGTTACTGATTATTTAAATATGAAATGAAACGAGTTTATCGATCAATTTAAATCAAAGAATGATAGCAGAAACCATGTGAATACAGCGTATACATGTCAGTGTGGTTATAACATCCTCTTGTCCTAAATAACCTAAATAGGGAGGATTTTACCATAATAAAAGCAAATACGGACATAAGAGCAAAGAAAAAATACGCTTACCTTGGCTTTTAACGTAAATGGTTCACAATTAACAGCTTTACTACAACATTGTTATATTAGTAACACATTTCAATTACAGATCATGTCGGATCCTTGGTATTGTTAGGTTTGTCTTGTTGTGTAATATTCAACAAAGTCTGACTATATGTTAGATTCTTTTCTATAAGTGTATAATTTTGCGATTATAAAATGCAAATATTTAATACTAAAAATAACACAAGATGAATACAACAAAATCACAAGTTTATAAATACATCATATGTGCACAAGTTTTAAAAACTATAAGGGTTTTGTATGGATGGTTTTACAATTGCGTGAGAGGTTAGGATAAACAGTAATCACAGAATTATCTTTCATTAAAGGCAAAAGTAATCACATATTTCTTCACTGAGGATTAACACACAAATAATTATTTTTACCGCAATTACAAAATTTGGGCTTTCCTTTAAATTTCGAAAAGTTATTCGCTAAACTTCTAGATTTTTCAATTTTTAACGATAAAAATGTCCAAGAAAGGCTTTTAAAAGTTGAAGAAATTTATTCGAAAAACAATCTATATGAATTTTAAGAGTTCGAGTATAAATAAAAAAATATTCTAGTTTTCACAATGTTGTGTTTAACAATTGTTGAAATAGTTAGGTATTGTCAGGTATTTAACATATTTAAACAAACATTAACATAAGCAAATCTGTTGGGTGCAAATCCATGATATAGCAACTCTTCTTTTTTTTATCAAACAATGATTTGTTCAGCGGTACAAAAAGTAAACTCAGTTAATACAACGCTCTTATGTGGATTAAGCACACATAAACACAAACTCTACTAGTTTACTCAGTTTAACGAGAACTCACAGACCTTGTATCATTACTAGAAAAAATACAGCTTGCAAACCAATGTTTGCAATGAGTAGAAATTTCTCGTAACTTTGAGATCGGTAGATTAGCAAAGATTTTATAAACTTGGATACATATTTGTACTTGCTCCGTGCATTTCATGTTTGCATTACCTTCTGTAACATTTATCTGAATATGTTCTGAGAAACCAAATAGTTCTGAGATAGCAGATGAAGAGTAAACTTTAAATTTCAATATTATGTTCTAGTAGTGCATCTTAGAATTAAAATGTGTGTAATTTATCTCAGCTTCATTTTTACTATAATTTTACTATACAAACCTTGAATAAAAGTACCAAATGCCTAGTATAGCCAAGTAAAAAAAGGTATGACTGTTTATTATAAAGATTGTACAAAATAAGTGTTTATAAAATAATAATATAATGAACAATTACTGTTAGCTTCTGACAGTAACAAGTGTTAAGACATGTTCGTAATAAAATATATATTTATTACATATAAAACGATTTTAAGGTTTAGTTTATCATCGAATAAAAGTAATATTAAACTACTTTAGTGCTCTAGTACAATCATGTGATAAAGCAATCCAATAACATATTGTTAAAATAATGAATAATGAATTTCAATAAATAATTATTACATTGAAGTTGGTTTAACAGAAAATACTATCACTTAGTATTTATAAATATTTAAATACTAGTGAATAGGCAACGCCACTGCATAAACTAAATTCAAGCCCAGATAACCAACCACGGAGTGCAATATAAATGGTCAGATAAGAGATCTATACAGCACTTGACCTTTAGAAATAATTCAAGTACATAAAGGTTGCAGTGGTATAAATAGTAAATATGCATAGATAAACATTTAACTGGTCCATAACGTTATTGTAAATAAAGCAGGTCAACTACTGTAGTTTGACTATAAATATGCAGCACCGCAGTCATAACTGTTATGGAATATGCAGTTGCATAAGTGATACTGAGCCGATTATATATTCATACTGATCTCTTCGCGTTATTTTGATACTAACCGTATTTTTAACCGTGACTATGGCATGGACATATACTAATATAAGTTTTTAAGTAGTAAAACTTAATTTTAAATAGAGATAACCTTCTATGCGTATTATTGCGTATTATTTAAACGACATAAGCAATAGTAACCTACGTCAGAATGACCATCGTAATATTGCATAGTTCCAGTGCAATTTAATAATTGGTAAGATATTTTTTTATTCATAACTAAATATTATTTCAGACATTTCACCTTATAAGGTGGTTACGAAACGTGCGGTTCAATTCCGTTGAAGGTTTCTTTCAGGCATTAATATTTTATTGAATCACTTGTAGTGGTTCGCATCAAAAAATGTAGGATTCGTACAATGCTGGGAGGTGATAGCTTGTTATTGAAACACCAAAACGTATTGTAACTGTAACAGGTTGGGTGAAAGTAAAATCTCTGTTAGCAGTTTTTTTGTGTACATTTGAATTTTTATAAAATTTTAAACTTATATCACTAATACCAGACTTAATTAACATCAAACTCGACAATAGTTTGTAACTAAAAATATACTAACGTTTTAAATGATAAAACTCTCTAGAGTATAGACAATTTAAATTAATTTGTTTTACATGCAACTTAGATGATACATTATTTATTGTGATTAAGATTAGTAACTATTGGTGTCGAAACCAATAACGAATGACCATAAAGTAACTAACGGAAAATTAAAACGCATATGCTTAAAGCTGCATTAAAGTTTAAATATCTTTTTTATTAGTAACAAATGTGTCTTCAAGATAAACAGGTGTAGTTTGCATACATAAAAGTCTTAATTATTATTACATCACTTAATATTTTTGTGAAATGGGTAAAAGCTGTTGTTATTGGTTTAAACAAATATGGATTTCTCTCCATAAATGATTAATACAACTTTATGACTGCACTCATAAATTATTAGTAAACCACAATATTTTGAACTTTGCTTTGCCCGTTTTTGATGTGAAAGATCACGTGGTAAGGTTGTTTCATGAAACCTCTTTGCCAAATATCATCAAGGCTGGCTCATTATAGTTGTCCGTATGTATGTAAATACCCAGACGACAGATAGAAATAAACGCACGAATCTTGAATTCAGCATCAGAGAAATATTTCCACCGGTACTAGAATTTGAAGATGTTTATGAAAACAATATATTTTTGTATATTGCACCATGTATACGAGTGGAAAGTAAACACACACACATTAAATAAATATTTACATACTGACTTTATAGGTTGTATACTCTTCCGAGTGGCTTGCGTATACTATTCAAATTTAAGGTTCTGTGTATTTTGTTTGTAAACATGTATTAATCGTACGCTTTAATTCAATATTTTTGACAGTTCAAAATGAAAATTCATCTAACAAATTTAAAAACCTAAAGACTTTAAATATGCATATTGTCATGCACGAATAACCAATCGAATTTAGGGAGAAGGGTATTCAGCCTAATTTATTTCCCAACTATGGTGGAGGATATTTTAAATATATATAAAGTGCATGTTAGTGTCAATATTACTTTTTATACTCACGCTATGATTTTCAATGTGAGTTTAATCATATAAATCTATTTTTAAAAGCCAAATGTAAAATTATAAAATCTTGTAGATTTCAAGGTGTTAATTGAATTACGTTTATGGTTTAATCTAGTCTTAACGCTCTTAATAAATATTAAACTTTGTCCCATCAAGTAAACAAACTATAATTATCTTCATCTAAAACCTATTTGCCATTTAGGTTTTAAAACTGAAACAGTCTTACCATGCATACTCTAAACATTTTGCATTATGCATAACCGAAAATATATAAACTGTATTTATTAAAGTTTTATTTACTGAACTCGTCAGGTTTTAACAGGTTATCTGGTGGTAAGGATAACACTTTTAACATTTACACACGATATAAATTAAACGTAGGCTGAACGTCGATGCTGTTACGAAAACGTAACGTAATGATGTATGGCCAATACATTTCCAGTATTTCCAGTAGGAAACGCCGCTGCACCGTTGGAAATGTCCGGCGGTCGGCACAGCTGGCGTTCATATATTATTCAATCATTCGTCTGCGTCTGAGTTCTCCATAAGGTCTATTTTCAATAAAAATTATATTTAGCTCCAGATATTTGCTTCTACCTCCCAAAACTATAATTTGAAATAAGAGATATGGTAAATTAATAGTGAACCAACCTTTATGGAGAAAACGACGGAAGGTAATTCTTAGAACTATACCACTTATAATTATATGATCATTTGTATGAAACACCAAGATACCATTGTCTCTACTACTCCGACAATGTAGTGTTTAGCTATGTTCACATCATTTGCGTTATCTTCTGAGAATACATCCAAGCTTGTCATTGACTATCTAACAGTTATTTTAACTATTTTTCAAAAACGTTTAGTTTGTTATTGTTATAATAAGTTATAAAAGAGTAATTAAACGTGCTGTCTTTCAACCTTTCAACCTTATAACATGGCAATTTATTTTATTGTTTTGTTAAAAAATTATCCTAAAATATATATAAAAATATGTAATTAATAAGTTCTTGATTGTGTTCTTAAATTAGTTTTATTTGTTTTGAACAATTATTTTCAGTTAGTTTTTTCTGAATCATTAACCAATTTTGTTCATTATTTATAATACACGGATTTAATTTAACCACACAATAGCAATATATTTTTTATATTTAAAACAATATTTCTTTGTAAAACATGTTTTATTGCATAGCCAAAAGTCACCACAAAAACTTAAGCAATAACAAAACCTAACTCCCTATTTTATACTGTATTGTGTAAAGCAAGCTGCTTAATCCTGCTGTATCCTTACTAGAGATTTAATCTGGTTTCTGGGTCAACGAAGACCCGAGGGACAAAGCTGGGCTTAGAGTTACATGCGATGAAAACTCCATGTTTCTAAAACTGTTTTGTCTTTTAGGTCATTACACGCCTTAAGTTGTCATAGAAATAAGTTGTAATATTTAAATAATATATATCAAAAGTTTTTATAAATACTTTAGTTGTTTTCATTTCAGACATCTTTTTTGTCATCTAGAACTGAGAAATCAATTTGTAAATAAACTTAATTATTTATGTATTTTTAATATTTTCTATCTTTAGGCTTAACTAATATTTATTTACTAGTACCAGAGTATCCCGTTGAATAATCAATTATTATCATTATCCAACATTAACATTAAATCAATAACAATAAAATCATTTAGTTATGAAACAAATAATCACGGGTGTCTCAATAATTTCAAGTGAGTCCTTTTAATGAGGGTTTATATTGCCTTCGATAAAAATCATGCAATTAAGTTTAGGAGCGAGGGTCTTTTTAATTATAAAATAACAAACCATAAATAACAAATAAAATATTGTAACTATGATTATGTCCATTCTAAAATGAAAGATAATAATGATTATAATAAAGTTTTAAAATAGGATTGATATAACCAAAAGAACCCTCGATTTTGCAGAATAGTTTATATTGGTAGGGCTTGTAATCATAGTGTTTGGAAATACTCTTCACCTCAATACATCCCTGATTATGCACAGCAGTTTTATAAAAACATGTGTAGACCTAATTGATGAACTCGGTGTCTTCTGAAATGTTTCAAAATAGGACGAACAATTAACTTTAGTTTTAGAATGGTTTTACCATGACCTTTAAGGTTAAGGTCAGCAGCCACCACTTTTGACCTCTTTACTCATTCTTTAAGCCAGGTCCGTATTTAGGAGCTATGGTATCCTAGGCGCAACCAATGGTGGAGCCACTTGCCGCCCAGATCAGCAACATGGTGAACTTTTTTGCTTGTTTGAGGATTTGTTATGTAGTATTTGTGGGTGGTGCTGGCCCCTTTTTCCGTGAGGGCCCCTAAGCGCGCGCATATGTAGCCTATGTTTAAATCCGGCCCTCCTTCAAGCAATTTTTAGTGAAATTCCTTTGGAAAGTGAACTATTAGCATGACCCGCACGGTGAAACTTAAGCGCGGGACCACCATAGAAGTTCCTAACGTGACCCCCTGAACACGTTTTGGGGGGTCATTCAAGATTTTATATATATATATATATATATATATATATAGACATATATATATATATATATATATATATATGTGTTTGCACTCTAGTGGTCGCAATTTTGTCCGATTTACTTCAAATTTGGTAGGGACGTTCCTTTCTGTAATCAGTTGGACAAGTTCGTTGGGCAACACAATCGGAAAACTCTAAACCCCTTTTATGGGGGATTAATCTTTCAAATTTCGAGTTTTTGGGCTCAAAAATGGTCATAGAAGCCCCAGATGTAAAATAAATGCATGTAAAAATATGGGAATTAGAGAGGCGAAAGTTTTAAGCCCTCTCTCGTCATTCTAGCATAAATATTTACCGAGTTATTAAAGAAAATGTGTATCGACTAAACACAGTACGTTGTCTTATGGGGGTTTTACACGAGAAAATCCTGTTATTCCTTTGTTAGTGTACTTTTATCATCCCCAGCAACCTCACGCCTACTTTCAAGCCTGTCTGGACCTTCTCCTACCTTATATTGGGTAAAATTGTATTCCCAGCTTTGCATGTAAATGAAACCAGAAGTATCAGAACAGCCAAAAAATCAATGTTTTCAGATTTCAATAAAAATTGGAAAAATGTATGTTTTTACACTGATTTTGAGTTTTAAAAGTTTTTATTTGGAAATCCACTTCCCTCACGTCGGCGTGCTGCGTGCGAACTCGTTTAATATTATAGCATAAAACTAATAACGAAGAAATAGTACAAAAAATTACTTGCAATTTCTAACAATAAAGGAATAAGAGTTTACTCTTTGAAAAATATCATCAGCTATAGAGTGAAACAAGTTTTAAAATTAAGAAATGACTAATCCAAAGAGTTATCAGGAGATAATCACCATGGCCACTTAGTTCGTTTGATTAAACTTCTTGTAATTACTGTTTATAAATGTTCAAGCCATTTTCTCTAAGTAAGTAGAAACATAAATTCACACAACAAATGATATGACATTAAAATGAAAGTGATGTTTTTAAATTTCAATCGACTGATCATACAAATTATATTTAAATTAATGCTGTAGGATGACATCGCATGAATAGACTTAGAATATATATAACATGATACATGTAAAACGCATAAAGCTTGTATACCTTACCTAAATGTGTATTCAATAATCCTCTACACTAAACTACCAAATTCGAACACATTGTAAGGCGTTTTCGAATAGCTAGATTGCGCTAGGTTACATTATTTTAGTTGTTTAATTAATATAATTATTATAAACTAATAATTAATATCTAATATAATCAGCCTTATTTATTGGAAACTACTTTATAAATAATGATTATTGTCCTCACCATAATCGGGCGGCCAGCACGCAGGTTCCTTAGTACGTGTTACCCCTAATATATAGTTACAGCTCAGAGTTTACTACCTATCTACCAACGATAATAATATTACACCTAATCAGGTGTTTACTCAAATAAATAAATAATTAATTTTACCCAATCATAGAATAAATAACACTTTCTCTTATTGTTTTGCTGGTTAATTGGTGTGTGACAACTAGTTCCAAACTTTAATTAATATATACCTTACGGAGCCTTATAGAATGAGCTTTAAAATATATTCCCACAAACTAGTTATGTTTAAAATCTTGTAATTGGGGCACTTCCAGTTACTGAGAAATTTTCATTCGGACATCGGAAAAACTATAATACTGGTCAGCAGCGATAATTTTACACTAATATGCAATATTTAGCACTGCTGATTTAGCTTTTAATACGTATAAATTTAATTTATAATTTAATAGAATCTGACTAAAGGATACAATAAAATGTATATGCACAGTATAAACAGCACACGACTGTTTTATTAGGTTTGTGAAAGAAAAGTTTTCCTAGTAACAATCAGTTAAATTTGAAGTAAAATGAAAATTTAAAAACTATCTAAAATCATTGAGTGTTAAAAGTTATGAAAATAAACCTAACTAGGACTCTACCGTATTTTATAAAAATTAAAATTAAATAGGTTTTATTTAAGTCTTGACGGTTAAGATTTAATAAATTTTGCATACGAGAAAGTTTATCCGTTTCAAGTTTTCTCCCTCGGGCAACTAACATTCAACAGGGGCATAGAACTCTGATTTATAGTAACGAACTTTTTCAATCAACTACTCAGATTATGACACTACGAATTCTGTTTTGTTTAGTTGTATATAGACTAATTTTATTTCGCCAATATGTTTTTGAGGCTTCAAAATACTCAATCTGTTGAAGTCATCTACTTATTGGTAATTTTTGTATTTTTACATGTCGGTTAATAATATAAGTTCCATAACTGTCCTCTTCCATAAATTTTAGGCAATTTCACTAGGGCAATTTTAGTTTATATGAATTAACAAAATTAAATCTCTACCCAAACACCAGTAATAGTAGACAACCTTAAAATAATCGTACGTATTACATATTATGAGTAACAGTATACATGGGTTTAGTAAGTATACACATGGCACAGATAATAATATACAAAATAGTATTATAATATTATTATATATATGGATGCACTATGAAATGAACTATTTTAGGGGAAACAAACAATGCACTACACGCATGGTTCTGAACTGAAATATATTTGTTTTTATTTGATAAACTATTGGCCACATTTACAAAATTAACTCGATCCAATAAATTTATAAAAATAAAAAATATTTTCCAAAGGTGTATTCATTTTTTTGTTTTTCACAATTTAATAGCTGCCATTTGACTAAGATACGACACAAAATTTTATGAAATAAATAAACTAATGTCTTTACCACTGCTGTTTAAGAACAAATGTTTTCAAGGGATGAAAAAACTAATCAGTTTTTTATGAGTAAACTTAGTAATTACATTTGAACTTTATACAATTAAAAGTAGACGACAAGAAAATAAATTCTATATCTAAGATTAAGGTTAAGGTTATGCTATACAGGGCAGGGTATGACAAATAAATGTGTATGTTTAAACAATATTTTATTGTATAAATAATACAATTGCTTTCAAAATCCCTATTAAATATCGGAAACGTTATAAAAATGTCTTAATTGCTATGAAAAGTTAATCGGTAATATTTTTAATGTCATTCTAAAGTTGTCAAAGGTGCCAAATTTGTAAACTTTTAAGATGGACAATGTTTTTTCCAAGTATGTGATAAAAATGTACAAACTTTATATTTGGTGTTGTTTTTTTTTATAAAACTAACTCCTGATATTTAATTGGAGTTTGTACTAATTTAGTTTAGAGTAGAAATGTAATTAACTTGATAAACTGTGGTTACATTTGAATAGGAACAAACGTGTATTATTTGGTGACTAATAAAGCATTTTCATGGATGACCTATCAAATAATTATCATAAATGTGATCAGTTCAAAAGGTTTATTAAAACATGCAACCCGCATCAACAAATAAGGTTCTACGAACTGGAACGGATTGCCCGATGATGGTCCAGTTAACATTAAACAGCCCTGTATATTATATAAACTCTCGTTTTAAGTTGGGTTGTTGCATTTTACAAGATATAAGCATTGAAAAAATTGTAAACGGTTTTTAAATATATGTAAATAAAAAGCCAAAAAAATACCTTAAACAGAATAGCTACATTGTAGTTAGTTTTCCAATCTCTAAAACTATTTATAGCTTACTAATGATACATGTTCGTATTAAAATATATTAATACTGGTGGAGAAGATATGAGCGACGAAGTAGTATTTGTGTTATATAATTTGCCTATTATAAAATTAAAATACCTCCATCACAGCAAACCTGCATACTCAGCGAATTTCCAATGCATGCATGTTTCTCACTATCACATAAGGCCACTTACCAAGTTTAATCAAAATATATAAATAAATAAGTGATGTATAGCATTTTATTTATTCTACATAAGAATAACATTAGGGCTGAGTATGCAGGTTTGCAGCAAAAAGAAAGAGAAGAAATATGTTTTTGTGCAATTATCAATATAACTAAACCAGTTGAAGCTACATACTAAGTTTTATTATTTGTGTTCATAATTAAGGGAGATATAAAACTTTGCTTATTTTCCATAAGAATAACATTAGCGCTGAGTATGCAGGTTTGCTGCTACGGGGATAATCCACAAAAAATCAATTTTGTGTACAAATATAAATATACCAGTATTACGTGAATCCACATACCAAATTTCATAAATATACATTCATAAATAATCGAGATATCAAATTTGATATATTGCCCATAAGGATAACATCGGACAACGCACTGTGTTTAGAACATTGAATATCTCTGCAACTGTTAGACGTAAAATCACAATTTATACACCAAAATTATTCTGTTGTGCAGCTGAACTCATTGGTAAAAGCAAATGTGAAGTTTACATTAAAATGAACTGAGGAAAAACCAAAAACCTTTTTCCCGTATTTTTACATGAAAGATTTTATGGATTTCTCCACAACCACTTAACCTAGGTTAATAATTCAAAATACTATTCAAAATGATTTTTTAATCTCTATAATATGGTCAAAACTAAAATTAATTGTTTTAAAAATTGTAAGCTAAAAATTGAAAAAAAAACTGATTTTTGGAAAATTTTAAACCCCCATAAACCCCCCTTTCCATCGTCCAATTTTTCTGGTTTTCGAACTAAAAGTCATAAATGTAATTTAACACAATTTACAAATTTCATCGAAATCAGACCATTTTTACTCATGTTAACGCATTCTCGGACACACGCACCCATATTACTTTCTTCCTCTATACATAGTATATGGAGAAAGTATTGTTTTCGTCAAAACTTTCGAATTTGAGTTGTTAGTGGAAATATTCGTTTTGGTGCTCCCTGAACCCAAAAAAGTGGTTTTTACGTGATGTCTGTCTGTAATAAAAAATGTGTGTGTGTGTGTGTGTGTGTGTGTGTGTGTGTGTGTGTGTGTGTGTGTGTGTGTGTGTGTGTGTGTGTGTGTGTGTGTGTGTGTGTGTGTGTGTGTGTGTGTGTGTGTGTGTGTGTGTGTGTATGTGTGTGTGTATGTGGATGTGTATAGAGCTAGAGCCCTAACCAATGGGCCGATTTTTATGAAATTTGGTATGTAGGTACTAATCGATGATATCTCCAGGAATTTTTTAAATTTTTTTAATTTTTGATTTTTAAGGGTAGTTATCCCCCCAAAACCGCCAAAAAACATGAAAAATCTAAATTTCTCAAAAACGGCTTTAACGATTTTGATTAAACTATAGTCGTTTGTAGAACTTTAGTTTTTAAACAAAATGACACCACCTACATTCCTGTAAAAATTCGGGTTTTGGATTTTTCATAAAAAGGCATAAATATAAAAAAATATTACTATTCACCATTAAAAAGAGCTCAAAAAACTAAATAAATTAGCATTTTGAATTACTATTATACGATTGCTGGTTTCGGAGAAAATTGAAATTTTCATTTAGCGGTAAACGCAGTATGTTGTCCAATGTTATTCTTATGGGGAATATAAAAATTACTATTTCTCTCTTATTTACTGATCAATTTCATTCAAACTTGATATCCTTGTCAATTTAGCATTGACCAACAGAGGTAATTTGAAATATGTTGCCCCTTAATAACCCTGGGGGGGGGGAATAGGGGGCATTTTCCCTCTTAAAACCACGAGTGTAGTGCCTCTGGATTCTGTAGTGCCTCCAAAGCAGGGATTTGGGTGGATGTTTTTAAACAACTTGTTTACAAGATTTTCTGTACATTCAACCGTGCTTTGTATTCTATAATCAGTAAGTAAAAAGTAATTTATTCATTAAAGTTGGGCTAAAAGGGAGAAAGTATGTGTCAGTTTCCTGATACCGTATATATATATATATATATACATATATATATATATATATATATAAATATATATAAATTTGAACGAATAGTGTTTTGGCATCTGGGGACCTAGAAACAACAATTTATCATGGTATCGGGCTTAGCCTTACCATGAGACTTACGGTAATAACTTCTTCCTAATAGGGGAAATTCGCTAAAACAAAAAAATAAGCAATTTTGTGAGTTTTCTTTCCAAATATTTAATTTTTTTTCTTTCTAAAAGCTTTGTTGTTGTTGATTCAAAAATTTAATATAACTCTATTTATTGTAAAATCGTCAAGTTCATAACAATTCAGACCTTTGAATAGGTATTTTCACTCAATATATATTAAGATATTGATCAACAAATTCAAGTCGTTTAATTTAACTGCGACATATAAAAATAGTAAAAATATAAAATATTTACCTAACAGTTTTAGGTAACTTAGATTAAAAACTATAAAAATAGGTTTTCCGGTTGTTTTATATTTCAGATAATGAATCAAAGTTATTTGATTGTTAAAAAGACCTATTTTTTGTTATAATCATATCATATTTCTGCGATAATACATGATCAGTTTAATTCTTATTTAACCTGTACTTCGAGACTACATGATACGCCCACCCCGAATTCCATCTACCTATTATTTTGTTCTATAGATAACGTTACTCCTCAGTTGGTGAGTAATGTTATATAGTTTGTTTAATGAACATCAATCTACTCTGTACAAAATATTAATCTTAATATAATTACATTCAATGTAATTTACTGTTATGGTAAGTCTTTACAGTTTTGTCAGTTTTTTTTTCTTGTAAACAAAGTGCGTATACGTGTATATATTTGAACTGTGACCATTTTAAAATAAAAATACGTATTTGAGTTCTAATAAATAGTTTCTACTCTTAGCTCTAGATTTGGGTTGTGTCCCAATAATGTAGACATTAGAATGTAATTGGCTGTAGAAACAGGTGGGATTGCGGGTAATGAATTACATTTAACGCAGTGTGGGTGTCCTTAAAACTCTTATTTCATCAAACATGTAACGGTGGATGTCCGGATGAACTCACTTAAAACTGTGAAGAGTTAGTTTCTTCTAATGTTACAATGTTGCGCAATGCTTGCCTTAAGTAATTTATAAGTTGTATTAATAATATGCGTATACCCAATTGATTATCATAGATTAATAAATAACCATTGAGCGTTTTATTAAAACGTTTTTGTAATATTTTGTTATTTTATTGGTTTTGTTCTATTTACATTTATCTACAGGTAACCTTTAAGAATCTTTGGCACTTTGTCCAAATCGAAAGAAAGAACAGGAAAACACATAAACAAATGGCTCTCATAAAGGGCGGCACGTCTACCCGGCACCAAATCTTGACCACCGCTATTAATCAGGCGTCAGGTTTCACAACTTAACCCGGCACCGAGGCAGTTT
The DNA here is from genome assembly GCA_963675035.1 of Allygus modestus. Taxonomy (NCBI): domain Eukaryota; kingdom Metazoa; phylum Arthropoda; class Insecta; order Hemiptera; family Cicadellidae; genus Allygus; species Allygus modestus. The sequence continues at coordinate 316,656,427 of OY776112.1, forward strand.
AAAGGTAGGCAAGCTGGGTTCCCCCTCCACAACACCAAACATACACCCCTCAATCTCTTCTTTCCCTCTCTCGAACCCTAGAGGCATCTCATCCCCTGGTGACGGGTAGACGTGCCATCTCCCCCTCCACAACACCAAACATACAACCCTCTTTCTTCTTTTGCTCCCTCGAACCCTACGCATCTCATCGCCCTAACTCCTTTGGCTATGCTTTGCGATAATAATGAGGGTGGATCCAGGAGTTATCTTCCCACTTTCACCAGTATTTCTTTACGAATCTCACTTCTTCCAATTGTTTAATGGAAATAAATGGCAGAAATGTATTTCCTATAATCTAGATATAATAGTTATTTTTAAGAATCGAGAATATGGGCTAATCGATAATAGCTTTTTGCCAAAGTCTCACATTTAAATGTAATTTACTCCTAGTCCGGGTCTAACAGGAGTTTCACCTAGAAACATGTTGTAGAAATATTGTTTTTACTATTTCTTATGTATTTTTACATGCCGTAAAACCTATACTGATCATGACTCCTTAAAGATTTGTTATTAAACGTAAGTAATAACAGTTAAAAAGTAATTGAATTTTTAACATTTATTGATGTATTAAAACAGTATAAGGTATTAAAGCTTAAGGTAAAACGGCCACAACTTTTATTATTGTCTATTCAATCGTCTAGTGAAGCTCGTCCCCTAATCTCTTAAAATCTGCAGCGAGAGAAGTTACCTTCATTTTACAAAGCTCCTGCCATTTTCGCATATGTTCGTTTAATAAAGCTCGGTGCCCAATTATGCTAAGGGAGGTATCGGGAGGACATGAAAAGCGCGAACCTACGGCACCTTAAAGAGAAAGGAGGGGTTGGGAGGGAGTAGTGTAGGTGGAATGGGTATGAGGGGTGGCTGGTGCCGGGTTGTCATACTGTCATGGCGGACGGTGAAAGGACCAGTGCCGGGTCGACATGTTTTTTATAACATATAAAGGTTGGTGCCGGGTTGAAGAACTCCCTCATAAAGAAGTTGGTCATGCTTACACATTGAAGTCAGTAAAACCTTTACTGAAGCAAAAAAAGGATTGTCATTGTGAAATAAAATTTTACTGAAAATAACATTATGCATGTCATAAATGCTGGTAGTTTGTTATACTCAACCAAAATTAATTTCTAAAAACCATTCAATTACTTAACACCGTTAAAGAGAATAAGGAGAAATAAAAATGAATACTTTTCCTTTGTCCTGTTCATAGTAATAGTCAGCAGAAACAAGTTATTTAAATTAAAATCTAATAGAGTAAAGTAATTTAGGTATTACAATTAACACTTGGATTTAATAGTTCTGCAAAAGCGTTCAAACGAGGAAACAGATTACAGGGCAATCTCTGCCAGTTCCGCTTATAGAACTTGTTTCCACTGCAATACATTGCTGAGACATCCTTGTACAACCAACTCGATTATTAATTTATTCATGAATCAGTGTCAAATAGTCTCATTTAAGTTAAATCGTGAATCCGATTTGACAGTAATGTATGCAATTTATGTCATGTATTTAATGTATGTAATGTAAGTAATGTGTGTAATGTATGTAATTAACGAAAAGCATGTAATGTATATAATGTTTTTAATTTATTGGGTAACTTACTTTTTAATAAAACTAACAGCTCTACATGCTAAAATCAAATTTTAAAGATCACGATTCTAACCAAATTTCTAAATATGTATACTTATCTTCTACTCTTATATAATCCACTCTTGAAAGAGTCTTCCCGGTTTAAGTTACATTACCCTGGACAACCTCAAGAGTAGATCAAGTTTTATGATACTAGTCTTATGAGGAACTAAGAACATTTCTAGTGTACAAGTGAATTGAAGTTTTGAATATTTTGTAAAGTTACGTTCTGGACCTAACTACCATTTATGACTGAGAAATTAATGAATAACGATTTTACAAAAAGGAAAACTGTTCAAATTATAAATAAAATCGTTCAAAATCCCAGGTTTTACCAGTTTCCTTTAAAACAATAAAAAAGTCTACCTGTTGTAAATCCAAATAAAATCGCCGCATTATAACCTGAAAATAAAATTTCTTAAATCTTAAACAAAAAGGACCATTTTCACAAACAACACTGATCTATATGACATAACCTCAACAGTTATCTTGAACCCGTGGTAGACAGCAAGCCGTAACTCCCTTCTAACCTCTGCCAGATGGCTACTATTGTTCTATATTATTTTTAAATTATGTTGCTATAAATCATAGTGCAAATATTATGGCTGCATACAAGGTGTTTGTAATACAATTAGTTGTGGAGCTCAAAATTAAATGAAACAACTTTTTCTAAGTTTATCATATTTTCTACTTTGCTTGAATGTTTTCCTTATTTGTCTTTGGATGAAATGTTCCATTGTTACAGAAGGTTTTATGTACTTCACTTTTCTAAGCCTTTTTTGTGTGTGTTGAAAACTAAGGTTTTTTTATATAATAGGCTTATATTTTTCTCTTCTGTTGATTTTCGAAGTAAAACCTATCTTTTAGTTTCTAGTTCGCTTTGTGAGTTAATGATCGTATTTTAAAAGAAATAAATGTCAGACAACTCACAGCATATTTCAATAGGTTTGTTGGACGGTTACATTGTATTTAAAGTTAGTATGAAAGTTGTAAAATATATGTGATTGGTTACTTTGCGATTGATAACGTTATATATACTGACAAAGCCATATTTATGTATGTATTTTCTAATATTTCATGTATTAGAAAACATGTGTGTGATTGTGTATTTGCATAAATTACTACGGTCCAGAGTGTTTTATATAGGACGCTGTAGAGAATAAATGTTCTGTTTGACCGTTCCAAGTGGTTATCATATGAACACATCTCGTCCATTTACTCTATGTCCATTTGTACAAAGGTTACATGTTCAGAGGCAGTATTGTTTTAAACAATTGCTATATTTTTGCTAAATTTTGACAACTTTGAGGCATTTTATTGAGTTTTATTAATCTATAAGTTATTTAAATAAAACTTATTATATTAGGACGCAAATCAAAATCGGTTAGTAAGTCATCATATATCTTTGGTAACTTGAGTATATTTAAAATTACATTAATTACTTTAGTAGAAAAAACAGAATTTTAGGTAATATTAGGAAAATAAAACTACTGAAACATGAAATAGTAAATTAGTTAGCGTAAATACATTTTTTTAAATAAATAATGTTTAGTTAAATATTTATTTAATTTTTGTAATTAATATATTTACTCTATTTACGTGAGTTTACTAAGCATTTCGATAATTTATGGCCAAAATGTATAAAAAAATACAGGTGGTGTAATTTTTTACCTTAATTATTAAAATTCATAAATCCTTAGAGCTGATTTTAAAAAAATTTTATTTTCTGATTTTTTAAGGGGTTTTGAGGATTACTAAAACAACAATAAAAACTTATTCTGGAATAAAAAAGTAGCCTACAGATACGATAGAATTACACCTCCATAACAAATGTAATTAAAGACGGGCTTTTGGTGTGGTCTCTATATATGTAAACATCCATAAAGACATAACTCTGTAAACCATCGTTTTCGGGACCCAGTAACTACTAACTATTATCGCTGGCCCTGTTAGGGGACCATCAGAACTAGTTATCCTCAGTTAATAGTAATGTTTTCTCCATATAATCAGTATTAGAGAGAAAGTAAAAAGCTGCGTGTTCTCTTAGCAGAGGTTTATTAATAATTATGGTTTGGTCTTAAAAAGATTAAACTTTTGAAATGCACGGAGCACAACCAAGCTCAGTTCAAAGGTTTGTATTATTAACATACAGCGTTAAAGCCTCTCATGGATTTTGTTTATAACCATAGAAACTCTCTCATTTACATAATGTTTCTCTTTGGTATACGATATAATTACAAATGTATTTATTTTACAAACAAATTAAATATTCAAAATGTTACGTTACAGTTATTATTTCTAACACTCCGTTATTATTTATGTTTTATCAGGAGATATGATAGATTTATATACAAACGATAAAATGTCTGATACCAGAGCTCAAATTAATCTTTCAAGTTGTCAATCTATTTTTTTATTAGTCTCAGTCATAATTGTTTAGCTAATCATGCTATACCATTATTTTGGTTGGTTTTCTATTATACACAGTAGGAAACATAAAATGTATACTCTTATGTTTTATGCTATTAAGTTTCAAGTATTTTAGTGTTCACCAACTTGAAACGAGTAAAGATTTTTCATTAACATCATTGACGATAAGGTAGTTTATACAGATTTAAAGTTAATTACTCTCATATTTGTCATCCAATATAGCTTTAAGCATGAAAAGAGCAAAGTTTCACATATATATCTTCACTAAATATAATCTAACACATTATGAACAAATACATTCGCTTGATGGAATACCAAGCGTTTATGACATGCCTTTGAATACCTTAGATTGAATACCTTGTGGATGATTAGAAAGCTGTTATATATCATCACATTGATCTATTGATGATTTTTTATTGACTGATATATGTCAACTGATTTTAATTTAGAATGTATTTCTTAGGTGTAGTTAATAAAACATTAAACTAAGAATCTCTGTTTGTATAAATCCATACAAAAAAAGTCCTATCAGTGAATCTACTTTGTTGAGGACTAAGTTTGAACTGGCAATGTTTGAACTTCTTAGTCCACCTGAAGCTTCTCATTAAAATGTGAACATTCCAAGTCAGCTGCCATCGCTGAACTGCGTCTCACCATTAAGGACCACCTCATTGCTTACTTTATTCTCCTTTATTTAGCAAAGTGGCGTTTTCAACTCAGTAGTCTGTAAAATACGTCATCACAAACGTAAATCAAACCTTTTACCTATTAAGATTAAAAATGTGTTTTATTTTGGTAAAACATAAAATTACAAAAAGTGCCTTTTGAAACTCGTTTAAATTAATGCACGAATGACATCAATGGGTATTTTTGTGTGTATAACTGTGTAAAGTTAAAGTTACAGAGATAGTCCTAATATGTAATTGCGTAAGGAAGATGTTGTAAATCTATGTCTTTGTAAAGGTTTCTAATACCATCATAAGACCTAGACGAAAGTACTGTAGGTCATAGAAACTTGGAGCAAATAAAATTAGATGAACCTAATGGAGCCTGAATATTTAGATTTTGCCAAAAAAAGATTTAAAAACTAAAATAACTAATGACTAGCTAATAATTTCTAATTTATTTATTGTAATTTATTATAATATTCAAAATTAAAAAAAATTAATGATTTTTTTTTAGTGGTTATTTAATTTATGTATTCTTGTATTTTCCTCACATTTTAAAAAGTAAATAATACGCCCCACGAACAAAAAAGACCAGGCAAACCTTACAGCCTGTACAAGCAATTAGTAGCCGGCAGATAGAAACATACTGCGTCATTTTTTAATGTATTAAAGCTTAACTTAAAATGAAAAGCCATCCTAACAGCGACTAGTAATAAAAAATTTATATTTGTTGATTATTATTATCGAACATTGACAAAAAAACGTAGCAGCCCGTTGATCAGAAACCGTTCCAAAAAGCTGATTTCCGTTTTGTATACACTACTTTTTAAACTAAAAGAATTCACAAAATTATACCTTTTTTCTGTAACCCTTTTCAGAAATATTTATTTAAGTTTTTCATACTAAACTCATACAAATGCGTACAAATATGTATATGTATAAATTAAATTGTACTAAATGTCCGTTTATCTTCTACTACCAATAAGTGAATAAGCTTTTTCACAGAAAACCAATTTTAGTGAATATAATGTAACTATATCCGATGTATAAGCGTTAGGGTTTAGTCACATAGAATACTGTCTGACCTCTAGCTCTTAAAAGTGTTAATTAGAAACAGTCTTACACATTACATGAGATCCAGAGCAAAGTTTAAGGGTTTTCTGTTTGTTTAAATGTGATGTAAACAATATAAAGATAATATATAATGAAACTAGTATGTGTGATATACGATAAAGAGTTAATTCAGTGTTTTAAATTTAAGAATACAGAAATTATGGGTTTACTTTTGAAAAATAAGTCAACTGGATCGCCTCGATTTATAAAATTTATGGTGAACGTATTGATAGGTTTTTAATTGCTCTGTGTATAAAACTTTGCTTTAATTAAATATCGTTCAACGGAAAACTCATAACCCAACCGATAACTAGTCGTGTGCTTCAACATCCGTATTTAAAATGTCTGTTTGATTTCCTAGCCCTTGCTCATTACTAATCCTTTTGTATTCCCATGTAGTTTTAAACCAAGTTAAAAATTGAAGGAATATACATTAGCAGTGGTAAGTGAGTGGTGAGTGAGCGGTGAGTAGTTTACTGGAGATTTACTAAACTATCTAAATGATATTATTGTTTAAAGTTTACAAAATACAAGTAAATTTACAATTACGTCACATTTGAATTATTTACTTTTTCCACTTTTACATTAGGTACCTAATTCTATGGCAGAATAAAAATATTTTAAATGTAAAAAATTTAAAATATGATTTCCAACGGTATGAAACATTGTAGAACTGCATGGTAGAACAAGCTACAAATACTGATGAAGCTGTAATCATGATGACTCGAGCATGTAATCATGTGGCGTATAGAGATTCCTCCGAGCATTCATGTTTTATTGAATCACTTGATGCGAGTTGAAGCTCGAGATGCAGAGATTATTCATACTTCATTCAATGTTAATATTGGATATATTAGATTATAATCCCAATACCTAACGGGATTGTGCAACTTTATCATTTCAAGCGTTATGTTTTTATTCATTAATAAACATTGTAATAGCTATTTTTGTAAATACAAACTTATTTATTTGTTTTTTCTGTCAACTATAAAATTGAGTCGCAGAATTAAACTCGCAGAATTTTTTCTTAAAATTTTCGCTTACAGAATTTCATATAAAGATACTCGCTTAGTTTGCTGAGGTCCCCGCCCCCAGACCTCCGTTCGGGGTCACTCCAGTTTGTTATTATAACTCAATGTCCCTTCAATTATATTTTTATTTAGTATTCATTTGGGTTGAATCCACTCTACACGTTATATTTATTCAGTGATTCTATAATTTGTTTATACTCTACTATGTGAAAGTCACTTTAACAGTTTACTGGATATTTTATACAGTTATTATGATTTATTTTGTTTTTATTTGAAACTCCATAAGCCCGATGTTAAAATTTCCAATTTTCAACTTAACAATTAGGGGGTTTAACATTTAAAATTGTAACTTTTGTACATTTTGTTGGGAGTTTCTAGGTACAGCCTACGTGCATTCTAAATTTCAAGTTTCAGCTAATCTAGAAGTGGTCTAGAATCGTACACGTGAGTGAGTCAGTGAGTGAGTAAGGAGTGAGTGAGTGAGAGAGTGAGTGAGTTAGAGAGTGAGTGAGTGAGTGAGTGAGAGAGTGAGTGAGTTAGAGAGTGAGTGAGTGAGGAGTTAGTTAGTGAGTGAGGAGTGAGTGAGTGAGTGAGTGAGTGAGGGAGTGAGTGAGGAGTGAGTGAGAGAGTGAGGAGTGAGTGAGAGAGTGAGGAGTGAGTGAGTGAGTGAGGAGTGAGTTACACTTTGGGCTGTACATGTATTTAGAAGAAGATAGAAGACTATAACTAAAACAACGAATATATAGGTTAGTACAATTCCCAGAGTTGTATACGTCCCATCAACAAACACAACGAGCTGATGTAAAAGTTATTGGTAATTTGTCTTCATTGAGTAAAAATAAAATATTACATAATACGTACATTCTAACACACAGTGGAAATATATCAATACTGTCTAAACATAATTGCTGTTATTAAGATGTCCACGTTTCAAACAGTCATAATGTTACAAGCGAATAAAACCAAAATTACTACTATGAGTTAAACAACGACACATGCATTTTATACTAAGCATATAAAAATATCATTTAAGAAATTTATTTAATCATATAACAAGAAAACAATTAACACATCCATCCTGGCCTTTGTTTCTGCAACATAAAATTCTCCCCTTAAGGCACCTGCTTGTTTATAAAGTACTTTTAATATTATAAAAAAGTGGTAATATCCCAAGTATTGAAGAATCACACGCTTATAACTTGAGAGTGCCTTGAACTCTACAAATTCCAAGACCATTTTTAACATATTCTAAAACCTGTATAAAATCTTCAATACATTGGTCCAAAAATATATGTTAAACTTCCACAAAATATAAGAAGAAGTAAAAATGTAGTGTTATTTAAACGGAAAACTAAAGAATGACTATTTATAATCAAAGATGTTGAGGAATTGTTAAATGGCCCTACTTAAATGTATGTCAAATAGTATTTCAAAATAATTAAGGTTTCGAGGATCAATCATCTTTATTATTATTTATATTTTCTTTTATTATTATATTTGTATATATTTATATAAGCATCATGGAACTGTATCAGTACTAAATTTAGTTTTGATATGTTGTAATTCTTATGACATGAATAGGTAAATATTAAATTAATGGAACTTCAAATCAGGCATTGCCTTTGAAGCCCTATTTATTTCCTCAGCTATTTTAAAATAGTTATTTTGCTTTGGTGTATCATTTGATTTAACTGAGTGTCCTGTACAATGTATTAAGGAAATAAAAGTTGTCTTATTCTTATTCTTATTTCCATAAGGCTTCGATTAATTTTTAATCAATCAATCCCTAAAATTCAAATCATGCTGGGATTGTATTTAATTTTATTTACCTTATTTTATAAGCATTTTTTGCATTTTAAAGGGAATTAACAGTTTAAATAAATACAGGTATTATTTATTTCCAAAATTGATATTATAAACATTTAAAAAATGAGAAAATTTAGTATTAAATACTGGGAAAATAATATGTAAGCTACATAATCTAAACATAAGTAATTTATATTATGTAGAAATAAGTTTTTTGGTTGTAAACGAAATGCTATTTGAGAATCATCTTGTGAAGTCTCTTAAGGTATTTGTGCTCTCTGTGATATAGAAAATAGTTTCCTTCGTGTATTGTCGTTCTTATATCCTTCCTTTCTTCTATTCTGTGTAGTTGGGGTCATGAATCCATAAGTACATTATTATGAATATCCCGTAAGAGCAAACCTGCGTACTCAGCGAATTTTCAATGGATGTATATGTTTCTCACTACCACATAAAGCCACTTACCAAGTTTCATAAAAATACATAAATAAATAAGTGATGTATAGCATTTTATTTATTCTCCATAAGAATAACATTAGGGCTGAGTACGCAGGTTTGCTACAAAAAGGAACACAAAATATGTTTTTTATGCAATTATCAATATAACTCGACCAGGTGAAGCTACATACTAAGTTTTATTAATTTATGTTCATAATTAAGGGAGTTATAAAACTTTACTTACTCTCCATAAGAATAACATTAGTGCTGAGAATGCAGGTTTGCTGCAACTGGGATAATCAACAAAAAATCAATTGTTTGTGCAAATATCAATATACCAGTACTACGTGAAGCCATATACGAAGTTTCATCAATATAAATTTATAAATATCCGAGATATAAAATTGTATTTATTCTCCATAAGGATAACATTGGACAACGTACTGTGTTTAGCACTTTGAATATCTCTGCAACGGTTGGACGTGGAATCACAAATTAAAAACCAAAATGATTGTTTTGTAGAGCTGAATTGATTGGTAAAAGCAAATGTGAAGTTTACATTAAAAATAACTGAGGAAAAGCCAAAAACCTATTACCCATAAGATTAACATGGGAGTTTTTATGAGCGGGTTTTTTGGATTTTCTTCTCAACCACTTTACCTAGGTTAATAATTTAAAATTATATATTATTTGTTTTTTAAGCTCTATATCAAGCTCAAAACCAAAATTGAGTGTTTTAAAAATTTTAGGGTAAGAAGTGCAAAAAACTGATTTTTTGACAATTTAAAACCCCGATAAACCCCCCTTCCCATGGTCCGATTTTTCTGGTTTTCAACCTTAAAGTCATGAATACCACTTTACACATTTGAGCCAAATTTCATTGAAATCGGAAGTTTTTTACTCAAGTTATCATGTTAACGGACACACACACACACACACACACACATATATATATATATATTTATATATATATATATATATAAATTTGAATGAATAGTGTTTTTGACATCTGGGGACCTTACAACAAAAAGTTATCAGGTGTCGGGCTTAAGTCTTACCATGAGACCTACGGTAATAGCGTCTTCCCTATAGGGGAAATTCGCTAAAACCGTCTCATAGTTTCGAGCCAACGTTTTACGATGATACTCGTAAACCTTCATTTCCACATTAATCAAATCTACCGTGTTTTTTTAACAATACTGTTTGCTCAACTCAAAAGGTTTAAGTTGCTATCAGAGACTAATATTGCAACTCTCAATCTTTTCGAAGGGCTATACAACAATATATCTTCCTCCTTGTTGGGGACAGCTGGACTGATACTGGTGCTGAAGTGATTCTCGGATTTATTAAGTGATATTTATTTTGTTACTAAGTGTTTCTACGATATTTATTGCCTTTTTATACATAATAGAGGACATATAAAGCAAATCTATTCACCTTAATAAAAATATTTAATGCTATAAAGCAAACCAACATATTTTATGAGACATTCCTAAGTAAATAAAAATTTAATCTTCATGATATCATTATGTGGTGCAAAGCCTACAAGCAACACATTTGTATATAAGTATTATAACTGTTGGGTCATACAATTTGTAGCTAAATAAACCCAGATGTACAATGGACGCCAGAGACACAAACTCCACGTTAATTTAATTAAGTTAAACATAATTTATTAATTAAAATATTTCATTTCAAATTTACGTAAACATCATACGAGGTACAAGGTTTAGGCCTGATCGTGGTCAAAATGTAATATGAAGAGAGATGCAAAGACTGTAAAACGTCTATGTGTCCTTCTATTCTTTGGGAAGTTAAGTACCTTGTCAATCAGTAGCTTGCTCAAAAATAAGTTCCCAGAAACTCTTTATGAGAGTTGTATGATTAAAATATAACTACAAGATATTTGAACTAGTAAAACCACTTAAATAACTTATATGACAAACGCACATAAAAAGTTAATTGCATCGACTTTATGTTTTAGATTATAAATATCTTTACGATTTAGAAACGTGGTTTTAAGAACAGTTACTTTTTGGAGCTGTCAGCAACTTATCAAGCTTTATGTGAGTCGAGGAACTGGATTAAACATTTTACACCACCCCTGTGATAAACGCGGGCACAAAGTATATCAGAGTAAGCCGACAGGTTATTAAAACCTTCATTTAATGCCTTTACGTCCTAAGCGCCCATGTTAATAAATACTACGCTTTGAACAGCGCTATGTTGAATATTAGGAACATTCTGCTTTGAAATGTTTAAAGAGAATAACATTTACTTACAGTTACATGTTTACAATCAAGCACTTTGTAAAATTACTGAATGTTTTGAAAATAAAATGAACAGGTAAACGAACTTTTTTTAATCGTAAAGATATTTCAAAATATGTTACATTTTTAACTGCATACCATCGCATATATGCAGTAGTTAGTATGTTAGTATGTAAAAAGTATAATTGAAATGTGATTTTTTCGTTTAAATTGCAGTAGATCACAATATATGACTTTACCATGCCTTTTTTGTTAGCTAAAATATTAGGTTTTGCTATTCAAAAGGTATGTCCTTTAAACAATCAAATCAATGTCAATATCCACTGTCAAGAAAAGGAAAATAAAAAAATATATAAAAGTAATCAAATGATTATCACAAAAAATAAAATTTGCGTGGATACATTGGTTTGAAAAAAACTATGTTACTACTAATCTTATTATATAAAATCCAATACAACTGACTGACTGACTGAATCACTCACTCACTCATCACGAAATCTCAAAAACCACTGAACGGATTGAAATGAAATTTGGAACATACCTTCCTCTTGGTCTTAGGTGCTTATTTAGAATGGGTTTTAAGAAATCCCCATAGGGCTCCACGCGGAGTGAAAGTTCCAATCTTGTGTTATTCTTATGGACATTCTATTCAAGTTTGAGCTGATGAAAATACAAACAACTGATCTTGAATTGTAGTAGTTCACGGGATAACTACAAAATGCGGCACACACAACCGTCATTTTTAATACAGGGTGTCTCACGTAATGTGTCACAAATTACAGACAAACCAATTTACCTAGAAGGATGAAATATAAGTATTTACTGCTAAAATGACCCCAAGAAATAACGTAAAAATATTTTTAGTTTGTTGAAAATGTAGGGTGTTCCAAAAACTGGGGGTAAATACAGGGTACTACGTAAATATCAGTATTTTTTAAAAAACGGCCGCCATTTTGAATCGGATAAAGATAAGTGAGTTCTGTTTCCACCTAAATGTGACTCTGTTGTAGAGCTTTAAAATTATGTATAACTTAACATATGTTTATATTTGAAAAAAACCCAAGATTCGAACTAGTCACCCTCAGTTTTCGGAACACTCTGTATTTTTAACAAACTAAAAATATTTTAACGTTATTCCTTGTGGTCAGTTTAGTGGGGACTAATTTTATTTAATCCTTCTAGATCAATTGGTTCATCTGTAATTGGATTGAGACCGCTTAGGTGAGACACCCTGTTTATTAAGATGATTTACGTGGCGAAGCCTGCGGGTACAGATAGTTTGTGATAAATGTAACCTAAAAAGATTTTAACTAAAAACAATCTAGTAAATAAAATAAAAAAATATATTTATAAACAAATGCAATATTTTAAATTTAACAAAATCCTAAGTTAGTCAGAAAACTATTTAGAATAATCAATAATTAAACGGTACGATTTTTCTTTTAATAAGTTAACAAACGTAGAGCCCGCTTGAATATAATTAGTTGAATGATACTTGGTTCAACCTTTAAAGATCCAGCATCTCGCATCCTCATGGCTCAATGCTGATCGCGTGCACATTGCACAGCAACAAATGTGTGAACTGTTATCCAAATAGTTTATTCTATACAACACACAGTTTAAGTGTGGAAGTGTGTTTTCAATATAACTAACAAATGAGGATTTTTTCAATTAGTTTTAGAACTGCTGACGAGTTTTTAAAAAGGCTGCGCATTTTATCTTTAGTTCTATGAAAGTGTCTGAGTGTCTAAAAGTGACTAGAGTTTAAGGAACCGACTTCCCATGATAATGACCCTACAGTGTCATAATGAAAATAAAGGATTTATAAATAAAACAACATTGAAATAAAAACATGAAACACTACTCTTCGCTCTTATATTACGAGCATTGACCGGCCTTGTGTACAACATCATCGTGCGCATTTGCTTGCCAAAATAGTTTTTAGCTGGTTTCTTGCAACTAAAGACGCAGCAAAATGTAAGTAGAGTTGTTGTTGATAGACATTACTTTGGCATTCCTTCCAGTGTAAAAATACCCCCGTCACAGCAAACCTGCGTACTCAGCGAATTTCCAATGCATAATATATGTCTTAATACCATATAAAGCCGCATACCAAGTTTCAAAAAATATATTTATATATAAGCGATATATACAATTTTAATTTTTCTCCATAAGAATAGCATTGGTGATGAGTACATAGGTTTTCTGAACCAAGGAACACAAACAATTGGTTTTTATGCAAATATAAATATAATTTAACTAGGTGAAGCCACATACCAAGTTTAATCAATATTCAATCATAAGTAAGCACTATAGTATAACATTTTAATTATTCTCTATAAGAATAACATGGGAGCTGCGTAAGCAGGTTTGCTGCAACAAGGAACTAAAAAATGGGTTTTTATGCAAATATCAATATAACTCAACAAGATGAAAATCTGTCGTTCATTTAATGTTTTTATAAATGGTTTGAACTTAAAAACATAACTTGAAAATCCACAAATAAATAATACAAATATATGACATAGCAGTTATACTTCTTACATTGATATTACTAACTTACAAGTAAACAACAACTTGAATATAAATTGAACGATTTATCATTAGAGGTTTTACTAGGAGTTTTAGTCTTACTTTTTATCTTCTTTGAAAATTATATAGCAAACTCATATAATTGCTACCAAGTATTATTAATACCAAGTATTATTAAGTTGAGTATTGTTACCAAGTTTTATTAATTTATGTTCATAATTAAGGGAGTCATCACATTTTACTTTTCTCTATAAGAATAACATGGGGGCTGAGTACGCAGGTTCGTTGCTACGGGGATAATCAACAAAAAATCAATTTTTTTTGCAAATATCAATATACCAGTACTACGTGACCCCACGTGCCAAGTTTCATCAATGCACATTTTTTAATAATGGAGATATCAAATTTTATTTATTCTCCATAAGGATAACATTGGACAACGTACTGTGTTTAGCACTTTGAATATCTCTGCAACGGTTGGACTTAGAATCACAATTTAAACACCAAAATGATTGTTTTGTGGAGCTGAGTTGATTGGTAAAAGCAAATGTGAAGTTTACATTACAATTAACTTAGGAAAAGCCAAAAACCTTTTCCCCATAAGATTAACATAGGAGATTTTATGAGCAGGTTTTTTTGGTTTTTCTCCACAACCACTTAACGTAGATTAATAATTCAAAATACCATATTATTTTTTTTTTAAGCTCTATAACATGGTCTAAACCAAAATTAAGGGTTTTAAAATTTTTAGGGTAAAAAATGCAAAAAACTGATTTTTGTAAAATTTAAAACCCCCATAAACCCCCCTTCCCATAGCCCGATTTTTCTGTTTTTCGAACTTAAAGTCATAAATGTCACTTTACACATTTGAGCCAAGTTTCATCGAAATCGGACGTTTTTTACTCAAGTTATCGCATTCACGGACACACACACACATATATATATATATATATATATATATATATATATATAAATACATATATATAAATTTGAACGAATAGTGTTTTAGTCATCTGGGGACCTAAAAAAAAATTGTCATGGTCTCGGGCTTAAGTCTTACCATGAGACCTACGGTAATAGCTTCTTTCCTATAGGGGAAATTCGCTAAAAGTATTAAAGATGTTTGTAAAGCTCACGTACTAGTGTGGTAAACACATTAGGGTTAACACTAGATGTAACGTACGTCCATTCAAATATTATTCGTTGCAACAAAACATTCTATTACAATTCTGAAACTACATTCAACGTTCAACGACCTGATCCTTCAATAAGTTCTTCTTTAATGTTTTTACATAGAATATCGCAAGTTTCATGTGAAAATAAGAAACTTCACCTTTAGTACTAAAATCCTGTTTTTTACGGAATTGATATGTTTAAAAATCGACTGGTTTATAAAAATCGACTAGTTTTAATATAAACTACTTGGTAAAACACTATATTAAACTTACTTTATCGTAATTGCTGTAACATTCAGGCTCGAACATGGGTACCATCAATGTATGTATTCGTATAAGGATAATTTTACAAATGGACTTTTGAACAATCGTCCATTATTCTTTATTAACAATACATTAATATTGAATATTATAATAAGTTATCCTGCAAAACGTTTCATATGTTTGTTAATGTCGATATGAAATATAATATGGATATGGAAAAACACAATGTAAGCATTTAGTTGTTTCGTTCCATATTTGTTCATTTTATCTTTGAATAAAAACGCTATATTAATATGATCTGTTAGTACTTTGAGGTTGTACTTATTAATTGCAATTCTTTAATTTTTATATTTATCCTTATTAATTTAAATTTGCACTATGGTTATTAATAACAACGGTGATTAATTGTAAATATTCGTTTATTTTATAACTACACTTATGGTGAGTTAATGCACAGTTGAGGATCAATAAAGCAAGTGGGGATAATCAAAATCAAACTACTTGACTACATCTAGTTAAGTCTCTGCTAAAATATAAACTGGTAAATCCTTACTGTATATTGTCTACACACCGCCGTGATACTAAAATAACCCAACGTGAAATCAAGCTGCAGTTATATTTAAGGGTTGAGTGAACATTAATTATTTGTAATTAATTATTTTATCATAAAATTCATTCTAATATCAAAACTAGCTTCAAACATATCGTCACAGCACGCCGCTGTTGAGCGTCGCCGTCGATACGGAGTGGATTATCTGCCCGCTGCCTCGTATCAGAGCGGAAAATAGGCGCCACTTTTCCGCCACGAACCGACATGCTGAGCTGACTTTCCGTTTCGGAACTACAGTACCGCTAGATCTTTGATCGCGTTCTACCAGGGCTCTCGTGGCTGCACAGGACAGCCGACTATAAGTAGCGTGTGGCGAGACGAGGAGGAATAACGAATGTTCAATATGGTTACGTCAGAATGTGCGTAAGTATACAAAAAGTTAAATAGATTCTTTACAGATGGATCATGCTTCTATTCCATATATACACTGGTATCGGTGTTGCCAAACGTTGCGGTAGTCCCAGTTGCAGTTTAGTGATTTGACTTGCGATTGTATTATTTAACTTTATTAGTCTTGTGTTAAATATACAAGCACGATGAAAGTAGGAAATAAAAAAAGGTACTTTCAGGAAATATTTTCACATTTTTATTCCATCCAAAACTAAATTATAAAATTTGACATTTCAAAGAGTTCAGTTACAAACTAGACAGCTACAACCAAATATCCCAAAATTATACTTAACAATTTTTAATTACACAATGAACGAAAAAGCGAGTTGTTGATGAACAAACATTCGAAAAACAATGGGATTCACCCGCCTGGATCGGGAAGTTTCTCACTAGGTGTAGGCCGCTGCGCTGGTTATATAACAAAGAAACAAAGGATCTATTTTTAGGGAAGCACATGTTACCAGAACTGAAGTGATCTTCTACAAGTCATAGCATCGACCATTTATATATATTCCATTAAAAACAATATTTATTTATTACGTAATATATGTTTAAGGTGATATATATGTATTTTCATGTGTTAATATGTTCAACATCGTAATTTGCAAACTCCCACGTTACTGTTGAAAATTATTATTATTACAAGAGTTTGATTTTTTTGAAGATTTTTCAGAAGCCCTACATTTTATTTTATTTAAAGTAGACCCAAACTAAAATGTAGTAACTATTTGATCCTGTTATAAATCCGTGTTTTATACCAGGAAATATCTTTGTCCATTTTACTGAAAACTTTTAGGTAATTCATAAATGTGTTCCACCACTAAGGTATTCCAGTATTTTGGCACTTTATGTAAATAAAAAACAGAAGTAAATTGAACTTAAAAACATAACTTGAAAATCCACAAATAAATAATACAAATATATGACATAGCAGTTATACTTCTTACATTGATATTACTAACTTACAAGTAAACAACAACTTGAATATAAATTGAACGATTTATCATTAGAGGTTTTACTAGGAGTTTTAGTCTTACTTTTTATCTTCTTTGAAAATTATATAGCAAACTCATTACTATGCAAGTTCTGAGTGTGATCATTCAAATTTTGTACATTTATTTTCCCCTATATTTTAAAGATGTAGGTCACAAAAGAAAAGAAAATAACAACAACAAATACCACAAGAAAATAAGGTTCAATATCATGTGGAGTATTGTTAACCATAGTTATACCTCTGAATGGTTAATATGAATGTGTGATGCAATACTACAAGTGGAACACTGTCTAAGTCACGTTCAAAGTTCAAAAGTATCGTCATTCTTAATATTTATATTGTTAACTTACCCATATATTTATTACAAGTTATTATACAGAAAGCAGTCTTAATCCCAAATAAATAAGATCAGCAAGCAATGTATAAATGTGTTAATAATATAAATACATAATCATTAATAAAACTAGAATAAACGGATATCAAAATAATTTTCAACGAACAAATTAAATTGAGCATAACGAATCACTAGGTTATTTGGAATTGGACAGAATGATAAATATAGTAAATAATAATAAAAATATATTTTAGTTAAGATGTCTATGAATGTAATTTCATTCCAGCAATACGATTTATATTCTTAAAAATCAAAAGATTTTTTTCGCCGAGACAGCTCTTTAACTAAATTTATGCCCGTCAATTACAATGACAGCGGAACAAAAGCTCATCCGTAAACTTTAATTTAAAATGTAAATTTCCTTGAAAGAATATAAACTGTATTATTTTATGATTGTTATAGACAAGTAGAAATGCCAGTAAATCGAGGCAAATAAATTAAGGCGAGGCCTAAATATGTATTCCATTAGTAGGGGCGTATCAGTACGAGATATTATAGACGAAGAGACATGCATAGACATGAATGTGCAAGAAGGGAAATATATTACAATACATGGATTACAGAATACATTATGTTCAACATTAAGCTATACAACACAAAAACGAAGGTTTAAAAAGGTTGTCATCGTTTATGAACAAAACACTGTTCACATGATAGATAGATGTTTCTTTAAACACCGTAGAATACCGAAATATAAAAACAAATACTAATGACTTGGATTAGCTGTATTTTTATAGTAGGATATAAAGACTCATTTATAAATATTTTATCCGATGTTTTATATAAAAACAGGTCAAGCGTAAAAAATACAACAAATATGTTGCACGAACCCATAACATTAACTGAACACTAAACTGCTGTTGAGCTTTATAGTCTTACATTAAATTAAATAATGAAAAGCGTTCTGTAAAAAACTAATACTTGTTTTATCATTTCGTCGTGCCAACTGGATTTCGATTTACATAATGTAACAAAAGATAAATAAAAAATAATTCAATGGTTTGCTTATTTTATATCTAAGCTCGATTTAAAATATACAAAGATAAAAACTATCTTCGCTTTATTATACAGAGTGTTTGTAAATTTTCATTAAAACTGTCTTCACTATTAATTGAGATAAGGCACGAAATCTCTTACTTTGTGTCTCAAATCAGGGAGCTAGTGTTATCATTTTACTTTAATCTATCGCTTAAATCAATCTGCAATTAACATTTTTGTGATAAATTAACGATTTTAAAAATTAAATAATATAACAAATTCAGGATAAACTTCATCAATTAAATTATATCCTTTAAAAGAGGGTTTGAATACGTATTATGCTAAGCTTATGTAAGTAAAACTTTCTGGTTTTCTGATTTTTAATTCAAACAAGTTACCGGAGAATCATACTACTATTACTATAATTTTAATTACTTTATCCTGCTCTTTTCTATGCATCTTGATAATTAATTTAGAATAGTTTTAATTGATCCCACAAAATATAAAAAGCGCATACCCTCTAAGGCTGTAGGGTATTATCCAACAGAGATAAGTGCAATGCGGGTGTACCACATATATGACGTGTCAAAGCTTAGTAAGCAGTATAGGTAAGTGGTTTCATATTATCTATATGATTAAGCATTAAGTGTGATTAAGTGATAAACCATTTCAAGGCCATAATCTGAAAACTACGCGATGGTGCAAATCCGTTGTATAATGTAAGACTTGTATGTTTTGTAATAAACGTTACTGTAAGAATAACACAATGATCTGTTACGAACAATATTTCATAATTGTACTGTACAACAAGAAGAATACACCATTCTCGATCGAGTAAATGTCAAACTGCACTTGACAGTCGAGTTTTTGGAGCCTTTTATTTGTTCTAAGATCGGCATACTTTTATTTTTTTCCAATATCGTTAATATATTGCAAACTGATTCATGTTTAATTACCATTTCGCATTAATGTTACGGTCTTGATGTTTTATTTAAAAAAGTAATGTAAATATGTTTTTCCATGTCATGTCATGTGAAGCAGCATGTGACAAAGTAATTGACATTTTTCGAATTCAAACTCATTTGAACCGGTTTTAAATTTAAATCAGTCAGTTGACCTTTGACTACTAGTCTGTGATTTGACTTACATGAATTCATCTTAAATAACACAAATAAAATAAACAAACCGAAACGTAACAACAATTTTAAAACTATTAACATAACATTTTATAACGTGTTTCGGTTTATCACGTTTGGATGATTTAAGCCTTTAAACAATTTATTAACTAATAAAAACTAATGTAATTTAGCACATTATCTGGGCACGCCATTTTTATTATAGAAATAAATAGAGATAGTAAGAGCCTGCTTGCGTAATAAATCCCAGTGCAACACCGGAGCAATGGAGATCCGTCGAGCAATAATATTAGTTTACAGAACAGTCAGCAGTTGTTTATATAACCTTAAACTGTTTTGAGCAATTTAAAATGTTCGCTGTAAGTGGTTAGTAATAAAAGGGAGGGGAATATGCAAACCAACTTCACATTTTTAAAATCAATTTTAACAGCGAAATAAACTAAACATCTATTTAAAAATAGTTCTAACTTCGCTGATTGTTAATTTTCAGATACGTTTCACAGCAGCAGATATAACAATGCTTTTATTTTGTTATAAATGCAGCTTTCTAATTGAAAATACATGTATTAATTAATGGTAAATAAGAATTAACCAAAGTGTGATGGCTGCAACATTATTCATCAGTTTATCTTTAATGTACTAGCAAGAAAGTTAATTATACTCTGGCATTTTACGATTGAATTTTATTGCATAACATTCAGATTAAATACATGATTTTAATGTGGTATATAAAGAAACGTAGATTATACAACCATATAAATGTTGGGTAAACCAATTTATTATTTCAAATTAATAGTTCAAGTAAACTTTGAAGCTATCTTATCAATAATTTAACGTGAAACTACATCGCAGCTTCTTGAACTGTGGTATCAACAAACTGGGTCATGCCTCAACTTCTTTAATGTCTCTTTACGTAGATTGTTGGACGAGTAATGACGTTTGACATTCTGTTAAATTAAAACAACGCTAGTTAATAATTGTTGCATAACAGTCTATTCGAGTTTAAATGATTACAACCCTTAAAACTATTTATTTGCTAGCCTATTACATTATTTATGAACAAACATTCACTTGAAGCTTTTTATCTTTGTTTCAAATAACTAAATATACGTTATTATATTCGTTAAAAACAAAATATAAATATAAAAATAAATTTAAACAAAAATATTATTCGACAGAAGCATTCATTATAAACATCAAACAGCTTCCGCTTCAATGGCTTATCTTTGTTCTACGAGTTGACAATCACAAGTATTACTCGAAATATATCCAAAAACTATATTGTTTACTGTCTTGTGTTGTAAGCTTGAATGCGATATAAAACCAAAGAGCAATAAAAAAATTCTCTTATGAGAAAGTTTTGCTGATAACAACTTCGTACTAAGTGGTACTGGTCTGCTTATACGAATCACGTTGATGTGACTACATCACAGTGTTTTGAAGTGAACAGTGCTCTTAATCAGCCCTGATAACTTGATGGACTTTTGAAGTCAGATTTAACAAATGTTCACTAATAAAACCCCCATTGTATAATCCCTGGTTAATAGGATCTATCTGAAAACTTCATGATCTCAGTTAAACACATTAGAACAGTTAACTAAACCTGCAGTAATGCTAACTATTCTCATTTTTATGTTTTACTAATAATAAAAATGAAATGTTTTTATAGGAAATGTATCTCGAGTGTTGTAAGGTTTACCAAGAATGAGCTCTAAGAGAGAAACAACATTTAACGGCTTGGTAATTTATCGACTTCCCTTCTTATACTTCAGCGATTTTACGGTGCTACGAAAAGATAAGTATTTATAGGGAACAGAAATATCTATGAAAATGCATTTACTAATTATAATAATAATTCAGTCTTATCCTGGATTGTGATTTTAATAATTTAAATTCGTGATACATTTTATATTAATTGATTCTGCAAAATATTGTACTCGAAGATTAAATTGCAGATATTTGAGCCACCAACTACTAGATTAAATTAAACAGTATAACTGATTCGAAATGTTGTTTTACATCGTAAGTTCTTTGAGTAAAATAAACGTATTACTTTCCGTAAATGTAGCGGACTCTACTATATCTACAAATACAGGATACATGTTTTTCAGTAAGAGACATTTTATTTACTCAAAAAACCGCTTTTTGACGTTTATGTTTATCTAAGTTTGTTGCAATAACTGAATGCAAACTTCCAAACGTATGTTAACCTCTTTGATACATACCATGTTGCTTCAGTCTTCGTATTAGACCGTATTTGTTTAGTCCCTTTCTCTGTTTCTTAACGTTTTTACCAGTAAATAGTTTTAGCGAAAACGTGAGCCAAAAAAATTTCAGTATTGCTATAGCCAATCAAAAATGTATATTTTACTGTTACTTATATAATTTGCTGTTCCTTGTTTCTAGTATAGAGTACTAGTAGTAAAGTGAATGGAAAAGGTCGAACATATTAAAGTCAGTTAATCTTCAGTTTATTACGGCACATTTTACTTGTTCAAAATACAAATAATACTAAATAAAGAGATATATAAAAGTCTAGTCTATTATTTATGAACAAACATTCACTAGAACCTTTTTAAATTATTATACGTTACGTTACGTTATTATATTCGTTAAAAACAAAATATAAATATAAAAATAAATTTAAACAAAAACAATATTCGACAGTAGCATTCATTATAAACATCAAACAGCTTCCGCTTCAATAGCTTATCTTTGTTATGCGAGTTGTGAGAGTTCACATTCACATATATATCACACACATATATATATATATATATATATATATATATATATATATATATAAAACATCATCATATTTTGTCAACGGCAATATTTCATATTTAAATGCAATACTACTTAACGCTTAAAATAAAAATTGTAAATAAAACTGTGTCCATAAATCCTTTCTACACTAATTAAAAAAAAAAATTGTTGAGCTCAAAGACATTTTTTATAAAGAAGGAATTGTAAAGAACCCTCCTGGTAGGTGGCCGGGAGCTGCAGTATATCATGATTTGTCAATATCAGAAAATCCTGAGGATAGGTTACAAGCCGATGCGTCTCTTTATCTTCCCTGTAACGCTGAAATGTATTAAGGCCATTCCTCCACAGTATCGCAAACATATTCATAAACAAGTATTTTTCAATAATTGCTGTTGGTAAAACAATTATTCTGGCTTTCTGAAGGTTGCCTCCTATATTTACGGTGTCTTACAAATCTAAAGTGTTCATACATTTGTATTTAAGTTTATATATGTATGCTATTCACATAGTCAACTTTCTATAGCTAATAAAAAGATGCCACTAACTTCCGCACATCCTGCTCCAAAATTGTACGTTCTTATAGTTTTGATTGTTTTTATTGGTTCAAACAAATGGAAACTTAAATATACTACCTACGAGCCGCGATATTGTAGTTGGATTATTATTGTATCCAACAAATAATCTGACCCATTTATAGAAACATATTTTAGAGGGACTCCGTTGTAATTTGCATGAAGTCATACTGTAAATAAATAAGACCAAAATAGGCATGACTCGTGGTTCCTTGCAAGTGTTTATTGGTATGTAAGCATTGTCTGTACACAATCATAGGGTGTACAACACATCTAATATCAAACTTAAAACTAACTAAAACAGTAGGTTTTCTAATTTAGTATTATACAACTCAATGGTACTCTCCTCAACCCGAAATACTTCTAAACAAAATGTATATTCTTTATACAATTTCCATCTCTAAAAAAATTTGCTGAAGCAGAATTTGGCAATATTTATGCCTCGACTAAACTATAGTCAAACAGAATATTATAAAAAAATACCCCTGTATCAGCAGACCAGCGTACTCAGCGAATTTACAATGCACATACATGTATCTTAATGCCACATAAAGCCACAAACCAAGTTTCATCAATATACATTAATAAATAAACTACAAACACAACAAATGGGTTTTATACAAATATCAATATAAATCAACTAGGTAAAGCTACATACCTAGTTTTATTAATTTATGTTAAACATTAAGGCAGATAACATTTTTCTTATCCTCAATAAGAATAACATGGGGGCTGAGTACGTAGGTTTGCTGCTACGGGAACTATAGGCAAACAAATTGTGTTTTGTGCAAATATAAATAGACCACAACAATATAAAGGCGGTCCCATACTTCTCGCGAACAGGCCTAAACATTCGGCCGAACATTCTCCCGAATGTTCACTGAACATCCAGTCCCGTAATGTTCCTGTATGTATTCAAAAGTTCGTGCAGTTCCCACACTTCTCGCGAATACTCCGAACATTCGGAGTTCGGCCGAATGTTCGGGTGTGTTCGCGAGAAGTGTGAAACCGCCTTTAAGCAATATACCAAGTTTTGTCAGGATAAGTTGATAAATAAGCGAGATATACAATTTGTCTTATTCTACATAAGAATAACATTGGACAACGTACTGTGTTTAGCACTTTCAATATCTCTGTAGTTAATTGAGATGAAAAAAAAAAATCTTTTGTATTTGTAAGCCTCATCCAATGGTGAAAAGTAAAATTTAATTTAGTAAAATATTATGTTTAAAAATAAAAAAAAAACATTTTTGGGGTACAAAACCCCCCAAAAATACCCCTTTGGATAGAGCGATCTGGGCGGTTTTTGAAATTAAAGACATAAATGTTGCTTTACAAGTTTGTACCAAGTCTCATCAAAATCGGACCAGTTTTGCTAATGTTATCACACCCACGGGCACACACACACTTACACACACACTTACACACACACACACACACACACACACACACACACACACACACACACACATATATATATATTGATATTTGTATATATATATTAATATATATATATTAAAAGTATACACAGTTTTGAACGAATGATGTTTTTGGCTTCTGGGGACCTCAAAACGAAAAGTTATCATGGTCCCGGGCCTAGGTCTTACTATGCCGACTACGGTATTAGCTTCTTCCCTATAGGGGAAATTCGCTAAAAACGGAAAATATGTTTGTAAAATTATAAAATTCGTATAAATCGTAATAAAGATATATTTTCCTAGTATACATATAAACGCTACCGGTGTACTATTACTATAAGATATCATGAGCTAATTCCCTCATAGGAATTACCGAAAACAAGACACATTTAATTCTGATATAGCATACACTACTTATCAAACTTTAGTAGGTCAGATAAGTTCCATAAACTTTAGTATCTGATTACCTATATATTGTATTGCTATTGCATGAAATGCATTTTTACACTGTTATTAAATGTCAATAGTTAGCACTGTATTGCTTAGTTACGGTCATGATAATGCAATAAAACAAGGTAAACAAATATGTAAATATGTTGTGCAATTTAAGAGATTAATTAAAACTAACTTTCAACAAGATATTCGCGTAAAATCTGCGGGGTATTAATAATGTTAACTGAATTATATGAAATTTAATTTGTAATAATCAGTCTTTTATAATTTATAACGGTGTTTGAAGATACTATAACTACAGTTTAGGGACATAACAGTTTATCTTAAAAAGGGTATATAATTTAACACTGCGAAATAGGTATTTTCTGTTGTGTTTTGGTGTAAATACTTTTCATTTTGCAGCACCGTAAACTCGCTGAAGTGTAAAAAAAGTCAATAAATTACCTAAACGTTTAATGTCGTTTCTCCCTCAGAGCTCGTTCTGGGTAAATCTTACAACAATCTAGATATGCGACTTGTATAAGTTATGTAATTTCATTAGTAATGATATTGTAGAAGTAATAAATATTTCCAAAAAATATATTTTTGTTAGTAGCAACTACAAACAAATCTACAAAGAATAATTACTGAGTTATATCGTTGAAGTATTTATCGTTACATTTTATTTCATTGTTCATTAAACAAACATGTACATTAAACTTAATAAATAAATAGCATCAATCCCTTGTACAAATCTACAAAAGATATTACGTACATCGCACGTGATCATGCAAGTGTGAATTTTTGTTCGCTATTACGATAGCATACATCCCTATAAAACTTTATTGAATTCCAAATTCCAACATTTCGTGAAACTAGTATTTCTCTAATCAGTGATGGAAAGGCTGCAGTATGTTATTAAATTACATTATTTATCTTCATACCCAATTTTAATTGTATTTAACTAGAAAGCCATTGAAAGAAAACAAACAAGTACTTATATTCGTAAAGTTATGAGTTAGATTATTTTTAACATAAAAAAATCACCAACACAAAGTTAGCTATTGAACTCCTTGTTTAGAAGAATCACCCAACAATTTAGAGGTTAACAGCTTATTACGGGAGCAACATCATCATGTCTTAATCCAAATAATATTACAGATTTCTTTCTCATTATTATGGATACCCTAATTCCCAACTTAACAACACCTATCGTGGCTCTAACCTCTAAAAACGTTTTAAGGTTTTCAATCTTATAGTTGTTGCTACTTGTTTATTGTAATAGTTTGTGGCATTTAAAAAACCCACGAGAACAAATAAGCTCCAGATAGTTATTATTTAATATAATGGTAATTTTGGTGATATACTAAATAAGATTGAAGGAAAAGGAATTAAAATGTAAAACCTTCTTTTACGTAAAATAAACGGCATTTCAATCTAACATAATAGCGTGGGTTTATAACAAATTACACAAATATTCACTTTTCAGTTATTGTTTGTATGAATCAACATATTACTATTTAAGTTATCAACCTTGTTTGGGTTTAAAATTAATCCACACAAAACTAAGCTAAAGATGACATCGACTTACTTGTAATAATATCAGTTTAGTTTTTTGTTATTTGTTGCTTATATTAGAAGTTTTATTTTCATGCCAAACAATGCGGATGTTTATTTAAAACTACTATTAGTATAAAGCTCTAGTACATAAAAGTAAACCCTCCTGGTTATAAAAAGCTCCCCAAAACGCTTTACGCTCTTGGCGTCCATGTTAATACAACCCTTTGAACGTTATGAGTCAGGGGTTTTAGCTGTAACACTCTTTGAAGGTAAAGGTGCATTTAGTTTAACAAGCCATAAATTTGTGTTTATTTATTTCAATACTATCAGTACTAAAGCGTGATACAACAAGTAGCTCAAGACTTTACACGACGACATGTTGACATTGTTACACAAAACAACACACACACAATGACGACGTTACGTTCTGGGTTACGTTTTTTTATTCATATCTAAAGTGACAATAAAACGTATAACTGTAACATAGTACATGAACGGGATGTAATAAAACAACACGTAACAGCACGTAATATGCTAATAAAAAAGTTGTATAGTACATGACTAATGAAAATACAATCTTATTATGTCTTACTATGTCTCCAATTGGATGTGGAATTGAGATTGTAGGCAGTACAGCTCTGACGACTTGTTAATCATAAAACTAGAGAGCACACCAAACCTCCAATTATTGGCTGGATAAAGACTTGGAAAGTGATGATTTGTTTGTAATTAAAATTTAAAAATTGCATCAGATAGACTAAATATTGCTCTTTATAAACACAAAGAAAAACATGTATGTTATGCTTGAAGAGTATCTTCTTGGTATAGAGCAGTCGCTTTTTACCTTTTTCTTCAAGGCTACCTTTGAGGCTCATCTTTATAGTTGCATCTACTTAAATGAGTAAATTAAAAAATGCCTAATTGTATGCTACCAATTGTTTTCAATTGTACCAGGGAAAGTCGAGTTAGTTTTAACTGCGGAATTTTTGATAAAATATCAGTTTTGATGAAGTGCCCGATTTTGATAAAATTTGGCACAAATGTGGCGAGTAACATTTATGACTCTGAGTTCGAAAACCGGATTGATCGGTCTATTGGAAGCGGGTTTTATGAGGGTTTAAAATTTTCCAAAAATCAGTTTTTTTAACTTTTTACCCTAGAATAAAAAAAAAACTAGATTTTGTTTTAGCCATTTTATAGAGCTTAAAAACAAACAATTTAGTATTTTGAATCATTAAGCTAGGTTTAGTGGTTGTGGAGAAATTTAAAAAATGTGTCCAAACATTTCCCATGTTAATCTTATGGGAATACGGTTTTTAGATTTTCCTCGGATAATTTCACTAAAAACTCCACATTTCTTTCTACCAATCAGTTTAGCTCTACAAAACAATCATTTTGGCGTTTTAATTGTTGTTTTAGTCCAACCGTTGTAGTGATATTCAAAGTGCTAAACACAGTACGTTGTCCAATGTTATCCTTATGGATAATAAATAAAATTTTATATTTCAATTATTTATGTATGTATATTGGTGAAACTTGGTATGTGGCTTCAAATAGTTGTGGTATATTGATATTAGTAGAAAATTTTTTTGTCCTGGTAGCAGCAAACCTGCATACTCGTTCCCCATGTTATTCATTTGGAGAACAAGTAAAGTGTTATATCTCCCTTAGTTATGACCCTAAATTAATAAAAACTGGTTTGTAGCTTCACCTGGTTGAGTTATATTGATAATTACAAAAAAAAACACATTTCTTATCTTCCTCGTAGCCGCAAACCTGCGTACTGAATTACAATTTTATTCTTATGGAGAATAAATAAAATACTATATATCACTCATTAATGAATGCATTTTTGTGAAACCTGGTAAGTGGATCTAGGTAGTAGTGATACCCAGAAATTCGCATTGCATTGGAAATTCGCTGAGTACGCAGGTTTGCTGCGACGGGCGTATTTAATATTAAAATATAAGTTGCTTACATAACGGTTGTGGAAAAGATTCAGGTAACATAGATGATATTACAGTAATATCAAACTATGATGCGCCAGTCTTCTCAAAAACTTAAATAACTGTACTGAATAAAACCGTAAAATGAATAAAAACCTCATATATTATACCACTTATAGTAATTTACAATCAATCAAAAATAATCAAATGCTAAGTTTGAATTACTACCAAGTATAAAGCGACTCAAAAAAATCGTTGGTAAATGTTACTATCTACTATTTATTAATAGACCTGAATGTCATTACCAAATAAAATACAACTGCTACTGTAAGCTTTTGTAAAGATTGTAAACAATCTTCTGAACAATTTAACTAAGTACTGCTACTATATTTATGCAATTCAAGTTTTCCTCAACGCTGCCTATAAGGTGAAATAATTGCAGAAATAACCTTTTATTTTAATGAAGTATAAAACCTCTCTTACTTACCCTGAGACAGCTTTCAACTAAATGGATACCAGTAAAATTACTAAGTCATCTCAACAACAGATCCTTCCTTGTAAATGTTCTTATAATATGTAAATTTCCTTAAAAGAATAAACTCTTCAATAATATTATTTGTTGAATCATAATTATCAGTCAATGAGGGTAAATAAACTATATAGGTTTAAAGCTGACAACTTTGGCATGGTATATCAATGCAGATTTATCATGGATACAAAAAAATAATGGCAGATAATTGTAC
This sequence comes from Allygus modestus, assembly GCA_963675035.1. Taxonomy (NCBI): domain Eukaryota; kingdom Metazoa; phylum Arthropoda; class Insecta; order Hemiptera; family Cicadellidae; genus Allygus; species Allygus modestus. The sequence continues at coordinate 316,685,755 of OY776112.1, forward strand.
AAAACGGGTTATTACAAAAGACTGGGAATTTTTAAAAAATATACTATGACAAATCAAATCAAATTCAGATACATAAACATTAAATCGTCTTGTATCTTATTGTCAGCTGCATTGCAAGGAAAAGCCGTAGCGAAACATTATGTCAGGTTTGATAGGGACCTTTCGTAAATCCTCTCGTTTTGGGAAAGTTTTGTTTATTATATTATGTTGAATAACTTATAATTTAAGGTTATAAGAAAAAACCATTTATTATTAAGTTTATATGATTTAACGATTACATCACGGTTGCATTAAGATGATTAACCTAGTAAGCAAGAGCGATTACAACTTGTTGGTACATTATTATTTTGCAACTAAGCTAGGTTGTTGTGAACATATTTTGGTTATTTCAAATAAAAGGGTAAACACAATTTATCAAGCTATACATAAATGCTCATTGCATTTAGCCACAGTTATATGTTATTGATTGAAATATATATTGTTTAACTAAAACAACTGATACCTCTGCAATACGAGTATTGGAGTGATAATTCCTAAATTAATTTATTATTTATTTTCTAACAGTTATTAATTTAAATATAATGCTAGTAAAATTTAAAAACTAGTGATTCTTATGAATGTCATATTAAAAGTGGCTCCTAATAGATAAGTTATAATTGACCTCCAGGATTAAAGTGCAAGATTTATATAAACAAATTTAATTTTAGTTTAAATGAATTCTGAAGTATTTATATTTATTTCAGCTCTTTTAATTTTAATTCGTATCTATATAAAATGTTTAAACATTTTCTTTAATCTGCATGGATTAGAACTTTGTTTTAAATTTAATCATTACATAGAGGGAGGCTACACAATCTAATAAACCATCCCTTACTTTGGCTTGAAAGGATTCTCAAGATAACTTAGCTCCAGAGTAAAATATTTTCTTCTAGAAAGGCTTTTTACATTTCTTATCTGTACAATATATTTACTTTTCATCATAGAATATCATAGTTGCCAACTTACACTATTTTGTATTCATAAACCTAGCTGGTTTACACTTTCATAATAAGTTTGCGTACTCTAGATGAACTTTAATAATATTTATTTAAACATGTTTATTAAGAAGTAGCGCAAATGCATTTATCTTCCAAAACCCTTTTTAGGTGTAACTTGCTAAATAACAATAAACAATCAGCGTATTATCGGTACTTTTGGGACATTTTTAAATCAAGTAAACGTATTGAAAATATCCTTCTGTGGCAATAATGCAATTATTTTTGTAAGAATTTGGCTGCCTCTTTGGCCCTATACTTTGCTCGTACACATGGGTCTTGGGCCTGTGCATGGAACCTATCAAGTACAGTAAGGGAAGAGCCGGTACAGTAAAAACACAATTTGATAGTCAGTATTGGAATTCGAACTCGAGAAACAAATTGAAGATAATTTACTTAAATTGGTGTATATACTGAATACTGAATATCAAAGTATCTTGAATTTCTGGATCTATTACTGAAATATAACAAAAATGATGAAGAGGATTTTGTATGGGTAATAATTAAAAACGTACCATATTGCGTAAAACATTAAACAGCATGAACGGAGAGAGTCCCTGTTTGCATTAGAGATGTAGGCTGCCTCTTTGAAAACCAGACACACGTCATTTCGCATGCATCTGTTTGATAGGATATCTCGTTTATATAATACATCAGTACAAATGATTAAACGATAGTATTTTAGACTATAAATACAAATACTGAATTCTTCAGGCCTAATATAAACATATCAATGAACTGTTTTGCAGATATTATTATTCGTGAAAAATTATTTAAAGTGTGATATTCTCTTTCAGTGATATTTAAAATGTTTTAGGTTTTTAGCGAATTTCCCCTATAGGGAAGAAGCTTTACCGTAGGTCTCATGGTAAGACTTAAGCCCGAGACTGTGATAATTTTTGTTTTGAGGTCCCCAGATGCCAAAAACACTATTCGTTCAAATTTATATATGAGTATATATATATATCTATATATATCTATAATATTTATCTCTCTATATATATCTATATATATATGTGTGTTCGTGAATGCGATAACCTGAGTAAAAAACGTCCGATTTCGATTAAATTTAGCTCAAATGTGTAAAGTGACAATCATGACTTTAAATTTGAAAACCAGAAAAATCGGACCACGGGAAGGGGGGATTAAGGGGGTTTTAAATTTTTCCAAAATTAGTTTTTTGTATTTTACACCCTAAAATTTTTAAAACACTAAATTTTGGTTTTGACCATGTTATAGAGCTTTGAAAAACAAATAATATGGTATTTTGAATTATTAACCTAGGTTAAGTGGTTGCGGAGAAAATCTAAAAAACCTGCTCATAAAATTTCCCATGTTAATCTTATGGGAAAAAGGTTTTTGGCTTTTCTTCAGTTAATTTCAATGTAAACTTCACATTTTCTTTTACTAATCAGTTCAGCTCCACAAAACAATCATTTTGGTGTTTAAATTGTCATTCTACGCCCAACCGTTGCAGAGATATTCAAAGTGCTAGACACAGTACGTTGTCCAATGTTATCCTTATGGAGGATAAATAAAATTTGATATCTCGATTATTTATGAATGTATATTGATGAAACTTGGTCTTTGGTTTCACGTAGTTCTGGTATATTGATATTTGTACAAAAAATGATTTTTTGTTGGTTATCCCCGTAGCAGCGAACCTGCGTACTCAGCCCCCATGATATTCTTATGGAGAATAAGTAAAATGTGATGACTCCCTTAATTATGAAAATAAATTAATAAAACCTGATATGTGGCTTCAACTTGTTGAGTTATATTGATATGTGCATAAAACCCCATATTTTTGTTCCTTGTTGCAGCAAACCTGCTTACTCAGCCCCATGTTTTCTTATGGAGAATAATTAAACTGTTATACAGCGCTTATGATTGAATATTGATGAAACTTGGTATGTGGCTTCGCCAAGTTAAATTCTATTTATATTTGCATAAAAACACTTGTTTGTGTTCCTTGTTTCAGCAAACCAATGTACTCATCACCAATGTTATTCTTATAGAGAATAATTAAAATTGTAATATCGCTTATATGTGAATATATTTTTATGGAACTTGGTATACGGATTTTTGTGGTATTAAGACATATATTATGCACTGAAATTCGCTGAGTACGCAAGTTTGCTGCGACGGGGGTATTTTAATTTTGTAAGCTTATATTCTTTATATATAAATATTATCAATTATCGTAACTTTTGTTTAAAACCACCACGTTTCATTAAACCTGCCAACATTCTGCAAGAGAGATTATTAGACATAAGGCACGGTCCCTTTTACTATCACATCACAACTGAGGAACATGTTATAGAAATTTTTGTTTGTTTATTTTAACCTTGGTAATAAACACTATCAATATATTTAAAGTGATAAAGTAATTTTTAGGCGTTAAATTGAGTATGAACCTATCTTGAGCTTATCTTTGAGTAGTAAAACGATTCCGAAGAAATAATTCCGGGGAATCAATAATAAGTAATAGAACGAATTTTCTATTACTTATTATTGATTCCCCGGAACTATTTCTTCAATTTTCACAGCTATTAAGAAGTCCACTTTAATTCCACTTTGGGGTCTGCAGTCGTTATTTGCGTAATGTTTTTGATCATTATCACATTACACAAACAGTGGTCTTTGGTCATGTACTGAGGCCCAGACAAGGCAACATATTTTACAGAATCCATAAGATTATTAACAAAAGCGCAACCATTTAAATTAGTTTCTACTGAAAACAATAATATTTTAATTAAATTTTTAACGATTATAATATCTATTACTTATCTTTACTAATTTTTTGCCTGAACTACACAATATGTTAAAAGCACCTTCAAGTTTCTGAGAAATTGACAATGATTTAAAAAACATCAGACCCACCAATTACGAATATAACATATATAATGTCATTATTTCTTAAAGTAAATAATTTTTAGTAGCTGAATCCGTAACGTATAAACACTCATCCTTTTGCAGAATCGTGAAATCACTGAAGAGCAAGAAGAAAGTCAATAAATTATCAAGCCGTTAAATGTTGTTTCTCCTTCACAGCCAGTTCTGGTAAACCTTACCACACTTCAGACACATTTCTTTCGAGACCTTTTATTCTATTATCAATAATATTGTAGAAGTTGGTATACTATAAACGGCAGTACAGTTGTTTTAACTATAGTCATAATAACAACAACAAAAATTTGATTTGATTTATTTTTAATTGTTGATATGATATTTCGGATTAAAAATATGTATGTATAAAAAATATATGATTAACTTCTCTACAGAGATTTTAATTTAGTTAGGTCATAAAATAATGAGTTTCAGGTAATGGTTATTGTTATTTAAAGTTTATTTAAAAATTATAGTCAGTATATAAATATTTTATATTTATTAAATATCCCCATGCAAGGCCTAACCCTTTGTTATGCGTTGATCACAACTAAGTTATGTAGAAGTGTGCAAACGTGGTCCTATAAAAATTGATATATTTTGTAAATATAGAACATTTTAGTACGAACTGGTAAAATAATATCTTTTAGTTAAACAAACTCGTAATATTAGGGAGGATCAAATGGAACAAACAGTTTATTCGTGCATTATTGGAAATTAGAATACTGAGCAAGCTTATACAACATACTCGTTTAAAAAATTTTAAACAGTTTTATACCAATTTATCAAACTTTGAAAGTGGCTCGTGCCTAGGGATGGTAATATATATTTAGATCAATGTGTAAGACACTTAAATTTACAATAATCTCTACGTGTTATAGATCTCATTTTCTTTTTTGATTTGGGACATTTCAGGATTTGACATTCAGGAGGATGTTATTTGTCAAGTGAGGTCAGCTTTGTCTAGCACATTGATAGTTTTTAACAATGAAAGGGATTATGTCATGCATGGGGTTATTCAGTCTAAACAACATCAATTTAACTATATTCCAAAATGTAAATTTTTCGAATTGAACTCCTAAAATTCATTATTTAGTATAATAGTCATGTAGGTTGTAGATTAAGTATGTTTGAAAGTATGGGTTTGCAAAGATACCATAAAAAAACCTTAATGGACGTATAGCTTATTGCTTAGCCTGTTTTAAAAATACTACGAATATATTAAAATAACATATTTAAATACAAAAGTGTCAAAACAGTTTTTATAGCGAATATTTTTTAGGTTTTATGACATCAAAAATGATTCAGATTAGTGCAATATATATACTTAATAAAATATAATAAGTGCATATTTTGTGTTTGTTATAATTTGTTACTTAGTACTAAGAAAGATAGAGTAAGATATGTACTCTCTCCTGAATATTTCTATCCGGTTCAAAGGACCATGAATAAATACTCAAAAAACCCTTTAAAAAATACTCAAATACTCAAAACATTGCGATTTATTGAAATAAATTCCAAGAACTCCAAATGTAAACAAACATTACATTTAAAGTAAACATATGATTAAATTACAATTATTTGTGGCATAGTCAATCGTTATATAATAACTCAGTCTGACCAAAGGGTTTATTTTTTAATCCAGTAATGCACATTTTTACTACATTCTTTTGTTAGTATAACACTCTACCACATAAACGTAAACCCTACAGGTTATGAAAAGCTCTCTAAAACGCTTTTACGCTCTCACCGTCCATGTTAATACGACCCTTTGAACTTGGCTACCGTATGAGTTAGGAGTTTTAGCCCTAACACCTTTTGAAAGTAAAAACCAGCTTGGATTTACAAGCTAGACATGAATTTAGGGTTGTATTAAATCTAATACAATTAGTACTAAAATGTTATACTGGATTATGTTTACGATCGTATTGAATGGACGATTGATTGTGGATTTCTGATACTTTAACAACGACTTGGCAAATTTTAATTGATTTAATATTTGAAATTGACTGAATAATGTAAATAAACTGTCACTAAAACATAAGAAATCGGTTTGCCTTCATGAATTAATTCTTTTGTTTTAGAATACAACTCATATTTTCATTAGTTAAATGTACAATCGTAAGTGAAATTAAGAGTATATTAAACATAACTTTCTAACAACAGATTTCTTCAAGATACAACAGGTAATATTTACACAAGATATACACGATTATATTCAGTATAGGAGCTAGAAAAGAGACTGGATGTTTTAATACCCATCATAAATAATTCAAGCATAGCGATAGGGAGCTTATAGTTACGTATCATATACCGTATGGTAGAAAATTCCCGGAACGGTTTAACATTTTTAAACCATTATAACTAAAACATTAAAACATGGTATGTAAATACTACTACTGTAAATACATAAAAATCAACTTTTAGCGAATTTCCCCTTTAGGGAAGAAGCTAGGTCTCATGGTAAGACTAAAGCCCGAGACCCTGATAACTTTTTATTTTGAGGTCCTCAAATGCCAAAAACACCATTCGTTCAAATTCGTATATATATATATATATATATATATATATATATATATATATATATGTCCGTAAGCACGATAACTCTCGTAAAAAATGTCCGATCTTAATGACATTTTTTATAAATGTGTAAAGTACCATTTATTTGAACTAGTTCGAAAACCAGACGAATCGCACCATCCAAAGGAGGGTTTGGGGGGGGGGTTTGTACCACAAAAATGAGTTTTTTGGGGTGCCCACATGCTATTTTTATTTAAATCAAATTTTTATTTTTACCATTGAATTCAACATAAAACTTTTGGTATTTTGATCAATGCTCTACGTCAATTGGTTACTGAGATATTGAAAGTTCTAAACACAGTAAGTTGTCTAATGTTATTCTTATGAAGAAAATGAAAAATTGTATATCTCGCTTATTTATGAACATAAACTGACGAAATTTGGTAAATGGCTTCATCTGGTTGTGGTTTATTGTTGTTTGCAAAAAAATAAACAATTTTTTACCTATGGTTCCCGCAGCAGCAAACCTAGGTACTTGGTGTCCATGTTATTCTTATGGAAGATAATTAAAATGCTATATATCGCTTACTTATGAATGTTTATGGATGAAACTTGGTATGTGATTTCACTAAGATGAGTTCTATTGATATTTGCATACAAATTCATTATTTTTTAATCCTTGTTGCAGAAAACTTGTGAACTCCTGCGTTATTTTTATGTATCTATATTTTTAATACGCTAGGCATATTTTCGTCATAATTGTTTTGGAGCGGTGGTGCTACCGATCACCATGTCCAAGGTGTCGTTAGAAAGGTCTTAGCATGTAGTTTTGCCATCAATTAAAAACATTTATAAAAGTCACCGTGGACATGGGCAAATATGGGGTCAAAGTCGCCATTTTCCCCATAGACATTATATGCAGTTACAAACCAACGATCGAGAAATCAGCTGTTTATTTAAGGAAGTGGTTAAACAAATAAAATCTGACCCTGAAAAATGGTTATTGAACGTACAGCTGGCAACAAAACACCAGTTTTTATTTGCAAAAATCAAAACATAACCAAAAAAACGTTCGACATAATGGAGACTATAAGACGTCGACCAGGACGGCCAAGAGGAGGAGGCCGACGAACTTTAACTGGTAGACGCGAACGAAATACCTGCGCCAGGCGGTGTGAACGAAACAGTGGCGCTATCTGACGACAGAAGTCTAAATTACGTGTTAATTGAAAGTACGTTGTTATCATCCGTTTTAATTTCAGATGTTTTGATATGTTTGTTTACAACTGAAGAAACCTTTCGTTGGGTACAAACTTGCTCGGATTCGAGCAACAGGACAGCTAGTAATAATTCATATTTTAAATATCGCTTGTTTGTGAATATATTTCTTATGAATCCTGTTAATTATTTTAATGCGTTATGTTATATATTCATTGGAAATTTTCTGATTATGCAGGTTTGCTGCAACGGGGGTATTTAAAGCATCTATGAGTGTTTTTCCGTATCAGGGGGATAACCCATGTGGAGTATGAAGAAAGACTTAAATTACATCATAGGTCATAAAATTAATTAATAGATCATGTACATAAAATTAAAGGTATTAATTGGTATGAACAAATTTCACAAATTTGGTCTAAAATGAATCACTGAGTCGTGAACGGCAACCGGTTAAAGTTTACATTTAAGTGAATTTAGCGGATTTTAAGATTGTTATTATTCCCAATATAATGCTATTTTCGAAATACAATTTTTGCCACTGTACTTTGAATGTTATAAAAACTACTAAACACATTGAATACTAAATACTCTATCCACCTTATGGCTAAATAACAATTGGATGAAGAGTTAGAACGTGTTATACAACCAGTGTTACATTTTACATAAAAATTATTACTTCCGTAAATTTCAGAAAAATATATTTCATCTCCCTTTACGTACATGGAGTGCTAAATACCGAGGTTCATAACTGTTGATCTCTGAATGTTGTAATGTAAACATATTTATGACACGACTTGAAAATCAGTTTGTATGTGCCATCTTGCATATTATTACAGATTATGATTTCCTGCCTAGTAGTAAAAACAATAAAGATCAGAAAAAATAGGGAAGCCAATTTTAAGTTAGGATAGTGAATCATCTTGAAAGGAACAATGAAACATCACCACTAGCAAAAAATTATAATCGGTTTAGGAGTATTGCTCATATTTGCCTAAAACCCAGCTGTTTTAAAACCTGTATCTCAGTTATAGCTGGCCACAAATTATCTGAAATTTCACTCATAATAAATCAAGGAAAGTCATATTTAGCGTTAAGGCTCATTTTCTATTAGGTTTCTTGATTGCATATAAAACCCAAACAAGATAGATGTGATTACCAAGTCCTTTTTTACTGCTTATACAGTTCTCTGTTTTAGTTTTTTTCCAGCCTTATCTGGATTATGTCTTTAATATTTGGTGTAATTTTTATATGTTATAGGTATTTTTTCTCACCTGAAGACGGGATCAGATTCCATATCCCGAAACGTCGTGATAATTGTTTTTACTAATCCGTGATAGAAAATGTCCGCAATAATTACTTAAATAACAAGTTATGGTTGTGAACTATTCATACCAATTTGACCAAACCTGAATTCCCAAATAACGTAGCTATTTTAGATTAGTGAACTTGGTAAGGTGATTAAAGTTCATATCTCGTATTACCCTCAGTTTATACGTGTTGGAAGACACGGATAAAGTGTCTACCAACACTTTAATTATAATCAAAACATTATGGTTTACTAATTATTGTTTAAATAAGACGTTAAATTTAAGTTAGTAGGATACAGTTCTACGTTCCGTGCTCACAATAAGCGTTACTATAATACTTGCTAAACACATTGTCAAGGAATTATCTAAAAGACTTAATGAAATGAGTGATTCAATAGTATAACAGTGTTACGGCATAAATTGAAACATGTAAAATAAACTCTCTTATATATAATACAAAATGTCAACCTATTCACATTGGTGCTAATGATTCTTTAAACATCCTAATTGGCATCATAAAAGTAGATTAATAAAACAGAAGCTTAAAGTAGGCAAAAGCACCAATTAATGAGTAGCTTGTACTTCTGTAACATCCAAAATGAAAAATATTAACAAATTAAAAGTGATTGACTGCACAGAGAAGATTGACTGCAAAACTGATTTTCAAATCATTATAAAATATTTGCTTTAAAACGCAATGAATTGTTTGGTTTTCTTTGAGTATTAATAGAATAAATTAATAAGTTATTGATTATATTTGCTTATATATTGGTGTTTAGTAACGGTGTATAGGAAGGGAAAATAATGGCCACAACATGCTTATATTTTCTTTAAAATTAAAACATCTCTTTCGGCAAAACAGGTCTTTAACTGAATTTATGTCTGTCAAATTAAAACGTCAGCTCAACAAAAGCTCCTCATTTGTAAACTTCCTTTTAAAATGTTAATTCCCGAAAAGGATATAAACTCTGTTTTACGATATTTAGAGGCTGCAGAAATGTAAATAAATCTTGGTAAGTGAATTATATGAGTTAAAATGTAGTACTACTCGCTTGATATAAGCTGCGTAGTGTTATGGTTGATGGGTAAGAATACTGACAGACATTTGTATATGTGGGCTGAATATATATTACAAGCTCAACCAAACTATATATGGGACAAAATACTTTGAACAACTTACACTGAGGCACCAAATAAACACTTTCTATGAATACTAATGACATCTGCTTCAACCAGTTCTTAAATGAAGGACAATGGCGAAGCCATAGCGAGATTTGGACAGATGCGAGAGTCTAATCCATTGTTCATCTTCCAGAGTTCATGCTTCTAAGGGAAGTAAGGTTTATATTATAAACGATTAAAAATATTGTTTGAGGTTATCATTTAAAGTATACATATAATACACTAGCATGTATAAAAACGTTATTTTATAGTACATAAACAAAGTTGCTATAATTTCTACATGAGCAGATTAATTTCCTTGCCTAAATTAGTATGCAAAGGAGCGTTCCCTTGCTAGGTATTTGTTTAAATTCAAAAATAAATCATCAAATAAAAATAATATGTCCACTCAGTTCAAAGTTTTACGCTATTCCATGTAGTGGATATCTATACCTAAAAAGGCAAGATTAAATAAATAAATAAAAAGGTCTTTATTCAGAAGGCACATCTCAAATATGATAGCTGTTTTACAAAATAACGCTTGCCACATAAAAAAACTCAAATATATGATAACTTGACTAATTATTTATTAAATCAAATTGCAATAATCTACCTTTTGATAACAACTTCGAGCTGTGATCCAAAGCTTCTTAAAGTATCCCCCTTTTAACCTCAATGGGGAGAGCATCATACATGGTAGGACCAAAATATGAAAATCGTCTCCTACCTACTTCATGACTGACTTTACGGAGTGCACCAACTCGTCCTGCCTCGTGCTACAGTCAGAGACATGCCGACGGGCCAGCAGCATCTCGCACAGGTACTCAAGCTGGCCAGACTTTAATGCTTTCTACATGTGAGCTGGCTGCAGGTTTTCTCTATCAGCATCAGCTGTGCAGCTTCTCTAAAAGGAGATGTGTGCTCTTTTCTTTTAACATTGTAAATAAATCTCACTGCTGAATGCTGTACTTATTGAATCTGTTTAGGTCACCTTTACTTATACTGTATCCGTAGGATGGTAAATTCAATATTCAAAAACTGATAGAATCGAGGCCCGTACTAACTTTATCTTAGCATCATCAGGCCAACTATTTCTTAGCTTGTATAGACCTCGCAGCCGACCCAGGGCTCACTGACACGTGAGGCTTACGTGGTCAGACAGATCAGGTCTTCGTCCAAAATTACTAGTAGTGTTTTTTAATTTGTTTATATCTGAAGATCAGCACCATTTATTTCGGTTTTCATGCCATTGCCGGCCTTTATTCCACTTAAAATAGTTTACCAAAATTAATGGCTTTTTAATTATTCGTTGATTAATACTAGATTTAGTACTCATGTTTTACATATAGGCTTAATTTAGATTATTCTTGAGAATACATCTTCCACCAATTTGATGATATTTTGTGAGAATTCAATGGTTTTGTTTATGTATGAAAGCTCAAAATGAATCAAGTATATAGCTTTACGTGGACAGGCTATCGATATACTTAAAGTGCATTATAAGGTATTTATGTGTATTTATTAATGAAATGTTAAAAAATCTGTTGATAAAAGTTAACCCCTATTGATTTAAAACAAAAAAAATTGCATTATGTTGAATATCCGAACTTACTTTTAAGTACTTAGGCCTACTTTAATTTCTATAAACTGGGATATCATTTTATTGAGGCACAGAGGAAATTTTACTGTGTTTCAAATATTTTATTAATAGAAATTTGTTATTTTTGTTAGATTTTGTTCTGAAGGTAATTTTGTACTCAGGGTGAGGGTTGCATATATGTTGGTTAGGTACTCTGTATGATGAGGTTGCATCATACAGCGAAAGATTGTAATGACTCCCTTCATCCATAAAAGTTAGGAAAGCTTTGCATAAAATTATTACTTTCACAGGGCAATAAAGTACATATGTCAATACATAATTACTTAGGCAGAGATCTATTTGTTAATTGGTTCCCTATTTATCATATTGCATAATACGATAATTTGTATGGTAATGTTAAGCGTTATTTCGTCAAGTTTTAGCTTAACGCATTTCACTGTAAAATAAATGCATACAAATCCTGATGCTACGTTTTAATTCCAAGCCCACTAACCTCTAACCTTTTAGATGTTATAAAATTTACTAAGTAATTATGCATAATCAAATTGTAATATCACAAATTAACAGCTTCAATTATTAGTTTTAATATAATATGACAATGCATTAGCCCGTGCCCGGTGGGATGTAAGCGTCGAGTTGTAACAATCGCCTTTTAAGAGGATTAATAAACGAACCTTTTGCCTATCGAAAAACGTTACAGTAATAATTGCAGAGGAACTAATTATATACATTTTTCTCCCTGGAAGTAAGTTTCTACCCCAAAAATAAAAAAAATCCTAGCTCACTAACTTTTTCACGTTTTAGTACCGTATTTCCACTTAACTTGTCGTGATTAAAAACTATTAATTTGCGTAAACTAAAATATGTTTGCACCTTCAGACACTTCAGTAAATGTAGATTACAACAATGTAAGTTTTATACGAAAAGTTTATTCGTACAAAAGTAGGAAGGCGTGTAAACGAGATCGAAGTATGCGTGGCAGTCATGTGTAATGTCATGTGTTGTCGCAGGCGGGTTGGGCGGGGCAGCGCTTCGCGGTAAAAGTAAAAGAACGCTCTGTTCAACCTGTCTTCCTGGGAAAACTAGACACGCTAAAAAAAGGTTAAACACAACGTGTGAATTTAATTTCATTAGCTACAACTTTCGTGCAGACGAAACTCACCTGACCAAAAAATTAAAAATGTAGTAGCTGACTAACTTGTTTATGTCACCAATTAAAATTGAAACGGGATTGGAAAAGTAAATCTAGTTATTTAATATGATATTATTAATTGTAAATTTTAAATATTGTCTCATCACCATCTGTCGACATTCTTCTACAATGTTACAAAATTTAACATTTTGGAAATGCCTAAGGGTTTTAAAACACAGTTTATTTAGTGTGCGTTCGGTCTACCTTTTTAGTTGCCCACCGGTAGTTTTACGTTTCTGGACCCAACTGTCATGGCGGCCAGCGACTTCACAGCCCAATATGCAGCTCATATAGCAGTAGCCCCTCTATATTAGTATGTGCTCCCTGGTCGGTGCAGGATAAATGCCTTGTTGGTAAAAGGGGGAAAATGTCACTAATTGTTTGAGTTCGGCCGCAGCCGAAGAGTACAATTCCGGACAAATTCCTTTAATGCAGGACAAATGTCTTGTAAGTAATGTAAGTATCACTAATTGTTTGAGTTCGGCCGCAGCGCAAAGATTGCAAGACATATGCCGTATAAAGTGCGTGTTTGTGTTAGGCCGCAGCGACGACGGGCAGTCGGGGCAGGACAAATGACTTGTGTGCAAGTGTGTTGGGGAAATTAATATTTTTTAAATAACTTACCATGAAATGAAAACTCTCATTTATGCAATTTACTGGAATTTATTTGGTTGGCCAGTGGGTATAACAAATTGTCAAACTGGATTATTTAAAGTACAATATTTATACAAGTTCTCCCAATTTCGTAATTTGTAAGTCACAAGGCAAATGGTCAGAGACCCGCAGCGACTGGAGACTAAACTGTCACTGTCCCTGTCCTGTCGCAGGGAAAATGGTCTGATTGACCCGCAGTGACTAGGAGAAGTGTCCTCCTGCTGGCAGTAGTGCTTCTTATATAGGAAGCAGGGCAGTGCCGGGTGCAAATCAGATGCTCGGCTTGGAGTCGGCTGCAACTACGACTGCCGCCACCGCCATGACTCAACTGGTTGTCAAACGTTATAGTGCTAAACTGTATTACATTACAATAAATGGTCTGATCGACCCACAGCGACTAGGAGAAGTGTCCTCCTGCTGGCAACAGTGCTTCTTATATAGGAGGCAGGGCAGTTCCGGGTGCAAATCAGATGCTCGGCTTGGAGTCGGCTGCAACTACGATTGCCGCCACAGACATGACTCAACTGGTTGTCAAACGTTATAGTGCTAAACTGAATTACATTACAATAAATCATTGTAAAATGTGTTCTTATTATTCTAAACCTTATTTAAATTCTCTTATGATTTGAAAACTAAATTTACATAAAATAAAGTTTTGGAAAATGTCTACACTACTTATTACATCGTTACCGGTATTGTGGATAGCCTAACCTCAACGTTAAGTGGGTCTACGTTTGAATAAACATTAAACAAATGATACTTATGAATTAATTACAATTGTATCATACAAATGTTTCAATAATGCTTTTGAAAACTATTTTCACTTTTTTATTGTTAAAATATGGAATTTAAATTTAATTGGCTGCTACAAAACGCTGTGTAACTGAACACAAAGGATTCCTAAGAATAAAAAATTATACATACTATATCTAAATCGTAAAAAATAAATTATTTTATGATCAATGGGTAATGTAATTAGTTTTTTAGGATCAGAAAGAGTAAAACGTTATATTTTTGTTGGATAATGCTATAAAATATGGAAAATATCAAGCAAAGCAACACGAAAGACGAGCTAATTAAAATGGTAGGTATTATGTACGCTCAGAGCGCTGTGTGCATTAGTGATGGATGCCTCTTTGAATAGCGGATTCCAGCGTCATGTTGTATGAACTCTGTGTGACGATGTATTTTGTTTTCCTCATATACAGGGTGTTACGAACTCTCTTCGGATACTTCAAAAAATTGTTTTCAAACAAATACAAAATATATATTAATAAAGAACATCTCTCGCTCCATTTCCCACCTGTGAGTCTCTATGTACATCCTAGGATTGAGATATTGGCATTCTACTTGTTGTATGTTTTACTCTTGTTAAAGGTAAAATTGTTAAAGCTGAATATTTGGAAAAGGGAAATATTCAAAATATGTATATTGGAACAAAAATAATTCCTGGGGTTGAGACCTGCCTCGAACTTAATTTTAACCCAAAAAATTGTTAGTTACAACTATTGTAGGATATTGTTGGAACCGTTTTTGGGATCAGAGTTGCAATCAAGCAACCAAGCAAGCAAACCTTACTCATATTAGAGTATACATTGTTTATGTTATGGAAAAATATCGCGGTTATTAGCCATCAACGAATGAAAAAGACAATCAACATGCCCATTCTCGTCATTACATCAGATAATGACCATGATAACGATAATTGTTAGTTGGCAGATTCCAATTTTCGTCCACCATATTGCAATGATTGATTAAAGATAGAAAAAGGTGGAGTTGTGACCCATCAAATATAATTATTTTTTAACGCTGAAACCAATGCCTAAATCCGTTTTTAAATATCACCTTCATTCCCACGGTATTAAAATATTGTTGTTTAAAATTTATAAAATGTCAATATTATGAGAACGACAGGTGATATTGCAATACGGTTTTTGGCTTTGGGTTCAGCGTGGAAGAACAGTTCGAAATAATGGGTCACAACTCCACCTTTACATCTGGAAAATATCTCATTCCTAAATGGGGGATGAACATTTTAAATTTGAATCAAATGCCACTCTATAATAATTGGTAGCAGTTCATGGTCATTATCTTATATAATGACGAGTATAGTGGCGTTTTTAATGTTGAGACATTTAAAACTTACTTCTCTTTATTTTAATCACCAATATTTTGAGAACGAATAACTATTTTTAAAAACGAATTGCGGCATTGTATTCTTCATAGTAAAATTATTCAATATGTTTGGTTAACAACCTCATTTTTACATTTGAACAATTATATTTTTATCCAATTTGGTGGATCCAAAATGACAGCCGAAATACGAACTAAGTCAAAGTATAAGTAAATGAACAATAATCGGTGGCAGTTCGGAGTCGATATCTTATGAAAAGGTTGTTGGGAAATCATTTAAACTCGCCCTGCATATAGTCCTCTTGCTGGTATATTTTAATATAGGACTAGTAATTAACATTGCTACAGACTCGGTAATATTATTCGTGTTATTTTATATAGTATTATTAAACTGTGCTGAAAGCAATTAAGCCAACGCAATACTATATTTTAATTTGACTTTTCAAGAAATTAAGTAAACGGTAATTATTTAAAAAAAATACCAATAGCATTTTGAAGTGTGCAGGCTACGTCAATACACCTTCGAGCGTGGAATACGGGCAACCCGAATATAAGTATTATAAAGCTGTATTTCAATAGGCCTAATATACGATATAGTTTGTTTGTTGTTTGTTGAGGCCTCAGCATAACCGGCTAGGCATGTTATATACCGGCTTTGGGATACTATGCAGCCACCGGAAAAAGGAGAAATAGGGGCGGGAAAAGTGTTAGTACGTGGTCAGCCTGCGTCGCTCCAGAAATAAAGCGAGAACCTTAGATCCCGGGCTCTGTGGTGACAGAACCCCAGGACGTTTCACCCTTTAACCCGACGTCCCCCTAAGTCCACCAGTCAGAGACCGCCATCGCACGGAGCCTCCATCCTTTCAGGGTCGGGTGGCCCCAGGATGGTTCGTTCCCCAACCTAGCAGACCGGACATCGTCGGGTAAGGGCCCTTCCTCCCAGGCATCCGTCCCAGGCTGCAAGGAAGATCCACTACTCCCTCCAAGGACTCGGACTAGACTGGGTATCCAGGCTCAACTGGGAGTCAAGCCCCGAAGAGACAAGAAGGAACCATGGAATACGATATCGTGGAAACCCTTTTGTGTATTTCGCTTGAGTATTTAAAGTTCAAGGCTATAAGCTTTTGCAGACGATTTTTGTTTTGGATTCTGAATCACTTCACAGGACATAATAATATTTTCCTCCAACTCACCCTTGAAGCAAAATATTTTCAATTTTATAACATTTATTAGTCGAATACATTTTATTTAGCAACAACTTTTTTCTGGAATATGTTTTTCAGGTATGCTATTTATTTATAAACAAATATTGTAAAGTAGATACTGCCTAATTTGTTTAATAAAGTTATACGCACAATTTGTATTCATATTAAGATTGAGGCAAATAACACTGATTTCAAAGATTCTTAATGACTCAATGATGATATGCATTTTTGACTATTCTGACTTTTATTCAACAGGGTGTCACGTTTCATTAAACCTGCCAAAACTCTGCGTAAGAGAGATTAATCGAGATAAGGCACGGTCCCTTTTACTTTTATGTTAAAGCTGGGGAAGCCTCGATGTAGTCGCATGTAATGTTATCAATGAGATAACTTTGAAAATTCTCCGGGAGGGTTCGTTTTGAGCAATAAAATAATTGCTCTTAAGTTAAAATGTGTTATTAACTTCAAGGAGTCAACCAAAATACAAATAAGTTCATAAACCCATGTTTTATTTAGATAATGACAAACCTATTAATATACAGTGTAACTTGTTTGTGATTCCTGTTAGTTTGATAGAAAACCGTTCCAATCAAATAATTGTTGTAATTAATGCATGCTGCTTTTCTAATAAGTTTCGCATCACAAAATATTACCCAAGATAACAAAACATATGATATTATTATCAGATAATATGACATTTTCCGAATTGATAATAAAACATGTAGCTATCAAAAATCTTAATGTATTTCAAGACTGCTGGTTTATATAAAGAAAGGAATGGTGCTCGAAGTGCGGTTTCAGTGATCCACTGTGGTTGAACTAAGTCCAAGAAGTTATGACTAAATGTTTTGACTAAATGAAGTTTTGAATAATAATATACAATGAAATTATTTATTCTAATAAATTTGAAAGTTCACTAAAAATTGATCTAGGGTAAACAGCAGACATCAACACATACAAGGATGAGAAATACACTCTCTTGTATATAATCTCTTTAACAATGCTCTGTCTTATACTGTTCGAATAATATTTTCGGACAACTTTCATCTCATTTAAAGATTTAGGAACACCCTGTAGATACCATGGCAGCGGGGAACTAGTAGGCAGCGTTACTATTTGTCTGATTTACTATTTGATACTAAAAAGCCATACCGTCTGCAACCTATATCATTCCACATCCTTATTTTCACAACCCTTCATTCTATTTCCAACGCTTAGTTGCCGGAAACTACTTCATGAATGTTATTTTTTATTATCTAAATACAAAACAATAAAAAAACCTAAACTGATTAATATCAGACCAAAATTCACGTTAAATATCTATTATACTAAACTTTCTGTCTCTTGGTAATTTCTATTTTGATTTATTTGTTGCCTAACATAGTGACATTTTATCTTAAACGTTGCTATAGGGCTATTCTCTAAACCAGTAATTCTCATTTCAGTACCCGGTAATCGAACCCTTGACCTCTTGCACCGAAACCCAAGACGCTAATTGTTAGGCTAGTCAGGTACCCAACCATTTAGCCATTCTGTTCGTGATGAAAGCTTGAAGTCATTTATTTGTATAGCATAAGCAAAATTTGTATGGGACTACAAAGTCTATTGGATAAAATTAAATTACTTGTGCGTTTTTAACAAAATATTTACGTTTGAAATAGTATAAGAGGCAAATTAGTTACATAGAGTCAACGATATGATGGCAATTTAGGAGAAAATGTTTATGGGAGTCCTGCACCACGTGGCACAGTTCAGTGTCAGCCGTTCGTTTGAATGAAATACTGTTCATTGCTATATAGGATCAGCAACCTTAAACAATTTTAGCGTTATGGTGAAGATGGTGACGTATCGGCTTGTAATCTATCCTCAGGATTTTCTGATATCGACAATCATGATATACCACCGGCCTCCTACCACAGAGATTCCTCACAAATCCCAATTATTGCTTTACAATATATTGAATTCAATCATTAACTTAAAGGTAAGTAAAACACCACATTTAATCAGAAAAATAAGTTTATTTATCTTTTTGATTTATTTTCCCTACGAAATTAAATTTCTTTATATTTTAAAAAGTAAACTTCACATGGTAAACTTCACAGCTGTTTCGCATGTAAATATTCCGTTATATTTTAGTTTTGTCGTTTTATACAGTAATAAGAAATATTTATTCTTGTTACGCTTATAATAGCGCAATCGTTCATTTCCTTTAGCGTTCAGCGTGAATACTAATAAAAGGTTTACAGACTCTGTAAAGTCTCTATTGCACATAACTGTTACTTTATAAATTTAGTTTTCAGTGTTTTATAATTATTACAACAATACAAGAGCATATCATATCTGTACAACCTATAATATTCTACAACATATAAGCGGCAAAGTAAAATTTACAGTTTTCTTCAAAAGGCTCTTTGAAATAATGAAGTTCATTTTATTTTAGTTGTAGCTTTGTATTTTAATTACAATTATAAATAAACTAGTACTACTGCAACAGTTCCTTGACCTTTCTAAAGTATTTACCAAAGGAACGTTAACAAACAAGGAAAGGAATCAAACACATTCGCGTTTAAATCACGACTGAATAAGCAAGAACGAATCACAGAGGTGAAAATATGGTGGGCGGTTTGTATTTGGGCAAAGCAGCGATCCTGACAAACATAAACAATACGGGTTACTAAGTTGATTGAAAGTTCGTTACTAAAGTAGCTTATCACAAACTGAGTTTTATCAACTTAGTAGACGTAGTCCAGAGACGCAACGTTACTCTATCTAAGGGAGAAAAATCACTGTATTGAATTAGAAATATTACGATTTACCAACATTGACAATAACACTTAACAAACTAGAGGGAAGAAAAAACAAATTTTAATTTTAATCACGATTTAGGCTGTAGGAACGAATCAAATAAGTGTTGTGACATTTAAACCTCTTAAGAATGTTCTGGTCTTGGATAACCTCTAAACCTGAGACAAGTTTGTGAAGGTTCGATACTGTATCCTGGCTGTATCCTGGAAATAATGGTCCTGGCTAAAGAATCAGTCGGTCTTGGTCAGTAAAAAAACTACAAAAAGCATCTCACGCATTCTACACTCATCATATATTCATATTCGACCTAAAATATGCCCTAGTTGCATTGGCGTCTTAGACAGTGACTTGGTGATAATCCAACTAACAACAAGCAATTCCTATTGTTTGTCTTATTTTATTCACACGTTCAAAATAACGTAGTTGGTGAACTGTAAGCCAGCGTAACTGATTCCAGCCAACGTAAGTGCAGAGCTTAATAATTAACGACATTAACAAGAATACATTTTCCACTGCATCTGTTTGCACAATTACAAGAACTCGAATGTAAGGTGAAATTTTATTAAAATTGGACCATTTTTGCGAGAGTTATTGCACCCACGGACACACATATACATAAATACAGGTTCAAACTATTGGTGTTTTTGTTGTCTGGGGACCTCAAAATGAAAGGTTATCATGGTCCCGGGCCTAGGTCTTACCATGCTGACTACGGTAATAGCTTTTCCCTGTAGGGAAATTCACTAAAACCTACAGTTTATGACGTAACAGAGTTTACTTGCAAATAAGAAGAGTGTTTTCTACATGATCTAGATATTTCTATTCTCTGTTAATGATTATCCTTGTGTGCCTCCGTAAAACTACCCAAGTGTTGAAGGAATATTACCATTTAAAATGTTGTTTCTCACTCAGATCACGTTCTCGGTAATCTGTAAAACAGTAAAGGTATTTGAAATCAAGTAAAGCTGCGAAAAACAAGACTCGTGCAACTTCGTAAATTTCGTAATTTCAAAATACGTTTGACCAAATTACATACATGTCTGAATGGGTCAATCAAACGTTTAATATTGGAAAGTTCCAGCTAAACAAACTTAGGCCATTTGTAATAAACCCCATTTGTGCATTAATTAGAATTAAATTACATGCAAATTTATCTAATTTACTCATTTCAGTAAGTAAGTACTTTCCAAATTTAGAATTGTTAAATGTTTTAGAATGTTTGAAAATTATTTACAATAACTGTATATGAATTTTTAGATTATAACAACTAATCATTAAACTAAAACAGGTTTTTATGAGTAAACAACCGTCATATGTTTAAATTTCAGCATTAAACGAAAATTCGCCGGGGGTAGGCACTTGTAAAATGATTAAGAAGTAGAGGTAGATTACTCTACTACTTTTGTAATGTTGTTTTACAAAACTATAAAAGTATTTAAAATTATAAAGTTTCTTTATAAAAATTATAAACTACTCGTCAGGCTAGACGAGTAATGTATCAAGGTAGCAAAAATTAATTAAAGTGTGTGAAAAACTAAATTATCAAATTTTGTTTAATACTGAAGATTCAATTAAGAAAGATCTCTATCATGTGTAAAATATACGTCAGAATTTCTGAAATAAACGATCAATATACTATTCTAAACAAAATTAAATTTTACTATAACAACATTTAAGTCCCGTTCGTTGCAATTAGTATCATGCAAATATTGAAGCACTATATTTGAAAACAATGAGTTCTTAGCTGCTTTAAAATTTACCTGATAAGCTTTAAAAAAGAAATTGCAGGGAAGGAGACAACTTTCCTGTACACTTTACTGTTTCCCGATAACCAGTAACACAGCAGAAAAGTTTAATCAGGTAATGTATAGGATCTTGAAAGCACCGTCAGAGTTTTCAGTGATAGATGAACAGCTTAACTTATAATATTATGAAATATGTGCACCCATGCCAACGCGCGTGGTAATAATTATGATAGGCTATTAATTTTAATTGATTTTGCAGGTTCATGCCTCTATCACAGTAATATGGAAACTATGGCAGTACACTATCATAGTATCTATGTTCATTAGTTATGAAAGTTTACATTATATGTAATATATGGGTATATATGGGATAATGGGTGAGTTTTAGGTAGAAGTTCAAATAACAATAAACCTTGGGTTAAATCAGATTTAAGTGTAAGGATTAAGCCCTTAATATGACGAGTTTGCAAAGAAATAACAAATAGGATAATATATGTTGATAGTGAGAATTACATGCACTGGTTAATGCAAGCCACCATAAACACTTCGACGACTTAAGGTAGTTTCATAAAATATATTTGTATATTTGGATGATCTCTAATAAAATATAAATTTTGCATTTGTAATATAAAATAACTATTTATTGTATTATTTGAAATCTTTAAAAAATACCCGTTAGTTAAAATTGTCAATCTCTGAATCTCCCAATCACTTAGTTAAAATAAATTACCCCCACATAAAATAGTCATTGTCAAAATAAATAAGTGGGCTGTATGCAAGCTGCTACTATCCCTGAATATTATTTTTTTTAATAAGGGTGAATTGCCATAAATCCTCACTCCTAACCTCCAAGTGGGGAATACGTTGTCTCTAGTTTTGTCTAAAGCGGTTATTTTAATTTAATGGTACTTCCAAAAGTAAAAAGTAAATACCCCCGTCGCAGCAAACCTGCATACTCAGCGAATTTCCAATGAATATACAACATAACACATTAAGCCACTTAACAGAATTCATAAGAAACATATTCACAAACAAGCGATATTTAAAATATTAATTATTCTCTATAAGAACAACATTGGGGATGAGTACGCAGGTTTGCTGCAACAAGGAATACAAAATAATGGTTTTTTTATGCAAATAACAATAGAACTCATCTAAGTGAAGTCACATACCAAGTTTCATCCATATACATTCATAAATAAGCGATATATAACATTTTAAATATTTTCCATAAGAATAACATGGGGACCGAGTACCTAGGTTTGCTGCAACGGGAACCATAGGCAAAAAATTGTTTTTTTGAGCAAACAATAATAAATTACAACTAGATGAAGTCATATACAAAATTTTGTCAGTTTATGTTCATAAATAAGCGAGATATACAATTTTTCTTTTTCTCCATAAGAATAACTTTAGACAACGTACTGTGTTTAGCACTTTCAATATCTCAGTAACCAATTGACGTAGAGCAATGATAAAAATACGAAATTGTTTGTTTTTTAAGCTGATTTCAATGGTAAAAATTGCAATTTGATTAAAATAAAAATTACATGTGAAAACCCCCAAAAAAAACATTTTTGGGGTACAAAACCCCCCAAAACCCCCCTTCGGATGATGCGATTCGTCTGGTTTTCAAACTCGTTCAAATAAATGGTACTTTACACATTTGTACCAAATTTCATTAAGATCGGAGCTTTTTTACGAGAGTTATCGTGCTTACGGACACATATATATATATATATATATATATATATATGTACATATATAAAAATTTGAACGAATAGGGTTTTTGGCATCTGGGGACCTCAAAATGAAAAGTTATCATGGTCTCGGGCTTAAGTCTTTCCATGAGACCTACGGTAATAGCTTCTTCCCTATAGGGGAAATTCGCTAAAAACATGAATAATATGGATCATGTCTTATACTATTTGAATTAGCTGTAGCCGTTATTCAATCATTCGTAATTATAACTCTACTATATATTTTTTTATCAAAATTAAATAAAACTTGTATTTAAATACTTATAGTTATTTTTCTGTATCATGTTTACATACACAGTTGTCTTTTTCTAATAAAGAAAAAACAAAGTTAGAAACTAATAACAATTGTTGGTTTTTCTGATGCTACTTTCCGATATCCGGTACCAGAATTCACATATTGAAAGCTACTTAAACACACTTTATTTAAGTAGCTTATATAACGGTCACCAGAGTACTGGCTTAATTCCATTGTTTAAACATTCATTGAATGCTTTAACAGCATGATTGTAATAGGTTTAACAGCCAAATCCCCCATAATAACCCCAGTTTATTCAATTATCACCTTTTTAATGGTGTCAACATGTAACTAAGCTCTTAATCATAGCTTATGTGTTATATATTAACTAGATTTAATTCTGGGTTAAATTTTAAAATTCTTCTTACGAACAAGGTGAAATTGGTAGAACTATAATACAGGAAACCATGTATTTGTGATTTCCTTGGCGGAATATTTAGGGCTAGTAGGGAACAATGGAGTGTTCTGGCTCAGGAGGGCCAGGAGGGCCACCCCCCCCCCCGAGGTCTCGTCTGTGACACTTTGCGAATTTTTTTTTTGCGAACTTTTTTGCGAACTTTTTTGCAAACTTTTTTTGCGAATTTTGTTTTTTGCCAATTTTTTTTTTTGCGAATTTTTTTTTGCGAATTTTATTTTTGCGAATTTTTTTTTGCGAATTTTTTTTGAGCGAATTTTTTTTTTTTGCGAATTTTTCTTGTTGTTGCGAATACTAACCTAACCTAACCTAACCTAACACATCCTAACCTAACCTAACCTAACCTAACCTAACCTAACCTAACCCATCCTAACCTAACCTCGGATCAGATTTCTGATTGCAGATTCTTGTTCGTCTAGTCGAGCCGAGTCATTTGAGTACCCACATCGTACACTTTGGATGATGTTTACAAAAAAGGGGCCCGCACCACACTTTCAACCTTTTTTTTTTGCATTTTTGGAATCTCCTCGTCAAGCCGAGTATTCTCAGTACCCACATGACATACTTTGGATAATTAATACAAGAGTTGATCAGGGTAACGCTACAACCAACAGAGCTAGCCCATCAGCGCTTGCGGTCAATTGAACTACCAGTGAATGCAAATTTTGAGGAGAATATAATTGCAATGCTTTGAACATATACTGCAAAGGGGGGTGTATCGATACACCCCCCTTCAAGTACTCTGCACCGAGGCAGACGTTCACACAAATAAGCGTCGCGTCCAGTCTACTGTCTGGGAATGCGGATGTTGTAATTTGATACCTCGACTGGAGGGTGCAGGTGTTCACACAAAAAACCGACAAGTCGAGACCTGTCTGGGAATGCGGATGCTGTAATTTGATACCTCGACGGGAAGACGGCTGACCCTTCTAGGAACCCATAGTAGACCGCTCATATCGAGTTCCATTAGAGCAGGGTGGTCTTTACCCAAGACAGCGGTTGAGAGTTTTTGCCCCGACCTTCTCCGAAATCCATTAGTGGGGAGAGTCACCCACATCACCAGCCCTCCTTCAGTTCAGTTCGAGAGTTCAGTGCGTGAAGACGTGTTAGTCCGATCCTGTTCCGTTCTACGCGATTTGTGTTAGTTGTTGATTGTCATCATTTGCGATTTGCGTAAAGCACCTTTGAACTATTTAAAACGTACGTGTTGTGCTGTACCCAAGACAGCGGTTGAGAGTCTTTGCCCCGACCTTCTCCGAAATCCATTAGTGGGGAGAGTCACCCACATCACCAGCCCTCCTTCAGTTCAGTTCGAGAGTTCAGTGCGTGAAGACGTGTTAGTCCGATCCTGTTCCGTTCTACGCGATTTGTGTTAGTTGTTGATTGTCATCATTTGCGATTTGCGTAAAGCACCTTTGAACTATTTAAAACGTACGTGTTGTGCTGTATTGTTTGTGATTATCAAAACTTATAATCCATATTAAAGATGAACGCCACACACGTTTGTACCATTTGTGGTTGTATTTTCGTGCGTAGAAACAATTTGGTGAAACACCACATCAGATTCCACGGCTTGAGACCACAACTACCACCACCAACACCAACGCAGCAAGGTACGTTTTTTGCGTTGCATTATTGTTTTAATCAGACCTAAATGTTAGTAATATAGGAATACGCTATGCAATATAACCGCAGAGTGATACACTTATTCTTATTTAACGGCTTTAACTATTTATCGCGAATAGAGAACTCTTTGTTTTTTAAATTTAAAATTACATGACTATATCAATATAATTTAATTTTAATAACTTATGTTATTGCTCGCCCCATCAAGTCAAGTCATCAGAGTACCACATTACATACTTAAAAAAAAGGTAGGTGTTAAACATTTCACAATCTAATCGTTTTGTGCGTTTGCAGATGGAGAAGCTGCATGTCGAGCCACATTCGTAGACCGGGGAGCTTTAGAGCGTCACATGGAAGCGAACCACCGAGTCATTCCACCCCGGCAGGTGATTGATGCTCCGCAGACGACTGCCTATGTCAATCAACACTCCGTTGAAGGTGAGAATCCACATTAAAATAACTTTTTCCCCTTGAAACTAATTACCTTTGTTATAATTATTTAACTAGGTACCTGAAGAAGAAGAATGAGACCGTGACAACTGGTGTACTATTGATTTAATTGCTAGGGGGGAGATTTTCGCTCCCCCTAAAACATAATGCTTCTTTAGGGTTGGCGCAGCTCAATATTGCAGCTACATCCTTAGCTGTGAACCCAGGTTCATCAATGTAGACACACAGTACAGAAGATTACATTCCCTGTTTCAAAATTGATATTTTGATTTAACAAACTTAACTTTGAAATGTGATTCTCGAGAGAGGGGAATTTGTATCTTTAGTTATCCTAATTTGTTTTTATTTTTATTTTCAGATGAAGGACTGGGTCCTGGCCGCCACACCTGCCATGAATGCGGTCGCCGTTTCCGTCGTGAAAAACACCTGCGTCGACATGTGGATTCGGTACACAGCAGAGTCCGCAGGTTCATATGCGGCACATGCGGCGTCGAATTCAAGAGGGAAGACAACCTGCGTCGACACACCATGCAATTTCACGGCAATGGTCAAGAACGAAGATTCCCTTGCGCATACTGCGGTCAGGAGTTCAACCAGCTGTTCAACAAGGACCATCATGAGCGGTTCTCTTGCCCGATCATGAAGGACCTGATCCTGAACCAAGTGGCTATGATACAGGACGAACCCCAGCCAGGTCCGAGCGCGGAGCCACAACCCGGAACGAGCACACACCAACAACCCGATGATGTTGAGATGACTGGAGCAGGACAGTCAAGCCCCGTATTCTCACTCATTCAACGGGGTTTCCGCAACCGCCTCCTAACCTACCGTCTGCAGCGACCGATGGAGAATCTCGTCACAATCGGAGAAGTGATGGCGTTGTTGATTGTGAGCCTTACGGAGTTGCTTGAGATCACCTTGGCGAAACACCGCAGCATAAAGGTCAACTTGAAGCTGGAGTGTGAGTTCAAAAATGTGCACAACACCTGCCTGCGCAACTTCAAGACGAAGATGACTCCGCTGACGGTGACCTCGGACCTGAACCATTACATTTCAACAGCTTTTGCGAAGCTTATCAGAGAGAAGGCTGAGTGTGATCATATCGGCTCCGGGTGGACATACCTTCGCGTTCGTGATTTGGAGGTCGGTATCAACGAGTACACTCCTCTAGGTGAAGATGGTCGAGCTTGGCTCCCACTGCCTACGTCTCTGGAGAACCCCAAAGCAGTCGTCAACGTATCGAACACCGATGAGCGGTGTTTTATGTATGCAGTCCTGGGAAAGTTTGTTCAAGAGAACCCCGATAGACCGGCAATGTACACCGACGATATCATCGCCCGATACGATTGGACCGGCCTTCAATTCCCCGTTGCTCTGAAGAGTATCAAGGCGTTTGAGCGGACAAACAACATCAGCATCAACGTCTATGGTATTGATCGCACGTGCGTGGGTCAGAAACCTAACGGACAACCAAAGTACCAGAACACCGTCTTTCCCTTGAAGATTTGTAGGCAGGAGCGTGAAGACCATTGTGACATTTTGTACGTGACAACGGACGGTGATAGTCACTACGCCTACATCAAAGACCTTGGCCGACTGATCCGTCCCCAACTCACAGCGCGTGTAGACAGGATATTCATCTGTAAGCGGTGCTTCGCGCACTTTGGCAACCGTCCGAACAAGCTCGGTCTGACGGGTGCTCAGCGTCTGGAGGAGCACAGGCGATACTGCTCCGCTTCAGCCCCTATTCGCATGGATACGCCGAGAAAGACTGAAATAAAATTCAGCCATCCAGAGTTCACCCGACGCGAGCGTTTCACCATCTACGCGGACTTTGAGTGTGCTCTACTGCCGACCGCGGAGATGGATGAACAAGTCGACGAGCCGCACGGAGGAGTAGCCACCCACATCCACATCCCATATGCCTTTGCGTACCAGATCATCGACTCGTACGGACTTGAAGAGTTTGAGCCTCGAGTCTACTTCGGGGATGATGCGTCAAAGACATTTATGGAGATGTTGAAAACTGATGTTGAGCGATTGTGGAACTTCCTGTACGAAGCAAGAAATCTGCGCCCTGTCCTGACCCCAGCGGAAACGATGCAGTACAACTCGACAGCGAATTGCTACCTCTGTGGATCGCCATTTTCAAGAGAAGACCCAAAGGTTCGTGATCACAACCACGCGCCGCCCTACGAGTTCCGTGGCGCTGCGCACAAATCATGTAACCTACGCTACAGGGAGCAGCGAGTAGTCAACTGCTACTTCCACAACCTCTCCAACTACGACGCTCACTTCATAGTGCGGGAGTTGGCGGTCGACCCTGGTGATGTTGAGGTGTTGGCTCACACGGAAGAGCGGTACATCGCTTTCACGAAGCGGTTCCTGTTCGACCGAGCAGCGGCACCGGTTGGGATGCCAGGGCGTGGAAAAAGACAGCCAGGATTCAGAGTCAGGTTCCTCGACACCTACAGGTTCCTGGCTTTGAGCCTCGCCAGCCTCGCAGCCGCACTTCCACCAGCTCAACTCTTGGAGACGAGGAAGAGATTCCCCGAAGACCACCTCTTCGATCTAGTCCGTAGGAAAGGCGTGTTCCCGTACAACTTTGTAACGTCGAACGCCGTTTTGGAAGATACTACGGAACTGCCTCTGCAGCGAGATTTCCACAACGACCTGACCCTGGAGGACATCACGGATGCAGACTACGAGCATGCTCGCAACGTGTGGGAAACCTTCGGTTGTAGGAACCTCAAGGACTACGCCGAGAAGTACCTGCGCTGTGACATTGCGCTGTTGACTGACGTCTTTGAACGCTTCAGGGACACGTCGATGGCTGAATACGAACTAGACCCTGCGCACTACTACACCCTACCGTCATACGCCTGGGATGTCATGTTAAGGACCTGTCGAGTGGAGCTTGATACGATACAGGACTTTGATATGTACCTCTTCTTCGAGCAAGGCATCAGAGGAGGTATTTCCCAGGCGATCACCAGACACGCCAAGGCCAACCATGATGGATGTCGCCCTGAAGATCGACGACCTGAAGAGCCAACGAATCACCTGCTATACTTGGACGCCAACAACCTTTACGGTTGGGCCATGTCCCAGTGTCTTCCACAGGGAGACTTCCAATGGCTCAGCCGCGAGGAGATCACGTCCCTGGATATTGCATCGTTGGACCCCGAAGGACCCACGGGCTATGTCTTGGAAGTTGACCTTCGCTACCCCGCCCACCTGCACGACCTTCACAAGGATCTCCCGTACTGCTGCGAGACCAAACGTCCGCCAGGAGGGAAATTCAAGAAGCTCGTTACGACTCTGGATGACAAGAAGAACTACATCTGTCATTACAGAATCTTACAACAGGCGCTGGAAAACGGACTGGAGCTTGCGAACGTGCATCGCGTCATCTCGTTCCGACAGTCTCGGTGGTTAGAGAGCTACATCCTAATGAACACCGAACTGAGGAAGAAGGCCAAGACCAAGTTTGAGCAAGACTTTTTCAAGCTTATGAACAATGCGGTCTTTGGCAAGACGATCGAGAATGTTCGCAAGCGAATGAACTCTAAACTGGTGTGTACGCCGGAGATGTTCAGGAAGTACGTGGCCAAGTCAAACTTCCTGGACCGAACCTACTTCAACGATGACGTCGCCATTGTCCACATGTCGAAAGTCAATATCGTCCTGGACAAACCGCTCTACGTCGGAATGTGTGTCCTCGATCTGAGCAAGTGGTTCATGTACGACTTCCTTCGAAAGATGAAGAACCGCTACGGCGATCGTCTGAAGGTTGACTACATGGACACTGACAGCTTCGTGTTCGACATCCAGACTGAAGATGTTTATAAGGACATGTTGGAGCATCTGGATGATTTCGACACCAGTGCGTACCCCCAAAACCATCCCTGCTACAGCCCCATAAACGCCAAAGTCATCGGAAAGTTTAAGGATGAAGCGAACGGACTTCCGCTGCTCGAGTACCTCGGTCTTCGCTCGAAACTTTATTTCATGGACATTGTCGAGTTCGAGGAGAGGACTGAAGATGACGAGTTGCAGGTCATGACGGTGAAGCGCGCCAAGGGAGTCGCTAGAGGTGTTGTAAAACACAATCTAACCTCTGACGACTATCGGGAATGCCTCTTCAACGGCGTGTTGAAGAGAACCATCAACACCAGGTTCCAGTCCCGAAACCACCGTGTCTTCACAGTTCAAGTCGACAAGCTATCCTTGAGCTGTAACGACGACAAACGTTACATCCTTCCGGACGGTGTAAATACACTGCCTTGGGGACATATTGACGTTCCACCTCAGCCCGAAGACATCCCGCAAGACGATGAAGAGGCGGAGGATGAGGAGCGTTGAGTGGTTGTGTCATATTACCAAAGACCCTGACTTGACTTGTATATTATTTTGAAAAATCTAGTCAGTAGTTTGTATCGAGTCTCGTAAAACTTAGAAATGTGCTCCTTTTTCTAGTCATTAGTTTGTGTCGAGTCTCATTTTTGCTAGCCAAACACAAATGTTCAGGAGCACATACTCTATGTAAAATATCTATAAGGTGTGTAAATAAATAGCCAAATTGTTCGTATATACATTCGTCTTATTTTTTCTCCCCTCACATAGTCTTAAGATACTAAAGTAAAAAAAAAATTATTCAGGAATATGTTAATTCATATAAACCAGGTTCAGATATGAATGTTACTTTACAATCATTGTATGATAGGTCTGTCCCAATTTTGGGCAGACCTATAATTGTACGTTAGGTCTACCCCAAAAGTGGGATAGACCTATGAGACCTCAGGTGGTTGACAACTGTTGTTCAATCGATTTAATTACCAGGGGGGAGATTTTCGCTCCCCCTAACACATAATGGCTTAGGGGGGAGATTTTCGCTCCCCCATACTACAGGAATTGTTGAAGACTAGAATGCACCTGCTAATGTCATTGTATGATTGATCTGCCCCACTGTGGGGTAAAGGAGGCGAGGATGGTAAATAATAAGAATGTTTCTTTTTTTATTCTGAGTACACAACTAGTTTATTGAGAAAAATGCAAAATTTCAAAACTCAATTGGTATACATTTGTGCAAAGAGTCTTCTGATCAGTGCATCGTTGTGGCCGAAAGAAGAGTGTTCAAAGAGCTGCACAAAGTCCTTCATCTTCATGCCGTAGTGGGTGCGACAGTACAGGAATACAAGGCAGTATTGACCGCAGACCAGAGTGTTGTCACTTTGAAGGCGATGCTCGTTGTACAGGTAGCGACGAGCGTTGCGTCTCAGGAATCCTTGGTAGAATTGAAGATGTGGTGGTTGACCGTAGCTGTCAAAGAATTCAATTATTCCTCCTCCTTTGTTAAGGTAGAAAGCGACCCAGTGAGTGCCGTCTTCATTGTGTGGATCAGTGTTCACAATCATAGCAGTAGATGGTGAAATATAATGGGGCAATTGATCCGCAGCATAGACACCAACATTCTGTACGGGCAGTTTAGCCATACACTTTTGTATCTCTAAGGTATTCATTCTACTGTGTCGACGCCACAGTCAGTAGTAGGAGTAGTAGTACTAGTAGCAAAACAAAAGCAGGAACTGGTATCACTCTCACCATCGTCGGCGTAATCATCAGCGTCAGCGATATTTGTACTTAGATGTAACCAACTGCGTAATGTGATGCAATTGGCTAGAGCGCATCGTGTGTGAGCTGTTCTGTGGTGGCGACATCGCACTGCGTTTGTTGATAGTAGACTGTTGATTGACGATAGTGATCCGCAGCCAATATCGCTGATATCCATGACATTAGTAGTACAGTGATCCGTGATGAAATTGCATCGTACAAACTCTTTTTTCTCAGCACCTTTGACGTAGACAATCGGTCGTTTGACGATACATGCGTGTAACTTTTCCTCTAGCACATGATACCAGATATCACCTTGGTCCCATTCCAATCCGTGACAGTGTTTTGTGAGCCAATAGCTTTCACGCAGTTTCTCTTGTGATAGGAAATCTCGACTGAATGGTGGTTTGGCGATATGATGCATTAGCAGTGTTCCACTGACCAATTCCAAGACGCACACTTCCTTCAGAATGTAGTCATTTGCGTTGTCCTTGAAACATTGAAAATCCACAATAATTGGAGATGCGGAATTTTTACGCGGTACTCTGCATAAACGATCCATCTTGTGCGAATGTTGGTTGTAGACTGAGGAGGAGGACGATGACACCACCGCCTACGATCTAACCGCCAAAGTCCACAGACACGTTGCGTTAGGCAACGATAGGTTAAGTCATGCTCTGTTAAGTTAGGTTTGTTGCTGATTATACACAAAAAAATCTGTACCTTAATGTCGGCGCGCGCAATTTAAAAATGGTATAATCATAATGCGCACGCCGACATTAAGGTACAGATTTTTTTGTGTATAATCAGCAACAAACCTAACTTAACAGAGCATGACTTAACCTATCGTTGCCTAACGCAACGTGTCTGTGGACTTTGGCGGTTAGATCGTAGGCGGTGGTGTCATCGTCCTCCTCCTCAGTCTACAACCAACATTCGCACAAGATGGATCGTTTATGCAGAGTACCGCGTAAAAATTCCGCATCTCCAATTATTGTGGATTTTCAATGTTTCAAGGACAACGCAAATGACTACATTCTGAAGGAAGTGTGCGTCTTGGAATTGGTCAGTGGAACACTGCTAATGCATCATATCGCCAAACCACCATTCAGTCGAGATTTCCTATCACAAGAGAAACTGCGTGAAAGCTATTGGCTCACAAAACACTGTCACGGATTGGAATGGGACCAAGGTGATATCTGGTATCATGTGCTAGAGGAAAAGTTACACGCATGTATCGTCAAACGACCGATTGTCTACGTCAAAGGTGCTGAGAAAAAAGAGTTTGTACGATGCAATTTCATCACGGATCACTGTACTACTAATGTCATGGATATCAGCGATATTGGCTGCGGATCACTATCGTCAATCAACAGTCTACTATCAACAAACGCAGTGCGATGTCGCCACCACAGAACAGCTCACACACGATGCGCTCTAGCCAATTGCATCACATTACGCAGTTGGTTACATCTAAGTACAAATATCGCTGACGCTGATGATTACGCCGACGATGGTGAGAGTGATACCAGTTCCTGCTTTTGTTTTGCTACTAGTACTACTACTCCTACTACTGACTGTGGCGTCGACACAGTAGAATGAATACCTTAGAGATACAAAAGTGTATGGCTAAACTGCCCGTACAGAATGTTGGTGTCTATGCTGCGGATCAATTGCCCCATTATATTTCACCATCTACTGCTATGATTGTGAACACTGATCCACACAATGAAGACGGCACTCACTGGGTCGCTTTCTACCTTAACAAAGGAGGAGGAATAATTGAATTCTTTGACAGCTACGGTCAACCACCACATCTTCAATTCTACCAAGGATTCCTGAGACGCAACGCTCGTCGCTACCTGTACAACGAGCATCGCCTTCAAAGTGACAACACTCTGGTCTGCGGTCAATACTGCCTTGTATTCCTGTACTGTCGCACCCACTACGGCATGAAGATGAAGGACTTTGTGCAGCTCTTTGAACACTCTTCTTTCGGCCACAACGATGCACTGATCAGAAGACTCTTTGCACAAATGTATACCAATTGAGTTTTGAAATTTTGCATTTTTCTCAATAAACTAGTTGTGTACTCAGAATAAAAAAAGAAACATTCTTATTATTTACCATCCTCGCCTCCTTTACCCCACAGTGGGGCAGATCAATCATACAATGACATTAGCAGGTGCATTCTAGTCTTCAACAATTCCTGTAGTATGGGGGAGCGAAAATCTCCCCCCTAAGCCATTATGTGTTAGGGGGAGCGAAAATCTCCCCCCTGGTAATTAAATCGATTGAACAACAGTTGTCAACCACCTGAGGTCTCATAGGTCTATCCCACTTTTGGGGTAGACCTAACGTACAATTATAGGTCTGCCCAAAATTGGGACAGACCTATCATACAATGATTGTAAAGTAACATTCATATCTGAACCTGGTTTATATGAATTAACATATTCCTGAATAATTTTTTTTTTACTTTAGTATCTTAAGACTATGTGAGGGGAGAAAAAATAAGACGAATGTATATACGAACAATTTGGCTATTTATTTACACACCTTATAGATATTTTACATAGAGTATGTGCTCCTGAACATTTGTGTTTGGCTAGCAAAAATGAGACTCGACACAAACTAATGACTAGAAAAAGGAGCACATTTCTAAGTTTTACGAGACTCGATACAAACTACTGACTAGATTTTTCAAAATAATATACAAGTCAAGTCAGGGTCTTTGGTAATATGACACAACCACTCAACGCTCCTCATCCTCCGCCTCTTCATCGTCTTGCGGGATGTCTTCGGGCTGAGGTGGAACGTCAATATGTCCCCAAGGCAGTGTATTTACACCGTCCGGAAGGATGTAACGTTTGTCGTCGTTACAGCTCAAGGATAGCTTGTCGACTTGAACTGTGAAGACACGGTGGTTTCGGGACTGGAACCTGGTGTTGATGGTTCTCTTCAACACGCCGTTGAAGAGGCATTCCCGATAGTCGTCAGAGGTTAGATTGTGTTTTACAACACCTCTAGCGACTCCCTTGGCGCGCTTCACCGTCATGACCTGCAACTCGTCATCTTCAGTCCTCTCCTCGAACTCGACAATGTCCATGAAATAAAGTTTCGAGCGAAGACCGAGGTACTCGAGCAGCGGAAGTCCGTTCGCTTCATCCTTAAACTTTCCGATGACTTTGGCGTTTATGGGGCTGTAGCAGGGATGGGTTTGGGGGTACGCACTGGTGTCGAAATCATCCAGATGCTCCAACATGTCCTTATAAACATCTTCAGTCTGGATGTCGAACACGAAGCTGTCAGTGTCCATGTAGTCAACCTTCAGACGATCGCCGTAGCGGTTCTTCATCTTTCGAAGGAAGTCGTACATGAGCCACTTGCTCAGATCGAGGACACACATTCCGACGTAGAGCGGTTTGTCCAGGACGATATTGACTTTCGACATGTGGACAATGGCGACGTCATCGTTGAAGTAGGTTCGGTCCAGGAAGTTTGACTTGGCCACGTACTTCCTGAACATCTCCGGCGTACACACCAGTTTAGAGTTCATTCGCTTGCGAACATTCTCGATCGTCTTGCCAAAGACCGCATTGTTCATAAGCTTGAAAAAGTCTTGCTCAAACTTGGTCTTGGCCTTCTTCCTCAGTTCGGTGTTCATTAGGATGTAGCTCTCTAACCACCGAGACTGTCGGAACGAGATGACGCGATGCACGTTCGCAAGCTCCAGTCCGTTTTCCAGCGCCTGTTGTAAGATTCTGTAATGACAGATGTAGTTCTTCTTGTCATCCAGAGTCGTAACGAGCTTCTTGAATTTCCCTCCTGGCGGACGTTTGGTCTCGCAGCAGTACGGGAGATCCTTGTGAAGGTCGTGCAGGTGGGCGGGGTAGCGAAGGTCAACTTCCAAGACATAGCCCGTGGGTCCTTCGGGGTCCAACGATGCAATATCCAGGGACGCGATCTCCTCGCGGCTGAGCCATTGGAAGTCTCCCTGTGGAAGACACTGGGACATGGCCCAACCGTAAAGGTTGTTGGCGTCCAAGTATAGCAGGTGATTCGTTGGCTCTTCAGGTCGTCGATCTTCAGGGCGACATCCATCATGGTTGGCCTTGGCGTGTCTGGTGATCGCCTGGGAAATACCTCCTCTGATGCCTTGCTCGAAGAAGAGGTACATATCAAAGTCCTGTATCGTATCAAGCTCCACTCGACAGGTCCTTAACATGACATCCCAGGCGTATGACGGTAGGGTGTAGTAGTGCGCAGGGTCTAGTTCGTATTCAGCCATCGACGTGTCCCTGAAGCGTTCAAAGACGTCAGTCAACAGCGCAATGTCACAGCGCAGGTACTTCTCGGCGTAGTCCTTGAGGTTCCTACAACCGAAGGTTTCCCACACGTTGCGAGCATGCTCGTAGTCTGCATCCGTGATGTCCTCCAGGGTCAGGTCGTTGTGGAAATCTCGCTGCAGAGGCAGTTCCGTAGTATCTTCCAAAACGGCGTTCGACGTTACAAAGTTGTACGGGAACACGCCTTTCCTACGGACTAGATCGAAGAGGTGGTCTTCGGGGAATCTCTTCCTCGTCTCCAAGAGTTGAGCTGGTGGAAGTGCGGCTGCGAGGCTGGCGAGGCTCAAAGCCAGGAACCTGTAGGTGTCGAGGAACCTGACTCTGAATCCTGGCTGTCTTTTTCCACGCCCTGGCATCCCAACCGGTGCCGCTGCTCGGTCGAACAGGAACCGCTTCGTGAAAGCGATGTACCGCTCTTCCGTGTGAGCCAACTCCTCAACATCACCAGGGTCGACCGCCAACTCCTGCACTATGAAGTGAGCGTCGTAGTTGGAGAGGTTGTGGAAGTAGCAGTTGACTACTCGCTGCTCCCTGTAGCGTAGGTTACATGATCTGTGCGCAGCGCCACGGAACTCGTAGGGCGGCGCGTGGTTGTGATCACGAACCTTTGGGTCTTCTCTTGAAAATGGCGATCCACAGAGGTAGCAATTCGCTGTCGAGTTGTACTGCATCGTTTCCGCTGGGGTCAGGACAGGGCGCAGATTTCTTGCTTCGTACAGGAAGTTCCACAATCGCTCAACATCAGTTTTCAACATCTCCATAAATGTCTTTGACGCATCATCCCCGAAGTAGACTCGAGGCTCAAACTCTTCAAGTCCGTACGAGTCGATGATCTGGTACGCAAAGGCATATGGGATGTGGATGTGGGTGGCTACTCCTCCGTGCGGCTCGTCGACTTGTTCATCCATCTCCGCGGTCGGCAGTAGAGCACACTCAAAGTCCGCGTAGATGGTGAAACGCTCCCGTCGGGTGAACTCTGGATGGCTGAATTTTATTTCAGTCTTTCTCGGCGTATCCATGCGAATAGGGGCTGAAGCGGAGCAGTATCGCCTGTGCTCCTCCAGACGCTGAGCACCCGTCAGACCGAGCTTGTTCGGACGGTTGCCAAAGTGCGCGAAGCACCGCTTACAGATGAATATCCTGTCTACACGCGCTGTGAGTTGGGGACGGATCAGTCGGCCAAGGTCTTTGATGTAGGCGTAGTGACTATCACCGTCCGTTGTCACGTACAAAATGTCACAATGGTCTTCACGCTCCTGCCTACAAATCTTCAAGGGAAAGACGGTGTTCTGGTACTTTGGTTGTCCGTTAGGTTTCTGACCCACGCACGTGCGATCAATACCATAGACGTTGATGCTGATGTTGTTTGTCCGCTCAAACGCCTTGATACTCTTCAGAGCAACGGGGAATTGAAGGCCGGTCCAATCGTATCGGGCGATGATATCGTCGGTGTACATTGCCGGTCTATCGGGGTTCTCTTGAACAAACTTTCCCAGGACTGCATACATAAAACACCGCTCATCGGTGTTCGATACGTTGACGACTGCTTTGGTGTTCTCCAGAGACGTAGGCAGTGGGAGCCAAGCTCGACCATCTTCACCTAGAGGAGTGTACTCGTTGATACCGACCTCCAAATCACGAACGCGAAGGTATGTCCACCCGGAGCCGATATGATCACACTCAGCCTTCTCTCTGATAAGCTTCGCAAAAGCTGTTGAAATGTAATGGTTCAGGTCCGAGGTCACCGTCAGCGGAGTCATCTTCGTCTTGAAGTTGCGCAGGCAGGTGTTGTTGTGCACATTTTTGAACTCACACTCCAGCTTCAAGTTGACCTTTATGCTGCGGTGTTTCGCCAAGGTGATCTCAAGCAACTCCGTAAGGCTCACAATCAACAACGCCATCACTTCTCCGATTGTGACGAGATTCTCCATCGGTCGCTGCAGACGGTAGGTTAGGAGGCGGTTGCGGAAACCCCGTTGAATGAGTGAGAATACGGGGCTTGACTGTCCTGCTCCAGTCATCTCAACATCATCGGGTTGTTGGTGTGTGCTCGTTCCGGGTTGTGGCTCCGCGCTCGGACCTGGCTGGGGTTCGTCCTGTATCATAGCCACTTGGTTCAGGATCAGGTCCTTCATGATCGGGCAAGAGAACCGCTCATGATGGTCCTTGTTGAACAGCTGGTTGAACTCCTGACCGCAGTATGCGCAAGGGAATCTTCGTTCTTGACCATTGCCGTGAAATTGCATGGTGTGTCGACGCAGGTTGTCTTCCCTCTTGAATTCGACGCCGCATGTGCCGCATATGAACCTGCGGACTCTGCTGTGTACCGAATCCACATGTCGACGCAGGTGTTTTTCACGACGGAAACGGCAACCGCATTCATGGCAGGTGTGGCGGCCAGGACCCAGTCCTTCATCTGAAAATAAAAATAAAAACAAATTAGGATAACTAAAGATACAAATTCCCCTCTCTCGAGAATCACATTTCAAAGTTAAGTTTGTTAAATCAAAATATCAATTTTGAAACAGGGAATGTAATCTTCTGTACTGTGTGTCTACATTGATGAACCTGGGTTCACAGCTAAGGATGTAGCTGCAATATTGAGCTGCGCCAACCCTAAAGAAGCATTATGTTTTAGGGGGAGCGAAAATCTCCCCCCTAGCAATTAAATCAATAGTACACCAGTTGTCACGGTCTCATTCTTCTTCTTCAGGTACCTAGTTAAATAATTATAAAAAAGGTAATTAGTTTCAAGGGGAAAAAGTTATTTTAATGTGGATTCTCACCTTCAACGGAGTGTTAATTGACATAGGCAGTCGTCTGCGGAGCATCAATCACCTGCCGGGGTGGAATGACTCGGTGGTTCGCTTCCATGTGACGCTCTAAAGCTCCCCGGTCTACGAATGTGGCTCGACATGCAGCTTCTCCATCTGCAAACGCACAAAACGATTAGATTGTGAAATGTTTAACACCTACCTTTTTTTTAAGTATGTAATGTGGTACTCTGATGACTTGACTTGATGGGGCGAGCAATAACATAAGTTATTAAAATTAAATTATATTGATATAGTCATGTAATTTTAAATTTAAAAAACAAAGAGTTCTCTATTCGCGATAAATAGTTAAAGCCGTTAAATAAGAATAATTGTATCACTCTGCGGTTATATTGCATAGCGTATTCCTATATTACTAACATTTAGGTCTGATTAAAACAATAATGCAACGCAAAAAACGTACCTTGCTGCGTTGGTGTTGGTGGTGGTAGTTGTGGTCTCAAGCCGTGGAATCTGATGTGGTGTTTCACCAAATTGTTTCTACGCACGAAAATACAACCACAAATGGTACAAACGTGTGTGGCGTTCATCTTTAATATGGATTATAAGTTTTGATAATCACAAACAATACAGCACAACACGTACGTTTTAAATAGTTCAAAGGTGCTTTACGCAAATCGCAAATGATGACAATCAACAACTAACACAAATCGCGTAGAACGGAACAGGATCGGACTAACACGTCTTCACGCACTGAACTCTCGAACTGAACTGAAGGAGGGCTGGTGATGTGGGTGACTCTCCCCACTAATGGATTTCGGAGAAGGTCGGGGCAAAGACTCTCAACCGCTGTCTTGGGTACAGCACAACACGTACGTTTTAAATAGTTCAAAGGTGCTTTACGCAAATCGCAAATGATGACAATCAACAACTAACACAAATCGCGTAGAACGGAACAGGATCGGACTAACACGTCTTCACGCACTGAACTCTCGAACTGAACTGAAGGAGGGCTGGTGATGTGGGTGACTCTCCCCACTAATAGATTTCGGAGAAGGTCGGGGCAAAGACTCTCAACCGCTGTCTTGGGTACAGCACAACACGTACGTTTTAAATAGTTCAAAGGTGCTTTACGCAAATCGCAAATGATGACAATCAACAACTAACACAAATCGCGTAGAACGGAACAGGATCGGACTAACACGTCTTCACGCACTGAACTCTCGAACTGAACTGAAGGAGGGCTGGTGATGTGGGTGACTCTCCCCACTAATGGATTTCGGAGAAGGTCGGGGCAAAGACTCTCAACCGCTGTCTTGGGTACAGCACAACACGTACGTTTTAAATAGTTCAAAGGTGCTTTACGCAAATCGCAAATGATGACAATCAACAACTAACACAAATCGCGTAGAACGGAACAGGATCGGACTAACACGTCTTCACGCACTGAACTCTCGAACTGAACTGAAGGAGGGCTGGTGATGTGGGTGACTCTCCCCACTAATGGATTTCGGAGAAGGTCGGGGCAAAAACTCTCAACCGCTGTCTTGGGTAAAGACCACCCTGCTCTAATGGAACTCGATATGAGCGGTCTACTATGGGTTCCTAGAAGGGTCAGCCGTCTTCCCGTCGAGGTATCAAATTACAGCATCCGCATTCCCAGACAGGTCTCGACTTGTCGGTTTTTTGTGTGAACACCTGCACCCTCCAGTCGAGGTATCAAATTACAACATCCGCATTCCCAGACAGTAGACTGGACGCGACGCTTATTTGTGTGAACGTCTGCCTCGGTGCAGAGTACTTGAAGGGGGGTGTATCGATACACCCCCCTTTGCAGTATATGTTCAAAGCATTGCAATTATATTCTCCTCAAAATTTGCATTCACTGGTAGTTCAATTGACCGCAAGCGCTGATGGGCTAGCTCTGTTGGTTGTAGCGTTACCCTGATCAACTCTTGTATTAATTATCCAAAGTATGTCATGTGGGTACTGAGAATACTCGGCTTGACGAGGAGATTCCAAAAATGCAAAAAAAAAAAAGGTTGAAAGTGTGGTGCGGGCCCCTTTTTTGTAAACATCATCCAAAGTGTACGATGTGGGTACTCAAATGACTCGGCTCGACTAGACGAACAAGAATCTGCAATCAGAAATCTGATCCGAGGTTAGGTTAGGATGGGTTAGGTTAGGTTAGGTTAGGTTAGGTTAGGTTAGGTTAGGTTAGGTTAGGTTAGGTTAGGTTAGGATGTGTTAGGTTAGGTTAGGTTAGGTTAGGTTAGGTTAGGTTAGGTTAGTATTCGCAACAACAAGAAAAATTCGCAAAAAAAAAAAATTCGCAAAAAAAAAAAATTCGCAAAAAAAAATTCGCAAAAAAAATTGGCAAAAAAAAAAAATTGGCAAAAAAAAATTCGCAAAAAAAAAAAATTCGCAAAAAAAAAATTGGCAAAAAAAAAAATTCGCAAAAAAAGTTTGCAAAAAAGTTCGCAAAAAAGTTCGCAAAAAAAAAATTCGCAAAGTGTCACAGACGAGACCTCGGGGGGGGGGGTGGCCCTCCTGGCCCTCCTGAGCCAGAACACTCCATTGTTCCCTACTAGGGCTATTAATATTCTACATTAACTATTTAAAATGCATTTTAAACTAAAAAAATAGTGTTGATTATAAACCATATTACCAAAACAAATACTTACTAAAATGATTGACAAATTTCAGAGTTACGGTGCGAGACATAACTCTTACTCTCTGTTTTACACAAACTCAGTTTAACGTGCATTTGCTGCATGGATGTTATCATATGTTGATGCCCCAATCTTGTGTGTCATTAAAAATCTAAAGCTTGTTTACAACGTAACTGCATCATTTATGAAGGAACTCAGGCCGTATAAATTTCCCTAAATATTCAAACTTGTTTATGATGCCCAAACAGTTTACATTTATGAGTCCAATTTATATAACAATACATTTTATTCTCATTCAAATGATCGTGTGATTCATGTTACACGACTATTTTTTAACTTATTAGACACTATATCTGCATAATTCCCCTTGGGAATGTAAAACCATAAATCAATTAGCTTCTAAGCTAATTACAGAGAATACGAGCGGGATTAGCCAAATAATCTCTTTAGGGTTATTTGTCTTTGTCAGTAGGGAAATCGATTCAATAAGTGAATTGCCAGCCTGGTATTACAATCACGAGAACAGGATTAATGGCACCTTTCATAGTGGTTTCCTTATTAAATCGTGCCTAAAGAAAAACTATGCCAGAAACTTATTCCTTAGTTAATTAAAG
This sequence comes from Allygus modestus, assembly GCA_963675035.1. NCBI lineage: Eukaryota > Metazoa > Arthropoda > Insecta > Hemiptera > Cicadellidae > Allygus > Allygus modestus. The sequence goes on from OY776112.1 coordinate 316,727,786, forward strand.
TTCGAAAATCTAAATAAAAAAGCTAAGTTATTTTAAATGCTAATGCAATATTGTCTCATATTGCATAAAATAATAGGATACATTTCAATATCTTCACTCTTTAATCAACTAGAAAACCCATTGCGCCCATGTAAACTATGACAGCTGTTTGTGTTGCATTCTGTGGTTATTTTGTGGAACTAATACGAATCAAGATCAGTTGTTTGAATATTCAAATATCCATAAGGAATACATAGTAACTTTGAAACTCCGTGGGACAAAGCCCTTTAGTTGAATCGGTATGAAAACACTTTAAATTTTCTATTCTAGACCTAAATAATCACTGTACAAAATGTTACCACTGTATCATGCCAGGAAGTTGCAGAATTAGTGATGACGATTGGGTGAGGGCTTTGGATTTTATATATTAAGATTTAATACGCACGGCATGATATATTTATCAGTTAACACTTATAACATCATTCATATTATAATTCTGGAATTCTGGTAGGAATGATTATGTAAATGATATAATAATATGTTCAAATTACTAAATTACCGTTAGCTGAAACTGTGTTATCCCGTAATTTAAATTTTGGGCAGTTTACTCCATCTAGGAAGTGCCATTCACAGTATCTTTTCAATAGTTCAAGTAAGTCTTAAGTTGTTAAAATATAGTGAAACCTACTGAAACCACCTTCGATGTCGCCTTTGTAGATTTAGTGAAAATTACATTGAACAAAAGAAATCAAACTAAATGGATAAGGAATTAGTTGTTTTAATTTACTTATTTTTGTAGAAAATCTAAAAAAACTACTACTATTTGGGGTGATAGGCTATCGCCGTAGCTATCACAGTATTAAAAAACCTTGGAAAAATAATCCAAAAAACATTGGTAAGTTTTCATGTTGGATATATGAATTTTTATTAGTTATAAATCAGATTTAAAACTTGGTTCATCTGCCAAATGGAAATTATTATAACTGTATCGATAACTACTGCAATTTTATTTCAAATATGATTGGAATAAACTTAAGTTATTATCTGTATCATTTTTGTTCAGGATATTTCTGTAATTTGTTCTCTAAGTTTCTTGCAATTACTAGCTTCAGTACCCCCCCTTCATTAGTATTTCAAAACAGGATGTCTGACTTTAGGTGTCTCAAACCGATTGCAGACAAACCACTTGACCTAGAAGGATGAAACAAAATTATTTCTTACTAAATCAACCTCAAGGAGTAACGTAAAAATAATTTTAACTTGTTTAAAGTACAGGGTGTATCAAAAACTGAGGATCACTAGTTAAAATCTCGAAATTTTAAAGCCCTTTAACAGAAACACATTTTGGTGAAAACAGAACTCACTTATCTCTGTCCGTTTCAAAATGGCGGCCATTTTTGCGAAAAATATTAACATATACGGAATACTCTGTATCTGCTAAACCACAATACAAATTTTTATCTGATTCAAATTTCTTACTCGAATTGAACTCAGCTTTACGCTTATATGCTAAATGCCAGTATTTAAAACTTAGTAAAAAAATACAAAAAATACATTGTTTGAAAATGTGTAGCCTACATTCTCAAAATTAATAAAAGTCAAATAGTTACGTATATCAAAAAGTATATAATTTTAAAGCTCTTAGGAATCCTAACAACTTTCTAGTTTACATCAACCTCGTATCTCTTTTTGTTCCTTAGCAATCAACAACAATCTTCATTTTCCCGAAATGGAGAGAGATAAGTGAGATCTGTTTTCACCACAATGTTTGTCTGTCAAAGGGCTTTAAAATGGTATATAACATGGCGTATATTTACATTTGAAAATTCAGAGATTTTAACTAGTTATCCTCACTGTTTGTTTGTTATCCTCACTAGTTACCCTGTGTTTTAAACGACTTAAAATTATTTTTCCGATACTCCTTTGGGTTTATTTACTGGGAAATAATTTTATTTCATTCTTCTACGTCAAGTGGTTCATCTGCAATCGGTTTGAAACACATTACGTGAGACACCCTGTATATATTTTTTTGTAAGTTTTATTATATCTCTAAAAGGCACATCAAGTTTTTTAGACCGGGACCGTCAATTAATTTGTTTTAAATATTTTCCTGATAAATATTAGTCCAATAGATCTCGTGGTTTGTTCATTATTAATGAAAAACAAACCTTTAGTCGTACTTATAATATTACATAGTACTAATTGTTAACACAGAAAAAGTCATAATCAATCAAATTTTCTGCCAAAATTATTGTTTACTTCAATTGCCTAAACTGTTAGACAAGTGTGTAAACATGTAATACTTTTTTGGGATTATTTCAGATGTCACAGCTTCATGTTTAAACCCAGAAGCTATTTTAAAACAAGTTTTCGGTGGTACGGTTAGCTTCATTCCCCACTTAACAACAATCTCCATGGCCCTTACAATACAACCCGCTGAGTTTTACAAGTATTGTTGAAATTAGCTCAATACCTTGAAACTTAACATTATTACCTTAAACTGGCTATTAGGCTAAATTTTAGTCCGATAAATATATTACATAGTTTGGAAACAATTTGAGAGTTAAATTTAAGTGTTACAAAACCTTTGAAAATGGAAAACGAAAATTCATTTAAATAGATTAAGAGCTCTCTACTTATCAACCACATAGACAATAATATTGTAATCTAATGACAAACATATGAGCTTTGATTTTAAATTTAGAGGATTGTTTAAGGTACTATAGCAAGGAATAATACCAAAAGATTAAAATATGCAATAATAACCTCTATATGTTATGTTATAAAATTATTCCATTAGGGACACTAAGCTGAAGATATTTAACATTATCAAATGTTGAAGCAATCGTTTATCAATTTACCTTCACTAAATATTTCACTCTATATTAATAATTACATTAGTACGCACACAATTTTGGATTTTACTTAAAAATGTAGTTCACCTAAAACTTAGTAAATAAAATTAAACCATACATCTTTTGAAAAGCTCCCTGAAATGTGTTTACGGCCTTAGCGTCCGTGATAACAACAACCCTTTGAACTTTGATATTTTATGAGTCACAGGGTTTAGGCCTAAAACCCTTTGCAAGTAAACATCCCTTCGTTTTAACAAGCTAGTCATAGGTTCAACAGCTGTGTAATATCCACTGCTACCGGTATAGAGTGAGGCAGGACAATGCCCGGGAGTCCTCCAAATGCACGACTACATGTTAATCTGTAATCACTTACGTAACGCATTTTACCCTGTAGTTTTATTTTGTATATTTTAAGTTGCAATACATTGGGTACCCTCATATTGCAAATATATCATTTCGATTAGCGTTCGTAGAAACAAATTGATTTTTATTAAACGAAGCGTTTGATTTTTCTGATATTCCTCGACGCTAGAGGTAAATAAATCAGGGCATGGCTCCGTAAATTATACATGGTTTGCGTTGAGCATAGTGAGAGAAAGGGTTAGCAAAGTATCTTTCGGAAATACACAGCCTCTGAGTTATTATGATAAAGCAGAACGATTTTACTTCAGTCAAATTAAACTTCAGCGAATGTGGTTTTGGAACTGAACAATGTCACGACGACGAAAACACCCATTCATTAATCAGCCAGCCGTGAATGCGGTACGCGGGAAAATATGGTGGGAACACTTGACACTGCTGGTGGGTTTTAGCTGCTCTCGATCTCCTAATTGTTGAGAGAGTGAATTTAATAAATGCTTTACTTTAATGGGGTTTTTTATATTTTATACACTCTCGCAGAACCAAAGGAAAAATAGTTCCCAATATTCCATAGGAAATGTGCATTCTTCCTTCCAGCATTATATGCAGAAGAATATACTAAAGTTTAAATGGGCCAATTAAAAAAAACAGTTGTGATTTATTTAGGCTTCTCCCAGCAACTGATTTACAACTATGACAGTTGTGTTTGCTGCCTTCTGTGGTGGGCCCGTGAAACTTACAAACTGTCACATTTATAAAGTTAGTAGAATAGTCTAATCTCTTATAGTCTTACCTTCCACCTCTATGTTAACTGGCCTAACCTTATTATAAAACATATAAATGAATATCGTTGATTTAATTGAACCAAGTACATCAAAACGGTTTTTTATATACGGTTTTGCTTGATTAAAAATATTTTTGTTGCTTTTTGAACTATTATTACATTTGGTTCTTGGACATTTTCTGACCGAATTGGTGTGATAAAGTAAGTGGTAAAACCGTCATACTACCTAGTGACTAAGTTGGCCTCGTTGTTTACAATCTCAATTCAGATTTGGATGCTATTTACAGTTGGTCCTTAACCCATAGTATCCGACTGAACAAGAACATGCGCTCTTAGTTGACGTTCCCGGCCAGCAAGGTGCTGCAATCCCCACATTTATCTGGCGTGTACCCCGGTGGTGTTATTCTTAAAGAGTTTAACAATCGCAAACTTCTTGGACTTCAGTTTGATTGCCAGACTTCCCTTATCTGGACACGTAAGCATTTTGTGTCAGAGAGCTATGACCCGTTTGAGAATGTTGTACAGGCATCGCACTTGTTCCTTGCACCTGCTAAGCTTCGGCTGAACAGACTTTGGTGCCCTCTGTTCTTGAGGTCTTCTGGTATTTGGCAACATTGTATCTCTAGGTGACTGGACCGGATGCAGAGAATGCAGAACGTGTGAGTCAGGTACGTTTGTGGACTGAGGAAATTGGATCAAATTTCACTTGATGGAAAACGCTTGGCTTATTACCGATGTCTGATTTGTGCACCTCTGCAATTCTTGTCTTGTTCGTAAAGACCTGGCTGAGAATATTTGAGACGAAGACTCAGATCCCGTTCCGAAATGCGTTTCCGGTGTACTAGGCAGGGCAACAAGCTTCAGATGCCTCGTGTGTGCTGTGAGTCCGCTGGTAAGGGGTTTTCCTATTTTGCTCTAAAGCTTCTAAACTCTCAGTTTACCAGTATTGGGCATAAGCTGGTCAATCATAAGACTTAAAAAAAATTACAGAATGAGTTGTTAAGTCGACGGATTTGAAAGTTTTAATTTTTGTTCAACTGAGTTTTGTTATTTTTAAGAAATGTAATATAGTAGAATATTATTAGATTACTAAAACTGTTTTATTTGACTCCAGTTGTATTTTAAACCATGAAAAATGCTAATGCTGTATTAGCAATATGTGAGAAATGCTCAAAATATAAGACCATTTTATTTATTTAAACTTAGTGTTGGCATTAATAATTTATTATGAAATCGGCTTAGTTCTTGTAAGGGAATTTTTAAAATTAATATAAATAAATATATTCTTCATATTTAAAATTAAACTCTGCTATTGGGATAAATATGTACTTTTGCTTTGAGAGTTTATTTGATAACAACCTTCGAAGGTATTGTACCGTCAACAACTACATTCACTAAAACCACCAGTGTCTTGGGATACACAAGAAGGGGTTTAGGTGTAAATCATGATTTGCCGATACCAGAAATTCCGAAGAGTATGTTAACAAGGCCTCTCTTTATCTTCCTTTTTCTGAGTAAAGGTTCCACGAGGATAAAAACTGCATTTTTAAAATACACTAGCGACCTGTAAATTATAAGGGGTTTCTGCTCACCTAGACAATACCTTTCTAATGATTTGCGTGAGTTTCTCCTATGATGCACGCACTCTGAGAGAAAGGAGGGACAGTTTTGTGCTTGCATATTTATATAATCATAGTTAATATTATATAGTTTTTTAAATATACTTAAAATGGTTTGTTTTTATTAATTTGTCTTTGAGACCTAACAAAAACATCTTTATTATTACTTCTTTATTGGTTACAGTTTGGTGAAAGTTATTAAATCAATGTATGATTTTTTATTCTTTATTGTTACATATTGTATTTATTTTGTTAATGTAAACAAAAACGTAACAGATTATTCGTTGGTAATTCGATTTAGGATGTTATTCATGTGATTTTTCATTAAAACTAGGTGCACGCTCATTCCTCGCGTATAAGGGTAATCGAAACATATAATAAAACTTAAATGGAGTCTCAAATAATTCAATATCTGATTTGACGAACATCATTAGGATACATTCCGGTATCAAACAGAGTATTTTGGGCTAGGCAGTGTCTTTAGCAGTGTGATTAATTTAACTTTTAAGTGAACAGCGATTCTAAATGAACTAATGTTACAATTTCTGCATGCCTATACAAAATATCTTTAAAGATTAATAATAAGTTTTCAGGTCTAGTTATTTAGATGGCAAAACGAGACTTCAATATATTGTTTCAAAAGCCTAGGCTATCATGAAATTAAATGCAATAAACATGGGTTGGTCCAAGATCGTACATGAAACTTCTAAAATGGCAAGTAGCCTAAGTGTATTTGCCTACATTTCATAGCCATAGGTCAAAGTGTATGATGAAAAGAGTTCACTGTTATCCAAACCTAGGCTATGTCAAATCATTCAAGATAACCTTCCGAAAAAGGCTGTTTGGTTAGAATAGTCTATAGCTTTTATTGTTGTTAGCTACAACATTGCTGGTAATGTATTTTAGGTAATGTAGAACATTTTTATTATTAATTTAGTGAAAATTTAACCTAGCAAATAATTGTGCTACAAAATAAATTTAAGGTTGGTCGATTACTGTGACTAACTTGCTCAAATCTTTCTAGACAAATTGAGACTTTGTCCTTTTTACACATGGCAATCACAATATTACCAATTTTCTAAGACAATGTAATAAAACAAACTATTTTATAAGTTAAGTTAATATCTCAGTATCTACAGTCATCTAATTTGAAAATTTATTTTAAGTTTTTTGATCTACCACACGCGTCGACTGCAACTGTTACTCGTCGCCACCAATGACTGACAATATTTACATAGAGTAGGCATACTAAGGGAATATTAACTGTATGGCTATTCTCTTAATAACGTAATTTAATAATTAAAAAAAAAAAGAAATATGCTCACAACTTAAAAATATACTTCGATTTATCTCTCGTGTGTTTTTTGTGAAAAACCTTATGTTATCCAGTATAACAAAGTATACTCTAGTAAAATAACTTTTGTTACTCTGTTGTTGAAACATAGACGTCGGTTAAATTCTAAAGATTTAAGTACCACTAAAATGGCTTCCAATGTTATTCTTATGGAGAAATAAATGAATTTGGTTTTAAGATAATTTTATTAAATATAATCGAAATAATCTGAATAACGAACTCGACCGAGATTTTTTACTGTTAAGTTTATCTGGAAAATTTGAAGTTTAAGTGTGAAGGCGTTCTGGAGTTATTGTGGTCACAGACACGCCAGTTGAGTTGATTCTCTTACAAGTCTAAGCAGTAAAGTTATGTATAAGGATAAACTTCACTTCGTTAGATTATCAAATTTAATGTTAAGTTGAGATTGGTTCCATTATTGAAAAACATTACCTTTTTATTGGGGGAAAAGTCATTAATACTATACATACACGAAAAGGACAAACTAAATCATGCCATTCATTTGATCTGAATCTGAATTATTGTCTAAAACAATAATACAAACTTTAAATAAAAGCCAATCTCTTCTAAACTAGGGAACTTAAAATAAAATCTAATATATTACCCATAGCGTTTAATTATTAATTTAGTCTTCAACATTTAAAAATATACATATAATAGCCTTTATAAAAGCAACTAAAACACAAATTTATAACATTATTTAACGTGAAAACAACTCTTTATATTTACACAATTACTATTTACAAATGGTGATATATTTCGGCAGACAATGCTGCCAACTTCTGACCATCTGAGGCTCAAGCTGGTCAGTTGGCCTGATGATATATCACCATTTGTAAATAGCAATTTTCTAAATATATAGTGTTGTTTTGACGTTAAAATAAGTTTTTTGTTGTAATGTTCATTAAAATATCTACAATGATCAATAAATTATTAACTTCAATTCGCACTTATTAACTCAAACCGTGGCGTTGAGGCGTATTTCTCCATAAGGGTGCCAACAGAACCGATGTTTGGGTTGGCGCTGTTTGAAACCACGATTCATGGAACACGAAGCTTTGTAACGTAACAAACAACTGGAAAAACAGGTTGGCCCTTTGAGCGAAGTTGAAGCAGTGAAAGGGGATAAATATACTCATTAGAGCTTATTTCAAAGTGAAGTTTTAGTGGTTGAAAATCACTAAAAAGAAAAAAAAAACACCACTAAATCTCCACTAGTGTGGTTTTAGTGTATTGTATTTGTATCCCGTCACGGTTTCGGGATGAAATGGCATTAGTAGGGCAAGTTATTACTCATTAATAAGTTGAAAGGAAATGTGTAATAAACTCTATTAGTGCATTTGATCTCACCTTTTCGGGTCTTAAATGTAAGGCATTATGTTTGGTACATTTATGCAGTCTTCTACAGAAAAAAGTCACATCAGCCTAATGCATATATATATATATATATTGAACTTGTACAGTAAACATTATATATAACTTTACGGTGTGAGTGTAATGCAGTAAAGTGGTAATGTCATATGCTTAAAATAAAGACATTGTTCAAATTATAATATCATAAATAACCCTAAACTACTTATAAAATCAGTATTCCACTATATATTATTATTTCTTTAAATTGTAAAATACAAATAATTCAACCTTTCTCTTTGCCATGGCATTACAGTATAAAAATATGAGTAGAAATAATTCATTTGAAACTGAATTAAAACACTTACTCGGATGCTTGCTAATAACAAATTAATAATGCTACGAAATCTATTCACATTTTGGATTATTCTATTACATTATAAAAACCCTATTTATCATCATAAACCCAACTGAAAGCTGACAAATACAATGGAAGCACAACAATGGTAACAAGCAAACGTGCCTCTTATAAATAAGGACAGTTTAGACAAGATCGATAAAGTGTGTCTTTCTCTGTCCAATTCAACTTGTTATTTTCAGAGTTTCTTTATTCTGTTGAACAAACCCTGGCTTTATAAATAATATGCAAGTTTACAAAAATCGTGACAAACTCGATACCTTACATACGCAAGACTGTGCTTGAATAATGAATTAATTAAAATAATCCCAAAATTGCGTCTAAATATGATTATTAATTAAACTTATCTACTAGCAGTTAATAATAACGATATACGACAGATTTTGAATGTTAATATTGGCCTTATGGGAGAAGAAGGTAGAAGGCGGTTACTGAAGCCCACACTAAGGGAAAATTAAACCATTTAAAAATTTATTCCATGGACATATTAGGTTTCCTCGAGCCTGCCTTTTTTCTAATTCATATTCTTTGGGCGAATATTGGTTATTAAAACTTTTATGACAGTAAATTTCCCGTGGATTTCAGTAACAGGATAAAGTCACCTCCATAGTTGCTTAAAACCTATTCTATGGCCCAACCAGATAACATCATAATGAAAATCAATCATAAACTCTTGTTAAACTGATAGTGTACAGAAATGTTCATTATCTATTCGAGCTTAGCTTCTTTCATCACAATACTTATGAGCATGTTGATCGATATGTTCACATCTAGAAATCGTAACTCACTGAGTAGAATTAATAAAAGATCAGGAGCATAAAACCCATTAATCTGAAGCTTGTAATTTCAATATTAGACCTGCGATTCACGTATTGAATCAATTACTTCCACTGACAAAGACAAAGTACCTCCGGATGATTAAGTGAATAATGTCTCTCACATTCTAGTTTGTTTGTTCAATACCGTATTAACATTTGCGATATTAGTGAAATAATATATCTTAGTATTGTCAGTAGTAGTATTCTTCAACGATCAATGAAATAAGTTAACGAACTTATTTAACTAAATACGTTGTTTCTGAGTATTTAAATATTTGGACATAAATGCAAAATTCAAATATTTTATTATCTACATCATGAAGAAAGGACTTTTTTAAATATCTGTTGGATAGTGTATTTTACACTACATATTAGGTCAGATGGTGCTAATGTTATTTTGATTTAAATATTTAATTTTTTATCAAAGGCTGTTCAAATGACAATTTATATCCTAAGGTTTAAATTTGAAACAAAATAATAATGAGAAGGAGGTTGTTCTATCTACTTTTATAGGTAGGTGATTGATTATATATCCTATCATAATAAAACAAGGTTTTTATTTTAATTCTTATATTTACCAACTTGACGTTATGGCTGCTAACATGTTATGAAAAAAAAACATTTCCATCTAAAATAATATTTTGTTAATCTTGCCATTTATTGTTATAGAAACGGCTCGCCACGATTTTAGTACCCACAAATATGCAGAAGACTTATCTGATGCACTTATCTGATGCATAACATTTTATTTTTTAAGAAAGTAGATAATTACCATCTCCTTCAACTTTTCCCCCTATGGGGATAAACTCCATGAAACTAACCTTTGTCAGAGATAAAGAGGTGACAAGGAGTAAAGCAATAAATCCTGGCAGATATTTCAACTAATCTATACTTTATGTTGAAATATATATCAGAACATACTGTAAAAATATGCCGTCCATCACAATTTATTGAGCCAGAATTTATTAGGTTCAATATATGCCTCCTAGAATTTTGACCCGGGTAAGTGGCAAGGAACATAATAGGGGTTATTGATGATAAATTATTGCCCCTTCGAAAAACATCGTCATTGAAAAGAACTTTCCAACCTCAACACGTTTGTAACTGAAGATGTATGTAACTGAACTGTTTACAACACATCTGAAGTCATAAATATATATGTTCATAAACTAGAAAAAATAAAAAAATAAAATTGTTTGTGTACTTTATTTTAAATAATGAATATTTTTATATCATCTATTCAAAAATAAAACATATCGCATATTTCTTTCAAGTCTTAATATCTCGTATATTTGTTTAATAAACTAATACTTCTGGACAAACATCCTGGTTAGTGAATTGCATGTTATATCGACCCACCTCTTCCTTTCCTAAAGAGAAGTCCTCCTTCCTTTTTGACAAAATTAAGATAACTAGCAAGATAACCGGCGAGAAACGTCCTTCCAGACTTACCAAACTGGATGAAAAGTTGGTTCTGCTCTTTTCAAACTTGTGGTAACTTGATTTTGACCACTTATATGATCCAACTTACTCATCTCTTTTCCAAAGTTCTCCCAATTATTATGTGAATCAACACAGATTTTCCTGGCATGATGTTTAATATAAAACTGGTTGTTTTTCAAAAAGCAAAAATTAATTATAATGTCACTCAAATTAAACTATTGTTTAATAATCGTTGAATATAATAGTACAGATATTTGCACCTACTATTTCTTAGAGAATCCCTTTTTATTTCCCCTACTATGGAAACACATTAATATCATCTTTATCTTTAGTATAATGCTAATTGATCATTTTTTATTTTATTAAATTAGTAACATGAGCAACTTTCCGTAATCTAATCATACAACACCGTAAAATACACTATTAAATACTACTTAATGAACTTAATACTGAACTTGCATACAGAACGGATAATATTAATAAAGTGAATTGTACAAGGAAATTTACCTCGACCAGTCTCATTGTTCACTATTTATTTATTTATTTGCTCAACGGATACACAGTTTGAACAATGTCATATTAAAGACTAAAGGCTTCATATGCTGCAAGATTAAATTAAATTACCACGATGAAAGTCGCTTTGATAACAATAATAACGGCAAATAAAAACAGTATTGAGGGATGTTAACGTTCATGTTATAAATAATAACAGTATCAAACAACAAAACAGGAACAATCATTTTACAACAATCATTGTTAACAGAAACAATATCATGGTCAGTAGAAATTTTAATTAAATATTACATCGCAAATACATATCTACGTTGTTGATTTAAAAATTATTTGTATTTAAAATACCCCCGTCGCAGCACACCTGCATACTCAGCGAATTTCCAATGAATATATAACATAACACATTAAAACACTTAACAGGATTCATAAGAAATGTATTCACAAACAAGCGATATTTAAAATATTAATTATTCTCCGTAAGAATAACATTGGGGATGAGTACGCAGGTTTGCTGCAATAAGGCACACAAAATAATGGGTTTTTATGCAAATATCAATAGAACTCATCTTAGTGAAGCCACATACCAAGTTTCATCCATATACATTCATAAATAAGCGATATATAACATTTTAAGTATTTTCCATAAGAATAACATGGGGACCAAGTACCTAGGTTTGCTGCTACAGGAACCATAGGCGAAAATTTTTTTTGCAAACAACAATGAACCACAACCAGATCAAGCCATATACCAAATTTTGTCAGTTTATGTTCATAAAAAGCGAGATATACAATTTTCTTTTTCTCCATAAGAATAACATTAGACAACGTACTGTGTTTAGCACTTTTAATACCTCGGTAACCAATTGACGTAGAGCAATGATCAAAATAGAAAATTGTTTGTTTTTTTAAGCTGAATTCAATGGTATAAATTAAAATTAGATTTAAATAAAAATTACATGTGAAAACACCAAACAACCCATTTTTGGGGTACGAAATCCCCCCAAAACCCCCCTTTGGATGGTGCGATTCGTCTGGTTTTCGAACTCGTTCAAATAAATAGTACTTTACACATTTGTACCAAATTTCATTAAGATCGCACTTTTTTACGAGAGTTATCGTGCTTACGGACACACACACACACACACACACACACATATATATATATATATATATATATATATATATTGTTTTCTTACTAAAGTAGACCTATGTGTCTCAAGTGCGTAGTTGTTACAAAAATACCCCTAACTGGTTTTCCATACTAAATAGTTGTTAATAAATACTTCTAAAAGTCGGAAACCAATTCCAGATTTTCGCACATTTTCTTGAGGGTGTCTCACAGGAGGAAAGACAACTAGGTTAAGCATATCTAGAGCTCTCATATTATGTACAGAAAGTGCTAGTTACATCCTACATGGTCGCCCCTCTTTCAACTCTGCTCCCGTGGCAACCAAAATAGTAACCAATCAAATCCTCTTTTCACGAGTTATATGACAGTCTTGATTGGTTACCTTAAGAAAAGGTTTGTCGAAAATGTACGCTTCAGTTTGTACCCCAGACGAGGCCTCTAGATATTTTTAACCTCGTTGGTTCATACTGTTAACCAAATTAATAAGACCAGCTGATTTAGAATACATTACTCCTATTGATGGAAGCAACCAACGATGTTGATACATGTAGAGGTATGGTCTCGTGTAAAAATAGTGTAGCCTACATGGTCGACCGTCATCTTCCCCTCTGCTACCGTGGCAACTATCATGATAACCACTCAAATTCAATCTTCACAAGTTATATGACAGTCAACTGAACATTTAACTTTTGACCTGAGGAAAATGACAGTCAACCATGTAGGCTTTACATTTGAGTGGTGGGGGTTTGTAGGTTCTGGGCCAAGTGATTGACAGCTTCCGGTCACGTGACCGGAAGCGCTGAGTCATTAAACACGTCATCTGAGCCTCAGCCAGTGACGTAGGCGGTTTTGTGACGTAATGAGGGAAAGTTTAAAGGTCAAGGTCACGGGGAGGATATTTAAAAAAAGTACTACCTCGCACGCGTAAAATCCGATTGTGATTTGATAGTTTTCATTCGATAAAAATATCGAATGAAACAATCGAATGAAGCAATCGAATGATACGAGTGCGAGGTAGTACTATTTCATTTAACTTTATTTTTACCTTTTTTTCTATTTACAATAAGTTATGTTTACAATAATTTATGTTTAAAATAGTTCCCCGTTGTTTGTCGTCATCGATGTTGTTGATCCGGAGTCGCTGCCGTCAGACGCAGTTTTCAAGTGCTGCGCTTGTTTGTCCAATCGGCCCATCCCGACTGTGTGTTCCTTGCCTATTTATGTAACCGCAGGGAACACACAGTCGGGACGAGCAGCTCGATGTTCACCGGTCGAGAGCCGGAGGTGTACTGGCTATTCACAAGCTAGCGTTGTAATCGTACTAAATGGTGGGTGTAAAAGTGTGGTGGGGCGGAGCAGATGGCGGACGGCAGATGGCAGGCGGCAGATGGTAGGCGGCAGGTGGCAAGTGCGCGGCAGATGGTTGCTACTCCATTCGCCGCCAAAATAATGCAAGCCGTCGCCGTAATTCTTGTATTTTATCTTGTCGGTTCATTTGATATGTTTTACATCTACATATGCAATAGCTGAAACACCTGCACTTACGACAAGCTTTCCCGTCAACTTGATCGCCTGGTATTTTAAAACATTGCAACTCGCAACAATATGTCTTCAAATTGTTATCAAAAAATAAATTGTTCATCGGTGGCACCGACATGTTAGCTGCAGCGTGTGTTAGACAAGACTGAGACTAACTTCACTGCTCCCTCTCTTTTATACCCCTTCATAAGTTAACCCTGAATGAAAGTTCAAGGTCATCCATTTGAATTAAAAAAAAGCAACACAGCAGTATATAAAATAATATACTGCTATGTTGCTGTTTTTTTTTTGTTTTTTTTAGCGAATTTCCCCTATAGGGAAGAAGCTATTACCGTAGTCGGCATGGTAAGACCTAGGCCCGGGACCATGATAACTTTTCGTTTTGAGGTCCCCAGACCCCAAAAACACCATTCGTTCGAAACTGTATATATATATATATATATATATATCTATATATATATATATATATATATATATATATATATATATATATATATATATGTGTCCGTGAGCACGATAACTCTCGTAAAAATTATCCGATTTTGATGAAATTTGGTATAAACGTGTAAAGTAACATTTATGACTTTAAGTTCGAAAACCAGCCAGATCGCTTTATCCAAAGGGGTATTTTGGGGGGGTTTTGTACCCCAAAAATGGGTTTTTTGAATTTTTTACATAGGATTTTGGAAAAAGTCAAATTTTAGTTTTTACCATTGGATTCAGCTTAAAAAAACACACAATTTGGTATTTTGATCATTTCTCTACGTCAATTGGTTACCGAGATATTGAAAGTGCTAAACACAGTACGTTGTCTAATGTTATTCTTATGGAGGAAAAGAAAAATTTTATATCTCGCTTATTTATGAACGTATACTGACAAAACTTGGTATACGGCTTCATCTGGTTGTGGACCATTGATATTTGCTCAAAAAAACAATTTTTTGCCAAAGGCTCCCGTAGCAGCAAACCTGCGTACTCAGCCCCATGTTATTCTTATGGAGGATAAGTAACGTGTTATCTCCCTTAATTATGAAAATAAATTAATGAAATTTGGTATGTGGCTTTACCTAAATGAGTTATATTGATATCTGTATAAAACCCCATTTTTTGTTTTCCTTCCTTCAGCAAACCTGCATACTCAGTCGCCATGTTATTCTTATGGAGAATAATTAAAATGTCATAAATAATTTATTTATGAATGTATATTGATGAAACTTGGTATGTGGCTTTATGTGGTATTAAGATACATATATATGCATTGGAAATTCGCTGAGTACGCAGGTTTGCTGCTACGGGGGTATTTCTTCTTTTAATGTTATTCTTTTTTTCTTTTTTTTCTTTATTAAACAAACATTTTACAATACAATAAGCTTAAGTCTAACATTGATGACTAGAAATACAAACAGAGAAATACAAATAGAGACATTACGTACAATGATGCATGATGTGCAGAGTGAGTTCCGTCGAGTTGTTGCCCCTTACACCGTGTGATACCAAATACAACGTCCCCGGTTGAATATCTCGCAAGTCTTCATTTTGTAGCAGTTGAACAAATCGTTTTGGAAGAAATACTTGAAACTTCGGCTCATCTCCTGGAGTCATAGGTCCTTCGCACAATGATACTATAACTGCTTCTCCATGTGTGGTTTCCACTTTCTTGATGCTATGAATAATGTAATGTCTTTGTTCTTTTAGTTCTGAACATTTTTTAGTTAGCAGAAGGTTCGATTTTGAGTGAGTGTTGAATTGATCAACCAATGTTTGAAGATATTGTTGTGATGCCATCTTCGTCAGTGGTGGTGTCTTCTGTGATGTTGCCTCTTCGGAGTCTCGAATAATACTCGTGCTGGAGCGGTGTTGTCTCCTCGTATTTATAGGCCCCGCTACCCCCACCACATTTCTGTTCTCCGCTACCCCCACCACATTCCTGCGTTTGTTTCAAGTAAGCAGCCAAACGATATGCGTTGTACAATGCACAGTTTGTTTGACCGTGTTTAAGATCTTTTAAAGCGACACAAATATTACCGAGATTAATGTTAAAGTCCTTAGAGATAGTTATATCGAAAACATTACCGTGCGTGTACTTTTGTATCCAGTTCTTTTTTTCTAATCCTCTTGTGTAAATATGTGAATATTGTTTGCAAAAGTTAAACATAATACTGTGCAGATTACTGTAGCTTATAAATCCTTCATACCAATGTATGTGATGAAAGTAGTTTGTTATCCATTTGTTTGTACTTTTCGCTTTGGTGTTAAGTTTGTTAAAAGAAAAAGGAGCTTCAAACGTGAATGGGTAGGCTACAAATGTAAGCAAGTCTAAAATTACTAATTCCTTGATAATAAACCAATCATCATTATTTCGAAATGCTTGAAATTCTATTACACAAGGCTTTACACTCACTTCTTCATCCCCTCCGCTCATCATGGCACCTAGCGATCAACTAAACTGTTTTCCACACCACGGTAGGTTAAATACCAGGCCGTACAGTTGCAGGCGCGTTGGTGTAAATTTAACGTGGGCACCGTCCCCAATAGGCCTACCCCACGTGTTTTCTTCTTTACTAAGTCAAACTTTAGTCTTTTTTAACTTCTTCTTCTTGTGTTTCGTTTTCTTCTTCTTGTTTCTCCGTTTCTTCTTCCTGTGTTGTTTCTTCTGTAGCTTCTGTAGCGATTTATACAAGTGGTTCAAAATCCTTTAACTTTCTCCACATGCAAACTTCATGAGGTATTCTATTAAAAATAGATGTATCCACAGGTCCGTACACGATGGTGCTATCAGGTTGTTTTTCCAAAGTATCGACCAAATATTCTTTAATAATAGCGCTTGCAAATACCAACTGTCTCATGTACCTTGTAATAGGTTCTGTTGCGTAGTTTAAAACGTAGAATTCTTCACGTGACAGTAGAATCTTATTTTCATGTTGAGTCAAGTCTCTAATTCGCACTTGTAGTTGTCCGCGATGTTTAACAATATCGATTTCATTGTCACAATCCAAAAGTCGAATATGTGTTTTCCTTCCACACAAACTGTTAATTAAATAACATTATATTAAATGTACATGTTTCAAAAATGACTCCCAAGCATTTTGCGAAAATAAAACCTTTTTTGTTCCATGGTGTAGTATTACTGTAGGGGAATAATCCAATGATTTCATCAATCCAACTGATACACTTTTACTGATGCATGCTGAGATGGGGTAAAAGATTCGCAGAAAAACTTCAGTTAAAATGTGAGGAGGAATATTTTCTTCAACTTTCTTCTTCCTCTTTAGTACTACCTTTGATGGGTCTGCATTAATTTCCTCCTCTCTATCTCTTTTACCAAACATTAAAAATGCAGTTATTTCCTAGATGATTTCTGCTTCACTAGTATTATCACGTTCCAATAACGGTGCTACCTCTGCATCACCTTGTACAACAGATGGAGAACTCATTTTGTAGAAGATGTTACCCATGCGCCGATAGACGATCAACTGAAGACCTGCATTGCTGCTCCGCTATTTATAGGTTAGCGACAGTGGCGGTGCCGGTGGTGGTACAACGTTTTACAATACTGTCTTTACATTACCGGTCAACGGTGTGTATGTAACAATTTTACCGTGCAAAATTAAACAATACGCAGATGTATTTGCAGGTACGTTTTCTTGAAATTCCATTTCTATTTTTATATCAACACTAGACGATTTTACAGATTCATTTTGTTTGGAACAATCAATTACAACAATCGGAGCTTTCGATTCAAACTGTACGGGAGATAGTAGAGGTGTATTTGTTTTGCCATAATATGAATTTTGGAACCTAGCGTACATGTCGTATAAAACACTGTATCTTTTTTTATCAAAAGAAATATTAAAGTTGTCGTAGGGAAAGAATTGTGAATTCAGGAACACTTTACAGTTTGTTAATTTACAATGGTCAAATTCACCAGCATTTTCAGTTATTATACATTTCTTCTTCGTTTGTAATCTAAATATTACATATCTCGCTTTTTCCAAATGAGTAGAAGTTTTTACAGTCCATGTATGCCATTGTGTTGTAGGTAAAACGGGGTATTCATGAAACTCCCAGCTTCTGAATGGCATTACAATGTCTCGATCTGATTTTAACTTTCTTAATAATGTAATCCTGTGTTCATCATTTAGTCGCACATGTGGTACTCTCCAAACAATCTTGTCTAATGTTAATTTCCAGTCTAAATTGGCATCAGTTGTTCCAGCAGCTGCTTTAATAATATCATTATCGTTTGATGATCTTAATAAAACTAGTTCTTGTTTTACATTTATTATTATTCTTCTGTAGTCTTCAGCAAATCCTAGGAGTAATCTTAAAGGTACGTAGAAATCAAAGTTTCCCGAAGAGTCAAGAGCGATTATACTTTTGTCTGGTGCAACCCATCCTGCAACAGCTAACAGATTCTTCTCATTTGGTGTTAAAGACGCTAATCCTTTCAATGTACTGGAAATTCCAACCTTTTTTGTTGAATCGACTGTAACTCCTGAAATTTCATATCTAATCTCATCAAATAAAAATGCCATAGGATTATTTATGAACGGAACAGTGGTTCCAGCAGTACCATCAGTTTTTGTTACTTTTCCTTCAATATATAAATAACTTTCGCATGGAAGAGTATAAATGTCCTGTTGTTGTATAGGAATCCTAATTTCATCGTTATTGTTTAATTTGGACGAAGCGTAAGGGTTGTGCGTGTGATATTCCTTTTCCCATAAGGTCTCGTCGAATGTTGGACCCTGCGCTATATCCAGTATATCCATTGTTAATGACCTTTAATCCAATTTCTTCTAGAAAACAAATGTTGTCACTTGTTAATCGTTCTACAGCTGATGAGCTACTGACCTCTTTGCTGGTTGGCTCTCTCTTTTTAAATGATAACCCCATTGTCTAAGCGGATGATTTTATATGTATTCTTACAGTAATAGCTTCTCCTCTAAAGTCAATAAGGTTTCCGTCTTGATCCACTATGTTCAGCACGATGTCTGAAATGAAACTGGTGTTTAACGGTAGGTACACAAGGTTTTGAGGCTTTTCTACTATCTTGAAACCTGGTGCAACTGATGGGTAGAATGTGTGTAATGTAAGACGATTTTCTCCATCTCTGTAGGATCCTTGTATAATGTTACATGTAATATCTATGCTGTTAACTTTGATGATCGTCACAGTTTTATTCCCAGAATGAGTTTTATTAGGTTGTAATACTTTTGTTTCCTTAGAAAACCCCAATAAACTACCAATTGAATGTTCTTAACTAAAATCAATATAATACTTAGACGTAATTTCAGCTTTCATTGTATTGTTATTGCCTTTTATCGTTATATTTTCTTTTCCCATATGTTTTTGTATAACTTCATTTATATTATCAATTTCATAAGCTCCTGTTGGTAAACTGAATTCTTCCAAAGCTGAATACTTTTCTTTATCATCTTTTGTCTTGTAATAATGTATTTTGTTATTAATTCCTTCACTAACGTTTGGAATATAGTTATATGTTGTTAAATCCAATAATGTGGCTTCCCATAGTCTTCCTTTTTGCAAACATAGCGCTGAAAACAGAATACTGCGCAAAGTACATGAGTTACCGGTTAATGACACTGTATACGAAGACATCTTAAAGTTGACTAACACTTTTAGCTAAAAAGTCTAAACATAAATGACCGCAAATAGATGTATCATCAGGTTGTTTTCTTGTATGATTGTAAAACACATTTTCTGCCGCACGAAAGTATTGTTGAAGTTCTTTCGGTGGTGGAAGGTCTCCAAAACTGTCGAAATAATAAATGGTTTTACCAAGTTTCTTGTAACACACCCAATGAGTGCCTAATCCTTCACTATTATCCAAATTTACAATACCAGTCTCATTTTTCCACATTTTAACCGGTAACTCATCTTTCATAAATACTCCTCTAAAAAATGGGATTTTCAAACAAGAAGCATATGTAATCAGTTCTTCATTGGTCAATTCTTTGTTTTTAATTATTAATTGCTCTTTCTTATTTAATACACACGATACGGTCTTAGGTATAATCCTCCTCCCTTTTTTATCATTGACCATATTGTTGGTTTCTTTTTAGCTTTACCACTGGTAGATCGACGTTTTCTTCTGATATTACCTCCTTGTTTTTTAGCGGGTTTTTTCCCACGCCTTCTTCTCTTTCCTCCTCCAAACGTAGTTTTTGCTTTCATTGCTGCTGTTACTGCTAAAGACGCTGCTTTTTCACCAATACTCACGTCACTAGATTTTACTCTTTGCCAAGCTTTCTCAGCAAGTGCTTTATCCGTTATTGATCTATTTTTAGTATCACCAAATTTGGAATACGCTATATCGTGCTGTTTACAAGCCTGATTGAGCTTATTTATTCCAGGATCTCCTCTAGCAAGGCGTTTCTCTAATTTGGTTCCAGGACCACAATATTGATATCCTCCAGGTAAATGTAATTCCACAGGTAATAAATCAATCACCTTGTTAACTATAGCTCCAACCGGTTTACTCAATAGAGAAAATGCTGTTGATGATATTCCCCTTCCTCTCTGTAATCTCTCTCGATTATGACTGATGCGTTTAACCCTCGACATGACTATTTATAGCAAAACCTACAATCAGTAGGTGCACTCTATAAATGTTTTACAATGAATGTAATATCAGTTTTGGTTTCTTGTATTATATACTGTTTAAAATCCATTTATTATATAGAAATGGATTTATTAATTAAATGTAGACATATTAAATAAAAGTAGTAAAAATAGAAATAAGGTGTAATGGAAGATGTTCCAGATGTTTCTCCGCTGGTGATGGTATCGTTGTCTTCGGTAAAATGAATAAACTTTAAATAGTTGGCATGTTCCCTTAGAAACTTGCCACTTAATCGTTGGTAATTGAATAACACATTCCAGTCTAGTTTATCTTTAAAATTGTCAATGTAATTCTCAGAGAGATTTTGATATTTACTTATTACTTCCCAACAGTTATTAAAATTTGGTGTCATCTCTACGAGGAAGTCTTCTGAAAACTGTTGTCTTTGTAAAATATGGATCCAGTTAACTCTGTGAAAATAAATTCTTTACATAGTCATTGTAAAGAGGTAGTGTATGGAAAGTTGTTCCCAATCCATATATCTATCAAACCGTTGAACAAAACCATCTGTCAACACTCCTTGGGGAAATCTCGGCTCTTGAGATATTAAACTCCACGCAGTAATATTGGATTCCATCATCCTCTCTGTATCGTCTCTCGAATATGACTGATGCTTTATCCCTTATCATGGGTATTTTAAATTCTTTTTTCTCTTATGTAATCTTCATTGTTTTCTGTTGGTTCATTAATCACATTCACTTTATCCTCCTTTCCTAATGTCTTAACTTTAGAAGGATCAGACGGTTTATCTCGTTGATTAGGTTTCTCTGGATTGTGTATATTTTTCCAGTCTAAATAATTGTGACTGCCAACATCTGAAGCTGCATCTCTTCCTGAAGCCCGATGGATATAATGGAATAGAGCTGCACCAAACCTTTCCAAATGTTTTTCATATTCCGTAGTCCATTTCTTGTGTACAATATCAAACATTTTCTTATTTACAGCGTCTCCATCCTGCTCACAATCACCTACATTTGATAATTTTAATTTTTTAAATCATAGCTTGTATCAGTTTTATTCCTTTTGTAAATCGTTAACAATTTTATAGTAGCTAAATTTACTGCTTCACCATCATAAATGGGATATTGTATATCGCTTAACCTTTTACCGGAAAACCCCCAATGATCTTCGTGTACAGTTGGGGTTCTTTTTTTCATGTACTGTACCGTAACCGCATCAGACGACATAAGCGGATCACCAACATTTTGAATTACTTTTCCTTCAAAATTATAGTTTCCGTCAGGTGTTAACGGAAACCCAGCTCTTTTTTCACTATATCCAGATTTTACTCCAAACTCGGAATACCGTCCAAACTTGTCCACACTCATGATGTAACTGAATCGCTATCGTTTAGGTTCTTATTATATATACGTCTACTGAACAATTATTCCATGTTTTCGCAGTTCATCAACCAAAGCTACCCATTCGTTTTCTAAACCAGTGTGCCCGGCTTCCATAGCTTCATGTAATAACCTCATTCGATCAACTAACTTATTTATATCGTTGTAATATATTATATTAGTTTTATACAAATTTTTCAATAATCCCCTTCCAGATGTGGTGGGATCAGTTGTTTTTCTCTTTTTATGCAAAACATTTATTTCAGCAGACGATAAAGCTCTTCTTTTAATCTGAGCTTTTTTTGATTTCGAGGGGAAAAGACTAGATATAATACTTGTATATTTTATTGACCAATTTCTATGAATAGGTAGGTCTTTGGAATACTTCTTTCTATGTGCATTTGTATACTCTAATATATTTTTAAACAATTGTAAATCCCTTTTAGTATATTTACCAGGATTATTTTTAAAGATGAGTTCAAACAAACCTTTAGTACCTTTATATTTCTTATCTCCAATAACTATATCATCATTTTCGTTTATATCTAACTTGCTATCTCCAATCATTAATCCTTTATACTCTATTCTAGCTCCATAGGTATGATAATTTCGATTAGCATGTGCGGCGTGTAACATTTTTAACGTATATGTTCTTCCAAGTGTTCCTTTAAACATAATATCAGTGCCTAATTTGCTTAAGTTGGATGGTTTAATATCCTCTTCTTCTGCTCTTATATCTTCTACACTTGTATCTTCTATACTTGTATCTTCTGCAATGTCCTTTTCCTTTAAATCCTCTATATCTCCGCTTTCTTCAGATGTTTGTAACTGACCAATACTTTCATCATTCTGAAATTCTTCTTCATATTTGGAAATTGGTAGCATTTTGTCTCCTTCGAAGCGAATTGAAGGTTTTTCCATATTTTGTGCTAATCACTTTAAAGGTTCAGTAACAGGTTTGAATGTTGTTTCTAAAAATTGCTCTCTTTCATTTATACCTGATTTTAAAGCTCGGTTCTTTTGTCTAATAGAATCACTAAGTGATTTTATTTCCTTTAATAGCTTTTCCTGGTTAACCATCTTCACACCTTGACGACTTGTACAGTAATACCGCTAATCAGTGTATTAAAACAAATTTATCAACACCTATTCTATAACGACCATTTTTTATAGCTTGATCTTTCATAATAACCAAAAATCCATACTTTTCCGCCCATGCTTTTCCGCAAAGCTCTTTAAACTTTTCAAATGGCATATCCGCTTTCACATGATCGTTATATATATGTTTTAGGTTAGTATCATCTTGTTTGAATACAATTAGAATATTTGCATTATCTCTGATAAGTTGTTTTGGGATTTTGCTATAAGTTTGTCCTATATATATGCTGTCGATGTTATTATGTCTTCCCATGGCAAAGTAGTTTCTAATAGTATCCTGATTTTCACAAGATACATCGTCAAATATAAATACAGAATACGGTTTCGCTTCGTTTGGTTGCATAATGCTATCACTATCGTTAAATTTGTAAAAATTAACATCAGACACATCAGATAGGATTTTATCCAGCAATTTATACTTTGGTTGATGTAGAGACTTTGAAAAAATATATAGGTTATTAAACCTTAATCCCTGCGGATTAGTGATCAAATTAAAGACAACATTGGTCTTTCCACAGTTTGAGGGACCACTTACTATACATCGAACAGTGTTTGGAAGTAAACTACCGTGTTTACCATTGTTGATTTTAACGTTATCCACAGTTAAATCATCTATGTTATTAATATTGAATCGATCTTTATGGTGAATACTCTCCATCCTGCTCAAAGGTTAACGATGAAATGAGTTGCTTGCATTAAACCAAGTCCTTTATAGGTATCCATGAATCCTCAGTTTTGTTAAACCCTAACCACCGCACTTTAACTGCGTCCTTTTTTCTTTGTAACACTTTTTCAACAAGATATACATCACCTACTGTTGACTTTAACATTTCATGTCCATAAAATGCACCTTGCAACAAATCTCCTTTGTTATCTTTTAAGATATACGTTTCAGGTACAGTCGGTTGCACTTTATACACTGTAAAAACTTCATTCGTCCAATTGGGAAGGTATTTCTTGGTAAACACTCCCTTATATTTACTAATCCGTACTTTACCACTTACATTAAATTATCTTGACTGCATTTTTTATACTTTAGGCTTTGTATTTTTCGTTATGCGTTTTAATACATCTTTTCCATTTCTTCTATTTACTTTGTTAGGTTTCATACCGATAGTTCTATGAAACCTGTTGTTATAATCATTTATTAATTGTGGTAAAACATCATACCATACGTAAGAACCTCTTTTTGAAAATTGTTTATACAGTGCTCATTTTAAGGTTCTATTGAATCTTTCTACAATAGCTGCTTTTTTCTCTGAATTTGTAGAATAATGATTTATTTTATATTTATTCATTAACTGTGCAAAGTTTGTATTAAAGTATTCTGTTCTATCATCAGTTTGTAAATGTTTAATTTTGTTTTTATCTCTTTTTATGGCTATTTCCATGGCTTCTGTTACGCTTTTACAAGTCTTGTCCTTTAGAGGCAAAGCGTCTGCAACTTTTGTAAAACAATTAATAATTGTGAGTATATATTTAAATCCTTTGTTTATTCTGCTATGCGGTCGCATTTCAATTAAATCCGCTTGATATAGATCATTTATCCCTTTTATAACAGTATTTCTTCTTGGAAACTTTATTCTTGCAGGTTTGTGTAGTTCATTAATAATCTTCTCCTTCAGGTCTGACATGATGGTTTCACGAAGACAGCTGATATGATATTAAATATTCATTTGTATAAATCTGCTTATATAGGTCAAGGTCATTCTAAACTAATGTATAAAAGGGGGAACACAGCAAAATACTGCTGTGTTCCCCCTTTTATACGGAAAGGAAAAGGAAAAGGGATGTAGGACGATGAAAGGGTTACTCGTCAATAGGGTTGAGGGAATAGTGGCCGAATGGTAGATTGTGGATGTTGTCTGCAAGGATGTGTCGTTTATCATCATTTGAAGAGAGAGCTTTTTTTACTTCCGTCACGCTGTACAGCTGATGGTTGAAACTTCTGATGTGTTGAATTTTTCTGTTATATCTTGATCTTCAAATAAACATTTCTTATAGTGATTAAAATGCACATTCTTCTTTAAATACAAACTTTTTACTCCTTTAGCTTTCTTAATGACTTGGTTTTCATTTAGTTGTAAAGAATATAATTTTGACATTAGTGCAACAATTTCTTGAAGTATAACACCATTGGCTTCGTCTTTAAATTTGCCAAGCACTTTTTTGTTTCTGTCATTGTCGTAGTTTGGATGATCTTTTGGATATTCGGAAAAGTCAAAGTCGTTTTTGTAATCAAATGTCCGAAGGTCTTCATACATATCGTTAGTAATTATCCAATATATAAAAGCGTCTGTATCCATGTAGGAGATGCCGATGTTTTCTCGTCCATAAAAGGTGACCATCTTTTTGTAATGAAAATCGTACATATGAGTCTTGGAGATATCCAGGATTGTCATACCTATATTCAAAGGACGATCCATCTTCACACTTGTTTTCTTCATAGATACAGCTACAAGATTTTCGTTAATAATTATAGATGTTCCAAAGTTTGGCTGTTGTACGAGTTTTTGTAGTTTGTTCGGATCTGTAACAAGTTTAACATTTTTATGTCTTCTTTTGTTTTCCAATGTTTTACCGAATATCGCATTGTTCATCAATTTAAAAAAGTCTTTTTTAAAGGCTGATGTAGCGGCTGCTCTTCTGGTAGTATTCGAGTCTATGTACGGTTTCAACCAGCACGATTGGGAAAATTCTACAGCTCTATTAATTTTAGTAAGACGTAAACCTAATTCGAAAGCTTGTTGAACAACCCAATAGTGAGCTACGTATCGTTGTTTATTGTTAAGGGTCATCATTAATTTGGGGTGTTTTCCAGTTGGTGAAATTTCTGTTCTTGCAAGGAGTGGAAGGTCATAATGAAGATCGTGTAAATGTTCTGGATATTCAAAGTCGCAATCCAAAATATATCCGGTATCTCCTAGTTTTGGAATTTGTGAAATATCGCCAATACAGTCGGGATAAACCCATTTAAAGTTGTCAAATGGAAGTGGGTTCGACATGGCCCATTCATACAGATTATTCGCGTCGAAATATCCCAAGTACGTTGAAGGTTTCTCTTGATCATGGTCAGGTAGATATTTGTTGTTGGCTTTAACATGTCTCGTCACGCTTTGAGTTAATCCACCTCTAACACCCGACTCAACCATTAAAACCATATCTATATCTGTTAACAGCTGGAGTTTGCATTTTGTTTCTTTCAGCATTGCTTGCCAAGCTAGTCCTGGAGATGTATATGAATGTAGAGGGTCTAAACCGTATGCTGCAAAACAGGTTCTTTGGAGTTCTTCCATAACATCGCAGAGAAGAGTCACGTCAAGTTTTACATAAAAGTCTGAGTATTCTCCTAAAGTCTTCATATCCAACTCGTTCCATACTCGACATGCGTGTTGATAGTCTTCAAGTGAAATCTCCGAATCATTAAGTTTGTTGTTAAATTGTTCTGGTGGAGGAAGTGACATTTCATTAAATCTATGAAGTCCATCGATGTAATCGTAGGGGAAGACTCCTTTTCGAAGAACCAGATCCATTTTACTACTGGCTACAATTTTGCTTGTTTCTATCAGATCTTCTCATTTTAAATTATCAGTTAATTTCATTAGGCTAGAAGGCATAAATCGAAACGAATCAATAAATCTAAGTTTTATTTTGCCAACCTTTTTAGAGAAACTTATAAATTTTTCCATTGTTGTTGCCAAAACATCTATTGCTCCATCATCTCTTCCTCACTCCGGGATTATGAAATGAGAGTCATATCCGCTAAGGTTATGTAGAACAACGGGTATAAAAGATGGTACTTTGTAATTTAAGTTGCAAGCGTTACAGGCTGCACTTCTGTAGGCTCCTGTAAGATGGTCGTGATCACGCACTTTAACGTTATCTGGTGTAAATAAGTTATTACACAGATAACATGTTGTTGCCAAATTGTGATGTTGAAGTTGGTGTTCATCCATAGGTTGCATCGGTATTTTAATTTTGTAGATTTCTTCAACCTTAGAGGCAATGTAATACAACTCATCTACAAAGTCTTTCGCTGCTTGTTCACCACGATAAATCTTCGGAGCAGATGATAGTCCAAATTCTTGAAGATGTTCTTCAGACAGCGTGGATTTTGTTAGTATACAATAACTGTTTGGTGCATGTTTTTGATATTTGCTTTTTTTTGTGATATCCTCTTCTTGTTGTTCAATAGGAAGTAAAGATGCTTCGAAGTCCGCGTACACAACAAATGGAACAAGGTATTGTTGATTTACTTTGTCAAATTTTATCTGCGCTCTGCTGGGATGTGGCAATTTAATTCTTACCTCATAGTTTCCACTACATAACCTTTGATGTTCTACTAACCATTCTGAAGCTCCTCTTCTTAATTCTTTGTTTACATGACAAAAACATCTTTTACAAATTGTCTTCTTTTCTTCATGTTTAAATAATTGTTTAGAAACAAGAGCTTCAAAATTTTTAATGTAGACATAGTGGGATATATCCCCTTTAGTGATTAATAGCAAATCCGTATGATCTCTGCGCTCAATAGGTTTTATGCGCAAGGGGTATGCATTGTTTGACGAATCTAAGCCGAAAATGTTGACAGAAGATTACGGATTTTGCTTTTCAAATTTTGATATATCAGTAATTGCAACAGGGTAAGTCATTCCCTGGAAATTATACTTATGTTGTACTTCTTCATATTTGTGACTTGGTCTTTCCGGATGTTTTTTTACATATTTGGCCAACATAACATATTTAAAACATTCATTATTTTCATTTTGCACGTTAATACAGGATTTGGTATTCATAATTTTTTGCGGTAGAGGGATATAGCTACTTCCTCTCATTCCATAACCGTGTTTATGAACTCTAACATCCAGACTTGTTATACTTAATAAAGTCCATCCAGATCCTCTTCCTTCATGCTCTTGTAGTTTCGTCAAAAGTTCCTCAAAACATTCTGTTACGATCTTTTCAATATCTGACGCAGCCATGATGGTTCGGTTTTTTGTCATGAAACCTCTTGGTGATGTTTCGTTTTGAATTTTAGTGAATATGGCATCTATCAACAGTCCAAATTTGATAAAATTTAATCTTTTTTGTTCATTCTTTAGTGTTTTGGTTACTAATTCTTTGGCGTTATGAAAAAAGTTTTCAAGTTGTAATTAAACGTTGTCAATTTTAAAATGTGTTACTACCTTACCAGGTAGTGCTTGAGCGTGTAGTTCCACATCTACTGCTGATGATGTTGAGGGTCGGTGAAGTGTAGTCATAGCAGGCGTTGAAGTTGATGTTGAAGGATGGTGAAGTGTAGACATAGCAGGCGTAGAAGTCGATGGTGTTGATGTTGAAGGATGATGAAGTGTAGACATAGCAGGCGTAGAAGTCGATGTTGATGGCGTTGATTGTGCATAATGAATGACACTCGGCCTTAAAACTTCGTTTTGTTCTTTTTGATTTAGGTTTGCAAATTGATGTTGTGCTAATTGATGATCGATTGAAGCTAATTCTTGTTCATTTTGTTCTTCATTTGTATTTGTGTTGGGATTATGTTTTAGTTCTTTATGAATGGCTAAAAGCCAATCATCTCTAAATGAGGCTTTACAAATATTGCACCGATACATATTATAACTGTGTCTTCCTCAAAGGCTAACCAGCTACTAATAACACTCCAAAATGCACCTCTATTTATACCCGAATAAGAACAGTGGTGGGGGGTATACATGCCGGAGTATATGTGTTAGTGAAGAAATACCAAATTTTACGCAGGAAGTACATTTTGCATCAAACCAAGATGTTTTCAAGTCCCCAAAGTGGGTCAAGGTCGTTTGAACATGTTGCCAAAACGGGGAATAGAGCAGTAAGTGATTCTCACTTGGACCACAAACTGATCTATTCCCCGCTTTGTATTATTTAACAGATCTTTAAGTTTTCTTTTAATTATCCTAATCTTCAAAAAGTTGTTTGTATGAGGGTTCTTCAGCAAAGAAATGTTGAACCGCCAAGTCATCTTCAGTCAGAGGACATGATTCCAACAGTTTTTGATCGATTGAGGGAGCTGACAGCGGTTCTTGGAGTTTTTCATCTTCAGTCAGAGGACATGATTCCAACAGTTTTTGATCGATTGAGGGAGCTGACAGCGGTTCTTGGAGTTTTAACTGTAAACTTTTGATATATTCCATGGTCTATACAAAACGGTTATTTTTGCATCTCGAGGATTGGCGAATGGGATTACACTTTGTAATCTCTCATATCCAGTGTTAATATTCACTCTCCATTTCTTTGAGTGTTCAGCGTTTCTCTGATTGTAGCCAGATCTGGAGTTGGATGTGCTTGCTTGCGAATCCATAGCTGACTAATACGTGTATTCCAAAGTGCATGGTTAAATACCTGCTTACCCCCACCATTAGAGTACCCCCCTCTTGGAGCATATGTTTGATTTAGTAATAATTATTGTATCAAAAGATGTTGTTTCCAAGTCCTGATATAGGTCAAGGTCATCTGAAGATATTTCCAGAACGGGGAATAGAGCAGTAAGTAGTTCTCAATTTGACTACAAACTGATCTATTCTCCGCTCTGTATTTGTGGTTGGAAGGTTAACGAAGAAAACTAGTCAGACTCATCTGACAAATCCGACTCATCAAACGGAAATAAGCGACGGGGGAGAATGCTAGTGACGTAGGTACCCTCAAAAAGGGTTCTTCTACCGCTCGGAGTTGCCTCCATGTGTTCCAAACAGAGTGACTGTTGGTAACACTCCACATCGTCCGAATTCGAGTTTTCCTCCACGTCATCCGCTACACTAGAGATATCCTCATCACTCTCCAATTCTTCCATCCAATTCACGGCTTCCATCTCTACGGAATCAACTTCTTCATCTTCCAACACCGCATCTTCATTTTCATCTTCATCTTCTAACATAATGTTTTTTAACATTAGAATTACCTCTCGTGGAAGAGGAAAGATGATGTCTCTTGGTGCCATGACTAGACTGATTCAACCATTGATACAAACTCGCCTTTTATACCACAATATAATAGGGGGGGAGTGTTGGGGAGGGGATATTGTTGTTAAATATATATTTATATATATATTATTTATATATATATTTATATATATATTTATATATATATTAAACAAAGTTGTTTCCAAGTCCTGAAGTGGGTCAAGGTCGTTTGAACATGTTACCAAAACGGGGAATAGAGCAGTAAGTGATTCTCACTTGGACCACAAACTGATCTATTCCCCGCTTTGTATTCCAGACGTCTTTAATTTTGTTATCCCAGTTATTCATCCTGGTCTTCATACATGAGGAAGATTTGTTTTTAGGCTGACGGTTCTTCCTCAAGACAATGATGTTTCGCCAACCTATCTTCCACCAGGCACACGCATTCTATCGGTTCAAGAGAGACTGGTTCTTCAGAAGGAACTTCTGCAACTATTGCCTGCAGATGTTTTATGTAGTTTATTGCCCGATATATCATGTCCTTTGTTTTAGTAGTAGATTTAACGCCCGGGACTTTACTTGATGATCTACTGTAGGCTTTTTGCATTGTCAGCTTATATCTTTTTGTTCTTAATGCGTTTTCGGCTCTTCGGTTCCGCAATTGTGAAGTGCAATTGTTGAAATTCAGAAACTCTGATAGTTCATCTTTATACTCTTTGGATGTGCTTGCTTGGGAATCCATAGCTAACTACTGGGGATATTCCGATGCGGTCGCTTAAATACCAAGTTTACGTGGTGGGGGTAAATGTCAAGGATATTATTGTAGGAAGTACATTTTATATCAAACAACGATGTCGCAGAATGTCAAGTCTTGTAAGTGGGTCAAGGTCGTCTGGAAATACCACCAGAACGGGGAATAGAGCAGTAAGTGGTTCTCACTTAGACCTCAAACTGATCTATTCCCCGCTCTGTTTTTAATCTCTCTCCTTTTTATTGATTCAACAATGGTTTGGTTTAATATAAAATGTTGTATTGATGATCCATTTCTGCCGGAGTAACCTTTACATTATACCAATCATTTTAAGTAACTTTACATTGTTTTTATAGCTTGTTTTCCATGTTTCCTGTTCACTATTATACACTGGAGCCGTAGGCTTCCACATATACAAATCACAACCAACCTCCCAATCAAGAAACTTGTGCAGTAATCTTCTTAAGACAATTAACTGATCGTGGTTTTCAACCTTTCTGCTTACTACTAGTGTTGCTGCAGCGATAGGGAGAGCGGGTGTACTCATTTTCAGCAGAATGATTTTACCAGTGATAGGAAACCCCTTTTATACTACGTTTAAATGGTGGGGGTTAGTGGTGGGAGTACAAGGGTTAGGGAAGGGGTATATTGTGTTAAGAAATAAATATATCTTCCATTATTTTACCACGCGGAGTGTAAGTCAATACTATACACAAATATTCTAAGTCATTTTAGTGGGTCAAGGCCGTCTGAACATATTGCCAAAACGGGGAATAGAGCAGTAAGTGATTCTCACTTTGACCACAAACTGATCTATTCCCCGCTTTGTTTTTTTTTTTTTTTAACCCCTCTCATTATTTTAACGAGTTTAGTTATCTTCTTTTTTAAGAGTCGGAGGTTCGACAAAAACGTTCCCTAATTCTTTTTGTAAGATTAAGGGGGCCAGCGGTTCCTCAGGCAGTTCAGCTTTTATACAAGGTTCTTGAAGCTGTGTTTGAAGTAACTTAATATATTGTACTGCCTGTCGAATTTTTGAAATCCTAAAATCACTAGGATTAGCAAATGGTACAGCGACTTGTAATCTTTTGAATCCTTCTCTTACTTTATTTTCGTTTCTTCGCGAACGTGCTCTATTTTGTTTCGCTCTACGTTCCCAGATTACTTCCATATCAGTAGCTGATGAGTTGGATGAACCTGCTGGAGTCTCCATAGCTGACTAATGAATATGTTCTACGATGCCACGCTTATATACCCGCTTACCCCCACCTAAAAGGTTGGTGAACAGATCAATGTTTTGGTTTGAAAAGGAATTTAAACAGAGCGAAATGTTTCTAAGTCCGTTATCTAGGTCAAGGTCGTTGTAACATTGTAAAAAAAGTGTGGACAACCTATTTACACTCTGCAGCATATGCTACAAAATGTAAATAGGTTGTCCACACTTTTTTTAATTTGGAAAATGAAAGACTTGATTTAATTTGGAAAAAGGTTATTACAATTTTTTCCACACAGTGGTTCCTGAATTGTCTCTGATTAGATAGTGCTTTTTCGTGGGTTTGTAGGGATGGCGCATGGCTTTAGGTAATCTTAAAATGTAGAGTTGGTCTCCACATTTTAACATGACCTTTAAGAAACCCATTATTTTGACAAAGAAGTATTGTTTGTTTTTACAAAGACTATTAATCCGAGTTTTGGCTGGTTTCACTGTTGGATGTGGTGTGGAAAGAGAAACGGTACCCTTGTGTTTTTGTCTTAAATGAAAACTGCATAATTCTTCATCTAAGACACAAGATTTAGCACAACGTTCCCCTTTCCTTGCACCTTTTTTAAAACAGTATTTACATTGTTGTGCAGGAAGTAAGCACTTCCTTCTCAAGGATTTTAATTCATTAAATTTCTCTGAAGGAGTTTGATCATTTATGCAGATTACTGACGGACGAAAACTTGTGGAAGGTGGAGTGATGATTGGAGAAATGATCTGCGGTATAGTGGGTGTTGAAGATCTTGAACTCGGTGATGATGATCCCGAGCTCGAAGATGAAGAAGAAGAGGACCTCGAGCTCGAAGATGACGAAGAAAACCTTGTCCTTGACCTTGGTGATGGGGAAGATAAAGATGATTTTGTTGGTGACTTGGGTCTTGGTGGTGGAGAAGATGGAGACCTTGGTTGCGACTCTTCCGGGATTATCAAGGACATCAGTAATGCCTGGCGGAGTATGGACGCAGGACCGGATGATGAAGAAGCAGGCGATGAAGAAGCTGGCGAAGATAAAACCTGGCGGGGTAGAGACGGTGCAGAAGTTGTTGGTGTAGATGATGAAGAAGCAGTAGAAGAGGTAGTAGGTGACACAAGAGCTGGTTTTGCTACGATCATCTTCTTAGGCTTGGTCTGCTTCCTGATATGCGCCATGGTTAAACACAAACAGCAGAATGTTTTACCAGTGATGGGGAACCTCTTTTATACCCAATGTAAGTGGTGGGAGATGTAAATGGTGGGGAGATGTAAGTGGTGGGAGTGGAGGTGATTGAGAAAGGTTATTTTAAAAGTATATTTCTTCCAATATTTGATCAAACGAAGGTTTTTCTAAGTCCCGTCAGTAGGTCAAGGTCATCTGACATAATGCCAAAGCGGGGAATAGAGCATAACATACTGCTCTATTCCCCGCTCTGTATTGGGGAAGGGGACAAAAGACAACAAACAAGAGACTGATTTTAAACAAGAGACTGATTTTATATTTCACAAACGTTTCTCATGGGTGAGATAGGTGGTGTCAACCGGTTTTCATGGCCGTATTGATCTTATTGACAAGGCCGGTTTTCAGGGCCGAACCTTATTGTCAGGGGGTTAGGAAAAGGATGAGAAACAAGATACATTACTTTGAAAATAAAGACTTTTGAAAGACTTTGAAAATAAAGCAACTATGAAAAAGAAACAAATTAATCAGTTAACGTTACTTTTACAAAAACAGCCGAGGTCAGTTTTGCAAAGGTCAACAGTATCACTGAAACCCGGTGGGACGTAGACCCAAACACCCGGCGTCAGGCTGCTGCAAACCCAAGTTTTGACCAAGGTTGTTGAGGGACCTGTAGGGCCGGGAGTACATATGTTATTAGTAAATAAAACACTTCAAACCGATACCACACACTAACATATATATTAGACTAACTACATTACCTAGCAGCAAACTACAAGCGTTATCTAACATGCTTAAACAAACTAACTAAACATGCAAGGGCGCGGATCTCTTAATTGCGCGTCGGGACCAACGCACACTTAACAGACCTACGCTGCAGCAGAGTGCAACCCACTGGGACGTATATCCATACAACGGGCGGCAAGCTACTGCGACGAGACTGCGGACTGCTCCCGCTTATATAGGCAAAGTGACGTCACCGAAGCGGAAGGGGGAGGTCGAAGGGGGGGGGTGACCTTGAACATGACCCAAATCGGGGGGGGTTCCGTTAAGGGGGGGGCTCCGCCCCGTGACGTCAGGGGGGGAGATGATACGTCACGGGGGGGTTCTGTCGTTACGGTGGAAGGGGAACAGGATGTAGACCGGTCTTTAGCTTTCTACCCGTATATGGAAATGTCACGGTTACACTTGGCGACCCGCTTTGCTCCGTCTGGTACCTCATTCCAGCTTTGCCTTGCGAACTATATACACCTCTGCACTATGTCTTCTCCCATCACACCCAAGAAACTGCAACGTTTGAAGGAGACTTTGAAGAAGTCTTCGGAGAAAAGGAGCGGTTTCAAAAGACCTAGTTCTTTTAGGTCTTGTATACAAAGAAATTTTAGGAACCACCCACTTTACTTTGATCAACGGCCTTCGACGTCTTCTGCATCTCCGCCATTGACACCGTCTCGCCCTTCAGCGCCTCAACCTTCATCGCCACCTCCAACTGTTGAGGAAATAATGAAGAGGACGGCTACGGTGAAACTTACCGAGTTGGTAACGCCGCTGAAGTCTGTCACCGTCAAGTTTGCCCAGTTGAAGTTGAAAATGGAATATTTATTTGTGGGGAAGATCGGCGATGAGTACCTACTCCAACACCTCTTTGGCGGCCGTTACGTCAAGGTCCACCTTCCAAGGTCCACTCTGCCACCTCCTGAGACCGAGTGCGACTTGTTTTTGGTACGGCAGAAGGGTCAAGTAAAGTGGGTTACGAAGAAATAAAGTAAACACTGTCCACCACTCCTTATCCACCATCTCCTTCAAACACAAACGGTCCTTTTCAGGACCACCCTAAGCATTTCATGTTAGGGACTTGGCCTGTACATAGGCAGGAGACTGTTAGTCTCATGTTTGTGTGCAGCCCACTTTGTGAAAATTTCTAAGTCCTAAGGTCCTTGACCTTGGGGTTGACCTTGAACATGACCCATTTTGGGGGAGGGGGTACAAAGTTTGTGCAAAGTATGTTATGTGGGTACTCAAATTACGCGGATTGATCAGACGAACAAATTGGTGCAAACAGAATTCAAATCCGACCAAGGGTATAGCAGTAATAGCTAAAAACAACTATTTTGGAGGTTAAACCTAAATAACTTCTTTATTGTAGGGTTAAAGTATATTACGTGGGTACTCAAATTACGTGGATTGATCAGACGAACAAGTTGGTGTAAACAGAATTCAGATCCGACCAAGGGCATAGCAGTAATAGCTAAAAAACCGCTATTTTAGAGGTCAAACCTACATAACTTCTTTATTTACAGTTTAAAATATATCAAGTGGGTACTTAAACTACGCGGATTGATCAGACAAACAGGTTAGTGCAAACAGACTTCAGATCCGACTAAGGGTATAGCAACTGTAGCGAAAAACAACTGTTTGAAGGACAAGGTAACGTTGTGGTGGGGATAGGTGTCTATCCTACTCGCTAGCGCTACATCATTATACTTCCAGCTCTTTTCGGATGAACATCTACCTATATAGTTTGTGTTAACGTCTGAACATGTCACAGTTTTACAGGAATATGAGTAAGGTGTCCTTCAGTGGCCCGCTTGCCACCACCTTCTACTTCTCCGACGATGAAGATAGAATGTCTACGCTTTTAGCGGACAATGAGCGGTTCCATCGTAGAATAGCCAGGGTTGAAACACTCTTAGCCAGTTGTCTGCTGCACAAGAAGCAACACATGGAAACATGCACTAGTTTAGATCATAGTGACTGTAATATTTATACACATGTAGTGTTGAGACAAATTAATTGAAGTTTTCAGTTAAGGAGCTACGGTCTTGACAGTGTAAGAGTCAGACCCTAACTAATGCGTGTACGCTAGTTAGTGCGCGATGTAAAAACTTGGTGGGGGAAGTGGTGTGGTGGGGGGAGCGATGTGGTGGGGGAAGGGACGAGTACCTAAACTACACTCAAACGCTGCATTACTATACAATCATTGGAACAGACAACACCATGAGCAGCGTCAACGACAATATTTGGGGAGATGCGGTTTGTGAGGAGGAGTTGATAGCAACACTTGACGCTACCGAGGTTGAGCAAACTACATCTCAGCAGCCAACAAGCAACATCATAAGCCGTGGCAATAACATTATTTGGGGAGGTGTGATTAGTGAGAAGGAGTTGGTGGCAACTCTTGAGACTACCGAGGTTAAGCAAGGAGCGGCGATGCAAACTGTATCCCAGCAGCCTAGGACATATGAACAAGTCCTGGAGGAATAGAAGAACGCGTATGATTATGCTTGCAAGAGGTGGTGTGCGCAGCCGCAATGTCCAGAGCAGGAGGATTAAATGGAAGCGGATTTTCGGCTGGTTACTAAACTAGAGGAGGAACTTAAACGAGCAGACCAGGGTTTTAACTAATGGATATTTTATTCAAAGTCTTCCTCCCCACGTCAGATGCCATCTGCCGCGCACTTGTCACCTGCCACCTGCCGCCTGCCATCTGCCGCCTACCATCTGCCGTCCGCCATCTGCTCCGCCCCACCACACTTTTACCCCCACCACGATACGATTGCAACGCTAGTTTGTGAATAGTCAGTACACCTCCAGCTCTCGACTGGTGAACATCATCCTCTCTCCGCACTCTTCACAAAATAACATTATCATGTCACTTAAGATTCGATGTATTTATTATGACTCTATTTATCTATCAACTTCTACGGACCTGGAGGTTTTTAAAGAGGAGTTAAGACTTCTCCTAGCGAATGGCTACAGTTTATCTTTAGAACTGATCGCAACAAACAACATAGACTCTGCGCAGGGGTCAAAGTATCTACCGCCTTTCATCAGAAAACGAAGTGATGGTCGCGACCCCGGATCAACAACATCGATGACGACAAACAACGGGGAACTATTGTAAACATAAATTATTGTAAACATAACTTATTGTAAATAAAAACAAAAGTAAAAATAAAGTTAAATGAAATAGTACTACCTCGCACTCGTATCGTTCGATTGCTTCATTCGATTGTTTTCATTCGATATTTTTATCGAATGAAAACTATCGAATCACAATCGGATTTTACGCGTGCGAGGTAGTACTTTTTTAAAATAACCTCCCCGTGACCTTGACCTTTAAACTTTCCCTCATTACATCACAAAACCGCCTACGTCACTGGCTGAGGCTCAGATGACGTGTTTAATGACTCAGCGCTTCCGGTCACGTGACCGGAAGCTGTCAATCACTTGGCACAGAACCTACAAACCCCTACTACTCATTTGTACTCCAGTCGAGACCACTTTATGTAATAACTTCGTTGGATACTCACACTACTGGGGTCAGATTGCTACTAATAACAGTGTGAGAAAATCTCCAGCTGTTTTTTCTGAATCTAGAGTGAGAAAGTATTGCTATATGTATTTAAATCTTATACCGACAACAGCTACTTTCGGTACAGTGTTACGAAAAGGTTGTTTTAGTGTCATCAAAATGAGCGGCCTTGGTCTGGAATCGTATACCATTAGTAAATGAAGCGTAAATGGGGCTTGTTTAGTTTTAATATATGTTTAATTCGGATGTAAAACATAGTATGTGTGAAACATCAATCAGAATTGTAAACAATATAGTTAAGAGTATTAACTTATAACTTTAATTAGATTTACATGTATAACCACTCAAAAACTTTATTTTACTTCTTAATACAAATTTGCAATAAACAATAACTAAACTTTTAAGATTAAATATCAGTCAATAAATCAATTTGTTATCTTTGATTAAAAATAAACATTGTTTTATCCTGCTTTATGTTAATTCGGGTTCAATGTCTAAATTTTACAGTATAAAATAACCATAAATATAATAATTCATTTTCTATTTAACTTTAAGTTATTCAGGCAGTGTGTAAAGAAATTATTTTGTGTATTTTGAAAATTAGCTTGAAATTATTTCTTTAAAGGATTAAAATTGGTTCGTTAATTATGCATCCACCAACAGCTTTATTAACTCAGTAATTAGTTGTAACGCATTAATGTAGTAAAACAATGGTTTAATTTAAATTAGTTGTTTACAGTAGTTTTAATTAGGTAATCCACAGGCAATAATGCAGAAATGTTAGGTTTGTGCAGTCTCTTTCATGACAATTAGTGATCATTCTTTCAACTTTAATAGTTATTACATAATTTTTTTTTCATAAATTATATGAACTACTGACTGTCGTATGTTCAGTATTATGAAGTTTGTAAACTTATGCTACAATGTAATGGCACACGTACAATTGTATTGTGCACGATTAAACCATTATTGAAATGTATATGGTTTTTCCTATACATCAAAACAATTTGTTATGGTATAATCCAATTTGGGGCCATTAGCTTTCAGCCGAATGTCAGATACGTGTTGTCCAAGGTGACATGGCGATGCAGTAGCTATCTAATGCACAATTTTACCAGTTTTTTTTTTTATTTAAATGCGGAAAAATATATTTTTAACAACACAAAAAGTCAATTTTGTACCTTCTTCTTTTGTAATCATAAATTCAATGTTACGCACTAGTTTCAAAATCAATTAACTAAGGAATTTTATTACAACTGTTAATCAAAACCAGCTCATAATTGTAGAAAATACTTGTTTGTAAATTGCTTATATGCAGTTTAGAAAAAAACATGGACTGTTAATTGTGTTGGTACGCAAATGCATTTTCTTAAGACTATATTTTGTATTTTATACACTACGACAAACTATTTATTAATAGTGTCTCTTAGAACATGTTAATAAATTCAATCGTTTGTTGAACGATTATTATGTTTATATTACAAATTATCCGTTTACATTATACATGAGCGTGGTATTATTAAATTAATTACTAAATTTATTACTGTGTACAATATCACAGTAAACAATGCAAATTCTTTCAACATATATCTATCAAATATAACAATCACTCGAACAAAACTCAAACATAATTATTAAGATCAGTGTAGTTTTACATGATTTTAACTTGTTAGTTACGAAATCTTGTACTTACCTCAGTAGATACAAATGTGTATTTTCATTAAAATTAAAACCAATCTGTAAGAAAATGTAAGATAACTTTAAAATAAAACTGTATATACAGAAAGAATACCTTACAATACTTAAAAGGTGTCTTATATGCGTTGCCCGTTTAAATCACTGGCCAAGAGAAATGCCGCGTCTAGCGGTCTGTGGTTGGTAGCCTTAGATTAATCCGGTAAACCTGTTTAATTAAACATTGTAGCCTACACTACTAGAAAATCCACTTTGAAACTGCAATATATATACTGCACTTAACTCTTTGAGAACCTTGTAAAATAGGACATTTAAGACTAGGGAATCATAAATAGTAGGAAACGTGGTAAATACAAAAAAGTTGGTCCCTTTACTGTTATATTTTATACAAAAACTGACCCTTTATAAAACATTATGATCGCTCACGTATGTTTAATGGTTTTGAGCGTTTCATTACTTTAAAGAACTGTGGGCGAGTACATTAAGATATTAAGATATTATAGAATTTAAGTATTATATTAGTGTTGTATTAATTATTACTTGCATGCACGTCAATTAATAGTCATACAATAGGCTTTAAATATTATTTAAACATATTTTTATTAAACATGAGCTTTAACTTTGACTTACTATAAATGTCTATTAGTAATGCAATTTATTACCAAGACTTTCTTTGATTCAAAACAAAAACAAAACATCACTTTCGTAAAACTTGTAAGCAGAAGGTTAACCTTGCATTAAACGTTTCCCTAGCCAAAATAGGTTTCCAATTCAACTGCATATCTTAACAATAAGCTTGCATACCCGTAAAGCATGCTGATTTTGTGTGAGAGATTTCATCTCAGAGACGTAATATATCAAATGGATGCAATATGCAAAACTAGAGCAGAGGTCCCATTAATCTTAAGCTTGTAATTTTAACGTGATACGATTCACGTATTGAATCAATTAGCTCCAGTGACAAAGACAAACTACCGACAAGGGATTAGGTTGATAATTTTTGTCACGTTCTCTGCAGTGTGCTCAATAGGGTTTTGAATAAAAACGTAACAAATTGTATACCATAGTATAGGTCAATAAATATTGCTGGTCATACAGTCTGCATCGATGGTGTAAATGTATTTGGTATCAAATGTTGGTAAATAATAAAACCTTAAAACTGTCGTCATTAACAGGGGATACTGTGTTTATTTCAAGTAAGGTTTATATACAGTTATTTAATAAAATACAAATAAAAACCCATATTATCTTACCGGTTAACACATCTTGAGAAAATCAGTCTAATAAAGGTTACCTACTTACTATAGTAATTATTTTCAAATCAACAAACAAATTTACAACCAGCTTCTTGGTGTTGAAATTTGCACATAAATAGTGCTTGATGTGTTTTCGTTTTTTTTTTTATTCTGTACAACTACTTTCGATGCAGATCAGAATCTGTTTGTTTAGTTGGGGATATTTAATTTAAGTACGTTTATTATCAACATTATAACGAAATAAATTACCTGTTAAGTATTATCTATTTTAAAACATAAAAAAATATTACTTTGCGTTAGTATAATTACTAATCGGAACTGGATAATAGACTTAGCTGGTTTAGAGATGAACCGGTGTGTTAAATTATCACGTGGCATGTGGGATAACAAATATAATTTCAGCAGAAGTCTGAGACGAACTGCCCAATGAATTTTGAATGGATTTAAATTGTAGGATTGTTTAATTTAATCAGTAAAGTAGATTACAGTTTCCAGATTATAATATGGATAGCTATTACAAAAATGAAAGGTCCACACATGTTATAAAATATTTCAAACAAGAAAATACATACAAGTATAATAATTTTGCTGAGCAATCTAATCGTATGATACTGTATTGTTTGTAATCCTGGTACTCTGGTCGGATTAGTATATTTGCCGAAAACAAAAAGGTAGCCTACTTTAATATATATTAATGATACAAAAATAATGTTTATCAAATATTTCCTTAAAGTAGAATAGTAATTGACCTTCATAATGATTAAGTTTTGTACATTGTAGCTATTCCTCGTCTAAACTTGTATTTCTGATTTTCATAGTTAATTTAGGCTATAAGCTAAACAAATCAAATATATTTGAATATACAATCCAATTACTGCTCTTATTTATGGCTTCACTGAACATGAGCCATTATTGAATAATATACACTTACATATAATAATGGGTTGCAAAATAAAGGTAAATCAGCGGAGAACGCTTAATATTGCCAAACAATAAAACAAATGTAGTAAAATAGATTAAACAAATCGATAAGTTATATTTTTCATTAACAACAAAAGTTATATTTTTATATTAAGTGGAAATAGTAACACAAAATAAGTATTATAATTGCTTCAATGAGATCAGTAATATTTTTATTTATAGCAAAATATAGATTACTATTGTAAGGCGGTAAAATCGACGTTCTTTAAAACTTATAAAAGGGAACTAAAAGTTGGTGAGGCTCTCAACAACTTTTGCTAACTTGATTTGGATCGTTTATATGACTCACCGCATTTCTCAAACCACCAACCTATACTCAGTATAGAAAGAATGTATTTTTTTGTGGACATTTCATAATTTGAGTTAGTATTAAAAAATGTATTTTGATGCTCCCTGAAATCAAAAAGGTGTTTTTTTTTACCTTGATGTCATTCTGTCCGTTCATACAATTGATTTAACATATTTAGTATGTAGGTACCTGCAGGAGTTCTTTTAAAACTTTAGATTTTTTTATTTAGACAGTCATTCACCCTCAAATTACCAAAAACTACAATCTCAACTCTAAAAAACGGCTCTTTTGATTTTGATTACCGATTAAAACTATAGTATTTGGTAGTTTATACTACTTCAGGTCCTTGACGATACCATCTGGGAAAATTTGTGTCAGAAATGTTAGGGCTACTAAAATGTTCCTAGGCTCACTTTTGTATTTTTTACTGAAATCAACATTTAATGCAATGCACTTTACACCACTCAAAAGAGCTATAACTAACAAATAAATTGCTAGGGCCTACCTTGAATTGGTGTTCTACAACTAATGGTTGTGAAGAAAATTGTGATCTCCAATCAGTATAAACACAGTGCGTGCTCTAGCGTTCTTACAGAGAAGCACTAAATTATTGTTTTTCTCCCATTTACGGATCAATTTAATAAAACTGGTTTGTAGGAAAATATTCCAATAGACAATATTTGAAGTATGTTGACACTGTAAGGGAAAAAGAGGGGGTTTTCTTCCTCAAATCACTGTGTGTAGCAAATGAGGATATGCTGAAAAGAAAATAATGTTGGTAAACACTTCTGAAAAAAAAACTGTAATCAAAAGACTTTACATATATGCCATCTTATTTAAAGTTATATTGATATAAAATATAAAGGAATTTACTAACATAAATATTTTTACATCATACTACACAGAAACAGGTACTTTTCCATCCGTATTGATAGGCTGGAAAGTTGCCCTTTGCCGTGCCTACGCACGGAAAATTACTTTACCGTGCACTGCACGGTAAAAGCTTTTTACAGTGCACTTAGTCAGCTGATGAAATAAACAGCTGATTGCAACAATACAACGTTAAACCACATGAATAATTACGAGTGTTGAATAGTAAACACATTTTGAGAGAACAAACCATTCTATTTGATACTAAAGGAAACTTTTGAAAATGCATTTCAGTGAGGAATAAAATGAACCTGATATAACAAATTTTTTCTTCTGAAATATAAAAATATTGAAGTTTATGTTATGTCCTAAATAAATTGTGTTATGAGTTTAAAATGTACTAATTTTTCTGTGTAGTAAGATGTAAAGTATCGTACGTTACTCGCCCGGTAAGCTTTACCGTGCTCGCTAAACATATATGTGTTTGTAGTGTTATAACACTAAAAAAAAAAACTTATACCACTATAATTGAAACTACCCCGGTATGTTGTATTGTTATACAATTGTTTGGTTTTTTATGCATTGGTTTTAGTTTTATTTTATGGTTTGGCCTTTGGCTTTGTAGGCAAAGTTTGTTGTTGCCTATTGAAATACATTTAAAAACAAAATAATACTGATAAATCAGTACGTGGTTTTAGGATGGATGACGGAATCAAACTCAGTAAAACAGAATGAACATCATTATGGTTTATATTCTGGAAGCTACATGAGCCGTTAAATTCACTGGCCAAGAGAAATATCACTACAGAATCCAGTGGTGGTTGTTGGGCCAGGCTTAGTCCGGAGAACCTGTTTAATTAAACATGGCAACTAATACTACTAGGAAATCCACTGTAATACTACAGTACAGTATATTTTAAGCCACTGTTATCTGTACAGAATGGTTTAAGACCTTTCCCCTAGATAATTACAATTACATTGACATACTGATTTTTAATAAGGTAACACTCACCCAGCATACAGTTGGTGTGGTTTCAGGAGGTTATGTGAACTGGATAATGTTTTTGCACAATTTTTAATTACTTATAACAAAATTAGACATATAAATTTACTTATGTAGCCTAATCAATTATCTTAAGTTTGAATACTGGTTATGACTAAATATTATTAATGTTAATTTTAGATTTAATATTCAAATATAACAACTTTAATTCCAAAGACATTTTTATGTGAGAACAAAATAATAACTAAACGATTCAATAATTGAAAACCTATACATAATCTTAACATTTCACGCATTTATTACAACGATGGCATACGGCTTACAAAGTTTCTAGACATAGTTGTACTTGCATCATGCTCACTGCAGTATGGTGAATATGCATTTACAATGGCCCATAAGAATCGACATCCATCGTTAAAAAAGACCAAGAAACGTTAAAACCCCTTAAAAACTTCCGGTATCCATTGTGATTGTATAGTCCGGAAAATTATTGTAGTTTGGAAAATAATTTAGAAGGTGCCTTCAAAACGTCAGTGATTTTAACACAAAATACAAAATAATTAAGTATACAGGGTGTCTCAAAGGTCGAGACCAAACTTCACAGGCTTGTTAAATGGACTGATCCCAACAAATAATTTAAAATAGTTTGAAAGTAAAATGCATGTTTGAAATGTAAATTAAAACTGCGTTAAATCGTGATTTTTAATTTTACTAAGCTCCTGCAACTGCATTTTGAGTGAATAAGTTATACATTGTAAAAGGTTTATG
The DNA here is from genome assembly GCA_963675035.1 of Allygus modestus. Lineage (NCBI taxonomy): Eukaryota > Metazoa > Arthropoda > Insecta > Hemiptera > Cicadellidae > Allygus > Allygus modestus. The sequence continues at coordinate 316,772,365 of OY776112.1, forward strand.
GTCCTACGTGTATTTTTTAATGACTAAACATAATTTATAAGATTGTAACACACAGATTTAAAAACTTTTAAAAACATCAATACAATAATAAACAAATTATTTGGAAATAGTCCATATAACAAGCCTGTCAAGTTTGGTTGCCGACTTTTGAGACACTCTTTATATTTTCAGAAACCAAGTAGAATATCTTAGTTTTAAAACCGTTAAGTTCTCAAATAAATAATAAATTATAATACACGAAGGACTAACATATTTCAACAAGGAAATATTACATAAATGAACGAATTCGTCACTTCATTCAAATTTTATCTTTAGGATTTTTTTGTTTAAACCCACTCCAAATATACTCTATAAGTATAAATATCTAAGAAGTTGTTTGTGCAATAATATTATTTTACTAAAAGCAATTACCGGTTTTCTATGAATTATATTTATGTATTGGATTATAATGGATGAAGTGACCAAATAGCAATCAAAAGAGCTTAACATTGCGGATATCATCCTTGCATCTATCTAAAAGAATCCCTAGGAAAAACATTTACTGATGTACGATGAAAATAATTACTGCATTTACTAAATGCATTACCCTAAAATCTAAAGATCACACTGTAAAATAGTTTTGTTAAAAATTAACTTTCACTTTAAAATTAACTTAGGTTACTTCCAATAAGGCCAATGCAAACTTTGGCAACACACTCTATTTATCTTGCACATTAGTATCACTAACAAATTAGAAGTAAGTGAATTAGGGCAGATACAATTGAATACTATCGAAAACACTTCAAGTTACTTTTTTGAAATTCTGCTTTCCTCTTTTACCATTGACTCTTTTAATTTTTAAGATTGCCTTATACTTTTAGTAAGATAACTGTACAACATATAGGTAATCATACAGGTATCATATAGGAAATTAAATATTATTATTTACATAAATGTATTCCACTGATGTTTAAAAAATACATAATTAACGAGGAGCCTTTATAAATTAATTTTTGATAAAATATATTTGAGATAATTATGTATAAAATATAATATAATGGAAACAATAGTGAAGAAAACATTTGAAAAACTAATATAATTTCTGATAGACTGCAATTATATGGTTATCACCAAGTTTTAATTAATATAATCCACGTATGGAAAATGCCGTGTTCCATTAATGTAACAAGCTCGCAGTGAAAATAATCTAGGATGTTTTAAATGTGTTTTGTCACTAAATTCACCACCCGAAAGGAATGTCGTTAGCTCGAGCCTAGTGGTCGGGGGTTGGTAACCCTGAATTAATCTCGAGAGCCTGTTTAATTAAACGTCGTAACTGAAACTACCTGGGATTAAAAATAATGATATAACCCACCCGTGAGGTAACCCACCCGATGATATGAGGGAGCTAGTTTCGCGAATATGTCAATCTATGTGAACCATATAGCATAGTTAATACTCTCAAGGCATGTGGTCTGAATTAACATAGAACTCCATTAGTTATATTTAATTTAAGGGCAATATTCTAATTTTTCATAATTGTTTTCATGCTAAATTACGTGAAGCAATATTTTCCAATAAGTAAATAAGTACCTCAATAAGTACCTCTGACAGAAAATCTAATGTTAATTACTGATCAAGAAAATTACCTTTCACGTTATTTATTTTTATTAAAATTAATATGTTGTATTCAATTTAAAATTCAGAAAGTTTTTTTTTTAACGTTGTTTTGCTTGAGGGTGGACGTAATCATTTCACAAATTGCTTGTGACTAGTTACATAACTACAATTTTTTAGAAATATAAAATGTTTTTAAATGAGCATTTACTTATTGGGGGTCAATAAGTAAATGCTCATTTAAAAACATTTTATATTTCTAAAAAATTGTAGTTATGTAACTAGTCACAAGCAATTTGTGAAACGATTACGTCCACCCTCAAGCAAAACAACGTTAAAAAAAAAACTTTCTGAATTTTAAATTGAATACAACATATTAATTTTAATAAAAATAAATAACGTGAAAGGTAATTTTCTTGATCAGTAATTAACATTAGATTTTCTGTCAGAGGTACTTAACACGATGTGCCCAAAACTGATACATGACAGCTATTATTGCTCACGAATATGTATATATTTTTGCTGTTGCTGTGGTTGATAATAATTCTTAGCTTGGTTAGTATTCTCAAATTGAACGGTAAAAACTGGTTATCGTTAAAAATAAAATTTGAATTCCATTATAAATGGTGTTATTTCGTTCCGGTATTGTAAATTATTACTACTCTGGTCAGAATCGTTTCAAAGTTTTATCATAATTTTGGAAAATTAGTTGCATGGTTGTAATTGTCTCGCCAAATATGTAATTATGTTTATATGTTTTGAAAAAGTAACCTTTTTATTAGCAGAGTTAGTGCTAATATCAAAATTCTCTCGTTGGGATTGATGATGATCCGTGATTGTCTGCCTTGGTCACAGATCGCAGGTAACTAAGGTGAATGGGAGTTACTCTGATGTACTTCATAGGGACGTAGGAGTTCCGCAGGGAACTTGTCTGGGACCTGTTCTATTCATCTTGTATACACAGGACCTCCACAGTGTGCTAGAATTCTCCAGTTTACATTCCTATGCTGATGATTGTCAACTAGTCCTGTCTTATAATCCTTCTGGATTTCATGAAGCAGTTAAGCTCATGATTTGTTCAGGTTGAAGCAGTGGTCTGATGGTCATGGTCTGGTTCTTAATCCTGAAAAGTGTGTCGTGCTTAATTTTGGTTCTTCTTACTTGAAACCTGTGAATAGTCTTCTTGGGAAGGTGGAGCTGGATGGCAGGGCTCTCTCTGTTTCTGACTCAAAGTTCTGGGCGTCAACATTGATTCTCAGTTGAATTTTCGCTCCCATGTTAGTTATATTTTCAGAAAGTTTTAAATAGTTTAAGAATGTTCTATCGACTGAGGTTTGTGCTGACTAAAACTGCTAAGCTGGAGTTGATAAGATCTATGGTCTTCCCAACAATTCATTATGCCCTTCCATCCTTTGGCGAATGTCTGACCCTGGATAGTAGAGTGCTTCTGACGAGGTTGCAGAATAGAGCCCTAAAGTTTGTTTATAATCTTAGGAAGTTTGATCATATAACTGCATATATTGAACAGGCTAAGGTTCTCACCTTGGGGAAGCAGTCTTTCCTTCAGGCTGTATCAGTTGTACATAAGGTACTGTCTTCAAATGTACCTCCTTATCTGAAGAGGAAGCTTGTGCCTCGTGCATTGGTTAGGAAACGCTGTACCAGGCAGGATGCTTTGCTTGTAATACCAAGAGTGCGGCTTGAGTTAGGGAAGAAAGGGTTCTCGTACTTTGGACCCCAAGCATACAATACCCTTCCACCAAGCATGAAATCGGTGAATTATAACTCATTCAAGGCCAGGTTGAAGTCATAGGTTAAGAGCATTTTTTTATTTTTATAATTTAACCTGTATTTTTTATTTTGCTGCAATGTCCGCTTTTTTCTCTTGTGTTGTGTTGATTTGAGTTGCCTTGAAAAAAAGTTTGTACTGAAGAACACCTGTAAATAAAGGCATTATTTATTTATTTATTTAAAAGTACCTACCTATAAAAGTAGATAGAACAACCTCCTTCTGATTATTATTTTGTTTCAAATTTAAACCATAGGATATACATTGTCATGTGAACAGCCTTTGGTAAAAAATTAAATATTTAAATCAAAATAACATTAGCTTAAGCCATCTGACCTAATATGTAATATGAAATACATTATCCAACAGATACTTAACTAAAGTCCTTACTTCATGATGTAAATAATAAAATATTTTAATGTTGTATTTATGTACACAAATTTAAATACTCAGTAACAACATATTTAGTTAAACAAGTTCGTTAACTTATTTAATTGATTGTTGTAGAATACTACTCCTGGCAATACTAAGATATATTATTTCACTAACATCGCACACGTTAATACGGTATTGAACAAACAACTGAGAATGTGAGAGACATTATTCACTTAATGTCCTGAAGGTACTTTGTCTTTGTCAGTGGAGGTAACTGATTCAATATGTGGATCGCTGGTTTAATATTGAAATTACAAGCTTATGGTTAATGGGTTTTATACTCCTGGTCTTTTATTAATTCTACTCAATGAGTTACGATTTCTAGATGGGAACATATCGTCAGCATGCTCATAAGTCTTGTGACGAATGAAGTTAAGCTCAAATAGATAATGTACTTTTCTGATAAGCTATATATAAGTTTACCTAAAGTTTATGTTTGATTTTCATTACAATTTTACCTGGTTGGGCCGTAGAATAGGTTTTGAGCAACTATGGAGGTGACTTTATCTTGTTACTGATATCCGCGGGAAATTTCTCGTCATGAAAGTTTTAGTAAACAATGTTCGTTGAAAGTTATGAATTAGAAAAAAGGCAGGCTCGAGTAAATCTTATATGTCCATGAAATAAATTTTGAAATGGTTTAATTATCCCTTAGTTGGGGCTTCAGTAGCCGGCTTCAACATTCTTCTCCCATAATGCCAATATTAACTTTCAAAGTCCGTCCCTCCTTAAAAAATAATCAGAAATTGTTCATTTATGGTTCATGTTAAAGACTAAACAAATACCTAATGAATGCAGTAATCGGAATTTCAATATCACAAATAGTTTAACCGTAAGTCAATCGTAAATGTGTTGCAATTTCATTGAACGATTACTATTTGCGATATTGACATGATGCTCACTGAAATTACTAGGTACTGTTCTGCTCTTTAAAATGAGCCATAAATCCGATACTGGATGATCCGTTGAGGTGGAGCAGACTTTGAAAGTTAACATTAGTCTTAATAAAGGAAGCAGGTAAAAAAATACGAGTGCCGGGTTTTATTTAATTAAAATTATGAATAAAATTATAGTTAAAATACAAGAATAAAACTGTGTTTGATTGGCATGACATTTATACCAATGTATTAATAAATACAAAAATAGAAACATTTATTATCAATAAAGAACATTAAACCCCTTAAACAAATAACTAATTTTGAAGGTCCGACTTACGTAACGCATTTCACCGTGTAGTTTTATTTTGTATATCTTAAGTTGCAATAAATTGGGTACCCTCATATTACAAAGATATCATTCCGTTTAGCATTCGTAAAAACAAACTTATTTTGATTAAACGGAGCGTTTGATTTTTCTGATATTCCTCGACACTAGAGGTAAATCAATCAGGGCATGTCTACGTAAATTGTACATGGTTTGCGTTGAGCATAGTGAGAGAAAGAGTTAGCAAAGTATATTTCGGAAACACACAGCCTCCGAGTTATTGTGATATGTCAGAAAGATTTTACTTTAGTCAAATTAAACAACAGCGAAGGTGGCTTGGGAACTGAACAATGTCACCACGACGAAAACATCCATTCATTAATCAGCCAGCCGTGAATGCGGTACGCGGGAAAATATGCTAGGAACACTTGACACTGCTGCTGGGTTTTAGCTGCTCTCAATCTCCTAATTGTTGAGACACTGAATCTAATAAATGATTTACTTTAATGATTTTTTTATATTTTGTACACTCTCGCAATACCAAAGCACGTATAAATCCCAATATTCCATAGGTAATGTACATTCTTCCTTCCAGCATTATATGCAGAGGAATATACTATATAGTTAAAATGGGCCAATAAAAAAAAGCTGTGATTTATTTAGGCTTCTCCCAGCAAATGATTTACAACCATGACAGTTGTGTGTGTTGCCTTCTGTGGTGGGCCTGTGGAACTTACAAACTGTCACATTTATAATGTTAGTAGGATAGTCTTACCTCTAGTCTTACCTCCCACCTCTATGTAAACTGGCCTAACCTTATTATAAAACATATGAATGAATATAGTTGATTTAATCGAACCAAGTGCATCAAAACGGTCTTTATATACGGTTTTGCCTGATTTAAAAATATTTTAGTTGATATTTTTTACTACTATTAAATGTAGTTCATAGATATTTTCTGCCCAAATTAGTGTTATAAAGTAAGTGGTAAAACCGTCCTACTACCTAGTGACTAAGTTGGCCTGATTGTTACCAATCTCAATTCAGGTTTTGATGCTATTTACAGTTGCTCCTTAACCCATAGTATCCGACTGAAGAAGAACATGCGCTCTTAGTTGAGGTTCCTGGCCAGCAAGGTGCTGAAATCCCCACATTTATCCGGCGTGTACCCCGGTGGTGTTATTCTTAAAGAGTTTAACAATCCCAACCTTCTTGGACTTCAGTTTGATTACCGGACTTCCCTTCTCTGGACACGTAAGCATTTTGTGTCAGTTAGCTATGACCCGTTTGAGAATGTTGTACAGGCATCGCACTTGTTCCTCGCACCTGCTAAGCTTCGGCTGTACAGACTTTGGTGCCCTCTGTTCTTGAGTACTGTCATCTGGTATTTGGCAACATTGTATCTCTAGGTGACTGGACCGGATGCAGAGAATGCAGAACGTGAGAGTCAGGTACGTTTGTGGACTGAGGAAATTGGATCAAATTTCACTTGATGGAAAACGCTTGGCTTATTACCGATGTCTGATTTGTGCACCTCTGCAATTCTTGTCTTGTTCGTAAAGACCTGGCTGAGAATATTTGAGACGAAGACTCAGATCCCGTTCCCGTGAGGAAATTGGACCAAATTTGACTTGAGCGCAAAACACTTGGCTTATTACCGGTTGCTGATTTGTGCACTTCTGCACTTCTTGTCTCGTTCGTAAAGACCTGGCTGAATAGAGACTACAATATTTGAGACGAAGACTCAGATCCTGTTCCGAAATGCGTTTCCGGTGTAATAGGCAGGACAACAAGCTTCAGATGCCTCGTGTGTGCTGTGAGTCCGCTGGTAAGGGGTTTTCCTATTTTTCTCTAAAGCTTCTAAACTCTCAGTTTACCAGTTTTGGGCATAAGCTGGTCAATCATAAAACTTAAAACAAATTACAGAATGGGTTGTTAAGTGGACGGATTTGAAAGTTTTAATTTTTGTTCAAGTGAGTTTTGTTATTTTTAAGTAATGTAATACATTAGAATATTATTAGATTACTAAAACTGTTTTATTTGACTCCAGTTGTATTTTAAACCATGAAAAATGCTAATGCTGTATTAGCAATATGTGAGAAATGCTCAAAATATAAGACCATTTTATTTATTTAAACTTAGTGTTGGCATTAATAATTTATTATGAAATCAGCTTAGTTTTTGTAAGGGAATTTTTAAAATTAATATAAATAAATATATTCTTTAAATTTAAAATTAAACTCTGTTATTGGGATAAATATGTACTTTAGCTTTAAGAGTTTATTTGATAACAACCTTCAAAGGTATTGTACAGTCAACAACTACATTCACTAAAACCACCTTGGGATACACAAGAAGGGGTTTACGTGTAAATCATGATTTGCCGATACCAGAAATTCCGAAGAGTATGTTAACAAGGCCTCTGTTTATCTTCCTTTTTCTGATTAAAGGTTCCACGAGTATAAAAACTGCATTTTTAAAAACACTAGCGACCTGTAAATTATAAGGGGTTCCTGCTCACCTAGACAATACCTTTCTAATGATTTGCGTGAGTTTCTCCTATCATGCACTCACCCTTATAGGAGGGACAGTTTTGTGCTTGCATATTTATATATTCATAGTTAATATTATATAGTTTTTAAATATACTTAAAACGGTTTGTATTTATTAATTCGTCTTTGAGTCCTAACACAAACATCTTTATTATTACTTCATTATTGGTTACAGTTTAGTGAAAGTTATTAAATCAATTGATGATTTTTTTTTAATTGTTACATATTTTATTTATTTTGTTAATGTAAACAAAAACGTAACAGATTATTTGTTGGTAATTCGATTTAGGATGTTATTCATGTGATTTGTCATTAAAACTAGGTGCACGCTCATTCCTCGCGTATAAGGGTAATCGAAACATATGATAAAACTTAAATGGAGTCTCAAATAATTCAATATCTGATTTGACGAACATCATCAGAATACATTCCGGTATCAAACAGAGTATTTTGGGCTAGGCAGTGTCTTTAGCAGTGTGATAAATTTAACTTTTAAGTGAACAGCGATTCTTCTAAATGAACTAATGTTACAATTTCTGCATGCATATACAAAATATCCTTAAGGATTAATAATAAGTTTTCAGGTCTTGTTATTTATATGACAAAACGAGATTTCAATATATTGTTTCAAAAGCCTAGGCTATCATAAAATTAAATGCTATAAACATGGGTTGGTCCAAGATCGTACATGAAACTTCTAAAATAACAAGTAGCCTAAGTGTATTAGCCTACATTTCATGGCCATAGGTCAAAGTTTATGATGAAAACAGCTCACTATTATCCAAACCTAGGATATGTCAAATCATTTCAGATAACCTGTAAAAAAGGCTTAGTTTGGTTATAATAGTTTAAATCTATTGTTTCGGTTCACTGCAATATGTATGGTAATGTGTTTGAAATATTTTACAGCTGTAATACCAGTTTGATGTCGGCTTACTCTTACTGTAATTCAACCCTAGGCTATGTCAAATCATTCAAAGTAACCTTCCGAAAAAGGCTGTTTGGGTAGAATAGTCTTATAGCTTTTATTGTTGTTAGCTACAATTGACATTAACATTGCTGGTAATGTATTTTAGGTAATGTAGAAAAATGTTATTACTAATTTAGTGAAAATAAAACCTAGCAAATAATTGTGCTACAAAATAAATTTAAGGTTGGTCAATTACTGTGACTAACTTGCTCAAATATTTCTAGACAAATTGAGACTTTGTCCTTTTTACACATGGCAATCACAATATTACCAATTTTCTAAGACAATGTAATAAAACAAACTATTTTATAAGTTAAGTTAATATCTCAGTATCTACAGTAATCTATTTTGAAAATTTATTTTAAGTTTCTTGATCTACTACACGCGTCGACTGCAACTGTTACTCGTCGCCTCCAACGACTGACAATATTTACACGGATTAGGCATACTAAGGGAATATTAACTGTATGGCTATTCTCTTAATAACGTACATTTGATAATTAAAAAAATAAATATGCTCACAACTTAAAAATATACTTCGATTTATCTCTCGTGTGTTTTTTTGTTTTTTTTGTGAAAAACCTTTTGTTATCCAGTATAACAAAGTATACTCTAGTAAACTAACTTTTGTTACTCTGTTGTTGAAACATAGACTCTGAGCTTTTGACGCATACTCTGTTGTTCAACTTATGTTTCGTCGGCTAAATTCTAACGATTTAAGTACCACTAAAATGGCTTCCAATGATATTCTTATGGAGAAAAAAATGAATTTGGTTTTAAGATAATTTTATTAATTCTAATCAAAATTATCTGAGTAACGAACTCGACAGCGATTTTTTACTGTTAAGTTTATCTGGAAAATTTGAAGTGGTATTTTGGTGTGGTTTAAGTGTGGAGGCGTTCTGGAGTTATTTTGGTCACAGACACGCCAGTTGCGTTGATTCTCTTACCAGTCTAAGCAGTAAAGTTATGTATAAGGATAAACTTCACTTCGTTAGATTATCAAATTAAATGTCAAGTTGAGATTGGTTCAATTATTGAAAAACATTACCTTTTTATTGGTGGAAAAGTCATTAATACTATACATACACGAAAAGGACAAACTAAATCATGCCATTCATTTGATCTGAATCTGAATTATTGTCTAAAACAATAATACAAACTTTAAATAAAAGCCAATCTCTTCTAAACTAGGGAAGTTAAAATATAATCTAATATATTACCCATAGCGTATAATTATTAATTTAGTCTTCAACATTAAAAAATATACATATAATAGCCCTTATAAAATTAACTAAAACACAAATTTATAACATTATTTAACGTGAAAACAACTCTTCATATTTACACAATTACTATTTACAAATGGTGATATATTTCGGCAGACAATGCTGCCAACTTCTGACCAACTTCTGCTCAAGTTGGTCAGTTGGCCTGATGATATATCACCATTTGTAAATAGTAATTTTCTAAATATATATTGTTGTTTTGACGTTAAACGTTTGACGTTGTTTTTTGTTGTAATGTTCATTAAAACACCTACAATGATCAATAAATTTATAACTTCAATTCGCACTTATTAACTAAAACCGTGGCGTTGAGGCTTGTTTCTCCATAAGGGCGCCAACAGAACCGATGTTTGTGTTGGCGCTGTTTGAAACCACGATTCATGGAACACGAAGCTTTGTAACGTAACAAACAACTGTAAAAACAGGTTGGCCCTTTGAGCGAAGTTGCAGCAGCGAAAGGGGATAAATATACACATTAGAGCTTATTTCAAAGTGAGATTTTAGTGGTTGAAAATCTCCACACAAAAAAAATATAAAACCACCACTAAATCTCCACTAGTGTGGTTCTAGTGTGATGTATTTGTATCCCGTCACGGTGTCGGGATGAAATGGCATTAGTAGGGCAACTTATTACTCATTAATAAGTTGAAAGGAAACGTGTAATAAACTCTATTAGTGCCTTTCAACTCACCTTTTCGGGTCTTAAATGTAAGTACATTTATGCAGTGTTCTACAGAAAACTTTCACATAACCCTAATGCATATATATATATATATATAGAGCTTGTACAGTAAAAATTATGTATAACTGTACGGTGTGAGTGTAATGCAGTAAAGCGGTAATGTCATATGCTTAAAATTAAGACATTGTTCAAATTATAATATCATAAATAACACTATACTACTTATAAAACCAGTATTCCACTATATATTATTATTTCTTTAAACTGTAAAATACAAATAATTCAATACTTCTCTTTGCCATGGCATTACAGTATAAAAATATGAGTAGAAATAATTCATTTGACACTGAATTAAAAAAATTACTCGGATGCTTGCTAATAACAAATTGATAATGCTACGAAATCTAGTCACATTTTGGATTATTCTATTACATTATAAAAACCCTATTTATCATCATAAGCCAAACTGAAAACTGACGAATACAATGGAAGCACAACAATGGTAACAAGCAAACGTGCCTCTTAGAAATAAGGACAGTTTAGACAAGATCGATAACATCGTGACATACTTGATACCTAACATACGCAAGACTGCTTGAATAATGAATGAATTAAAATAATTTAAAAACTGCGTCTAAAATGGTTGTTATAAAACGCATCTACTATCAGCTAATAATAACGAAGTAGCTAAATAATTGCTAGTAATACCAAGTTTGAATGAGTTATTTATTAATTTGATAATATACAGGTCCTGATATACTCCTAAGAAGACCTCATCCTAACGGCTAACACGGTTCCAACGAGAGGACAAGATGGTTAGTGAAGAAGGGTTTGAGTAGAGTCGTGGGTTAGGAAGGAATTGATAAGGAGAAAGAGGTAGAGAGACGAGGATGATAAAAGTGAAATTACAAAAGTACTAGAATATAGATGAAATATATATATGGAAAAATTAGATGAAGTACAAAGAAAAACAAGATTGATATTTGTTCTGCAAACTCACAGCTTATAAAGGGTTTCAACATTAGCTTGGTAGTCAGTTAATTATAATGTATGTATTTTGTAGTAGCGTGAAACCACCGAGGTGTTAGAAGGAAAGTTTACCTACTATTCCACCGTTAAATGTTATTTTTCTCTTAGAGTTTTTATTTCATCATTATTTTTATAAAGTTACAACCTGATTTTAACTTTGCAGGACATCACGTCCTTGAATATAAACATTACAAATTCTATTATCATTTCAGTGTTAGACTGAATAAATATTCTTAATACCATAATTATTTGTATACGTCTTTGAAACTTTATTAAACGTGATAAGTGCATATAATCATATCAATTGGAAGCTCTACAAAAAGGTTAGGGTTGTAAAAAACTATGATTATGGATAATGAACAGCGACATCAGTAGTGTGCATTTGGGGCTGCTGGGGCGGAAGTGACGTCATCCGGTCACGTGACCGGATGCGCTGAGTCATTAAACACGTCATCTGAGCCTCAGCCAGTGACGTAGGCGGTTTTGTGACGTAATGAGGGAAAGTTTAAAGGTCAAGGTCACGGGGAGGTAATTTTAAAAAAGTACTACCTCGCACACGTAAAATTCGATTGTGATTCGATAGTTTTCATTCGATAAAAATATCGAATGAAAACAATCGAATGGAGCAATCGAATTATACGAGTGCGAGATAGTACTATTACAAATATCACTTTATTTTATTTTACAATAATTCATGTTTACAATAGTTCCCCGTTGTTCGTTGTCATCGATGTTGTTGATCCGGACGAGTTGCGGCCATCACTACGCTTTCTGATGAAAGACGGTAGATACTTCGATTCCTGCGCAGAGTCCATGTTGTTTTTTGATGCGTAAAGTTCCAAAGATAAATCGTAACCGGACGCAATGAGAAGTCTTAACTCTTCATTAAAAACCTCGAGGTCTTGGAAAGTCGCCAGATGAATAGAGTCATAATGAATACACCTAATTTTGATGGACATTTCAACAGAGAGCTCGATGTACACTGGTCAAGAGCCGGAGGTGTACTGACTATTCGCTAGCTAGCGTTTTGGTATCAAACAAAATGGTGGGGGTAAAAGTGTGGTGGGGGCGGAGCAGATGGCGGACGGCAGATGGCAGGCGGCAGGTGGCAGCTGGTGCGAGGCAGATGGTTGCTACTACATCCACCATCATTAGTCAAACCCTATTAGGGATGACATTATTGCTTCTGCATCAGAAGATATTGTGCTAGAAACTTCATGTACTTGTATTTCATCATTTGTATTGTCAGCTTGCTCAATATTAAAAGAAGAACATGTGGAAGAAACAGTAGTGCCTTGTATTTGCGAATCCATGTGAACTATGCAAGAGCCGCAGGTATACTGAAGTGATACAAGCATGTAGGATAGACACTCGCCTTTACCCCCCACCACACCAGTTTCCCCCACCAAGTTTTCACATCGCACAATAACTACGGGTCATGCATTAGTTAGGGTTTAGCTCTGCCTCTGTGAGGATCGGAGCTCCGTAACTGAAAACAATATCAATTCTTGCTTGACACTGTTTTTATGCAATCATAACATTCACTGTGATCTAATTTATTGCATGTACTCATATGATGCATCTTGCGTAGCAGACAACTTGCTATGAATGTTTCAGCCTGGAGTATTCTACGGCGAAACCGCTCACAATCCACTAACAGCGTAGACCTTCTATCTTCACAGTCGGAGAAGTAGAAGGTGGTGGCAGGCGGACTGTTGAAGGACACCTTCGTCATATTTCTGTAAAACTGTGACATCTTTAGAATAACACAAACTCTATAGGTAGATGTTAATCCTGCAAGAGTCAAAAGTATAATGATATAGCGCTAGCGTGTATGATACCCACCCGACCTACCCGCACCACAACGTTACCTCGGGTATACTTTAAACTATAAATAACTTGTCGTAGTTTAATCCATAAACAAAGTATTTATTTATGTCAGGCCTTGAAAGTGTTGTTTTCGCGCTGTTTCTTCCCTACTCTCAGTCGGATCTGTATTCTATTCGCACCATGTTGTTCGTCTAATTAACCCGCGTAATTTGAGTACCCACTCGCTATACTTTAACCCAATAATAAAGAAGTTATTAATATGTAACCTCGAAAACATTGTTTTTTTTCGCTATTTCTGCTATACCGTTGGTCGGATCTGAATTCGGTTTGCACCATCTTGTTCGTCTGATTATTCCGCGTAATTTGAGTACCCACTCGCTGTACTTTAACCCAATAATAAACAAGTTATTAGTATGTAACCTTGAAAACATTGGTTTTTTCGCTATTTCTGCTATACCGTTGATCGGATCTAAATTCTGCTTGCACCATCTTGTTCGTCTGATCAATTTGCGTAATTTGAGTACCCACATGACATACTTTGGACAAACTTTGTACTTTTTTCGCCCTGCTGCTATACCCTTTGGTGGATCCAAATTCTGTTTGCACCTACTTGTTCGTCTAAACAATTCGCGTAATTTGAGTACCCACATGACATACTTTGGAAACACTTTGTACCCCCCCAACATGGGTCATGTCCAAGGTCAAGGTCAAGTTCAAGGACTTTGGGACTTAGAAATTTTCACAAAGTGGGCTGCACAAACAAAATCTCCTGCCTATGTACAGGCCAAGTCCCTAACTTGAAATGCTTAGGGTGGTCCTGAAAAGGACCGTTTGTGTGCTGAAGGGTGGTCGGGATAGGGATGGTCGGGATAAGGATCAGTTCAAACTTTATTCTTCAAAACCCACTTTACCCTCCCATCTTTTCTGGTTAAGAATAACTCCTGTGTATCGAGTATCAGAGGAGGTGGCGGTGGGAGAGACTGCGGCAGACGCACCTCGATGTAGTGGATGGTGTGTTGAAACAGGAACACGTGGTCCCCGTTGGTTGCCACATATTTATACTCCGTCATCCGCTTCAGATTTCGAAACTCGACCTTGGAGACTTCAAACGGCGTCACCAAGTCGTTCAGCCCCATCACCCTTGTCCTTTGCATCACCTCATCGACAGTCGGTGTTGGAGACGAAGGTTGAGCCGCCGATGTAGAAGGCCGAGGCTGAAACGATGTAGAAGGCCAAGGCTGAGTCGAGGGTCGTTGTTCAAAATACAGCGGATGGCCACGGAGATTCCGTTTGAGAGACTTCAAAGTTGAAGGTCTCTTAAACCCGCTCCTTCTTTCCGTCGACCTCTTCAAAGACTCCTTTAAGCGCTGGAGTTTTTCGGGAGTCAGAGGAGAAGACATGGTGTAAATAGGATGGAAGAGAAAATGGATAAGAAAGAGTTGGATAGAGCACGTGTGTACTGGCTGCAAACCAAAGCTGGAATGAGGTGGCAGACAGAGTGAAGCAGGTCGTAAAGTGAAACCTTGCCCTATCCATACATGGGTAGAAAGCTGAGGACTGGTTTAGAACCGGTTACGTCAATCCCCCCCCTCGAGCCCCCTCAAGCCCCCCCCCCTCAAGACCCCTCGAGCCCCCCCCGAGCACGAGCACCCCCCCCTCAAGCACCCCCCCTTTTTGGGTCATGTTCAAGGTCAAGGTCAAGGTCGAGGGAAAAATGTTCTTGGAAGTGCGGGATAAAATCCCGCAACGAAGCAGGGTTATCCCTTATCCCGCTTTCCCCTTAATATCCCGATTTCCCATTCTCCGTCTATATAACCCGAGATTTCGAGCGTCTCTTCGCAGTAGCCTGCCGCCCGTTGCGATGAACGTCCCACTGGGTTGCAGTGCCTGCTGCAGCGTAGGTCTGTTAAGTGTGCGTTGGGCCCGACGCGCAATTAAGAGATCCGCGCCCTTGCATGTTTAGTTAGTTTGTTTAAGCATGTTAGATAACGCTTGTAGTTTGCTGCTAGGTAATGTAGTTAGTCTAATATATATGTTAGTGTGTGGTATCGGTTTGAAGTGTTTTATTTACTAATAACATATGTACTCCCGGCCCTACAGGTCCCTCAACAACCTTGGTCAAAACTTGGGTTCGCAGCAGCCTGACGCCGGGTGTTTGGGTCTACGTCCCACCGGGTTTCAGTGATACTGTTGACCTTTGCAAAACCGACCTCGGCTGTTCTTGTAAAAGTAACGTTAACTGATTAATTTTGTTTAAATAGTTGTTGGTAAAGTCTTTATTTTAAAAGTAATGTAACTTGTTTCTCATCCTTTTCCTAACCCCTTACAAAAAGGTATGGCTCGCAAACCGACCTTATGTCATTACGGCGCGCAAACCGGTTGACATTACCCATCTTAGCCTGAGAAACGTTTGTGAAATATAAAATCAGCCTCTTGTTTAAAATCAGTCTCTTGCTTGTTGTCTTTTGTCCCCTTCCCCAATACAGAGCGGGGAATAGAGCAGTATGTTATGCTCTATTCCCCGCTTTGGCATTATGTCAGTTGACCTTGACCTACTGACGGGACTTAGAAAAACCGTCGTTTGATCAAATATTGGAAGAAATGTGGACTTAGAGATATTTCATGCGGACAAGGTTGACACAAAAATGTTGTATTAAAAATAAAAACTGGAGGGGGGAATGTTTTATATACTGCAACAGCGTGGTAAAAATCATCATATCGCTATGGAAGCTGTAGGTGTAAACACTTGGCTTGTTCCTTCCGAGCTTGCTATTTCAGAAGCCTTTCTGTCCATCCTTACTTATGAGTTCCGAGGCATTAAATTAAAAGTAAAGGTAGAGCTGAGACCGTTGCATAGGAATGATATGCATTGTATTTTGGTGGAATGGGAATCGCCCTCCGGCATTAATCTTTTCCATTTTATCAAAAGATCGTGCAAGGAGTTTTATGTAAAACGGATAATAGTCTCCCTTGTTTAAACGTAGTACAGCTTGCTTCCAAAGTAAAATGGCAAAGGTAACACCTTTGCTATTTTACAAAATATTTTAACGTGTCCTTGACCCAGTTACCGGACTTGGAGCAATTCAGAGTATGCGATACAGTGTTGGAACAAACTACTGTCGAAGTCCTTGCCCCCCCCCATGATATATTCCTATAAAAGCGGGAGCAGCCAGCAGAGGGTTTGCAGTCGCAGGCCGACAGCCTAGCTAGCTGTTTGCCCGCGCTGTCCGCAATAGTATCTCTAGTATAGAGTTGGTACCACTGTATATTAGAGATGCTACCTTAGCTTAAGGCATGTCTGTTTATTATTAAGCATGTTAGAATAACGCTTGTAGTTTGATGCTAGTAAATGTAGTTAGTTTAACTGTAGTTAGTTTGGTGTTGGTTTTAAAGTGTCTTTGAAGTGTTTTTATTTACTAATGAAATATGTACTTTTCTTTCACGCTCCCATTCAAAAAGGTATGGCATGAAAACCAACCTTATGTCTTTAAATATCTCAGGGGGGATTATGTTTCTCAAATAATCACCTTTCCTAACCCCTTACAAAAAGGTACGGCACGAAAACCGACCTTGAGTCATTACGGCATGAAAACCGGATGACTTTTTTTACCTATCTTAGCCCTCACTCACGAGAAACAGATTCAGTTAGTTTGCTTATCTTGGTTAAATCTAAGGGGATCTTGGTTAAATATTTGTAAAATTTAAGGGAATCTTGTTTAAATATCTGTAAAATTTAAGGGGATCTTGGTCAGGTGATTATTGTACTTCGGTTCGTAGTACTCTGGCGCCTACACAGTGATGAACGTCCTTGCGGTTTCAGAGTACGCGACTGTTGTAAACTGGCCATATTGCTTATCTTGGGGGATACATCTTCGGGAAATAAACTTAAGGGGACCTTGGTCAGGTATTATTGTACTTCGGTTCGTAAAACTCTGACGCCTACACAGTGATGAACGTCCTTGCGGTTTCAGAGTGCGCGACTGTTGTTAACTGACCATTTTGCTTATCTTGGGGGGATACATCTTCGGGGAAATAAACTTAAGGGGACCTTGGTCAGGTATTATTGTACTTCGGTTCGTAGTACTCTGACGCCTAGAAAGTGATGAACGTCCTTGCGGTTTCAGAGTGCGCGACTGTTGTTAACTGACCATATCATTTGTTTGTTGGGTGAATAATATTTCGGGGGAGAGGTTAGTGTTCCGTTATCAGGTTTATTGCCTATAATTGCGAGCTTTAAACTAGTCCTCTTCTCCTAATAAAGAGCGGGGAATAGAGCAGTTTGTGGTCCAAGTGAGAATCACTTACTGCTCTATTCCCCGTTTTGGCAACATGTTCAGATGACCTTGACCCACTTCGGGACTTAGAACATTTTTGTTTGGTAAGATATTGGAAGATATATTTATTTCCTACAATAAAACTAGGGTCACATAGGCTAGAGGTCATCAACGCAGTTTTCAACTTATGAGTTCCGAGGCATTAAATTAAAAGTAAAGATAGAGCTGAGACCGTTGCATAGAAATGATATGCATTGTATTTTAGTGGAATGGGAATCGCCCTCCGGCATTAATCTTTTCCATTTTATCAAAAGATCGTGCAAGGAGTTTTATGTAAAACGGATAATAGTCTCCCTTGTTTAAACGTAGTACAGCTTGCTTCCAAAGTAAAATGGCAAAGGTAACACCTTTGCTATTTTACAAAATATTTTAACGTATCCTTGACCCAGTTACCGGACTTGGAGCAATTCAGAGTATGCGATACAGTGTTGGAACAAACTACTGTCGAAGTCCTTGCCCCCCCCATGATATATTCCTATAAAAGCGGGAGCAGCCCGCAGAGTGTTCGCAGTCGCAGGCCGACAGCCTAGCTAGCTGTTTGCCCGTGCTGTCCGCCTAGTATCTCTAGTATAGAGCTGGTACCACTGTATATTAGAGATGCTACCTTAGCTTAAGGCATGTCTGTTTATTATTAAGCATGTTAGAATAACGCTTGTAGTTTGCTGCTAGTAAATGTAGTTAGTTTAACTGTAGTTAGTTTGGTGTTGGTTTTAAAGTGTCTTTGAAGTGTTTTTATTTACTAATGAAATATGCACTTTTCTTTCACGCTTTAAAACTGATCTTGTTCAAAACTTTGGTTCGCAGTTGCCTGGCGCCCGTTACTGACCAACGTCCGACTGGGTTTCAGGATGTTGTAGACCTTTGTAAAACCGACCTTGGTTGGTATGTCCTTTTCTTACACGCTATAACTAACCTTGGTCAAAACTTTGGTTCACAGTTGCCTGGCGCCCGTTACTGACCAACGTCCGACTGGGTTTCAGGATGCTGTTGACCTTTGTAAAACCGACCTTGGTTGGTCTTTGTAAAATTAACTTTAACTGATCAGTATGTTTCTCATCCTTTTCCTAACCCCTTACAAAAAGGTATGGCACGAAAACCGACCTTTGTCAATATGGCACGAAAACCGATTGACATTACCCATCTTACCCTCGAGAAACTTTTGAAAATACTCCCTGCAAACCATTTGTAACTTCCTTTTGTTTGGATAAATTAATAAAAGGTTCTGTTATCAGGTTTATTGCCTATAACTGTGACCTTTCTTCAAAATTCACTTCCCTAATACAGAGCGGGAAATAGAGCAGTTTGTGGTCCAAGTGGGAATCACTTACTGCTCTATTCCCCGTTTTGGCAACATGTTCAGATGACCTTGACCCACTTCGGGACTTAGAAAATCTTTGTTTAGTAAGATATTGGAAGATGTATTTATTTCTTACAACAAAACACCCCCCCCCCCTACTCAAGGTCAGAACCATTTGGGTGGGGGCTCAACTGGTTTGGCTGACTAGCTTTCAATTTTTTTTGTTTGTTTTGAAAAATTGGGGGTAACTTATACATTTAATGGTGGGGGAACGTCTATTTAATGTCGATGCAACAGTGTATATTTATCATATCGGCATTATGAACCCACCAGCAAACTCCGTTTGTTACAGCTTTCCCCTCATCGATATCGATGATGTGATGAAACTTACATCAATAACAAAACGGTTTGAAATGGAAAGGCGACTAATAAAAGTCGACGTAATTCCACAAGATCTTCGTTCGGCAATGTTGACCATCGAATATGTTAAAGATGAATCTACAACTGAAGATCCCTATTGTTTTATGAAATTTTTAGTTGATCGAGATGCAATGTGTACAATCCGATTTCACATCCGAGTTTAAAATATATTAAATTTTCCTGTTGGAGGAAATTGTCCTTGTTAAATACAAAGCGGGGAATAGATCAGTTTATGGTTTAAAATGAAATCATTTACTGCTCTATTCCCCGTTTTGGCAAATATGCTCAATGTCCTTGACCCAAATACAGAATTTTGTAGCCTCCAGCTACAAACTTAAACTTAACCTAAAACTTACCCCCACCACTTTTTCTAGGGTATAAATAGAGGTACATTTGCAGTGTTTTTTCATTATTGCGTTGACCCTTGTGAAGAGCACGCCTACATTATGAATCGCTGCGATATTTGTAAAGCTTCTTTCAGAGATGAATGGCTTTTAACCATTCATAAAGAATTGAAACATAACACCAATACAAATACAGAAGAACCAAATGAAGAAGAATTAGATTCAATCGACCAACAACTAGCAAAACATCAAGAAGAACAAAATGAATAAGAACACAACGAAGAAAAAGAAGAAAATGAAGAAAATGAAGTTTCAAGACCAAGTGTCATTCATTATGCACAATCAACGCCATCAACATCGACTTCTACGCCTGCTATGTCTACACTTCACCATCCTTCAACATCAACACCATCAACATCGACTTCAACGCCTGCTATGTCTACACTTCACCGTCCTTCAATATCAACAGCTGCTATGTCTACACTTCACCGACCCTCAACATCAACAGCAGTAGATGTGGAACTACACGCTCAAGCACTACCTGGTAAGGTAGTAACACATTTCAAAATTGACAACGTAAAATTACAACTTGAAAACTTTTTACATGACGCCAAAGAATTAGTAACCAAAACACTAAAGAATGAACAAAAAAGATTAAATTTTATCAAATTTGGACTGTTGCTAGATGCCACTAACATTCAAAACGAAACATCACCAAGAGGTTTCATGACAAAAAACCGAACCATCATGGCTGCGTCAGATATTGAAAAAATCGTAACAGAATGTTTTGAGGAACTTTTGACGAAACTACAAGAGCATGAAGGAAGAGGATCTGGATGGACTTTATTAAGTATAACAAGTCTGGATTTTAGAGTTCATAAACACGGTTATGGAATGAGAGGAAGTAGTTACATTCCTCTTCTGAAAAAAATAAGTGATACAAAATCCTGTATTAATGTGCAAAATGAAGATAACGAATGTTTTAAATATGCTATGTTGGTAAAATATGTAAACAAAGACCACCAAAAAAGACCGAGTCAAAAATATGAAGAAGTTCAACATAAGTATAATTTCTAGGGAATGACGTACCCTGTTGCAATTACTGATATATCTAAATTTGAAAAGCAAAATCCGTCAGCTTCAGTCAACATATTTGGTTTGGATTCATCAAATAATGTGTATCCCTTGCGCATAACATCGAAAGAGCGCAACAATCATACTGACTTGTTATTAATCAATAAAGGAGAGATATCACATTACGTGTATATAAAAGATTTTGAAGGGCTCGTATGTAAACAGTTAACAAAACATAAAAGTAAAATCACAACATGTAAGAGATGCTTTTGCCACGTGAGCAAACCATTAAGAAGAGGAGGTACAGAATGGTTAGTAGAACATCAAAGGTTATGTAGTGGAAACTATGAGGTAAGAATTAAATTGCCACATCCCAGCAGAGCGCAGATAAAATTTGATAAAGTAAATCACCAATACCCTG
Organism: Allygus modestus; assembly: GCA_963675035.1. Taxonomy (NCBI): domain Eukaryota; kingdom Metazoa; phylum Arthropoda; class Insecta; order Hemiptera; family Cicadellidae; genus Allygus; species Allygus modestus. The sequence goes on from OY776112.1 coordinate 316,793,630, forward strand.
TTCCATTTGTTGTGTACGCGGATTTCGAAGCATCCTTACTTCCAATTGAACAACAAGAAGAGGATATCACAAAAAGAAGCAAATATCAAAAACACGCACCAAACAGTTATTGTATACTAACAAAATCCACGCTGTCTGAAGAACATCTTCAAGAATTTGGACTATCATCTGCTCCGAAGATTTATCGCGGTGAACAAGCAGCGAAACACTTTGTAGATGATCTGTATGACATTGCCTCTAAGGTGGAAGAACTCTACAAAATTAAAATACCGATGCTACCTATGGAAGAACATCAACTTCAACATCACAATCTGGCAACAACATGCTATCTGTGTAATAACATATTTACACCAGATAACGTAAAAGTCCGTGATCACGACCATCTTACAGGGGTCTACAGAGGAGCAGCCTGTAACGCTTGCAACTTGAATTACAAACTTCCATCTTTTATACCCGTTGTTCTACATAACCTTAGTGGATATGACTCTCACTTTATAATTCCCGAATTGGGAAGAGATGATGGGGCGATAGATGTTTTGGCAACAACAATGGAAAAAATTATAAGCTTCTCTAAAAAGGTTGGCAAAATAAAACTTAGGTTTATTGATTCGTTTAGATTTATGCCTTCTAGCCTAATGAAATTAACTGAGAATTTAAAAAGAGAAGATCTGATAGAAACAAGCAAAATTGTAGCCATTAGTAAAATGGATCTGGTTCTTCGAAAAGGGGTCTTCCCTACGATTACATCGATGGACTGCATAGATTTAATGAAACATCACTTCCTCCACCAGAACAATTTAAGAACAAACTTAATGATTCGGAAATTTCACTTGAAGATTATCAACATGCATGTCGAGTATGGAACGAGTTGGATATGAAGACTTTAGGAGAATACTCAGACTTTTATGTAAAACTTGACGTGACTCTTCTCTGCGATGTTATGGAAGAATTCCGAAGAACCTGTTTTGCAGCATACGGTTTGGACCCTCTACATACGTATACATCTCCAGGACTAGCTTGGCAAGCAATGCTGAAAGAAACAAAATGCAAACTCCAGCTGTTAACAGATATAGATATGGTTTTAATGGTTGAGTCGGGTGTTAGAGGTGGATTAACTCAAAGCGTGACAAGACATGTTAAAGCCAACAACAAATATTTACCTGACCATGATCAAGAGAAACCTTCAACGTACTTGGGATATTTCGACGCGAATAATCTGTATGGATGGGCCATGTCGAACCCACTTCCATTTGACAACTTTAAATGGGTTGATCCCGACTGTATTGGCGATATATCACAAATTCCAAAACATGGAGATACCGGATATATTTTGGATTGCCACTTTGAATATCCAGAACATTTACACGATCTTCATTATGACCTTCCACTCCTTGCAAGAACAGAAATTTCACCAACTGGAAAACACCCCAAATTAATGATGACCCTTAACAATAAACAACGATACGTAGCTCACTATTGGGTTGTTCAACAAGCTATCGAATTAGGTTTACGTCTTACTAAAATTAATAGAGCTGTGGAATTTTCCCAATCGTGCTGGTTGAAACCGTACATAGACTCGAATACTACCAGAAGAGCAGCCGCTACATCAGCCTTTCAAAAAGACTTTTTTAAATTGATGAACAATGCAATATTCGGTAAAACATTGGAAAACAAAAGAAGACATAAAAATGTTAAACTTGTTACAGATCCAAACAAACTACAGAAACTTGTACAACAGCCAAATTTTGGAACATCTATAATTATTAACGAAAATATTGTAGCTGTATCTATGAAGAAAACAAGTGTGAAGATGGATCGTCCTTTGTATATAGGTATGTCAATCCTGGATATCTCCAAGACTCATATGTACGATTTTCATTATAAAAAGATGGTCACCTTTTATGGACGAGAAAACATCGGCATCTCCTACATGGATACAGACGCTTTTATATATTGGATAATTACTAACGATATGTATGAAGACCTTCGGACATTTGATTACAAAAACGATTTTGACTTTTCCGACTATCCAAAAGATCATCCAAACTACGACAATGACAGAAACAAAAAAGTGCTTGGCAAATTTAAAGATGAAGCCAATGGTGTTATACTTCAAGAAATTGTTGCACTAATGTCAAAATTATATTCTTTACAACTAAATGAAACCCAAGTCATTAAGAAAGCTAAAGGAGTAAAAAGTTTGTATTTAAAGAAGAATGTGCATTTTAATCACTATAAGAAATGTTTATTTGAAGATCAAGATATAACAGCAAAATTCAACACAATCAGAAGTTTCAACCATCAGCTGTACAGCGTGACGGAGGTAAAAAAAGCTCTCTCTTCAAATGATGACAAACGCCACATCCTTGCAGACAACATCCACACTCTACCATTCGGCCACTACTCCCTCAACCCTATTGACGAGTAACCCTTTCATCGTCCTACATCCCTTTTCCTTTTCCTTTCCGTATAAAAGGGGGAACACAGCAGTATTTTGCTGTGTTCCCCCTTTTATACATTAGTTTGGAATGACCTTGACCTATATAAGGTGATGTATTAAAAATGAATATTTAATACTATCGTAGCTGTGTTAGCAGAAACATCATGACGGATCTAAAGGAGAAAATTATTGATGAACTTCATAAACCTGCAAGAATAAAGTTTCCAAGAAGAAATACTGTTATAAAAGGGATAAATGATCTATATCAAGCGGATTTAATTGAAATGCGACCGCATAGCAGAATAAACAAAGGATTTAAATATATACTCACAATTATTAATTGTTTTACAAAAGTTGCAGACGCTTTGCCTCTAAAGGACAAGACTGGTAAAAGCGTAACAGAAGCCATGGAAATAGCCATAACAAGAGATAAAAACAAAATTAAACATTTACAAACTGATGATGGAACAGAATACTTTAATACAAACTTTGCACAGTTAATGAATAAATATAAAATAAATCATTATTCTACAAATTCAGAGAAAAAAGCAGCTATTGTAGAAAGATTCAATAGAACCTTAAAAGGAGCACTGTATAAACAATTTTCAAAAAGAGGTTCTTACGTATGGTATGATGTTTTACCACAATTAATAAATGATTATAACAACAGGTTTCATAGAACTATCGGTATGAAACCTAACAAAGTAAATAGAAGAAATGCAAAAGATGTATTAAAACGCATAAAGAAAAATACAAAGCCTAAAGTAGAAAAAATGCAGCCAAGAAAATTTAATGTAAGTGATAAAGTACGGATTAGTAAATATAAGGGAATGTTTACCAAGAAATACCTTCCCAATTGGACGAATGAAGTTTTTACAGTGTATAAAGTACAACCGACTGTACCTGAAACGTATATCTTAAAAGATAACAAAGGAGATTTGTTGCAAGGTGCATTTTATGGACATGAAATGTTAAAGTCAACAGTAGGTGATGTATATCTTGTTGAAAAAGTGTTACAAAGAAAAAAGGACGCAGTTAAAGTGCGGTGGTTAGGGTTTAACAAAACTGAGGATTCATGGATACCTATAAAGGACTTGGTGTAATGCAAGCAACTCATTTCATCGTTAACCTTTGAGCAGGATGGAGATTATTCACCATAAAGATCGATTCAATATTAATAACATAGATGATTTAACTGTGGATAACGTTAAAATCAACAATGGTAAACACGGTAGTTTACTTCCAAACACTGTTCGATGTATAGTAAGTGGCCCCTCAAACTGTGGAAAGACCAATGTCGTCTTTAATTTGATCACTAATCCGCAGGGATTAAGGTTTAATAACCTATATATTTTTTCAAAGTCTCTACATCAACCAAAGTATAAATTGCTGGATAAAATCCTATCTGATGTGTCTGATGTTAATTTTTACAAATTTAACGCTAGTGATAGCATTATGCAACCAAACGAAGCGAAACCGTATTCTGTATTTATATTTGACGATGTATCTTGTGAAAATCAGGATACTATTAGAAACTACTTTGCCATGGGAAGACATAATAACATCGACAGCATATATATAGGACAAACCTATAGCAAAATCCCAAAACAACTTATCAGAGATAATGCAAATATTCTAATTGTATTCAAACAAGATGATACTAACCTAAAACATATATATATAACGATCATATGAATGCGGATATGCCATTTGAAAAGTTTAAAGAGCTTTGCGGAAAAGCATGGGCGGAAAAGTATGGATTTTTGGTTATTATGAAAGATCATGCTATAAAAGATGGTCGTTATAGAATAGGTTTTGATAAATTCGTTTTAATACACTGATTAGCGGTATTACTGTACAAGTCGTCAAGGTGTGAAGATGGTTAACCAGGAAAAGCTATTAAAGGAAATAAAATCACTTAGTGATTCTATTAGACAAAAAAACCGAGCTTTAAAATCAGGTATAAATGAAAGAGAGCAATTTTTAGAAACAACATTCAAACCTGTTACTGAACCTTTAAAGCGATTAGCACAAAATATGGAAAAACCTTCAATTCGCTTCGAAGGAGACAAAATGCTACCAATTTCCAAATATGAAGAAGAATTTCAGAATGATGAAAGTTTTGGCCAGTTACATACATCTGAAGAAAGCGACGAGTATGAAGAAAGCGGAGATATAGAGGATTTAAAGGAAAAGGACATTGCAGAAGATACAAGTACAGAAGATACAAGTGTAGAAGATACAAGAGCAGAAGAAGAGGATATTAACCCATCCAACTTAAGCAAATTAGGCACGGATATTATGTTTAAAGGAACACTTGGAAGAACATATACGTTAAAAATGTTACACGCCGCACATGCTAATCGAAGTTATCATACCTATGGAGCTAGAATAGAGGATAAAGGATTAATGATTGGAGATAGCAAGTTAGATATAAACGAAAATGATGATATAGTTATTGGAGATAAGAAATATAAAGGGACAAAAGGTTTGTTTGAACTTATCTTTAAAAATAATCCTGGTAAATATACTAAAAGGGATTTACAATTGTTTAAAAATATATTAGAGTATACAAATGCACATAGAAAAAAGTATTCCAAAGACCTACCTATTCATAGAAATCGGTCAATAAAATATACAAGTATTATATCTAGTCTTTTCCCCTCGAAATCAAAAAAAGCTCAAATTAAAAGAAGAGCTTTATCTTCTGCTGAATTAAATGTTTTGCATAAAAAGAGAAAAACAACTGATCCTACCACATCTGGAAGGGGATTATTGAAAAATTTGTATAAAACTAATATAATATATTACAACGATATAAATAAGTTAGTTGATCGAATGAGATTATTACATGAAGCCATGGAAGCCGGGCACACTGGTTTAGAAAACGAATGGGTAGCTTTGGTTGATGAACTGCGAAAACAAGGAATAATTGTTCAGTAAACGCATATATATATATATATATATATATATATATATATATATATATATATATATAATAAGAACCTAAACGATAGCGATTCAGTTACATCATGAGTGTGGACAAGTTTGGACGGTATTCCGAGTTTGGAGTAAAATCTGGATATAGTGAAAAAGAGCTGGGTTTCCGTTAACACCTGACGGCAACTATAATTTTGAAGGAAAAGTAATTCAAAATGTTGGTGATCCGCTTATGTCGTCTGATGCGGTTACGGTAGAGTACATGAAAAAAAGAACCCCAACTGTACACGAAGATCATTGGGGGTTGTCCGGTAAAAGGTTAAGCGATATACAATATCCCATTTATGATGGTGAAGCAGTAAATTTAGCTACTCTAAAATTTTTAACGATTTACAAAAGGAATAAAACTGACACAAGCTATGATGTAAAAAAATTAAAATCATCAAATGTAGGTGATTGTGAGCAGGATGGAGACGCTGTAAATAAGAAAATGTTTGATATTGTACACAATAAATGGACTACGGAATATGAAAAACATTTGGAAAGGTTTGGTGCAGCTCTATTCCATTATATCCATCGGGCTTCAGGAAGAGATGCAGCTTCAGATGTTGACAGTCACAATTATTTAGACTGGAAAAATATACACAATCCAGAGAAACCTAATCAACGAGATAAACCGTCTAAGCCTTCTAAAGTCAAGACATTAGGAAAGGAGGATAAAGTGAATGTGATTAATGAACCAACAGAAAACAATGAAGATTACATAAGAGAAAAAAGAATTTAAAATACCCCCCATGATAAGGGATAAAGCATCAGTCATATTCGAGAGACGATACAGAGAGGATGATGGAATCCAATATTACTGCGTGGAGTTTAATATCTCAAGAGCCGAGATTTCCCCAAGGAGTGTTGACAGATGGTTTTGTTCAACAGTTTGATAGATATATGGATTGGGAACAACTTTCCATACATTACCTCTTTACAATGACTATGTTAAGAATTTATTTTCACAGAGTTAACTGGATCCATATTTTACAAAGACAACAGTTTTCAGAAGACTTCCTCGTAGAGATGACATCAAATTTTAATAACTGTTGGGAAGTAATAAGTAAATATCAAAATCTCTCTGAGAATTACATTGACAATTTTAAAGATAAACTAGACTGGGATGTGTTATTCAATTATCAACGATTAAGTGGCAAGTTTCTAAGGGAACATGACAACTATTTAAAGTTTATTCATTTTACCGAAGACAACGATACCATCACCAGCGGAGAAACATCTGGAACATCTTCAATTACACCTTATTTCTATTTTTACTACTTTTATTTAATATGTCTACATTTAATTTATAAATCCATTTAGATATAATAAATGGATTTTAAACAGTATATAATACAAGAAACCAAAACTGATATTACATTCATTGTAAAACATTTATAGAGTGCACCTACTGATTGTAAGTTTTGCTATAAATAGTCATGTCGAGGGTTAAACGCATCAGTCATAATCGAGAGAGATTACAGAGAGGAAGGGGAATAGCATCAACAGCATTTTCTCTATTGAGTAAACCGGTTGGACCTATAGTTAACAAGGCGATTGATTTATTACCTGTGGAATTACATTTACCTGGAGGATATCAATGTTGTGGTCCTGGAACCAAATTAGAGAAACGTCTTGCTAGAGGAGATCCTGGAATAAATAAGCTCGATCAGGCTTGTAAACAGCACGATATAGCGTATTCCAAATTTGGTGATACTAAAAATAGATCAATAGCGGATAAAGCACTTGCTGAGAAAGCTTGGCAAAGAGTAAAATCTAGTGACGCGAGAGTAGTTGATAAACAGCGGTTTAGCATCACTTCCGGCGCTTTTTCCCCATGTTATTCTTATGGGGATCAGTTTTTGGACCGACACCCGATCCCGCCTATAGAGCTCCCGCCTGCTGGCCTATATTAAATATACCCCTGCCTTAAATATATTGTCCCCATCCCCATCCCTCCTCTATATTTTTTAAAATTAATTTTCAAATTCAGGCTAAAAAACTATCTTTGGTGTTTACTGTCCGATTTGTCTGCAATTTGGATATGTTATTGTCCTAGGCAAGTGTTTTAATAAATTTCACTTACATTTCCCAAATTCACTATTACGGTCAAAAATATTTTTTGAAAAATACTGCCAATTGCCAACTTCTTTATTTACTGTCCGATTTGTCTTCAATTTGGATATGTTATTTTCCTAGGCAAGTGTTTTAATAAATTCCACGTACATATCCCAAATTCACTATTACGGTCAAATTAAAAAATATTTTTGAAAAATACTGCCAACTGCCACCTTCTTTATTAACTGTCTGATTTGTCTGCAATTTGGATATGTTATTGTCCTAGGAAAGTGTTTTAATAAATTTCACTTACATTTCCCAAATTCACTATAACGGTCAAATTAAAAAATATTTTTTGAAAAATACTGCCAATTGCCACCTTCTTTATTAACTGTCTGATTTGTCTTCAATTTGGATATGTTATTGTCCTAGGCAAATTGTTTAATAAATTCCACTTACATATCCCAAATTCACTATTACGGTCAAATTAAAAATTATTTTTGAAAAATACTGCCAATTGCCAACTTCTTTATTAAATGTCCGATTTGTCTGCAATTTGGATGTGTTATTGTCCTAGGCAAGTGTTTTAATAAATTTCACTTACATATCCCAAATTCACTATTACGGTCAAATTAAAAAATATTTTTGAAAAATACTGCCAATTGCCAACTTCTTTATTTACTGTCTGATTTATTTAAAATTTGGATATGCTATTGACCTAGGCAAGTGTTTTAATAAATTTCACTTACATATCCCAAATTCACTATTATGGTCAAATTAAAAAATATTTTTGAAAAATACTGCCAATTGCCAACTTCTTTATTTACTGTCTGATTTATTTAAAATTTGGATATGCTATTGACCTAGGCAAGTGTTTTAATAAATTCCACTTACATATCCCAAATTCACTATTACGGTCAAATTAAAAAATATTTTTGAAAAATACTGCCAATTGCCAACTTCTTTATTTACTGTCCCATTTGTTTAAAACTTGGATATGTTATTGTCGTAGGCAATTGTTTTAATAAATTACACTTACATTTCCCAAATTCACTATTACAGCCAAATTAAAAATTATTGTTGAAAAATACTGCCAATTGCCAACTTCTTTATTTACTGTCCGATTTGTTTAAAATTTGGATATGTTATTGTTGTAGGCTAGTGTATATGCACCATCCACATTTTACAAATATTGCGGTTAAATGTTAAAAAATTTTGGAAAAATACCGCCAATCGGCAACTTCTTTATGGTCTGATTTGTTTAAAATTTATGTCATTATTCTAGGCTAGTGTATATGTACCATCCACATTTGACAAATTAACTATAATGGTCAAATTTAAAAAATATACTAACAATTTCAAACTTCTTTATTTATGGATATGTTATAGCTCTTATATAGGTAACAAGACCACACTACCACACGCCCCACTACCCCCATACAATACAGTATTTTGCTGTAATCCCAAAACTGACTGTTTATTGTCCGATTTGCCTACACTTTGGATATTGTCCTAAGCATTTATTGTCTGATTTATTTTTTGGATATGTTATAGCCCCCCAACTATTATATCTAAAATTACAATATTATTTCCACCTATAATACTGTTGTTTGTTTTGCTGCAACCTAAAAACTAACATTGGTATTTGTGTTTTTACAAAACTATATTTTGTAAATTACTACCAACAACTCCTTTATTTACATTTCGACTTGTTATATCACCCTATATCTAAATTTACCATATATTTTTTTCCCTTTTAGCGCTGTTTTGTCGTAACCAAACTTTGAATATGACTGCAATATATTACTGGCCATTGCATAAGTAAATACCCCATTTCCAAATTCAATATTACGGTTCGATTAAAATAAATGCAAGCTTATTATATTTGCCACAAGCTTATTATATACATCCAGCTGTTATATTTGCCACATTTCCAATATTGTTGTGACCCTCTCAACTACCTCTCATTGTAATATAATAAGTAATCCACAAAATATTTATGGAACTGCCTAAACTTTGGATATGTTTTAAGCCAATGCAAAAATAAATTTTTAAAACCCAAAACAACTAATCTTTCTTTGTGCTTGTTTGGAGTAGTCTTTATTTTATCCAACTTAATTTTAATTTTGTAGTTAAAATCAAACTTCCCACATTCTAGCTCCCTTTCCAGCCAGTGACATAAAGGTTACGAATATTTTCAAACAATATATCTTTTTCTTCCCCTATGTTGGACTTGTTTAATAGCGCACCATATTCCAAATCCTCCAGTCTACTACATTCTTTAAATTTAACATTGCCTTTAATATCTCTATGTCTTCTTGTCCATTGTTACGGAAACTTAGGTTTTCTATTTTTGGAATCGCCACAAAATGTTGCGGTTCCGTTAGTGTTAAAGCTTGCAAGTGGCTCGTTGGTAGGTAGATAAATAATGTCCATAAGACTGTAATAAATATCACTGCATTAACACGGAGGTGACGATTTCAGAAATGAAATATGAAACATATTGATCAGTCCAGCGACGATTCATTTTCCAAATAATCCGCAGATTAAAATCCACTCACTCAAACTATGTCTATCTGTAAATTAATGCATTTCAACGTAAATATTTGGGGTTATAAAATTGATAGCCACCTCTTTATGAAGACATTGCAGATATTTATTAATGAGATGACCGAGCTGCTTTCATTACAGTTTAAAATGAGCCTTTGCGGTACCGATAAAACAATGTGTTGGCTTATTCATGATGAGTTGTTGGCTTATTCATGATTGTTGGATTTTTATAAATCTATTTTGTGAGGGAAGACCTGTTCGAAGGAAAGCCATTAAAATTGAACTTAAAATCAAATGCAGACTTTGACAGGATAGAAGTTGAATTTTTGAGCGGTAAGGCTATGCTAAATAGCGGATTCTCTAAAGAAATGGTTATAAAAAAGTAGCTAAATTCTCCACGATGAATTAGAATATAACATTTATTTTGACGATACTTTTAGCGCTCTTTATTCTTAAACGTTAACTTCACTCTACCTCGGTCACTTTTGAGGTAAGACCTTACGTTGCTCTGATCTGTTCTATTGCACGATACTTGATATAAAATGTCTAACTTAACCTCTTATATATTTAATGATCAATCTGTTACTGTACTGTTTGACAGTGAAAATAATCCTTGGTTCAAAGGAAAGGATGTTGTTAAAATCCTGGGCTATCAAGATTCAAAACAGGCATTGCGGATAAATGTTGATGAAGAAGACAAGTGTAAGGCTATAAATATACTCTCTAAAGGGGGGTGTATCGATACACCCCCCCCCCTTTAACTTCCAATATCAGTCTAACTTCATCAATGAATCTGGTTTGTATTCTCTTATTTTGCGCTCATTGAAACCAGAAGCTAAAGCATTCAAAAGATGGGTTACAAGTGAAGTCTTGCCTTCCATTAGAAAGTATGGAGTGTATAAAATCAAACATGAAAATAATCAGTTAAAAAATCAAAACTCTCAACTCTTGGCTGAAATTACAAGGTCTCTGGAAGACAACCAAAAGCTCACTCAAATTAACTCAGAATTTAAAACTAAAAACGACATATTGTGTAAAGAGAACCGGTCACTGAATGAGTTGTTGAGTTAAAGTTTTCTGTAAGATATTGGCACATTTCCTCTTTATTAAATATTCCAGCCAAATCTAGTGTTATATCGAAATCCATAAGATCTTGCAGTATCTTTGGAAGGTCTTCCAACAAATCCTTAATTTTAACATTTGCAAGCTCTATTTTATAGGGAATTGCTATAGGATCATCATACTTTTGTTTAATTTGGTCAATATCTTTCTTTATTATTTGTAACACACCCTCGCTTTGGGAGAATGGTAGTTTGGCCACAACACCATGTCGAGCTAAAGAGAACTTTTTAAATATTCCTCATAAGTAGCTATTAAACGAGCCACATATTTCCTTCTTAACTTTAAATTTATTCCGAACGTCCCCATCACAATCCGTAACATTGGTTATCTTAACTAACATTATGTTATCACAAAACGCATCCGTTATAGATGTTATTTAATTTTGGTTCACCCTCGCAATAGTTTATATTACCTATGTCTGTAAGAAGGTTATTATTACGTAGATTTTCTAATAAAAACCATATACCAAATCTTTCGTTAGTAGGTTTAATACAATTCCCCAATAAATGGCTAACAGAGTACATTTCTTTTATACAAAAGTAGCGGAAACATGGAAACAGGACAGATTACACCATAGGCATATAGAGGTTGTAAATATATATTGTATATAAACATAGGTGAGCGGTAAGTGTAACATGTAAGTGGACACCCACATGCAAATATGGAATATCCACAAATTCGACTAAATAAGTTTATAGTCTCAATATAATTAACATATTAACATTAGTACCCAAATTGTCGAAATTCTATAATTCTATTCTTAGTCCTTGTATTAGGTTTTGTACTATTAAACCCTACATCCTGTGCAGCAGAGTAATATATGCATTTAATACAGATACGCACATTCTACAAGACCTGTACATCTGTTGTATAAGCAGCAGAATAGACGTCTCATTGTGTTGTTGTAAAGTAAAACATAAATGTGCTGGATACAACCGGCCAGATATTAGACAGGAAATGTGTTGGAAGTGTATTGCCAAAGACAAACACCACATAGTGCAGCATGTAATCAATCCATTACTATTTAGACAAAGGTCAGTATTGGTACAACATCCGATATATTAGCGAAACCCACAATCAAACTTGGAAAACAAACAGTAAAAAATTAATATTATAGTAACAGAAATAGTAAGAGTATAAGGACATACTAATATTTAAAGTTTATAAAACAACACAAATGCAGAGACACAATAAATAACACAATGTGGACAATGTTATGATTGTGTTAAATTTGTTTATATTACATGTATTTATTACTCAATTTACAAACTATTTTTGTGTCAGTTGACAGAATGTGTAAAGTTGTGTAAAATGGCTGTAAACCAGTATCTGTGCCTGTGTTTTAATGCGTTAGAGTGTGTTATTTATTGTGTCTCTGCATTTGTGTTGTTTTATAAACTTTAAATATTAGTATGTCCTTATACTCTTACTATTTCTGTTACTATAATATTAATTTTTTACTGTTTGTTTTCCAAGTTTGATTGTGGGTTTCGCTAATATATCGGATGTTGTACCAATACTGACCTTTGTCTAAATAGTAATGGATTGATTACATGCTGCACTATGTGGTGTTTGTCTTTGGCAATACACTTCCAACACATTTCCTGTCTAATATCTGGCCGGTTGTATCCAGCACATTTATGTTTTACTTTACAACAACACAATGAGACGTCTATTCTGCTGCTTATACAACAGATGTACAGGTCTTGTAGAATGTGCGTATCTGTATTAAATGCATATATTACTCTGCTGCACAGGATGTAGGGTTTAATAGTACAAAACCTAATACAAGGACTAAGAATAGAATTATAGAATTTCGACAATTTGGGTACTAATGTTAATATGTTAATTATATTGAGACTATAAACTTATTTAGTCGAATTTGTGGATATTCCATATTTGCATGTGGGTGTCCACTTACATGTTACACTTACCGCTCACCTATGTTTATATACAATATATATTTACAACCTCTATATGCCTATGGTGTAATCTGTCCTGTTTCCATGTTTCCGCTACTTTTGTATAAAAGAAATGTACTCTGTTAGCCATTTATTGGGGAATTGTATTAAACCTACTAACGAAAGATTTGGTATATGGTTTTTATTAGAAAATCTACGTAATAATAACCTTCTTACAGACATAGGTAATATAAACTATTGCGAGGGTGAACCAAAATTAAATAACATCTATAACGGATGCGTTTTGTGATAACATAATGTTAGTTAAGATAACCAATGTTACGGATTGTGATGGGGACGTTCGGAATAAATTTAAAGTTAAGAAGGAAATATGTGGCTCGTTTAATAGCTACTTATGAGGAATATTTAAAAAGTTCTCTTTAGCTCGACATGGTGTTGTGGCCAAACTACCATTCTCCCAAAGCGAGGGTGTGTTACAAATAATAAAGAAAGATATTGACCAAATTAAACAAAAGTATGATGATCCTATAGCAATTCCCTATAAAATAGAGCTTGCAAATGTTAAAATTAAGGATTTGTTGGAAGACCTTCCAAAGATACTGCAAGATCTTATGGATTTCGATATAACACTAGATTTGGCTGGAATATTTAATAAAGAGGAAATGTGCCAATATCTTACAGAAAACTTTAACTCAACAACTCATTCAGTGACCGGTTCTCTTTACACAATATGTCGTTTTTAGTTTTAAATTCTGAGTTAATTTGAGTGAGCTTTTGGTTGTCTTCCAGAGACCTTGTAATTTCAGCCAAGAGTTGAGAGTTTTGATTTTTTAACTGATTATTTTCATGTTTGATTTTATACACTCCATACTTTCTAATGGAAGGCAAGACTTCACTTGTAACCCATCTTTTGAATGCTTTAGCTTCTGGTTTCAATGAGCGCAAAATAAGAGAATACAAACCAGATTCATTGATGAAGTTAGACTGATATTGGAAGTTAAAGGGGGGGGGGTGTATCGATACACCCCCCTTTAGAGAGTATATTTATAGCCTTACACTTGTCTTCTTCATCAACATTTATCCGCAATGCCTGTTTTGAATCTTGATAGCCCAGGATTTTAACAACATCCTTTCCTTTGAACCAAGGATTATTTTCACTGTCAAACAGTACAGTAACAGATTGATCATTAAATATATAAGAGGTTAAGTTAGACATTTTATATCAAGTATCGTGCAATAGAACAGATCAGAGCAACGTAAGGTCTTACCTCAAAAGTGACCGAGGTAGAGTGAAGTTAACGTTTAAGAATAAAGAGCGCTAAAAGTATCGTCAAAATAAATGTTATATTCTAATTCATCGTGGAGAATTTAGCTACTTTTTTATAACCATTTCTTTAGAGAATCCGCTATTTAGCATAGCCTTACCGCTCAAAAATTCAACTTCTATCCTGTCAAAGTCTGCATTTGATTTTAAGTTCAATTTTAATGGCTTTCCTTCGAACAGGTCTTCCCTCACAAAATAGATTTATAAAAATCCAACAATCATGAATAAGCCAACAACTCATCATGAATAAGCCAACACATTGTTTTATCGGTACCGCAAAGGCTCATTTTAAACTGTAATGAAAGCAGCTCGGTCATCTCATTAATAAATATCTGCAATGTCTTCATAAAGAGGTGGCTATCAATTTTATAACCCCAAATATTTACGTTGAAATGCATTAATTTACAGATAGACATAGTTTGAGTGAGTGGATTTTAATCTGCGGATTATTTGGAAAATGAATCGTCGCTGGACTGATCAATATGTTTCATATTTCATTTCTGAAATCGTCACCTCCGTGTTAATGCAGTGATATTTATTACAGTCTTATGGACATTATTTATCTACCTACCAACGAGCCACTTGCAAGCTTTAACACTAACGGAACCGCAACATTTTGTGGCGATTCCAAAAATAGAAAACCTAAGTTTCCGTAACAATGGACAAGAAGACATAGAGATATTAAAGGCAATGTTAAATTTAAAGAATGTAGTAGACTGGAGGATTTGGAATATGGTGCGCTATTAAACAAGTCCAACATAGGGGAAGAAAAAGATATATTGTTTGAAAATATTCGTAACCTTTATGTCACTGGCTGGAAAGGGAGCTAGAATGTGGGAAGTTTGATTTTAACTACAAAATTAAAATTAAGTTGGATAAAATAAAGACTACTCCAAACAAGCACAAAGAAAGATTAGTTGTTTTGGGTTTTAAAAATTTATTTTTGCATTGGCTTAAAACATATCCAAAGTTTAGGCAGTTCCATAAATATTTTGTGGATTACTTATTATATTACAATGAGAGGTAGTTGAGAGGGTCACAACAATATTGGAAATGTGGCAAATATAACAGCTGGATGTATATAATAAGCTTGTGGCAAATATAATAAGCTTGCATTTATTTTAATCGAACCGTAATATTGAATTTGGAAATGGGGTATTTACTTATGCAATGGCCAGTAATATATTGCAGTCATATTCAAAGTTTGGTTACGACAAAACAGCGCTAAAAGGGAAAAAAATATATGGTAAATTTAGATATAGGGTGATATAACAAGTCGAAATGTAAATAAAGGAGTTGTTGGTAGTAATTTACAAAATATAGTTTTGTAAAAACACAAATACCAATGTTAGTTTTTAGGTTGCAGCAAAACAAACAACAGTATTATAGGTGGAAATAATATTGTAATTTTAGATATAATAGTTGGGGGGCTATAACATATCCAAAAAATAAATCAGACAATAAATGCTTAGGACAATATCCAAAGTGTAGGCAAATCGGACAATAAACAGTCAGTTTTGGGATTACAGCAAAATACTGTATTGTATGGGGGTAGTGGGGCGTGTGGTAGTGTGGTCTTGTTACCTATATAAGAGCTATAACATATCCATAAATAAAGAAGTTTGAAATTGTTAGTATATTTTTTAAATTTGACCATTATAGTTAATTTGTCAAATGTGGATGGTACATATACACTAGCCTAGAATAATGACATAAATTTTAAACAAATCAGACCATAAAGAAGTTGCCGATTGGCGGTATTTTTCCAAAATTTTTTAACATTTAACCGCAATATTTGTAAAATGTGGATGGTGCATATACACTAGCCTACAACAATAACATATCCAAATTTTAAACAAATCGGACAGTAAATAAAGAAGTTGGCAATTGGCAGTATTTTTCAAAAATAATTTTTAATTTGGCTGTAATAGTGAATTTGGGAAATGTAAGTGTAATTTATTAAAACAATTGCCTACGACAATAACATATCCAAGTTTTAAACAAATGGGACAGTAAATAAAGAAGTTGGCAATTGGCAGTATTTTTCAAAAATATTTTTTAATTTGACCGTAATAGTGAATTTGGGATATGTAAGTGGAATTTATTAAAACACTTGCCTAGGTCAATAGCATATCCAAATTTTAAATAAATCAGACAGTAAATAAAGAAGTTGGCAATTGGCAGTATTTTTCAAAAATATTTTTTAATTTGACCATAATAGTGAATTTGGGATATGTAAGTGAAATTTATTAAAACACTTGCCTAGGTCAATAGCATATCCAAATTTTAAATAAATCAGACAGTAAATAAAGAAGTTGGCAATTGGCAGTATTTTTCAAAAATATTTTTTAATTTGACCGTAATAGTGAATTTGGGATATGTAAGTGAAATTTATTAAAACACTTGCCTAGGACAATAACACATCCAAATTGCAGACAAATCGGACATTTAATAAAGAAGTTGGCAATTGGCAGTATTTTTCAAAAATAATTTTTAATTTGACCGTAATAGTGAATTTGGGATATGTAAGTGGAATTTATTAAACAATTTGCCTAGGACAATAACATATCCAAATTGAAGACAAATCAGACAGTTAATAAAGAAGGTGGCAATTGGCAGTATTTTTCAAAAAATATTTTTTAATTTGACCGTTATAGTGAATTTGGGAAATGTAAGTGAAATTTATTAAAACACTTTCCTAGGACAATAACATATCCAAATTGCAGACAAATCAGACAGTTAATAAAGAAGGTGGCAGTTGGCAGTATTTTTCAAAAATATTTTTTAATTTGACCGTAATAGTGAATTTGGGATATGTACGTGGAATTTATTAAAACACTTGCCTAGGAAAATAACATATCCAAATTGAAGACAAATCGGACAGTAAATAAAGAAGTTGGCAATTGGCAGTATTTTTCAAAAAATATTTTTGACCGTAATAGTGAATTTGGGAAATGTAAGTGAAATTTATTAAAACACTTGCCTAGGACAATAACATATCCAAATTGCAGACAAATCGGACAGTAAACACCAAAGATAGTTTTTTAGCCTGAATTTGAAAATTAATTTTAAAAAATATAGAGGAGGGATGGGGATGGGGACAATATATTTAAGGCAGGGGTATATTTAATATAGGCCAGCAGGCGGGAGCTCTATAGGCGGGATCGGGTGTCGGTCCAAAAACTGATCCCCATAAGAATAACATGGGGAAAAAGCGCCGGAAGTGATGCTAAACCGCTGTTTATCCACTACTCGCGAGTATTGGTGAAAAAGCAGCGTCTTTAGCAGTAACAGCAGCAATGAAAGCAAAAACTACGTTTGGAGGAGGAAAGAGAAGAAGGCGTGGGAAAAAAACCGCTAAAAAACAAGGAGGTAATATCAGAAGAAAACGTCGATCTACCAGTGGTAAAGCTAAAAAGAAACCAACAATATGGTCAATGATAAAAAAGGGAGGAGGATTATACCTAAGACCGTATCGTGTGTATTAAATAAGAAAGAGCAATTAATAATTAAAAACAAGGAATTGACCAATGAAGAACTGATTACATATGCTTCTTGTTTGAACATCCCATTTTTTAGAGGAGTATTTATGAAAGATGAGTTACCGGTTAAAATGTGGAAAAATGAGACTGGTATTGTAAATTTGGATAATAGTGAAGGATTAGGCACTCATTGGGTGTGTTACAAGAAACTTGGTAAAACCATTTATTATTTCGACAGTTTTGGAGACCTTCCACCACCGAAAGAACTTCAACAATACTTTCGTGCGGCAGAAAATGTTTTTTACAATCATACAAGAAAACAACCTGATGATACATCCATTTGCGGTCATTTATGTTTAGACTTTTTAGCTAAAAGTGTTAGTCAACTTTAAGATGTCTTCGTATACAGTGTCATTAACCGGTAACTCATGTACTTTGCGCAGTATTCTGTTTCCAGCGCTACGTTTGCAAAAAGGAAGACTATGGGAAGCCGCATTATTGGATTTAACAACATATAACTCTATTCCAAACGTTAGTGAAGGAACTAATAACAAAATACATTATTACAAGACAAAAGATGATAAAGGAAAGTATTCAGCTTTGGAAGAATTCAGTTTACCAACAGGAGCTTATGAAATTGATAATATAAATGAAGTTATACAAAAACATATGGGAAAAGAAAATATAACGATAAAAGGCAATAACAATACAATGAAAGCCGAAATTACGTCTAAGTATTATATTGATTTTAGTCAAGAACATTCAATTGGTAGTTTATTGGGGGTTTCTAAGGAAACAAAAGTATTAGAACCTAATAAAACTCATTCTGGGAATAAAACTGTGACGATCATCAAAGTTAATAGCATAGACATTACATGTAACATTATACAAGGATCCTACAGAGATGGAGAGAATCGTCATATATTACACACATTCTACCCGTCAGTTGCACCGGGTTTCAAGATAGTAGAAAAGCCTCAAAACCTTGTGTACCTACCGTTAAACACCAGTTTCATTTCAGACATCGTGCTGAACATAGTGGATCAAGACGGAAACCTTATTGACTTTAGAGGAGGAGCTATTACTGTAAGAATACATATAAAATCATCCGCTTAGACAATGGGGTTATCATTTAAAAAGAGAGAGCCAACAAGCAAAGAGGTCAGTAGCTCATCAGCTTTAGAAGGATTAACAAGTGACAACATTCGTTGTCTAGAAGAAATTGGATTAAAGGTCATTAACAATGGATATACTGGATATAGCGCAGGGACCAACATTCGACGAGACCTTATGGGAAAAGGAATATCACACGCACAACCCTTACGCTTCGTCCAAATTAAACAATAACGATGAAATTAGGATTCCTATACAACAACAAGACATTTATACTCTTCCATG
This sequence comes from Allygus modestus, assembly GCA_963675035.1. Taxonomy (NCBI): domain Eukaryota; kingdom Metazoa; phylum Arthropoda; class Insecta; order Hemiptera; family Cicadellidae; genus Allygus; species Allygus modestus. The sequence continues at coordinate 316,812,908 of OY776112.1, forward strand.
CGAAAGTTATTTATATATTGAAGGAAAAGTAACAAAAAATGATGGTACTGCTGGAACCACTGTTCCGTTCATAAATAATCCTATGGCATTTTTGTTTGACGAGATTAGATATGAAATTTCAGGAGTTACAGTCGATTCAACAAAAAAGGTTGGAATTTCCAGTACATTGAAAGGATTAGCGTCTTTAACACCAAATGAGAAGAATCTGTTAGCTGTTGCAGGATGGGTTGCACCAGACAAAAGTACAATCGCTCCTGACTCTTCGGGAAACTTTGATTTCTACGTACCTTTAAGATTACTCCTAGGATTTGCTGAAGACTACAGAAGAATAATAATAAATGTAAAACAAGAACTAGTTTTATTAAGATCATCAAACGATAAAGATATTATTAAAGCAGCTACTGGAACAACTGATGCCAATTTAGACTGGAAATTAACATTAGACAAGATTGTTTGGAGAGTACCACATGTGCGACTAAATGATGAACACAGGATTACATTATTAAGAAAGTTAAAATCAGATCGAGACATTGTAATGCCATTCAGAAGCTGGGAGTTTCATGAATACCCCGTTTTACCTACAACACAACGGCATACATGGACTGTAAAAACTTCTACTCATTTGGAAAAAGCGAGATATGTAATATTTGGATTACAAACGAAGAAGAAAAGTATAATAACTGAAAATGCTGGTGAATTTGACCATTGTAAATTAACAAACTGTAAAGTGTTCCTGAATTCACAATTCTTTCCCTACGACAACTTTAATATTTCTTTTGATAAGAAAAGATACAGTGTTTTATACGACATGTACGCTAGGTTCCAAAATTCATATTACGGCAAAACAAATACACCTCTACTATCTCCCGTTCAGTTTGAATCGAAAGCTCCGATTGTTGTAATTGATTGTTCCAAACAAAATGAATCTGTAAAATCGTCTAGTGTTGATATAAAAATAGAAATGGAATTTCAAGAAAACGTACCTGCAAATACATCTGCGTATTGTTTAATTTTGCACGATAAAATTGTTACATACACACCGTTGACCGGTATTGTAAAGACAGTATTGTAAAACGTTGTACCGCCACCGGCACCGCCACTGTCGCTAACCTATAAATAGCGGAGCAGCAATGCAGGTCTTCAGTTGATCGTCTATCGGCGCATGGGTAACATCTTCTACAAAATGAGTTCTCCATCTGTTGTACAAGGTGATGCAGAGGTAGCACCGTTATTGGAACGTGATAATACTAGTGAAGCAGAAATCATCAAGGAAATAACTGCATTTTTAAAGTTTGGTAAAAGAGACAGAGAGGGGGAAATTAATGCAGACCCATCAAAGGTAGTACCAAAGAGGAAGAAGAAAGTTGAAGAAAATATTCCTCCTCACATTTTAACTGAAGTTTTTCTGCGAATCTTTTACCCCATCTCAGCATGCATCAGTAAAAGTGTATCAGTTGGATTGATGAAATCATTGGATTATTCCCCTACAGTAATACTACACCATGGAACAAAAAAGGTTTTATTTTCGCAAAATGCTTGGGAGTCATTTTTGAAACATGTACATTTAATAGAATGTTATTTAACTAACAGTTTGTGTGGAAGGAAAACACATATTCGACTTTTGGATTGTGACAATGAAATCGATATTGTTAAACATCGCGGACAACTACAAGTGCGAATTAGAGACTTGACTCAACATGAAAATAAGATTCTACTGTCACGTGAAGAATTCTACGTTTTAAACTACGCAACAGAACCTATTACAAGGTACATGACACAGTTGTTATTTGCAAGCGCTATTATTAAAGAATATTTGGTCGATACTTTGGAAAAACAACCTGATAGCACCATCGTGTACGGACCTGTGGATACATCTATTTTTAATAGAATACCTCATGAAGTTTGCATGTGGAGAAAGTTAAAGGATTTTGAACCACTTGTAGAAATCGCTACAGAAGCTACAGAAGAAACAACACAGGAAGAAGAAACGGAGAAACAAGAAGAAGAAGAAAACGAAACACAAGAAGAAGAAGTTAAAAAAGACTAAAGTTTGACTTAGTAAAGAAGAACACACGTGGGGTAGGCCTATTGGGGACGGTGCCCACGTTAAATATACACCAACGCGCCTACAACTGTACGGCCTGGTATTTAACCTACCGTGGTGTGGAAAACAGTTTAGTTGATCGCTAGGTGCCATGATGAGCGGATGGGATGAAGAAGTGAGTGTAAAGCCTTGTGTAATAGAATTTCAAGCATTTCGAAACAATGACGATAGGTTTATTATCAAGGAATTAGTAATTTTAGACTTGCTTACATTTGTAGCCTACCCATTCACGTTTGAAGCTCCTTTTTCTTTTAACAAACTTAACACCAAAGCAAAAAGTACAAACAAATGGATAACAAACTACTTTCATCACATACATTGGTATGAAGGATTTATAAGCTACAGTAATTTGCACAGTATTATGTTTAACTTTTGCAAACAATATTCACATATATACACAAGAGGATTAGAAAAAAAGAACTGGATACAAAAGTACACACACGGTAATGTTTTCGATATAACTATCAGTAAGGACTTTAACATTATTCTCGGTAATATTTGTGTCGCTGCAAAAGATCTTAAACACGGTCAAACAAACTGTGCATTGTACAAAGCATATCGTTTGGCTGCTTACTTGAAACAAACGCAGGAATGTGGTGGGGGTAGCGGAGAACAGAAATGTGGTGGGGGTAGCGGGGCCTATAAATACGAGGAGACAACACCGCTTCAGCACGAGTATTATTCGAGACTCCGAAGAGGCAACATCACAGAAGACACCACCACTGACGAAGATGGCATCACAACTATATATACAAACATTGGTTGATAAATTCAACACTCACTCAAAATCGAACCTTCTGCTAACTAAAAAATGTTCAGAACTAAAAGAACAAAGACATTACATTATTCATAGCATCAAGAAAGTGGAAACCACACATGGAGACGCAATTCTAGTATCATTGTGCGAAGGACCTATGACTCCAGGAGATGAGCCGAAGTTTCAAGTATTTCTTCCAAAACGATTTGTTCAACTGCTACAAAATGAAGACTTGCGAGATATTCAACCGGGGACGTTGTATTTGGTATCACACGGTGTAAGCGGCAACAACTCGACGGAACTCACTCTGCACATCATGCATCATTGTACATAATGTCTCTATTTGTTTTTCTCTGTTTGTATTTCTAGTCATCAATGTTAGACTTAAGCTTATTGTATTGTAAAATGTTTGTTTAATAAAGAAAGAAAAATAAAAAAAGAATAACATTAAAAGAAAAAAAAATAAACAGCAACATAGCAGTATATTATTTTATATACTGCTATGTTGCTTTTTTTAAATTCAAACGGATGACCTTGAACTTTCATTCAGGGTTAACTTATGAAGAGGTATAAAAGAGAGGGAGCAGTGAAGTTAGTCTCAGTCTTGTCTAACACACGCTGCAGCTAACGTGTCGGTGCCACCGATGAACAATTTATCATTCGATAACAATTTGAAGACATATTGTTGCGAGTTACAATGTTTTAAAATACCAGGCGATCAAGTTGACGGGAAAGCTTGTCGTAAGTGCAGGTGTTTCAGCTATTGCATATGTAGATGTAAAACATATCAAATGAACCGACAAGATAAAATACAAGAATTACAGCGACGGCTTGCATTACTTTGGCGGCGAATGGAGTAGCAACCATCTGCCGCGCACTTGCCACCTGCCGCCTACCATCTGCCGCCTGCCATCTGCCATCCGCCATCTGCTCCGCCCCACCACACTTTTACCCCCACCATTTAGTACGATTACAACGCTAGCTTGTGAATAGACAGTACACCTCCGGCTCTCGACCGGTGAACATCGAGCTCTCCGAGACGCTCTTCACAAAATAACAATATCGCTCGTCCCGACTGTGTGTTCCCTGCGGTCACATAAATAGGCAAGGAACACACAGTCGGGATGGGCCGATTGGACAAACAAGCGCAACAATTGAAAACTGCTATTGTAAACATAAATTATTGTAAACATAACTTATTGTAAATAAAAAGAAATGTAAACATTAAAGTAATAAATGAAATAGTACTACCTCGCACTCGTATCATTCGATTGCTCCATTCGATTGTTTTCATTCGATATTTTTATCGAATAAAAACTATCGAATCACAATCGAATTTTACGTGTGCGAGGTAGTACTTTTTTAAAATTACCTCCCCGTGACCTTTTCCTTTAAACTTTCCCTCATTACGTCACAAAACCGCCTACGTCACTGGCTGAGGCTCAGATGACGTGTTTAATGACTCAGCGCATCCGGTCACGTGACCGGATGACGTCACTTCCGCCCCAGCAGCCCCAAATGCACACTACTGACATCACAATTATGACTGTAATGATTTTTAATTATTATTTGTATTGGTCTTTCAGCAATAGAGTTCAACATTTACCAGCATTTCAAAAGTATTAGTAAAAACCAACAGGTCTAATTGATGTCATTCGTTCGGATCTTTTACTTTTTAAGTAATGTTAAAATTAGATTAAAATGCAAGACTGAATAAAGTAGTGCAGTTTGGCAGTTTTATATCGCAAATAGTTATTGTTCAATAAATTGCAACATATTTACGGTTGACTTACGGTTAAACTATTTGTGATATTGAAATTCCGTTTACTGGATTCAATAGGTATTTGTTGGGTCTTTAACATTATCCATAAACCACCAATTTCTGAATATTTTTTAAGGAGGGACGGACATTGAATGTTAATATTGGCCTAATGGGAGAAGAATGTAGAAGCCGGTTACTGAAGCCCCCACTAAGAGATAATTAAAAAATTTAAAAATTTATTTCATGGACATATTAGGTTTCCTCGAGCCTGCCTTTTTTCTAATTCATATTCTTTAGGCGAATATTGGTTATTAAAACTTTTATGACGGGAAATTTCCCGTGGATTTCAGTAACAAGAAAAAGTCACCTCCATAGCTGCTTAAAACCTATTCTACGGCCCAACCAGATAACATTATAATGAGAATCAAACATAAACTTTTGTTAAACTGATAGATAGTGTACAGAAATGTTCATTATCTATTTGAGCTTAGCTTCTTTCATCACAATACTTATGAGCATGTTGATCGATATGTTCACATCTAGAAATCGTAACTCACTGAGTAGAATTAATAAAAGACCAGGAGCATAAAACCCATTAATCTGAAGCTTGTAATTTCAATATTAAACCTGCGATTCACGTATTGAATCAATTACTTCCACTGACAAAGATAAAGTACCTCCGGATGATTAAGTGAATAATGTCTCTCACATTCTCGTTTGTTTGTTCTATACCGCATTAACCTTTGGGATATTAGTGAAATAATAAGTCTTAGTATTGTCAGTAGTAGTATTCTTCAACGATCAATGAAATAAGTTAACGAACTTATTTAACTAAATACGTTGTTTCTGAGTATTTAAATATTTGGTCATAAATACAAAATTCAAATATTTTATTATCTACATCATGAAGAAAGGACTTTTTTAAGTATCTGTTGGATAGTGTATTTTACACTACATATTAGGTCAGATGGCTTAAGCTAATGTTATTTTGATTTAAATATTTAATTTTTTATCAAAGGCTGTTCAAATGACAATTTATATTCTATGGTTTAAATTTGAAACAAAATAATAATCAGAAGGAGGTTGTTCTATCTACTTTTATAGGTAGGTGATTGATTATATATCCTATCATAATAAAACAAGGTTTTATTTTAATTCTTATATTTACCAACTTGACGTTATGGCTGCTAACATGTTATGAAAAATAAACATTTCCTTCTAAATTATTATTTTGTTAATCTTGCCATTTATTGTTATAGAAACGGCTCGCCACGATTTTAGCACCCACAAATATGGAGAAGTCTGGCACTTATCTGATGCATAACATTTTATATTTTAAGCAAGTAGATAATTACCATCTCCTTCATCTTTTCCCCCTATGGGGAAACTAACCTTGAAACTAACCTTTGTCACAGATAAAGAGGTGACAAGGAGTAAAGCAATAAATCCCGGCAGATATATCAACTAATCTATACTTTATGTTGAAATATATATCAGAACATACTGTACAAATATGCCGTCCATCACAATATATTGAGCCAGAATTTATTAGGTCCAATATATGCCTCCTAGAATTTTGAACCGGGTAAGTGGCAAGGAACATAATACGGGTTATTGATGATAAATTATTGCCCCTACGAAAAACATCGTCATTGAAAAGAACTTCCAAACTCAACACGTTTGTAACTTAAGCTGTATGTAACTTAACTCTTTACAACACATCTGAAGTCATAAATATGTATGTTCATAAACTATAAAAAATAAAGAAATAAAGTTGTATTGGGTACTTTATTTTAAATAATGAATATTTGTATATCATCTATTCAAAAATAAAACATATCCTATGTTTCTTGCAAGTCTTAATATCTCGTCTATTTGTTTAATAAAGTAATATTTCTGGACAAACATCCTGGTTAGTGAATTGCATGTTATATCGACCCACTTCTTCCTTTCCTAAACATAAGTCCTCCTTCCTTTGTGACAAAATTAAGATAGCTATCAAGATAACCGGCAAGAAAAGTCCTTCCATACTTACCAAAACAGATGAAAAGTTGGTTGTGCTCTTTTCAAACTTGTGGTAACTTGATTTTGACCACTTATATGATCCACCTTACTCATCTCTTTTCCAAAGTTCTCCCAATTATTATGAGAATCAACACAGATTTTCCTGGCATGATGTTTAATATAAAACGGGTTGTTTTTCAAAAAGCAAAAATTAATTATAATGTCTCTCAAATTAAACTATTTTTTTAATAATCGTCGCATATAAGAGTACAGATATTTACACTTACTTTTCCACAGAGAGTCCCTTTTTATTTTTCCTGCTATGTAAACACATTAATGGCATCATTATCTTTATAATAATGCTAATTCATAATTTTTATTTTATTAAGTTAGTAACATGAGCAACTTTCCGTAATCTAATCATACAACACCGTAAAATACACTACTTAATACTACTTAATAAACTTAATACTGAACTTGCGTACTAAACGGATAATATTAATAAAGTGAACTGTACAAGGAAATTTACCTCTTCCTGTCTCATTGTTCACTGTTTATTTATTTATTTGCTCAACGGATACACAGTTTGAACAATGTCATATTAAAGACTAAAGGCTTCATATGCTGCAAGATTAAATTAAATTACCACAAAGTCGCTTTGATAACAATAATAACAGCAAATAAAAACAGTAATGAGTGATGTTAACGTTCATGTTATAAATAATAACAGTATCAAACAACAAAACAGGAACAATCATTTTGCAACAATCATTGTTAACAGGAACAATGACATGGTCAGTAGAAATTTTAATTAAATATTACATCACAAATACACATCTACGTTGTTGATTTAAAAACTATTTGTATTAAAAAAAAAATACGATTCTGATAGTATAATGTATACATTATATTATATATAGCCATTATTCCCGTAGCACAAGATTGGTATGGTCACTGTTGGATGTATCACTCAGGACTATTGTCACCATTAACCCTGGTGTAAAACATGGCTTTGTTTTCATTTCATTTAATTTATTTCAAACAGCAAAAATGAAATTTGTACATGAGTTTTAAAAATGCTTTATATATATTATATATATATTCTTACTAAAGTAGACCTATGTGTCACAAGTGCGTAGTTTTTACAAAAATACCACTAACTGGTTTTCCATATAAATAGTTGTTAATAAATACTTCTAAAAGTCGGAAACCAATTCCAGATTTTCGCACATTTTCTTGAGGGTGTCTCACAGGAGGAAAGACAACTAGGTTAAGCATATCTAGAGCTCTCATATTATGTACAGAAAGTACTAGTTACATCCTACATGGTCGCCCCACTTTCAACTCTGCTCCCGTGGCAACCAAAATAGTAACCAATCAAATCCTCTTTTCACGAGTTATATGACAGTCTTGATTGGTTACCTTAAAAAAAGGTTTGTTGAAAATGTACGCTTTAGTTTGTACCCCAGACGAGGCCTCTAGATATATTTAACCTCGTTGGTTCATACTGTTAACCAAATTAATAAGACCAGCTGATTTAGAATACATTACTCCTATTGATGGAAGCAACCAACGATGTTGATACATGTAGAGGTCTGGTCTCGTGTAAAAATAGTGTAGCCTACATGGTCGACCACCATTTTCCCCTCTGCTCCCGTGGCAACTAACATAATAACAACTCAAATTCAATCATCACAAGTTATATGACAGTCAACTGAAAAACATTTAACTTTTGACCTGAGGAAAATGACAGTCAACCGTGTAGGCTTTACATTTGTACTCCAGTCGAGACTTCTTTATGTAATAACTTCGTTGGATACTCACACTACTGAGGTCAGAATGCTACTAATAACAGTGTGAGAAAAATCTCCAGCTGTTTTTTTCTGAATCTAGAGTGAGAAAGAATTGCTCTATGTATTTAAATCTTATACCGAAAATAGCTACTTTTAGTACAATGTTATGAAAAGGTTGTTTTAGTGTCATCAAAATGAGCGGTCTTGGTCTGGAATCGTACACGATTAGTAAATGAAGCGTAAATGGTGCTTGTTTAGTTTTAATACATTTTTAATTCTGATGTAAAACATAGTATGTGTGAAACATCAATAAGAATTGTAAACAATATAGTTAAGAGTCTTGACTTATAACATTAATTAGATTTACATGTATAACCACTCAAAAACTTTATTTTTACTTCTTAATATAAATTTGCAATAAACTAAACTTTTAAGATTAAATTTCAGTCGATAAATCATTTTTTTATCTTTGATTAAAAATAAACATTGTTTTATAATCATAAATATAATAATTCATTTTCTATTTTAACTTTTAGTTATTCAGGTAGTGTGTAAAGTAATTATTTTGTGTATTTTGAAAATTAGCTTGAAACTATTTCTTTGAAGGATTAAAATTGGTTAGTTAATTATGCATCCACCAACAGATTTATTAACTCAGTAATTAGTTGTAACGCATAAATGTAGTAAAACAATGGTTTAATTTAAATTAGTTGCTTACAGTAGTTTTAATTAGGTAATCCACAGGCAATAATGCAGAAATGTTAGGTTTGTGCAGTCTCTTTCATGGCAATTAGTGATCATTCTTCCAACTTTAATAGTCATACATTATGTTTTTTTTTCATAAATTATAAGAACTACTGGATGACGTATGTTCAGTATAATGAAGTTTGTAAACTGATATTATAACGTAATATGACACGTATCATTGTATAGTGCACGATTAAACCATTATTGAAATGTGTATGGTTTTTCCTATACATCAAAACAATTTTTTATGGTATAATCCAATTTGGGGCCATTAGCTTTCAGCCGAATGTCAGATACGTGTTGACCAAGGTGACATGGCGATGCAGTAGCTATCTAATGCACAATTTTAACAGTTTTTTATATTTAAATACGGAAAAATATATTTTTAACATCACAAAAAGTCAACTTTGTACCTTCTTCTTTTGTAATCATAAATTCAATGTTTCGTACTAGTTTCAAAATTAATTAACTAATGAATTTTATTACAACTGTTAATCAAAACCAGCTCATAATTGTTGAAAATATTTGTTTGTAAATTGCTTATATGAAGTTAAAAAAAACATGACTGTTAATTGTGTTGGTACGCAAATGAATTTTCTTAAGACTATATTTTGTATTTTATACACTACGACGAACTATTTATTCATAGTGTCTCTTACAACATGTTAATAAATTCAATCGTCTGTTGAACGATTATTATCTTTATATTACAAATTATCCGTTTACATTATACATGAGCGTGGTATTATGTACAGACTAAATTTATTACTGCGTACAATTAACACAGTAAACAATGCAAATTCTTTCAACATATATCTATCAAATATAACAATCATTCGAACAAAATTCAAACCTAATTTTTAAGATCAGTGTAGTTTTACATGATTTTAACTTGTTAGTTACGAACATCTTGTACTTAACTCAGTAGAAACAAAACAGTATTTTCATTAAAATTATAACCAATCTGTCAGAAAATGTAAGATATCTTTAAAATAAACCTGTATATATAGAAATAATACTTTATAATACTTAAAAGGTGTCTTATATGCGTTGCCCGTTTAAATCACTGGCCAAGAGAAATGCCGCGTCTAGCGGTCTGCGGTTGGTAGCCTTAGATTAATCCGGTAAACCTGTTTAATTAAACATTGTAGCCTACACAACTAGAAAACCCACTTGGAAACTGCCATATATATGTACACACTTAACTCTTTAAGAACCTTGTAAAACTGGATATTTAAGACCAGGGAATAATAAATAGTAGGGAACCTGGTGAATACAAAAGTTGATCCCTTTACTGTTATATTTTATACAAAAAATGACCCTTTATAAAGCATTATGATCACTCACGTATGTTTGATTTTTATGAGTGTATTATTTATTATTCAAAAGTACTGTCGGCAAATACATTAAGATTTTAACATATTTTAGAATCTGAGTTCTCCCTCTTAGTGTTATAATAATTAGTACTTGCAAGCACGTCAATTAATAATCATAAAATTGGCTTTAAATATTATTTAAACCTATTTTTTTAACTTATGACTTAACTGTGACTTACAATAAATGTATCTATTAGTAATGGAATTTATTACCAAGACTTTCTTTGATTCAAAACAAAAACAAAACATCACTTTCGTAAAACTTGTAAACAGAAGGTTAACCTTGCATTAAACGTTTCCCTAACCAAAATAGTTTTACAATAATTCAACTGCATATCTTAACAATAAGCTTGCATACCCGTAAAGTATGCTGATTTTGTATGAGAGATTTCATCTCAGAGACGTAATATATCAAATGGATGCAATATGCAAAACTAGAGCAGAGGTCCCATTAATCTTAAGCTTGTAATTTTAACGTGATACGATTCACGTATTGAATCAATTAACTCCAGTGACAAAGACAAACTAGCGACAAGGGGTTAGGTTGATAATTTGTGTCGCGTTCTCTGCAGTGTGCTCACTAGGGTTTTGAGTAAAAACGTAACAAATTGTATACTATAATATAGGCTAATGAATATTGCTGGTCATACAGTCTGCATTGATGGTGTAAATGTTGTTGGTATTAAATGCTGGTAAATAATAAAACCTTAAAACCATCGTCATTAAGAGGGCTCTAAACCTTCGCCAAACGGCTGAAAAACACACCTTCGTATTACTCAAATTCTGAGGTTATTAAAGCACCTAGCGACCTCCAGTGAACGATAAAATGTTTCTCATGAAATTAACTAGGTTAACAAAGTTATTTTAAGGTTTTAAGTTATTGTTATACATATTTTATTCGGGGTTAAACTCAGAGAAAATTGACCATTTTCTACTACGTAAATGTCAAACAGTTAAGATCAAATTAGAAAGTTGTTCTGTTTTAAAACCCTTATTAGTTATTCAAGATCATTTCCCGCTAGGCAGGATTTCATAAAAACCAATATTTATCTCATAAATCGAGTAATTTGCGAGGGTTGTTTCTGAAAAGCGCTTCGCAAAACACCCCCGTACAGAGGACGCTCTGGCGAGCGGCGATGGAACTACCACCGCCAATGAGACATTCGACAGTGTCGCCAACCTCTGTTTCTCTACCTATTGGGACATCGGACGGACGTAATTCCCCAGAAAGGTCCTCTGTGTCCTTGCTTCAAACTACTCTAAAGACACAATATTTGCCCGTCGTACCATTCCGTCATTCTTGATGATATAGCTAAATCAAATTTCAAATGACATTATCTGGGCTTTTTACCGTTCAAGAATGTGATCAATATCATTCAATATGATTAAATTATTAAACCTTATATACTGTATGTAATACACCAAAAATTTGAATAAAATTAATCCTTCCTTAAACAATATTTTTTCTACAAAAATTAAGATTGTTCTAGTTATTAATGTTTACAGTTGATACAAATAGTAACAATCATATTTAACGTTACCAAGTGCAATCCGTTTTATATTGGTTTTCGAACCGTATAGTAAGAAGTTTCTCATTAACAATCATAACTGTAACTCGGCGTAGGTACAACGTGGCTTTAGCCAACTTCATCACAATCTGTTTCATGTCATTTTCAAAGTGTGGGTGGTTTTAAAATACTTGTTTAACGCGGCGCGGCGGCCGCGCCGATTTCCAAGAGCACTGAGCCGAGAGGTGACGAGGCGCCCCTCGACCAAGGGTGGGAGTGCATCACCTCACTTCCTGGAAGATCATCCCCTACAGCATTTTCCTTGTCCGCAAACCATCATCAGTTGATCTTTGTGACAGTGAAAATACCCCCAGTGTGTACAAAGGCAGAAATATTGCCATTTCGTCATGTGGAAACCTCAAGGAATGAGGATGGAAGCGTTTGGATAGTGATTATTATAACAGATGATAATAATAGTAAACCATAGTCTGTTATCATACTCAAGATGTTTTATTTCTGTTTACTAGTGATAATAATGCGGAAGCGGATTGCAGACGATGATATGAATCATATTGTCATACTTTATCCCTTTTATCATATTATCTATGTTTTACTTCTCCCCTCGCATGTATAGACATAGTGTAATATGAAAAAAGAGTCCCTGGACCAAAAATACTAAATAATTTTGTCTGGTCAAAAGAATGTTTTTTCATTCTTGCAAAACCGTAGACCTTACAAGTAACGATCGAAAGGGGCGCCAAAATCGGATGGGGGCGCATCATATTTTCTCCCTTATTACATATAATAGCAATATTAAACTCGAATCATTACAACTTCAATTAAAGATTAAACCCCAGTTGAATACTCTCCAATCCCCAAACCATATTTTTCCTCATCTAGGAAGTACGTTAAAATAATCGAAGAGAGCCGGTTAAAACAATTAGTTTCATCATGTAACTTGATATTTTAACATTGCAATTTTCTTTCAAAGTATTGCAAGTTTTATCCAGCACACTCTCAATACGGTACCAATCAGAATACCCTGAAGTTGTCACAAATCGATAAAGGTCAAAACAACTTCTCAATTTGGAATTGAGGGGAGCGGAGGATTTGTTATCTGATATGTAAATTTAATGTTTAAATATAATGAAGGTGCAACATGGTGAATACACAACTTTCTTTCCAATAATGCCTTTCATAAACTTAAAAATACTAATATACAAAAAATTAACAAAATCAGCCGGGTTAATATTACATATTTACAATTTATTTATTTTACAACTACTTATTACGCACTCCACCCGCACCCCGCGACCCGTCATGAGCGCCTAGCGTTTCCCCCCACCCCCCAAAAAAAATGTGCCGCGCCGTGCTGGAGCACGGCTCGCACTGCCCTAAAGCCGGTACTGATTATTACCATTTTAGCGAATTTCCCCTATGGGGATGAAGCTATTACCGTAGGTCTCATGGTAAGACTTAAGCCCGAGACCATGATAACTTTTCGTTTTGAGGTCCCCAGATGCCAAAAACACCATTCGTTCAAATTTTTATATATGTATAAAATTCGTGAACTCAAGTAAAATATCAATATATATATATATATATATATATATATATATATATATATATATATATGTGTGTGTCCGTAAGCACGATAACTCTCGTAAAAAAAGTCCAATCTTAATAAAATTTGGTACAAATATGTAAAGTAACATTTATTTGAACGAGTTCGAAAACCAGACAAATCGCACCATCCGAAGGTTTTTTTTTTTGGGTTTTCACATGTAATTGTTATTTAAATCAAATTTTAATTTATACCATTGAATTCAAATTAAAAAAACAAACAATTTGGTATTTTGATCATTGCTCTACGTCAATTGGTTACTGAGATATTACAAGTGCTAAACACAGTACGTTGTCCAATGTTATTCTTATGGAGAAAAAGACAAATTTTATAACTCGGTTATTTATGAACATAAACTGACGAAACTTGGTATATCGCTTCATCTGGTTGTGGTTTGTTGTTGTTTGAACAAAAAACCAATTTTTCGCCTATCGTTCCCGAAGCAGCAAACCTAAGTACTCGGCCCCCATGTTTTTCTTATGGAGAATAATAAAAATGTTATATATCGCTTATTTATGAATGTATATGGACGAAACTTGGTATGTGACTTCACTTAGATGAGTTCTATTGATATTTGTATAAAAATCCATTATTTTGTGTTCCTTGTTGCAGCAAACCTGCGTACTCATCCCTAATGTTATTCTTATGGAGAATAATGAATATTTTAAATATCGCTTATTTATGAATATATTTCTTATGAATTCTGGTAAGAGGCTTAATGTAATATTAAGACATATATATTCATTGGAAATTCGCTGAGTACGCAGGTTTGCTGCGACGGGGGTATTATTTTAATTGATATAATTTTTCTTTTTATTACTGAAATGTTTTTAATTCCAAACGAAGTATTTTTTTATTTTAGTGCCAATTTTTTATCTTTAAAACCATAAACTATAACCAATTCAATGTTTATTAGTGATTGTTACATCGGGCTACTTTTCAGTTTTTTTATTAACAGTTAAAATGTTGCAGTCTAACCTAATCCCAGAAATTCTGTAGCATATTACAGTACACTGTATACAAAACCTATGTGCAATACAGTCGGGTTTTTACTTTACATCTTGTTTTTCTTCATCCCTTATGCAACGTGATTGATAACTATTTATCTGAGTAACGATTCCATAATATTACACAATTGCAACGTTTAAATGTTGTGTACTATTCCGAAATTAAGTTATATAATATCTTAAGTTTTTACAACTATTATTTATATACCGTAATTTAATTTCACAATTATTATTTGTTCTTGAATCTATTCTTAATCTTTAAATAATCTCACATGTTTTATCATAGAGGGTACATTTGATATTCTACGGACATTTTTATTGACAACTACGTAAGAACTACATGAATTTTCTATGCATTCATACATTTTAATGTTTATACATTTGTTATTCATGCAAAATGGTCGTGACAAACATTTTGAGTTCGGGGCTAAATCCAAAGTGAGATTCTCAAAGAGAATTTTAAAAGAATATAGAAGCAGTGAGGTGACAGCCAAGACATCAGCCTACCTCCTGCCACTGGCGGCATCGGGAGTTACCGTTGTTCGTTCAACTTCCCCACGAATCCATGGATTCCCTTTCGGTTGGCAGTAATGCGAAAAACCAGTTTAGAGGGTGGCTCGCCTAGCGCGGCCACTTGTGAAAATTGAAACTACGTGGAGCTTTGTGGGACACAGATCGTTGTACTCCACTGTGGCCACGGACCTTTAGAGCCACCTTAACAGGGGATACTGTGTTTATTTCAAGTAAACATTAAATACAGTTATTTAATAAAATACAAATAAAGACCCATATTATCTTACCGGTTAACACATCTTGAGAAAATCAGTCTATTAAAGGTTACCTACTTACTATAGTTATTATTTTCAAATCAACAATCAAATTTACAACCAGCTTCTTGGTGTTGAAATTTGCACATAAGTAGTGCTTGATGTGTTTTCGTTTTTTTTTTAATTCTGTACAACTACTTCCGATGCAGATCAGAATCTGTTTGTTTAGTTGGGGATATTTTATTTAAGTACGTTTATTATCAACATTATAACGAAATAAATTACCTGTTAAGTATTATCTATTTTAAAACATAAAAAAATATTACTTTGCGTTAGTATAATTACTATTCGGAACTGGATAATAGACTTAGCTGGTTTAGAGATGAACCGGTGTGTTAAATTATCACGTGGCATGTGGGTTAACAAATATAATTTCAGCCGAAGTCTGAGACGAACTGCCCAATGAATTTTGAATGGATTTAAATTGTAGGATTGTTTAATTTAATCAGTAAAGTAGATTACAGTTTCCATATTATAATATGGATAGCTATTACAAAAATGAAAGGTCCACACATGTTATAAAATATTTCAAACAAGAAAATACATACAAGTATAATAATTTTGCTGAGCAATCTAATCGTATGATACTGTATTGTTTGTAATCCTGGTACTCTGGTCGGATTAGTATATTTGCCGAAAATAAAAAGTTAGCCTACTTTAATATATATTAATGATACAAAAATTATGTTTATCAAATATTTCCTTAAAGTAGAATAGCAATTGACCTTCATAATGATTAAGTTTTGTACATTGTAGCTGTTCCTCGTTTAAACTTGTATTTCTGATTTTCATAGTTAATTTAGGCTATAAGCTAAACAAATCAAATATATTTGAATATACAATCCAAATACTGCTATTATTTATGGCTTCACTGAACATGAGCCATTATTGAATAATATACACTTACATATAATAATGGGTTGCAAAATAAAGGTAAATCAGCGGAGAACGCTTAATATTGCCAAACAATAAAACATATGTAGTAAAATAGAATAAACAAACCGATAAGTTATATTTTTCATTAACAACAAAAGTTATATTTTTATATTAAGTGGAAATAGTAACACAAAATAAGTCTTATAATTGCTTCAATGAGATCAGTAATATTTTTATTTATAGCAAAATATAGATTACTATTGTAAGGCGGTAAAATCGACGTTCTTTAAAACTTATAAAAGGGGACTAAAAGTTGGTGAGGCTCCCAACAACTTTTGCTAACTTGATTTGGATCGTTTATATGACTCACAGCATTTCTCAAACCACCAACCTATACTCAGTATAGCAAGAATGTATTTTTTTGTGGACATTTCATAATTTGAGTTAGTATTAAAAAAATGTATTTTGATGCTCCCTGAAACCAAAAAGGTGTTTTTTTTACCTTGATGTCATTCTGTCCGTTCATACAATTGATTTAACATATTTAGTATGTAGGTACCTGCAGGAGTTCTTTTAAAACTTTAGATTTTTTTATTTAGACAGTCATTCACCCTCAAATTACCAAAAACTACAATCTCAATTCTAAAAAACGGCTCTTTTGATTTTGATTACCGATTAAAACTATAGTATTTGGTAGTTTATACTACTTCAGGTCCTTGACGATACCATCTGGGAAAATTTGTGTCAGAAATGTTAGGGCTACTAAAATGTTCCTAGGCTCTCTTTTGTATTTTTCACTGAAATCAACATTTAATGCAATGCACTTTACACCACTCAAAAGAGCTATAACTAACAAATAAATTGCTAGGGCCTATCTTGAATTGTTGTTCTACAACTAATGGTTTTGGAGAAAATTGTAATCTCCAATCAGTATAAACACAGTGTGTGCTCTAGCGTTCTTACAGAGACGCACTAAATTATTGTTTTTCTCCCATTTACGGATCAATTTAATAAAACTTGTTAGTAGGAAAATATTCCAATAGACAATATTTGAAGTATGTTGACACTGTAAGGGAAAAAGAGGGGGTTTTCTTCCTCAAATCACTGTGTGTAGCAAATGAGGATATGCTGAAAAGAAAATAATGTTGGTAAACACTTCTGAAAAAAAAAAACTGTAATCAAAAGACTTTACATATATGCCGTCTTATTTAAAGTTATATTGATATAAAATATAAAGGAATTTACTAACATAAATATTTTTACATCATACTACACAGAAACAGGTACTTTTCCATCCGTATTGATAGGCTGGAAAGTTGCCCTTTGCCGTGCCTACACACGGAAAATTACTTTACCGTGCACTGCACGGTAAAAGCTTTTTACAGTGCACTTAGTCAGCTGATGAAATAAACAGCTGATTGCAACAATACAACGTTAAACCACATGAATAATTACGAGTGTTGAATAGTAAACACATTTTGAGAGAACAAACCATTCTATTTGATACTAAAGGAAACTTTTGAAAATGCATTTCAGTGAGGAATACAATGAACCTGATATACCAAATTTTATTTTCTAAAATATAAAAATATTATAATTTATGTTATGTCCTAAAGAAGTTGTGTTATGAGTTTAAAATGTACTAATTTTTCTGTGTAGTATGATGTAAAGTATCGGACGTTACTCACCCGGTAAGCTTTACCGTGCTCCCACGAAAATCCCTCACTCGGCTACGCCTCGCGCGGGAACTGTCGTGCTCGCACGGTAAAACACCACTTACCGGGCTAGTAACGTAATATACTATTAAGAGGGAGAACCTTCTTCCAGTTTTCTAACACTATTTATAACATTATTACTATTTATTATTAAAATCAGGCAGCTTATGCCATCGTATAAACCAAATAAATGCAAACATTTTTATTCAAAACAGTTTTCAATCAAAACGTGAAAAAAAATAAAATACAATGCTAATATAATTATATCTTATAAATTTCAGCATTAGTTGGTATAACAAACGGTTTACTGCTGACTGAAGTCCATAAACATCAATTTAAAATTAAATTCACCAAACTAGATTTTCTTTAAAATGTAAATAAATAGTAAAGCCAAATAGACTACCATAACTATTCTACTAGAATTATTATGGTAACTAGAAACTAGAATTATTGTTTTTTTTTTATTATTATTTGAAATTTATATATATATCTATTTCCTATACAGTATCCATTATTAAAATTCCCATAAAAATATACGGATGTAAACATAATTTTTTTTAAATATGTTTTAGAGTCAACCTAAGCCTTTTCTTGAGATATTATTTTTGTCTTAATTTAAAACGTCAAACAAAGGATGTATACCTCAAAGTCTTAACCAATGTAAGTTAAATGGAATGTTTTATATCAAAGATACATATACAACCAATGAAAAACCGTACCTTTCAAACACAAATGAAAGGTACATTCATTAGTGAAACGTTTAGTATAAGCCGTTTTGTGTAGCTTTAAGATATTTAGTGAAATATGTGTCTCATCGATTAATTAATATCATTTTAGATTACAGATGATGATAGTTGAAAACCTAAACTGGACAATAGTAAAGGGCATTGGAGCCTTCGCCTACCAGATCGTAGACTCGCTAGGCCTGGAGGAGTTTGAACCCCGCGTCACCAAACGTGAAAATAGATCTACATCTGTAAGCGGTGCTTCGCTTACTTCGACAACCGTCCCAACAAGCTCGGCCTGACGACTGACAATAATGTATAGTTCATGAGATATGAGTGTGATTAAATCAACATACATGTGTACACATATGAGACCTAGAGGTTTAGAATATGTCATTTTATTGTAGCCAAATGTATAACTTGAAATGTAGCAATAATAAAACCTAGCGTTTATTGACTTTTATATTAGTTTCATAAATTTTGTAATAACCTATCGAAATACATTTAAAAAGAAAATAATACTGATAAATCGGTACGTGGTTTTAGGATGGATGACGGAATCAAACTCAGTAAAACAGAATGAACATTATTATGGTTTATATTCTGGAAGCTACATCAGCCGTTAAATTCACTGGCCAAGAGAAATATCGCTAGCGAGTCCAGTTGTGGTTGTTGGGCCAGGCTTAGTCCGGAGAACCTGTTTAATTAAACATGGCAACTAATACTACTAGGAAATCCACTGTAATACTACAGTACAGTATATTATAAGCCACCGTTATCTGTACAGAATGTTTTAAGACCTTTCCCCCTAGATAATTACAAGTACATTGACATACTGATTTGTAATAAGGTAACACTCACCCAGCATTCAGTTGGTGTGGTTTCAGGAAGTTATGTGAACTGGATAATGTTTTTGCACAATTTTTAAATGCTTAAAAAACAATATCAGACATAAATTAATTATGCAGCCTAATTAATTAAATTAACTATTAATACTGGTTATGACTAAATATTATCGATGATAAATTTAAATTTAATATTCAAATATAAAAACTTTAATTCTAAAGACAATTTTATGTGTGAACAAAATAATAACTAAACGATAGATAATTGAAAACCTATCCATAATCTTAACATTACACGCATTATTACAACTATTGCCTACGGCTTACAAAGCTTCTAGACATAGTTGTACTTGCATCATGCTCACTGCTGTACGGTGAATATGCATTTACAATGGCCCATAAGAATCGACATCCATCGTTAAAAAATACCAAGAAACTTAAAGCCCCATAAAAACTTCCGGTATCCATTGTGATTGTATAGTCCGGAAAATTATTGTAGTTTGGCAAATAATTTAGAAGGTGCCTTCAAAACGTCAGTGATTTTAACACAGCATACAAACTAATTAAGTATACAGAGTGTCTCAAAAGTCGTCGACCAAACTTCACAGGGTTGTTAAATGGACTGATCCCAAAAAATAATGTAAAATTGTTTGAAAGTATAATGCATGTTTGAAATGTAAATTAAAACTGCGTTAAATCGTGATTTTTAATTTTACTAAACTCCTGCAACTGCATTTTGAGTGAATAAGTTATACATTGTAAAAGTTTTATGGTCCTACGTGTATTTTTTATTGACTAAACATAATTTATAAGATTGTAACACACAGATTTAAAAACGTTTTAAAAACATCAATATTATAATAAACAAATTATTTGGAAATAGTCCATATAACAAGCCTGTCAAGTTTGGTTGCCGACTTTTGAGACACTCTTTATATTTTCAGAAACCAAGTAGAATATCTTAGTTTTAAAATCGTTAAGTTCTCAAATAAATAATAAATTATAATACACTAAGGACTAACATATTTCAACAAGGAAATATTACATAAATTAATTAGTTCGTCACTTCATTCAAATTTTATCTTTAGGATTTTTTGTTTAAACCCACTCCAAATATCCTTTATATGTATAAATATCTAAGAAGTTGTTTGTGCAATAATATTATTTTACTAAAAGCAATTACCAGTTTTCTATAAATTATATTTATATATTGGATTATAATGGATGAAGTGACCAAATATCAATCAAAACATTGCGGATATCATCCTTGCATCTATCTAAAAGAATCCCTAGGAAAAACATTTACTGATGTACGATGAAAATAATCACTGCATTTACTAAATGCATTACTCTAAAATCTAAAGATCACACTGTAAAATAGTTTTGTTAAAAATTAACTTTCACTTTATAATTAACTTAGGTTACTTCCAATAAGCCCAATGCAAACTTTGCCAACACACTCTATTTATCTTGCACATTAGTATCACATACAAATTATAAGTAAGTGAATTAGGGCAGATACAATTGAAAACTATCGAAAACACTTCAAGTTACTTTTGTGAAATGCTGCTTTCCTCTTTTACCATTGACTCTTTTAATTTTTAAGATGCCTTATACTTTTAGTAAGATAACTGTACAACGTATAGGTAATCATACAGGTATCATATAGGAAATTAAATATTATTATTTACATAAATGTATTCCACTGATGTTTAAAAAATATATAATTAACAAGGAGCCTTTATAAATTAATTTTTGATAAAATAGATTTGAGATAAATATGTATAAAATATAATATAATGGAAACAATAGTGAAGAAAACATTTGAAAAACTAATATAATTTCTGATAGACTCCAATTATATGGTTATCACCAAAGTTTTAGTTCATATAATCCACGTATGGCAAATGCCGAGTTCCATTAATGTAAAAAGCTCGCAGTGAAAATAATCTAGGATGTTTTAAATGTGTTTTGTCACTAAATTCACCACCCGAAAGGAATGTCGTTAGCTCGAGCCTAGTGGTCGGGGATTGGTAACCCTGAATTAATCTCGAGAGCCTGTTTAATTAAACGTCGTAACTGAAACTACCTGGGATTAAAAATAATGATATAACCCACCCGTGAGGTAACCCACCCGATGATATGAGGGAGCTAGTTTCGCGAATATGTCAATCTATGTGAACCATATAGCATAGTTAATACTCTCAAGGCATGTGGTCTGAATTAACATAGAACTCCATTAGTTATATTTAATTTAAGGGCAATATTCTAATTTTGTATAATTGTTTTCATGCTAAATTACGTGAAGCAATATTTTCTTCAATAAGTAAATGCTCATTTAAAAACATTTTATATTTCTAAAAAATTGTAGTTATGTAACTAGTCACAAGCAATTTGTGAAACGATTACGTCCACCCTCAAGCAAAACAACGTTAAAAAAAAAAACTTTCTGAATTTTAAATTGAATACAACATATTAATTTTAATCAAAATAAATAACGTGAAAGGTAATTTTCTTGATCAGTAATTAACATTAGATTTTCTGTCAGAGGTACTTAACACGATGTGCCCAAAACTGATACATGACAGCTATTATTGCTCACGAATATGTATATATTTTTGCTGTTGCTGTGGTTGATAATAATTCTTAGCTTGGTTAGTATTCTCAAATTGAACGGTAAAAACTGGTTATCGTTAAAAATAAAGTTTGAATTCCATTATAAATGGTGCTATTTCGTTCCGGCAATGTAAATTATTACTACTCTGGTCAGAATCGTTTCAAAGTTTTATCATAATTTTGGAAAATTAGTTTCATGGTTGTAATTGTGTCGCCAAATATGTAATTATGTTTATATGTTTTGAAAAAATAACCTTTTTATTAGCAGAGTTAGTGCTAATATCAAAATTCTCTCGTTGGGATTGATGATGATCCGTGATTGTCTGCCTTGGTCACAGATCGCAGGTAACTAAGGTGAATGGGAGTTACTCTGATGTACTTCATAGAGACGTAGGAGTTCCGCAGGGAACTTGTCTGGGACCTGTTCTATTCATCTTGTATACACAGGACCTCCACAGTGTGCTAGAATTCCTATGCTGATGATTGTCAACTAGTCCTGTCTTATAATCCTTCTAGATTTCATGAAGCAGTTGAGCTCATGATTTGTTCAGGTAGAAGCAGTGGTCTGATGGTCATGGTCTGGTTCTTAATCCTGAAAAGAGTGTCGTGCTTAATTTTGGTTCTTCTTACTTGAAACCTGTGAATAGTCTTCTTGGGAAGGTGGAGCTGGATGGCAGGGCTCTCTCTGTTTCTGACTCAAAGTTCTGGGCGTCAACATTGATTCTCAGTTGAATTTTCGCTCCCATGTTAGTTATATTTTCAGAAAGTTTTAAATAGGTTAAGAATGTTCTATTGACTGAGGTTTGTGCTGACTAAAACTGCTAAGCTGGAGTTGATAAGATCTATGGTCTTCCCAATAATTCATTATGCCCTTCCATCCTTTGGCGAATGTCTGACCCTGGATAGTAGAGTGCTTCTAACGAGGTTGCAGAATAGAGCCCTAAAGTTTGTTTATAATCTTAGGAAGTTTGATCATATAACTGCATATCTTGAACAGGCTAAGGTTCTCACCTTGGGGAAGCAGTCTTTCCTTCAGGCTGTATCAGTTGTACATAAGGTACTGTCTTCAAATGTACCTCCTTATCTGAAGAGGAAGCTTGTGCCTCGTGCATTGGTTAGGAAACGCTGTACCAGGCAGGATGCTTTGCTTGTAATACCAAGAGTGCGGCTTGAGTTAGGGAAGAAAGGGTTCTCGTACTTTGGACCCCAAGCATACAATACCCTTCCACCAAGCATGAAATCGGTGAATTATAACTCATTCAAGGCCAGGTTGAAGTCATAAGTTAAGAGCATTTTTTTTATTTTTATAATTTAACCTGTATTTTTTTATTTTGCTGTAATGTCCGTTTTTTCTCTTATGTTGTGTTGACTTGAGTTGCCTTGAAAAACAGTTTGTACTGAAGAACACCTGTAAATAAAGACATTATTTATTTATTTATTTAAAAGTACCTACCTATAAAAGTAGATACAACAACCTCCTTCTGATTATTATGTTGTTTCAAATTTAAACCATAGGATATACATTGTCATTTGAACAGCCTTTGGTAAAAATTAAATATTTAAATCAAAATAACATTAGCTTAAGTCACCTGACCTAATATGTAATATAAAATACATTATCCAACAGATACTTAACTAAAGTCCTTCCTTCATGATGTAAATAATAAAATATTTTAATGTTGTATTTATGTACAAAAATTTAAATACTCAGTAACAACGTATTTAGTTAAATAATTTCGTTAACTTATTTAATTGATTGTTGTAGAATACTACTACTGGCAATGCTAAGATATATTATTTCACTAACATCGCACAGGTTAATACGGTATTGAACAAACAACTGAGAATGTGAGAGACATTATTCACTTAATCATCCGGAGGTACTTTATCTTTGTCAGTGGAGGTAATTGATTCAATACGTGGATCGCTGGTTTAATATTGAAATTACAAGCTTCAGATTAATGGTTTTTATACTCCTGGTCTTTTATTAATTCTACTCAATGAGTTACGATTTCTAGATGGGAACATATCGTCAGCATGCTCATAAGTCTTGTGACGAAAGAAGCTAAGCTCAAATAGATAATGTATATTTCTGTTAAGCTATATATAAGTTTAACAAAAGTTTATGTTTGATTTTCATTACAATTTTATCTGGTTGGGATGTAGAATAGGTTTTGAGCAACTATGGAGGTGACTTTATCTTGTTACTGAAATCCACAGGAAATTTACCGTCATGAAAGTTTTAGTAAACAATATTCGTTGAAAGTTATGAATTAGAAAAAAGGCAGGCTCAAGGGAATCTTATATGTCCATGAAATAAATTTTGAAATGGTTGAATTATCCCTTAGTTGGGGCTTCAACATTCTTCTCCCATAAGGCCAATATTAACTTTCAAAGTCCATCCCTCCTTAAAAAATAATCAGAAATTGGTCATTTATGGTTCATGTTAAAGACTAAACAAATACCTAATGAATACAGTAAACGGAATTTTAATATCACAAATAGTTCAACCGTAAGTCAATCGTAAATGTGTTGCAATTTGTTGAACGATTACTATTTGCGATATTGACATGATGCTCACTGAAATTACTAGGTACTGTTCTGCTCTTTATAATGAGCCATAAATCCGATACTGGATGATCCGTTGAGGAGGAGCGGACTTTGAAAGTTAACATTAGTCTTAATAAAGGAAGCAGGTAAAAAAATACGAGTGACAGGTTTTATTTAATTTAGTTTTATTTAATTAAAGTTATGAATAAAATTATAGTTAAAATACAAGAATAAAACTGTGTTTGATTGGCATGACATTTATACCAATGTATTAATAAATACAAAAATAGAAACATTTATTATCAATAAAGAACATTAAATCTCTTAAACAAATAACTAATTTTGAAGGTAGTGAGTCGTACCTTCAACGTTAAAATATTATAAATAATTTTAATAAACATTCTAAACCTAAAGTGTCACTTAGCATCAACATGATAAAATAGTTAAATTTAAGTAACACTCCACATTAAGACACGTATTTTCCCATACACGACGCACTTTCCATACATCTCGAGGGCTACGCAATGCACACAAGAACATGTTTGTCAGTGGCTTAGACTGTCTGTAAACCGAACCCTCTTTAGGGAGAACAAATCAGTTTTAGGGCTAGAATTGTAGAGGTTGAAAACTTGTGCAGCTGTTTTCATTGGAACTTTGATAAAACTGCCACACTGCACTACTTTATTCAGTCTTGCATTTTAATTTAATTTTAACATTCCTTAAAAAGTAATAGATCCAAACGAATGTCATCATTTAGACCTGTTAGTTTTTACTGATAATTTTTAAATTATGGTAAATGTTGTACACAATTGCTGAAAGACCAATACAAATATTAATTAAAGATCATTACAGTCATAATTGTGATGTCACTGTTTATTATCCATAATCATAGTTTTTTACAACCCTAACATTTTTGTAAAGCTTCCAGTTGATATGATTACATTAACTTATCGCGTTTAATAAAGTTTCAAAGACGTATACAAATAATTATGGTATTAAGAATATTTATTCAGTCTAATACTGAAATGATAATCGAATTTTTTATGTTTATATTCAAGGACGTGATGTATTGCAAAGTTATAATCAGGTTGTAACTTTACAAAAATAATGAGGAAATAAAAACTCTGAGAGAAAAATAACATTTAACGGTGGAATAGTAGGTCAACTTTCCTTCTAACACCTCGGTGGTTTCACGCTACTACAAAATACATACATTATAATTAACTGACTACCAAGCTAATGTTGAAACCCTTTATAATCAGTGAGTTTGCTGAACTTCAATCTTGTTTTTCTTTGTACTTCATCTAATTTGTCAATATATATTTCATCTAAAAATAGTCTAGTACTTTTGTAGTTCCACTTTCATCATCCTCGTCTCTCTACCCCTTTATCCTTATCAATTCCTTCATAACCCACGTCTCTACTCAAACCCTTCTTCGCAAACCATCTTGCCCTCCCGTTGGCTGTTAGCTGTTAGGATGAGGACTTCTTAGAGAGTGTATCAGGACCTGTATATTATCAAATTAATAAAGAACATGTTTACATGTTCAGAGTATGTTCAACGAACTCTGGCTTCGCTGGTGCAGACCTTGGCGAGGTTGGACGACAACCAGCGCCGCCCTCAACCTGAGCCTGTCTACAAGCCTAGCTCGTACGAAGGCGATGGGCGAGCAACCGACCGGCGTGCCCCGGAGGTAACTCCCCACCATGGGTCCTGGCCCCAGGTGCCTGGCACGTATGGAGGTGTCAACTCCTCGGACCTGTCTCGGCGTGCAGAACAAGAGGAGGATCGGAGTAGGACCGTTGTTAAAACGTCCTCCACTCTTTGTGACTTAGTCCGAAAGTGGAATTTACGGTTTGATGGCCGACACGATGCCGTCTCCTTCCTTGAGCGATTGGAGGAACTTCTCGAAGCATATTCGTTGTCGCCTGAAGAAGTTCTCAAGGCTATGCCGGAGCTCCTTCATGGCCAGGCCCTACTCTGGTACCGCAATAACAGAGACATATGGACCAATGTTTCGGAGTTTCGTCGGATGTTCGAATCTCAGTTCTTCCCGCTAGGCTATCGTCGCAACCTGGACGAAGAAATCCGTAAGCGAACTCAGGGTGACCCAGAGTCGTTCCGCGACTTTGTCATTGCGCTGACAACCCTGATCCGGAGAAGTGGCGAATATAGTAACCAGCAGAAACTTAATCTGGTGTACGCCAACATGAGACCGGAGTACAAATTCATGATCCGGAGACAGGACTTCTTTTCGCTGGCTGAACTCATCGAGCGAGCCGAGGAGTTCGAAGAGTTGGTGCGTGAACGGAAAACTTTTCGCCCTCCCCCCCCTGCATCTCAAGCGTTAGTGCCTGAGATAGCGTATGTCGCCAGGAGGCGCAACGACCGCTCAATGGACATTGCAGTGCTGGACAGTTTGTTGCCGGAGACTGTGCAACCGCAACCAAGGCCGGTCCCTCAACCGACCCAAACCAACCACTCTAGGCCGAAACTGAACGAGCGAGGCCATGACAAACGAGTCACTTTTGATCGTTGGGCCAATCAACCGCAGAGGCAGGACCGATCTCCCAGTCCTCGCAATCCAGCACGGCGCTCTGCTTCACCTGAAGCCCGGTCTTCTCGGGCCAAGCCGATGATATGCTGGAACTGCAATGCGGAGGGACACCTTTATCGCCATTGCCGGCTCCCGAAGGTGATGAGGTGTTTCAATTGAAAACGGGAAGGTGTAGCAACCACTCGTTGTGACTGCCGTTCGGGAAACGCCAACCGGACTCAGGTGTCCGGAGGTCACCTGAGCCCTCAGCGTCCCAGTCCCGCACAACCTCCAAAGAGTGGTCGGAGTGGCTCCGACGCGTGAGCACCTTCGTCAGTGGAGCTAGCGAGGAGTCTGTGACCTGCCCGACATTCGGCCCTTCATCGACGTCAGACTACTCAACCGAAATTTCAGAGCCTTGTTGGACACGGGGGCCGTAGTAAACCTCATTGGGGACGAGGTGGCGCGATACCTAGTAGAGTGTGGTGTTAAATCCGAGGATTCGAACGCGGAACTTAGGATGGTCGATGGCACTCGCTGCCAAATTCGAGGGAAGTACCACCTGCCCGCTTCAATCCTGGGTGAACCCCTTATTCTGGGAGTTTACTTTGTTCCCGGACTTACGACGGACGTTGTTTTAGGTATGAAGTGTGTTTACGACTTGAACCTCATACAATTAAACGTCGCTGACGCGGCAGAGACCGAGATCTCGGGACCTTTCTCGTGTGCTTCTGGCACTCTGAAGCCCCTGACCGACGAGGACGTTCGGATGACCCCTCCGCAGGTGGCACCGGTCCCCGTTGCGCAACCTCAACCTCACCAGGCCAGAGCAGTAGACACACAACCGCCAAGAAGGGTGGTGAATGCTCAACCACCGAACAGGGTGGTGCTCGTCCGAAACCCTCCTAGGGCTGTGGATGCACAACCGCCGGCTAGGAGTCGGGATGCTTCCGCTGTGGCGAGAGCTGTGGACCGTCAACCGCTGCCTAGGGCGGTGAGGCAGCAACAGCCACAACGACCTGCAGATCGACCCGACGGAGTTGTTGACCACCGACGTCGACGGGACTACGATGGGCGGGGCCGCTACCAGCGCCCTGGACAGCTGGAACCGCGACGAGACGTTCAACCGGATCGCCGACGAGACCGTCAGCCTGTGCAAGACGAGAGGCGACGTGACCAGCGACCGGTGCGCGAGGACCGGCGACGAGACTGGCGACCGGCACCGGAGGACCGACACCGAGATCGACGACCGGCATTTGAGGGCCAACGGCGAGACCAGCGTCCAGCGCAGGGAGACCGACGACGGGACCAACGACCGGCACGGGAGGAGCGATCACGAGGCCCGCGGCCGAGACGGG
Organism: Allygus modestus; assembly: GCA_963675035.1. Taxonomy (NCBI): domain Eukaryota; kingdom Metazoa; phylum Arthropoda; class Insecta; order Hemiptera; family Cicadellidae; genus Allygus; species Allygus modestus. Next base: position 316,841,639 of record OY776112.1, read on the forward strand.
ACGAGCAACAGCCGAACGAACGCGCCGACCGTCGTAGATCTCCTGACCGCCGACGACTCCCCGAGGGCTACGTGCCAGTGCGCGTCGTCCGTCAGGAGGTGGTGCGACCGGCAGCCGAGCCACGGGAGGAGGCTGTTCCGGTAGAAGTGGCTCAACCCGTTGCCGAGAGACGAGTGGAGGTGAATGAGGGAGCTGCCCGTCAACCTCTCGAAGACCTCGTCCACGTCCGGGTGGAAGTGCCTAACCAACCGGGGCCAGATAGGCAGTTGCAAGACGAACCGGATCGGAACGTTACGGCCTACATCCCTGGTGAGCTGCTCGCCATCCCAGACAGCATGGTGTGGAGGATTGCGGCCACCTACGACCGGATGACGACGGAGCAGCGGAAGAACAAACGGTGGCGGATCTTCGTTGGTGGCAACGATTTCATCAGAGTGTGGCCCAATCAGATATTGCGACTCCTTGAACTCCGCCGCCAGCAGTGGCAGCGCCACCAGCGGCAGCGCCACCAGCAGTCACAACGCAACCGTCCGCGCCGCCAACAGCGATAAACTGCCAAGCAGTTGATCCCGAGTTAGACCCCTTTCAGTAAACTGCCCCGTCTGCAGTTGAAGCGACGACAGTTTTGCTTTCTGCACTATTTTTTGTAAACTGCCTCGTTGAAGCGACCATCGTTTTTCAGCAACGCTTTTTGTAAACTGCCTGTTTTCAGTTGAAGCGACATCCGATTTTTCTTTGATACCGCATTTTGCAAACTGCCTTTCTGCAGTTGAGGCGGTCGACAAATGTTTTTATTTTTGTTTTTCCCCGAGGAAGAGACTCTTTTTTATTTTTTTTTCGCTCCGAAGTGCGAAAGGGGTGTAATGTGCTAAATGTGTAGAGGGGTAAAGTTTAGCACATTGTGAGTCCTACCTGCAGCGTCGTTTGACCGCATCCCAATAACCTTAGCCTAGGCCTACCTTAGCCTAGAATTGGTAAACAAACTATCAACTGTGAGTAGCCTAGGGACCCTCTAAGGTGACGGAATTACATGTTTAGCATGTAACCAGGGATAAATAAACGACAAAACTTTTAATAAGATTCACCACTTCGATGAAAATAAACGATTATTTACTCGTTGACCGAACCACAACAATCCAACATAACCTCGCCCCTCATCGACCGTGATTTAGTTTGACAGTTGACAGATGACGAGGTGGGTTCTTCTTTCTCTCTCGGTTACTTTTGGCTGGTGAAGAAGAAGGTTGCCGGATATGCCCTTGATTTTTGAGTTTAACTGACCCTTGGCCGATCAGCTGTGGTGATTCATCGAGGCGGAAGGATTGCTCCTCGTGGAGAAATAGCGTCACTCTCGAAGAGACCGTCATAGTGATAGCATATGCGTTCTGACTACGATTTTTCTCAACGAAGTTTTGTAAAGTGCGTGACAAGTGTAAAGTTCGTTCTAACGACTGCTTTTTGGTATAAAGGTACGTCTACGATTCTTACGATTAGTATATTTAGGCTCGATTATTATCTTTTGCCAGTAAAGTGGTAATTTAACATAAGATAGCCTAGCATCCCGACACGTTGATAGTAACTGGGTAATAAAGATTATTATCCCGGTGTCAACTTTTATCCATTAAATTCATTTTAGTAGCAAAAAAAATAAAATCAGCCTTTGAGGCATTTTTATAACTTTTTTTCTTTCTTTGAGAGTAACCTCGTTTTCCTGCAGTTAGACAGGTGACCACCGGTTGTAACCTGCGAGTCTAATCGAAGTATAGACAGGTGAACGCTGGTTGTAACCTGCAAGTCTAACCGGAGCGTAGGGTAACCCTGCTCCTGTGAGAAGTTTTTCTGGTACTGAGGATTTCCTTGGAATTCTCTGCTAGGCCCGTACTAAGCCCTAGTAGAGCGCCCAGTCCAGCGATAGCGGCAGCGAGTCGATCCCGAGAGGTTACTGTCTAAACTTAAATTAATTTTTATTGATTGCTTGAAACTTTCCTTTTTTCTAAATTCTAAATTCTTTCCTTTTTTTAAAAAATTAAATTACCTTATCTCATCTTGAGGAGTTTGAATTTTAAGTAAACCCCCGGGGAGGTTGATTCAAAATTCTAGGCCCAACCAATTTTTCTGTGGGCAAGGATGAGGCAACTCTGAGCTGACCGGCAACCGAGTTGACATAACTGAGCTCTCTGATTTTATAAATCGTATAACCACTGTTACATTCGAACTTCGCCCCCTGGAAATATCCCAGCAGCCGAGCTGAGCGTTTCCTGGGCTTCGACAGACCGTGACGAATTTCCTGGGATTTCGGATTCGCCTGACGGTCCGAAACATTTTCGACCCCCCAGAAAGTTCATCACTTATTACTTAATTGAATATTCAAGATTAAACAAAATTTGATAATTTAGTTTTTCACACATTTTAATTATTTCTAGCTTCCTTGATACTCATCTAGTCTGATGAGTAGTTTGTAATTTGTTATAGAGAAACATTATAATTTGAATTACTTTTATAGTTTTGCAAAACAACATTACAAAAGTAGTAGAGTAATCTCACCTTACTTCTTAATTATTTAACAAGTACCTACCCCCAAATAATTTTTTTTTTTCTGAAATATAAACATATAACGGTTTTTTACTCATAAAAACCAGTTTGAGTTCAATGATTAGTTGTTATAATCTACAAATTCATATACAGTTATTATAAATACTTTTCAAACATTCCAAAATATTTAATAATACTAAATTTGGAAAGAACTTACATTCTCAAATGAGTAAATTAGATAGAGTTTCAAGGCATTTAATTCTAATTAATGCAAACATGGGCTTTATTACAAATGGGCTGTGTTTGTTTAGCTGATACTTTCCAATATTAAACGTTTGAATGACCCATTCAGACTGTTAGGTTATTTGGTCAAACGCATTTTGAAGTTAAGAAATTGACGAAGTTGCACGAGTATTTTTTTGGCAGCTTTACTTGATTTCAAATACCTTTACTGTTGTACAGATTACCCAGAACGTGATCCGAGCGAGAAACAACAATTTGAAATGGTAATATTCCTTCAACACTTGGGCAGTTTTACAGAGGCACACAAGAATAATCATTAATATAACTATCTAGTACATGTAGAAAACACTCTTCTTATTTGCAAGTAAACTCTGTTACATCATAAACTGTAGATTTTTAACCTTCGAAATCGTCTTAGGGAAACCTAAATCCAACTCGACCAAAAATACTGCTTGATTTAATCTGATCAATAACTGAAGCTCAAATTATTCTTCGCTCCTCTACTAATAATTACTAAACTTTTTAATTGTTTATAAAATTGCCATATTGAAGTTCCGCCTCTTAAAATACGAATTTTCTGTTTGCATATTATGTGCAGATTCGTTTCAGTAGACGATTTTCAAAACTATTAAAGGGAGAAATACCTCAGAATGAATCGCTGACATCTTATTAAGAAAATAATATTGGAGAGTTACTTTAAAAGTTTAACATTCCATTCCCTTAATTGGTGATTCTATTGATCAATTGTTTGGACATTAACGTTCAGTGAAAAACTATTTTCACAACTGATTTAGGGGCTTATTCAATTAAACCTTTACGTTCGAGTTCTTGTAATTGTGCAAACAGTTGTAGTGGAAAATGTATTCTTGTTAATGTCGTTAATTATTAAGCTCTGCACTTACGTTGGTTGGAATCAGTTACGCTGGCTTACAGTTCACCAACTATGTAATTCTGAAGGTGTGAACAAAATAAGACAAACAATAGGAACTGGTTGTTGTTAGTTGGATTATCACTAAATCACTGTCTTAGGCGCCAATGCAACTAGGGCAACTAGGTATTTTAGGGCGAATATGATATGAATATGAATATATGAATATATGTGTAGAATTGGTGAGATGCTTTTTGTAGTTTATTTTACTGACAAAGACCAACTGATTCTTTAACCAGGACCATTAATAATAGCCCATTGACCAATGACAGCTGAATACAGTATCGAATCTTCACAAACCTTTCTCAGGATTAGAGGTTATCCATGAGACCAGAACATTCTTAAGAGGTATTTTTAATGTCACAACACCTCTTTGATCCGTTACTACAGCCTAAATCGTGATTTATATTCGTATTTTTTTTATTCTCTCTAGTTTGTTAAGAGTTATCAATGTTGTTGGATAGTAATATTTGAAATTCAATAAAGTGATTTTTCTCCGTTAGATAGAGTAACGTTGCGTCTCTGGACTACGCCTACTAAGTTGATAGAACTCAGTTTGTGATAAGCTACTTTAGTAACGCACTTTCAATCAGCTTAGTAACCCGTATTGTTTATGTTTGTCGTATTTTATGTTTATGTAGGATCGCTGCTTTGCCCAAAGACAAACCACCCACCATAATTTCACCGAATAAATATTTCTTAGTACTGTATAAAACGACAAAACTAAAATATAACGGAACATTTACATTGGAAACTGCATGTTTTAACATATGAATACATCTATTTGTATGATTAAATGTGGTGTTTTACGTACCTTTAAGTTAATGTATGAATTTAATATATTGTAAAGCAAAAATTGGGATTTTTGAAGAATCTCTGTGGTATTTGGCCGGGAGCTGCGGTAGTATATCATGATTTGTCGATATCACAAAATCCTGAGGATACAAGCCGATACGTCACTTCATCTTCACCATAACACTAAAATGTATTAAGGTCACTGATCCTATGTATCAATGTCTCATATTTCATTTAAACGAACTGCTGTCACTGAACTGTTCCACGTCATGGAGGACTCCCATTAACATTTTCTCCTAAATTGCCATCATATTGTTGACTCTATGTAACTAATTTGCCTCTTATACTACTTCAAACGTAAATTATTAGCTAAGAACCCGTAAGTTATTTACTTTTATCTAATGTTGTTTATGTTAGGTTGGTAATGATATACAAATAAAAGCCTTCAAGGTTTTATCTCGAGCAGAATGGCTTAATGGTTGGGTACCTCACCAACCTAACAATTAGCGTCTTGGATTTCGGGTCAAGAGGTCAAGGGTTCGATTCCTGGGTACCCAAATGAGAGTTACAGGTTTAGACCATTGCCCTATAACAACGTTTAAGATGAAATGCCTTGGGATAGACAAAAAAAATAGTAATTACCCAATTTTAGTAAAATATATATTTACCGTGAATTTTTGTCCGACATTATTCATTTCAGGATGTTATGTTGTTTTATATTTAGTTAATACAAAATAATATTCATGAATTAGTTTTCCGGCACCCAAGCGATGGAAATAGAGTGGAAAGTAGTGAAAATAAGGATGTGGAATGATATAGGTTTCAGACGGTATGGCTCTTTAGTAGTAAATAGTATAACAAACAAATAGTAACGCTGCCTATTATTTCCCCACTGCCATGGCATCTACAGGGTGTCGCTAAATATTAAAATGCGATGCAAGTTGTCTTAAAATATTATTGAAACAGTATAAGAATGAGCTTTGTTAAAGAGAGTATATAAAAGACAGTCTACTTCACATCCTTGTATGTGTTGATGTCTGCTGTTTACTCTAGCACAATTTTAGTGAACTTTCGAATTTATTTGAATAAAATTTTCATTGCATTTTATTAGTCAAAAATTCATTTAGTCAAAAAATGTAGCCATTAATTCTTGAACTTGGTTTAACTACAGTGGATCTTTGAAACGGCACTTCGAGCACCATTCCTTTCTTTATATAAACCGACAGTCTTTAAATCCATTAAGATTTTTGATAACTACACGTTTTGTTATAAATTCGGAAAATGTCATATCGTATTATAATAATATACAACAAACATATATATAACACAATAATATATATAATAACAAACTAGCAGGAATCACAAACAAGTTGCACTGTATATTCGATAAGATTGTGATCATCTAAATACAACCTTGGTTTAAGAACATATTTTTATTGTGGTCAACTCAGTGAAGTTAATAACACATTTTAACTTAAGATCAATTAGTTTATTGCTCAAAACGAGTCCTCCCGGAGAATTGTCAAAGTTATCTCATTGATAACATTACATGCGACTACATCGCGGGTTCCCCAGCAGTGACTTAAAAGAAAAAGGGACCGTGCTTTATCTCGATTAATCTCTCTTACGCAGAGTGTTGGCAGTTTTAATGAAACGCGGAACCCTGTTGAATTAAAGTCAGAATAGTCAAAATTGCATATCATCATTTAGTCATTAAGAAACTTTGAAATCAGTGTTATTAGCTACATTCTTAATATGAATACAAATTGTGTGAATAAATTTATTTAAATAATTATACAGTATCTACTTTACAATATTTTTCTATAAATAAATAGCATACCTCACAAACGATTTCCGGAAAAAATTTGTTGCAAAATAAAATGTATTCGACCAAAAAACGTATGAACATCGAAAATATTTTGCTTCAAGGTTGAGTTGGAGTAAAATATTATCATGTCGAACGAAGTGTTTCATAATCTAAAACAAAACTCGTCTCAATGCAAAAGCTTATAGCCTTGAACTTTAAATACTCAAGCGAAATACACAAAAGGGTTTCCACGATATCGTACTCCATGGTCCCTCCTTGTCTCTTTGGGGCTTGACTCCCAGTTGTATGAGCCTGGATACTCAGTCTAGTCCGAGTCCTTGGAGGGAGTAGTGGATCTCCCTTGCAGCCTGGGACAGATGTCTGGGAGGAAGGTCCCTTACCCGAATATCTCCGGTCTGCCAGGTTGGGGGACGAACCATCCTCACCCGACCCTGAGAGGATGGAGGCTCCGTGCGATGGCGGTCTCTGTCTGGTGGACGTAGGGGGAAGTCGGGTTAAAGGGTGAAACGTCCTGGGGTTCTGTCACCACAGAGCCCGGGATCTAAGTAAGGTTCTCGCTTTATTTCTGGAGCAACGCAGGCTGACCACGTACTAATACTTTTCCCGCCCCTATTTCTCCTTTTTCCGGTGGCTACATAATATCCCAAAGCCTGTATATAACATGCCTAGCCGGTTATGCTGAGGCCTCAACAAACAACAAACCAACTATATCGTATATTAGGCTTAATGAAATACAGCTTTATAATACTCATATTCGGGTTGCCCATATTCCACGCTCGAAGGTGTATTGACGTAGCCTACGTACTTAAACTTGCTATTGGTATTTTCTTTAAATAATTACCATTTACTTAATCTCTGGAAAATTCAAATTAAAATTTAGTATTTCATTGGCTTGATTGATTTCAAGCAGTACAGTTTAATTATACTATATCAAATAACAGAAAAATATTACTGAGTCTGTAGTAATGCTAAGTAAAAATCCCATATTAAAATATACCAGCAAGAAGACTATATGCAGGGTGAGTTTTAAATAATTCCCCAACGACATTTTCCCACATTTCATAAGATATCGACTCCGAACTGCCACCGATCATCGTTCATTTACTTTCATTTATACTTTGACTTAGTTCGTATTTCGGCTGCCATTTTGGATCAACCGAATTGGATAATTTTTTTTCAAATGTAAAGATGAGGTTTTAAACCAATCATATTAAACAATTTTTATGGCGAATACAATGCCGTAATTTGTTTAACAAAATCGTTATTCGATCTATAAACAAGGGGAATTTAAATATATATAATTAGTTAAAGAAATTATAGAATCAAATGTAAAATATAATGACTCCCTTTACTCTAAAATAATAATTATGAAAGCAGAGACAGATCGAATCAAATCATTACGCTCCCACGGGAAGTCACGACTCCTCGGCGAACAACAGGACGTATAGAATTACGATCTCCGACAATGATCAAGCTGAAAATCAAAACCCTTGAGAACAACGTTAAGAAAACCAAACAAACCCATGATCCAAGCATGCTAAGAGAATAAAATAACTTAAGGTCAGCGACACGCCCATTTCCTCGAACTAGTAGGCCGATTGGAAGGGGATAAACAATAATGCGTAGGTATCGGATGCATCGATCACCGATTGGCTAGGAGGCGTAACGATGACGGATTGGGGGACAAGATGTCGACAGAGGGAGGAAAAGAGGAGGAGAGTCTTCGGGGAGTTTTGGAAGAGTAAGGTAGACACTGGGGAGACCTTCTGGGCTGTTCCGGATTGAGTAGGAGCAGAAAGTCTTCAGGAAAGTGAAATGCACCTGAGGGCACCCGGGAGTAAGATAACTTCCACCAGTACCTTACGACACTTTACCACTTCACTCGACGAGATTCCATCGCACCTGAGTCCATCTTCTGGGTCCATCTTCTGAGGACATCAGGGAGGACACCGACCGACGTCCACCAACCCACCGTCAACCCCAGGGGGAGCGGGACTCCGAGGAACCGATCTACGACGCGGCCCGGAGGGACGAGGACAGGACGACTGGACGCACGGGGACGCGAGGTGTTACAGAGAACTCCAAAATATCTGGGTATGTTCCCACTTCATTAAAAAGGTGCACAGTTAGGATATCTTAAATAAAAATATTGAAAGACGAACTTAAATAAAAGAAGCCAAGAAATAATAGCTAGCAGGAGTTAAAATAAACTACTCTTATAATAAGATTAAACGCAGGAGAATTATAAGATATCTCGAAGGGATAAAATAATCTAACTAAAATAAACTAAAAGGGGTGAGGTAAGAATGCATGTTAAGAACCCGCCTGCTATGTGGGTTGAATGTATAAAGTATTAGATTGTTAATATGTCAGATATATAAAAAGGGTTCCGATAATTCTGTTTAGTGTATACTGATCCTTTATTCAGTGTATCACATGAATGTTGAATGTACAAAGTATTAGATTATTAATATGTCAGATATATAAAAGGATTTATTAGATGATTTTATTTAGTGTGTTTTGGTCCTTTGTTCAGAGTATCAGAGGAATTATATGTGAATATTGACAATAACTAAACAAGGGAGAGATAGGAAGCGTTTATTTTACGGGGTTATTTTATGTATGTATTTTATGAATGAGAAATATCCATGGGGAAATCCCATCAATGGATTTGGTAATTCTAGGAAGCCTTTATGTCATGTTTTAATTATATTATAAATGTATTAGTCATTGTTGTTCAGACGTTTGTTTTGAAGGACCATTATTATACTGTAAGAGTAGAGGATAGTAGAATTAAAGTGCAAAGTGAAGATTTTAAATGTATTAAACGGACAATGAGTGAGTAAGTGGAACAAAATATATGTGTTTATCAGGGATAAAGGACTCTCCATAAACATAAATTGTTCAGGAAGCATAAGTGCACCTTTTAAAGTATTCTGTTTTATCATTTATTATAGTTGGGTTATATTTATCATGTATATTAAAGTGTTTTCATTTCCTTAATCTGTGTTCATTCCAATCGACGGTCCTATGAGTTACCTCTAACTAGCTAAGCGAGTACAATTTCAAATTTATTCAATCCCAAAAATTTAGCCCCATTAAAAAGGTTTACATGGTGGAGACAGCCAGTTTTGATTTAATTATCAAGGATGGAATGAACACAGTGAGAGCATATGTGTAGAATATAAGAAGGTGTTTTACATATTTTTAGGTGTAACAGTGTATATTTGGGTAAAACCAGAAAAGGGAAACGAATGTTAATAGGATAATAATATAGGAATTAATAAACTAATAAACCTGTAAAAACAAAAAAAACAAAATTTTAATATTAACCTGAAACAATAAAATATAATACCCCAAGTACTAGTTAGGAAAGTTACCCAAATAAATAAACGATAATTATAAAAATAAATGCCACACGCTTAGGGAACCCCGATCTTAAGAAATGAAATGCCGGAAACAGGAATAACTTTACCGACAGACATATATAGGGTGAGTAAGGAACACCTCATATATATTCTATCAAAATTTAACATAAAGTGTAGGGAAAAAGACACCGTAGCCATTTTACGTCCCGTGGTAGCCGATCTCAAAGCGTTTCTTAAAACACCGCTAACAGAGGAAAAGAAGTACATTATAAGGAAACTATTAGGCAGGAAATATTTCACAGAATTGAATTAATTAAATATCCATCACAAACAAGAATCCAACAATTTCTACAAGATAGGGAAAACTTGTACGACAACCCGGAAACCGACGAAAGTTCCGGTGCGGAATACGAGGACATAAATTTCCCCGACACTTTCACTAAGCTCACAAACAGGAGCAGAAAGTAACGAAGGCCCTTTAAGAAACAATTTAACAACCCCTGCACAAAATATGGCAACAGTCAAGGAAAAACTACCCCTCATATCAGCGGGTACTTACCACGGCCTACCGTCCGAAAATCCTAATGAATTTATCGACAAGTATGAAATCGCGGCGCAGTCTAACCACTGGCAGAACGAAACCAAACTAAACTTATTCGCAGCCCACCTAACAGGGACAGCGCTTACATGGTATAGACATTATACAAAAAATGGTAAACCCGACAACTGGGTAACCCTAAAGGGCAAATTTATAACAACCTTCACCCCAGCAGCCCAGGCAACCACGCAGAGTATTTTAGATAAAAAGGTACAAGGTAGGGAACAACCTGTCCTTACTTACTATTTGGAAATTCTAACATTATGTAGGAGACACGAACCGGATATGTCAGAAAGAAGGGTAATACAATACATAATCCAAGGATTAAAACCGGAATTTTGTGACAAAATCATAACTGAATCTTGCGAAACCTTAGAAGAATTAGAAAACAGCCTTAAAAACATAGAGTTACAATTGGAAATTAGGGCAGTAAACAGGGAGAAATATAACAGGATAAAAATGGAAGGACAAAGCAGAGGAAACACTAGGGACAGACAGGAAATAAATCATTTAGAAGAGGAAATAAAAACCTTAACCCAAGTAATAAGTAACATGATCGTCCAGAGAAACCCACAACAACCACCACCACCTAGCTACCCTAATTATCAACGACCGCAACCACACCACCCGAGGGGAGGATGCCACACTTACCAAGGCCGTGACGTCAGGGTCCCAGACATAAACAACAGAGCGTCGACCTGGCGGAGCGACGGAGCACCGACACTCAACATGGCCGACGGCAAGCGACCTTGGCCTACTTTGCACCGAGAGTACTACAGAGGACAGCCACACTCCGGCCACGCACACCTCACCCACATGCGAAGGGGGATGGGGAACACCTTCTACGGGGGAAGACAACAACTAACGAATTACAACTATAGTAAAGCGAATACCAATGTAATACATGTAAAAGGACCAACCATCGTACACAGGACTGCAAATATAAAAATGAGAGGACACAAAACACCCGAATGAGAAACACATATTGTGATCATTGCAGAATGACAAATCATTCTAGGGAAGAGTGTTTTAAATTAGGGAAATTCCAGACAAAACCAAAAAACGCGTAATGAGGGAGCCACTTTATACTAACAGAACAAAGGGGTCTCCCACGCCATCTAACATTAAATTTCAAAACAATGGCAATAACCGATTCCATATCACGGATTACAACAAGGAATTTCCAACACTATAAGAAGCTAGAAACAGGAAACAACCAAAGAGGAAACCCACGCAAACAGAAGAGGGAAGAAAAGAAAATACTTCGACAAAATACCACGGGGGAAGAAGAGGGAACTTCGAGCATCAAAACAGAGCAATAATAGTCACCACTGGACAGGCCACAAATAAAAGGACAGGAAAGCAGACCGATAACGGAGAAAACAAGGAAAATGAACAGATCCTAGGAGAACAGGAGAAGGAAGAAATACGAAAAATATTAGAGGAACAACACACAGTACATGCGTGCGATATCTCACAAATAGCGGAGGGAAGAATCCATAAACCAAGGAAAAGGGGAAAATTAGAGGGGGAGAAAATACACGAAACATTGTTTAAAATACAAGACAAGGAATCCAAGAAAACCCCTGTACTAACATTAAATGCGAAGTTAGCCAACCGCCCACATGAGATCATACAATGCATAATAGACACGGGCTCCAACATAAATTAAATAAATTCAAAGTTAGTAAGGGAGGAAAATATCAAACACAACAGGGTACCTACAGTCGTATCAGCTAATAACACCCCCATCAACATCCTAGGGACCACTCAAATAATGTTGGAGATCAGTAATATCATAGTCAAGGAAACGCTATATGTAACACCCGATACCAACAGTTCCATAATTTTAGGCAATCGATTTTTGAACAGAAAAAAAATTGAATTAAATTATAACACCAAAGAAGTTGTATTTAACTTAGAGGATTACAAGCATAAAATTAAAATGGATAAAAAATGGCTATTTGAAATTGAAAGCGTAAAATGTCATCAAACCACCAATAAAACAAACATTATTGACATCAGATGTGAACAGGATTTAGTCATCGCACCACATCAACATAGGAGGATACAGATAAAACAGAGGATAAGCAAGGAAGCAGTTTTCGAGCAAGAGATATCATTACAGGAAAAGAAGAGGTGTCACATATATCCCATAGAAGGAGCAGATAAAACAAGCAATTATTTAAATATTTACAATGCATCAAACACACCTAAACACATAAATGCCATTACAATATTAGGTTATTGCACGGAGCCAGACAACACAAATGTAGGTCGACAGGAAAACGAACCCCATCAGATAAAATATAACAATAACCCGGGAAAACAAATCCTTAAAGATAAGGACAACATATGTTTCGACATCTCACCCCACCTCACGACAGAACAACATAACAGGGTAATTAAATTACTACAGAAATATAAGGCTATGTTTACGACAAAAATTAAGGATCTAACCCCGGCTAAATTGCCCCCAGTCTCACTAGAAACCATCCCAAACTCACAACCAGTAAACACACCGCCTTACAAACAAAGCAAACAGGAGAGGGAAGAGTTACATAAATTATTACAAGAACTAAAGGAGGCGGACATACTAGAAGAATGTCCCGAATACTGCGAATATTCAAGCCCAGTGTTTATAACACACAACAAGGACAAAACACCACGTTTGGTGGCAGACATGAGGAAAATAAATCAAATTTTAAAACCGTCCATATACCCTACTCCGTCCATAAATTTGGTACTAAACAGCTTAAACAACGCAAACTCTTTCACAAAATTGGATTTAAAAGGGGCATATCACCAATTATTGGTACGAGAGGAAGATAGGCATTTATTAACAATCAAAACGACAGACAAGCTCATGAGATATAAAAGATTAGTAATGGGGCTAAAAACATCGTCAGCACTATTCAGTAAAGCGATATTAGCATTACTGAACAAACACCTATACAACAAAGTAGTATGTTATATAGATGACGTCATAGTATATGGCAAGAACTTTGAACAAGATTTACAAAATTTAGAAACAATTTTAAATATCTTACATGAGGCAAATTTAAAGCTCAACACAAAAAAAAATAAATTTTTATACGAACAAGTAGATATCTTGGGATACACGGTATCGACCCAAGGTTTATTGCCTCAAAAGTCTACCGTAGCAGCAATACAAGAATTTAATAGGCCAAATTGCATTAGAAAAGTAAGAAAATTTTTGGGCTCTTCATCATTCTTCAGGAAACACATAAAAAACTATGCGGAAATAACATTACCCCTCACCAACTTAATAAAGGATTCAAATAAAAATATACCATTTAAATGGTCAGACGACTGCGAAAAAGCATTTATAGAAATTAAGAAAATTTTGACAAATCCACCCCTATTAAAACATTGGAACGATGACTGGGAATCGAATATTTATGTGGATTCGAGCTTAAACGCGCTCGGGGCTTGCCTCACTCAAACGGATCCCGAAACAAACAAACAACATCCGATTGCTTATCTGTCAAAAAAATATACGGAAACACAACAACGGTACTCAAACGCCGAACGAGAGATGATGAGCTTAGTATACGCCGTAAATTACTGGCGAGAGTTTACATTAGGACGCAAGATAACTATCCACACGGACTGTCAAGCATTAGTTCATTACAAGAATTTTAAACATACATCTTCCAGATTAAACCGACTTGCGCTATCACTAGTAGACTACGATATAGATGTGAAATATAAGAAAGGAACGACTAACACGTTAGCAGACAGTCTTTCGAGGAATCCACCCCAAGACACACTCGAGGAGGACCCCTTCGAAATCACCTTAAACTTACAGGAAATTAAGACAGAAAATTATGAAAAATTACAAGCTAAGGATCCATACCTAAAACTTATCAGATTAGCAAAAATTTCACCGGAAACAGTCCAAAAAAAATACGAAACCAAAGTAGAAAATACGAAGAACGAAACGGATTATTATATTTCAAGCAATTTAATGGCAGGACGAATTACTACTTACTCGCAATACCGCGGGAAAAGGTACAAGATATCGTAGAAACATTCCACGATAACGTATATTCCGGAGGACATTTCTCGGCATGCAAGACCACACAAAAAATTAAAGAACATTACTATTGGCCAGATATGACAAAAGATATTCAAAATTATACTAATACATGTGAGCAATGCCAATTAAAACGAACTCCCACTTACAAGCAGTACGATAAATTAACTCCACAAGTACCACCCACGACGCTATTTGAAAGACTAATTATTGATTACATGGGGCCGATCACACAGAGCAGAGGATATAAATACATTTTAATGATTACTTGCCCGACAACAAGAATGATTTTCGCAAAATGCACGAGATCAGCTGATACAAAAACCACAGCGAATGTTTTACTGGATTTATTCTGTCAATATGGATGTCCCAAGGTCATCACGCATGACCAAGGCACCCACTTAATGGGCAACGTACTTAAAGAACTCTTATTAAGTTTAGGAATTCATCAACACCCGAGTCCACCTTATATGTACAGGATTCAAGGCCTAACGGAAAGAATGAATCTTATTTTCAAAAAAACGATAAGCCACTATGTTGAAGGCGAACCAAACAAATGGTCAGATTACGTAAGATATGTCACCTTCACTTATAATACAAGCGTTAACCGATCCACGGGGTATACACCATTCTTTTTAATGTATGGCAGACAGGCAAACTTGCCATCGGATTATTTATATATACAAAAAGACCAGGACCCTGACATAATCAGAGAAATCAAAAATATTCAAAGGGTACGACGGGAAATCCCAACGATACTTAAAAAAGCTCAAGATTCCCAGAAAAAATATTTCGATTCAACAAAACGAGATCTAAATCCACAAATCGGTGACGAAGTATTAATACAAAATCCAAAGGATTTCAAAGGAGCTTATAACAAGTTCAATAACGTTTACAGAGGGCCATACTTCATTACGGACAAAATAAATGACACTAATTATATGGTGTTACTCGAAAAGAGAGGGAGATTGATTAACGAACCAGTACATATAGCTAGAGTGAAACTATTCAGCCGAAGATAAATATTTAATCACCTAAAGACTAATACCTTAACGTGTACAGGAATACCTTCAGACAACACTCAAACGACTTAAAAATAAAGCCACTCAGACACCAGCTTAAGCCTAAAGCGTAAAAATTACGCCGGAATAGAATTCCTTCACTTATAATTAACATAACTTAGAAAAACCCACCGGGGGGAATTAACCCCTAGCAAAAAAAAAACATTTTAAGCAACTTAGATTACGACCTGATGGGAAGGAGGTTTAGCCACCTTTTTCGCCCTAAACCTAACTATAATAACTACTAGTCAACTCATAAACACACACACAGTCAAACAAATAGGCCTATGTCTGAAAATATACCTTATACACAAGATAAGGATTAATCTATTTAAGAAGAAACGAACAAAACAACACCATATAATATTCAAGAATTACAAAATGCCGATCCAGAATCAAGATAGATTACCGTAACATATAATTTAATGGATGACAATACATCGAGGGAAACGAGTAACTAATGCCATCCCCGAAAATAAAACCCATCCTTAAAGAAAATATATCGCCTCAAGAGTTAAATCAACGCATCTTCAAACACGAAATCTTGGTCAAAAATCAAACAACATACAACATTGTTTAAGAGTTATCATCATACTAACGCCGCCAAGAATTATATCGGAGCATCTACAGTCAAGAAATAATTAAAATGAATTCACACGAATTACCTCGCAAGTATATAAAAATTAATATAATTTATAAACAACTATTGAGTCTCACAGGAATATAAAATACTAGTCAAAATGTATTTTTGTGACAACCAATAGTAAATTCTAATCCCGACGAATAAGGTGGACTATCAATAATTCCCATTAAAAGGAAATTAGAATTCGCAAGTAAATTAAAATATACAAAATCATAGAAGTAAATATAGTATTTAGTCTCTGCTAATTTAATCAACAGAGTCCAAAGGGAGTTTAGCGAGCAAAAACGAAAATATATATATATATATATCTGCAAAGGGAACAATTCCGCTAGAACCCAACCGCCAAGTAAAGGAGTTAGAACATGAAACATTACCTACAACTTGGAATGCTTAAACATACTCATGGGAACACACCAAGATATTTCAATAGGGTGATCTAGCGATAGGACCCATTCGACACTTGAATTATACTCAATCTAGAAATAATTGAAATAAAGATACCTCGAATAAGATTATCCAAGTAAAAGGGAGAACATAATACGTTTAGAATCACAAAACGAAATATTGCTGACAACGCACAACGCCACTCAACGGTACGTGTTACAATAAAATACAAAACAGCGATAGACGCGAAGGGAACAAAACTCCACCACATAATGGGGACGACACAACCGCGTTAATGCGACATGGACACGGACGCCTACGAATTAAAAATGGCCGACTTTCCAAGACAACAAGACACAGCATTCTTGGAGATAAGACGCACGACGCCAGGCGACCCAAGCATGTGACACTACACACTAGACTCTGTCTAACCACTAGGAACAATCATCACTTTTAGATGACAAAATAACGTAGCCAAACCAATTACTGGCAATTAGAGATATATAACGACCTGATCACCCGTGATATGTCTGTAACAGCACAATAATTGACAAGCTAAACTAATAATCGATTATCGATTAAAACTTAGGAAAAAAATAAAAACTTAATACAACCGTGAATATAACATTACAAACTGGACAGGGACTGAATAAACAAAAATAAGACACAGATAAAACATAGAATAAAAATGAAAATCCCTACACACAAATAAAATAATAATATTAACCTAATTTTGCGGCACAGATATTGGACGAACCTCACAAGATGAAGGCATCAACGTTGACATCACTCCTAATCACTACGACAATTATACTCTACACACTCTCAGGTATATGGGCAGAAAATAAGACTAGGTACCAAATATTCTCAGGCCATCACTTTCAACAACGAACAGATTACATCCCATACGAAACAATCATCCCTTTGATCTTCTCAACTTAATTTTTCCTTGAGCCCAAATCACACGACTGGACGACGGAATCGAACTGGACGGACTGCTGAGACCACAAAGATGACTATTGTTTGTTTCAAGGAAATCTAATGACATTGCGTGACCTCATAAATGAACAAATTAAATCCCAATACAGCGACGCTACATTGACCAATCAAACTATCCTAAACTCAAGAAACAGAAGAGGATTATTATTTCTCCAAAATTTCTTTGAATGGTGCTGCAATGTCGCTACGAAGGGACAAATCAACAACATCTATGAAAACCAAAAAGGAATTGAAGAACATACCAACCAAATTATTGATTCTGTAGGGACCCAATACCAGGACTTGGTAAAAACCACTAGTAACTTAAATAACTTTAGTAAAAACTTGGAACATTTAGCAACTAAAGTACATCAGGGGTTCGATGCCGTAAAACAAAATCTACTGGGAATGAAATCAATAAATAATACAGAGATTTTACATCAGATATATGCTACTATACAAGAAACATGGAACTATGTTTTATACAATTACTATCAAGATACACAAAGGGAAATACTACAAAAATGTCACATAAACCTACTATCTGAAAAAATGGTACCTCCACAGAACTTAACAACAACCTTGCAAGGATTTAGCAAATAAAGCAAAAACTAAAGGCCTCACTCTAGCAATACCATTAAGAGACGTATACCTATATTATAGATTGAAGATAAATCATTGCAAAATAATTAAGAACACACTAGTGGCAAGGCTGAATGTGCCCTTAATAAAATCGAACGCACAGGGCGAAGTTTACAAGACAATAAACACTCCCTTGATTTGGGAACACAAAATATGCTCCCTTCACATGGAAGAAAACATCATTTTCAAAACCCAAGAATATACAAAAGTAATGACCACGACAGATAGCCACTGTAACGAAAAGTCGTACCCATTATGCAAAATTCCACGAACCACAATTATCGCAAACAAAATGCAGCTATGCCTACATTTAATTCTCAATTCCGCATCTATCGATAAACTACAAGAAAACTGTCATTTTATATGTGAAAATCAACCTCAATACCCCATAATCACCGAATTATTCCCAAATAAATACTTAATTACCAACGTCCAGCAAGACCTAGATTTAATATGTGACAACTCAACTAATACCAGGAAAATACCAAAGATGAACACAGGAACTCTACAGGTAAAAATACCGTGCGAATGTGAATTACTAATGGACAATCTATTATTATTAACAAAGATACGACCGTGTGACAGAACAGACAATGACCCACCACATTACGTAAATCTGATACCAGCAGCTTGGACAAAATTAAAAACCCTAAAATTGTTCACACTTGAATCAGGAATTCATCACGAGTTTGACAACCTAACGGAAATATTAGACACGGATTGTAACATTACAAACCCAACATTCGTTTTAACAAAAATGGAGAAAATACAGCACATATCATTGAAAAATAATGACTTCGACCTATTCAACAATACAAGACTACTATTTTACATGCTTCTAATATGGAATATTTTACTGACTATACTATGCCTCATGCTAATATATTGCCTAAACATACAAGCCATAAAATCCAGAATGTTGCTACCCACGAGAGACTACAACCAACGTCAACAAAATAACTAAACCGCACAAACAAACCATAAACAACCTCACAACACATATTACAATTTGATTAACTTGGGGACCAAGTTAAAATGGTGGTGGCGGATTATAATCAAGGGGAATTTAAATATATATAATTAATTAAAGAAATTATAGAATCAAATGTAAAATATAATGACTCCCTTTACTCTAAAATAATAATTATGAAAGCAGAGACAGATCGAATCAAATCATTACGCTCCCACGGGAAGTCACGACTCCTCGGCGAACAACAGGACTTATAGAATTACGATCTCCGACAATGATCAAGCTGAAAATCAAAACCCTTGAGAACAACGTTAAGAAAACCAAACAAACCCATGATCCAAGCATGCTAAGAGAATAAAATAACTTACGGTCAGCGACACGCCCATTTCCTCGAACTAGTAGGCCGATCGGAAGGGGATAACCAATAATGTGTAGGTATCGGATGCATCGATCACCGATTGTCTAGGAGGCGTAACGATGACGGATTGGGGGACAAGATGGCGACAGAGGGAGGAAAAGAGGAGGAGAGTCTTCGGGGAGTTTTGGAAGAGTAAGGTAGACACTGGGGAGACCTTCTGGGCTGTTCCGGATTGAGTAGGAGCAGAAAGTCTTCAGGAAAGTGAAATGCACCTGAGGGCACCCGGGAGTACGATAACTTCCACCAGTACCTTACGAAACTTTACTACTTCACTCGACGAGATTCCATCACACCTGAGTCCATCTTCTGGGTCCATCTTCTGAGGACATCAGGGAGGACACCGACCGACGTCCACCAACCCACCGTCAACCCCAGAGGGCACGGGACTGCGAGGAACCGATCTACGACGCGGCCCGGAGGGACGAGGACAGGACGACTGGACGCACGGGGACGCGAGGTGTTACAGAGAACTCCAAAATATCTGGGTATGTTCACACTTCATTAAAAAGGTGCATAGTTGGGATATCTTAAATAAAAATATTGAAAGACGAACTTAAATAAAAGAAGCCAAGAAATAATAGCTAGCAGGAGTTAAAATAAACTACTCTAATAATAAGATTAAACGCAGGAGAATTATAAGATATCTCGAAGGGATAAAATAATCTAACTAAAATAAACTAAAAGGGGTGAGGTTAGAATGCAAGTTAAGAACCCGCCTGCTATGTGGGTTGAATGTATAAAGTATTAGATTGATAATATGTCAGATAATATATAAAAAGGGTTCTGATAATTCTGTTTAGTGTATACTGATCTTTTATTCAGTGTATCACATGAATGTTGAATGTACAAAGTATTAGATTATTAATATGTCAGATATATAAAAGGATTTATTAGATGATTTTACTTAGTGTGTTTTGGTCCTTTGTTCAGAGTATCAGAGGAATTATATGTGAATATTGACAATAACTAAACAAGGGAGAGATAGGAAGCTTTTATTTTATGGGGTTATTTTATGTATGTATTTTATGAGTGAGAAATATCCATGGGGAAATCCCATCAATGGATTTGGTAATTCTAGGGAGCCTTTATGTCATGTTTTAATTATATTATAAATGTATTAGTCATTGTTGTTCAGACATTTGTTTTGAAGGACCATTATTATACTGTAAGAGTAGAGGATAGTAGAATTAAAGTGCAAAGTGAAGATTTTAAATGTATTAAACGGACAAGGAGTGAGTAAGTGGAGCAAAATATATGTGTTTATCAGGGATAACGGTCTCTCTATAAACATAAATTTTTCAGGAAGCATAAGTGCACTTTTTAAAGTATTCTGTTTTATCATTTATTATAGTTGGGTTATTTTTATCATGTATATTAAAGTGTTTTCATTTCCTTAATCTGTGTTCATTCCAATCCACGGTCCTATGAGTTACCTCTAACTAGCTAAGCGAGTACAATTTCAAATTTATTCAATCCCAAAAATTTAGTCCCATTAAAAAGGTTTACAGATCTCAAAATATTGGAGGTTTAAAAAAGTGAAGTAAGTTTTAAATGTCTCAACATTAAAACATGGCAGTTTACTCGTCATTATACATGAAAATGAGTATTATCTGCCACCAATCGTTGTTGATTGGCATTTGATTCAAATTTAAAATGTTCATCGCCCATTTTGGAATGAGATATTTTTCAGACGTAAAGGTAGAGTTGTGACCCATTATTTATAACTGTTCTTCCACGCTGAACCCGATGCCAAACCCGTTTTGAAATAACGTGTTCTCATGTTCTCATGTTCTCGTGTTATGGTGTTCTCATAATATTGACACTTTTTTATATATTAAACAACAATATTTTAATACCATGGGAATGAAGGTGATATTTAAAATCGGATTTCGGCATTGGTTTCAGCGTTGAAAAACAATTGGATTTCATGGGTCACAACTCCACCTTTTTCTAATTTTAATTTATCATTGCAATATGTCGGACGAAAATTGGAATCTGCCAATTAACAATGATTGTTATCATGGTCATTATCTGATGTAATGACGAGAATGGGCATGTTGTTTGTTTTCTTTCATTCATAACCGCGATATTTTTCCATTACATAAACAATGTATACTCTAATATGAGTAAGGTTTGCTTGCTTGGTTGCTTGTTTGCAACTCTAATCCCGAAAACGGGTTTAACGATATCCCACAATAGTTGTAACTAACAACTTTTTGGGTTAAAAACAAGTTCGAGGCTGGTCTCAACCCTAGGAATTCTTTTTGTACCCATATACATATTTTGAATACTTCCCTTTTTCAAATATTCAGCTATGACAATTTTACCTTTAACAAGACTAAAACATGCAACAAGTATAATGCCAATATCTCAATCCTAGGATGTACATAGAGACTCACACTCGAAAAAGGATAGAGATAGATTCTTTGTTTATATATCATTTGTATTTGTTTGAAAACAAATTTTTGAAGTATCCTGAGAGAGTTCGTAACACCCTGTATATGAGAAAAACAAGATACATCGTCACACAGAGGTCATACAACATGACGCTGGAATCCGGTATTCAAAGAGGTATCTATCACTAATGCACACAGCGCTCTGAGCGTACATATTGCCTACCATTTTAATTAACTCGTCTTTCGTGTTGCTTTGCTTAATATTTTGCACATTTTATAGCATTATCCAACAAAAATACAACGTTTTACTCTTTCTGATCCTAAAAAACTAATTACATTACTCATTGATCATAAAATAATTTATTGTTTACTATTTAGAAATATTTATAACTTTTTATTCTTAGGAATCCTTTGCGTTCAGTTACACAGCGTTTTATTGCAGCCAATTAAATTTAAATTCCATATTTTTATGAATACAAAAATTAAAATAGTTTTCAAATGCGTTATTGAAACAGTTGTATGATGTAATTTTAATTAATTCATAAGTATCATCTGTTTAATATTTATTCAAACGTAGGCTCACTTAACGTTGAGGTTAGGCTAAATATTGTATTTTAAATAATCCAGTTTTTCAATTTGTTATACCCACTGTCCAACCAAATAAAAGTCTAGTAAATTTCATAAATGCGAGTTGTTATTTCATGGTAAGTTATTCAAAAAATATTAATTTCCCAAACAGACTTGCACACAAGGCAATTGGCCTGCCCCGACTGTCCGTCGGCGCTGCAGCCCAACACAAACACGCACTTTATACGGCATTTGTCTTGCAATCTTTGTGCTACGGCCGAACTCAAACACTTAGTGATACTTTCATTACTTACAAGACATTTGTCCTGCATTAAAGGAATTTGTCCGGAATCGTACTCTTTGGCTGCGGCCGAACTCAAACAATTAGTGACATTTTTCCCTTTTAACAACAAGGCATTTGTCCTGCACCGACCAGCGAGCACAGAATAATATAGAGGGGCTACTGCTATATGAGCTGCATATTGGGCTGTGAAGTCACTGGCCGCCATGACAGTTGGGTCCAGAAACGTAAAACTACCGGTGGGCGACTAAAAAGGTAGACCGAACGCACACTAAATAAACTGTGTTTTAGAACCCTTAGGCATTTCCAAAATGTTAAATTTTGTAAGACTGAAGAAGAATGTCGACAGATGGTGATGAGACAATATCTAAAATTTACAATTAATAATATAATATTAAATAACTATTTTTACTTTTCCAATCCCATTTAAATTTTAATTGGTGACATATACAAGTTACTCAGCTACTACATTTTTCATTTTTTGGTCAGGTGAGTTTTGTCTGCACGAAAGTTGTAGCTAATGAAATGAACTTTACACTACTTATTTAACTTTTTTTAGCCGTATAGTTTTCCCAGGAAGACAGGTTGAACAGAGCGTTATTTTACTTTTACCGTGAAGCGCTGCCCTTCCCAACCACCCATGCGGCAAAACATGACATTACACATGACTGCTACGCATACATCGATCTCGTTTACACGCCTCCCTACTTTTGTACGAATAAATTTGTCGTGTAAACTTACATTGTTTTAATCTACATTTACTGAAGTGTCTAAAGGTGTAAAAATATTTTAGTTTACGCAAATTAATAGCTTTTAATCACGACATGTAAGTGGAAATACGGTATTGAAACATGAACAAGTCAGTGAGCTAAGATTTTTTTTTTTATTTTTGGGGTACAAACTTACTTTCAGGGAGAAAAATTTATATAATTAGTTCCTCTGCAATTATTACTGTAACGGTTTTCGATACGGCAAAAGGTTCGTTTATTAATCCTCTTAAAAGGCGATTGTTACAACTCGACGCTTGCGTCCCGCCGGGCGCGGGCTAATGCATTATCATATTAGATTAAAACTAATATTTGAAGCTGCTAATTTGTGATATTACAATTTTACTATGCATAATTACTTAGTAAATGTTATAACACCTGGTTTTCGTTTAATAGGTTAGTGGGCTTGGAATTAAAACGTAGCATCAGGATTTAAATGCATTTATTTTACAATGAAATGCGTTAAGCTACAACTTGACGAAATAACGCTTAACATTATCATACAAATTATCGTATTATGCAATATGATAAAATAGGGAACCAATTAACAAATCATTATCTGCCTAAGTAATTATGTATTGACATATGTACTTTATTTCCCTGTGAAAGTAAACTTTATCCAAAGCTTTCCTAATTTTTTTGAATGAAGGGAGTCATTGCAATCTTTTGCTATATGATGCAACCTCATCATACAGAGTACCTAACCAACATACATGCAACCCTCACCCTGAGTACAAAATTACACTGAGAACAAAATCTAACAAAAAGATCAAATTTCTATTAATAAAATATTTGAAAGATGGTAACGTTTCCTCTGTGCCTCAATAAAATGATATCCCAGTTTATAGAAATTAAAGTATGCCTAAGAACTTAAAAGTGAGTTAGGATATTCAACACAAAGCAACTTTTCTTTATTTTACATCAATAAGGGTTAACTTTTATCAACAGATTTTTTGGCATTTCATTGATAAATACACATAAATACCTTATAATACACTTTAAGTATATCAATAGACTGTCCACGTAAAGCTATATACTTGATTCATTTTAAGCTTTCATACATATATAGAACCATTGAATTCTTACAAAATATCATGAAATTGGTAAAAGATGTATTCTCAAGAATAAATTAAACTAAGCCTATATGTAAAACATGAGAACTAAATCTAGTATTAATGAAGGAGTAATTAAAAAGCCATTCCTTTTGGTAAAATATTTTAAGTGGAATAAAGGCAGGCAATGGAAGGAAAACAGAAATCAATGGTGCTGATCTTCAGATATTAACAAATTAAAAACACTATTAGTAATTTTGGACGTAGACCTGATCTGTCTGACCATGCCTCATGTGTCAGCGAGCCCTGGATCGGCTGCGAGGTCTATACAAGCTGAGAAATAGTTTGCCTGATGATGCCAAGATAAAGTTAGTACGGGCCTCGATTCTATCAGTTTTTGAATATTGTTTACCAGCCTACGGATACAGTATAAGTAAAGGCGACCTAAACAGATTCAATAAGTACAAAATTCAGCAGTGAGATTTATTTACAATGTTAAAAGAAACGAGCACATATCTCCTTTTAGAGAAGCTGCACAGCTGATGCCGATTGAGAAAACCTGCAGCCAGCTCACATGTAGAAAGTATTAAAGTCTGGCCTGCTTGAGTACCTGTGCGAGATGCTGCTGGCCCGTCGGGATGTCTCTGACTGTAGCACGAGGCAGGACGAGTTGGTGCACTCCGTAAAGTCAGTCATGAAGTGGGTAGGAGACGATTTTCATATTTTGGCCCTAACATGTATAAAGCTCTCCCCATTGAGGTTAAACGAGAAATACTTTAAGAAGCTTTGGATCACAGCTCAAAAATTGTATCAAAAGGTAGATAATTGTAATTTGTTTTAAGAAATAATTAGTCAAGTTATTATATTTTTGTGTTTTTTGTGAGACAAGCGTTATTCTGTAAAACAGCTATCATATTTGAGAAATGCCTTCTGAATAAAGACCTTTTTATTTATTCATTTAATATTGCCTTTTATAGGTATAGATATCGACTACAACGAATAGCGTAAAACTTTGAACTGAGTGGACATATTATTTTCATTTGATGATTTATATTTTAACTCAAACAAATACCTAGCAAGGGAAAGTTCCTTTGCATACTAATTTAGGCACGGAAGTTAATCTGCTCATGTAGAAATTATATCAACTTTGATATTGCCTTTTATAAGTATAGATATCGACTACATCGAATAGCGTAAAACTTTGAACTGAGTGGACATATTATTTTCATTTGATGATTTATATTTTAACTCAAACAAATACCTAGCAAGGGAAAGTTCCTTTGCATACTAATTTAGGCACGGAAGTTAATCTGCTCATGTAGAAATTATATCAACTTTGTGTGTCAGGATAGCTTTTTTAATGTACTATAAAATAAAGTTTTTATACATGCTAGTGTATTATATGTATATTTTAAATGATAACCTTATACAATTTTATTAATCGTTTAAAATATAAACCTTACTTCCCTTAGAAGTATGAACTCTGGAGAATTAACAGTTGATTCAACTCTCGCATCTGTCCAAATCTCGCTAAGGCTTCGCCAATGTCCTTCATGTAAGAACTGGTTGAAGCAGATGTCATTAGTAATCATGGAAAGTGTTTATTTGGTGCCTCAATGTAAATTGTTCAAAGTATTTCTGTCCCAGATTTTTAGTGTGGTCGTGCTTGTAATATATATTCAGCCCATATATCCAAATGTTTGTCAGTATTCTTACCCATCAAACATAACACTACGCAGCTTTTATCAAGCGAATAGTACTACATTTTAACTCATATAATTCACTTAGCAAGATTTATTTACATTTCTGCAGCCTCTAAATATCGGAAAACAGAGTTTATATCCTTTTCGGGAATTTACATTTTAAAAGGAAGTTTACAAATGAGGAGCTTTTGTTGAGCTGACGTTTTAATTTGACAGACGTAAATTCAGTTAAAGAACTGTTTTGCTGAAGAGATGTTTTAATTTTCAAGGAAATAAAAGCATATTGTAGCCATTAGTTTCCTTTCCTATACACCGTTACTAAACTCCAATATATATGCAAATATAATTAATAACTAATTAATGTATTCTATTAATACTCAGAGAAAACCAAGCGATTTACTGTGCTTTAAAGCAAATATTTTATAATGATTTGAAAATCAGTTTTGCAGTCAGTCACTTTTAATTGGTTAATATTTTTCATTTTGGATGTTACAGAAGTACAAACTACTAACATTAATTGGTGCTTTTGCCTACTTTAAGGTTCTGTTTCATTAATCTACTTTTATGATGCCAATTAGAATATTTAAAGAATCATTAGCACCAATGTGAATAGGTTGACATTTTGTATTATATATAAGAGAGTATATTTTTCATGTTTTAATTTATGCCGTAACACTGTTATAACATTGTATCACATATTTTGTTAAGTCTTTTAGATACTATAATTCTTTGACAATGTGTTTAGCAAGTATTATAGTAACGCGTATTGTGAGCACGGAACGTAGAACTGTAGCCTACTAACTTAAATTCAACATCTTATTTAAACAATAATTAGTAAATCATAATGTTTTGATTATGATTAAAGTGTTGGAAGTCACTTTATCCGTGTCATCCAACACGTATAAAGCTGAGGGTAATACGATATAAGAACTTTAATCACCAAGTTCACTAATCTGAAATAGTTACGTTATTTAGGAAATCAGGTTTTGTTATGATTGGTATGAATGGTTCACAACCATTTAACTTGTTATTTAAATAATTGTTGCGGAAATTTTCCATCACGGATTAGTAAATACCCCCGTAGCATCAAACCTGCGTACTCAGCGAATTTCCAATGCATATATATATGTATCTTAATACCACATAAAACCAAATGCCAAGTTTCATTAATATACATTCATAAATAAACGATATATGATATTTTAATTATTCTCCATAATAATAACATGGCGGCTGAGTGTGCAGGTTTGCTGATGGAAGGAATACGAAAAACTGGGGTTTTATACAAATATTAATATAACTCAAGTAGGTAAATCCACATACCAAATTGTATTAATTTATGTTCGTAATTAAGGGAGATAACACGTTACTTATTCTCCATAAGAATAACATGGGGGGCTGAGTACGCAGGTTTGCTGCTGCGGGAACTGTAGGAAAAAAATATTTTTTAGTGCAAATATCAATAAACCACAACGATATGAAGCAATATACCAAGTTTTATCAGGATAAGTTGAGAAATAAGCTAAAAATACAATTTGTCTTATCCTCCATAAGAATAACATTGTACAACGTACTGTGTTTAGCACTTTCAATATCTCGGTAACCAATTGACGTAGAGTAATGATCAAAACACCAAATTGTTTGATTTTTAAGCTAAATGTAATGGTGAAAAATAAAATAGTATTTAATAAAATATTATATGTAAAAAACTCAAAAAACAATTTTTCGGGTACAAAACCCCCCCAAATACCTCTTTGGATAGAGCCATCTGGCTGGTTTTCGGACTCGTTCAAATAAACGGTCTTTTACACATTTGTACCAAATTTTATTAAGATCGAACCTTTTTTACGAGAGTTAACGTGCTTACGGACATATTTATATAACAAGCATATTTATATAAATATTTGGCATCTGGGGACCTCAAGGTGAAAAGTTATCATGGTCTTGGGCTGAAGTCTTACCAAGAGACCTACGGTAATAGCTTCTTCCCTAAAGAGGAAATTTGCTAAAAGTAGATTTTATGAGTTGTATTTACACTTCAAGTTTTAATGTTTTAGTGTGTTAATGGTTTAATAATATTAAAACGTTCCGGGACTTTTCTACCATACTGTATATGATGTGTAACTTTAAATTCCCTATTGCTATGCTTGAATTATTTATGTCAGGTATTAAAACATCCTCTCTCTTTTCTAGCTCCTATACTGAGTATAATCGTGTATATCTTATGTAAATATTACCTCTTGTATCTTGAAGAAATCTGTTGTCAGAAAGTTCAGTTTTATATACTCTTAATTTCACTTATGATTGTACATTTAATTAATGATAATATAATTTGTATTCTAAAAAAAACAAATAATTCAAGAAGGCAAACTGATTTGATGTGTTATTGTGACAGTTAATTTACATTATTCAGTCAATTTCAAATATTAAATCAATTAAAATGTGCCAAGACGTTGGTAAAGTATCAGAAATCCTCAGTCAATCGTCCATTGAATGAGATCGTAAACATAATCCAGTCTAACATTTTAGTACTAATTAGTGATGCGCGATTGCGAGAGGTTAAAACAATCGAAATGTTCCTTCTCGAGAGGTTCCGCTTATCGATTGTTTAGATTGCTTAGCGAGAGGTTTGTACAATCGAGATGTTTTCTCTCGATTGTTGCATTCGTTAAGCAAAATCGTCTGCTGCCGGCGCGCGGCGAGAGGATAAACCCGTTATAGATGTGGATCGCATTTTTATCAGGCACTAAAAACATTTTTTGCAGATAAGCCACCCGTAATTAGTTGTTTTTAGATATTCCTTTATTATTTCACCCCATGTCAACATAAACATCTATTCACTAAGTATTTTCAGGCCTCACAAATGTACATAAAAAAGTACAAATTAAATGGATTAATTTTGAATAATAGTTTCAATTTATTAAACAGCTGCTGTGTTCTTTTGGCTCAATTTTTAATTTTTGTCTCATATTTGTTTTTATTTATCTTTATAATTAAACTCTATTTAGGAGAAAATTACCAAAAAATTGTTTAATGTTGTAAAATATAGGCTCTTTATACTGGCTTTATTGGGAGATCAATTTCAATAGGCAATGTTTTCCTTACATCCTATGTCGTGTGTAAACAAATTAATTTAATTATTATTAAGTTTAAATAAGTTAAAGATTCGTTCAAAAATTTGTTTTTATTTGATTTTAATCGTGTGTTATAATGTTAGCAATAACGTTAGTTATAACGTCTTATATTTTATTTCTACATAATAAATCTAAAAACATCTTTCATTTACAATTTTCTAAATAATAAACAAATGTTGAAATGAGAGTATATTGTATAAAGCGTGGGAAAGGAGCAGAATTATACTGCTGCCTAAAACGTTCACCATTTCTTTGAGCATTAAAAGTATAAGTATGCTTGTGTATATTTAATAATGATCAACATTTGTTTCTACTCTCCATTAATAATTTAATGTATTAGATGTTATTTATTTTATTTTTTAATTTTCACGTACTTGAATGCATCGTTTTATTAAATAACTCCCAAATGTAGCAATTTGTTAAAACATCTCGGTAGAGATGTCGATTGTTCCATGCACAAATATAACAGAAAATAGAATGCAAAAATCTCTTTAAAAATAATTATATTGATCGGTGACATATTTAGTTAACAAAACATCTCGCTAACAATTTCGATTGCCCAGTACGAGAATAGTTGCCACGTCTAAACGAAACATTTCGCTAACAACATCTCGGCAAGGACCTCTCGCTGCCGCGTCTAAACGAAACATTTCGCTAACAACATCTCGGCACGGAGCTCTCGTTGCCGCGTCTAAACGAAACGTCTCGGTAAGAACATCTCGGTAAGAACCTCTCGTTAAGGGAACCACAATCGAAACGTCTCGAGAGGTTCAAACAATCGAAACGTTTCGATTGTAACATCTCGCAATCGCGCATCACTAGTACTAATAGCATTATATTTAATACAACCGTAAGTTCATGTGTAGCTTGTTAATCCAAACTGGTGTTTACTATCAAAAGGTTTTAGGGCTAAAACTCTTAACTCATAAGTAGCAAACTTCAAACTTCGTATTAACATCGACGGTAGGAGCGTAAAAGCGTTTTAGAGAGCTTTTCATAACCTCTAGGGTTACATTTATGTGGTAGAGTTTTATACTAACAAAAGAATGTGGTAAAAAGGTGCATTACTGGATTAATAAATAAACCCTTTGGTCAGACTGAGTTATTATATAACGATTGACTATGCCACAAATGATCTAATTTAATCATATGTTTACTTTAAATGTAATATTTGTTTACATTTGGAGTTCTTGGAGTTTCTTTCAATAAATCGCAATGTTTTGAGTATTTGAGTATTTTTTAAAGAGTTTTTTTGAGTATTTATTCTTGGTCCTTTGAACCGGATAGAAATGAGCCAGTAGAGAGTACATTTCTTTCTCTCTCTTTCTTATTATTAAGTAACAAATTATAACTTACGCAAAATATACACTTATTATATTTTATTAAGTGTATATATTGGGGGACAGCTCACTTACTCTACAGATCATTGGCACAACGGACCTATTTAATAATATTTAATTTAATATGAGGTCCATTTACACTACAGCTCGTTGATACTATGACCCTCCGTTATATTTAATTTTAAAAAAGAAGGTCCATTTACTCTACAGATCGTTGATACAACGGCCCCTTATATTATTATTATATTTTTAAAGAGGGTCATAGAGCCAATGAACCCATTTAATATAAGCAAAACGGTCCAAAGCGTCTACAGGCTCGTTGCGACAACGGACCTTCATCGATATATTTTTATAATTTTATAAAATAAGACCGTTGACACAACGAGCCATTTCATGTGAACTAAATTTAAACTGAAATGAACGGTCCATTTACTCTACAGATCATTGTACTACACTGCGCGGTAATAGTATCTGTCAAACTGAAGGCGCTTTACCTTGTGACGCTTGCGCTTAGCGTTGCCCTTTGCTGACTTATTACGAAAGTCAAATGACAAATGTGTATGATCGGTAAATTTCCAGTATCCATGTATATAATACGTTAAGCAGTTTTCTGTAAACACAACTTCTCCCTTATTTCTTGGCTAATTTTAATGATTGAAGTGTCAAAACAATTCGTCTCAGTTCGTAGTTTTGCAATAAGGTTTTTAATTTTCGATATTTTTAATCTCAAGGGCACGGCCTGACCTCATAGTTCGTTTTTTGCCCATAGTAATAACATGGGGAATAATTTGATTTGAATTGTAGCTGTTCACACATTATGGACAGGCAATAACAGATGTTACACATAGGGAATGTATTTATCTATATAAATAAAATACATTTTTTTCTACATCGCTTTGAGCAGTGAAATATTGTATGCAGCGGAGATATTTAAATTTTGTTCACCTGTCTATGTGTTCACTTAAATATGTGTTTATGAAACATATTTGTTCAGTGTTTCTCAAAAAAATACTGAACCTAATTAAATAAAATATGTTGCCCATTTTCGTGTTGGGCAGGAAACGTCTAGGCTTCTGCAAATCATTACGTACGTCATTAGGGTTATGCCCATTGGTCCGTCACTGCCCCATAGAAGATTTTATGGGTACAGATTACTCAACATTTACCGTACAATGCACCATGTTTGTTCTAATGAGCATTTAGTCAGATCGTTTATCTTTTACCACAGAATGGAAAAAACACGTGCTTTACTAACTACTTCACAACGGTGTACTAAACAATATAAAATCAAGGCGCGGCAACTAAACATTGGGCTGGGAGCACATAAGACCTTGCAACATGGTATTTAAAGCTTAATTTATCTAGATAGTCATTGTGATTATAATGCTGAATTTGTTATGTGTTTTTAAGCCCATCATGCACAAACTACATGAGTTACTGAGTAAATATTTGGAAGAAGATAGGTCCATCACAAAAACAGTTAAGGGCTTATTTCAATTCCAATGAGACTCGTTCCTATTAATGACCTTCAAAATTTACATGTTAATCATATATTTAAATATTTAAATAAATCATATATTTATGTTACTAGACCGACTGAACAAATAATTGGTAGAAAATCAGCAGGCAAAGTTAGGGGATATGTTTCCTAAAATCGGGGTTTTGTGTAAGTGGATATCACTATATATATTTCAAAATAATTAAAACTTTGACCAGTCCAACGGGCTGATCTACTGGGCCTATTTTAATCATTAATTTTTTAATTGATAGCTTATTATGTCTAGATCACTTATACAAACTAATATATCTTCATTGGGCTTTGCCCCAGTGGCTCTTAAAGCCCCACTTAAAGCGATAGGTAAAGTTAAAATAAACCATTAACTGTTTTAACGTTCTCAGCTTCCATTTTAAAAGTTGTTAAAAAGTCAGTAAAAAATTACTATTATGTAGCGTTACAGTATTTATGTTTTCATTCAATTGAAACAGTAAATGATGTTGTTTAGCGGAGTAAATTAATTTAAAATGTTCTAGTTTGCAAAGTAAATAAATTTGTGAATGCTAAATTAATAGTTAAATTAGTTTAAACATATATTTGATTTTAACATTTTAAATAACAGTAGCGTAAATTAGTTTCTCTTTGATGGATTTATTTTTATTTTATAAGATAAAAGAAGTTATCTAATTTTTAAACGGTATCGGAACTAATAAGTCCACATTTAGTTTTGTAATTTTTACTGTACCATAGTTAAATACAGCTTAACTTACGGACTATTTATTAAATTAGTTATTTGGATTACGTAAAATTTCACGATGTGTTATAAAGTAATTGTAAATAAAATACTTATTTGTGGTTAAAAAAAATATATTACATTAATAAAAAGGCTAATTAGTAAAATCGTATCTCATGCTCTGTTTATACACAGATACAGCCTGAGATAACTGAACACGTAACGAGTTTAATTTAGCAGCCTATACCAACTTCGGCTGGACGATGTGTTCTGCCGCGCCGTGTCATACTTTTGTTCAACAGATTATGTTATTTGTAGATCCGGTTTGTAGATACCTTAAAAACAAATGCATACACAACCGTTGCATTTATATTTATCTTTTTAAATACATCGTCATAATTAAACAAATAACAGCTATTCCCTCCTGCAAATCACATATAATATTTGTTAGAATCTACTATCCCGCCATAATCTGAATAGTATAAGATAATAAATAATAATAAAATCATCACGATATACTGATGTTTGTTTGGGTTCCAGAGGGTTTAATAATATTGTTATAATATTATTTAATTAAACTTCCAAAATAAATCTGAGATTATTTGAAAATTACGCTAATAAGATAAACCTAATAATATTACCTGATAAACTGTTAAATTACTTTATCTGTCCCTATTTATTCAGCTGGTTTAGCTTATCTACAGTAATGAAATAAATCAGCTATTTATATGAACAGATTTACTTTATTGTGACTTTACATGTGTATTCGGTTTTGATTAACTGATTTAAGGGAATCTCAAACTGATGTTACAAATTTGCTGGATTTCAATTAAATAAATTTTCAGTAGGTGATTTAAATATAATAATGGTGGCCTAGTTAGTTTTGGTTCACACAAAGGTATATATTTTAATCTCAAGGTCTTGGTTGACCGAGCTGACAAGCTCTAAAAATCTCTGAGTAATATATAATAAAATACTAGGAAATTAACTAAAATTAAATTAAAAACCAATAAAAATAATTTTCAAATTGAATAAATATCCAATTAAAGATCTCTAGTTAGTTAATTAATGTCACTGTTGTAGTTCTTCACAAGCTCTAAATTAAAGATGGTGAATAATAGACACAACCTCTAAGGCTGTGATTTAAATTTCTTATTTATCTTAGAATTTGTTATTTATTACTTCTTGTTGTCTATAAAAGTTTTAGTCTATTATAAAGTCAAAGTTTATAAATAAATAATTTATTAAATCTTGAGGTAACGTTTGCTAATGAAATTCTGTAGTTTGTCTTTTGGCCTAAAATACAGCAAGATCTCACCAAGTCTACTTGTGATAATTTAATCACTAGATAATGTTATTCTTATGGACATTCACTTTATTATAAGCTCTTATGGTTTGAGCTTATTATAACTAAAACAGCTGATCATGATTCGTAGTATTCCATGGGTAACCACATAATGCAGCGCACACCACAATGTTTATTCCCACGCGAAACCGGGTATGGTGACAGCTAGTATAAATATTTATGTATTCAATGCTAATAGTGGGATAGGTCCATTACTCCTTTAGTTTTCTCATCAATTTTATTAAAACTTCTTACCATATTTTCATCCAATTTCATCAAATAAAGCATACTCTGTAAAATGAAACAAAATTTTCAGATAAAAGAACTAAATCGGAATTTTAGACTTTAAACGTTTAACCAAAATATAGTTTACTGAATTATATCAATTGCATTAAATTGTATCTTCACATTTTATTCATTATAAACATAACATAACTCCTCCCATATACGTTTTGTCAGATTGTGTTTGTGTCTTTAATCATGGTTTTTTATACTGATACACAAATCGAACTTTAGGAAGGATAGTCACTACTGTAATTTTTTCCAAAAACTGTTGATTCTGCTCACACAAAACTACAACAACTGCATGAATTGCAAATCAAACTACAATTCCAGCTGTAAACCACTAGAATGCCGTTCTGCTGTCATATTTTTTGAGACCCAGGATTTATCAAAGGAAAATCATCTACTTCTGGTTCCATTATCAAAACTCTATTCTGTCCTTGGGCTAAGGGTCATTTTTTGACACAACCCTGGCCTCTTTACGTTGAATAGTTTGCTCTGAATAGAGGGTTACACTTCGCCACTACACGCTATTATTTTATAAGATACATGGTTACTTAATACTAGTATCCCGTCGCGGCTTCGCTCGCGATCACTGTACAATGGTATGTTTGAGAAAATCGTTAAATTTTTTAAAGCACCTGGGGGACCGAGCTTTGCTCGAAAAGCCAGTTAGTTTTTTAAAAAATGCCTAGAGACTTATATTCACGGTTTCACTCCAAGGCTAGCGTATTTGCTTTGCTTATTTCCTCGATTACTTGGGCATGCCTGTTTTATGTTCAATCTTTAGTTTGAATGGTTCTCGCAATTTATACATAACCTAATCATGTACAATTTAAGTTATGTACGCATAGGTAATAATCACAATTCTCAAGAAAATCACATGATGTTTTTGTACCAGGTGAGTTTTATTTTTACAATTGAATGGTTGCTTTTGAACAGCTGTTAGTTTTTTATTTTGTTATTTACAAACCTTAACCCCGATGTTAGTATTTTCGAATATCTTTCTATACAATACGATATTTTTCCATGGATGAGGCCTGATTAGAACACATCTATCAACCCATATATGTTATTCCATCATTTTGTAAATCATTTTTGGACCATGAGTAGGCAAAGGTTATTTTATGATGTATTTACTATTCTCCTAACAAATGTATGCTCAATCGGTTCAGTTAACTACTAACGTCATTGATGAATAAATTTAAAGTGTAAGGCCGACGGAGCAGAGAGCATACAGGATGGAAAGTATAGGCCTGTTTCTTATTATAGTTCATTGCCTGCTGTCTTTTTACCAATATTTGCTCAATCGGTCTAGGATAATTAACATGGAAATGTTGAAGGCCTTTAAGGCCGAGCCTTATTGGAACAGGAATAAACCCATAACTGTTTTTTTACCCATCTTCTTTCAAAAATCTGATCAATAACTCCAGTAGTTTGTTGGACTTATTAAAGGTGGATTTAAATACATAAAATATTCGGTATTATAATCACAATGGTACCTAGACAAACTGAGCTTTACATACCATGTTGCAAGGGCTTACGTGTTCTGTAGCCAATGATTCATTGTCTTGCCGTTATTGGATTGGTTTAGTATACCTTTGTAGAGTAGTAAATCATATTTCCTCCGTTCTCTGATAAAATATAATAAGCTGACTAAATGCTCAATAGCACAAATATGGTGCATTCTGCAGTGAAAATTTGAGTGACCTGTACCCTTAAGATCGATTTTGTTGCGGTGCCGGACAAAGGGGCATCACCCTAATGCTTTAAAATAGTCAAAAGAATTCCTCCTCCTCACGAAAATAGGCAAAACAATTTATTTCATTCAATACTGTCGTTGTTTGTGAAACGCTAAACAAATCTGGCTTATAAACAGACAAATGGATAAACAAATTTTAAGAACAATTTAAATATCTCCGTTGCATACAACATAAATAAACGAGTTCGCACGCAGCACGCTGACGTGAGGGAAGTGAATTTCCAAATAAAAACGGTTAAAACTCAAAATCAGTGTAAAAACATACATTTGTCCAGTTTTTATTGAAATCTGAAAACATTGATTTTTTGGCTGTTCTGATACTCCTGGTTTCATTTACTTGCAAAGCTGGGAATACAATTTTTCCCAATATAAGGTTAGGAGAAGGTTCAGACAGGCTTGAAAGTAGGTGTGAGGTTGATGGGGATGATAAAGTACTCTAACAAAGGAATAACAGGCTTTTCTCGTGTAAAACCCCCATAAGACAACGTACTGTGTTTAGTCAATACACATTTTCTTTAATAACTCGGTAAATATTTATGCTAGAATGACGAGAGAGGGCTTAAAATTTTCGCCTCTCTAATTCCCATCTTTTTACATGCATTTATTTTACATCTGGGGCTTTTATGACCATTTTTGGGCCCACAAACTCGAAATTTGAAAGATTAATCCCCCAAAAAAAGGGTTTAGAGTTTTCCGATTGTTTTGCCCAACGAACTTGTCCAACTGATTACAGAAAGGAACGTCCCTACCAAATTTGAAGTAAATCGGAAAAAATTGCGACTGCTAGAGTGCAAACATATATATATATAATTTTGAACGACCCCCCAAAACGTGTTCAGGGGGTCACGTTAGGAACTTCTATGGTGGTCCCGGGCTTAAGTTTCACCGTACGGGTTAGGCTAATAGTTCACTTTCCATAGGAAATTCACTAATAAATAAATTCTTACCTGTAAAATCTGGTATTGATAATAACCTGTCCATAATGTATTAACAGCTGCAATTCAAATCAAATTATTCCCTATGGTAATCTTAAGGGCAAAAAAACTATTTTTGAGGGTGGCTCATGCCCTTCAGATTAATAATACCGAAAAATGAATCCGCTAAAAATACCGACACTGAAGACAATTGCATAGAACTCATTATTCCAACA
Source organism: Allygus modestus (assembly GCA_963675035.1). NCBI lineage: Eukaryota > Metazoa > Arthropoda > Insecta > Hemiptera > Cicadellidae > Allygus > Allygus modestus. The sequence continues at coordinate 316,879,114 of OY776112.1, forward strand.
ACTAATTTAAGTATTACCTTGTAATTTGGAGAGTAAAGAAAAAACCACAAGTATTTGCAATCTAATGCTACATAAAAAATGCGTACTCAGCGCCCATGTTATTCTTATGAAGAATACAAATTTGTTATGCCTCATTTAATTATGAACATAAATTAATATAACTTGGTATGTAGCTCACCTAGTTGAGTTACATTGATATTTGTATAAAAAACAATAATTTGTATTCCTTGTTGCAGCAAACCTGCGTACTCAGCCCCCATGTTATTATTAGGGAGAATAATTAAAATTGTATAAATTGCTTATTTATAAATGTATACGGATGAAACTTGGTATGTGCCTTCACCTGGTTGTGGTCTGTTGATATTTGCATTAAAAATTAATATTTTCTGTTCCTTGTTGCAGCAAACCTGAGTTCTCAATCACCATGTTATTCTTATGGAGAAAAATTAAAATTTAATATACAGCTAATTTTTTAATATGTATCTATGAAACTTGGTAAATGGCTTTATATAGTATATATATATATATATATATATGCATTGGAAATTCGCTGATTATGCAGGTTTGCTGCAACGGGGGTATTATTATATAGGATGGTTGTACTATTAAAACTCATATAACATTATTATAAAATAGGAACTACAAAAATACTATGTTTAGTTGATTAAAGTTCATTTTTATTATTTACTACATTACTGTAGATGTTTTGGGTCATTGTAGTTTCGATTTATAGTTACAATTATAAGATTTCAAACACTGAAAAACGTTTGTTCTATAAGAAATGGTTTATTTAAAACAAAATAACTTACCAATTGGTGAATTTTACTGTTGGGTTGGACCGTAGCTCGTCGGTGTGGATAAAAAACTAAAGAAGTGCGAAAATTTTGAGGTGTATCGGCAAGTTTCGTAGAATTTCAAGGTTCTTCGGAATATGAACCACACATTGTAATACTAACTTTTACCAGTTCGTTTTACATTCAATCTTGTCTACTCTATGGAGCAACTATTTTCTGTACGGGACCTCATTTACAAGGTATCCTTCTCAGGGTTAACCTGTGTTACCATGAAAAATTTCAAAGCAATCGGATGAACGGTATAGCAACGCATAAAATACGAACGGACAGACTATCAGACGTACAAACATGTATTTTTATATATTAAATTAGGACTACTTTAATTCCAACAATTATAATATTTTCTGCACGAGGTCTCATTTACGAGTTACAGTAAATAAATGAAAGAAGTTGGAACTTTATGAGGTTTATCGGCAAATTTCAAAGTTCTTTGGAATATGAATCAAATTTAGTAATAACACTTTTGAACAGTGTATTTGATAAAAAATCTTGTCAACTTTAAATTGAGCCAGTATAACAATTTCTGTACGAGGCGTCATTTAGGGCCTACAAGAAGAAATATGGAAAAAGTGTAAAACATATAAGGTTAACGCCTGCTAAAAGTTCTTCCCATGGCTCTAGAGGTCGCAAACTTAGATTTACAACCCCTGTTATAAACACCAGTACCAGTTATAAACACCAAACAATCAAGTAAAAAGATATTTAAATAAAAAACCTCGGAGAAGTTGGCTCATTGTATCATTATGTTATTTACATGTATTTACATGTAATAAAGTCGAATGATCTGACTTAAGAATAATATTTATTTAGTTGATATTTTAAAATTAAACTATACAAATAAACTTAGGTGACAACCAGAGCCACCTTCACAAGCCACCTGCACTTACATCTTGTAAAACACCTTTAGGAGTCTTAAGTTAAAATGGCCAACCGGTTAAGACCGTGTGAATATTAAGAATGGAAAAACCGGGCCAATAATTTTTGTCTTCAATACGGAGTACCCAAATAGGGACTACAGTCACGCCAAATTCCTCGCTTATCATTTACGTAATACATAGGCTAATTTTAAATTTAAAATTATATGTACTGGCATTAAAGCTCCTTATGATTATACTACTTGTAGAACAGTACCTATAATTATTGTCATGTTCATACACACATGTAGTCTAACATTAAAAACGTACAGGTTGAATTCGATTACTTCCTGGACGAAATAAGCACAGGCAATACGTTAAGCTTCTACGTCTATTAAAACACGGCATTTTACTGTAGTAAGTTAGTTGTTTTGTACAGCAGTTCCGTTGAATATATTTACTTGGTTCAATTTACTCAATTTTACTTACCTTATATTTGTGTCTTAGTTCTCACTTTAAAGGCCTTTTAATAATGGTTAGGATTTGTCAAAGCTTCTGAATTATAATATTAAATACTAGCTGATGTACCCGTCCTTCGTACGGGTTGTACATAAATGGCAGATTACCTAAAAATATTAACAACCCCCATAAGTTTACAATATCAAAATTACATTTTACACTTTTAAAGTAGAATTAAATTAATGTTAATGAAATATACTATGGCAGATAGTTCGGGTACTGCTGCCAAGTCGAGGAACTCTGTCGGGTAGTGAACGGTGTGGTTTTTGCTACTCCAAATCGGTACACGTAACACTTTGGATTCGATTTTAGAAATAAAAGAACTCAAGTACAACAATATATTAACCCGGTTTAATTTAACATTTTAAATACTTTGATACATTAATCTTTACATTCTAATACATTAATAGTAATGTAACGAAACATTAAACTTTAAAAACATTGACAAATCACTTTTAAAATCACCATTCTTGCCAGGTCCTGTTTTCAATATAATTGTAAATAAACAATTTAAAATTGGAAAAATCATATGTTTTAAAAACATATGACTACTTGATTTTATTTAAATAAATGTAAATCAATATATACGAACTGTTCTAACAGTGGTCATGGTTAAATGAACGGTATTAAATATTGTATATGTTCGTTCCTCCCTTTGGAATAGACCTACATTTGTGTTGATCTCCGTTGCTTGTTCATTGGTGGACGTGAGGATGGCACAATCACAGAGCCAGGCACTTTCCAGATTAAACTGTTTATGAACCTCGGTGTAACAAACTGTTAATCAATAAATCCTGCGATTCATCGATAGTGCCGAGTGAAGGATAGATGTCTCTGAGACCTTAATTTGTTTTTCAATGTCCCAATCTCAACTTTTAAAAGCGCATAAGAAAACTGATCAACCCCTTAATCTTCTCAAAAATACATTTTCATATTTACTGTTAAGTTCAGACGCTCAGTGGTCGGCTACATAAAATATATTTTTAGAGAGGCGTAGACTCGTCCACTCATGTCTCACTTACGACAAAGGGTCTGTGTGAAATCTCCACAGAACAACACCGTGACTCCCCATGATTTTGTTTCTTATTTCCTTTAAGGCATCAAATTTCAGCTCTACTGGTTGAGGTGTTGGTGTGTTATGACTAACACGCTTATATTAAAGGTCATTGGGCCAGAGTCCTTGAGTATATTTGTGTCTGGAGTAGGTAAATGTCTGCACTGAGCTATCAGCTACATTCCTACTGAATTTCAGATCCATCAGTCCAAGAGTTAAAATATTGTATTTTGAAATTCCGGGGGGCGAAGCCCATAAACATTTTCGTAACAGGAATAGGCTGCGTTTTTTTTATGAATTAGTTATGTTCCTACCGAAATGTAACTTACAAAGGTCCAGAAAGTACTAATACTCATACAATTGCCATAAAAGTAAATTAGCGAAGAACCCTACAGAACTTTTTTAAACGTATTCTTATTGTGAATCTGCAGCATAAGGGGAACCACCATCCAAAATTTTATCTTCAATAGACATTGTCGTTTCTTAGATAAAGTGATCACTATGTCAGTGAGTGCATGAGTCTGAAAAATATAGATTTAGATCATATATCCACTTATGTTATTTATTACCAATCTTCACTCAACGTTTTTAAAAAAAACTAAAAAACCTATTTATAGAATAACTATGTCATCATCTGGTTCAATATAAATAATTGCTTTGTCCATAAGAATAGCATAGGATCTTAAAAACCCTATGGGGCAGTGTCCTAAGGTAATTTAAAACAATCCAATTAGCCTAAAACCTTCTAACGCACATATAGAACATAGAAAAAAGTTGCATAAAAATCGGTGCACCCGTTTTCCTGTGGAAAGCGAACAAAACATGATTAAAACCGCACAAAATCACGTTTTTGAGCGGCCGCCATTATTTTTTAAAAAGGCGTATGCCAGTTTATAGTGCCCTAAAACCTTCTTACGCATATGTAGAACAAAGAAACAAAGTTTCATTAATGTAACTGCACTCGTTTTCCAGTGAAAAGCAAACAAAAACCCTTGAGCGTTACCGGCAGACAGACAGACATAAATTGAGATAAGATTTGTTTTGGTTTCCCTAGGGTGTAAAACGTGAAAATATGCAAAAACTTCATAATTCCAAGCAATGTACAGACAAAACTCTAATTTTATTTATATAGATTAATTATACGGTATATTGAAATAAATATATATATACTTGATGTACACGTTCTTCGCACAGGGGTTTTTCTTACCCGTTCTATAGTCAATGCAAATTTCATTTTAGTTAGCATGAAACAGCTGTTGTTCTTGCTTCTGCTCTTTAAGCTGTCAAATGTAAATGCCCTCAGCCGTTCGCATTACAGTTTCTGAATGTTTACTTTCTTATGAAATGTAAACATTGAAACTTAGAACGTTCACGGGGCGTAGCCCGAGGGGATTTTAAGGAAGTGAATAGGCCTATGTGTTGCATGGGTTCAAGATCTACCTTTGTGTAAAGTTTCAGCCCAGTCGGTTAAGTAGTTTTTGCGTTCACCCGGAACATCAGACAGACAGACAGACAGACAGACAGACAGACAGACAGACAGACAGACAGAAACCACCTCTTCTTTATAATATTATAGAAGATAGTATAATAGTGCTATCAAATTAACTTCTAGCATTAGCATTGTTTTACGGCAATATATTTTGGACTGCATTAAAAATAGTTGACTTTTATTTGTTAAAAGGAATTTATATAATTATATGCGTATGGTTTTTAGTAATAATATGCGCAAATTAATTTCGTCCGTCGCGTCGTGTCGGCCGCGTTGTCAGTGCGAATGGATGAGCGCCTTCCGTTTAAAGATACTTTTTGCGCACCATGTAGAACGATGATCTGTAGTGTAAATGAACCTACTCTTTATATTTTCACTATAAAATATATGAAATGGCTCGTTGTGCCAACGGCCCTAAAGTTGAAATAAAAAATATGTTAAACTAAACGGTTCGTTGTATCAACGACCTAATTTCATATTTATTTAAAATATTACATTTTAAGGCCGTTGACACAACGATCTGTAGTGTAAATGGACCTTGAATTATTATTTTATTATTTAGATAGGGTCATAGTGCCAACGAGCTGTAGAGCAAATGAACCTTTATTTTTGTTTAGTTATTTTAGAAGGGTCATTGTGTCAACGATCTGTAGAGTAAATGAACCCATGATATATTTTATTAAATATTTAGGAGGGTCGTTGTGTCAACGATCTGTAGCGTAAATGAACCCTAACCATATATTGCACTAAGCTGAATCCTTTTTAATTTGTCATAAAACCTAAACAATATTCGCAATTAAAAAATTTGTTGATACTATTGTATTTAAATTTGTTATTTTAATATATTTACAGTATTTGTAAAGTGGTAAAAGCAATAAGCTTCCATCGAGGTGTTTTGATGGTATCTTTGCAAACTCCCACTTTGGAACATAACACGTTACTTATTCTCCATAAGAATAACATGGGGGGCTGAGTACGCAGGTTTGCTGCTGCGGGAACTGTAGGAAAAAATAGTTTTTAGTGCAAATATCAATAAACCACAACGATATGAAGCAATATACCAAGTTTTATCAGGATAAGTTGAGAAATAAGCTAAAAATACAATTTGTCTTATCCTCCATAAGAATAACATTGTACAACGTACTGTGTTTAGCACTTTCAATATCTCGGTAACCAATTGACGTAGAGTAATGATCAAAACACCAAATTGTTTGATTTTTAAGCTAAATGTAATGGTGAAAAATAAAATTGTATTTAATAAAATATTATATGTAAAAAACTCAAAAAAACAATTTTTCGGGTACAAACCCCCCCCAAATACCTCTTTGGATAGAGCCATCTGGCTGGTTTTCGGACTCGTTCAAATAAACGGTCTTTTACACATTTGTACAAAATTTTATTAAGATCGAAACTTTTTTACGAGAGATAACGTGCTTACGGACATATTTATATAACAAGCATATTTATATAAATATTTGGCATCTGAGGACCTCAAGGTGAAAAGTTATCATGGTCTTGGGCTGAAGTCTTACCAAGAGACCTACGGTAATAGCTTCTTCCCTAAAGAGGAAATTCGCTAAAAGTAGATTTTATGAGTTGTATTTACACTTCAAGTTTTAATGTTTTAGTGTGTTAATGGTTTAATAATATTAAACCGTTCCGGGACTTTTCTACCATACTGTATATGATGTGTAACTTTAAATTCCCTATTGCTATGCTTTAATTATTTATGTCAGGTATTAAAACATCCTCTCTCTTTTCTAGCTTCTATACTGAGTATAATCGTATATATCTTATGTAAATATTACCTCTTGTATCTTGAAGAAATCTGTTGTCAGAAAGTTCAGTTTTATATACTGTTAATTTCACTTATGATTGTACATTTAATTAATGATAATATAATTTGTATTCTAAAAAAAAACAAATAATTCAAGAAGGCAAACTGATTTGATGTGTTATTGTGACAGTTAATTTACATTATTCAGTCAATTTCAAATATTAAATCAATTAAAATGTGCCAAGACGTTGGTAACGTATCAGAAATCCTCAGTCAATCGTCCATTGAATGAGATCGTAAACATAATCCAGTCTAACATTTTAGTACTAATAGCATTATATTTAATACAACCGTAAGTTCATGTGTAGCTTGTTAATCCAAACTGGTGTTTACTATCAAAAGGTTTTAGGGCTAAAACTCTTAACTCATAAGTAGCAAACTTCAAAGGGTCGTATTAACATGGACGGTAGGAGCGTAAAAGCGTTTTAGAGAGCTTTTCATAACCTCTAGGGTTACATTTATGTGGTAGAGTTTTATACTAACAAAAGAATGTGGTAAAAAGGTGCATTACTGGATTAATAAATAAACCCTTTGGTCAGACTGAGTTATTATATAACGATTGACTATGCCACAAATGATCTAATTTAATCATATGTTTACTTTAAATGTAATATTTGTTTACATTTGGAGTTCTTGGAGTTTCTTTCAATAAATCGCAATGTTTTGAGTATTTGAGTATTTTTTAAAGAGTTTTTGAGTATTTATTCTTGGTCCTTTGAACCGGATAGAAATGAGCCAGTAGAGAGTACATTTCTTTCTCTCTCTTTCTTATTATTAAGTAACAAATTATAACTTACGCAAAATATACACTTATTATATTTTATTAAGTGTATATATTGCACTAAGCTGAATCCTTTTTAATTTGTCATAAAACCTAAACAATATTCGCAATTAAAAAATTTTTTGACACTTTTGTATTTAAATTTGTTATTTTAATATATTTTCAGTATTTGTAAAGTGGTAAAAGCAATAAGCTTCCATCGAGGTGTTTTGATGGTATCTTTGCAAACTCCCACTTTGAAACATAACACGTTACTTATTCTCCATAAGAATAACATGGGGGCTGAGTACGCAGGTTTGCTGCTGCGGGAACTGTAGGAAAAAAATTGTTTTTAGTGCAAATATCAATAAACCACAACGATATAAAGCAATATACCAAGTTTTATCAGGATAAGTTGAGAAATAAGCTAAAAATACTATTTGTCTTATCCTCCATAAGAATAACATTGTACAACGTACTGTGTTTAGCACTTTCAATATCTCGGTAACTAATTGACGTAGAGTAATGATCAAAACACCAAATTGTTTGATTTTTAAGCTAAATGTAATGGTGAAAAATAAAATTGTATTTAATAAAATATTATATGTAAAAAACTCAAAAAAACAATTTTTCGGGTACAAAACCCCCCCAAATACCTCTTTGGATAGAGCCATCTGGCTGGTTTTCGGACTCGTTCAAATAAACGGTCTTTTACACATTTGTACCAAATTTTATTAAGATCGAACCTTTTTTACGAGAGTTAACGTGCTTACGGACATATTTATATAACAAGCATATTTATATAAATATTTGGCATCTGGGGACCTCAAGGTGAAAAGTTATCATGGTCTTGGGCTGAAGTCTTACCAAGAGACCTACGGTAATAGCTTCTTCCCTAAAGAGGAAATTTGCTAAAAGTAGATTTTATGAGTTGTATTTACACTTCAAGTTTTAATGTTTTAGTGTGTTAATGGTTTAATAATATTAAACCGTTCCGGGACTTTTCTACCATACTGTATATGATGTGTAACTTTAAATTCCCTATTGCTATGCTTGAATTATTTATGTCAGGTATTAAAACATCCTCTCTCTTTTCTAGCTCCTATACTGAGTATAATCGTGTATATCTTATGTAAATATTACCTCTTGTATCTTGAAGAAATCTGTTGTCAGAAAGTTCAGTTTTATATACTGTTAATTTCACTTATGATTGTACATTTAATTAATGATAATATAATTTGTATTCTAAAAAAAAACAAATAATTCAAGAAGGCAAACTGATTTGATGTGTTATTGTGACAGTTAATTTACATTATTCAGTCAATTTCAAATATTAAATCAATTAAAATGTGCCAAGACGTTGGTAAAGTATCAGAAATCCTCAGTCAATCGTCCATTGAATGAGATCGTAAACATAATTCAGTCTAACATTTTAGTACTAATAGCATTATATTTAATACAACCGTAAGTTCATGTGTAGCTAGTTAATCCAAACTGGTGTTTTCTATCAAAAGGTTTTAGGGCTAAAACTCCTAACTCATAAGTAGCAAACTTCAAAGGGTCGTATTAACATGGACGGTAGGAGCGTAAAAGCGTTTTAGAGAGCTTTTCATAACCTCTAGGGTTACATTTATGTGGTAGAGTTTTATACTAACAAAAGAATGTGGTAAAAAGGTGCATTACTGGATTAATAAATAAACCCTTTGGTCAGACTGAGTTATTATATAACGATTGACTATGCCACAAATGATCTAATTTAATCATATGTTTACTTTAAATGTAATATTTGTTTACATTTGGAGTTCTTGGAGTTTCTTTCAATAAATCGCAATGTTTTGAGTATTTGAGTATTTTTTAAAGAGTTTTTGAGTATTTATTCTTGGTCCTTTGAACCGGATAGAAATGAGCCAGTAGATAGTACATTTCTTTCTCTCTCTTTCTTATTATTAAGTAACAAATTATAACTTACGCAAAATATACACTTATTATATTTTATTAAGTGTATATATTGCACTAAGCTGAATCCTTTTTAATTTGGCATAAAACCTAAACAATATTCTCAATTAAAAATTTTTTTGACACTTTTGTATTTAAATTTGTTATTTTAATATATTTTCAGTATTTGTAAAGTGGTAAAAGCAATAAGCTTCCATCGAGGTGTTTTGATGTTATCTTTGCAAACTCCCACTTTGGAACATACTTAATCTACAATCTACATGAATATTATACTAAATAATGAGTTTAGGAGTTCTATTCAAACAAATTTTACATTTTGGGATGTAGTTAAATTGATGTTGTTTAGACTGAATAACCTCATGCAAGAAATAAAAACTTGCATCGTTAAAAACTATCAAGGTGCTAGGACCAAGCTGACCTCACTTTACAAATATCATCCTCCTGAATGTCAAATCCTGTTATGTCCCAAATCCAAAAAATACAAAAATGAGATTTGTAACTCGTAGAGATTACTGTCAATTTAAATGTCTTGCACTTTAATCTATATATATATCACGATACCTAGGCACGAGCCACTTTCAAAGTTTGATAAATTGGTATAAAACAGTTTTAAATTTGTTAAACGAGTATGTTGTATAAGCTTGCTCGGTATCCTAATTTCCAATAATGCACGAATAAACTGTTTGTTCCATTTGATCCTCCCTAATATTACGAGTTTGCTTAACTAAAAGATATTATTTTACCAGTTTGTATTTAAATGTTCTATATTTACAAAATTATCAATTTTTATAGGTACACGTTTGCACACTTCTACATGACTTAGTTGTGATCAACGCATAACAAAGGGTTAGGATTTGCATGGGGATATTTAATAAATATAAATTATTTATATACTGACTATAATTTGTAACTAAACTTTAAATAACAATAACCATTACCTGAAACTCATTATTTTATGACCTAACTAAATTAAAATCTCTGTAGAGATGTTAATCATATATTTTTTATACATACATATTTTTAATCCGAAATATCAAATCAACAAATAAAAATAAATCAAATAAAATTTTTGTTGTTGTTATTATGACTACATTTAAAACAACTGTACTGCCGTATACCAACTTCTACAATATTATTGATAATGTTTAATGAATAAAAGATCTAAAAAAAATGTATCTGAAGTGTTGTAAGTTTTACCAGAACTGGCTGTGAGGGAGAAACAACATTAAACGGCTTGATAATTTATTGACTTTCCTTCTTACTCTTCAGTGATTTCACGATTCTGCAAAAGGATGAGTGTTTATACGTTACGGATTCAGCTACTAAAAAATATTTACTTTAAGAAATAATGACATTATATCTGTTATATTCGTAATGGGTGGGTTTGATGTTTTTAAGTCAGTGTCAATTTCTCAGAAACTAAATCTTGAAGGTGCTTTTAACATATTGTGTAGTTCAGGCAAAACATTAGTAAAGAAAAGTAATAGACATTATAATCGTTAAAAATTTACTTAAAATATTATTGTTTTCAGTGGAAACTAATTTAAATGTTTGCGCTTTTGTTAATGATCTTATGGATTCTGTAAAATATGTTGCCTTTTTTTGGGCCTCAGTACATGACCAAAGACCACTGTACTAATGTGCTAATGATCAAAAACATTACACAAATAACGACTGCAGACCCCAAAGTGGATTTAAAGTGGACTTCTTAATCGCTGTGAAAATTGAAGAAATAATTCTGGGGAATCAATAATAAGTAATAGAAAAATCTTTGTAGTATGATAGCTCAATATAAGTTCATACTCAATTTCACGCCTAAAAATTACTTTATCACTTTAAATATATTGATGGTATTGATTACCAAGGCTAAAATAAACAAACAAACATTTCTATAACATGTTCCTCTGTTGTGATGTGACAGTAAAAGAGACCGTGCCTTATCTCTAATAATCTCTCTTACGCAGAATGTTAGCAGGTTTAATGAAACGTGGTGGTTTTAAACGAAAGTTACGATAATGGATAATATATAACTATAAAGAATATAAGGTTACGAAATTAAAAAAAAACCTAAAACATTTTAAATATCACTGAAAGAGAATATCACACTTTAAATAATTGTTCACGAATAATCATTTCTGCAAAACAGTTCATTGATATGTTTATATTAGACCTGAAGAATTCAGTATTTCTATTTATAGTCTAAAATACTATCGTTTAACCATTTTTACTGAAGTATTAGATAAACGAGATGTTCTATCAAACAGATGCATGCGAAATGACGTGTGTCCGGTTTTCAAAGAGGCAGCCTACATCTCTAATGCAAACAGGGACTCTCTCCGTTTTAAGCTATTAGTTTTTCACGCAATATGGTACGTTTTTAATTTTTACCCATACAGCAATCCACTTCATCATTTTTTTTATATTTCAGTAATAGATCCAAAAATTCAAGATACTTTTATATTCAGTTATACACTAATTTAAGTAAATTATCTTCAAGTTGTTTCTCGAGTTCGAATTCCAATACTGACTATCAAATTGCGTTTGCACTGTACCGGCTCTTCCCTTACTGTACTTGATAGGTTCCATGCACAGGCCCAAGACCCATGTGTACGAGCAAAGTATAGGGGCGAAGAGGCAGCCAAATTCTTACTAAAATAATTCCGTTATTGCTTCAGAATAACATTTTAAATACATTTACTTTATTAAAAATGTCCCAAAAGTACCGATAATACGAACATTGTTTACTGTTATGTTACAAGTTACACCTAAAAAGGGCTTTGGAAGATCAATGTATTTGCGTTCCTTCATGCTTGGCTACTTCTTAATAAACATGTTTAAATAAATATTATTAAAGTTCATCTAGAGTACGCAAACTTATTATGAAAGTTTAAACCAGCTAGGTTTATGAATACAAAATAGTGTAAGTTGGCAACTATGATATTCTATGATGAAAAGTAAATATATTATACAGATAAGAGATGTAAAAAGCCTTTCTAGAAGAAAATATTTTACTCTGGAGCTAAGTTATCTTGAGAATCCCTTCAAGCCTAAGTAAGGGATGGTTTATTAGATTGTGTAGCCTCCCTCTATGTAATGATTAAATTTAAAACAAAGTTCTTATCCATGCAGATTAAAGAAAAAGTTTAAACATTTTATATAGATACGAATTAAAATGAAAAGAGCTGCAATAAATATAAATACTTCAAAATTAATTTAAACTAAAATTAAATTTTTTTATATAAATCTTGCACTTTAATCCTGGAGATAAATTATAACTTATCTATTAGGAGCCACTTTTAATATGACATTCATAAGAATCATTATTTTTTTAAATTTTACTAGCATTATTTTTAGATTAATAACTGTTAGAAAAGAAATAATACATTATCACTCTAATACTCGTATTGCAGATGTATCAGTTGTTTTAGTTAAACAAGATATATTTCAATCAATAACATAACAACTGTGGTTAAATGCAATGACATTTATGAATAGCTTGATAAATTGTGTTTACCCTTTTATTTTAAATAACCAAAATATTTGTACAACAACTTAGCTTGGTTCCAACAAAATTATTTACCAACAAGATGTAATAGCTCTTGCTTACTAGATTAGTCATTTTAATGTAACCGTGATGTAATTGTTAATTCATATAATCTTAATAATAAACGTAATTTTCTTATAACCTTAAATTATAAGTTATTCAACATAATATGATAAACAAAACTTTCCCAAAACGAAAGGTCCCTATCAAACCTGACATAATGTTTTGCTATGGCTATTCCTTGCTATGCAGCTGACGATAAGAGACAAGAGGATTTCATCTTTATCTGTCCAAATTTGCTTCAATTTATCATATTATGTTTTTTTTACAAATTCCCAGTCTTTTGTTTAATAACTAGTTTTGTGCACATATCAAGTTAGATATATAGTTAGATTAGTATAAATAAAACTGATATTATTATTTTGTATCCATGATAAATCTGCATTATAAATCATGCCAAAGTAAACTGACTTTAGACCTATATAGTTTATTTACCCTCATTGATAGATAATTAATCATGGTTCAACTAATATTATTGAAAAGTTTATTCTTTTAAGGAAATTTACATATTATAAGAACAAGGGAGGAGCTGTTGTTGAGCTCACAGTTATTCGTCTGGTGACCATTCAGTTGAAAGCTATCTCAGGCAAAGAGAGGTTTTATACCTCATTAAAAAAACTTATTTCTGCAATTAATTCACCTTACAGACAGCGTTGAGGAAAACTAATTGTAAAAATATAGTAGCAGTACTTAATTAGATTGTACAGCATAAGTATCTTAACACAAAATTCCAGCATCAGTTTGATTTAATTTGGCAATGACATTTAGGTATATTAATAAAAAATAGATAGTAACATTTACCAACGAATTGGTTGAGTCGCTTTATCCTTGGTAGTAATTCAAACTCAGCATTTGCCTATTTTCGATTTATTTTAAACTACTAAAAGCGGAATAATATATGAGGTGTTTATTCATCTTGCGGTTTTATTCAATACAGTTAGTCAAGTTTTAGTGAACACAAACGCATCATAGTTTGATATTAAAATCATCTTTGTTACCTGATTATTTTCCACAACTGTAAGCAACTGTAAGCAAATTATATTTTGGTATCAAAAACTGATATTTTATCAACAATCCCGCAAACTATGCTTTAAATCAAAATCTACTTTCCCTGGTATAATTGAGAATAATTGGTAGCATACAATCAGGCATGGTTTAGCGAATTTCCCCTTAAGGGAAGAAGCTATTACCGTAGTCGGCATGGTAAGACCTAGGCCCTGACCTTGATAACTTTTCATTTTGAGATCACCAGACCCCAAAAACACCATTCGTTCGAAACTGTGTGTGTGTGTATAAATATATATATATATATATATATATATATATATATATATACATATATATGTGTGTGTGGGTACGATAACTCTCGTAAAAAAGGTCCGATTTTGATTAAATTCGGTACAAAACGTGTAAAGCAGCATTTATGACTTTAAGTTTGAAAACCAGACAGATCTCCCCATTGGAAGTGGTATTTTGGGGGGGGCTCTGTACCCCCAAAAAGTTTTTTTTTGAAGTTTTTACATGTAATATTTAATGAAATCAAATTTTAGTTTTCACCATAGGATTTAGCTTTAAAAAACACCAAATTTGGTGTTTTTATCATTTCTCTACGTCAATTGATTACATAGATATTGAAAGTGCTAAACACAGTACGTTGTCCAATGTTATTCTTATGGAGAATAAGAAAAACAATATCTCTCTTATTTATGAACGTATACTAACGAAACTTGGATTGCAGCTTCATCTGGACGTGGTCTATTGTTATTTGCACAAACAAATTTTAAGGATTATTCCCGTAGCAGCAAACCTGCGTACTCCGCCCCCATGTTATTCTTATGGAGAATAAGTCAAATGTAATGTCTCCCTTAATTATGTACATAAATTAATAAAACTTGGTATGTGGCATCAAATATTTGAGTTATATTGATATTCACATAAAACCCATTTTTTCTGTGCCTTTTTTCAGCAAACCTGCGTACTCATCCCCTATGTTATTCTTATGGGGAATAATTAAAATTGTATAAATCGCTTATTTATGAATGAATATTGATCAAACTTGGTATGAACCTTCACTTAGTTGAATTATATTTATGTATGCATAAACACTAATGGTTTGTGATCCTTGTTTCAGCAAACCTACGTACTCATCCCCAATTTTATTCTTATGGAGGATAATTAAAATTGTATACATCGCTTATTTATGAAAATATTTTTATGCAACTTGGTATGCGGCTTTATGTGGTATTAAGACATATATTATGCATTGGAAATTCACTGAGTATGCAGGTTTGCTGTTACGGGGGTATTTATTTACTCATTTAAGTAGAGGCAACTATAAAGATGAGCCTTGAAGGTAGTCTTGAAGAAAAGGGTAAAAAAGCAACTGCTTCTTATTTCAAGAAGATACGTTTCAAGCACAACAAATATGTTTTTCTTTGTGTTTATAAAGAGCAATATTTAGTCTATCTGATGCAATTTTTAAATTTTAATTACAAACAAATCATCACTTTCCAAGTCTTTATCCAGCCAATAATTGGAGGTTTGGTGTGCTCTCTAGTTTTATGATTAACATGTCGTCAGAGCTGTACTGCCTACAATCTCAATCCCACATCCAATTGGAGACAGTAAGACATAATAAGATTGTGTTGTCTTTATATTTTGTAGTAAAACAAAACACTTAATAATACAAAACGGATGTAATATTAGTCAATAATAATATTCAATGAAAATATTATTAGTCATGTAAAATTAAAATTATAGTTTTTATTGCCACTTTAGATACGAATAAAACACAAGTGTGTAACAATGTCAAAATGTCGTCGTGTAACGTCTTGAGCTACATGTTTATCACGCTTTAGTACTGATAGTATTGAAATAGATGAATACAAATTTATGGCTTGTTAAACTAAATGCACCTTTACCTTCAAAGGGTGTTTCAGCTAAAACCCCTGACTCATAACGTTCAAAGGGTTGTATTAACATGGACGCCAAGAGCGTAAAGCGTTTTGGGGAGCTTTTTATAACCAGTAGGGTTTACTTTTATGTACTAGAGCTTTATACTAATAGTAGTTTTAAATAAACATCCGCATTGTTTGGCATGAAAATAAAACTTCTAATATAAGCAACAAATAAACAAATATAAACTGATATTATTACAAGTAAGTCGATGTAATTTTTAGCTTAGTTTTATGTGGATTCATTTTAAAACCAAACAAGGTTGATAACTTAAATAGTAATATGTTGATTCATAGAAACAATAACTGCAATGTGAATATTTGTGTAATTATTTATAGACTCACGCTGTTATGTTAGATTCAAATGCCGTTTATTTTACGTAAAAGAAAGTTTTACATTTTAATTCCTTTTCCTTCAATCTTACTTAGTTTTTCACCAAAATTATCATTATATTAAATAATAAATATCTGGAGCTTATTTTTTCTCGTGGGGTTTTAAATTCAACGCACTATAAAAATAAACTTGTAGCAATAAAACTTTAAGATTTTACACCTTAAAACGTTTTTAGAGGTTAGAGTCACGATGGTTGTTATGTTTGGAATTAGGGTGTCCATATTAATGAGAAAGAAATCTGTAATATTATTTGGATTAAGACATGATGATGTTGTTGCTCCCGTAATAAGCTGATTAACCTCTAAATATTTGGCCGATTCTTCTAAACAAGGAGTTCAATAGCTAATTTTGTATTTGTGTTGTTTTTTTATGTTAAAAATAATCTAATTCATAACTTTACGAATATAAATACATGTTTGTGTTCTTTCAATGACTCGCAAACTTCTAGTTAAATACAATTAAAATTGGGCATGAAGATAAATAATGTAATTTAATAAACTACTGCAGCCTTTCCATCACTGATTAGGGAAATACTAGTTTCACGAAATTCTAGAATTTGGAATTCAATAAAGTTTTATAGGGATGTATGCTATCGTAATAGCGAACAAAAATTCACACGTGCATGATCACGTGCGATGTACGTAATCTTTTGTAGATTTGTACAAGGGTATGATGTTATTTATTTATTAACGTTAATTAAAGCTGCGTAAGTAAAACTGAAAACTTTGACGGTGCATTCAAAACAATTTTTCTGATAGAATGTTACTGTTATAAAGTACTTACCTTAATAGCTTTAATTTTTTCAGGTTAATATTTATCTCATTTATTGACTAATTCCTTGTCTTACGTTAAAGTCCTCGTTTGTCATGTTAGTTCCTACAGTTTTAATGGGGTAATGGATGTTCGATTCAGCGTGTAAACAAGTTGGTATTTATTTGTAATTATTATTTAATATAACTTGTTTATGTTGACACGTTTTCTGAAGGGTATATTACTCACTAATCTTGCTGAATGGTTGTTTATTATTTTTTAACGGTAGTTAATTATGTAACAACTAGCCTGTGTACCCGTCCTTCGTACGGGTTGAATGTATAAATAGTAGTTTAACTAACAAGAATTACAACCCATATAATTTTACAATAATAAAATTACATTTTACAGGTTTGATGTACAATTAAATCAAAGTTAGCGAAATATACTGGCAGATAGTTCGGGTACTGTTGCTAAGTTGGGGAACTCTGTGTCGGGTATTGAACGGCGTGATTTTTACGACTCAAAATCGGTACACGTAACACGATGGATTCGCTTTTAGAAATAAAACAACTCAAGTACAAAAAACTATTAACCCTGTTTAATTTAACACTTTAAATACTTTGATACATTTAATCTTTACATTCCAATAAATTAATAGTAATGTAAAGAAACTTTAAACTTTAACAACATTGACAAACCACTTTTAAAATACCATTTTTACCAGGACCTGTTTTCATTATAATTCTAAATAAACGATTTAAAATCAAGAAAATGTTTTAAAAACATATAACTACTTGATTTTATTTAAATAAATTTAAATCAATATATATGTAACTGTTGACAACAGTTGTCATGGTTAAAAGAACGGTGTTAACAAATATTTATATTCGTGCCTCGCTTTGGAAGAGACCTACCTTTTTGTTAATATTCGTTGCTTGTTCAGTGGTGGACGTGAGGATGGCACAATCACAAAGCCAGAGACTTTCAAAATTAAACTGTTTATGAACCTCGGTTTAAAAAAATTGTCAATCAGTAAAACCTGTGATTCATCGATTGTGCCGAGTGAAGGATATATTTTTATGATATTACATTTGTATTTCAGTGACCCAATCTCAACTTTTAAAAGGGCATAAGAAAACTGCTCAACCCCTTAATCTTCTCTAAAATACATTTTCATATTTACTGTTAAGTTGAGACGCTTAGCGGTAAGCTACATAAAACGCATTATTAGAGAGGCATAGTGCTCGTCTACCCATGTCTCACGCACGAAAAAGGGTCTGTGTGAATTCTCCAGTATATTTGTATCTGGAGTAGGTAAATATCTGCACTGATCTAACAGATATTTTCTTACCGAATTTCAGATCCATCGGCCCAGTAGTATGTGCAAGATTGTTAAAAAATATTATTTTGAAATTCCGGGTGGTAAACATTTTCGTAACGGGAATAAGCTTGAGTTTTTCTGATATATTAGCTATATTCCTAACGAATTTCAACTTAGAAAAGTCCAGTAAATACTAATACTTATAAGATTGACATAAAAATAAATTAGGGAGGAGCCCTATAGGACTTTTTTAAACTTATTCATATTGTACATCTGCAGCTAAGGGGAACCACCATGCAAAATTTTATCTTCATAGATATTGTCGTTTTAGATCAAGTGATCAGTGTCAGTGAGTTCATGAGTCTGACAAATATAGATTTAGATCAAATATCCAGTCTGTGTACTTATGTTATTTATTACCAATCCTCACTCAACGTTTTAAATAAGCACTATAATATCTGTTGATCGATTAACTATTCTTAAGTCATCAGCTGGTTCAATACAAATAAATTATCGTTAAAGACCCGTGGGGCAGTGTCCTAAGGTGATTTTAAAAATATCCAATTAACCTAAAACCTTCTAACGAAAATATAGAACATAAAAAAAGTTTCATTGAAATTAGTGCATCCGTTTCCCTGTGAAAAGCGAACAAAACATGACCATCACCGCACGAAATTAGGTTTTTGAGCGGCCGCCGTTATTTTTCCAAAAGGCGTAGGAAAGTTTAAAGTGGCCTAAAACCTTCTCACGCATATATAGAACAAAGAAACGAAGTTTCATCAAACTCAGTGCACCCGTTTCCCATGAAAAGCTAGCAAAACCCCGTCCTTGAGCGTTACCAAAAGACAAACAGACAGACAGAACTTGAGATAAGACTTGTATTTTGCTTCCCTAGGGTGTAAAACGTGAAAATTTGAAAAATTGTCATAATTCCAAGCAATTTACAGACAAAACTCTAATATATATTGACATTCGTGAGTCATAACTTATTAAATGTAGCTCCTATTTTTTAAATAGCCCCCTATTGAAAGTAGGTGTTGACAAATTTCCTAAATCTAAAAATGAAATATGTGAATAAATATGCAAATTTTAACATGCAATCTATAATTATCATAAACAAATATGCAAGAAAAATATGAGTATTATGTAAATAAACAATTTACTGTAAAATAAATCATGGTTTTTGTTACTATAAATATATATAGAGTTATTTTTAAATAGTTCTACAGTAATACTTCAACGATAAAAAATAACACACTAAACTATTCATTGTAGATTTGTTATGGTTGCTTATAAAAATATATATTTTCTAAATATTTATTACTTCTACAATATCATTACTAATGAAATTACATAACTTATACAAGACGTATATCTCAAGTGTTGTAAGATTTACCCAGAACGAGCTCTGAGGGAGAAACAACATTTAACGGTTACGTAATTTATTGACTTTCCTTTTACACTTCAGCGATTTTACGGTGCTGCAAAATGAAAAGTATTTACAGCAAAACACAGCAGACAATCCCTATTTTGCGGTGTGAAATTATATTCCCTTTTTTAATATAAAATATGATGTGCCTGAACTGTAGTTATAGTATCTTGAAACACCGTTATAATTTTTAAAATACTAATTATTAAAAATTAAATTTTACATCATTCAGTTAAAATTATTAATACCTCGCAGTTTTTACACTAATATCCTGTTGAAAGTTTGTTTTGAAGTAATAAGATAAACGCCAGCATTTGACATACGTATCGTTACATTACTACGTTTTAAGTTACGTTAGTTTGAACGCCACATCTTCTTAATGATGTCCTCATGTTAACTTGAATAAGCTAAGGAATATTTATAATTATTAAACCATCAACACTGACTAGTAAATTTTCTCGTCCTTCTAGCAACTACAGATGCAGCCTAACTATCGCCAACTTCTGCTTTAGCAAATTTCGTTAGAGATGAAAATCGTATAAAGAATATAAAAGTATTTTAGGTTGGGGAGAGTACCATTGAGTTGTATAATACTAAGTATGTAAGCCTACTGTATTAATTACTTTTTAAGTTTATATATTTAATTTGTTGTACACCCAATGATTGTGTATAGGAAATGCTTACCTACCAATAAAAACTTGCAAGGAACCACGAGTCATGCCTATTTTGGTCTTATACACTTTCGAGTATGACTTAATGCAAATGACAATACTCATTAATAAACTCAACATTAATATACTCAATAGTCCTTCTAAAATATGTAATGGGTCAGATTTGTTGGAATATGCAAGAACGCGACTCTTTGGTAGTATATTTAAGTTATCATTTGTCTGAACCAATAAAACCAATCTAAACAATAAGAACATACAACTTTGGAGCAGGCTGTGCGGAAAGTTGGTGGTATCATGTTAGTAGCTATAGAAAGTTAACTATGTGAATAGCATACAAATACAAATTTAAATAGAAATATATGAACACTCTAGAGTTGTAAGACTCTGCGCAGCACTGTAATTATAGGAGGCTACCTTCAGAAAGCCAGAATAATTTGTTTATCAACAGCAATTATTGAAAAACACTTGTTTATGAATATGCTTGTGATACTGTGGAGGAATGGCCTTAATACATTTTAGCGTTACAGGGAAGATAAAGAGACGCATCGGCTTGTAACCTATCCTCAGGATTTTCTGATATTGACAAATCATGATATACCGCAGCTCCCGGCCACCTACCAGGAGGGTTCTTTACAATTCCTTCTTTACAGATACAAATGTCTTCGAACTCAAACATTTTAAAATAAGTGTAGAAAGGATTTATGAACACAATTTTATTTACAATTTTTTGTTTTTAAGGGTTAGGTATTATTACATTTAAATATGAGGTATTTTCGTTAAAAAAATATGATTTCGCATGTTATATAAATAAATAAATATATACAATACTAATATATATATATATATTTCTTTATATAGTATTATTTTTATTTTTAACAAGTGAAATGTGCTTTAATAAACTAAAGTTTAACTGACTTTAATAGATTTTACCTTTGCCGTTTACTTTACTACTAGGACTCTATACTAGAAAAAAGGAACAGCTATTTATACAAGTAACAGTAAAATATACATTATTGATTCTTGATACATTCTTGATATCAATACTGCAATTGTGTGGCTCACGTTTCTACTAAAACTATTTACTGGTAAATATGTTAAGAAACAGAGAAAGGGACTAAACAAATACGGTCTAATACGAAGACTGAAGCAACATGGTATGTATCAAAGAGGTGAACATACGTTTGGAAGTTTGCATTCAGTTACTGCAACAAACTTAGATAAACATAAACGTCAAAAAGCGGTTTTTTCAGTAAATAAAATGTCTCTTACTGAAAAACATGTATCCTTTGAGGATAATTTGTAGATATAGTAGGTACGGAGAGTAATACTTTTATTTGACTCAGAGAAGTTACGATTTAAAACAACATTTCGAATCAGTTATACTGTTTAATTTAATCTAGTAGTTGGTGTATTAAATATCTGCAATTTAATCTTCGAGTACAATATTTTGCAGAATCAATTACTATAAAATGTATCACGAATTTAAATGATTAAAATCACAATCCAGGATAAGACTGAATTATTATTATAATTAGGAAATGCATTTTCATATATATTTCTCTTCTCTATAAATACTTATCCTTTCTCAGCTCCGTAAAATCGCTGGAGTGTAAGAAGGAAAGTCAATAAATTACCAAGCCGTTAAATGTTGTTCCTCCCTTATTGCTCATTCTTGGTAAACCTTACAACACTCGAGGTACATTTCCTGTGAAAACATTTGATTTGTATTATTAGTAAAACATAAAAAAGAGAATATTTAGCATTATTGCAGGTTTAGTTAACTGCTCAAATGTGTTTAACCGAGATCATGAAGTTTTCGGATAGATGCTGTTAACCAGGGATTATACGATGAGGGTTTTATTAGTGAACATTTGTTAAATCTGACTTTAAAAGTCCATCAAGTTATCAGGGCTGATTAAGAGCACTGTTCACTTCAAAACTCTGTGATCTAGTCACATCAACGAGATTCGTATAAGCAGACCAGTACCACTTAGTACGAAGTTGTTATCAGGAAAACTTTCTGATAACAGAATTTTTTTGATTCCTCTTTGGTTTTATATCGCATTCAAGCTTACAACACAAGACAGTAAACAATATAGTTTTAGGATATGTTTCGAGTAATACTTGTGATTGTCAACTAGCATAACAAAGATAAGCCATTGAAGCGGAAGCTGTTTGATGTTCATAATGAATGCTTCTGTCGAAGAATTGTTATGTTTAAATTTATTTTTATATTTATATTTTGTTTTTATCGAATATAGTAATGTATATTTAGTTAATTGAAACAAATATATAAAGGTTCTAGCGAATATTTGTTCATAAATAATTGAATAGCCTATCAAATAAAATAGCTGTAGGGGTTGTAATAATTTAAACTCGAATAAACTGTTATGCAACAATTATTAACTGGCGTCGTTTTAATTTAACAGAAAGTCAAATTTCATTACTCGTCCAACAATCTGCGTAAAGAGAGATTAAAGAAGTTAAGGCATGACCCAGTTTGTTGATACCACAATTCAAGAAGCTGCGATGTAGTTTCACGTTACTTTATTGATAAGATAGCTTCAAAGTTTACTTGAACTATTAATTTGAAATAATAAATTGGTTTACTCAACATTTATATGGTTGTATCAAAGAGGTGAACATACGTTTGGAAGTTTGCGTTCAGTTACTGAAACAACTTAGGTAAACATAAACGTCAAAAAGTTGTTATTATTTATATATTACTTACGTATTATATTATTTACACCATTATTTATATACCAAATTAAAATAATGTATTTTATCTGAATGATATTCAATACAAATTCAATCGTAAAATGCCACTGTATAATTAACTTTCTTGCTAGTACATTAAAGATCAACTGATGAATAATGTTACAGCCATCACATTTTCGTTAACTCTTATTTACGAATAATTAATACATGTATTTTCAATTAGAAAGCTGCGTTTAAAAAAAAATCAAAGCATAGTTACATCTGCTGCTGTGAAACGTATCTGAAAATTAACAATCAGTTAAGTTAGAACTATTTCTAAATATATGTTTAGTTTATTTCGCTGTTAAAATTGATTTTAAAATATCTGAAGTTGGTTTGCATATTCCCCTCCCTTTTAGCGAATTTCCCCTATAGGGAAGAAGCTATTACCGTAGTCGGCATGATAAGACCTAGGCCCGGGACCATGATAATTTTTCGTTTTGAGGTCCCCAGACCCCAAAAACACCATTCGTTTGAAGCTGTATATATGAATATATATATATATATATATATATATATATATATATATATATATATATATATATGTGTGTGTGTCCGTGGGTGCGATAACTCTCGTAAAAAAGGTCCGATTTTGACGAAAATTGGTACAAACGTGTAATGCGTATACCGTATATCAGGATATGAATAAAATATACAAATGTATATCAAACTATTAATATATATATAAGTTGTTCTTTACCTGTAGTTACGTAGCATATATCATGTAGGCACTGCAGACGCCAAGATTCGTATTTTAAGTTCTGTTAAACGCTCGGAGTCTTATAACTGCCTTCCGACCGACATGTCAAATCCCCGTAGAAATTGTAAGTAAAACTTTGATTAACTTTGAATTGTATAATGGTCTTAAACTGTTTGAATATTAAAATGTAACTATTTTATTCCATGTCATGTTCTTATAATTTGTTTTGTTGAGAAATATTGTATAATTGTAAAATCATTTAATTAAATATTTGGTTGTGCTTGTTATATTTTGTTCAATCGAAAAGCACATGTAAAGTTGTAACGTAAATTGATTTTAGATGCATTGTTATAAATATTAGTAATTAATACGTTTGGATATTTGTTTTATTTCCAGACGGGGATCAATTATGGTTTCGATCGATCAATCATGGTAATCTTGGTTATCGGAATGGCAGTCGGGAAATAGTAAACAAGTAAGATCTACCCATGTACCATATAGTTTAAGATGGGTATATAAAGTTTCTGATGTAATATGAAGAAGAAATGTATTGTTTAATTTCAAAAATAAATCCCAGGAGGGATAATTAAAGTCAACTGATTGCTTAACAATGCTCAATTATTTCGCTACCTTTGGTTAAATGTTATGGTTATCAAACTAGGCCAAACCAGATCAAATAACTTCTAAATTAATATTGTGCTACCCATAATTGGCAATAATAAAAAAGGGTACATAATTTTTGCGCAACTCTGCTAGTTATTTTGAATCTGCTGATTAAAATGCTGAAATAGCATGACATAATGTTTGGCCTATTGAACCTATTGAACATAACCTCAAAACCACAGGTACAACTCAACTAAATTACAAGGTTTTACAACTTACTTCAAGAAAATAAAATTACTAGACAAATAAAACTGCAAGAAATAATATTAAAATGCTGAAATAGCATAAATTTAATTTACTTGTAATATTTATTTAAGTCCATGATTTATTGAAGAATTTCATTGATATAAATATGTGATAAAAAGGACTAGTGTTTATCTAAATCAAACTTCAAAATTTCAGTGTATTATAGGTGTATTAATCTACAAGAACTGTGTATTATATATTTTATTTGTGGTATAATAAGTGAACAATATGTCATCCAAATATAACCTGAATTACTTAAGCAAGGATGAATTACATTATGAACTAACTTTAAGGGCACAGGAAATAACTAATGATAGTGTTGATTTCATGAGGAAACTATTAAGGGATTGTTTGTATATAAAACCTGAAGTTAATAATTTAACAGGAAAGTATACTTTGCAAAATGAAATAGATTGTGTGAGTCAAAAATTTGAAATATTGGAAGCATTAATTGAACAATGTAGAGAAAATCAAAGTAAACTGAAAATAGCTAAAATTAAGGCTCAATTAAATCACTTGCAAGATAGGGTAAACAACTTGTTAAAATGTAAAATAGATCCTCAAGAAAAACTAAAACTGGAAGAAATAAATAGTAAATTAACATCTACCTTAGAAAACTTTAAATCCATTGAAAACACTGTGAACTCTGATGAAATGGCCGCATTTGAAAAATATTTTAACACATCACTCATAGAAGAAGAAGAACTGTTAGGTAAAACTGAAGAACATCAAATAGTGTGCACTAATCCTATTACTTCTACGCCTACTCAACCGCCACCTGAACCTAACCTAACTGCTGCTACTAAAAGACCACAATTAACTCATCCTGCCACAGTAATACATGAAAATATGCCATCAACCTCCACTGCTACACCATTAGTAACAGCCCATAATACACAACCTACAAGTATTTTTGGAAAGTTAACCAACCCGTTAGAGGTATATTTACAAAAATTCACTCCCTGTAATGGACTTGAGATAAGTCCCCTGTTACAATTTTTGAGGAATATTGTAGATATCCAAAATGAAACTGCGTTGACCGAAAATGAACTGTTTGAAATTTTGCCCATATACTCTACAGCACCCTTGATAAATAAAATACTTGAGCACAAACGCACTTCAAAATCATTGGACTCGTTACATACTGATGTATTACAAACTTTCATTCCCATAACTCAAAGAGAAAAACTTAAGCAAGAACTTATATTCAGACCTCAAAACCACAATGAACCTTTATCTATATACATCAATGAAGTAAAAATTAATCATCAGATTTTGAAAAGTAATTTAACTGAAGAACAACTTGTGACATTTATTAAACATGGAATACACCCAGATATAAGAAACAAATTAATATTTGAGAAAAACCCACAAACATTTTCAGATTTGGACCAGTTGTGTATCAACGTGAATAACATTGGTTATAATGATTTAGTAAGAAATCAAGGTTACCTAAACGTACCTAAGGATAATTATCTGCCCCCAGTAACAAAGCCCAGTCATTATAAGATTAACGAAAATTATAAGCCTAGACCTGCAATAAATTTGAGAAATTCGAATGTACCACAGCCTAAGCCAAAAGTTTGTTATCACTGTAATCGACCTGGACACTTCGCAGAACAATGTTATAGAAAACGGGAACATAACTTTAGAAGATAATCGGAAAGCTAAAATTTCAAGAAAGCAAAATAATATATTGAAGACCTGAAGCAATGAAAATTTGTAGCAAAATGTAGCAAAATGAAGCAAGAAGATGTACTCGGAATATTTTTTTTACATTTTCAAGCATTCACCTTGAACATTCTGTTGTAATATTTTTAATTTTAAGTGAAATTTATTTTTGATTTGAAGGGTAATAATTTGAGTATTATGTTTTAACCGAAATGAGGAATATTGAGGTATTTAACGATTTGATAATGAGTTCAAATGTAAAGTAATGATTTCAAGTAGTTAAAAAAAAATGTGATTGGATAATTAATAAATTTCTCTGTTAGTTGTTAGTAGGGTAAGAGATGACTGTTGTATGTAAGTATGTAAAATTGAGTGTAATTATGGGATTATGTAAGTATGGGATCCCGCGTATAAATGAGTATGAATTTAGCTGAATGTTGTACGAGTGTTAGAATTAGGTAGTTTTAAG
Source organism: Allygus modestus (assembly GCA_963675035.1). Taxonomy (NCBI): domain Eukaryota; kingdom Metazoa; phylum Arthropoda; class Insecta; order Hemiptera; family Cicadellidae; genus Allygus; species Allygus modestus. The sequence goes on from OY776112.1 coordinate 316,906,069, forward strand.
CGCACATTTTTTGAGTTGACACATTGTAACACGACGCACACACACATAAAACACACACTATAAATCACACTTTAACACACACACACGAAGACTATTAAGGCACACGAGAACGACACACATCACAGAAACACGGAAAATTGTAGACTAACAGCGAACAGGAAATATATTGAAAAGAGAAAGTTATTTGAGGAAGTGTACCGTTATGCGTCAATATCTCTCATTTAGAATATGTTTGTTTAGATTATAAGGGGAATTAAAATGTGAGAATAGTCTGAAAAATAGTAAAATGTAAATAAATGAATTTAGATGATGTCAATTTGTAGGAAAATGTATTAGAATGATTTGTTATTGTGAATAAAATTAGTAATTTGACAGGAAAATGAGTAATGTGCAGACGGAAGTTGTTGTGAGCGCATTCTAGCGGAATAGTTGGAACTAGGTGAAGCGAGTTCTAAATTTTGCCGTCAGAGCTCAGCAGTTGTACAATATGTCAAAATATTATTGGCGAACTGTCAAAATGATTTGTTTATGTTTTGATTATAGTTAAGGTTAAATATTTTGAATGAAAATTATTGCGGAATTGTTTAAGGGAATGTAATTGTATAGTGATGTCTAGGTATTTGAATTCATATGATATCCATTTATATATTTTAAATGTGTAGGGGGATATTTTATACCGTATATCAGGATATGAATAAAATATACAAATGTATATCAAACTATTAATATATATATAAGTTGTTCTTTACCTGTAGTTACGTAGCATATATCATGTAGGCACTGCAGACGCCAAGATTCGTATTTTAAGTACTGTTAAACGCTCGGAGTCTTATAACTGCCTTCCGACTGACATGTCAAATCCCCGTAGAAATTGTAAGTAAAACTTTGATTAACTTTGAATCGTATAATGGTCTTAAACTGTTTGAATATTAAAATGTAACTATTTTATTCCTTGTCATGTTCTTATAATTTGTTTTGTTGAGAAATATTGTATAATTGTAAAATCATTTAATTAAATATTTGGTTGTGCTTGTTATATTTTGTTCAATCGAAAAGCACATGTAAAGTTGTAACGTAAATTGATTTTAGATGCATTGTTATAAATATTAGTAATTAATACGTTTGGATATTTGTTTTATTTCCAGACGGGGATCAATTATGGTTTCGATCGATCAATCATGGTAATCTTGGTTATCGGAATGGCAGTCGGGAAATAGTAAACAAGTAAGATCTACCCATGTACCATATAGTTTAAGATGGGTAAATAAAGTTTCTGATGTAATATGAAGAAGAAATGTATTGTTTAATTTCAAAAATAAATCCCAGGAGGGATAATTAAAGTCAACTGATTGCTTCACAATGCTCAATTATTTCGCTACCTTTGGTTAAATGTTATGGTTATCAAACTAGGCCAAACCAGATCAAATAACTTCTAAATTAATATTGTGCTACCCATAATTGGCAATAATAAAAAGGTTACATGCGGCATTTATGACTAAGTTCGAAAACCAGACAGATCGGCCTATCTGAGGGGGTATTTTGGGGGGCTTTTGTACCCCAAAAATGGGTTTATTGAGTTTTTTAATATAATTTTTGAAAAATTAAAATTTTATTTTTTTCCATTGGAATCAGCTTAAAAAGACGCAAAATTTGGTGTTTTAATCATTGCTCCACGTCAATTGGTTACTGAGATATTGAAAGTGTTAAACACAGTACGTTGCCCAATGCTATTCTTATGGAGGATAAGAAAAATTGTATCTCGCTTATTTATCAACTTATCCTGACGAAACTTGGTATATTGCTTCATTTAATTGTGGTCTATTGATATTTGCACAAAAACCCATTTTTTTGCCTATAGTCCCCGTAGCAGCAAACCTGCATACTCAGCCCCATGTTATTCTTATGGAGAATAAGTAACGTGTTATCCCCTTTAATTAACAACATAAATTAATAGAACTTGAACTTGGTAGGTGGCTTTACCTAGTTGAGTTATATTGATATTTGTATAAAAATCCAATTTTAGTGTTCCTTATTTCAGCAAACCTGCATACTCAGCCGCCATGTTATTCTTATGGAGTATAATTAAAATGTCATAAATCGTTTATTTATGAATGTATAGTGATGAAACTTGGTATGTGGCTTTATGTGGTATTAAGATAAATTTATATGCATTGGATATTCACTGAGTATGCAGGTTTGCTGCTATGGGTGTATTATTACTGACCACTTACAGCGAACCTTTTAAATTGCTCAAAACAGTTTAAGGTTATATAAACAACTGCTAACTGTTCTGTAAACTAATATTATTGCTCGACGAATCTCCATTGCTGGGTGTTGCACTGGGATTTATTACGCAAGCAGGCTCTTTCTATTACTATTTATTTCTAAAATAAAAATGGCGTGCCAAGAAAATGTGCTAAGTTACATTAGTTTTGATTAGTTAATAAATAGTTTAAAGGCTTATATACTCCAAACGTGATAAACCGAAACACGTTACAAAATTGCATGTTAATAGCTATAAAATTTTTTTTACGTTTCGATTTGTTTATTTTATTTGTGTTATTTAAGATGAATTAATGGAACTCAAATTACTAAATAGTAGGCAAAGGTCAACTGACTGATTTAAATTTAAAACCTGTTCGAATGAGTTTGATTTGAAAAATGACAATTACTTTGGCACATGCTAAAGCTGCTTTGTTTAACTAGCGGCTCATATGACATAAACATGGAAAATAGTATATTTCATCACTAGGGCCGAAAGTGACGCTTTTCGATACGAGCTCAAGTTTAACGACCGAGGCGAAGCCGAGGTCAGAAAATGAGCGAGGATCGAAAAGCCACTTTTGGCCCATGTGATAAACTATATTTTTCGTCTTACTGCACAATATATTAAGCTAACTGCTTTTTCAAAGCTTATATTTTACAAATTGTTTGCATTTTAAAGTTTGCTCCCAAAATGGCTTCCATCTTGTTCTTGCTATTTAAAACAAACAGCTGTAACTACAGATGTATTCAACTATTGTATGTTACGTTTGTGTAAGTGTTAGGTTAGACTAACTATAACGATAGGTATATCGAATGCTGTGGACTATCGATTGCAAGAAGGAATACTTTAGTCAACCGTTTGGAGCTATATCAGGAATCAGACTCGCTGCGAACAGAATCAGACTCGCTTATCTTCTCCCTGAGGCAAAATTAAATATTTATTCACCTTCTTGACGTAGTGTAGTTTTGTATTGTTAATTCTTAATAGATTATTATTTTTTCCTCAGGTGTAGTAGAATGATTTGTTAGATTGTCAATACACAACCGAAAATATCTGTTACTATACAATATATTAGGCTAATCCAAGTACAATTAATTACAAAATAATAAAAATTGACTTTATAAACAACCATTTATTGATATATTTATTTTTAACCAATAGAATAACAATGCAACAATGAATTACAATCGATAAAATAATTTATTACAACTATCGATACAATTGACTACTTACAATCGACGTACACAAGTTTGCAGATTCACTACATTGATATTTATAAATGTCAGAAACGGAACAGCTGATGACCTCGACACCAGCTGATTCTTTTCCGTCCTAGGACTGAAAAGAAATACTTTCGCCCCACAAAGTATGTATTGAAAACAGCCGTTTTCCAAGCAGTATTACGAAATGGTATATTACGTTACCAGCCCGGTAAGTGGTGTTTTACCGTGCGAGCACGGTAAAGCTTACCGGGCGAGTAACGTACGATACTTTACATCATACTACACAGAAAAATTAGTACATTTTAAACTCATAACACAATTTATTCAGGACATAACATAAATTATAATATTTTTATATTTCAGAAAAAAATAGGCCTGACTTCAGATGCCCTTAACAATTTCAAAATTGTTTACTAATTAAAATTTATTGAAATGGTTCAGTTTTTGTTGTTCCTCCCTGAAATACATTTTCAAAAGTTTCCTTTAGTATCAAATAGAATAGTTTGTTCTATCAAAATGTGTTTACTATTCAACACTCGTAATTACTCATGTGGTTTAACGTTGTATTGTTGCAATCAGCTGTTTATTTCATCAGTTGACTACGTGCACGGTAAAAAGCTTTTACCGTGCAGTGCACGGTAAAGTAATTTTCCGTTTGTAGGCATGGCAAAGGGCAACTTTCCAGTCTATCAATACGGATGGAAAAGTACCTGTTTCTGTGTAGTATGATGTAAACACATTTACATTACTTTTTTGAATCAAAGCTCAAGACCGTAACATTAATGCGAAATGGTAATTAAACATGAATCAGTTTGCAATATATTAACGATATTGGAAAAAATTAAAAGTATGCCGATCATAGAACAAATAAAATGCTCCAAAAACTCGACTGTCAAGTGCAGTTTGACATTTACTCGATCGAGAATTGTGTATTCTTCTAGTTGTACAGTATAGATATGAAATATTGTTCGCAACAGATCATTGAGTTATTCTTACAGTAACGTTTAGTACAAAACATACAAGTATTATAGTATACAACGGATTTGCACCATCGCGTAGTTTTCAGATTATGGCCTTGAAATGGTTTATCACTTAATCACACTTAATGCTTAATCATATAGATAATATGAAACCACTTACCTATACTGCCTACTAAGCTTTGACACGTCATATATGTGGTACACCCGCATTGCACTTATCTCTGTTGTATAATACCCTAGAGCCTTAGAGGGTACGCGATTTTTCTATTTTGTGGGATCAATTAAAACTTTTCTAAGTTAATTATCAAGTTGCATAAATAAGAGCAGGATAAAGTATTTAAAATTTTAGTAATAGTAGTATGATTCCCCGGCAACTTGTTTGAATTAAAAATCAGAAAACCAGAAAGTTTTGCTTACATAAGCTTAGCATAATACGTATTCAAACCATCTTTTAAAGGATATAATTTAATTGATGGAGATTATGCTAAATTTTTTATATTATTTAATTTTTGAAATCGTTAATTCTTCACAAAAATGGTAATTGCAGATTGATTTAAGCGATAGATTAAGGTAACATGATAACACTTTGTAGTTCCCTGATTTGAGACAAAGTAAGAGGTTTCGTGCCTTATCTCAATTAATAGTGAAGACAGTTTTAATGAAAATTTACAAACACTCTGTATAATAAAGCGGTGATAGTTTTTATCTTTGTATATTTTAAATAGATATTACATATAAAATAACTAAACCGTTGATTTTATTTTATATTTCTCTTTTGTTAAGTATGTAAATCGAAATCCAACTGGCACAAAGAAACGTTACAAAAGTAGTAGTTTTTTACAGAACGTCATTCATTATTTTTTTATTTAATGTAAGACTATAAAGCTCAACAATGGTTTAGTGTTCAGTTAGTGTTATGGGTTCGTGCTACATATTTGTTGTATTGTTAACGCTTGACCTGTTTTTATATAAAACATCGGATCAAATATTTATAAAATGAGTCTTTATATCCTACAATAAAAATACAGCTAATCCAAGTCATTAGTATTTGTTTTTATATTTCGGTATTCTACGGTGTTTAAAGAAACGTCTATCTATCATGTGAACAGTGTTTTGTTAATAAACAATGAAAACCTTTTTAAACCTTCGTTTTTGTGTTATATAGCTTAATGTTAAACATAATGTATTCTGTAATCCATGTATTGTAATATATTTCCCTTCTTACACATTCAAGTATATGCATGTCTATTCGTCTAGAATATCTCGTACTGATACGCCCCTACTAATGGAATACATATTTAGGCCTCTCCTTAATTTATTTGCCTCGATTTACTGGCATTTCTACTTGCCTATAACAATCATAAAATAATACATTTTTTAATCTTTCAAGGAAATTTACATTTTAAATTAAAGTATAGAGATGAGCTTTTGTTCCGCTGTCATTGTAATTGACGGGCATAAATTTAGTTAAAGAGCTGTCTCGGCGAAAATAATGTTTTAATTTTTAAGAATATAAATCGTATTGCTGAAATAAAATTACATTCTTAGACTTCTTAACTGAAATTTATTTTTATCATTATTTACTATATTTATCATTCTGTTCAATTCCAAATAGCCTAGTGATTCTTTATGCTCTATTTAATTTGTTTTGTTGAATATTATATTGATATCCGTTTATTCTAGTTTTAATAATGATTATGTATTTCTATTATTAACACATGTATACATTTCTTTGCTAATCTTATTTAATAAGGACTAAAACTGTTTTCTGTATAATAAGACATTCCGAGTAGTTTATAAAAACAAGAGTACTTTATAATTTAAAGTTTTACAAATTACAAAACGCAATGCATTTGCAAAATGAGATGTTGACAATGATCTTGGCAATGAACCGCGAGAGCCCTAGTAGAACGTGATCAAAGATCTATCCGTACTGTAGTTCCGAAACGGAAAGTCAGCTGAGCATGTCGGTTCGTGGCGGAAAATTGGCGACGTCTTGTCGATACGACTCGCGAAATCGGCAAGTGGTTATGGTGGGGATACTCAGAAGACCGAGCGGTGAAGTCACTGTAAATGCATTTGCTGATTATTGATTACATTTCTAAAGTAGACCACAAGGCACTGGGCTGAAATATAATTACTAAAAACAGTTCCGCGGACCTTACAACGGATCAGCGAGTGGTATCTCTATCACTTTAATTCAAATTTGTATTGAATAAATAATAATATAAATATGTATTTAAAAGATAAACTACTTTAACTAACACAGTAAAATAATTTAATACTCTGAATATCATAGAACTGCCAGAGAGTGATAATCCTCACACACTATAAATGATCAGTAAAGGAAAATGAAACCATATATTCATCTCAGGAAGACAACTTGAAAAGGTAACACTTTAATTTACCTAGACACCTGTTGCATTTAAAGTAATCTGATAAATTAATTGTTGCACTAGTGGCACACTAAACATCATAAGCTGTTGGTTTTATTTTGTAGATTAAATATGGGTTTTAAGAATATTACCATATTTACTAAAGCATCTTAACATAACGTATCTCATAACTATTTTCTTGAGGCTAAATAGAAGGTTCAATTGTAATACGAGTAACGTTTTTTCAGACATGAGAGGAAGGTTTGCCAAGCCCATAGGAAAGTGTATAACCCCCCTCCCCCCACCACCCTCCCATTGAACGTTGAGTCTCAATTCTCTACCATGTCATGTCACTGCAACACTCGGTCGTCGAGACTGCTTGGTCGAGGCGGCATGTTGACCGACCAGTCTCAACAGACTTAGTACACTTATATATAGAAGAAAGGTGATGCTCACTCAGCACCCGACTGAGCAGCAGAGCTGACGCTACGGACTCATGGGACAGTTCGTCGCCAAACATCAAACTGTGGAAGGAAAGAACACACTGACCGCCGAATATTTTAACATTCAAATCTCCGCTTTGGAACTACAAGTCAGATGTATTCGGCCGCATCGTGATTACCAGTATTCTTGCGTGTCATTGATAGACGACATAGAGAGTTTGACTAAAGCGTTTAAAAATCTAAGAATTTCGGAGTCGGAAGAACAACAGCGGCATGCTCGTCCGTATCGGGATCATGTGTTCCACGCCTACGTCCCCATGACAGACCGCGTTGATGATTTAACAATTGCGTTCGCCAGCCTACAAATTTCGGAATTAAATAGACCACGAAGACTTATCGAACCAATGGACGTGGATTGTGCATAAACTATTTCGTAAAAATGGGTATCTTTGAAATGCAGCCTATGTCAGGAAAGAGATTGTGATGTATCAACATTGTCAACGAAATATAATGAGATGTTAAAATTAAACCCACAAATCTTTGAAATAAGCTTCAAAACATTTATTAAATATTACCTACACGCTTTCTAATTACTACTGTAAAGCAGTTATGATCATGTTATTTTCTGTTTTATCAGTAGTCTGTGACCCATCTCGGGTTGGTATTGGCGACTGCCGGTGCAGGTCGGGACCACCGTGCCAGGCACACAGCCCACCGAGATATTCAGTGTTGCGGCGGCGGCCTAGTTAATAAATCGTTACTAAACAAAATTTAAATAACATTATGTATACTTTATAACGTCATTATATAATAAATTAAAATGAATATTTATAATTATACTGAGAAAACATAAATGTTTATAAACGTACTTATATTTGATATTGGCAAAGTATTATTAATGGCAAATTGATTATATGATACATTTTGTATATTCTTCGATAGTTGCTACATTCATAGGCCTAGTGAAATTAGCACAACACTTACACATGGACTGACGCAGATTCCCTAATCACATTCTTTGAGTCCTCAAAATTTAAAAATTGTATTATAACGTAAACTATGCGAATGCTCTGTTGGAATCATAGGATTTTGTTTGTCACTGAGTAATTAACAGTAGTCAAGGTTTTATTACCTCAACCCAGCCTCGAGTGGTAATGATTAAGTCTATTGCCGAGACGAACTTGCATCTGCTCAGCGTGACAAAGTGAGAGTCAAGTCGTATTCCGATGTAGCTATTCATCCAGTTACCTTTACCGCTACCGTGACCAATGATCTCGTCACAAAAAATGTAAAAACCTTTTCAGACGTTCTTGTTACATGCCAACATGTTGTTTCGCTTTATTATCATTTTGTATTTAGCGATGGAAAATATAAATTCAAAAGTTTTAGTAATGATTGCTAGGTAAAATATTGTCTTTATATCATCATGTTCGATTGGCTTTGATTTTTGAGATACGATTACTAAAGATTACATTGGCCGGTGAAAGCTGTTTTTTTGCTAAAACAAAAGAAAATAAGATCAAATATTGAAAACAGCTATTTGCAAGAGACTTAAAAGTTATCAGTAATTGGATATAACATTATGTAAAACCATAACAATATCGTTGATGGCAGTACAACAATTGTATTGAACTGTATTGCAAAGGTAATCAATCAATTCTTAATATCTTCAATTGATCTAACTGTCATCCATTCACACGTACAAATATATATTCAGACACAAATTTAGTGAACCACTGTTTTATTTATTTAACCTAGTGTAATCGTTGTCATTTATTTGTATACTACATCGATTTCAGTGTTAAGAAATGGATTTTGGGATATAGTTTATTAGTTTAGTACAAGGTTTAATACGTTTTCGCGATAACTAGCATCTCAGATAGTTTCTGAAATAATCGAGGTCTTATTCTTACTCTTAAGTAAACTAAAGTAAGGTTAATAAGTAATTTTCAGAATGCATGACATTCTGAAAATCGGCATTTTTAATACCTTAAAGTATAAATTTGTTTCACAATGTTGCCCATTCTGAGAGCCCATTTCTCACAACTAGTCTTTTATATTTATTTTGTTGATTATATATGATGTAGCTCAACGATATGCAATCACTGTGAGCGTTTCTTACCGATTGAACTATTACTAGAGTGTGGGTTTCCTCAAATAAGACAATCTTGTGTTGTGAGACAACCACAGTCAGTTATATTTCTACAGTTGTATTACAATCCCGAGACGGCAAGGTTTACTCCTAGCAGCATAGCTGAGTCGACAGTCGGCACAGCTCACTCGGCCAAGGTCGCTACTGTGCAGTTGTCAGCCCTATGAGTCACCCACAGCCAGCCAGTGTGACACTTCTGTTCGATGTTCCTAAGGATGTCTGCAACAAAAACCTATCAAACAACAACAATTACATATGTGACTCAAGTACGTGAACTCTCTTTCTGTGCAAAGTGAGCAATGCCATTACAATGAGTATAGCCGGAGTAAAAAAAAAACAAAATCCTTCTATTAAAACAGTTTATTTATACTCTTAAAGATAGAAACCCCAAATCACCAAACAATCTACCAAATCTACCTTCAGAACGCTTTATAGGAACCAAAGAAACTCCAAAAATCCAAACAAAATATTAACCTAGGCCTTTCGTAGCTACATTCTTATTTCTATAAAACCGCAGATCACAACTCCTGAGCTGTGTAACTTACATTGTTATGTACAAAGTAATTCTAAATTCAATTATACTACAAAACAACTTAAATAAATAAAGCTATTAATTCCCATAAATAATGTAAATCATCAGTAAAACAATATTAAAGATTATTCGAGGCCGCAGCTGACCCCATTACACATATAAGATTGCGGTTTTGTGCAGAAGGCGTGGTGAGGCGCGGACAACACAGTCTGCACTCTGCACTACTACGACTGATAACGTAACTTATCTCCCTTGACCTATGCTACTGGTGGCCAACCGATAACGGATGAATGCAATATTCATCGTCTCAAAACATCCTAGCGCCGTTGTAATTGGTTTCATATAATGTTGAAAACAACTGAGTTTTCTATTAATGCAAAGTAAATTTACATAGTACACAAGAATTACAGTAGTTAATTGTATAAACGAAATACTTCTTTCTGTTGGGTTTTCCCAGTGATAGAGTAATGCGGATGTACAGAGTGGCGTTGGTGGGGGGGTGGTGCAGCGGGGCGCCCCCAACAGACACTCGATGATAGCGGAGTCATAAGCATGTGCGTTGCCAATGTCAAGCAGCTCGGACGTTGTATCAGTGCCTTCCAGATATCCACAGCGAAAACATGTCAAGCCACTCGTCGTCGTCCAAGCCATCATCGCTGGCCAATAATGAGCCAGTGCTTCAGGAAATACAAGGATTGAAAACATACTATGATGAATGTCTATCCGTGTGTGAACAAGTGGAAAAAGAAGGACTGGAGGTCAATAGAGAACAAATACAAAATAAACAAATACAACTGCCTAAGTCTCCTAAGGAAACGCTGAAGGATGTCTTTTGTGAAGGTAAAAAGAGCGTCAGTGACAACATCTACAACGACCCTGAAAAACTACATCGGTATTTGTGGAAGGGAATGGAAGATGATATTGAAGATTCTCCTAACCATTGTCCCGAGCCAAATGATAGAAAAGGCATCCATGAATTCCTTTCTTCGTGCAGTTCACGCATTATAAAAAATCAGGCGAAATCGTTTCAACTGGCTGTGCATTTTGGGCACTATTTAAATATTTATTACACGCATTTCTACGCTTTGGACGAATCCCTGGAAACATCATGGAATAAGTATATCAAAGAAAATTTCAACATTAGTGAGAGCTACGGAAGAAAACTCAGAAGGATCGCGAAGTTACTGGAACCATATGAAAGAATGAAACGTCTGTCTATTACTGTGCAGGAGTTCACCAAACTGTTTAAACACATTGAGCGAATGTTGAAGAAGGAGAAGTATCAACAGATCTGGTGTCGCAGTGTCCTTGCCGCCGATCTCGAAGTATCGCCTTGAAGGTCACCGGCGCCACAGCTCTCTACCTCTGTACTTACTTATTGTCCTTTATGTAATAAAAATATACTTCCTTTATCCTTATAATTGTTTAAATATGTTTGTGAATGAAAAAAGAAATAAAAAGGAAAAACAAAGACAAAAACGTACATTTTATTGCCACTAGGCAGTAACCGTACATCGATAAAATTGTAATCACGAATCAATATTTCAGTTTAGTATTTCTCGATTAGTATAACATATACAAATATATATTCAAAGAAATATTCATCTGGACATAAATAATTTAAGAAACAAGTATAAATAATAAGGAAGACAGAAAGGGAATACTACTTATTCTGTAACATATTGGGCTAATAAACTAATCACAGACGTCTCTGCGTCCTTGACCTTATAGGCGAATTTCAATAATCTATAACAGGTCGCTGCGTTCAATGTTTAGGCTTGCGGTGTAGAGTAGATAGTACTCAGCAGTACTATCAAGAGCAGTTGCACAACTTCACCGCTCCCTCGGATATCCACTCCGCGACATGACGGCTTGTCGACATCGCTTCGACAACACGTCGCCAATTTTTCGCTGTGATACGAGACAGCGGGCAGATAATCCACTCCGTTTCGACGGCTACGCTCAACAGCGGCGTGCTGTGACGACATGTTTGAAACTAGTTTTGTTTATTAGATTGAATATTATGTTCAAATAATTATCGTTTACACAATCCTTAAATATAAATGCTGCTCGATTTCACGTTGGCTTATTTTAGTATCACGGCGGTGTGTAGACAATAAACAGTAAGGATTTTCCAGTTAATATTTGAGCAGGGACTTAACTAGATATAGTCAATGAGTTTGATTTTGATTATCCCCACTTGCTTTATTGATCTTCAATTGTGCATTAACTCAGCATAAGTGTAGTTATAAAATGAACGAATATTTACTTTTAATCACCGTTGTTAATAATAACCATAATTAAAATTTTAATTCATAAAGATGAATATAAAAATTAAAGAATTGCAATTAATAAGTAAAAGCTCAAAGTACTAACAGATCATATTAATATAGCGTTTTGATTCAAAGATAAAATGAACAAATATGGAACGAAACAACTAAATTCTTACATTGTGTTTTTCCATATCCATATTATATGTCATATGGACATTAACAAACACATGAATCGTTTTGAAGGATAACTTATTATAATATTCGATATTATGTATTGTTCATAAGGAAGAATGGACGATTGTTTAAAAGTCCATTTGTAAAATTGTCCTTATACAAATACATACATAGATGGTACCCATGTTCAAGCCTGAATGTTACAGCAATTACGATACAGGAGTTAATAAGTTTAATATAGTGTTTTACTAAGTAGTTTATATTAAAACTGTAGATAAACCAGTCGGTTTTTAAACATTTCAATTCCGTAAAAAACAGGATTTTAGTACTGAACGTGAAGTTTCTTATTTTCTCATAAAACTTGCGATATTCTATATAAAAACATTACAGAAGAACTTTTTGAAGGATCAGATCGTTGAACGTTGAATGTTGTTTCAGAATTGTAATAGAATTTGTTGTTGCAACGAATAATATTTGAATGGACGTACGTTACATCTAGTGTTAACCCTAAGGTGTTTACCACACTAGTACGTGAGCTTTACAAACATCTTTAATAACTTTTTGACACTGGAAGGAATGCCAAAGTAATGTCTATCAACAACAACTCTACCTACATTTTGCTACGTCTTTAATTGCAAGAAATCTGCCAAAAACTATTTTGGCAAGCAAATGCGCACGATGATGTTGTACACAAGGCCGGTCAATGCTCGTAATATAAGAGCGAAGAGTAGTGTTTCATGTTTTTATTTCAATGTTGTTTTATTTATAAATCCTTTATTTTCATTATGACACTGTAGGGTCATTATCATGGGAAGTCGGTTCCTTAAACTCTAGTCACTTTTAGACACTCAGACACTTTCATAGAAAGATTAAAGATAAAATGCGCAGCCTTTTTAAAAACTCGTCAGCAGTTCTAAAACTAATTGAAAAAATCCTCATTTGTTAGTTATATTGAAAACACACTTCCACACTTAAACTGTGTGTTGTATAGAATAAACTATTTGGATAACAGTTCACACATTTGTTGCTGTGCAATGTGCACGCGATCAGCATTGAGCCATGAGGATGCGAGATGCTGGATCTTTAAAGGTTGAAGCAAGTATCATTCAACTAATTATATTCAAGCGGGCTCTACGTTTGTTAACTTATTAAAAGAAAAATCGTACCGTTTAATTATTGAATATTCGGGATAGTTTTCTGACTAACTTAGGATTTTGTTAAATTTAAAATGTTGAATTTGTTTATAAATATATTTTTTATTTCATTTACTAGATTGTTTTTAGTTAAAATCTTTTTAGGTTACATTTAACACAAATTATCTGTACCCGCAGGCTTTTCCAAGTAAATAATCTTAATAAACAGGGTGTCTCACGTAAGGGGTCTCAATCCAATTACAGATGAACCAATTGACCTAGAAGGCTGAAATAAAATTAGTTCCCACTAAACTGACCACAATGAATAACGTAAAAATATTTTTCATTACTCTACACACGAAAGTACACTTTCTAAACGTAAAATGAGCTAAGAAAATAGGTTATTCCCGCTACTGCACGGAAAAATTACATAACGTTAACTTTCTGTGCATTTGTGGTGCACGGAAAGTAACCGTTATGGGATTTTGCGGTGCAGACCGATCAGCTGTTGCATTAGGCCGATCAGCTGTTGCATTATTTGCTGTTGCATTGTTGTTCAAAACAAAGCGTTTCATCGCTTAGTAAATACTGAGCGAGTAAATACATTGTCAGTTAGGTTATAGTCGTTGTGACGGATTGTTTGTTATTAATAAGTGCACGTTAATAACTCATAACGCTGAGTTTCCGTGCATATGTACCTCGACATAAGCACTGAAACTCAGCGTTATGAGTTTGGTTTTTTTTCTTGATACTAAGTTGAATAAAAAATATTCATGTTGTTTACAAGTTTTTCGATATCGTAATGAAAAATATTGTTCAATCCTCGTCTTAAAAGTGCCATTGCGGGGCTCGATAGCTTTTTCCACGCTCGGCTTCGCCTCGCGCGTAAATGCAATCTCTCCCCGCAATAAGTCACTTTCGAGACTAGTAATGAAAACTACTATTTAGTTTGTTAAAAAATACATAGTGTTCCGAAAACTGAGGGTGACTAGTTCGAATCTTTGAATTTTCAAATATAAACATATTTTAAGTTATACATAATTTTAAAGCTCTACAACAGAGTCACATTTAGGTGGAATCAGAACTCACTTATCTTTATCCTTTTCAAAATGGCGGCCATTTTTTTAAATACTGATATTTACGGAGTACCCTGTATTTACCCCCAGTTTTTTGAACACCCTGCATTTTTAACAAACTAAAAATATTTGTATGTTATTTCTTGGGGTCGTTTAAGCAGGAAATACTTATATTTCATCCTTCTAGGCTAATTGGTTTGTCTGTAATCGGTTTGAGACACATTACGTGAGACACCCTGTATTAAAAATGACGGTTATGTGTGCCGCTTTTTGTGGTTATCCCGTGGAACTACTACAAATGAAGATCAGCTGTTTGTATTTTCATCAGCTCAAACTTAAAATGAATGTCCGTAAGAATATCACAAGATTGGAACTTTCACTCCCCGTGGAGCGGAGCCCTATGGGAATTTCTTAAAACCCATTCTAAATAAGCACCTAAGACCAAGAGGAAGGTATGTTCCAAATTTCATTTCAATCCGTTCTTTGGTTTTTGAGATTTCGTGATGAGTGATTGAGTGAGTGATTCAGTCAGTCAGTCAGTTGTATTGGATTTTATATATTAAGATTAGTAGTAATAGGCCTATAGTTTTTTTTCAAACAAATGTATCAACGCAAATTTTATTTTTTGTGGTAATCATTTGATTACGTTTATATATTTTTGTATTTTGCCTTTTCTTGGCAGTGGACATTGACATTGATTTGATTGTTTAAAGGACATACCTTATGACTAGTAAAACTTAATATTTTAGTTAACAAAAAAGGCATGGTAAAGTCATATATTGTGATCTACTGCAATGTGAACGGAAAAAAACACTTTTCAATTATACTCTCTACATAACTAACATACTAACTACTGCATATATGCGATGGTATGCAATTAATAATGTTACATATTTTAACATATCTTTACGATTAAACAAATTTCGTTTACCTGATCTTTTTATTTTCAAAACATTCAGTAATTTTACAAAGTGCTTGATTGTAAACATGTAACTGTAAGTAAATGTTATTCTCTTTAAACATTTCAAAGCAGAATGTTCCTAATATTAAACACTGCGCTGTTCAAAGCGTAGTATTTATTAACACGGGCGCTTAGGACGTAAAGGAATTAAATGAAGGTTTTAATAACCTGTCGGCTTACTCTGATATACTTTGTGCCCGCGTTTATCACAGGGGTGGTGTAAAATGTTTAATCCAGTTCCTCGACCCGCATAAAGCTTGATAAGTTGCTGACAGCTCCAAAAAGTAACTGTTCTTAAAACCACGTTTCTAAATCGTAAAGACATTTATAATCTAAAAAATAAAGTCGATGCAATTAACTTTTTATGTAAGTTTGTGATATAAGTTATTTATGTGGTTTTACTACTTCAAATATTTTGTAGTTATATTTTAATCATACAACTCTTATAAGGAGTTTATGGGAATTTATTTTTGGGCAAGCTACTGATTGACAAGGTACTTAACTTCCCAAAGAATAGAAGGACACAGACGTTTTACAGACTTTGTATCTCTCTTCATATTAGATTTTGACCACGACCAGGCCTAAACCTTGTGCCTTGTATGATTTTTACGTAAATTTGAAATGAAATGTAATAAATAAAAAACAGCCGTAAAAACAGCTATTTTTTGTAATTAATAAATTATGTTTAACTTCATTACATTAATGTGGAGTTTGTGTCTCTGGCGTCTATTATACATCTGAGATTATTTAGCTACGACTTTTGTGACCCAACAGTTATAATACTTATATACAAATGTGTTGCTTGTAGGCTTTGCACCACATAACGGTATCATGAAGATCAAATTTTTGTTTACTTAGAAATATGTCTCAACAAATATGTTGTTTTGCTTCATAGCATTAAATATGTTTACTAAGGTGAATATATTTGCTCTATATCTCCTCTTTTATATATAAAAAGGCAATAAATGTCGTAGAAACACTTAGTAACAAAATAAATATCACTTAATAAATCCGAGAATCACTTCAGCACCACTATCAGTCCAGCTGTCACTTACAAGGAGGAAGATATATTGTTGTATAGCCCTTCGAAAAGATTGAGAGTTGCAATATTAGCCTCTGATAGCAACTTAAACCTTTTCAGCTAAGCAACGGTATTGTTAAAAAACACAGTAGATTTGATTAATGTGAAAATGAAGATTTACTAGTAACATATTAAAACTTTGGCTCGAAACTATGAGAGGGTTTTTATACTAATGTACTTATGGATTCATGACTCTAACTAGACAGAATAGAAGAAAGGAAGAATATAAGAACGGCAATACACGAAGGAAACAATTTTCTATATCACAGAGAGCACGAGTACCTTAAGAGGCTTCACAAGATGATTATCAAACAGCATTTTGCTTAGTTCTACAAATACATTACTTATGTTTAGATTATATAGCCTAATTATTATTTTCCCAGTATTCAATACTAAATTTTCTTATTTTGTAAACATTCCTAATATCAATTTTGTAAATAAAATAATACCTGTTTTTATTTAAACAGTTTTTTCCCTTTCTAATGCAAAACAATCTTATTAAAGAAGGTAAATAAAATGAAACACAATCCCAGCATGATTTGAATTTAAGAGATTGGTTGGTTAAAATGAATTTAAGCCTTTATGGAAATAAGAATAACAATAAGATAACTTTTATTTCCTAAATACATTGTACTGTACACTCAGTTACATCAAATTATACAACAAAGCTAAATAACTATTTTAAAATAGCAGAGGAAATAAATAAGGCCTCAAAGGCAATGCCTGATTTGAGGTTCCAACAATTTAACATTTACCTATTCATATCATAAGAATTACAACAAATCAAAACTAAATATAATCCTGATACATTTCCATGATGCTTATATAAATATATACACATATAATTATAATAGAAAATATAAAAAGAAGTAAGAATAAAGATGATTGACCCTCGACACCTTAATTACTTTGAAATACTACATAACATACATTTAAGTAGGGCCATTTAATAATTCCTCAGTAGCTTTGATTCTAAATAGCCATTTTTTTAGTTTTCCGCTTAAATAAAACTACATTTTTTTAACTTCTTACATTTTGTGGAAGTTTAACATACATTTTGGGCCAAAATATATTGAAGATTTTTTAAATTTATTTAGAATATGTTCAAAATGGTCTTGGAATTTGTAGAGTCCAAGACTCAAGTTATAAGCGTATGATTCTTCAATACTTGGGATATTACCACTTTTCTTATAAAATATTAAAAGTACTTTATAAACAAACTGGTGCCTTCAGGGGAGAATTTTATATTGCAGAAATAAAGGCCAAGATGGATGTGTTATTTTTTTCTTGTTATATGTATAAATAAATGTGTTAAATAATATATGTATATGCTTAGTATAAAATGCATGTGTCGTTGTTTAATTCATAGTAGTAATTTTGGTTTAATACGCTTATAACATTATGACTATTTGAGACGTGAACATCTTAATAACAACAATTATGTTTAGACAGTATTGATATATTTCCAATGTGTGTTAGTATGTAGGTATTATTTAATATTTTATTTTTACTCAATGAAGACAAATTACCAATAACCTTTACATCAGCTCGTTGTGTTTGTTTATGGGACGTATACAACTCTGGGAATTGTACTATCCTAAACCTTGTTGTTTTAGTTAGAGTCTTCTGTCTTCTTCTAAATACCTGTACAGCCCGATGTGTAACTCACTCCTCACTCACTCACTCACTCCTTACTCTCTCACTCACTCACTGACTCCTCACTCTCTCACTCACTCACTCCCTCACTTACTCACTCCTCACTCACATCTCACTCACTCACGTATACGATTCTAGACCCCTTATAGATTAGCTGAAACGTGAAATTTAGCATGCACGTAGGTTGTACCTAGAAACTCCCAAAAAATTTCCAACAGTTACAATTTTAAATTTAAACCCCCTAATTATGGAGTTGAAAATTGGAAATTTTAACATTGGGCTTATGGATTTTCAAATCAAAACAAAAGAAATCAAACAACTGTAAAAAATATCCAGTAAACAGTTAAAGTAGCTTTCACATGGTAGAGTATAAACCAATTATAGAATCATTGAATAAATATAACATGTAGAGTGGATTAATACTATATACAAATATACTTGAAGGGACATTGAGTTATAATAACAAACTGGAGCGACCCCGAACGGAGATCTGGGGACGGAGACTTCAGCGAGCGAAGCGAGTATCTTTATATGAAATTCTGTAAGCGAAAATTTTAAGACAAATCTGTGGGAGTTTGGAAAATGGTAGGATGATGGGAGACGGTGCAAATCAAAGATCTCGATCTCAGGGACTCGAAAATAATAGCAGTATTTCCAAAAGGTTACTAGCAAACGAGAAATAACGGATAACATCCCCCATAAGAAAAGAATGGGGATTTAAAAGGTTACATTAAAACATCTGATTAAGTGTCTACTTTTTTTAAGAACTGAAATTTGTTTCTACTTATATTATTTTTTTTTTCAGCATGTAAAGAATAAACAAATCAGATAGGCAGAGTATTGGAGCAAGGGTAGGGCATATGTCCCCTTCGAACCACTAGTTTATCTTATACTTAGAAATGTCTGTTCAAAATATGTGTAACTAACTGAAATAGTCAGATAAGAAGAAAGATTACGCTTCCACTTTTAATAAGTAGTCCATTAGCTATAAAACGTAAGCTTTTACGGCCTTGTCAAAGGAAGTTCCCGCATTCTTTTCGTATAATAATATTGTTTACTTGATAACGATGTCAAATATTGTTATTAGTCTTGTTTATGAAATAATTAATAATGTAAATAACCTTATTGAAATTAATATTCTAAAAACATTCTAAAAGGCTCTGAAATTTCTGAGACTATATTCTTGTTCTTTTACTTTTTATAATATTTGTATGTTCTATTAATTTTATAACTATTACTTTGTAATTTTAAAAATAAATTCTACATTTCAGTTTTTTCCAACATTTGTAGTTGTTATTTCAATAAAGTAATTGTTATTATTAGTATTAGTTGAAAAGATTCCCAATAATTAAAAATAATTTAATTTTACAGTTGACAGATAAATAAAATAAATATGATTTTATTTCCAAAAATAGCTATAACAATGTTTAGTAATTATTGAAAACATAACGCTTGAAATGGTAAAGTTGCACAATCCCGTTAGGTATTGGGATTATAATCTAATATTTCTAATATTAACATTGAATGAAATATGAATAATCTCTGCATCTCGAGCTTCAACTCGCATCAAGTGATTCAATAAAACATGAATGCTCGGAGGAATCTCTATACGCCACATGATTACATGCTCCAGCCAGCTTCACCAGTATTCTACAGTATTTGTAGTTTGTTCTACCATGCAGTTCTACAATGTTTCATACCGCTGGAAATCATATTTTAAATTTGTTTACATTTAAAATATTTTTATTCCGCCGTAGAATTAGGTACCTAATGTAAAAATGGAAAAGTAAATAATTCAAATGTGATGTAATTGTAAATTTACTTGTCTTTTGTAAACTTTAAACAATAATATCATTTAGATAGTTTAGTAAATCTCCACTAAACCACTCACCGCTCACTTACCACTGTTGATGTATATTTCTTCAATTTTTAACTTGGTTTAAAACTACGTGAGAATACAAAAGGATCAGTAATGAGCAAGGCCAAGGAAATCAGACACACATTTTAAATACGGATGTTGAAGCACACGACTAGTTATCGGTTGGGTTATGAGTTTTCCGTTGAACGATATTTAATTAAAGCAAAGTTTTATACACAGAGCAATTAAAAACCTATTAATAAGTTCACCATCAATTTTATAAATCGATGTGATCCAGTTGACTTATTTTTCAAAAGTAAACCCATAATTTCTGTATTCTTAAATTTAAAACACTGAATTATTTCTTTATCGTATATCACACATACTAGTTTAATTATATATTATCTTTATATTGTTTACATCACATTTAAACAAACAGAAAACCCTTAAACTTTGCTCTGGATCTCATGTAATGTGTAAAACTGTTTTTAATTAACACTTTTAAGAGCTAGAGGTCAGACAGTGTTATATGTGACAATATCTCAAACCTATACATCGGATAAAGTCACATTATATTCACTAAAGCTGGTTTTCTGTGAAAAAGCTTATTAACTTATTGGTAGTAGAAGATAGACGGACATTTAGTAAAATTTAATTTATACACATACATATTTTTACGCATTTGTATGAGTTTAGTTTGAAAAAATTAAATAAATATTTCTGAAAAGGGTTAAGAAAAAAGGTCTAATTTTGTGAATTCTTTTAGTTTAAAAAGTAGTGTATACAAAACGGAAATCAGCTTTTTGGAACGGTTTCTGATCAACGGGCTGCTACGTTTTTTTGCCGATGTTCGATAATAATCAACAAATATAAATTGTTTATTACTAAGTCGCTGTTAGGATGGCTTTTCATTTTAAGTTAAGCTTTAATACATTAAAAAATGACGCAGTATGTTTCTATCTGCCGGCTACTAATTGCTTGTACAGGCTGTAAGGTTTGCCTGGTCTTTTTTGTTCATGGGGCATATTATTTACCGTTTAAAATGTGAGGAAAATACAAGAATACATAACTTAAGTAACCACTAATAAAAAAATCATTAATGTTGTTTTAATTTTGAATATTATAATAAATTACAATAAATAAATTAGAAATTATTAGCTAGTCATTAGTTATTTTACTTTTTAAATCTTTTTTTGGCAAAATCTGAATAATCAGGCTCCATTAGGTTCATCTAATTTTATTTGTTCCAAGTTTCTAAGACCTACAGTACTTTCGTCTAGGTCTTATGATGGTATTAGAAACCTGTACAAAGACATAGATTTACAACGTCTTCCTTACGCAATTACATATTAGGACTATCTCTGTAACTTTAACTTTACACAGTTATACACACAAAAATACCCATTGATGTCATTCGTGCATTAATTTAAACGAGTTTCAAAAGGCACTTTTTGTAATTTTATGTTTTACCAAAATAAAACACTTTTTTAATCTTAATGGGTAAAAGGTTTGATTTACGTTTGTGATGACGTATTTTACAGACTACTGAGTTGAAAACGCCACTTTGCTAAATAAAGGAGAATAAAGTAAGCAGTGGGGTGGCCTTAATGGTGAGACGCAGTTCAGCGATGGCAGCTGACTTGGAATGTTCACATTTAAATGAGAAGCTTCAGCTGGACTAAGAAGTTCAAACATTGCCAGTTCAAACTTAGTCCTCAACAAAGTAGATTCACTGATAAGACTTTTTTTGTATGGATTTATACAAACAGGGATTCTTAGTTTAATGTTTTATTAATTACACCTAAGAAATACATTCTAAATTAAAATCAGTTGACATATATCAGTCACTAAAAAATCATCAATAGATCAATGTGATGATATATAACAGCTCTCTAATTATCCACAAGTTATTCAATCCAAGGTATTCAAAGGCATTTCATCAACGCTTAGTTTTCCATCCAGCGAAAGTATTTGTTCATAATGTGTTAGATTATATTTAGTGAAGATATGTATGTGAAACTTTGCTCATTTCATGCTTAAAGCTATATTGGATGAAAAATATGAGAGTAATTAACTTTAAATCTGTATAATCCACCTTATCGTCAATGATGTTGATGAAAAATCATTACTCGTTTCAAAATGGTGGACACTAAAATACTTGAAACTTAATAGCATAAAACATAAAAGTATACATTTTATGTTTCCTACTGTGTATAATAGAAAACCAACCAAAATAATGGTATAGCATGATTAGCTAAACAATTATGACTGAGACAAATAAAAAAATAGATTGACAACTTTAAAGATTAATTGAGCTCTGGTATCAGATATTTTATCGTTTGTATATAAATCGATCATATCTCCTGATAAAACATAAATAATAACGGAGTGTTAGAAATAATAACTGTAACGTAACATTTTGTATATTTAATTTGTTTGTAAAATAAATACATTCGTAATTATATCGTATACCAAAGAGAAACATTATGTAAATGAGAGAGTTTCTATGGTTATACACAAAATCCCTGAGAGGCTTTAACGCTGTATGTTAATAATACAAACCTTTGAACTGAGCTTGGTTGTGCTCCGTGCATTTCAAAAGTTTAATCTTTTTAAGACCAAATCATAATCATTAATAAACCTCTGCTAAGTAAACACGAGTTTTTCACTTTCCCTCTAATACTGATTATATGGAGAAACCATTACTATTAATTGAGGATAACTGGTTCTGATGGTCCCCTAACAGGGCCAGCGATAATAGTTAGTAGTTACTGGGTTCCGAAAATAATGGTTTACAGAGTTATGTCTTTATGGATGTTTACATATATAGAGGCCACACCAAAAGCCCGTCTTTCATTACATTTGTTATGGAGGTATAATTCTATCGTATCTGTAGGCTACTTTTTTATTCCAGAATATGTTTTTGTTGTTGTTTTAGTAATCCTCAAAACCCCCTAAAAAATCAGAATTTTTTTTTTTAAATCAGCTCTAAGGATTTATGAATTTTAATAATTAAGGTAAAAAATTACACCACCTGCATTTTTGTATACATTTTGGCCATAAATTATCGAAATGCTTAGTAAACTCACGTAAATAGAGTAAATATATTAAATACAAAAATTAATTTAACTAAATGTTATTTATTTAAAAAAAAATTATTCACGCTAACTAATTTACTATTTCATGTTTCAGTAGTTTTATTTTCCTAATATTAGTTAAAATTCTGTTATTTCTACTCAATTAGTGAATAATATTTAAAATTTACTTAAGTTACCAAAGATATATGATGACTTACTAACCGATTTTAAATTGCGTCCTAATAAAATCAGTTTTATTTAAATAACTTATAGATTAATAAAACTCAATTAAATGCCTCAAAATTGTCAAAATTTTGCAAAAATATAGCAAATTTTTAAAATAATACTGCCTCTGAACATGTAACCTTTGTACAAATGGACATAGAGTAAATGGACGAGATGTGTTCATATGATAACCACTTGGAACGGTCAAACAGAACATTTATTCTCTACAGCGTCCTATATAAAACACTCTGGACCGTCGTGATTTGTGCAATAGCAGCACATGGAATAATAGAAAATACATACATAAATATGGCTATGTATATATATATATATAAAACGTTATCAATCGCAAGGTAACCGATCACATATATTTTACGACTTTCATACTAACTTTAAATACAATGTAACCGTCCAACAAACCTATTGAAATATGCTGTAAGTTATCTGACATTTATTTCTTTTAAAATAGATCAATAACTCCCAAAGAACTAGAAACTAAAAGATAGGTTTTATTTCGAAAATCAACAGAAGACAAAAATATAAGCCTATTATATAAAAAAGCCGTAGTTTTCAACACACACAAAAAAGGCTTAGAAAAGTGAAGTACATAAAACCCTCTGTAACAATGGAACATTTCTTCCAAAGACAAATAAGGAAAACATTCAAGGAATGTAGAAAATATGATAAACTTAGAAAAAGGTTTTAGAAAAGTTGTTTCATTTAATTTTAAGCTCCACAACTAATTGTACTACAAACACCTTGTATGCAGCCTTAATATTTTCACTATGATTTATAGTACGACAATTTAAAAATAATATAGAACAATAGTAGCCAATTGGCAGAGGTTGGAAGGAACTTACGGCTTGCTGTCAACCACGCGTTCAAGATAACTGTTGAGATTATGTCATATAGATCAGTGTTGTTTGTGAATATTGTCCTTTGTGTTTAAGATTTAAGAAATTTTATTTTCAGGTTATAATGCAGCGATTTTATTTGGATATACAACAGGTGGACTTTTTTATTGTTTTAAAGGAAACTGGCAAAAATCTGGGATTTTGAACGATTTTATTTATAATTTGAACAGTCGTCCTTTTTGTAAAATCTTTATTCATTAATTTCTCAGTCATAAATTGTAGTTAGGTCCAGATCGTAACTTTCACAAAATATTCAAAACTTTAATTCACTTGTACACCAGAAATGTTCTTAGTTCCTCTAAAGACTAGTATCATAAAACTTGATCTACTCTTGAGGTTACCCAGGGTAATGTAACTTAAACCGGGAAGACTATTTCAAGAGTGGATTATATAAGAGTAGAAGATAAGTATACATATTTAGAAATTTGGTTAAAATCGTGATCATTAAAATTTGATTTTAGCATGTAGAGCTGTTAGTTTTATTAAAAAGTAAGTTAGCCTATAAATTAAAAAGATTATATACATTACATACATTTCATTAATTACATACATTACATACATTACTTACATTACATACATTACTGTCAAATCGGATTCATGATTTAACTTAAATGAGACTATTTGACACTGATTCATGAATAAATTAATAATCGAGTTGGTTTTACAAGGATGTCTCAGCAATGTATTGCAGTGGAAACAAGTTCTATAAGCGGAACTGGCGGAGATTGCCCTGTAATCTGTTTCCTCGTTTAAACGCTTTTACAGAACTATTAAATCCAAGTATAATTGTAATACCTTAATGGCTTTACTCTATTAAATTTTAATTTTAATAACTTGCTTCTGCTGACTATTACTATAAACAGGACAAAGGAAAAGTATTATTTTTTATTTCTCCTCCTTCTCTTTAACGGTGTTAAGTAATTGAATGGTTTTTAGAAATTAATTTCGGCTGAGTTTAACAAATTACCAGCATTTATGAAATGCATAATGTTATTTTCAATAAAATGTTATTTCACAATGACAATACTTTTTTCGCTTCAGTAAAGGTTTTACTGACTTCAATGTGTAAGCATGACCAACTTCTTGCCTTAGACTTGCCATTTCTTTAAGTGTTTTCCTGTTCTTTCTTTCGTTTTGGACAAAGCGCCGAAGTTTCTTAAAGGTTACTTGTAGATAAATGTAAATAGAACAAAACCAATAAAATAACAAAATATTACAAAAACATTTTAATAAAACGCTCAATGGTTATTCATTAATCTATGATAATCAATTGGGTATACACATATTATTAACACAACTTACAAATTACTTAAGGTAAGCATTACGCAACATTGTAACATTAGAAGAAACAAACTCTTCACAGTTTTTAATGAGTTCATCCGTACATCCAGGATATTCCTCACAACAATCTAGTTAAAAACCAAACACATTTATTTGTAGTAAGTTACTATGACATCACAGTGTTACAGGTTCAATGACTTTTGTTCTTCCAAAATAGAATCTACTGTTACATGTTTGATGAAATAAGAGTTTTATGAAGAACACCTACACTGCGTTAAATGTAATTCATTACCCGCAATCCCACCTGTTTCTATAGCCAATTTTCACATTTTAATTTCTACAATATTGGGACACAACCCAAATCTAGAGCTAAGAGTAGACACTATTTAATAGAACGCAAATAAGTATTTTAATTTTAAATTGGTGACAGTTCAAATATATACACATACACGCTCTTTGTTTACCAGGAAAAAACTGACAAATCTGTAAAGACATTGTATGTAATAAGTTTATTTTATAATTAATAATTTGTACAAAGTAGATTGATGTCATCAAATAAACTGTATTACATTACTCACCAACTGATTAACTTGAGGAATAACGTTATTGATAGAACAATTAATAGGTAGGTGCAATCATGTAGGTGGGCGTATAATGTAGGCTCTTTGTATAGGTTAAATCAAAATTAAACTGATCATGTATTACCGAAGAAATATGATTTTATTATAACAAAAAAGAGGACTTTTTAACGATCAAATAACTTTGATTCATTATCTGAAATATAAAACAACTGGAGGACCTATTTTAATATTTTTTTATATCTAAGTTCCCTATTTGATTTGTTCACGTATTTTTATATGTCGTAGTTAAATGAACTGACCTGAAGTTTTACATCAATTTCTTAATATTGAGTGAAAATACCAATTCAAAGTGCTGAACATTTATTAATTTGACTATTTTACATTAAATAGAGATATATTAAATTTATGAATTAAACGCAAAAAGCTTTTTAAAAGAAAAAAGATTTTTGGAAAGAAACCTTGCTAGAATTGTTTATTTTTTCTGTCTCAGCGAATGTCCCCTATAGGGAAGAAGCTATTACCGTAGGTCTCATGGTAAGACTTATGGCCGAGACTATGATAACTTTTTGTTTTAAGGTCTCTAGATGCCAAAAACACTATTCGCTCAATTTTATATATATATATATGTGTGTGTTATAACAGTACATACATAGCCTAAATGTTTTTAAGTATTTACTTCTAATTAGCCTACACATTTGAAACAACTTTATGTAAAATCTATGTACAAACCTGCTTCTAAACTTAGGCCCTAACTTAAATTGTACCTACCTTAAGTTATTCTTTTCAAAATGTTAAACAGTTTAGGGGAGCTAACCTTAGAATTTATGTAAATGTATTGTTGTTAAAGAAACATTAAGCCTACATATCATTAAGTATTTCATAACAAGCTAGGACTACCCATCTAATCAATCTGTCAGAACCAAATTTAGCCTTTCATACTAGCCAAATTATATTTCCAACAAACTAAAAGACAGTGTAGTATAAAAACAGTTTCTAATATGTAGGGAAGAAGTTAATAACCCAAATGGTACAGATTGGCCTATTTATTTAAAGCTTGAAATGAAAATGCTAAAATATTATGTAAGGTTAGGGACTGTTATAAGTGAAATGTTGTCTCAAACTGAACTGACAGCCAGAGCAAATCAGAAGGCAATAGAGTGAGGATAGGATGTACAACATAAAGAGGCCATAGAGGTATGACATTGTTATATTGTAGCAAATTTTTGTCATTTCTCTGAGTATTTTTATAATGTATATGATTTGTATAATACTTTTGAATCTTAAATAATAGTATAAAAGAAATCATAATTTTGAGGTTACTTAATGTAAAGGCAATAAAATAACAATTGTAGTTAAATTAGACATATAAAAACTGTAAGTGAATATTTTCTCTCACAACTTGATAATTTTGTTATATAAAATGTAACATATATTAAAATTAAATAGTGTTTTTTTATTGATTTTATTTTACTATTAACGTGATATTAACAGCTACCAAATGGTTTACATATAGTATGACAAGTATGGAAAAAGTTATAGAGTGAATAAGATCTAGTGTGCAGTGGTGATTCTTGTGTGAAAAGGAAGTGAGAAAAATTCAAATCAAAAGGTGGTGAAAGGGGAAGCTGAAGAAGAGAGACATTATATTGAACCAAATAATCATATTTTAATCCATTTGAATCTTTTAAATTTTAATCTAAACTAATTGCAAACTATCTTTAATTTAATTGTATTTATCTAAATTTTCCAACTTAAACAAGAAAACTTTTGAAACAAGGTAAAAGACTTTTGAAAATTAGATTTCAACATGAAGAAATACTAAGTTAAATCCATCTCAGCAAACCTCTTTGTTTGGTAGCTGCCGCTAAAAAAAAAGGAAACTCAATTTTGTTTTATTAGATATTTTATTTAAGGCTATTTCAAATTTTGATAATTATGATTTTTTTATGTGCCATGGCAAAGAACCGCCCTTGAGATTAAGAGTCATCATATCTTACATTTGAGAGTCGGAGCAGATATTTGTAAAAATAATTTTGTAGCTATAATTCAATAGGCCCTAACTGTAATTTTGTTCAATATTTTTAAATTGTGTTTCTTGAATAAATTTAACTATGATGTAATTGTATATTTTGGACTAATCATTGAGTATCTAGGCTACGGTTATGTAAAGCAAGGTAGTTAAATTAAAACATAGGCTAAGGAGGTTTTGTTATAGTGTGTGTGTGTGTGTGTGTGTGTGTGTGTGTGTGTGTGTGTGTGTGTGTGTGTGTGTGTGTGTGTGTGTCCATGAATGCGATAACTTGAGTAAAAATCGTCCGATTTCAATGAAATTTAGCTCAAATGTGTGAGGTGACATTCATGACTTTAAGTTCGAAAACCAGAAAAGTCGGAACATGGGAAGGGGCGTTTATGGGGATTTTCATTTTTCCAAAAATCGATTTTTGCAGTTTTTACCCTTAAATTGTTAAAACACTTAATCTTATTTGTTACCATGTTATAGAGCTTAAAAAACAAATAATATCGTATTTTGTATTATTAACCTTGGTTAAGCGGTTGCGGAGAAAATCCAAAAAACCTACTCATAAAATCTTCAATTTTAATCTTACGGGAAAAAGGTTTTTGGGTTTTCCTCAGTTAAATTTAATATAAACTTCACATTTGCTTTTACTGATCAGTTCAGCTTCACAAAAAAACCATTTTTTTTTCAAATTGTGATTCTACGTCCAACCGTTGCAGCGATATTCAAAGTGCTAAACACTGTACGTTGTCCAATGTTGTCCATATGGAGGATAAATAAAATTCGATATCTCGGTTATTTATGAATGAATATTTATAAGCTTGGTATAAGATTCACATAGTACAGGTATATTGATATTTGCACACAAAACTGATTTTTTTTATCATCCCCTTAGCAGCAAACCTACATACTCAACCCTAATGTTATTCTTAAGGAAAATAAGCAAAGTTTTATATCTCCCTTAATTATGAACATAAAGTAATAAAACTTAGTATGTAGCTTCATCTGGTTGAGTTATATAGATAATTGCACAAAAGCATATGTCTTCTCTTTCTTTTTGCAGCAAACGTGCGTACTCATCTCTAATGTTATTCATATGTAGAATTCGTAAAATGCTATAGATCACTTATTTATCTATGTATTTTTATGAAACTTGGAGAGTGGTTTTATGTGGTGGTGAGAAACATATGGATGCATTAGAAAATCGCTAAGTTTGCAGGTTTGCTACAACGAGGGTATTTTAATTTTATAATGGGCAAATAATATAACATAAATACTACTTCGTCGCTCATATCTTCTCCACCAGTATTAATATATTTCAATACATACATGTATTCTTAGTAAGCTACAAATGGTTTTAGAGAACGGAAAACTACAATATAGCTATTTTTTTAAGTTAAATGTATTTTTAAAGTCCGTTTAAGATTTGATCAATGCTTATACCGTGAAAAATGCAACAACCCAACTTAAAACGACAGTTTATCTAGTATACAGTGTTTATTAATGTTAACTGGACCATCATCAGGCAGTCCGTTCCAGTTCGTAGAACCATATTTGTGTTGATGCGGGTTGCATGTTTTAGTACACCATTTGAACCGGGCACATTTATGAAAATTGTTTGATAGGTCATCCATGAAAATAATTTGTTAGTCACCAAATAAAAAACTTTTTTTCTATTCAAATGTAACCGTAGTTAATTACATATTTTTCTAAACTAAATTTGTATAAACTCCAATTAAATATTAAGAGTTAGTTTTTGACAACAAAACGCTATCAAATATTAAGTTTATACATTTTTATCACATACTTGGAAAAAACATTTTCCATCTTAAAAGTCTATAAATTTGGCACCTTTGACAACTTTAGATCGACATTAAAAATATTAACGATTAACTTTTCATACCAATTAAGACATTTTTATAACGTTTCCAATATTTAATAGGGACTTTGGAAAGCAATTATATTATTTATGTAAGAAAATAGTGTTTTAACATACACATTAATTTGTCATACACTGTAAAATCATCGTAGGTATAGAGTTTATTTTCTTCTCGAATACTTTTAATTGAATAAAGTTAAAATGGAATTACTAAGTTTACTCATAAAAAACTGATTAGTTTTTTCTATCCCTTGAAAACATTTGTCCTTCAACAAATGTAACAGCATTGGTAAAGACATTAGTTTATTTATTTGATACAATTTTGCGTATATCTTATTCAATTGGAAACCATTAAATTGTGAAACAAAAAACCAAATTAATACACCAGTAGAAAAATATTTTTTTATTTTTTATTACTTTATCGGATCGAGTAAATGTTGTATATGTTGCCAATGGTTTATAAAATAAAAACAAACATATTTCATCTCAGAACTTGTAGTGAATTGTTTGTTTTCCTTTATATAGTTCATTCATATATTCAGTGCATCCATATATATAACAATAGTATAATACTATTTTGTATATTATTATCTTTACCATGTGTATACTTACTAAACCCATGTATACTGTTACTCATAATATGTAATACTTACGATTATTTAAGGTTGTATACGATTACTGTCACCGTTATGTTTGGGTAGAAATTAAGTTTAGTTGGCTCATATAAATTAAAATTGTTTCAATTGCCTAAAATTTATGGAAGAGGACGGTTATGGAACTTACATTGTTAACTGAAATGAAAAAAAAAAATACAAACACCCCCGTTGCAGCAAACCTGCGTACTCAGCGAATTTCCAATACATAATATTTATCTTAATACCACATAAAGCCGCATACCAAGTTTCATAAAAATATATTCACATTTAAGCGATTTTGATTTTTCTCCATAAGAATAACATCGGTAATATGTAGGTAAGTTTGGTGAAACAAGGAACACAAACAATTGGTTTTTATGCAAATATATATAAATATAATTTAACTAGGTGAAGTTTCATCAATATTCAAAAATAAATAAGCACTATATAACAAGTTATTTATTCTTCATAACAATAACATGGGGCTGAGTAAGCAGGTTTGCTGCAACAAGGGAAAAATGGGTTTTTATGCAATTATCAATATAAGTCAACCAATTGAAGTACCAAGTTTTATTAATTTATGTTCATAATTAAGGGATTCATTACATTTTATTTATTCTCCATAAGAATGACATGGAGGCTGAGTACGCAGGTTTGCTGCTACGGGAATAATCAACAAAAAATAAATTGTTTGTGCAAATATCAATATAACAGTACTACGTGAAGCCACATACCAAGTTTAATTAACATACATTCACAAATACTCGAGATATCAAATTTTATTTATTCACCATAAGGATAACATTGGACAACGTACTGTGTTTAGCACTTTGAAAATCTCAGCAACGGTTGGGAGTAGAATCATAATTTAAATACCAAAATGATTTTTTTGTGGAACTGAAGAGATTGGTAAAAGCAAATGTGAAACTTACATTAAAATTAACTTAGGAAAAACCAAAACCCTTTTTACCCATAAGATTACCATGGGAGATTTTATGAGTAGGTTTTTTGGATTTTCTCCGCAACCACTTAACCTAGGTTAATAATTACAAAACACTATATTATTTGTCTTTATTAAGCTCTACAACATGGTCAAAACCAAAATTAAGTTTAAAAAAAAAATTGTAGGTTGAAAAATGCAAAAAAACTGATTTTTGTAAAATTTAAAACCCCCCTTCCCATATTCCGATTTTTCTGGTTTCGAACTTAAAGTCATGGATGTCATTTTACACCTTTGAAACAAATTTCATCGAAATCGGAAAATTTTTACTCAAGTTATCGCTTTCACGGACGGGTAATTTGAACGAATAGTGTTTTTACCATTTGGGGACCTCAAAAAAAAAAATTATCATGGTCCCGGGCTTAAGTCTTACCATGAGACCTACGGTAATAGCTCCTTCCCTTTAGGAGAAATTCGCTAAAATTACCAATAAGTAGATGACTTCAACACGTTGAGTATTTTGAAGCCTCACAAACATATTGGCGAGATAACATTAGTCTATATAACAACTAAACAAAACAGAATTCGTAGTGTCATCATCTGAGTAGTTGATTGAAAAAGTTCGTTACAATAAATCAGAGTTTTATGCCCCTGTTGAATGTTAGTTGCCCGAGGGAGAAAACTTGAAATGGATAAACTTTCTCGTATGCAAAATTTATTTAATTTTGATTGTCAAAACTTAAATAAAAACCTAATTTATTTAAATGTTTATAACATCCAGTCCCAATGAGTTTTCTATTCATAAATTTTAACACTCAATAATTTTAGAAATTTTTTAAATTTAAATTTTACTTCAAATTTAGTTGATTGCTATTGGGACAACTTTTCTTTCACAAACCTAATAAAACAGTCGTGTGCTGTTTATACTGTGCATATAAATTTTATTGTATTCTTTAGTCGGATTCTATTAAAATATAAATTAAATTTATACGTATTAAAAGCTAAATCAGCAGTGCTAAATATTGCATATTAGTGTAAAATTATCGCTGCTGACCAGTATTATATTTTTTCCGATGTCTGAATGAAAATTTCTCAGTAACCAAAAGTGCCCCAATTACAAGATTTTAAACATAACTAGTTTGTGGGAATATATTTTAAAGCTCATTCTATAAGGCTCCGTAAGGTATATTAATTAAAGTTTGAAACTAGTTGTCACACACTGATTAACCAGCAAAACAATAAGAAAAAGTGTTATTTATTCTATGATTGGGTAAAAACTAATTATTTATTTATTTGAGTAAACACCTGATTAGGTGTAATTTTACTGTCGTTGCTAGATAGGTAGTCAACTCCGAGCTGTATCTAAATATTAGGGGTAACACGTACTAAGGAACCTACGTGCTGGACGCCCGATTCTGATGAGGACAATAATCATTATTTATAAATTAGTTTCCGAAAAATAACGCTGGTGAAATTAAAAAGTAATTATTGGTTTATAATAATTATATTAATTAAATAACTACAATAATTTAACCTAGCGCAATCTAACTATTCGAACATGCCTTACAATGTGTTTGAATTCGGTTGTTTATTGTAGAGGAATATTGAATACACATTTAGGTAAGATATACAAGCTTTATACTTTTTACATTTTTGATGTTATATATTATATATTCTTAGTCTATACCTGCTATTTCATCCTGCAACGTTAATTTATATATGGTTTGTATGATCAGCGGTTGAAATTTAAAAACATCACTTTAATTTTAATGACAAATCAATGTTATATGAATTTATGTTTCTACTTACTTAGAGAAAATAGCAAGACTTTTATAAACAGTAACTTCAAGAAGTTTTATCAAACGAACTAAGCGGCCGTGGTGCTTAGCTTCTGATTAGTCCTTTTGGATTAGTCATTTCTTAGTTTTAAAACTTGTTTCACTCTATAACTGGTGATATTTTTCAAAGTGTAAACTCTTATTCCTTTATTGTTAGAAATTGCAAGTACTTTTTTGTAGTATTTCTTCGTTATTAGTTTTGTACTATAATATTTTAAAAAAATGCTTAAAGGAGGGCCGGATTTAAAAATAGGCTATATATGCGTGCGCCTAGGGGCCCTCACGACAAAAGGGGCCAGCACCACACACAAATACTACATACATAATCCTCAAAAAAAAGCAAAAAAGTTCACCAGGTTTCTGATCTGGGCGGCAAGTGCCTCCAACATTGACTGCGCCTAGGATCCCATAACTCCTAAATACGGACCTGGCTTAAAGTATGAGTAAGGAGGTCAAAGGTGGTGACTGTTGCATATGTACCTTAACCTTAAAGGTCATGGTAAGACCATTCTAAAACTAAAGCTAATTGCACGTCCTATTTTGAAACATTGCAGATGAAGACACTGAGTTCGTCAATTAGGACTACACATGTATTTAAAACTGCAGTGCATAACCAGGGATGTATTGAGGTGAAGAATATTTCCAAACGCTATGATTTCAAGCCCTACCAATATAAGCCATTCTGCAAAGTCGAGGGTTCTTTTGGTTATATTAACCCAATTTTAAAACTTGAATTATTATCTTAAATTTTAGAATGTACATAACTATAGTACAATATGTTATTTGTTATTTATGGTTTTTTAATTAAAAAGACCCTCATTCCTAAACCCAATTGTATGATTCTTATCGAAGGCAATATAAACCATTATTATAATGACTCACTTGAGATTATTGAGACACCCGTCATTATTTGTGTCGTAACTAAATGATTTTATTGTTATTGATTTGTTAGATAATGATAATAATTGATTATTCAACGGGCTACTCTAGTACGAGTAAATAAATATTAAGTAAGCCTAGAGATAGAAAATATTAAATATACATGAAAGTTAAGTTTATTTACAAATTTATTTCTCAGTTCTACAGAAAAACGATTTATCAAATTCAGAGCTTATCGCTAACTATTCCGCTACTTTTAAATGAAAACAATTAAAGTATTGATACAAAATTTTAATATATATTCTTTAAATATTGACACTTATTTCTATGACAACTTAAGGCGTGTAATGACCTAAAAGACAAAACAGTTTTAGAAACATGGAGTTTTCATCGCATGTAACTCTAAGCCTAGCTTTGTCCCTCGGGTCTTCGTTGACCCAGAAACCAAATTAAATCTCTAGTAAGGATACAGCAGGATTAGGAAGCCTGCTCTACACAATACAGTATAAAATAGGGAGTTAGGTTTTGTTATTGCTTAAGTTTGTATGATGACTTTTGGTTATGAAATAAAACAAGTTTTACAAAGAAATATTGTTCTAAATATAAAAAATATATAGTTATAGTATGGTTAAATTAATTACGTGTATTATAAATAATGAATGAAATTGATTAATGATTCAGAAATATCTAACTGAAAATAATTGTTCAAAACAAATAAAAGTAATTGAAGAACACAATCAAGAACTTACTAACCGAATCTTTTTTTATTTATTTTAGGATAATTTTTTAACAAAACAATAACATAAATTGCCATGATTTGATGTTATAAGGTTGAAAGCCCGTTTACTTGTATAACTTATTATAACAATAACAAACTAAACTTTTTTGACAAATAGTTAAAATAACTGTTAGATAGTCAATGACAAGCTTGGATGTATTCTCAGAATATAACGTAAATTATGTGGACATAGCTAAACACTACATTGAAGGAGAAGTAGTGAGGTTATCTTGGTGTTCCATACAAATGATCATATAATTAAAAGCTGTAGAGTTCTAAGAATTACCTTTCGTCGTTTTCTCGATAAAGGTTGGTTTACTATTAATTTATCATATCTATTATTTCAAATTCTAGTTTCAGGAGGTAGAATCAAATATCTGGAGCTAAATATAATTGTTATTGAAAACAGACCTTATGAAAAATTCAGACGCAGACGAGTGATTGAATAATATATGAACGCCAGCTGCGCCGACCGCCGGCGTCGGACATTTCCAACGGTGCAGCGGCGTTTGCTACTGGAAATACTGGAAATATATTGGCCATACATCATTACGTCACGTTTTCGTAACAGCATCGACGTTCAGCTTACGTTTAATTTATTTGTTGTGTAAATGTTTAAAGTGTTTTTCTTACCACCAGATAACCTGTTAAAACCTGACGAGTGCAGGAAATAAAACTTTAATAAATACAGTTTATAAAAGTAGTCGTAATATGCATCGTAAGATTATTGAATAATGAACTATTTCAGTTTTAAAACTTAAATCGCAAGTTGGTTTAGATGAAGATAATTATAGTTCGTTTACTTGGTGGGACAAAGTTTAATATTTATTAACAGTGTTAAGTCTAGCTTAAACCATAAATGTATTACAATTAACTTGTAAACAGCTTGAAATCTACAAGATTGTATAATTTTAAATTCGGCTTGATCAAACGAGATTCACATGATATTGATTGAAAATCATAGCGTGAATATTACAAGTGATACTGACACTAACTTGGACTTAATATATTTAAAATATCCTCCACCATAGTTGGGAAATAAATAAGGTTGCAAATCCTACTCCCTAAAACCGATTGGTTATTCGTGCATGACAATAAGCATATTTCACAATTAAAATCTTTAGGTTTTTAAATCATTGAGATGTATTTTCATTTTGACTTGTCAACAATATTTAATTAAAGCGTACTATTAATTTAAAAATACATGTTTACAAACAAAGTATACAAAACCTTACATTTGAATAGTATTCGCAAGTCGGTCGGCGGAGTATACCACCTATAAAGTCAGTATGGAAATATTTATTTAATCTGTGTGTTTTTTATTTATACCCTTAAACATGGTGCTATATAACAAATATATTTTTCATGAACATTTAAAAAATATGAGTACCGGTGGAAAAATGTATTTTATACACAAGTTTGTTTAGCGATGATGTATGTATGTCGTCTGAGTGTTAACTTACCTATAAACAACATTAATGGCTCGACTTTTGTGGCATTTGGCAAAGAGGTTCTAATCTACGGTTTCTCCAATATTTTCATTTTTTTTATTTAATGGGTCGTTATTTCGTAAAATAAGCCTACAACATGATAATTCACCTCAAAAATGGGCAATACAATTTTTAAAATATTGCTGTTTACTAATGAATAATAAGTTTAGGAAAAAAGTTTTAATAATTAGTTATGAAGAGTGTCCGCGTAAATTACTCAAATAAAATAAACTTACCATAGTCAACAATGAATTTTAAACGAACAATTGTGGTTTATTTTATAACGATATTATATCACCTACCATCCTAGAACAATTTGGGGTATCCTAAAACTGTTAAAGTTACAAGATTAATATATTTTGTTTTTCAGAAATATTTATTTTCAATAACATATACATATCACCATAAACAACTAAATGAGTCAGTATATTGGATTATTACTGGTAAACGCTGTACATTTTCCAATCCAAATTTGGAGAGAAATATAGTTGTTGCTATAAATATATTCCTACGTTATACACAATATATATCGTACAATACCATAACAATTATTTATTGGTATATATAATTGACTCTTAGTATACATGGCAAGCTCACGTGGACCAATGCAAAATATTTTGAATAGGTTTCCACCTACATTCGGGTTGGGTGAGTAAGGATGATCTCCTCTATCAACAATGTGTAGAAGTTGGCTCTATAATGACTTCTATAAAGAAATTTGAGTGTCCATTCCCAAAATAAAAATACCCCCGTATCAGCAAACCTGCGTACTCATAGAATTTCCAATGCCACATGTATTTAATACCACATAAAGCCAAATATCATGTTTCATCAATATACAATCATAAATAAACATATATGACATTTTAATTATTCTCCATAAGAATAACATGGCGGATGAATATGCAGGTTTGCTGAAACAAGGGACACAAAAAATGAGGTTTTATACAAATATCAATATAACTCAAGTAGGTAAAACCACATACCAAATTTTATTAATTTATGTTCATAATTACGAGAGATAACACGTTACTTATTCTCCATAAGAATAACATGGGACTGAGTACACAGGTTTGCTGCTACGGGAACTATCGGCCAACAAATGTTTTTTAGTGCAAATATCAATATACCACAACGATATGAAGCAATATACCAAGTTTCATCAGGATAAGTTGATAAATAAGCAAGATATACAATCTTTCTTATTCTCCCTAAGAATAATATTGGACAACGTACCGTGTTTAACACTTTCAATATCTCTGTAACCATTTAACGTAGAGCAATGATTAAAATACCAAATTGTGCGGCTTTATAAGCTGATTTCAATGAAAATTTTTAACTTAAAAAATATATATAAAACTAAAAAAAAAAAAACATTTTTGGGGTACAAAACCCCCCCAAAAATACCTATTCGGATAGATCGATCGGTCTGGTTTTCGAACTTAAAGTCATAAACGCTGTTTTACCCGTTTATACATACAGTTTTGAACGAATGGTGTTTTTGGAAT
Organism: Allygus modestus; assembly: GCA_963675035.1. Lineage (NCBI taxonomy): Eukaryota > Metazoa > Arthropoda > Insecta > Hemiptera > Cicadellidae > Allygus > Allygus modestus. The sequence goes on from OY776112.1 coordinate 316,944,294, forward strand.
CTGGGAACCCAAAACAAAAAGTTATCATGGTCCCGGGCCTAGGTCTTACCATGCCAACTACGGCAATAGCTTCTTCCCTATATTGAGAATTCCCTAATAAGTCAATTCTTCACTATACAGGCTGTCGCACTTTATATTTATGATGCATTAAGATTTAGTGATTTATTTATTAAAATTGTGTTACAAATGGTAAAGTTTTAGTAACTGTTCTGTTAATATTTAATTTAACTTAATATTTATTTCAACGTTTTTTTGACTTGCAATTGGGGTTTTATTTAATATATATATATATATATATATATATATATATATATACTGTCATATATATATATATATATATACTGTCATCCATAGACCAATAAACGAATTGAATGGATATTTGTTGTAGCCTAGGTTATTTGATATTTCTTAAAATAGTTTAAAATTAGTTTACAATACACCAAGGTTTTGCAAAGTAAACAAATAAGTACATTTAAAAATTTATTTAGAGTAAATTAAAAACGAAGCAAAAGACATGAGTTAGTTTGTTTCCACTTAAGTGTTTCTTAAATTAAGACTCAATATTAATCCTACCAATAATTCAATGCAAACTTTTCTTCAGCGTGTATTTACAAGTTTAACATACAGGCATGAAAGGGTCTTGTTGGCGAAGCTAGAATTGGATTTAAGAAATAGGTGACATGATCTGAGGTATCTCCGTGGCTTTAAACACTTTATCTTTTTTGTGTTGAAAAGAAAAGTTTGAACCAATAATAACATCTTTTACCCAATTTACCAAAATATTAAGTAATTTAATAATAATTAGAACTTTATTGTAAGCAAACTACACATATTCATCTTGAAGACACATCTGTTACTAATAAAATAATATTAAAACTTAAATGCAGCTTTAAGCATATGTATTTTAATTGTCACATAGTTACTTTATGGTCATTCGTTATTGGTTTTAACGCCAATAGTTACTAATCTTAATCATACTAAATAATGTATCATCTAAGTTGCATGTAAATCAAATTAATTCAAATTATCTATACAATAGAGAGTTTTAACAATTAAAAATTAAGTATATTTTTTATGAATTATTACCAAGTTTGATATTAATTAAGTCTGGTATTAGTGATATAAGTTTAAAATAATACAATAAAGTGTTTATTTGTTTATCTAAGTTTAAAATTAAATAAAAATTCAAACGTACCCGAGAAACAAAACTGCTAACAGAGATTCCATTATCACACAACCCGTTACAGTTACAATAACTTTTGGTGTTTCAATAACAAGCTATCACCTCTCAGCATTGTGGGAATCCTAAATTTTCAGATGCAAACCACTACAAGTGATTCAATAAAATATTAAAGCCTGAAAGAAACCTTCAACGAAATTGAATCACACGTTTCGTAACCACCTTATGTAAAATATGTCCTTACGTAAAAATGTCTGAAATAATATTTAGTTATAAATAAAAAAAATATCTTACCAATTATTAAATTCCACTGGAACTATGCAATATTACGATGGTCATTCTGACGTGGGTTACTATTGTTTAAGTCGTTAAAATAATACGCAAGACATAACATAGAAGGTTATCTCTATTTAAAATTAAGTTTTACATCTTAACAACTTATATTTGTTTATGTCCATGCCTTAGTCATAGTTAAAAATGCTGTTAGTATAAAAATATCACAAAGAGATCAGTATGAAGGTATAATTGTCTCAGTATCACTTATGAAACTACATATTCCATAACAGTTATGACTGCGGTGCTGTATATTTATAGTCGAATTAAAGTAGTTGAACTGCTTTATTTACAATAACGTTATGGACCAGTTAAATGTTTATCAATGCATATTTAATATTTATACCACTGCAACCTTTATGTACTTGAATTATTTCTAAAGGTCAAGTGCTGAATAGATCTCTTATCTGACCATTTATATTGCACTCCATGGTTGGTTATCTGAGCTTGAATTTAGTTTATTAAGTGACGTTGCCTATTTACTAGTATTTAAATATTAAATACTTACATAAGTTTTAATATTTTCTGTTAAACCAACATCAATGTAATAATTATTCATTTAAATTAATTAGTCATTATTTTAAGCACATGTTATTGTATTGCTTTATTACACGATTACACTAAAGCACTAAAGTAGTTTTATATTACTTTTATTCGATGATAAACTAAACCTTAAAATCGTTTGCTATGTAAATAATATATATTTTATTACGAATATGTCTTAACACTTGTTCCTGTCAGAAGCTAACAGTGACTGTTCAATATATCATTATTATAAACACCTATTTTGTACAATCTTTATAATAAACAGTCATACTTTTTTTTACTTGGCTATACTAGGAATTTGGTACTTTTATTCAAGGTTTGTATAGTAAAATTATAGTAAAAATGAAGCTGAGATAAATTACACACATTTTAATTTTAAGATCCACTACTAGAACATAATATTTAAATTTAAAGTTTACCCTTAATTTTCTATCACAGAACTTGTTGGTATCTCAGAACATATTCAGATATATGTTACAGAAGGTAATGCAAACATGAAATGCACGAAGCAAGTACAAATATGTATCCAAGTTTATAAAATCTTTGCTAATCTACCGATCTCTCAGTTACGAGAAATTTATACTCATTGAAAACATTGGTTTGCTAGCTGTATTTTTTCTAGTAATGTTACAAGATCCGTGAGTTCTCGTTAAACTGAGTAAACTAGTAGAGTTTGTGTTTCTGTGTGCATAATCCACATAAGAGCGTTGAATTAACTGAGTTTACTTTTTGTACCGCTGAAAAAATCATTGTTTGATAAAAAAATAAGGGTTGCTATATCATGGATTTGCAGCCAAAAAATTTGCTTATGTTAATGTTTGTTTAAATATGTTAAAGACCTGTCAATACGTAATTATGCCAATAATTGTTAAACACAACATTGTGAAACTAGAATATTTTTTTATTCATACTCGTAACTCTTAAAATTAATATAGATTGTTTTTCGAAAAAATTAATCGAACTTTTAAAAGCCTTTCTTAGACATTTGTATCGTTAAAAATAGAACAATCTAGAAGTTTAGCTAATACATTTTCGAAATTAAAAGGAAAGCCCAAATTTTATAATTGCGGTAAAAGTAATTATTTGTGTGACAATCTTCAGTGGCAAAATATGTGATTACTTTTGCCTTTGATGAAAGATAATTCTGTGATTACTGTTTATCCTAACCTCTCACGCAATTTTAAAACCGTCCATACACAACCCTTATAGTTTTTTAAACTTTTCCACATATAATGTATTTATAAACTAGTGATTTTGTTGTCTTCGTCTTGTGTTATTTTTAGTATTAAATATTTGCATTTTATACTCGCAAAATTATACACGTATAGAAGACAATCTAACATATAGTCACACTTTGTTGATTATTACACAACAAGACAAACCTAACAATACCAAGAATCCGACATGATCTGTAATTTAAATATGTTACTTATATAACAATGTTGTAGTAAAGCTGTTAATTGTGAACCATCTACGTTAAAATCCAAGATAAGCGTATTTTTTCTTTGCCCTTATGTCCGTATTTGCTTTTTACTATGGTAAAATCCTCCCTATTTAGGTTATTTAGAACAAGACGATGTTATAACCACACTGAAATGTATACGCTGTATTCACATGGTTTCTGCTATCATATTCTTTGGTTTAAATGGATCGATAAACTCGTTTCACCTCTTATTTAAATAAGCAGTAACGCTGTTAACACATTAAAGCTCCTCTTTTTACAATATAATGGGGCCTGGCTTCTCAATTAGTGTGGACCATAAAATTAAAGTCAACAAAATCTTCAACAAAACTTCAAATCTAAAGATTCACCGAGTCAAACCACAAACTCACACAAAACAACAATTATTCCTTAATGAATTTTACTGTTATGGTAAACCTTTGTCGTTTGAAAATAAAATAATGAATATAGGTTTAACACATAACTTAATAATTATGTATATTTATTTACGCATTGATTGAATAATGAAATGTTTCATTCCTTAATTAAAACTTAAGTTGGTCCTCAAATACATAACCATTGATTTACATTGACCTGGATCCAGTAATTGGTCAGCTTTAATCATCTAACAAGTTTGATTGTTAAAAAAAGTATTGAAAAAACAGTTGGGATTGCTCCAAGATACAGTGTTAGCTTGAATTACAAAAACAAGTTAAACATACCAAATATTATTATTACCAGATATTCAATTGTATTTAAAGTACGGGTTTATTTTGTAAAAAATAAGTCTAATACCGTAATATTATTTTTTTATTTTTTCATCCTATAAACCAGTCCATCAGTAAGTCACTCAAATAAGATATGAACGTTTGAAACTCCAAAGACGAGTCACTATAGTGTTGATCACCTTTCCTTTTAAAATCTAAATTTTTCTACAAAACCCATCCATAATCTAACACGTAATTTGACATGTCACGTATATGCAAAATAAACCAGGTCCAACTATTTCAGTTACTGATCTTTGACACTTTTAGGTATCATGAGGAACTTTATAATATCTATATAATGGGTATTTGTCACGATAACACCCTCAATTGTTTACGACCATTTGATTACATGCATTCCAAAATTATTAAGTGAATATATATAATAAATCGTAATAATAAAAATGGTTAACCTTAACTCTTGACTTAATTAACTCTGCAGTATTTAAATTATGAATGTTTATTCAACGTTTAAAAATGTTATTACCAAGCGAATAACTGTTATTCTAATGAAGTACGTGTTGGTATTCAGTCTTGGTTGATATACATTCGTAAAATATAATTAGGTTTTTATTATTCATATAGTAGTTGGAGACCAAGCCGTCCTAAAATTAAGTTCATAATGTGTTAGGTTGCAATCCAGTAATGTCTACCGAAATACCTACAATTTAGCCTTAAGATCGATAGCAATGTTTAAATTACAAGTTCTTCGATGTCTAATAAATACCACTAACTTATTACAAATAATCTTAAAAATGAAACCCCCAAAAAACCATACAATGTATGTTTTTTAATTTTAATTTTTGTGTTTTAGCGAATTTCCCCTACAGGGAATAAGCTATTACCGTAAGTCTAATGGTAAGCCCGAGACCATGATAACTTTTTGTTTTGAGGTCCCGAGATGCCAAAAACATCATTCGTTCAAATTTATATATTTATATATACATGTATATATATATATATATAAATATGTATATATTTATGTGTCCATAAGCACGATAACTCTCGTAAAAAAGGTCTGATGTAAATGAAATTTGGTAAAAATGTGTAAACTTGTTTGGTATTTGAATGAGTTTGAAAACCAAACGAATCGCACCATCCAAAGGGGGATTTTTGGAGGGTTTTGTACCCTAAAAAGGAGTTTTTGGGTTTTTCATATGTAATTTTTATTTAAATAAAATTGTAATTTCCACCATTGAATTCGGCTTAAAAAAAAACAATTTGGTATATATCATTACGCTACGTCAATTGGTTACTGAGATGTTGAAAGTGCTAAACACAGTACGTTGTCTAATGCTATTCTTATGGAGAACAATCAACATTTTATATCTCGCTTATTTATTAACATAAACTGACAAAATTTGGTATATGGCTTCATCTGGTTGTGGTTTATTGTTGTTTGCACGAAACAACTTTTTTGCCTATGTTTCCCGTAGCAGCAAACCTAGGTACTTGGTCCCCATTTTATTCTTTTGGAGAATAGTTTAAATGTATATATCGTTTAAATGTTATCGGTTAAATGTTTATGTTTGTTTGTTTATATATCGTTTATTAATGAATTTATATGGATGAAACTTGGTATGTGCCTTCCCCTAGATAAGTTCTATTAATTTTTATATCAAACCCCAAAATTTTTTGTTCCTTGTTGCAGAAAACCTGCGTACTCATCCCCAATATTATGCTTATGGAGAATAATTAATATTTTAAATATCGCTTATTTGTGAATATATTTCTTATGACTCTTGGTAAGTGGCTTAATGTGTAATTAAGAGATATATATTAATTTGAAATTCGCTGAGTACGCAGGTTTGTGGTGACGGGGGTATTTAATTTCACATTTATACATAACAAGTATTGTTTATTTACGCAAAAAACTGAGACTCACACATTTACTTATGATAAAAAATATATAAAAAAACTGCAAATGACTCTGATGTTTGCATATTTTCGGCTTTGTGGTGGGTCTATGCAATGTGACAAATACTTATTTTTGTGAAATAAATTAAAATTTAATATTTATTAGTGAATTTCCTATGGAAAAATTACCTATTAGCACGGTGAAACCTCAGCCCGTGTTCACCATAGAAGTTCCTAACGTGACCCCCTGAACTCGTTTTGGAGGTCGCTAGCAACGTAATATATATATATATATATATATATATATATATATATATATATATATATATAAACAGTATATATAAATTTGTGTGTGTGTGTGTGTGTGTGTGTGTGTGTCTGTGTGTGTGTGTGTGTGTGTGTGTGTGTGTGTGTGTGTGTGTGTGTGTGTGTGTGTGTGTGTGTGTGTGTGTCCTCACTCTAGCGGTCACAATTTTTGTCCGATTTACTTGAAAATTGGTAGGAACCTTATCTTCTGTAAACAGATGATAGAGAAGTTCGTTGGGAAAACAATCGGACTACGCTAAGTCCCAATTTTTGGGAATTTAATTTTTTTACTTTTGAGTTTTTGTGCCCAAAAAGGGCCAGAAAATCCCCGAATGCAAAATTATTAATGTAATTTAATAATTATGAAATTATTTTACGTAAAATGATAAAAATTATAAGACCTCCCTCATAGTTCTAGCGCAAGTATTTACTTATTTCTTAAAGAAAATGTTAATTCGTCTTAACACAGTACGTTGTCTTATAGGGATTTTACACTGGAAAAAGCTGTTTTTCATATGCTGATGTAGTTTTATCACCCCCAATACCTCTATACAAACTTCTTACCCTAATTAAACCTACTCCTAACCTTATAATGTACAACATTACCATCATAATAGTGAATTTAAATATAACCAGGAACATAAGAACATCCAAAAAATAACATTGTTCCATTTTCCAAAACAATGTTACCATGTTATTTTAAATCATTTATTAGATTTATTAAAGGTTTTAATGCGTAAATTCACTTCCCTCACGTCAGCGTGCTGCGTGCAAATTAGTTTTAAATTTAGCTAAAAATTATATATACGATACCATTCGAGTAACGCTCGAAAGTAAAAATATAATTATGAAAGTGTTTCCATTCACGTAGTTGGTATTCAGCAGACACCCGACAGCGACAACATGTAATACAGCAGCTGTCAGATATCAGCCGTTCATATCAGCTGCTCTCCCACTAGCTGTAATATGTTGGGGCATGCACCGTGCACTGCATACGTATAAAGGGAATTTCATTTGTGCACAGCATTGTAGGAAATATGAATGTGCAGTATATTATCAGGGGAATTTATTTAATTTTACGCTAAAAGTTAAATTTTTCATAATTTTTTAAACGTCTGCAACCTTTTTAAGTGCGATTTCTAAATCGCTTCCAGAGACAAATTATCATTCCCCTACTATTACCCATACTCTTCTAATTTTAAGAAATATAAAAACCGTAACATACATTCTTACCGCATATAAGGGGTGCCAAAAAGATCCAATTTAACTTGAGTATAGTTGTAGAGCTCAATTTAAGCATGTTTGTGAATTCAACGTATAAATGGTGTCACCAGGAAATATATTTAATTGTTTTTATTGAAGTATAACTTTTACAATTAACATTTCTTTATTTGATTTTGAAGAGCGAAACACTCAAACTCATTGAGCTTTTTGTTTTCTCTTACGCTTAGCACACAGCAAAATTTGTTAAAACCTTTTTATTTACTGAGAACATTTATTAGATTTTACAAATCTCCTGAGCCCTTACATGAGACTTCAAGAGATGTAACTAATTGTAAACGAGGGTTGGATTTACTGTGGTCATTCCAACTCCGCAAACCTCTGTTAAGAGAATCCAATAAATCAACCCACCTTCTTCTCTGAAAGCTGTTTTCGCATCTCACATTTATACAATTTCCTTAAATTCCTTAATATATCCTGTTAAAATTACCGGAAACTTGTTTTATATATTTTTTTAGGACGAATAATAATAAACATATTTTTGCCTAGTTTGCGCTAAATGTCTCATTATGAGGGTAATAAGTGAGCCTATTAATTTCGTTCTATAAAATAACATTTATAAATATGTAAAACACAAAACTTATAAATCATAGATTATCACTTACAGCTCGTTTAGTCTTTTTTTTAGCGAATTGCAGTTCAAGTTTGATTACAAAATAATGTTTGAGCAATGAGTGAAATCGACCCAGTCTTCACATGGAACAAGCATGTAGCCTTGTTTAATACAAGTCAGAAGACATAAAGTAAATACCCCCGTCGCTGCAAACCTGCATACTCAGCGAATTCCCAATGCAGATATAAATGTCTTAATACTAGATAAAGTCACTTACCAAGTTTCATAAAAATATATTCACAAACAAGCAATATATACAATTTTAATTATTGCCCATAAGAATAACATTGGGGCTGAGTACGCATGTTTGCTGCATCAAGGAACAGAAAAAATGTATCTTTATGCTAATATCAATTTAACTCAACTAGGTGAAGTCATATACCAGTTTTTATTCATTTATGTTCATAACTAAGGGAGACATAGCATTTAATTATTATCCATAAGAATGACATGGGGCTGAGTACGCAGCTTTTCTGCTACAAGAGCCTTTGACAAAAATTTTTTTGAGCAAATACCAATGCACCATAACTAAATGAAGGTTCGTATACCAAGTTTCATCAGTGTACGTTCATAAATAAGCGAGATATAAACTTTTTCTTTTCCTCCATAAGAATAACATTAGACAACGTACTGTGTTTAGCACTTTCAATAGCTCGGTAACCAATTGACGTAGAGGAATGATCAAAGTACCAAATTGTGTGTTTTTCAGCTAAATACAAAAGTAAAAACTAAAATTTGACTATTTCCAAAATTGTATGTAAAACAATCAAAAAGACATTTTTGAGGTACAAAAACCCCCCAAAAATACCCATTCGAATAAAGCGATCTGGCTTGTTTTCAAACTTAAAGTCATAAATGTTGCTTTATACGTTTATACAAAATTTCATCAAAATCGGATAATTTTTACGAGAGTTATCGTGCTCACGGACACACACACACACAGACACACACACACACACACACACACACACACACACACACACACACACACACACACATATATATGTAATACCAGTAGCAGAGACCATATCGTTGCTTCTGCAAATATATTTTAACCAGTACAACAAATTGTTATCCAAACATAATGGCAACGTTAGTTGATAAATAACTTTTACTCATAATTCTAAGAAGGTAATGTTCTGACGTCCTTAAAAATTTACACTTAGGTGATTTTTTTGTTTTTAGCGAATTTACCCTACAGGGAAGAAGCTATTACCGTAGTTGGCATGGTAAGACCTAGGCCCGGGACCATGATAACTTTTCGTTTTGAGGTCCCCAGATCCCAAAAACATCATTCGTTTTAAACTGTAGATATATATATATATATATATATATATATATATATATATATATATATATAGCTTCTTCCCTGTAGGGGAAATTCGCTAAAAACAAAAAAATCCCCTAAGTTTAAATTTTTAAGGACGTCAGAACATTACCTTCTTAGAATTATGAGTAAAAGTTATTTATCAACTAACGTTGTCATTATGTTTGGATAACAATTGTTGTACTGGTTAAAATATATTTGCAGAAGCAACGATATGGTCTCTGCCACTGGTATTTTGTGACGGTATAAAAGGGAACGGTCCAAACCCTGGTATTATTACTATTTTAGTTTAACCTGGTCTTAGAATGCATCATCAACATATAACATACAGATGGTGTCGATAGCCCAATAACCAATGAGACCTGGTTCAATATCGAAGCCTTGTACAATTGCCAGACTTTGCTCAAGTTCAATCTGGGAAACTTTAGATTACGAAGGTTCTCTTTGTGTTTTAGGTACATGACAGTGGAACTATGCTTTTTAACGTTACATATAGTTTGTTTGGTCATTTTATGTTCTTAAACAATAATTAAAATATCTTTACTTAGTTATTTAGTGTTTACGATAGAATTATATTCACTCAATCAATATTTCTCAACATAAGAAACAGTATTGATATACCTTATTTTGGGGTAACTGTTTTTATTCTATTTTTTTTTCATTATAATATTAATGTATACGTAATATTATAAAGCAAACTGATTAACTTTTGTTTATGTGAGAGTACAAATTTCCACTAACCAGCAATATATATTTATATGTGTGTCAGTGCACAATCTCTTATAAGCTGCTCTACCATCTTCCTATAAACAAACATGGTCTTTGGCGGGGGACATTCTCACAGCATTAGCAATTTCATTAGCAATTTCCAATGAGATATTTGTTTTGAGAAGAAACAGAAATATATTTACAGTTGGTATATCGTTGGTATCGTACAGTTAATAAAATCTTTCATTAATTAATTCCACACTAAAAAGCAGGTTAATAGGTTCAAAGTTTGAAATTAAAAAAATGTTTTCTTAAGAACATAAACGGGTTTTCGTACTATATTATATTTTTAAAGTTCTTTCATGGATAGACCAAATTTGAAATACATAAAATCTTTTATGTGTGTTTACAGTTAAACAGAATAAAAGGTCCATGGTCTAAAAGGTCTAAATGTATTAGGTGGTTCTTAAAACCCCTCCAATATTCCTTACCTCTGGGTCATTGAAAACTGAGTAGGTCTTTAGTCTTGCCAACAAGTTGTTTCCAAGCACTTCGGTTCTCTGCCAAGTCCAATTCTATTCCCGTATTTCTCAGGTGATATTTTTACTTGGTTTTCTCATCGTAATTCTGGTCCCCCTAGTTGTTATCTCTTCATATACACTTAAACGATAAATTTACTAACATGGTTGTGTAACGCCTGAACCCAGTGGATCTTTAACGGCGTTTCCCATATCTATCAGGATTTTAGATTAATTTATTAATTCGTGGGATAGCCTAAATAATGAGGTGAGCTTCCATCATATATCAAATCCATTTTGATTACATTTAATATATTAATTGTATACGTTCTAATTACAGTTTTTGAACTCGGGAGGAGCAATCTACAAGTCAGAAGTATTCTAAAACGTTTCGAATATGCTAACCGGCGGGACGACGATGCTCCTCCAAGTTTCACGGTTCGACACAGACAGAGTGTCCTCGACCTCTTCACGTCACTGCCCCTCCTTGCCGGGAGGGGTAGCCACACTGGCGTCGCCGGTTGGTTGACCAAAGTTCGACCGATTCTGTGACGCGATCGTTTCATTTGTTAAGTATAAATCGAAAGATCTTACCCTTAATATGTTCCTGTGGGGTCTGGAAAATCATCCTTCTTCAGGACTTTAAGGCCCATGAACTTTTAGAGTTTAAATGTTAATCCTTTAGTTATATTTTATTTAGTCAAATAGATAATTATAATGCAAAATTTTCAAAACATCAGACTCTATGCCTGCTAAATCTTCATTCTGAGAACAGGACGTTAAATGGAATATCTCAAACACCATTTTCTCATTAAATAGAAATATTAAAAAATAATATGCCACCCACTCAAGAGGTGGAGAATATGTAAAAAAACGCCGCTCTTTAGCGGTAAATAGTACAATGAAAACTATTTTCTATTTAGAAAATATAGTTTCCCGGATGTTACCAGGGGAAGGTTACATGTATTGCAACATCTGGCAAATACCCGTTCATGTTCGTTGTTGTGTGTCGACGTGTGTCGCGTGTGGCCAGAGTACTTTTGACATAACTTTATTGTAATTAGTTGTGTGTGCTGTTCACTTCAGAAACACTGCAACAAGCAAACCCCATTCGACTACCTCCCAAATCCTATATCCTAACTACTCAAACCCCCTCCCCAATCTTCCCAAACCCCCTTCACATCCCTTTCAAAAGCCCCTATCCTACCTTCACACTGTTCTCCCCTTGTGTGACATTTACCTTTCTGTAGAAAATTTTTTAATTCATAAAGTAAAAGTACTTTAAGAGGGAATGCTTCTTTATTTGCTGTAGTATCCAATTGGTTTAATTGATAAGTCTATATATTTTTTCCAAAACACACTTATTGGCAAGGCTTAGCCGTAGCAAACCTCACCAATCACAATAAAACATATTTTAAAAAGATTATAGATGCATACAGTTTTATAAATATATTAGTAAAACTGCCTAATATCCCTCCTCTACAAGTGTATTATATAGACAATAATAACTATTTCCGAATAAAGAAAATATTGCTTACTATGTTGGTACTAAACTACCCAAATTTCTATCCCATATAAAAATAACAATATTTACTTTTTATATCGATGAAAACCATATGAATTGTATTTATAAGAATTATTATAAATTATTTATAAGAATACCGTTATTGTAATAATATATTACACATGCATTCATCATCATTACGTTGAATTCAATCTAATGGTATGAGTTTAGTATATTCAAGCTATAACATATTCATTTCAACTATTTTTCTATTTCAACAGTGATACGATTGTAACATAAAATTCACCATATAACTTCATACAAACTGAAAATAGTTTACAAAAATTACAGTGAGAAAGAAAACTTATGTTAAACTGTACCTTAAACATATTCTAACTGTAACAAATTTCGTGTCGTTTACAACATAAAAAATTACTGAGTTTCAACCATCCTTGTTATGTAACAAACGCTGTGTAGGTTTTATAATAATCTAGTTGTTATGATTACCCTAATTCGATTAAAATAGTGTATTTATAGTAATGAGACATAGTTAAAAATTGTTTTGGTTATTTTAAAATTAAATACCAAATTTTATATTGAAAGCTTTCAGAAACATGCAAGCAAGCAAGCTTTAGATTAGTTGTAAAATTAGGACACATGATGTGTTACTGTTATTAATTAAAGTTTCGATTGACTAAATCGACTAAAGTCAGGATTTACTTGAATCGGAGTCAAAATAATTTGTTTATGTTGGCAACCTCTTACTAAACATAAACCTCAGTCAGGTCAATCAAATAAATCTAAACAGTACAAAAATATAATAGCGACTAGGCAACCCTAATAAACGTAAGCACTCTATAGCGCAGCATTTAACTATTAAAGCATAACTGACTTTGAAGTAATGTTTATTATAAAACTCTTTTCACTGCCCAGAGTAGCAATCAACTAGGCAGATGTGACAGAGTATTTGTCACCAGGCTCAGCAGCTGAGGGCGACAGTGCTGACGTCCACTCTACGTAACTAGCTGGGCTATCAGCAATACGTCAGCGAAACAATAATGAAACAACCTGACTACTTTTGGCAAATTCAGATAATGCGTTATTTTTACAAACTAAATGAATAAGGACATTATATAAACCACTTCAGTGTTCATATTTTGTGGAAAAATGAATTAGGTTATTTTAATATAAAGTATTGGCCATAAAGAACAAAGTTGTGTGACATTTGTTGTATACATATCGTACGTATTTATGTGCAGCCTCATCAAAAATTACGGGCTTAAAAAACCAAATAAATTGTTTCATTAGTAATGAAATAAATTAAGTAGCTTAAAAATTACTTTAAACAAATGTATATTTGAAATACTAATTTTGAAGTGCATGTAATAAAATGGGAAATCCACCGTGCAAAGTTTAAGTTTGTTATTGTAATAAAACCCCAGCATATTGCATATTCAAATATTCATTAGGAGTGCCAAAATTCAGAGAGTGTCTTTTTGCGAAACACTTTTTACGCCAGCATGCAATAAAGTCAAAAATGGATTGTCATTGGTTTACATTAAACTTTGTTGTTAGTTAAGTTTTCGATATTGAAAAGGTTCAGAAATGTTTGTCACTTTAAGCCAAATATTATTTCTTAAGACCTGAAGTTAAATGTTAAAAATGTTATTCATTGGGCTCAAATTTCTAACAAAAATTAACCTAACTACTTTAATTGTTTTTTATAACTGAAAGATGCATACAGTTTACATATTTACCGTCAAATAAATGTATTTCTTCTCCTAATATACAAACTATCTAAAGACATACCAACAACATTACATAATTAGCTAAACTGTATGTATAAATATGTATGTATTAAATATTAATAGGATAGATCCGTAGTCATTAATTTTTATTATTCCTTTTATTACAATTTATTTAAATAGTTTCATGCAGTATCATAAAATTTCATCCAACATAGCACATACTCTATGACATCGAACTACATTTTCAGATTTAAAAAAATTGGAATTTTTGACCCAAAATATGTAACCAAAATGTAGTTTTCCGAGTTATACTGATCGCCTTAAGCCTGAGTTACCTTTGTATTTTATCATTTTCATCATATAATCCCTCCCATTTTTAATGTTATTTGTGTCTTTATCATGCTTTACCGAATTTCCCCTAAAGGGAAGAAGCTATTACCGTAGTCGGCATGGCAAGACCTAGTCCCCGGGACCATGATAACTTTTCTTCCAGAGGTCCCCAGACAACAAAAATACCATTATTTCAAATTTGTATATATATAAATAAATATATATAATTTAAATATATATATATTTATAAATATATATTTATATTTATAAATATATATTTATATTTATATAAATATATATTTATATTTATATAAATATATTTAAAGAAATATATATAAATATATATATATATTTATTTATTTATAAACTAAAAGATTAAAAAAGATAGATGTAAGAAGAATTTTTGCGAATTTCCGTTATAATACCTAACCTGCATTATTCTACCGACTAGAGGGGTTTTCAAGCAATAAAGGAGAAAGAATTAAATTTAAACTGTAAATAAATTAAAACAAAAAAATTACATCTGATCTTTAGAAATTAAAATATATGAATTTTAGTACGTGTAACAAAATTTAATTTAAATTGAAAATAAAACATCAGTTGAGTTAAATCTCTTTACACTTAAGAAAAATCACCTATGATTTAACCCGGAAGTAGCCTTGGTCTTCATTACCAACTAATGTGCCAATTCAGAATTTCTTAATATTAGTTGGTTACATTTGGAATTTTGATGTGGTTTAATTTTTTGAAGGGCTTTTAGTTCATAGCACCCTTCAAAATTTTGGTTGTGGTGAGTTGCATAATTTAAAATTGGTTTTCGTTTGTCTTGATGTACCACGTCAAAACGGTGGCCAATCAAACGGACTCGCAAGGAATTCGATGTTTGACCAACATAATCTTTTGGTTAATGTTTACATGATAGTTTATAAATCACATTGTGGGTGTCACAGGTTTATTTACTAACTATTAGGTGAGGGTTTTTTGTCACACTGCTTTTAAATTCAGTTGAATTACACATAATTTTGCAAATGCCTCGCCAAGGTTTATGCAAGGTTCACAGCCGTGATTGGTTTCCAAATTATTTTCAGGCCGAGAATTTTGAATGGGAACCATGCGATCGGCCAATTTGGCAATGAGGCAATGATAATGAATGAAAACCTTGTTAGCCAATGAAAACGTTCGGTGTCGTTAATGTCAAACGGTACTGGCCATTGGCAAGTTCATTGAAAGTCTACTCAGAATAGCACAGCGCAAAATTCCAAAGGCAGAAGCAAAACTGCCAATATCATAGTTACTAATGCACCACATACATCAAATTACTCTTTAGAAAAATTAAAGGTATCAAATAAAATTTCAAAAGGCCAGTATTTGTAGGTATTTCATATGTGTTTGTCAATTTGTATTTATATTATCGCTTTTTTATCCTTACAGTCAACATATCTGTGTTTCAAATCAACAAAATCTAGTAATTCTTCCATACAAATCTCATGATTAAAACTAACTATACGACCAACGACTGAGGGGTCTTCTTGAATCTTAATCTTTTTATATATGTACGCAAACTATGAAACAGTACTAACATAATAACATTATTTTAATCTTCATATCAAACAGGAAATTAATTACTTTATATTTTTGGCTGATTAGTGAAATGAAACGGTACCTTAACGAAAAAATTGAGAACGCAAACGTATAAACTTCTCCAAAAAAATTTGACAAGGCACATTTTTACGAAACTATAATTTTCCCCTTTGCCATTAACTTCTATCTCTGCAAGCCTAAACCAAGGTGTACTAATGTTAAGCGTGTTAAAATATTCCACCTACATATAAAAATTGTATTTATATATTTCCTGGTTTTTTTGTTGTTTCTTTGAAATACTTTACGTATATAGTTATTTTTAAATTGCAATATTTGGATAAAATAATAGTTGTTCATATGATGGAGATCTGTTTATCAAGAACACAAAAATGGTGGACGAGTCATAATATGATTAATTATAATCTGAATTGATTAAGTATTTGTATAAATTTAACTGCTATTAGATACTTTCTTACTTTCTATCGTTTGAATGTTTTATTAAACCTGTACTCTCTTAATAAATCTGTTTTATCAGGGTTTAAACAATTTTAAATATAATAAAATATATTATTAGTGGACCTATGTTACCTTCCTTATTATATAATGATAATTTATTTGTATATATTCTGAAAACGTTGTAATAATTAATATCGATAACCACTATCATATAAATTACTATAATGACATCATAAAGTGATTTAAGTTGTATTTTTTTATAACTAAAGGGTGTGTTTTCATTATGTGAAATGAGGTGAACCTTTATTGTATAATACATTTTAATGTTTTTTTGTATTATGATCACTTATAAATTCCTTTGATTTTTCAATAAAAAAAAACAAATGTTGATATTCAGATCCCTTTTTCGTTATAATAACATTTGATAGTGCATGGTTAACCTTTGGCAATATATATATTTCGGCAATCATGTATGTGATGGAAGTATAGAAACTCAATGACTTAATTCAAAATATTTTGTTGAAATAAACATAAAGAACAATGGAAAATTATCGTAAACTCGACAACTCGTTTTGATCTTATTCGACCAATATGAGGATAATGGTTACTGGAAGATAATAAATATAAAGTTTCTGCCTGGTCAGATATCGCCAATGTCGTTGTGGAGTAACGCTTTAGGAGAGTTTACCGCTTAATCTAAGCGTATAACGCCCAACCCCTTTTTATTTCGTGCTATTTTACTTATTGTCCTTTTGTTTGATGTATGAAATGTGGAAGCTAGATGTGAGAACCAGAACGGCTAACCGACACTGAACATAGCCTGATCAGTATCTGAACCTTTTGGGTGTTTTGTTGCATGTCAACGTATATAATGAGAGTTTTACACATACTGACTGTGGCAGCTGAACATCGGTGGCATAACCTAAGAGGGTCTACAATCCCTCTCAACAACCTTGTGTAAGCAAGTGCATCACAGTTGTTACAGATAGTTTAAATATTTACTTCAATGGATAGTTTCATGCCGATTTAATAGCCTGACAAATGCATAACTTCCATGGATAATATAAAGCTGTACTAATTGCAAGATCAATATGTGTAGTTTGAATATTATTTTCGATATAAATAAAATTCAGGACAAGGTCAGAAATGTTCAAAATAGCCAAAGGTAATAGGATACATTTTCAATTTTTAAATACGATATTTTTTAAGTAGTATTTTCATATATTCCACCCGTTTTTGTTGTTGTTATCTCGTTCAGTGTACTTTTTTAAATTTTCAGGAATTTGTTCTAAGCAAGTTTGAGTTTTTGAGTTAATCATATCATTGCATAATAAAGTAGCCACTTAGGAGTTTCAGCTCATTTGATTGACAGCTTCCGGTCACGCAACGTATGTATGACGTATCCGATGACGTATCCGATGACGTATCTGATGACGTCATGGTGTGGGGGTAGGTCAAGGTCACCTGAATGAGTTTTTAAAAAGCTATCTTGAACAAGTTTGAATCGATAGCTTTGTTTGATAAAATTTATAAAAAAAACTATCGAATAAAACCTGTGCAAGATTTCTTCTTTTTCCTTTTCATTCTTTATTTACAATAAAATATATCAAATAAAACATGTTTCTTAATTTACAATATTGTACACCTCGCCAATTATGGTTAGATAGTCACCGATTCTGTTGTGCCCGTTGCTTCTGTAGATGTGTAGGGTTCACGTTCTCCATAATAATGATACTTAATTCTCGGCGCGGGTGGAAGTGATGATGGTCGACACGATGACGTCTCTGATTCCGTAGAGCTGCTTACATTGAATGAGGCGAGAGGTTCATATTCTCCAAAACTATGGCTCCTTTTTGTGTAGGTGGAAGTGTAGTTGTGCGTCCTCCCCAGGATTCTTGAGGTGAAGAGTTTGTTGCAGAAATATCCATTATTAGTTTGTACCCGTTTAAAATCGAAACTTTTAAGTCATCGGAAAAAAGTTGCAAATCATGATCTGTAGAAAGATGGACAGTATTGTAGTGGACACATTTATTTTGGAGAACCATGATCTTACCTCGTGTACCTCGTTAAATGTCTCCAATCTCGATTGTAACTGTGCATTATTCGGAAATGCCATCCTCTTCTTTACTATCAAATGTTCCATTCTGTTTTTGTAGGTTAATAAAGTATGACGTATCAAGGCAAGAGTCGGAGGTATACTAACGTGGCGCAACCGTGTAGCACAAGTACCCGCCCTTCCCCCCACCACAATGTTCCCCCACCACAATGCTCCTCCCTCCAACCCATCGATAGTAATTATAAAAGAGATAATGTTTTAACCAATACAGCGCAATTTATAAGTTCTGAATCTAGGTCAAGGTCACCAAAAAATGTTTTTAAAAAAGATAAAATATCAGTACTTGGAGTTAATACTGATATTTTTTAATTTATTTACATTTCAAGTTTTACATGGAATACATAGAATACATTTCAAGTTATACATGACATTTTCTTAATCTAACAATGTGAAGTTCCCGTTGAGGTCAAATGCAGATGTAGCTCGGTAGAGTTGTTCCCGTTGACTCTGTGTGATACTATATACAGGGATCCTGGTTCGATGTTTTGAAAATCTGCATTTTGCAGCAGGTGAACAAATCTCTTAGGTAGAAACATTTGAAATTTTGCTTCATCTCCTACTGTGTATGGAGCATCGCTTAAAGATACTAGAATAGCGTCTCCCACTGATGTTTCAATCTTCCTCATGTCGTGCACGATGTAATGTTTGTTTTCTTTAATTTCTGAAGTTTTTCTTGTTGGCAGTATGCTTGATTTAGATTGGGTGTTAAATTGATCCACCAATGTCTGCAGAAATTTCTATGATGCCATCTTGATACGTGTTCTCTCGTTGGAGTCTGGAGTAATACTGATGGTGGGTCTCCTCGCTCTCCCCGCTTTTATACCCTCCGGTTCCCCCTCCACTTTCTATTGCACAAGGATGTAGAAAAGAAGCTAAACAATAAGCGTTCTTGACAGCACAATGAAATTGTGCGTGTTTGTCGTTCTTTGTTAAAATACACATATTATCCATCTCAAAGTTGAAACACTTATCCATTTCAACATCTATTACATTTTTCGTAATATAAAGCTGTATCCAATTGCGCTTTTCTAATCCTTTTGTATAAAGTCTTGTAAATTTACTGCAGTAGTGATTCATAATGCTTTCCACTTCTTCATAACCCGTATGACCTTCAGTCCAACCGATATGATGCAAGTTCCTCGTTAACCACTTATTGATCCTTTTTGATTTAGAGTTTAATTTGTTAAAGGGAAATGGAGGTTTGAATAAAAAATTATAAATAACATATGTTTGCAGGTCTAAGATGATTAGTTCTTTAACAATGTATCTATCATTGTTTCCACGAAAAGCTTGAAATTCAATTATGCCTGACTTCTCCTTTACTTGACTAGAACATGTTACTTTACTCTCCATCTCTATGATGTCTAATGAACTGTTTCCACACCACGATAGAGCTTTTATAGCTCAGGTCGTACAGTTCTCAGCGCGTTGGTGTATTTTTAACGTGGGCACCATCCCCGGTAGGCCTACCCCACGAAATTATTTTAGTGTTTTAAACCGTTTCAGTTGAAACGTTTTCTGTTTCTTCATTTTGTACAATTTGTTCTTTTTTTTAATAATTTCTTCTTCTTTTTTAATCTTGTCTTCTTCTTTAATCTTTTGCTCATTAACATTTTGTTCATACTCCTTTAGACACCTCCACATTTCAACCTCATACGGTATTCGGTTAAAAATAGATGTATCTATTGGACTGTAAAGAATTTGAGCTTCGGGATTTTGTTCCATCGCTTCTACCAAATAGTCTTTTACTACAATGTTTGAAAATACAAGTTGTTTCATATACCTGGTTATAGGTGAAGCTGCACAACTCAAAACGTAGAATTCTTCTGGCGTCAGTTGAATTTTATCATCATGTTTTGTCAGGTCTCTAAACCGTACTTGCTGTTCTCCGCGACATTTTAAAATGTCGATTTCAATGTCACATTCTAATAGACGAATAGCTGTCTTCTTTCCAAACATGTTCTTTGCCAAGTAGCATTCGATGAGGTGTAAATGTTTAAGAAAAGAATCCCCTTGCGGCATCTGAAAAAATAGCATTTTAGGCCCTTGGTTTAAAATTGCATTAGGTGTATAACCCAAGTCCTTTACCAAACCTATTGCTATGCCTTTAGTCATACATCTTGAGATTGGATAAAGTATGCGAAGAAAAATATCTGTCAGTATGTTTAAAGGGATGTCGTTTTCTGGTCTTCTCTTCCTCTTTAATGTCGACTTAGATGCTGAAACGTTGTCTGACTTTACCCCTTCATTTTGAAACTTGAGAAACTCGTCCAATTCTTCTTCATACTCTTTGATGTAAGAGTCTTTGTTTTGCACCAGACCTTCCACTTCTGCATTGTTATGCTCCTGTACTACAGAGGTCATCTCGACTGTAATAGATGTTGTTTCAACCGCAAACGCTGATCAACTGAATCCCTCTTGTAGTGCGCGCTATTTATACCCTTCCCCCTCCATAGACCTATAGAACCATTTTTACAATACCTGTTAGAGGTGTGTACGTTACAATTTTATCGTGAAGAATCAAGCAATACGCAGTTGTATTAGCGGGTATGTTAGATTCAAACTCCATTTCCAACTTAATATCTACACTTGATGACTTTACGGATTCATTTTGTTTAGAACAATCAATAACCACGATAGGAGCTTTAGAATTGAACTGCGTTGGTGATAGTAGTGGTGTGTTCGTTTTACCGTAGTAAGATGTTTGAAATCTAGCGTACATATCCTATAGAATGCTATATCGGTTTTTATCGAATGATATGTTTAAATTGTCATATGGAAAGAATTGGGAGTTGAGGTATAATTTACAATTCTTAAGTTTACAACTATCAAATGATGTCGGATCAGCTGTTATTTTACTTCTTCTATCTGTTTGTAAGCCAAATATAACATATCTAGGTTTTTCCAAGTGTGTTGAAGTCTTTATAATCCATGTATGTCGCTCCGTTGCGGGTAGAATAGGATATTCGTGTAACTCCCAGCTTCTAAATGCTAAAACTATATCGCGGTCCGCCTTTAATTGTCTCAACAGAGTAATCCTGTGTTCATCTGCAAGTTTTAGGTGTGGTACCCTCCAAACAATCTTCTTTAAATCCAACTTCCAGTCCAGGTTGGCTTCAGTCGTTGTCCCTGGAGCTAATATTATATCTTTATCATTTGAAGCTCTTAGAAGAACCAATTCTTGTTTGACATTAATTAATATTTTATTGTAATCTTCTGCAAAACCTAATAATAATTTTAAAGGTACGTAAAAGTTGAAATATCCCTTGTCATCGGGTTTTATAGTGGATGAATCTGGTGTAACCCATCCTGCGACTGCTAACAGGTTTTTCTCGTTTGGTGTTATGGAGCATAATCCTTTTAATGTACTGGCTATTCCAACTTTTTTTGTAGAATCCACAGTAACACCTGAAATTTCATACCTTATTTCATCAAAAAGAAAAGCCATTGGATTATTAATAAAAGGTATAGTTGATCCTTCATTTCCATCTTTCTTTGTTACTCTTCCTTCGATGTATAAATAACTTTCAGAAGGTAAGGTGTAAATATCTTGTTGTTGAATAGGAATCCTGATTTCATCGTTATTGTTTAATTTCGATGAAGCGTAAGGGTTGTGTGTGTGATATTCCTTTTCCCATAAGGTCTCGTCGAATGTCGGTCCGTGCGCTATATCCAGAATATCCATTATCAATAACTTTAAAACCAATCTCTTTTAAAAATCGAATGTTTTCACTTGTTAACTTTTCTGACGCTGATACGCTACTGAGCTTTTCATCACTCACTCGATCCTTTTTAAACGTTAATCCCATTATTTATAAAATCGATCGTATAAGTATTCGTATAGTGGCAGTTTCACCTCTAAAGTCAACTATGTTTCCGTCTTGATCTAATACGTTCAGAACAATGTCTGAGATGTAACTGGTGTTTAAAGGTAAATACACTAGGTTTTGTGGTCTTTCAATTATTTTAAATCCTGGAGGCACAGATGGGTAAAATGTATGCAATATGTATCGATTTTCACCCTGTCTGTACGATCCTTGTATAATGTTACAAGTTATATCAATTGTGTTCAATGTAAGTATGCTTACAGTATTTGAACTTGTATGTTTCACATTTCTCTCTAATATCGGTGTTGTAGAAGGAAATCCTAATAATCCTCCAACTGAATGTGGTTTGGTAAAATCTATATAATACTTTGATTTAATTTCTGTTTTTAAAGTATTATTATTTCCTTCTATAGTAATATTATCTTCTCCCAGCTTTTTCTGTATTTCCTTGCATATATCATCTATTTCATAAGCCCCCATGGATAGATTAACTTCGTTAGGCTGGAGAAACTGTCCCTTTGCATCCTTTGCTTTATAGTAGTGAAGTTTATTATTTATGCCTTCAGTAATATTTGGTATAGAATTATAAGTTGTAAAATCTAGTAATGCTGCTTCCCATTGTTTTTATTTATGTAAACGTAATACAGGGAATAAAGTGCTCCGCAAGGTTGACGTTGTACCAGTCAAAGAGACCGTATATGAAGACATATTAAAGCTGACTGACACTTTTTGCTAAAAACTCCAAACATAAATGTCCACAGACAGATGTATCGTCAGGTTGCACCCTCTCATAATTGTATAAAACTTGTTTAGCAGAAAAAAAAATACTTTTGAAGTTCCTTTGGAGGTGGTAAATTACCAAAACTGTCAAAATAGTAAACTGTTGAACCGAGTTTTTTATAACATACCCAATGTGTACCCGGTCCCTCACTATTATCTAGATTTACTATACCGCTCTCATTTTCCGCATTTCTGATGGTAAATTATCTTTCATAAACACTCCTCTGAAGAATGGTATTTTTAAACAAGAAACATATCTAAAGAGATCTTGGTTACTTAATGCACGATTAGGAACTATTAACTGTTTTCTTGTATTTAATAGGCACGATATGGTCTTAGGTAAAGTCCTTGTCCTTTTTTTATCATGGACCATATTGATGGTTTGACTTTTTTATTAGAACGTCTAATGTTTCGTTTAATTCTTCCTCCTAGTTTTCGAGTTGTTTTTCTCCTTCCCCCTCTTCTCTTTTTCCTTCCACCACCAATCGCTGTTTTGGTTTTCATTGCTGCTGCCACTGCTAATGCTGCCGCTCTTTCGCCAAGACTAACGTCACTCGATTTAACTCTTTCCCAAGCTTTTTTTGCAAGTATTCTATCTGCCACTGATCTGTGAGCAGAATCACTAAATTTTGAATAGGCTATATCGTGCTCTTTACAAGCCTGATCTAATTTATTGATTCCCGGGTCTCCTCTTGTCAATCTTTTTTTCAATTTAGTTCCAGATCCACAATATTGATAACCGCCAGGTAGATGAAGTTCGATAGGTAACAAATCTATGGATTTATTAACTAAAGCTGAAATCGGTTTTCCGAGCAAGTTTAGTGTTGAAGAGACAACACCGCCTCCTTTCGTTATAAAATCTCGATGAGAACTAACACTGCTCCTTTTCCCCATTGATATTTATACCTTTGTCAGGTGACGGATTAACAAAGAATGATCCTTTCTATACTTTATCATCCATTATATACACCTTCATCGTTCGATTATACCTCTATTTAATAATTCAGCAATTAAAGCAACTCATTCGTTTTGAAGACCTGTGTGACCCGCTTCTATTGCTTCATGTATCAACCACATTCTATTTACTAATTTATTAACGTCATTATAATAAATTATATTTGTATTATAAGTATTTTTTAATAATCCTTCTCCAGAAGCCGTTTTGTCATATACCTTTCTTTTTTTCCTTTCAGTATAACAAGGAGTAACTTCTTCAGTAGACATAAACCTCTTTTTAGTTTTTTCCAGTTTTGTTGGAAATAACTCTGAAATAATGTTCCTATACTTTATAGATTGATTTCTATGTATTGAAGATGTTGGTTTATAATTCTTCCTATGAGTATTTGTATCTATACATATACCTTTAAACGTTTTCAAGTCTCGTGCAGTATATTTGACAGGTTTGCTTTTAAATATCAATTCAAACAATCCGTTTGTTCCTTTGTACTTTTTACCATTTATAATTATATTATCCTCCTCATCCACATCTAACTTGCTATTACCAATCATTAAACCTCCCCCTTCCAGTCTAGCTCCGTATAAATGATAATTTCTATTAGGTATAGTAGACCGTAACATCGTTAATACATATTTTCTACCAAGATCACCTTTAAACTGAATATCTAATCCCAATCTGCTAATATCTGACGGGGCATCCTCTTGTATTTCTTCTTCTTCCTCTTCACTTATATTTTTACCCTGTTCATATTGTATTTCTTCTGGTTCATCTTCAGTTTCTTCTTCAGTTTCTTCAAATCCTTCCGTTTTATCATCAGATTTTAAAAAGGGTAAAATTAAATCACCTTCTGAAACATTTTTAAGTTTTTGAGATACTTCTCTTAAAGGATCAATAACTGGTTTAAATGTAGTTTCAAGAAATTTATCTCTCTCACTAATTCCTAGTCTTAATGCTCTATTTTTCCTTCTAATACAATCGCTAAGCGATTTTATCTCTTTTATCAACTTTTCTTGGTTAACCATGTTCTCCCAACGGAAACCTTGTTCATAATGCAAATGTATTTTTATCCCTCTGTCTTTTGGCTATAAAAGTTATGTATTCACTCAACTTTTCGTAAGATTTTTGTTGCAGGATTTATAAAATATTTGTTTACAATATTTGTTTGAATCCAATCATTCTTCTTATTTTCTTTAATTTTAGTTTTAGCAACATTATTATAAAAATCAAAAAACATTTCACTTAAAACTCGAACAAAATAATTCTTATTTGACATTATTTCAGACTGTAAAGTTTGCAAATTTATAGCATCATTTTTATCTTGAGGATCATTAACATATTTTAATCGCTTATTACTAATATTATAGTCACCCTCTGGGGTAAGGGGCAAACCGGTGTACGATTCTTTGTCATTTGATCTTGATCTTACACCGAATTCGGTATAGCGTCCGAACTTGTCCACACTCATCTTATGAATGATTAAGTCCTTATGTATGAAAATATATATAACATTTTTAGCCTTTCCTTGTTACCATTTGATCACTTTCTATAGTTCTAAAAGGGCTACCATCAGCATCAACTAATACATCATCTGTTATTCTTTTAAATACATAATTTTTTGGTATATATGGTCTATTGTGTATATATTTAAATCCGCTCACATATGTGGGATCACCAACCAACAAATCACGATTGTACTCCATCAAATCAAATTCTAAACCAGCATATTTAAACTTTTTAACTTCATCATCATACCATAAAGCCTTTGACATTAAACAAATATCATCCCCAAATTCTCCCTTTGGTAAATTCCTTATGAATTAATTTTCAGCATCCCAACATTTTTCTTTTTGATCGAACATTATTACGTTGTACACTTTATCCCCCTGTTTAATTATGCTTTTCTCACCCTTTGTTAATATTTGTCCCACCACTGCTACATCTGTTGGCAATACACCTTCTTTTGTATTTGTTATTTGTTTACTGTTAGCATTAAACTTATCCCCCTTTAAAGTAATAGTCTGACTTTTTGTAACACAATCATTATCACTTACACCATGTTTAACATTACTCAACTTTTTATAATTAAAATTCCATTCACTGATATTTGATTTGGGTATTTGTGAGACACATACAGCATCATAAGTATTTGTACCACATAGTAAATTTACAATTTTTCTCTTTTTACCATCCCACTCATTTACCTTGGATTCCTTATTTTCTTTGGATTCTAAAAACTCGTATTTGTTATCACCCTGTTTTAACAAACCATCCTCATATTTTAATATTTGATCTACAATTGCTACGTCACTTGGTGAGGTTCCCGCTAAAATGTTTGTTAATTGCTTATTTTTTCCATCAAACTTATGTTCATTTAATGTTATACTTTGATGTTTTATTACACAATCATTATCATTAACAGCGGGTTTAACACGAACTAATCTTTTATTTCCAAAATCCCAATATCCTTTACTCTTTGTTGGTATTTGAGAAACATTTACAGAATCACCGCTTTCTTCACCATCCTTTAGATTACAAATTTTAGGGTGATTAGCATTCCATTTGTCTTTTTTCAATTCTAAGAAATTATATTTATTACCACCTTGTACAAAGCTGTCTCCTAGTCTAGTTAGCGTTTGCCCCATCACAGGTACTTCGTCTGGTTGTTCAGCTTGTAGTATATTATTTATTTTACGTTTTTTACCATTCCATATATTATCTTTCAACTCTAAACATTCATAATTCATTTTTCCTTGAACAAAAGCATCTCCTTGTCTAGTTATAGTCTTTTCCAATTTAGAGTCTAAATATATTCTTGTTACTGAATCATTTTCATTTTCTGGATTACCGATATTTGAAATTCTATGAGTTTTTGCATCGTACACATCTCCCTTAAGTTTTAAGCTTGGTGATATTTCCGATTCTAAAGTTTTTAAATTTATAGCGTCACTACTATCTTGAGGATCATTAACATACTTTAAACGTTTATTACTAATGTTATAGTCACCCTCCGGTGTAAGAGGCAAACCGGTGTGAGCTTCTTTATCATAAAATCTTGATCTTGCACCGGATTCGGTATAACGTCCGAACTTGTCCACACTCATGTTACAAGTGACTGCATCATCATTTCTGAAACTATTTATATACGTTACAAAATAAAGGAAAATTTAGCAATTTTATCTAAGAATATGTATTTATGTTATTGAGTTAAAAAGATTCGATCTAATCCCAATCTATATCTACCATTTTTAACACTTTGTTCCTTATCAATCACCAGGAATCCGTATTTATCTTCCCATGCTTTACTACAAATTTGTTTTAACCTTTCAAACGACATATCAGCACCAACATGATTGTGGTGTATATGTTTTAAATTCATATCGTCTTGTTTAAATATAACGATAATATTTGCGTTATCCCTAATTAACTGTTTTGGGATTTTGCTATATGTTTGACCAATGTAGATACAGTCTATATTGTGATGTCTCCCCATCGCGAAATAGTTTATTATGGTGTCATGGTTTTCACAAGAGACGTCATCAAAAATAAAGACTGAGTAAGGCTTTGCTTCATTAGGCTGCAAAATTGTATCACTTGCATTAAATTTGAAGAAATTTACTTCCGGTACATCAGATATTATTTTATCTAATAACTGATATTTTGGTTGGAGCAGAGACTTTGAAAAAATTTATAGATTATTAAACTTTAATCCGTTAGGATTAGTTATTAAATTAAACACTACATTTGTTTTCCCACAATTTGAAGGTCCACTCACTATACACCTTACGCTGTCTGGTAATAAGTTTCCATGTTTCCTTTCTTTATGTTTTACACTATCCACAGTTAATTCGTCTATATTCGCAAATTTAAAAGAATCCTTGAGTTTTATAATCTCCATGTCAGCACTCTTCTACGGTTAACGTGATACTAGTGACATCCTATAAAAGATCTTGTTTAGGTACCCACGAGTCAGCACTTTTATCAAAACCCAACCAGCGCACCAATACTTGATCGCCCTTTCGTTTTAATATCTTTTCCACAAGATAAACATCTCCAACATTAGACTTTAACATTTCATGCCCGTAAAAACCACCTTGTAAAAGTTCTCCTTTATTATCCTTAAGTATATAAGTTTCTGGATACGTCGGTTGTACTCTATATACGGTAAAAACTTCATTAGTCCAGTTGGGTAAGTATTTCTTGCTAAATATTCCTTTATATTTGCTAATACGAACTTTATCCCCCACGTAGAATTTTCGTGGTAATCTCTTCTCCACTTTTGGTTTGGTGTTCTTTTTAATATTTTTCAAAACTTGTTTGGAGTTCTTTTTAGTCACCTCAATCGGTTTCATCCGGATAGTTCTATGAAACTTGATGTTATAATCGTGTATTAAGTCGGGAAGTATGTCATACCACACGTGGGAACCTCTATTTGAAAAAGCTTTATACATCGCTCCTTTTAAAGTTCTGTTGAACCTTTCGATAATAGCTGCTTTCGTTTCAGATTTCGTAGAATAATGGTTTATATTATATTTTTTTATCAGCTTTGAAAAATCTGTATTAAAATATTCTTTTCCGTCGTCAGTTTGCAAATGTTTTATAGTGTTTTTATCTCTACGTATAGCTATCTCCATTGCTTTTGTCACGCTCTGACCTGTTTTGTCTTTTAGTGGAATAGCATCTGCGACTTTTGTAAAACAGTTTATAACTGTTAGTATATATTTAAATCCTTTGTTTATTTTACTGTAAGGTTTCATTTCAATTAGGTCTGCTTGATAAAGATCATTTATACCTTTTATAACAGTATTTCTTCTTGGAAAGTGTATCCTTGCAGATTTATGGAGCTCAGCAACAATTTTACTCTTTAGATTCATATTAGTTGATGGTTCTACCAGCACTTCTAGAGGAGTATTAAATATTGATTGTATATACTCGTTATTAATAGTTCAAGGTCATCTAAAAATAGTGTAAAAAAGGGGGAACACAGCGATATACTGCTGTGTTCCCCCTTTTTTACGGAAAGGAAAAGGATGTAGGACGATGAAAGCGTTACTCGTCAATAGGGTTAAGAGAATAGTGGCAAAATGGTAAAGTCTTTATGTTGTCTGGAAGAATGTGACGTTTGTCGTCATTAGAGGAAAGTGCTTTTTAACTTCTGTTAGGCTGTACAACTGATGGTTAAAACTTCTGATTGTATTAAATGTTGCTGTCATAACTTCATTTTCAAATAAACATTGCTTGTAGTTTTCAAAGTGCACCTTCTTTTGTAAATACAAATTCTTTACACCTTTAGCTTTCTTAATAAAGCTACTCTTATTTTCTTTTTCCTCTTTTTCATTGTATAGTTTTAAAGAATACAGTTTAGACATAAGTGCAACAATGTCTTCCAGTAGAACACCATTACACTCATCCTTGAATTTGCCTAGTACTTTTTTGTTTCTGTCGTTATCATAGTTGGGATGATCTTTCGGGTAGTCGGAGAAATCAAAGTCGTTCTTGTAAATAAATGTACTTAAGTCTTATACATGTCCAGTGTTAGTATGCGATATATAAAAGCGTCAGTGTCCATATATGTAATACAGATATTTTCTCTTCCGTAGAACGCGACCATTTTATTATAGTGGAAGTCGTACATATGTGTTTTAGAAATATCCAAGATTGACATTCCAATATACAAAGGACGATCCATTTTCACACTTGTTTTCTTCATAGATACTGCTACAAGTTTTTCATTTATAATTACAGATGTTCCAAAGTTTGGCTGCTGTACGAGTTTCTGTAGTTTTCTTGGGTTAGTAACAAGTTTAACATTTTTGTGTTTTCTTTTGTTTTCCAGTGTTTTACCAAATATTGCATTGTTCATTAATTTAAAAAAATCCTTTCGAAAGTCTGATGTAGCTGTTGCTCTTCTGGTAGTATTTGAATCAATGTAAGGTTTCAGCCAGCATGATTGGGAAAATTCCAAAACTCTATGAATCTTTGTAATACTTAATCCCAATTCGATAGCTTGTTGAACAACCCAAAAGTTAGCTACGTATCGTTGTTTGTTGTTTAAAGTCATCATAAATTTAGGATGATTTCCAGTTGGAGAAACTTCTGTTTTTGCAAGAAGTGGAAGATCGTAATGAAGATCGTGTAAGTGTTCGGGATATTCAAAATCGCAATCCAAAATGTAACCAGTGTTTCCATGTTTTTGAATTTGTAAAACATCGCCAATAGAGTCTGGATCAACCCATTTAAAATTGTCAAATGGAAGTGGGTTTGACATAGCCCATCCATACAAGTTATTTACATCGAAATATCCTAAGTATACCGATGGTTTTCCTTCATCATAGTCGGGAAGGTATTTGTTGTTGGCTTTAACATGTCTTGTAACACTTTGAGTCAATCCGCCTCTAACTCCGGATTCAACCATTAAAACCATGTCGATATCTGTTAAAAGCTGTAGTTTGCATTTTGTTTCTTTTAACATAGCTTGCCAAGCTAATCCTGGAGAAGTGTACGAGTGTAAAGGGTCCAAACCATATGCAGCAAAACAAGTGTTTCGAAACTCTTCTATCAAATCGCAAAGAAGAGTGACGTCAAGTTTCACATAAAATTCTGAGTAATCTCCTAAGGTCTTCATATCCAACTCGTTCCATACTCGACATGCGTGTTGATAGTCTTCAGGTTCTATTTCTGTATCATTAAGTTTGTTTTTAAAATTGTCTGGTGTGGGAAGTGTTGTTTCGTCAAATCTATGCAGTCCATCAATGTAATCATAGGGAAAGACTCCTTTTCGAAGAGCTAAATCCATTTTATCAGTAGGTACAAATTTACTTGTTTCAATCAAATCTTCTCTTATTAAGTATTTAGTTAATGTCATAAGGCTAAAAGGCATAAATCTGAGAGAATCAACAAATCTTAGTTTTATTTTACCAACCTTTTTAGAAAAGCTTATAAATTTTTCCATAGTTGTAGCCAAAATGTCTATTGCTCCATCATCTCTTCCTAACTCCGGGATTATAAAATGGGAGTCGTAACCACTAAGATTGTGCAGAACAACTGGAATAAAAGATGGAAGTTTATAGTTTAGGTTGCAAGCGTTACAGGCTGCACCTCTGTAAGCTCCTGTAAGATGGTTATGGTCACGGACTTTTACGTTATCAAGTGTGAATGTGTTATTACACAAATATACATCGGTAAAACGTTTCGGTACAGTTCTTCAACCTTTCCAGCAATCTCATACAAATCATTAACAAAGTATCGTGCCGCTTCTTCACCACGATACAATTTCGGTGAAGATGTCAGTCCATATTCTTCAAGATGTTGTTCGGACAGTGTGGATTTGATTAATAAACAATAACTGTTTGGGGTATGTTGCTGATATCTGCTTCTTCTTGTAACTTGCTCTTCTTGGACTTCAAGTGGACGTAAAGTTGATTCGAAATCAGCATACACAACAACTGGAATACGGTATTGTTGAATTACTTTATCAAATGTTATATATGCTCTGCTAAGATGTGGTAATTTAATTCTCACCTCATAGTTTTCACTACATAACCTTTGATGTTCTAATAAACATTCTGAACCTCCCCTTCTTAATGGTTTGCTTACATGACAAAAACATCTTTTACAAATTGTTTTTTCTCCGTGCATTTTGGATAACTGTTGCGAAAGAAGAGCTTCAAATTTTTTAATATATACATAGTGTGATATATCTCCTTTAGTAATCAATAACAAATCTGTATGATTTATGCGCTCATTCGGTGTTATGCGCAAGGGATACACATTGTTTGACTAATCCAACCCAAAAATGTTGACAGAAGCTGCAGGATTTTGCTTTTCAAATTTAGACACATCTTTAATTGCAACAGGGTAACTCATCCCCTGAAAGTTATACTTATGTTGGACCTCCTCATATTCTCTACTAGGTCTACACGCATTGTTCTTTATATATTTGGCCAACATAGCATATTTAAAACATTCATTCTCTTCGTTTTGCACGTTGATACAGGACATAGTATTCATAATTTTTGGTGGTAGAGGGATGTAGCTACTTCCTCTAATTCTGTACCCATGTTTATGCACTCTTACATCTAGCCCTGTTATGTTTAATAAAGTCCATCCAGAACCTCTTCCTTCATGTTCTTGTAATTTTGTCAGAAGTTCATCAAAACATTTATTTACGATTGACTCAATATCTGACGAAAACATAATGGTCCTGTTTTTTGTTAGAAATCCTCTTGGTGATGTTTCATTTTGAATATTAGTAAACACTGCATCCAGTAACAATCCAAATTTGACAAAGTTTAATCTTTTTAATTCATTTTCCAAGGTTTTTTTTACCAATCCTTTTGCTTTGTTTACAAATTCGCCTAGTTGTAGTTTTGCATTGTCTATTTTGAAATGGGTTACCACGTTACCTGGTAGTGCTCGGGCGTGCAATTCCACATTCACCGATGGTCCAGGCGCATAGTGAATAACACTTGGTCTTGATATTTGGTGTTGAGCTAGCATTTGATCTATTGTTTCTAATTCTTCTTCTTCGTTTTGTTCAATTTCATTGATATTATGTTTTAATTCTTTATGAATGTTTAAAAGCCATTCGTCTTTAAATGAATCCTCACAAATATCACAGCGGTGCATGTTGTAGAGGTGTCTTCCTCAAAGGTGAACCTGCTACAGATGACACCACCGCTAATGCACCTCTATTTATACCCAATTACAAAAAAAGGTAGCGGTGAAGTTGGTAGGGAAGGGGTATATATCAATTTTATATTAACCGACGTTTTCAAAGTCTCTTCAGTGGGTCAAGGTCATGTGGACATGTTGCCAAAACGGGGAATAGAGCAGTAAGTGATTCTCACTTGGATCACAAACCGATCTATTCCTTGCTCTGTATTTTGAAGTAAAAAAGAAACTATTCTATTTTAATAATGTTTATTGTGTGGTGTAATAGAGACAGAGAATATACCCTTTTCCTAATAAGGAATACATCTCGTTTGCTAAAGGGATTTGGTGCACTTCTATTTTAATTTCTTCTTTTCCACGAACGCCCAGTCCTTTTACATGCACATTATGACACTCCATGAGAAGTTGGTACACACGTTGGAGGAAGATATCCGCTTCAATTTTTGAGGTGATAGAATGTATGTATACCATGGTAGGTGCTTGCAACCAAAAGTGATACTCTGATCTGCAGCATCGCGCTTATATAGCAGCGATTCTACCCTCACTGTAAAATAAAAGTGGTGGGGGTAAGTGTTAGGGAAGAAATATTGTTGTAATAAAATTATATATCCTCCATTATTTTGCCAATAAGATTTTTCCAAGTCCTGTCAGTGGGTCAAGGACATTTATACATATTTCCAGAACGAGGAATAGAGCAGAAAGTGATTCTCACTTGGACCACAATCTGATCTATTCCCCCCTCTGTGTTTAAAGTTCAGTGTTTAAAAAGAAATTAATCTGTTTCATCTGATGATGAAGATGATGATGAGATCATTTCGCAATAGAATAATTGACGCCGACAGCTAAATTCCCCGCTAAAAACCAACCCATTACTACTACCGCTTGTAGGAGTTTCAATATTATCAAAGTCTAAGTCCATGTCCTCCAAACAGAGCAACTGTTGATACTGCTCTGTGGCATCATCGTCATCGTCCGTCAAGAGCTCGAGTTGCTCCATCTCTCCACTGTATAATTCACTGGAAGCTATATCACTTAGTAACTCAAGGTCACCAAACGAATCATCATATTCATTTACTGAATTATCTTCATTGGCATCGTTATTTTGTATAGGAATGTTGTGTAGAATTTCTAAGATATCATTTTTAGACGGGAAGACGTTGTTTGTGGGCGCTATGTTAGCTGAATAGATGCACCACTAATGGGAAACCTCCTTTTATACCCAATTCAGGTGGTGGAGGTAAGTGGTGGGGGTGCAAGTGATAGGGAAGGGTGTTTTATTTAACAATTCTATACAATCCGAAAATGTTAGAAGTCTTGTAGGTGGGTCAAGGACGCCTGAAATACCTCTCAAAACGGGGAATAGAGCAGTAAGCAATTCACACTTTGACCGCAAACTGATCTATTCCCCGCTCTGTAATTCAAAGGTCTTTAATTTGTTAAACTGTTCATTCATCATGATCCTCATCAAGAAGGAACAGTTATTTATACGCTGAGGGCTCTTAATCAAAGAAGTGATGAACCACAAAGTCGTCCTCTTCCAGAAAGACCGATTCAAACGGTGGATGGGTGTGTAAGAGTTGTCTTAGAATTGAGGGAGCCTGCAGTTCTTCAAATTTTTGAGGTGTCGCTTCTTGTAGTTGTGTTTGAAGTATTTTTATATACTTTATGCTCATATTTATAGTATATATTTTTGATTCCTTTGGATGGACGGATGGTAATATACTTCTTAATTGTTGATAACCCTCATTGAGTCTCGCCCTTGTTTTCCGCTGTTTAGCAGTGTTTTTCTCGGTTTTAAGAGATCTCGAGTTGGATTCGTCTGCCGGAGTATTCATAGCTGACTAATAACTATGTTCCAAAGCGCCTCTTATATACCCGCTTACCCCCACCATTTGAATCATATCATTGACTTAGTGTAATATATTTAAGGTCAAATATCTAGGTAAGTGTGGGCAACCTATTTACATTCTACAGCATATACTGTAAAATTTTAATAGGTACTAAAATAAAAGAAGGGTTAGAGTGAATTAATTATTTAACTGGGTCAAGGACATATTTAATAAAGCGGAAAATTTGATCCTCTCATGTTCTTAACAATAATAAGAGGATCAAATTTTCCTAAACAAAGAGGAAGAATTGTAATGATATTAATCATCCAAAAGAGCATCTACGACAACATGTTCTATTGTCGTATTTGTCTGAAAACATAACCTATTTAACAGTTCTAGGAAAGTAAGATCTTTAAACGGAATGGTACCAGTAACAACACATTCCTGGATTGGTCCGTTAGCATTAGTTCTTGCATCCTGGTCAAACATTACAGACGTGTTTGATGATGACGAGATTTCATTAACTTGAACCGACATGTTTCTTGCAAGGACAAGACTGCGAGTGATACGTGCAACACGATGCACACAGCTTTTATAGTCAATCCCCTCCACCAAATAGTAATGATGGTGCAATAAAAAGGGTTGTTGTTAATTAAATGGTTAATATAATTTAATTAGGTCAAGGACGCCCTTCATCCCCAATAATAAGAAACAATAAGGTTTATCAGCTCAAGAGATTCATGGTTTATATTTAGTTTAGAGAGAATATAATAGATAGAAGTCTAAGTAAAATCCATTTAATATTTATAAATGTTTTTGTAAAGAGCAGGTAAATGTATTTCTTGTTTTTAATATTACATCATTATGCGATCTTTAGTGTATCACTCAAATATTTAATCACAATCGCTTTAACATTCTGCCATGGCTTGGGAATGGCTAAAATATCTTCAAAGCGTGTTATTTAAATAAACACTCTTTAAACATATTCTCCGGGGTTAAGCGTTATTCGTTAGTGATTTCAGTCCTCGTTAAAGGAAAGAAACAACCCCCTCCCCCCTCCCCCTTAGGTGTTATTACTTTATTTATAAAACGTAAACTGTTACATGTCCCCACAAATCCCCCTACTATTTTTTATTTTTCCAATATATTTTTTTTCTTTTCCTTTTTTTATAATTTATATATTTAGCAATATATATGTTTCTAGTATTACATATTATGGCCACTATATGTAATACTAAAAGATCATATAATATTTAAACAGATTTTATGTTTTTGAAAATTTATTGTGCATAGTAAATGATAAACAATAAAACAATAAAAAGACTCGGGGTATAGAGCTTGTGTGATGGTTTCACGCTAGTCAGGGACTAAAGCCTTAGCGGTTATCCCTTACAGAATTAACATTTCGTCCTCAATTTCTTCTCAAGGAGTTTCAGACAAAATTTTTAAGTTGTGGTTATACCTCGTTTTGGTTTCACACAACTCTTAAAGAGATTAAACCTTCAACGGTTATCTCGTTAATAAACAAATTTTGCCATGATTACTTCACAAAAGAGTTTCTGGCAATATCTTTTATTGTATCTCGAATCCCTCAGCGTGTCCACACATCTCGGTAGGATGGAATCGTATGATGACAGCTGTGTTCGGTCTGCGCTCGGAAGGTTTCCCATTCCTCTATTGGTTGGGGGTGCAGTCGGACCGTAGTCTGTGCGGGCAAAACATACAGACAGTAATAATAATCACATAATAATAATCACAATAATAAACAGGTGACTCGCAATATAGACCTGGTATGATGGTTTCATGCGAGTCAGGGACTAAAACCTTAGAAGTTATCCCTTACAGAATTAACATTTCGTCCTCAATTACTTCTCAAGGAGTTTCAGACGAAATGTTTAAGTTGTGGTTATACCTCGTTTTGGTTTCACACAACTGTTAAAGAGATTAAACCTTCAACGGTTCTCTCGTTAATAAACAGTTTTTGCCATGATTACTTCACAAAGAGTTTCTGGCAATATCTTTTACTGCATCTCGAATCCCTCAGCGTGGTCACACATCTTGTCAGGATGGAATATTATAGTAGTTATGTAAGTGTAAGGTTTCATGGTTCTTTGACATTTATGTTAAATATATTTGTGATTGAAATTTCGTCTCTTAGTGAACTGGTGGCTGGTATGGGTGTTTGAACTATTCAGTGAACGAGTCACTGTGGTTGGGGGGTTAGTTATTGAATGGGTGGGTGTAAAGGGTGTTATTAAGGTTTACATTGGCTAATGGTGGAATATGAATATGACAAGGTTATGGTAAATGGTTACTTGGTGGTATATATTGAACAAATTCACTAGATATTGTGGAGGATAATGGACAGTTCACATTATTCTAACGTGTATACACTCATTGTTCATTTATATTTGCCAATATAACATCTAGGTGATAATCTATATATTTTAATGTGTATAACTGGTTTTATATGGGCTGTGAACCCCTTATTGTATCCGTTTGTATCCGTTTGTATCCGTTTGTATCCGTTTGTATCCGTTTGTATGATGTTTTTGGGGTCAACGTTTTTGAAACGGCCGATAGCAGTTGAATTTCTAACTTGTGGGCTACCTTGGATTCAACACCAAGCGAAACCCGCGGGTGACGGCAGGTGGCAGGTGGCGGGTTTGGTTTGTGTTGGGTTTCGCGAAACCTGCGGGTCACTTTGGCATTAAAACTTGTTTGAAAGTGGTTTTATAACAACCAGACGCTTCGTTTGGAGATCCTGGAGTCAAACATATTATTCGTTCAAGATTGTATATTTTTACAAAATAATATTGGGGGTTTATATATATATGTGTGTGTGTGTGTCTGTGAATGCAATAGTAAATACAGTACGTGTATTACAAGACTATATATTTTGAAAACGTGGACAATTAGTTATTAATTCTCAAATTTAAGTATTTATCTAATTTGCTTAGTTTTCTTAAGTTTGTAATACAGTATCATTATACATTTATACTATACCGGGGTTTAAATAAAATCGAATACAGTATACAGCAGCAAACCTGCGTACTCAGGGAATTTCCAATGCATATAAATGTATCTTAATACCAAATAAAGCCACATACCAAGTTTCATCAATATACATTCATAAACAAAATATGACATTTTAATTATTCTCCATTAGAATAACATGGCGACCGATTATGCGGGTTTGCTGAAGGAAGGGACACAAAAATTGGGGTTTTATACAAATATCAATATAACAACTAGGCAAAGCCACATACCAAATTTCATTGCTTTATTTTCATAATTAAGGGAGATAACACGTTACTTGTCCTCCATAAGAATAACATGGGGCTGAGTACGCAGGTTTGCTGCATACCAGTTTTTATTCATTTATGTTCATAATTAAGGGAGACATAGCATTTAATTATTCTCCATAAGAATGGGCTGAGTACGCAGGTTTGCTGCAACAAGGAATAGAAAAAATGGATTTCTATGCTAATATCAATAGAACTTAACTAGGTAAAGTCGTATACCAGTTTTTATTCATTTATGTTCATAATTAAGGGAGACATAGCATTTAATTATTCTCCATAAGAATGGGCTGAGTACGCAGGTTTGCTGCAACAAGGAATAGAAAAAATGGATTTCTATGCTAATATCAATAGAAATTAACTAGGTAAAGTCGTATACCAGTTTTTATTCATTTATGTTCATAATTAAGGGAGACATAGCATTTAATTATTCTCCATAAGAATGGGCTGAGTACGCAGGTTTGCTGCTACGGGAGCCTTTGTCAAAAAAATTTTTTTTGAGCAAATATCAATGGTCCACAACCAGATTAAGCCGTATACCAAGTTTCGTCAGTATACGTTCATAAATAAGCGAGATATAAAAATTTTCTTTTCCTCCATAAGAATAACATTAGACAACGTACTGTGTTTAGCACTTTAAATATCTCGGTAACCAATTGACGTAGAGGAATGATCGAAATACCAAATTGTGTGTTTTTTTAAGCTGAATCGAATGGGGAAAACTAATATTTGACTACTTCAAAAATGATATGTCAAAAATTCAAAATACCCATTGTTGGGGTACAAAACCCCCCCAAAATACCCCTTTGGATAGAGCGATCTGGCTGGTTTTCGAACTTAAAATCATAAATGTTGCTTTACACGTTTATACCAAATTTCATAAAACTCGGATCATTTTCACGAGAGTTATCGTGCTAACGGACACACATATATATATTATACACACAGTTTCGAACGACTGGTGTTTTTGGGGTCTGGGGACCTCAAAACGAAAAGTTATCATGGTCCCGGGTCTTACAATGCCGACTACGGTAATAGCTTCTTCCCTATAGGGGAAATTCGCTAGTAGTTTCATCAATACTTGGTAGCTACTACCAAGTTTCATCAATATACATTCATAAACAAAATATGACATTTTAATTATTCTCCATAAGAATAACACGGCGGCTGAGTATGCGGGGTTTGCTGAAATAAGGAATACAAAAAATGGGGTTTTATACCTAATATCAACATAACAACTAGGTAAAGCCACGTACCAAGTTCTATTAATTTATGTTCATAATTAAAGGAGATAACGCGTTAATTATTCTCCATAAGAATAACATGGGGCCGAGTACGCGGGTTTGCTGAAGCAAGGGACGCGATAGAGCGATCTGGCTGGCTTTCGGACCTAGGGGCATAACTTTAAGACGAAAATTTTAAGCCCCCTCATTATTCTAGCGCCAATATTTACCGCGTTATTAAAGAAAATAAAAGTTGAGCAAACACAGTACGCCGGCCATCTACAAAATACATCGGGTATCTGTATTTCCCGTCCGCAACAAAAACACAGTTGTCCACCGCGATAGTAATGAAAATTAAAAATAACGAATAATTAAAATAGAAACGCTAATTAATAAATATGTTGTTACTTGCGTTAACTTTTACGGGAATCCAAATTCAATGAACAGCGGGCTGCGTAGGTGTATCGCAGAGACCATTAAAATATATTCATAAATAAGCGATATATGCAATTTTAATTATCCTCCATAAAAATAACATTGGGAATGAGTACATAGAATTGCTACAACAAGGAACATAACCAATTTGTTTCTATGCAAATATCAACATAACTCAACTAGGTGAAGCCACATACATAGTTTCTTCAATTACATTCATAAATAAGCCGACACATTGAAGTACAAAAATGTTGTACATATTATTTTAGGCCAAATATATTTTAAACACGTTGTAGTAAATTCAATTCCCTACATAGAAATGTATAACACATGGGGAAAATATTTTATTGTACATGTGTTATGTAATAAAATACGAAAAATCGCAACTTTTGTCGAGTAAGACGAATAATTAGTGAATCGGAGATAACTCATGTAAGGTAATTATTTATAATAATATTGTACATATATTTTTGTAGGTTATGAACTAAGGAAAACAAATATGTAATATTGTGGGGAGTAAAAAATTATTACTACCCGTTTACTATACAAATAACTAGAAAATTAGCATTTACGTAAAAACATTTCGAGAAACTGAAGTACAAAAATATTGTACATATTATTTTAGGCCAAATATATTTTAAACACGTTGTAGTAAATTCAATTCCCTACATAGAAATGTATAACACATGGGGAAAATATTTTATTGTACATGTGTTATGTAATAAAATACGAAAAATCGCAACTTTTGTCGAGTAAGACGAATAATTAGTGAATCGGAGATAACTCATGTAAGGTAATTATTTATAATAATATTGTACATATATTTTTGTAGGTTATGAACTAAGGAAAACAAATATGTAATATTGTGGGGAGTAAAAAAATTATTATTACCCGTTTACTATACAAATAACTAGAAAATTAGCATTTACGTAAAAACATTTCGAGAAACTGAAGTACAAAAATCTTGAACAGATTTTCTTAGGCCAAAAATATAATAAACATGTTGTAGTAAATTCAATTCCCTACACAGTAATGTATAACACATGGGAAAAACATTTTTATTTACCCGTCTTATGTATATAAACAAATATACACGCGATACTATGAATGATAGGCCTAACAATCGTCTAACATTATGCTAAAACACTCAAAAACATTAGACTCACTTTCACTTCACCAATTGACTAATTTATCCCTTTCCAGTAATATTTATGCATAAAGATTACTGTTATACACAACCACTACACTGTCACTATAAACTCCGAATTTAGAACAATTTCTGAAATAATCGCGGATAAAAATTCACTTACAAAGATGTAGGTTATACTTGAGGTTCATCTGACAACAGCAAGAATCGGCCAAACACCTGCCTAACTGATATTTACTTGCGTTGCTCAAAGTAGTAATAGTGACCAGTGATGCCATTTGTCAAAACAAAATTATTCTACGTTTCTTCTGCTACAATTTGACACAACTATTGACTAGTTATAAAACTTCCTATATATATATTTACAGCGTTTCATAATGGTCACCGGGCGACCATTGGCCATTTGTCAGTTTTGGCAAAAACTCCTGTTTTATAAAAATCATATGCTCTTTGTTATCAATGTATCGTTCAAATAATCAATACGATAATAGACAGCCACTCTTCTGCTGTCCAGTGGTACCAACCGCAACTCCATAAGACGACATTTACCCCAGTTCTGTTATTTTGTCCCAGGCCGTGTTTGACGAATTTCTACGAGTCAGTTGTAGGTATTGATTTGCACTAAAAAAACCATTCACTTTATATAGTCGTTACGTTCTTTTACAACTGCTACACGGTTCATTTATATAATAAAATGAAAGTTCAGAATGTCATCTTTAAAATGGTATATAACTTGTCCACTTTCGAGTTAATTATAAATTACTTTTTAGCATTGGAAAATTCTTGGACCTTAATAGTTGCCCGGCGACCATGGCCATTTTAAGGGTAAGATTGAAATGGTCGCCGGGCGACCATTGGCCACGGCTAGGGTTAATTTATATTCATAAATAAGTGAGACATAGCATTTTAATTGTTCTCCATAAGAAGACAGTGGGGGCTGAGTATGTGGGTTTGCTGATACGGGAGCCTTTGGCAAAAATCTTTTTTGAGCAAATATCAATAGACCAGATAAGGCCGTATACCAAGTTTCGTCAGTATACGTTCATAAAGAAGCGAGATATAATTTTGTTCTTATTCTCCATAAGAATAACATTGGACAACGTACCGTGTTTAGCACTTTCAATATCTCGGTAACCAATTGACGTAGAGGAATGATCAATACACCAAATTGTGTGTTTTAAGCTGAATGTAATGGTGAAAACTAAAATTTTACTATTTTAAAAATTATATGTAAAGGGTTCAAAAACCCCATTTTTGGGTACAAAACCCCCACCAAAATGGTATCAATATTTTAAAATTACTCGAGTCACTCTAACGCCAATTTTAAACCAGCAGGTGCGAGGCCAGCCGTGGTGGTGGAAGGAATCTATTATGTAATCCACTCTAACCATTCTCAGAAATGCGCCTAATGTGACCCAGTGTGACCGCCAAACGCCAAGCAAAATCGCCGTCGGGTGATTAGTTTT
This sequence comes from Allygus modestus, assembly GCA_963675035.1. NCBI lineage: Eukaryota > Metazoa > Arthropoda > Insecta > Hemiptera > Cicadellidae > Allygus > Allygus modestus. The sequence continues at coordinate 316,986,540 of OY776112.1, forward strand.
AGAGTACAGTATTATATAATCATATTTTGTCTGTCGTCGGCCGCTGTGAGTCGGCTGCCCGGCCCGTGTGAGTGGGGGGGGGGCTTGTAAACCCGTTTCCAGTTTTCAGTGGGTTAAAAGGGGCCCCACAGTTTGGCCAGTTCTCACAGTTAGATAATACCACATCATCGGTGAAGATTGCGCCAAGAACATCAAATTGACCTCGCTGCGGTTAAATAGGGTGAGTTATTTTAATTTTGTTAAGGCCTTGTTACACATTTTCACAGAGTTAATACTCTGAGAGTTAACTTAATACATTCTTTAAGTCAAGGTAGTATAATAACAACCAGCAAATTGTGTTGAACCTATTAACATTTATTACAAAGGAGTTCTGTGTACTGTACCGTAATTACATTTGATACATTAATTTAATTATTATAAAATATAGAGTTTTAATTTAATTTTTGCCAATATTTTAAAGGTTCAAGAAAACTCGGTAAGCCAGCAACGTATGCAAGACTGAATGATTGTGATACGAATGATTGTATGAATGTAGACTAGAAATGTCAATATTTAGAAGTGTCGTGGCTAAAGAATCAGTCTTAGTAAGTAATAAGGCTGGAGGGTCCGTTACGTCATAGTATTAATTTTTTGTTATCCTCTAAAAAATGGGGCTGAACGTTGAACACTGTAAAATCGTTAAGTTGGTTTTTCATAGAATATATTAAGTGTTAGTTAAAAATAAATTAAACTGATCTATAATCACAACTATTTTACAGCTTTTAAATATGAAATACGATAGTATAAACTAATCATGACATATGATAATACTGTACTATTCAAAAGAGTCGTTCCAATTCAATTTGGCTTATATAAAATGTACTATTAAAAGTAATAATGCATTAAATCATTTTACATTGAACTTATTGTTAATAACATTACCAGTGCTTTTGAGATATATAACATTTTAATTATTCTCCATAAGAGTAACATAGGGACTGAGTACCTAGGTTTGCTGCTGCGGGAACCATAGGTGAAAATTTTTTTTGTGGAAACAACAATAAACCACAACCAGATTAAGCCATATACCAAATTTCGTCAGTTTATGTTCACAAATAAGCGAGATATACATTTTTTCTTTTTCTCCATAAGAATAACATTAGACAACGTACTGTGTTTAGCACTTTCAATATCTCGGTAACTAATTGACGTAGAGCAATGATCAAGATACCAAATTGTTTGTTTTTTTATGCTGAATTCAATGGTATAAATTAAAATTTGATTTAAATTAAAATTACATGTGAAAACCCCAAAAAACCCATTTTTGGGGTACAAAACCCCCCAAAAATCCCCCCCTGGATGGTGCTATTGGTCTGGTTTTCGAACTCGTTCAAATAAATGGTACTTTACACATTTGTACCAAATTTCATTAAGATTGGACCTTTTTTACGAGAGTTATCGTGCTTACGGACACATTTATATATATAAAAATTTGAACGAATAGTGTTTTTGGCATCTGGGGACCCCAAAACAAAAAGTTATCATGGTTTAGGGCTTAAGTCTTACCATGAGACCTACGGTAATAGCTTCTTTTATTTTTTTATAAATTGCAGGATATATAAGATCCGCTATAGATCCATATATCTCTAAATAATTCAATTATAATTTAATTAATTATTTTAAATTACTTGTCTTCTGGAGTAGTTCTCCCATTTGTATAATTCAAGTTACAAACCCAACATGTCAACCGTTGAGGAAGCTATTTACAATCGCCACTATGGAAAATTAAAAAAATCACATTGGGCTTTTGTAGATTAAAATAAAAGCAAAAGAGTCATAACAGCTGTTCAAAATCTTTCAGCGAACTCTTAAAGTTATACTCATATAGTTTAAGTACTACCTGAGACTGAGCTTTGCTAGGGAAAGGTCAATCTTGTTTATGACTTGGAGTAGTTTTTCACCATGTAACTAACGAGCATTTTTGAGGTCACAACAGTTGTTATTATAATGTACCTTTGAGTCATTCTGGATATGACCACTCTACATGTAATCTTCATTCAAAGGTTTTATTATCTGATTTTATGGAACCACATGGAACTCGTGTTGTTTATGATTATTAACATGTGGTTTCCTGAGAGCAGAGATTAAAAGATTTGAGAGAAGATTACATATAGAGTAGTAAAATAAATCAAAGGGATATAAATAACAACTGGAGTGACCGTAAAAATGTAGAACAGAGGCAAATGAGTTATACAATTCTGATTATCAGTAGGGGGAGGTGGTGAAATATGCTCCAAGTCATCTAAACAAACTGACTGGCCTTCCCCCGAGCAAAGCTTGGCCCCCGGGTATCATATACTCTAATATGAGTAAGGTTTGCTTGCTTGCGACACCGATCTCAAAAACGGCTCCAACGATTTCCCTCAAACGTTCAAAATAACTAATTTCTGGGATAAAAATAAGTTCTAGACGGGCCTCATTCCCGGGAAAAATCAAATAATGTAAAAAAAACTAAAATGAAAAGTTAAAAAAATTAACATTGGGCTTAAGGAGTTTTAAATCAACACAAAAGAATTTTAACAGCTGTTCATAATCAACCAGGGAACTGTCAAAGTAATACTCATGTTTTTGTTGTAATCTTAAAGCCTAACCACTAATATATCCCTCGTAAAAAATGTATAGAGAAACTTTAGAACGTTATACACAATCGTGTATTTATTAGTTTTTATCTTCTTCAAGTTTTGAGTAATTTTCCATACTGGTACCCAAAGTTTGGAATATGATATATAGTAGAGGGGGAGCCTGGGGTTGATAAAGGTCCACAATTTTAAACAATTTAAATTAAAAATAGGGTTTGTCAAACACAGCTGGCCAGAAATGCTTTCGGTTGAACGGTTGCATTGTTTTAATATGTTCGGCTCCCAGAGCCAGAAGCGGGTCTGCAGTGAAAGTTATCTGCCCGTATACTAATTAAAGATAGGGTGACAGCCAATGCTACAGCCATGGAGAGGCGTGTTGAGGCTTATCAATCAGCCGTTTGTTATCACTCTTATCACGTCCAGCTTCGTCGGAAGTGCGGAACAAGTTCAAACATTCCCCCGCCCCTCGCGTGCCCTTCACATTGGGTTTGGCGAGGTGAACTCATCGTAATGGTTTTTGTAAAACCTCATAGCATTGTTTGTATATAGTGCCCATAAAATTCATATTTTTATTGTTACATTGTTATTGTCACCTTAGCTAAATACCCAAGTAATGAATAGGCAGAGGTTTGTACAGTGGGGCAATCACTGTCTAATTAACCGGCACTGAGAGTGGGGCGAATACTGGAATATAGTCCCGGCCGTTCATACATCCAGTCTCGTGGGAAACGCCGCTGTTTTGTGATTCGTCAGACCGAAATAATTAAATTCGCCAGTGCCAACCTGATTCGCTGCCGTGCTCGGCAGCCATTGTTGGGCAGGTGGAGTGAGAGGGGAGAGAGAGACAGCTAGGCGGGTGTCGGCACGGGTCCAGAAACAAAGGGGAGTTTTTTCTATACCCCCATCTTGTCGAAACGTCGCCGCCAGGTCCGGTCCCCCATATTCTGGAATGGGCGCTTTTGTAACCAGTAACCATTGATGTGGGATGTGGGACTGCTGCTCTTAAGAGTGATTTAGTTCCTTCTGTCTTCAACGCCGTTCAAGAAATCCCGTGTTGAGAATCAATATTAAACGTGTTATTACTGTAGGCATATAGAAAAAGAGCGTAATGGAATATGGTGCACTAATTAAATTTGATTTATCTCAACCAACCTCATATTAAACCATTCCTAATTAAAAAGTCCACTTTTAGTAAGTACGGTACTTTAAACGTTTGGTGTATGTTTTATAAATTTAAATATAAAAAACCGGCACAGTGTTCGGTACATGTTGGGTAATGAGGGGTATTTTATTCCCATATAAATAACGTAAGGGGGCCATACACATGTTACGTAACACATTTTATCGTCATTTAAGACCCCCCCCATGTTATGCACCACAACGCTTGACCACCCCCCCCCCACACTATGAGTTACGCGCAAGATTTAAGCATGTATTGTTGATTTTGGTACGTTTTCTGAAAATTAAAGTGATCACGATTTGTCTAAACTCTGTGAATAAGGTCTTAAATAACCTTTGGAGTATTCCGTAAATGTTAATACTCTTCGCAAAAATGGCCGCCACTTTGAAACGGTTAGAGATAAGTCAGTCCTGTTTTCACCACGATGTTTGTCTGTTAAAGAGCTTTAAAATGGTATAACGTGACCCATGTTGACACTTGAAAATTCCGAGATTCGAACTAGCGACCCCCAGTTTTTGGTACACGCCGTATTTTAAACAAGTTAAAACTATTTTTACGTTATTCCTTGGGGTCTATTTAGTGGGAAATAATTTTATTTCATCCTTCTAGGTTAAGTGGTTCGTCTGTAATTGGTTTGAGACACCTTACGTAAGACCCCCCGTATTTAACGTACGTTAAAGCTAGATTCGGAAATGCTTAATCTACACAATAGCTATAATAATATCCTAAATTTAGCGAATAATAATTACTAACTCAATATACTAGAGACGTAAAATCAAGCAAATTTGTGGAAATAAACAAAAATACCCCCGTCGCAGCAAACCCGCGTACTCAGCGAATTTCCAATGCATAATATTTGTCTGAATTCCACATAAAGCCGCGTACCAAGTTTCATAAAAATATATTCACATATACGCGATTTTAATTATTCTCCATAAGAATAACATTGGTAATGAGTACGTAGGTTTGCTGAAGCAAGACATAAACAATTGTTTTTTATGCTAATATAATTTAACTAGGCGAAGCCACATACCAAGTTTAATCAATATTCAATCATAAATAAGCGCTATATAACATTTTAGTTATTCTCCATAAGAATAACATGGGGGCTGAGTACGCAGGTTTGCTGCTACAGGAATAACCAACAAAAAATCAGTTTGTTGTGCAAATATCAATATATCAGTACTATATGAAGCCACATACCAAGTTTCATCAATATACATTCATTAATAATCGAGATATTTTATTTATTCTCCATAAGGATAACATTGGACAACGTACTGTGTTTAGCACTTTGAATATCTCAGCAACGGTTGGACGCAGAATCACAATTTAAACACCAAAATGATTGTTTTGTGGAACTGAGTTGGTTGGTAAAAGCAAATGTGAAGTTTACATTAAAATAAACTAAGGAAATACCCCTTCCCCATAAGATTAACACGGGTGATTTTATGAGTAGATTTTTTTGGATTTTCTCCGCAACCACTGATTCAAAATATCATATTATTTTTTTTTTTTAAGCTCTATAACATGGTCATAATCAAAATTAAGTTTTTAAAATATTGTAGGGTGAAAAATGCAAAAAACGATTTTTGGAAAATTTAAAACCCCATAAACCCCCCCTCCCATAGCCCGATTTTTCTGGTTTTCGAACTTAAAGTCATGAATGTCATTTTACACATTTGAGCCAAATTTCATCGAAATCGGACGTTTTTTACTCAAGTTATCGCATTCGCGGACACATATATATATATATAAATTTGAACGAATAGTGTTTTTGTCATCTGGGGACCTCAAAAAATTATCACGATCTCGGACTCAAGTCTTACCATGAGACCCACGGTAATAGCTTCTTCCCTATAGGGGAAATTCGCCAAAAACTGAGTTTTACTGCACAGCAATTTAAGAAATGAATTAAAACTTAGGCCACGTTATCCTTTGAGGCGGCCAGTTCTACGCAATGGAACTTACAAGTAATGAAATCCACTTTACACAAATATGGATCGAGGACATATTTTTAACTCCTCAATCATCAAAATAAGCTAAAAAATAATGGAAGAATTATGTTTATATAAAGTGCCTTAGCATATTACATATATAGATACCCCCGTCACAGCAAACCCGCGTACTCAGCGAATTTCCAATGCATAATATATGTCTTAATACCATATAAAGCCGCATACCAAGTTTCATAAAAATATATTCATATATAAGTGATATTTTAATTATTCTCCATAAGAATAGCATTGGTGATGAGTACGTAGGTTTGCTGAAATAAAGAAACAAACAATTGGTTTTGATGCTAATATAATTTAACTAGGCGAAGCCACATACCAAGTTTCATCAATATTCAATCATAGGTAGGCACTATACAGGGTGATCAACTCAAGGAGGCCACCATTGGGATCTCAGAAAGTATTAATTTTACAGCAAACTTTTAATTGGGAACTTTACCTTATTTTTTATGCTCATTAGAATTACGTAGTTAAAATTTTAAAATTTGGTCGCCATTTTCCAATATGGCGACCAACTTTGAAATTTCTTATGAAAACACCTATTTGTTATGACTGATATGGGTTTTAAATTCAATTTTAAGACCTTTTTATTCTTGTTGTTATTTTAATAAACGTGACCGTTTAGCCGCTAGAAGCGCTGAAAGTTTCAGAAACTCTTATTTCAACACTTTTAAATAGGCATGTTTTACTATTTGCAAACAATAAAATTTAACTCAGAGTGCAATATTATTGTACAATGGAATGTAAAAAGCTGTTGCAATTTCACAAATACTTTATTATGTACAAAAACATACTTAAATTACTGTTACAAGTAATTATCTATGATGACTTAAAGCGGGTGTTCAATGTGTCCTCCATCTTCATAAATGCATGCGTGAGCCCTTCTGTGCAAGTCATTTACGGCTCGTGATAATGTGTTATGGTTAATGTTATGAAAAATGTCCATCACTTTGTTGCGCATTTCTTCCACCGAAGCATACCTATCGGTGTACGGTTCATCCTTCAAGTGTCACCATAGGAAGAAATCTAGTGGGGTTAGAACCACAGAATCTAGTGGGGTTAGTTAGTGGGGTTATGAACTACATTGAAACAAAAGTAATATTTGTTCTATTCAAAATTACAACAGACGCTGGTTAACAGTAATAATACCAGCAACAAAACAATTACTAGGTTAGACGAGCTAAAAGCAACTGTGAAAATTTGCAACAATGAAACAGCTGATTATTGCCTAGCAACACAATCATGTGTTACTGTTGTTCAATTGTAGCGAGCTGTACTTGGACTTACCCAATACACAGAGGTTGCGTTAGTGATGTTTTTAAATAATTTAAGTACTTTTTTTGTATAAAATAAAGTATTTGTGAAATTTCAACAGCTTTTTACATTCCATTGTACAATAATATTGCACTCTGGGTTAAATTTTATTGTTTGCAAATAGTAAAACATGCCTATTTAATAAGTGTTGAAATAAGAGTTTCTGAAACTTACAGCGCTCTTAGCAGCTAAACGGTCAAGTTTATCAAAATAACAACAAGAATAAAAAGGTCTTAAAATTGAATTTAAAACCCACATGAGTCATAAAAAATAGGTGTTTTCATAAGAAATTTCAAAGTTAGCCGCCATATTGGAAAATGGCGACCAAATTTTAAAATTTTAACTACGTAATTCTAATGAGCATAAAAAATAAGGTAAAGTTCCCAATTAAAAGTTTGCTGTAAAATTAATACTTTCTGAGATCCCAATGGTGGCCTCCTTGAGTTGATCACCCCGTATAACATTTTATTTATTCTCTATAAGAATAACACGGGAGCTGAGTAGGCAGGTTTGCTGAAACAAGGAACACAAACAGTTGATCTTTATGCTAATATAATTTAACTAGGAGAAGCCACATACCAAGTTTCATCAATATTCAATCATAGGTAGGCACTATATAACATTTTGTTTATTCTCTATAAGAATAACGCGGGAGCTGAGTAGGCAGGTTTGCTGAAACAAGGAACACAAACGGTTGTTCTTTGTGCTAATATAATTTAACTAGGATAAGCCACATACCAAGTTTCATCAATATTCAATCATAGGTAGGCACTATATAACATTTTGTTTATTCTCTATAAGAATAACGCGGGAGCTGAGTAGGCAGGTTTGCTGAAACAAGGAACACAAACGGTTGATCTTTATGCTAATATAATTTAACTAGGAGAAGCCACATACCAAGTTTAATCAATATTCAATCATAGGTAGGCGCTATATAACACTTTAGTTATTCTCCATAAGAATAACATGGGGGCTGAGTACGCAGGTTTGCTGCTACGGGAATAATCAACAAAAAATCAGTTTGTTGTGCAAATATCAATATATCAGTACTACGTGAAGCCACATACCAAGTTTCATCAACATACATTTATAAATAATCGAGATATTTTATTTATTCTCCATAAGGATAACATTGGACAACGTGCTGTGTTTAGCACTTTGAATATCTCAGCAACGGTTGGACGCAGAATCACAATTTAAACACCAAAATGATTGTTTTGTGGAACTGAGTTGGTTGGTAAAAGCAAATGTGAAGTTTACATTAAAGTAAACTAAGGAAATACCCCTTCCCCATAAGATTAACACGGGTGATTTTATGAGTAGATTTTTTTGGATTTTCTCCGCAACCACTGATTCAAAATACCATATTATTTTTTTTTTTAAGCTCTATAACGTGGTCATAATCAAAATTAAGTTTTTAAAATATTGTAGGGTGAAAAATGCAAAAAACGATTTTTGGAAAATTTAAAACCCCATAAACCCCCCCTCCCATAGCCCGATTTTTCTGGTTTTCGAACTTAAAGTCATGAATGTCATTTTACACATTTGAGCCAAATTTCATCGAAATCGGACGTTTTTTACTCAAGTTATGGCATTCACGGACACACACATATATATAAATTTGAACGAATAGTGTTTTTGTCATCTGGGGACCTAAAAAACGTTTTCGTGGTCTCGGGCTCAAGTCTTACCATGAGACCTACGGTAATAGCTTCTTCCCTATAGGGGAAATTCGCTAAAACTAAACATATTTGATTTTAGTCCCCCTAGATCGTGAACACATCACACTGTGCGACGGTGCGAGCGGGGAGATTGGCCGCGCGGCGTGACCAGCTGGCCCGGTTGTGTGCATCTCATTACCGCCCCCATGCCGCTAGACCCGTCTTGGCGGGGTTTGCCACGATAAAGATGTGTTTTAGTGGGCACAAGAGTCTCTCGAATCTGACAGGATGACGTGTCGCGACAATGAGGGTGTCTTCTAGAGGTGGGTCCAAGTATCTGTAATCGCTACTTTGTACTTGTTACTAGCCTCACAAAAAGTATCCGGATACTGTAAAAGATGCACCAATTGGTCCCAAAACAAGATATGCAGTATAAGACCCCATGAAACTAATAACACTGTTTGAATTAATTAAGAAACTGTCGTAATTAGATTTATTACTCATTATTACTTCGTTTATCACCAATCTTGTTATCATAGAAGCGGTATATTTTCCGTTTAAATCTAAACACATCTTTAAGCTTGACTGAAAATAATAACGTGAATAAAATGTGTAATACGTCTGGTTGTTTAAGCAAACTGAATCTGTATTGAATTATTTGTAACTCATTCGGATATTGACCATTTTAATATTGTGCTTTTGACAAGATTCTACATAGAGTAAATCGCACCCCTCACTCCGTCATAGCAATGACTACATATACAATAAGACGCGCAAGCGCCAAGCGGTAACTCTGCGACCCGCCGCTCACAGCGCTGCATGTATCAAAACGGTCCGGCTAGTCGCTAGGACACGGCAAAACTGAGTAATCCCGAGCGGTGAACGCGTTGTCGTTTACACGCTCATGTACATTCTAATAATAATAAAACTACAATTAAACTTATATATTCCTTTTCTGCATGAGTTTCCGCATCCAACAGTATAAATATATTTTAGTTTAAAATTATGTGTAATTTTTAATAATGAAAATATTAGAGAGTTGTAACAGGATGACATGTAAAAATCAGTAAGCCATAACTTTTATTATTTTTGAGGTAGAACAAAAATTCCACCGAGAAAGTTGTAGCTAATTGACTTAAGCTATAGAACAGGCTTTCCGCGACCTTTAATGGTTAAGGTACCGTATTTGAAATGACCACTTTACTCACACTATAAGCGAATGACGAGGCCGTTGACTGTAATTATTGACTGTTGACCGTACGGGGCCTAAGATAATAAACTTTAAAATATATTTCTGCACCTCAGGTTATATTCCACTCGGTTTCTGTTGTAAACTGGCCAAGTCCAAAATTTTTAATGCAAGTATAGTGTATTATTTATTTATATTTTAAAGAAATGTTTTTCCTGATTAAATTAATACCTCATAACAGCCATTCCAAGTGCCGCATGGGACATTTTAACCCTGTTTTCATCATTATATAGGGTTTAAAACTATTGGAGATTATCCTGGATTTGTAAACGTACAATAAGCTCGATACCATGCCTACTACTTGACACGAAAGGACCGTGCCGGGTCTAGATATTTGTATTTTAGGAGATTTGAATGTTTATTTTAAATCAAAATTTAATTTAAAACAATATTCTTATTTTTTCCTTTATAATTCAAATCAACATTCTGAGGATAAATAATTTACGCAATATTTGAGCTAATAAATTTTAAATGATGTATCTATAATTAGTCATTATTTGTATTTAATTTAGGTACCTTTTGTTGTAACTAAAATAATTATGTTATATACATATACACTTCCACCCCGCCATCCTTATACTCTATAGGGATAGCCAGATTTGATAGCTTAGGCACAGAAGGTAAACATCAGAACTCATATTTATTGGAGGTTATCTGCCTGTTGACATACACCTGAATAATGCCCGTATCCATTTCATGCATACACGCTTACTGCCCACTGCCATGCCGCTGGTACGGCGAAATAGAGAGAGAGAGAGAGAGGGTACTCGTACAGTCCGCGCCAAGAGATCAGTAGTACAGTCAACGCCCGTCGCCACTAGCGCCAACTGGCGGCGGGTCGCTGAAGCAGTCTCTCCGACTTCTCAACAGGCGTTGAGTTATTTCCATATGGCTTGCCTGTCTTATTGTATATGTAGTCATTGGTCATAGCGCTCATGGGGATTGACCGTGACTCCAGAACGAAGAACCTTCAATATTTGCTTACCTCGTGTTTTTACGTTTTACAACATTTAAATAGGATTTTCTCAACACAATGTAAGTCATACTTTGGCTCGCACTTTCGTTGACGGGTATTTTTTAGAATGAAAACTATAGCCAGGCTAACATTGCCACTCCAAATTCAGGGGCATTTTAAGTTGCTTGAAAGAGGAAACTACTGAGGCATTTCACCATTTCTGCTATTATTAAATTGAATACAGATAAAGCAGTAGTAATGTTTGCTATAGGTACTAATCTATGATAACTTATCTCCAGTTGTTTATTTTTTATTTTCAAGGACAATTCCCCCGAAAACCGCAAAAAACACAAAGTAAACGTTTTTCAGAAACATATTTAATTAAAATTTGGTGGTTATAGTGATTCGGGTCAAATGTTTTGAATTATTGTTATTTCATTTGAAATATAAAAAATAAACAATAGGCAGTCATATAAAGTGAATATTATCTGTAATAATTATTGTGATGTCACGAGGAAAATCCAAAACCCCTTTCCCATAAGATTAACATGGACAACTTTATGGACGCGTTTTTTACTTTTCTCTACAACCACTAAAATGATTCAAAATACTAAAGTATTTGTTTTTTTAAGTTCTAATTATTTTATTGTATCAATATTAATTTAATATTTTTTATTTGTTTGGTTATTTTCCTAGGAATTACATTAAAGCAGTTCCAGCTGCAGCGACACGCCTCTAGTGTGTTTAACAACATGGAACCCCCCAAACAGCAACTTGGTAAGCGTGAATTATTATCTCGAGTGTTGTAATTTAATGCTATAACTTCACCCCGTATTTCATTGCTTTAAGCCAGTGACTCTTCTTACCTAACAAAAAGAGTGTATTAGTTGTTCCACTACACTTTTTTATAGGGAAAATGTTAATTCTGGGTAGATGCCCACAAAAAAGCTATCACTTGGCCACCGCATTTTGGAAAACTAAATTTTTTAAATTGTATCACACGGTTCTCAATAATGTCAGTCACAGCCATATGTTTCTGAAGTTCTTGTAGACACCGTCACTTGTTTTAAACGCTTGTACTATATCAAATTGAATTTGGAATGAGATCAATTTTGAAAAATAAATAAAATAAAATAATTTGAAGCAGTTTACATGAATGAATATTACAAGCAATAAATTACAAGTATAATAAAGGTTTATTAACATTTTAAAACTACGATATTGTGTTTTAATGTCATTTAAGAATATTTATGTAATAAATACTTTTGTGATAAAATCAACAAACAATGAAGATAATAATAGTTAATACTAGCAATGGCCGATAGCAGTAAATACTATCCAAAACACATTTGGACATTTTTATCTCTTGCTCTTCCTCGGTTTGATGGAAAGATTGGTTTTCAGTCCCCCCCCTCCCCAAGGAAGGCCGGGTTGTGCCAGAGGCTGGTGCACAATCAAAGAAGAAGAAGAAGAAGAGTAAACACAGATCTTCGTCTCGGTCACCCAAGAGGAAGGGGTCTAGTTCATCTACCGGCTCCCGGTCTCTCTCCCCAGTGGCCCGGCAGAGGGGGTGAGTAGTATTGTTTACTGTCCACCTAGCAATGCAGGGATTCCGTTGTAACGGGTGTTACACTTTGGACACTTTAATTGTAAATTACATACAAAAAGAATGATTGAATCTGAATTATTAAACTGGCTCTAATAAGAACCAATCAATCTACATTATATTTGATATTAACAATTTTTTGTTCCTTGTTGGTTAGCCTAAAATATAGAAAAAAGAAGCGTACTATAATAGTAGAGATAACATATTATTGTTAACTTTTTTAGGTGTTATTACCAAAATTAATAAACTCTCAATAGAGCTATGTATTTAAATTCTAGTTAAAATTAATATAAATATACCAAAAACTGAATGGTTGTGTTGATTGTAACACACGTTACATTAAATTATGTAACACCCGTTACACAAATTACTCCTTAAATTATAAAACTAAAATTCAAACAATAATACCAGAGCATTAGGGAAACCCACAATCTCACTTTTACAGTAAAACTATTTTTAGAAAGGGTTTGTTCATTTTGTAATACTAACTTTTGTTAAAAAAGTGTAACGGGTGTTACATCCCGAAAGGCAATTTACAAAAGAACAAAATAATACATTACCTTAAGGTAGTCTTCCGGGAATCTTCTGTAGCAACTTCAGAAGAATTATTAACCTAGGTTTAGTGGTTGCGGAGAAAATCCAAAAAACCTACCCATAAAATCTCCCATGTTAATCTTATGGGGAAAGGGTATTTCCTCAGTTTATTTTAATGTAAACTTCACATTTACTTTTAGAAATCTGTTCAGTTCCACAAAACAATCATTTTGGTGTTCAAATTGTGATTCTACGCCCAACCGTTGCTGAGATATTCAAAGTGCTAAACACAGTACGTTGTCCAATGTTATCCTTATGGAGAATAAATAAAATTTGATATCTCGATTATTTATGAATGTGTGTTGATGAAACTTGGTATGTGGCTTCACGTAGTACTGGTATATTGATATTTGCACATAAAATTGATTTTTTGTTGATTATTCCTGTAGCCATTTGTTCAATATTATTTTTGTACTGTACTCACAAACACATAACAAAATAGGCCTTGGTTATTCCTGTAGCCATTTGTTCAATATTATTTTTGTACTGTACTCATAAACACATAACAAAATAGGCCCACGTATTCTGATATCTGTTTTAGATTTCCTTCAAGTTAGGCATAGATTTGTAACGGTACTGTTACACTTGTTCACGGGGAAAGACTCAAGGTTACTCGGGTGCGGGGGGTCGGCTGATCACGGAACAGTCAGTGGGCGGCTCGCAAGCTCTGCTGGAGATCGCTGTGCGCTCGGGACTGTCACTCATCTTCGCTCGCGGAACATCCTACATCCTGCTGGTGGGGCTCTACACCTACAAACGCCGGAAGGAGCCTCTCTCAAAGGTACATAAACATCTGCTCTGACTCCTCATAAACTGCTATTAATTCCAAGAAACAAGCGTCATAATTTTAATGAATGCTTATATCTTGCATCTTGCATTGACATTTTAAATGGGAAAAGTATTCCTGGCTAAACAAATAAGTCCCTTGTTATAAGGAAGATTTTAATTTAATACTATTGTAATGTTTTACACCTTAATCAGGAAACATACTCAGAGCTGTTGTCCGTAAGTGAACAGCTTGCTCTACAATCCTTATTTCTTCATTCATTTGGAGTTATGTTTTGTGAACAATTGATCAGCTACATTGTAGGGGTTTTATATATGATAACACCTTAAATTTTTTTTTAGCTTTTTATCCCATTTGACTCCATATGCTTAAGGCCTTAAAATATAAGTGTATCCCTAAAGCCAAAAATCACTGCCTCTTGTAAATGCCTATGGTTACTAGACACTAAAACTATATCTCCTCATTTGAATGTCTAGAAAAATGTGATATGTCTGTTTTAAAATAAAACACATATTTTTTTGGAACAGTGGTGCATTTACAATAGTTTCAGTGCTCTTTCGTGGGATCCATAGGAAAAAGCAATAGGCAGAGATCCTTGGCTAAAGGTATATTGCATATTTAAACTATAAATTGTCACTTTCGTTATCGTTATACTCCTTAAACCAAGAATGGGCTGGGGTAGTGTTCAGTTATAAGTTATATTCTATTAAGAATTTGAGTTAGCACTTAAGGAAAACAGTCCAAAACAAGATTTTTAAATAATTTGTTATTTGCAAATTTTAAAAATATATAACAAATAAATCTGTATTTAAAGCACTGATTTTGGAATCATATGGGAACCCCACTGTGCCAAATTTGAAAGTGGTATCGTGGTATCGTGGTAAAACTCCAAAATGTTTTTATGATTTATATATCTGTCAACATTCGGGAAAATCTCAACTTCCCCCATTGGTATTAAAAGTTCCAATTTTTATTTTGCAGATATGGTTTGGTCAAGTGATTGTAAATCTAAACATGTAAGCATGTGCTAGCCGTAAGTTCATCACTTCCTCCACAAATTTTTCTCCCACTCTATGAATTTTCTCAGTGTAACTAATAACGTTGAAGTTCTATTATTTTTTTGTATTTTCACTAAAAATAAAATGCTTTTGTCTTAACTTTAGTGTGAATTTTTCATAAAAGTGTTTGTTAATAAACTAATAAAAGGGGGGAAATAGATGTGGTAATATTTCAGTATCATATATCTTTAAGAAGTTTTTTTTTAGTAAAAGGTTTTTTTAGTAAACAATAAAAATTATCTAGTACATAATTGGAGCACAGCAAATGTTTCCGAAATCCGTGGGCATAGTTAATTTGGAATGTAATGAAATTGATAAATGTTGATGAAGAAGACAAGTGTAAGGCTATAAATATACTCTCTAAAGGGGGGTGTATCGATACACTCCCCTTTAACTTCCAATATCAGTCTAACTTCATCAATGAATCTGGTTTGTATTCTCTTATTTTATTTGCCTAGGATTATTAAAATTATAGATTTTAAGATTTTAAACATTTTAACATGAGTTAAATTTGTTACCCAAATTTCCCCGGGTTCATAAAAATTTTAACACGTACATATTGCAAATATATGTGACAGGCTGAACAACCCTTCAGGCGAGAATTACGGGAATTCTGCAATTACTTTCTGGAACAATTTTATTTATCACTCTCTTATAACGAATCAACAAAAATGCTATACAAAAATATAAATGAACAAAAGTTTGGTTTCGTTTGCTCTCTTATAGTTAAAAGGTATCCAGATTATAAGAGAAGGATCACGATTTTGGATTTGCATCATACTGATCTGACTATGTTTTGCAGCCTACATATCCAGCCTACATATTGTTCTCCCCGGTACTGTTCCTTACTATCGAGACACCAGTCAGATATCTCATCAAGTATATGGTTACAGGTAAATGTGCATAATGTTTCATTTACTGTCAGATGTAGTTTACTGGAGAGAAAGTTATAAATGTTCAAAAACCCTTCAGGACATAGTGTAGTATAAAGGGGGGTTGAGTACGAAGTTTTGCTGCAACAAGGAACACAAATTATGGATTTTTATACAAATATTAATGTAACTCGACTAGATGAAGCTACATACCAAGTTATATTAATTTATGTTCACGATTAAGTGATGCATAACATTTTTCTTAT
This sequence comes from Allygus modestus, assembly GCA_963675035.1. Classification (NCBI taxonomy): domain Eukaryota; kingdom Metazoa; phylum Arthropoda; class Insecta; order Hemiptera; family Cicadellidae; genus Allygus; species Allygus modestus. The sequence continues at coordinate 317,002,715 of OY776112.1, forward strand.
CCTCCATAAGAATAACATGGGCTTTGAGTATGCAGGTTTGCTGCTACGGGAACCATGAGAAAAATATTGGTTTTTTTGGAAAATTATCAATAGACCACAACGAAATGAAGCCATATACCAAGTTTAAAAAATAATCGAGATATAGAGATTTATCTCTATAAGGATAACATTGGACAATGTACTGTGTTTAGCACTTTGAATATCTCTGCAACGGTTTGACATAGAATCACAATGATTGTTTTTTAGAGCTGAATTGATTGGTAAAAGCAAATGTGAAGTTTACATTAAAATGAAGAGAGGAAAATCCAAAACCCCCTTTCCCATAAGATTAACATGAGAGATTTTATGAGCAGGTGTTTTGGATTTTCTCGGCAACCACTTAACCTAGGTTAATAATTTAAAATACTAAATCATTTGTTTTTTTAAGCTCTATAAAATGTTCAAAACCAAGATTGGGTGTTTTGAAATGATTATCTTCCTCGTTGCAGCAAACCCCCGTCCTCAACCCCAATGTTATTCTTATAGAGAATAAATAAAATGCTATATATCATTTATGGATGTATTTTTGTGAAACTTGGTATGTGGCTTCACCCAGTTAAATTATATTTATATTTAAACCAATTGTTTGTGTTCCTTGTTTCAGCAAACCTACGTACTCATCACCAATGCTATTCTTATGGAGAATAATTAAAATATCGCTTATATATGAATATATTTTTATGAAACTTGGTATGCGGCTTTATGTGGTATTAAGTCATATATTATCTGATGTACTGATGTACTTATGTACCTGGTTCGATCCTGCCTTGAAAATATTGTTAAGCTTTGCCACCATTGTTGTAAGTAGTTTGCCACCTCACATAATTAGTCTATTGTATATTATTTTTCAAAAAAAATACAAACATCTCTGTGACACCTCACGTCCTGTTGTTGTAGGTCCGGCGTCCTCTGATGTCCTCAGAAGATGGACCCAGAAGATGTCCTCCTTCTGATCGGCCCACGGGGTAATGGGCGTGTCGGTGACCGTAAGTTATTTTATCAGCATGCTTGGATCGTGGGGATTGTTTGATTTTCTTAACGAAAACAGCCGAAGTCGCGGGCTGCCTTTGTGTCGGATGTCGGATGCCATCATGCCATAACACCCCGGCCATCACAGCTGGCTCCAGTGTTGCAACAGATGACAATACGCACTCTGCATCGACAATCACTCGGGGGAAACCCAATGTGCAACATGTTCCACAGATTCTATCGATGTTGCACAACGCACTGGGGGCTCTCCACTCTGAAGTGCGAGTACTCTCGCCCACGGGGTGAGGTAATGGAGCGGCCAGTGACCTTGGCACCGATCGGTCCGAACAGTTCGTACCGGCCGATATCAGCGATTGTTTGTTTTATCAATCCCGTGGGAGCGTAATGATTTGATTCGATTTGTCTCTGCTTTAATAATTATTATTTTAGAGTAAAGGGAGTAATTATGTTTTAAATTTTATTCTATAATTTCTTTAATTAATTATATACATTTGCAAGGTACTACTTGCAAATAGGGATTGACGAACCTAAGTTTCATCCGCAAACTATTTACTTAAGAAATTGTTTGATATGTTAAATACCCCCCGCGTACTCAGAGAATTTCTAATGCATATATATGTGACTCACTACGAAATAGAGCTATTTACCAAGTTTCACAAAAATACATCCATAAATAAGTGATATATAGCATGTTATTTATTCTCCATAAGAATAACATTGGGGTTGAGGACGGAAGTTTGCTGCAACGAGGAAGATAATCATTTTTTGCAATTATCAATATAACTGAACCAGGTAAATCTACATACCAAGTTCTCTTAACCCTAGCAGTGGCCTAATGTTGAAGTGGGAAATGGCCAAGCAGATTTGACGATTTTGCAGACCTTTTTTTGAAAATTTGTATAAATTCAGCCGTACAAGTAAACCTAGCCAACCCCATATTCATTTTGACCAGAAAGAACAGGAAAATCTATATATACTAAAATAATAAAGATTCAGGAAAATAATTTTTTGATAAAGTGAAAAAATAAATAAATTGTTTTTATAAATTTCAAAAACAGCCTCAGTGAAATTTTTTCTACGGATTTTTTATGGAAAATTCATTATATACATTTTGTAGACAATCTAATTCCCTACATAGAAATATATAACATGTTGGGAAAAGAATTTTTTTTTCTAAGTATTAGGGGCATAATATAATAATAAACGGAAAACCGAAAAAAGCATAAACTGTACAGTGTTATACTGTGTTGTAAATAAGTCATATAATATATGTATATACTAATATATATACACATATTTGTAAAGCTAATGAAATAAGAAATCCAAAAAAGTCATATAGTTGATGGTAAAAAATTATTATCATTTATAAATACGTGTAAATAAAAGAATGTTTCGCTATTTTTACGTTTTTTGTAAACAAATATTTCACAATATTTCACAATATTTAGTATATAACTCTTTTACCAAATTGTTTACCCCTAAACTATTATAAACATGTTGTAGTACATTCAATTCCCTAAATATAAATGTATAATACCTAGGGTAAAGGTATTATTTGTATATGTGTTATGTAGCAACAAACAAACAGTCGCAGACTTGGCAAATTTGTGAAAAGTAGTATTTTTCAATGAGATCTTTGTAATTTGTATAAACATAAATAATGTCATATTATATCTATTTATTATTACTACAGGTATTTATAAACAATCAAATATATAAAAGAGGGGGATAACAATATAATCTCTGTAAAAGAGGGGGATTTTTCATTTTGATCAATAACAGGATTAGGCTCCTCTACAGCTTCGGGCTCGTCTACAGCCTCCTCATTCTCACTAAAAGGTTCTAAATCAAATGTTGGGAGAACTCAAGTCCATCTCCAATAAGTTCTGGATATAGTCATCATTATCTCGAGACAACGGATACACAACACTTTATAACACAAATTTCTAACACTTCAGTAATATTTATGCATAAAGATTACTGTTATATACACACAAACACTTCACTAACACTAAAACTCTGAAATAATACCTAATTCATAAATGATTCGCAGATATAAATCATCTAATGCTTAGAAATGCATATACGAATACCGCAATGGCGAACAACTGATCAAAACATATGACGAATTGTTGAGTATCTGACAGGTGTTCTGCTAGGAACAGTGCCGCCAACGGCAAAACTAAATTACTCTACATTTCTTCCTCTTCAAAATAACATATTATTTGACTAGTAACTATATCATACAATGCATATAAACACGATTTTATAGTTCGACCAATTTGGTTGAATTGGTTGAATTGGCCATAACACAAAAAAACCAAAAACACCTGTTTTCAGAAAATCATATAACCTGTCCAATCAATATTTAATTCTAAAAATTAATACCAACATAAAGCGCAACTCTTCAGCTGTGCATTGGTACCAACCGCATCTTCCTGCGAGAAACATTGCCCGATCTGCGTAATTTCAAAAATATCGTGTTTTGCCAATGTCAGAGCGTCGGCTGCAGCAATTGCGTGGTGCCAAAACTTCATTCAATTTCTAATCGTCGTAACATTGTTATGCAGCTGCTACACGGTTCATTTATGTAATAAAATGAAAGTTCAGAATGTGATCTTTTGAATGATATATATATTGATGACTTTTGAGTTTATTATTGTTGGTTTATTAACGTTACAAAAATTTTTGTAGAGTTCGACCAATTTGGTTGATGGCCAAAACAGACGACATTCGACCAATTTGGTTGATGGCCAAAACAGACGACATTCGACCAATTTGGTTGATGGCCAAAACAGACGACATAAAAGTTCGACCAATTTGGTTGAATGGCCACGGCTAGGGTTAATTTAGGTTCACAGTTAAGGGAGATATACAACTTTACTTATTGTCCATATGAACAACACGGGGGCCGAGTATGCGGGTCTGCTGCTACGGGGACTATCAACAAAACCCCCTTACCCCTTGTTTTTATTTTGTTTTTTTTTATAATTACGCTTGTTATGACAGTTCTCTTACTATGGAATTTACAAACAATGAAAAACTTGACATGGTCGAAGTGTATTTTCTGTGTAACAGAAACTGTAGTGCAGCAAATATCGCACATCAAGAGGGGTATCCTGATAGGCGAGTACCGAATTGTAGGTATTTCAAACAACTTATTGTAAACTTGACAGCCAATGGTTCTTTTGCAAAGCCGCGTCAGAGAGTAAGCACAGTTGTTACTGATGAATTTCAAATTGGTGTTTTAACATACTTTGAGGCTTTTCCTAATGCTTCTATTAGAGAAGTTGCATCCATTTTGCAAACTTAAACCCCCTCAATTTTTAAAGTACTAAAAACAAACAAGTACCACGCTTATAAGTATGCGAAAGTTCAAGCTTTGATGCCGGGTGATGAAAATAGGAGGCTAAAGTTTTGTGGATGGTTAGCTAGGGGGGCTGTAAATACACCAGGGTTTTTATCGAACATTATATGGATTTATGAAACTAACTTTTCAAATAGGGGAATGTGGAATAGGAAGAACAGTTGGGCTAAAGTAAATCCGTTAGTAGTGAGAGAAGGACACGACCAAGTTCGATTCTCGATAAACTGTTGGTGTGTTGTGTTGAATAATGCAGCAATAGCACTACACTTTTATGGGGGGAATTGAAAAGACATATGTATTTACAGTTTTTAGAGAACATTTTGTTGAACTCAATTGAGGGTGTATCTTTAAATGTAAGAACCCGGTTGATATACCAACAAGACGGTGCCCCGGCGCATAACAGTGAAGTGGTAGTGCAGTTCTTGAACATTCACTTTCCCGGAAAGTGGCTTGGTACAAATGGCCCATTACCACGGCCAGCGGGGTCCCCAGACCCGACACCAATGGATTTCTTTGTTTGGGGTTATTTAAAAAACAATTTGTACAAATCCCGATACAACACTGTTGCAGATGGAGTTCACCACAACACAATCAATAAGGCCGTGAATGGTGTTTTAAAAAGGGCAACTGCTTGTATTTATACAGATGGTGGCCACTTTGAACACCCGTTGTAAATATATTTCTTGTATCAAAAATGAAATTGTTATAATTAAAAGAAATCTTTTATGTGTGTCCTGTAGATAATTTTAATTATTTTCTTATTATAAGCAACAAGTAAAATATGAATAAGCCACTAGCTCACTTGAAACTAATACACCTAGGCCCGCTTGAATTAAATTTTTATCTCTCTGAATCTCATAAACGGTTGAGTATATCAGAAATTACTCTAGAATAAAAAACTCTTAGATTCTCATTTGCTAACCGAAATTACCATAAAATACGGGGTGTGCCATAAGAAAAAATGAGGTTGACCGCCATATTGAAAAGTGGCGGCCATTTACAAAAGTTTTATCTACTTATTTTTAAACCTCTTTAAAAACGGGGGAATGTTCCCCATTTAAAGTTTACTGTATGATGTACAGTTTACAAGATCCCAATGGTGGCACAGTTAAAAAAAAAAAACAAAAATGATTTACCTTTATCTCACGGTTGAGTATATCAGAAATTACTCAAGAATAAAAAAGTCTTAGATTCTCATTTGCTAACCGAAATCACCATAAAATACGGGGTATGCCATAAGAAAAAATGAAGTTGGGCGCCATATTGGAAAGTGGCGGCCATTCTCCTATTGGCTTACCCAGGCCCGAAAGCGTGTATAATTAGTATACAAACCAATAAATCAGTGTTTTGAAAGATCATAATTAATCAGATTAAAGTAGTTTTACGAATATGAATAAAAAAGCAATCAAGTCTTTCAGGTCGATGCATTAACAAAGGAGCTCTTCAATTATTTAATTAATCCAACGTGGGAAAACTGAGCAAGAGGGGGGGACAATGTAAGCAATTGTCCAACTTAGCAACGTAGGCCCAGCATTATTAATCTCCCGAAAAACAATAGCTTCGTGTACAACTTTTATATATTAGTCTGTTCTATATTTTAACGTTCCAAAAATGTCTTAACAGAATAGAATATTTTTATTTTCTCATAATACATAACAAAAATACATAGTTGTAACTTTATTTTTAATTACACAGCTTGTAACACACAACTCAAATAAAGTTTTGATTTATTTAAAAATACAACAATGAATTCAAGTCTGGAACAGTTAATTAGCAGAAATTTAAAATATTTAACTCCTCAGAGTATAGTAGATGAATTAAATTATGTAAACAAAATTTACAACTTGTATTTATTCGAGGTTGATTATTATATAAATTCGATTGACAATACAATAAGAGAAGTGGATATGTTTTATAAACATATATACAATTTGTGTTTGCAAAACATTAACGGATTCACATTTTTATCAAACGTGGGTTATATATTTATATTCATTATTAGGTATTTGGAATATTTAAAACAATTATGGCACTTTTACGTGTTAAGATTTAAAATATTCTTTAATACCATTAACAAATATACTTCACAATTTATTTTAAAAGTAAATTTAGATAATTGAAAACAAAAATTTCAATACGATCAGATAGATCCAGATAGGTCCGAATAGGTCCAAATAGGTCCAAATAGGTCCAAATAGGTCCAATGACCTAAATGAGAGCCTTTATGACCTAAATTTACCTTTTTGAGAGCCTATTTAGAGCCCGTTGAGGTACCAAAAAATTTACCAAAAAATGTACCAAAAATAACCTAAAATTAACCTAAAATTTTCCAGTCGATCCAAATCCTTTTTCGTTTCTTTCGGTGAAATCAAGTGACAAAGCCTGTTTTAAAACTGGAAATTCCACCTTTTCACAAATCAATTGAACGAATCGTTGTCCCTCTCGTATTATGATGTGATTTGGTCCTGAATTTTTCAAAACGACAACAACATTGCCCCTAAAGTCTGGGTCTATCACCCCGCCTAGAACTTCTAGGCCGTACTTCGCCAAACTGGACCTCATTGCCAGTCTACCATACGTTGATGGTGGGAATTTAAATGCCAAATTTGTAGGAATAGTTATAATTGATTTCGGTGGTAGTTCGTAATTGGCTGGACTGTGTAAATCAAACCCTACACTATTTCGGCTACCTTTAAAGGGACTCCGAGCGGATTCACTAAGTTTTACGTAGAAAAGACACGCGTCTGACATGTTTTAAACACTAACAAAATGCTTGATTAGTCGCTTTATATAGAGGTGAAAAGTGATTTTTTAAAATTTAAACCCGCGTGTTTTTTTTTTTAAATTTTAATGAAACCTTTTAACTATCCCAATGTCCCGGTTAAATCATATCTATAAACAACTATTAAACAACTATAAAAAACTATTAAAAACTATCGGATGTGAGTCGCGTATTATTTCAAAAATCAAATAAGTTTTATAACAAGAATTGATAAAACTATTAATCCTAGAGCGATTCTGTAAAATAAACTCAATTTATCCGAGAAAGTATAAACACTAAACACAATTAAGAATATAAACACATATTTTAAAGACTGAATAAAAAAATTACCTAAAGTATTTGAAAATTGTTTAGTGACAACACTGACGACGTCATACCAATGTAACTGAACACAGACGTACTTAAATTTGTCTGTCGTACGTTTCATACAATTCTCACCACAAATATCCGGTAGACAAGGTTCGTCACAGAATACTTTATTAATTGAGGAATGTTTTTCAATATTAAAACCGCAATCGTTGACTTTACAGAGCAATTTGTATTTTCCAGAGGGTGTGATTTGATATCTATAACAACCGGAAAGATTTTTAGCCGCCTGGAATAAGTAATTTCCTGCTGAACCTAGTGTCAGGGTAATTAACGATAACTTTATTTTATGTTTATTTATTAATTTTATAAATGATTGTATTTTATTTTTTAAATCGCCATTTGTCTTTATTAATTCGTTCAGTTCATCAGCGTCCTTGGGTAAAACGTCCAGTTTCAAAGTCTCCAGTATGTCGGATTTATTTATATAATCTTGAACAACCATAACTTCAGCGATGCCCTTAGATTTCGTCAGCTCATTTTGAAACAGTTTAATTTCAGAATCTGAAAGGTTTGTTTCAGTTATTAGTTTTCTTAAAGCACTATCAAAGCTTTTACCACTTTCAAGATCTAGAATAAAGTGTCTAACGCTATTTTCACTCAAACTTTCTTTAGATAAAATTTCATGAAAATTTGGACTTAATATTTTCAATTCTGGAGAAGAGGACCCCCTGAGAGATTTTACGAAGGCTCTAAGCATTGTTAATTTGTTTTTCTATTAAGTAAATAATAGTTAATCTTGATGTGATTGTATAAAATAAACAACTCCATTCCGGTCAGAATACAGAGTACAAGCACTCTGGCAGCAGAACATTCATACAAACCCACTATTATTAAGTGAATTATTAAGTGAATTATAAAGTATAATAAGAATAATATCGCTAACTGCATTTTTAATATTTTTTAATATGATAATATTAATTGTGGAAACAGTTTCAAAAATAACCAATCCATCTATAGCTTTAGATAACTATTTTGGTTCAAATCAATATGAATTAAAAACTTGGCTGAAAAAACTTGCATACTCGTACTTTATGTCAAAAGAGGATTTCCAAAAAATCGGGATACAGAAAACAGATTCCACGGTGCATTTAGTTCTCGTAGGAGTCAACTCACTATATCTTGAGAATATTAACGCAATTGTGTATCCCTTTGACAAATCTAGTATTGTAAAAAACGAACTTATAAAAGAGATTTTATCCAACCAATTGTCACTCCATGACTAACAGTGCCATGATATATAAACATATACAACAATTTAATAACGACTTTAACAAAGAGATTCCTAGAATTATTGAAAATATTAAGTACCAATATAGTTTTAATAATCTTAACTATAAACTTGATGAATCCATCGCGGTTTCAAATATTTTAAATGATATAAATATAATAATCGGCAGTAAAAAAAAAACTCGTCGAGGATAATACTGTTTACATAAACATAAATCCATTGTCTCTAAGTACCGGTGACTGTTCTTTTTATGAGACAATTGTAATAAATATGATTAATAAACATATTTGGGTTTTGTTTTATAAATACTATGAAAGGTTAATAATTGATTTATGTGTAAGTAATATTAAAAAGATTACCGTGCAAGATAATTACGTCTGCAAACAGTTTTACAAAAGAATTAAACATTTACCCGTAATGGGTGCACGCAAACCCATTTTTTAAAGAACACAACGGATGTTGAATATTTTTATTCATATACCATTTTGCTGTGGGTTTGAAGTTTAAAGACGTGTTCAGCGGCACACACGAAACCGTTAAATCTATGAACAACACTTACCATATTATGGGCCTAGCTGTATCGTGTTTTCATAATAAAAATGAATAAAAATGTTGGATAAAATGTTAACAGAAGTTTTACAAAATTTAATTTACTCAACGGTTTTATGGTGCCAATTTCATAAAAACTTACAGCAAATATTCACTGCTATATTTTCAAATATGACAAAACTGAAAAAACATCTTACAGAAAAATTTACTGAGAACAAACATTTCACGTATGAAACAAGAGGTGGCTTGGAATATTTACTATGGATTGTTACTTTAATATTTAATAGTACAGAGTGTATGATTAAATATGAAAGTCGCCTTTTAAACTATATCTCAACATTAACAAACAACATTAATCAAATTCCTCAACATATTACTGGGGTTAGATTTGTTTGGAAACCAGAGAGGAGTAAACATTTATTTGACATATTGGATGTTTGTCATGACATAAAACAATTTATATTAAAATACTAATCTAAGATGTCATCAGCGTCTTCCTCCTGGTCAAGTGAAAAAGGGGTTGATATTTCTGAAACGTTGCTCAGCAAGTGTGATGATTGGATAATGCACCACAATTTCATCGTATCGCTCAGAACAGAATCGTCTTTGATGTATACGCCAGTAATAAGGATGTTTACAAGCCCGGATAACTTGTTTGAGTATAGTAGGTAGATGTTCTCGTCGGGGTGGATTCTTGGAAAATGGTTAATTGTGAATTTTCGTTCATTCGATTCCTCATGATTGTACATAGTATATTTCCCCGTAGTCTCGTCACAGTAATATTTTATTTTGTTAAAGTCTTTGTGATCGTGTACAAAATTGTTATACAAACAGGGGACTAAGAGTGAATTTGGCTTATTAACACACAGTTGAGTAGAATAAACATCTTCAAACAGTTTCTTGGCCTGAGAGCACTTCAAATGTATGCTTTGATATTTAGAGTCGTCCTGATTTCCCGCACAGGTGCTTATTCCTCCAAATCTGAGGACCAATCTACAATCTTCTGTGAAAAGGTGCTTTTTTAAAGTTTCATATAAGCTGGATTTAATTTTTTGAGTAAGCACGTCTCTTAAATTGTCATTCTGAATATCAGCATGGCCCCGAAAATTACATTTCACCACGCTGGAACTATCTGTCCCGTAATTCCTTTCGAAAAAAGACATATTTTCAACATAAATACCGTTTATAGTATTGCTGTTAAATCGCTGAAAACCGAATATCAATCCGTTTTTTACATTTGCCGATGGGCGGTTATTGAATTTGAATAAGCGCCCGGAAACGTCATTGGCCAACAATTCCTGGTATTCAAGACTGGTGGAAGACATTATTATGAAGTTAACGTAGGAATTGCTCACATATATATGCAAAACTATGTAAATATATAAAAAATGGAAAAGGTTGTTAAATACTGTCAAAGAACAGCAATATGTAATCAAATTATAAATTTAAAAAATGCAAATCATTTTTATTTTAAAAACGTGATAGTTACAAAAAAGCCATGGAATTATTTAGAATATGGTGGACCTCCTACAAAGAGTTTCTTGAAACATTATCCAAACGATTATACGTTTTCATTTGATGAAAATGGATGTAAAAATATCGCAGCGTTTTGTGTGGAGGGTGTTGTAAGATCCCATTGCCAGTTTCCCCATTTGGATGGTAATTTAATATGTAAATCAAATTTTAACGAAAAGGTTCAAGTGGACTTTTGTCAAGATAATTGTTTTAAAGCGAATGAGCCACTGGACGTGTATTTTGATAAGAACTTAAAATGTTGTAGGTTAATCAACTTACCTAAGAAAATATTTTGTTTAAAGCCCAGTGATGATAAATCTATACCCCCCCTGCTTTGGGATCAGAATTTGAATAAATGTTTTATGTCGCCAGAGTACTGTCAATATTTTGGTTTATCATTTAACGCTCAAAATAATGAATGTTTTCTTCCCAGCGTGCAAAGTTTTTTCGAAAAATATATGTTTGGTAAAACTTTGATACGTTCACTATTACACCCAAGTTTGATATTCAATCATGAAATAACTGATCACGTCATATCTCCGTACTCTTGTAATAAAAAAAGTTCGGAATATAATATTTCCAAAGTTGAAAGGAAACTTGTCGAATTTACAAAAGACTTTATAGTGGGTTCAACGCCAGAAATCTCCCTTTATGTTAGTAACCTGTCTATTCAATACCTTTACAAGTTTACGAATAACCTAAATCAGCACATATCTAAAAGTATAATTTTACTAGAAATAAACAATATAGTCACCGATTTGTTAATACTAAATACTTTGAAAGTTCTCACTGTATGTGCAAGAGTAGCTGGAAACTGGGAATTGTTTATAATATATTTTTTAGGTACGGTATTAGATATTGTGGATACGTTAAAGTTAAACAAAGCACTGACTTCCCTAGAGTTTAATACTTTGATGAATAAGTTTGATACAACTTTTAATGATAAAATCAAAGTACAAACTATCACTCCCGAAACAATTTTAAATTTGGAAGTAATGAAGTTAAAATTAAAAAAGAAAATTTCTAATGCATATGATTTGAAATATGGGGGCATAAAAAACCTTCTTGATATAATAAAGTGTTATATGGAAGATTTATCAACCGAAAAAATCGACATTTCTTATAATAAGATATTTTCCCACATTAAAACTGCGGATCGAAGCCCAGAAATAATTAAATATGTGTTTATTACTTTGATAATAGTAATTCCATTAGTAAATATTTCACTAACTCTTGTCCTTATTATATTTCTTGTAATGTTTATATTTTTGTATATAAAGCTAAATCTTAATAACCGTACAGCCTGATGTAATTTAAAATCTCATTTACCGTGTTTTGGTTATCAAACATATTCTTGGCATCTTCAATCGAATTCTTATCGTATTCTCCATTGACTGTAATTAACGGCACTCGAAGAGTGGTAACACTTTTTTCATACAAATCTTCAAGAGACTGTAAATACGATTGGTCAACTGAATCAATCTCTTCGGGTCTCGCCCTTTCTTTTAACCTCTTGTAACAAATATCAGAAGTTGTTCTGATGTAAATGTAGAGGATTTTATTATAATAATCTATTATACTTGAATATTTAGTTTTAAAATCCTCAATTATAGCAGATTCTGCTGAATTAAACACGTTTTCCCTCAAGTACTTGCAAAATATTTCAAAAATGCTAAACGAAGATCGCTCCATGATAACAATTGAATTGTTTAAAGAATGTATTACCGCACTTTTTTCAATATCTGCAACACTTAACAGCGCGTTAATTTGAAATGTTAGAGCCCATCTTTTGGAGTCGTTGTAAAATAATTCCAACAAATTTAAACCCCCCACATTCCGCCACTTGTCTAGAGGTTCTGTAAATAGTTTAACATTATAGCCTCGTGTTGTTAATAAATCACAAAGACTTTCAGTAAAAGTAGACTTGCCGCTAGCAATATTACCATCAACGCATAAAATCATAAATAAAAATGCGTGAAACGGTCGAGTCTCTTATATTAAAAGCCGTTCTTGATAAACAAAATAAAAAGGCCAAGTCTTTGTTTAGTAAATTGTTAAAAGATGTATACAATAACCTCTACTTAATTGAACCGAAGAAGGTACCCCAAATTGATTTGTTTACAATAATAACCGATGCAATATTCTACATGTTGACAAATCAAAATAGCTACTTTACATGGACGTCCTACACTACAGAATTGCAAGAATGTTTAAATGATATAAAGTTTCCCAACAGGCTAAAGAGTATGGTCACCACTATAAGTGGTTATCATGACACATCGCCTATAATGACTAGACATTCGAACGAGAAACTGTTATTTAAAATTGTACAACAATTATTAAATCTGCTCCATCCGCAAAACATGGAAATCGATTTCACACAAGACGAAGACTGTCAAAATAAATTAGAAGCATTAAAATCTTTTACACATCTAAACGTTGATTCGAGCCTGGACGACTTTAAAGAATTTGCCACTAGGTTTAACGATAGCTTGGTAGTTTTAAACGAAATTGGATCATATTTTTCAACAAGCCGTCAAGATGATTTGAGGCAGCATTTGGAACAGATAAAATCTAAGATTGAATCGATATTTAATTTAGTGGGAATAACTTCGTTTAGTGAACTAACGTTGATAACAAAACGGGTTTATGAAACGTTAAGAATAAAAAAACTAGGTGACCTAATACTTCTTGAACAGGATTTTCAAATCGTGGTAATATTCAAACAACTACTTTCCAGTAACAAAATTACCGAAGTTGGTAATCTGTCGGCAGAACAATATATTCAATTATATTCCCGAATATATTTTACATCACATTTAAAACTTCCCGGATCAATAGACGTATACAATGAATGGACCTGTTTTCAGTCGATTCAAAATTATATTGATTCTAAACAAAACAATAATGAATTAATACAGTTTAAAGTGGACACTCTAACCTTGATTGGAGCAGAGGATTTAGGAATCCTGACCCAACACTTAGCAGATTTTGGTTCATTAAATATTGTGCAGGCGTCGCGGCAGCTTAAAACGTTATACAACAATTGTGGAGAATCAAGCATAACAGTTTTAAATAGTAAGCTATCAATATACAACGAACGTTTCAACAACACTATGATTAACGTGTTTGAAGAGGCGGAATCCCTAGTCAATATGTTTGGAGTAAATTCATTAAATCAAGTTTCCGGATTTTTAAAACGAATATATGACTTTACCGGCGTGACAAATTTTCAAGATTTTCAAAGCCAGATTGATACGTTAAGCCGCACTTATAGTGAATCGTTTGATGGAAAATTCTCACTAAATGATATAACGACACTAATTACCTCACTAAAAGAAGTTCAAGCAAATTTAGAATTTGTATATGGCGACACTTTCAATGAAAAAATAAAATTCCTCAATGAGCATTTAATGACCAAGCTAAATAGCTTATGTCCTAATATTTCTTTTGATAATTTGGTAAATTTTTTAATTGAAATCTCAAAAAACAGCGGGCAATTAAATGAAACATCGATGCAAAATATTTTGGACAAAATTAAAAATTACAGTACTCTTAAGTCGCAGGTTGAAACTCTTAAAGAAACCAATTCTTCAATAACACAAGAACTGAATGAGTGCGAAGAACAGGGGTTGAATTATTCGCGGGAAATTGAAACTCTTAAAAAAACTAACGAGTCGTTATTAGAAACAAACGACAAACTTAAAAATAAATTATATGACTTTGAAATTAGTGACACAGATCGCGCAACAGAGATTGAAAAATTAAAAACACAGTTTAATGAGTTACACAATGATCACAATAGTTTAGAAGAAAAATATAATAAATTATTAGTAGATTATAATGAGGCTGTAACTACTAAACGAGTAGGGATCACACTCCCGCGGGTTAAACGGGTCCGCGTAGAATCACCACCAACTAAATCACCACCAAAAAGGCAAAGGGGTGACGAATCAGATTAAGGTAATATCAGTGGATATCGGGTGATACCCACTCTGGGGTGAAAATAATCAAATTGTATTTAAATTAAAATTGTATATAATTGTAAACCTTTGGTGCGGTAAGATTTAAAACAGATCTCAAAGTTAACAATCGCGTGATCCCAAATCGGTAACCCGCAACTTGATAACTCAGTCAAACCAGAATGCCAGCGTGAAAGTATTATGAAAATTTTGTAGAATGGTCCCAGTACTCACCTTTTGAAAACCAACACGGTGGTGATACAACTTCACTCTCATAAATAAACTAATCCACTCTCTCTACACAGCCCGCATTTTACACCTATTAATTTGGAACACTTGTGGCATATAACGTGTCCACACTGTATATGAGTTAAGATGTTATACTCTAAACAAATTGGGCAATTTCCTTTAATATGATTTGCAAAAGTTATCTGTATTAATTCGTTCAAACGATAATTTTTAAAACAAATCAAACCAAATATTCGTTTTTTTAACATTTGTTTTTTATTTTAATTTGGTTTAGGATAAATAATAACAAGTAATGAGTTGTTTCAGATGCTATATTATCAAGACATACATTTTAAAAATGTGTAAATTACAAAAAATCAAACTTGAGAAACGCAAATTTAATAACTCCTTCTAGTATTGGCGAGTGCGTTTACGCTTATGTTCCTCCATTGTCCAAGACGTGCTCAACTATATTTACAAAATTGTGAGAAGTTAGGATGTTGTTGTATGCAGAGTTAAAGTGCATACCACTACTCTTCATTACTTCTTTCGCTTTGTTAAGTACATTAATCCCATTAGGAACAGGAGACTTGATGAAACAAGGTACGAAACCTTCATTTTTGGCTTTATTGAGAGCTTGGTTAAATTTTCTTTTTTGTATGCGAATACATTTGTACTCGCAGACCCCGTAGAGTTCCAGAAGAGTTTCTTTAATAAGGACACATAAAACATGATTTAGTCCATCGCCGCCCGACATCACAGCAACCCTCGGTGCCTGTTCAGTCAACAACTCATTCAGTGACCGGTTCTCTTTACACAATATGTAGTTTTTAGTTTTAAATTCTGAGTTAATTTGAGTGAGCTTTTGGTTGTCTTCCAGTGATTTTGTAATTTCAGCCAAGAGTTGAGAGTTTTGATTTTTTAACTGATTATTTTCATGTTTGATTTTATACACTCCATACTTTCTAATGGAAGGCAAGACTTCACTTGTAACCCATCTTTTGAATGCTTTAGCTTCTGGTTTCAATGAGCGCAAAATAAGAGAATACAAACCAGATTCATTGATGAAGTTAGACTGATATTGGAAGTTAAAGGGGGGTGTATCGATACACCCCCCTTTAGAGAGTATATTTATAGCCTTACACTTGTCTTCTTCATCAACATTTATCCGCAATGCCTGTTTTGAATCTTGATAGCCCAGGATTTTAACAACATCCTTTCCTTTGAACCAAGGATTATTTTCACTGTCAAACAGTACAGTAACAGATTGATCATTAAATATATAAGAGGTTAAGTTAGACATTTTATATCAAGTATCGTGCAATAGAACAGATCAGAGCAACGTAAGGTCTTACCTCAAAAATGACCGAGGTAGAGTGAAGTTAACGTTTAAGAATAAAGAGCGCTAAAAGTATCGTCAAAATAAATGTTATATTCTAATTCATCGTGGAGAATTTAGCTACTTTTTTATAACCATTTCTTTAGAGAATCCGCTATTTAGCATAGCCTTACCGCTCAAAAATTCAATTTCTATCCTGTCAAAGTCTGCATTTGATTTTAAGTTCAATTTTAATGGCTTTCCTTCGAACAGGTCTTCCCTCACAAAATAGATTTATAAAAATCCAACCAATATTTTGTTCCCAAACTTCCTCCCCCTCCATTTCAACGGGTACAGCAAACAAATTTTGTAATAGCACAGATCAGAGCTACGTAAGGACGTCAACAGCTCATTCAGTGACCGGTTCTCTTTACACAATATGTCGTTTTTAGTTTTAAATTCTAAGTTAATTTGAGCTAGCTTTTGGTTGTCTTCCAGTGATTTTGTAATTTCAGCCAAGAGTTGAGAGTTTTGATTTTTTAACTGATTATTTTCATGTTTGATTTTATACACTCCATACTTTCTTATGGAGGGCAATGCTTCTTCAAAAACCCAGTCTTGAAACTTCTCAGCAGTGGGCAATTTAGATTTTAAAATTAGCGAATAAAGACCAGGCTCGCTAAGAAAGATTGTTTGGGAATGAAAGTGCAAGGGGGTTGTTTCGCCCCCCTGTACTTCCGGTAAAGTTTTGCGGTGTTTTTCTCTAACATGGGTACGGATTGCGTGCTTTGTATCTTGATAGCCCAAGAAATTAGCAATCTCTTTTGCTTTAAACCAAGGATTATTTTCTCTGTCAAACAGGACAGTAACAGATTGATCATTAAATATATAAGAGGTTAATTGAGACATTTTATATAAAGTATTGTGAAATAGTACCTAGTTCTTACCTTGGCAGGAGCAGTGGCAAAAGTGACCGAGGCAGAGTGAAGTTAACGTTTAAGAATAAAGAGCGCTAAAAGTATCGCCACAAAAACCCAGTATTTAAATGTTTTAGCAACTGGTAGTTTAGAGGAAAAAATCAACTCGTATAAACCCGGTTCTGATATAAAAACTACTTTAGAATCATGATAATTGAGTTGGGACCCATTTTGGGTCCCAACTACTTCCGGTTGAGTTGATTTGTATATTTCACTGATATGTGCTAGAAGAGCCTTTTTAGGGTTAGAGTAGCCCAGGATTTGAGCCACTTCTTTTCCGTCCTATTTGATAGCGAAAATAATCCTTGGTTCAAAAGAAAGAGTATCCCTCTAAGTTACATAAAGCTCTTTCAACGCATGTAAGTGAAAAATATAAGAAAACTCAACCGGAAGTAGGTCTACCCCAAAGTGGGGTAGACCTATCCTACAATGATTCGCACAATACTTAAAATGTCTCACTTAACTTCTTATATATTTAATAAACAGGCCGTTGCTGTCCTGTTTGACAGTAAAAATACTCCTTAGTTCAAAGCAAAAGAGATTGCTCAAATCCTGGGCTACTCTAACCCACGAAAAGCAACCAGAGATCATGTCAAAAACTCATTCAGTGACTGGTTCTCTTTACACATTGTGTCGTTTTTAGTTTTAAATTCTAAGTTAATTTGAGTGAGCTGTTGGTTAGTTTTCATAACGTTTGTAATTTCTCGCATGAGTTGAGAGTTTTCATTCTTTAACTGATACATTCCATATTTTCTAATGGAGGGTAAGACATCTTCAAAAACACAGTCTTGATACTTCTCAGCAATGGGCAATTTGGATTTTAAAATTAATGAATATAGCCCCGGCTCATTGATGTATACCGCATGAAATTGAAAATTCAAGGGGAGGGGGGCTTTTCGTTCCTCCCTTCTTCGGGCATTGTTTTACGATATTTTTCTCTGACGTCCTTACGTAGCTCTGATATGTGCTATTGCAATTTGTTTGCTGTACCTGTTGAAATGGGGGGGGGGGGGTTGTGAACAAAATATTGGTTGGATCTTTATAAATCTATTTTGTGACGGAAGACCTGTTCGAAAAATAAAATTGGACTTAAAATCAAATGCAGACTTTGACTCTGCCTTGGTCACTTTTGCCACTCCTCCTGCCCGAAGAAGGGAGGAACTTTTCGTTCCTCCCTTTGAATTGTTGATGAAGAAGATACGTGTAAGGCTATAAATATACTCTCTGAAAGGGGGTCTATCCGCGCCTTGGACAATGGAGGAACACAAGCGTAAACGTACTCACCAATGCTAGAAGGAGTTATTAAATTTGCGTTTCTCAAGTTTGATTTTTTGTAATTTACACAGTGTGTCTGTGAGATGGAGTTTTAGGGTGTAGTGTTGGGGCGGGGGAGCCCGGGGTCCAGGGCCGGTTAGGTCTCGGATCCAAGTAAGTTTTATAGTCAATAGTCTTTTTCTAAATTAATATTTATACTTTCCAGGCTACTCGCCCTTGAATCTGGATAATTAGTTTTAATATATTAAAGTATTTTCATTGTCATCACATTGATATTTTACGATTTAAATGTGATAACTACTTACTTTGAAAAATATATTTTTACTAAACTCTAAAAACAACTTAGGATCAAGACTTTCTTAGGCGAGTTGAGTTGTTGAACTGACTTCGGCCTCTTCAGAGACTAAATAGACTATCTGCTATCTCTTTCCAAAAGATTTTAAAATTGTTTTTATTAAAAATACTAAAAAGTATATAATAAGTATAATCAGAGACAATATCAAAATTGGAAATTCAAGAAATGCAACAAAAACAACCTCCATTTTTAAATATTTATGTACCCGGTAGCTCCGGGTCCTCGATTGTGTAGTTTCGGTCCCTTGGATTTTATAATCTATTACTTATAAAGAAATTAATAAATTGCATTTACATTTGTAACTATGTTATTCAAAGGGATACCCGAGGGGAAGGTTGGGGGGGGTTAGTCAAAATAGAATCATTTCCCCTTCCTTAAGCAAAGGCGCTTGAGAGTTTGGTTTGGAAAATGAACAATAGTCAAAGAAACAATACCTCCGGTGTACATTTCCTAACAGTTTTTGTTCTAAACTCTAAGGCTTGGGCTGATTCTGTGAATCCACAAACATAGTATTGTACAAGAGAATTTATCCAACCAATTATCACTCCATAACTAACATTGCAATGATATATAAACACGTAAGGCAATTTAATAACGAGATTCCTAGAATTATTGAAAATATTAATTACCAATACAGTTTTTATAATCATTACTATAATCTTGATGCAAGATAATTAAGTTTGGGTGCACGCATTAAAGAACACAATAGACATTTAATATTTTTATTCATACCCTCTTTGCTCCAAGTAGGTTTGAATCTTATAAATATTTTCAAGAGCGCACATGAAACCGTTAAATCTATGATAATAACAAAAATTATTTAGATACTTAGATTTTAATTTTTTAAGTGATGAGATGTCGTCCAAATTTTCAACTTTGGCGTTCTTAAAAAGTCTTTGAAGGAACACTTGTTTTTCTTGACCTTTTACGTAGACGGTGTTTTGTGATAACAGCGCGGCCAGTTGTCTCTTGACGTAGTTGAAGGACGTGGTTCCCTCCTGCCATGGAATTCCGTGGTAATAGTTTGCATTGAAGATCGCCTGTCTTCTGTAGTCCGGAGATAGTTTGTCAAAATTGTACGGCGATTTTACAAACCAGTGTCTCAGAAACCAATTGCCGCTGGTTTTTGTAAGTGCAATTTCTTTAATAATAAAATTATTGTTATTGTCTTTGAATCCTTGAAAATCGATAATATAAGCGTGGTCAGCCATTGAGATGTCCTTAGATATCGGAATCAGCGAGGTAAATAGAGCTCTTTTCGGTTCCGAATCACAAACTCTGAACAAAACACTAGACCAAACACTAGTGCAGGAGTTTGGCAACTACTGGTATATTAGGGGAACCGTTCCTTTATAAAGCCTCGGAATTTGTATTATGCCCTTATTTCAAATGTTGTTTTACATGCCAAAGTTTTCACATTTCTTGTTAATTCTCAAATACTGACTTTGGGTTAAGAAAATAAAATGCTACACCCTTTGAATGTTAGTTTTATTTACATTCTAAAGGGTAAAACTTCTCTATAAATATACAGGACGGGTTAAATTTCTTATGTTCTAAGAAAGGAATGTCACCCCTTTTCCAAAACCCAATTTCAATCCCACAATAAGCGCATCTAACATAATCATTAACACGCAAATAATAAAAACCAGCTTTGGATAAATCTTTGGGGCTTAAAAATGTAACTGGCCACTCCTTAAAACTATGAAGTCTTTCGGTCTCGTAATGAAATCTAGGAGTGTTTGTTTCTTTCGTAAAATTATAATTTAATCCCACAGACACTGGCGAATGGTACATTTTAATACCACAACACGGGCTAGCGCGATCCGAGTCTTTCTTCTTTCTGAGAGATGCACCATCTCCCCGGCCGCTGTATTCCACACCGAGCGTGGTGTTGTATTCTGTAGAGAAGGCTGTGAAGTTTTTACATTTACAAATGCAATAACCAAAATGGTGACATTTCCTACAAGCCCTCCCATCAACCTGGTCACCAGGAATTTTAAAACATCTCTGCTCGCAACAATACTCCATAGTTGATCATATGCTGTAAATCTCAACACTGACTTAAATTGCCTCTTCGGGAGTTAAATAGACCCCCTTCTTTTCAAAAGATTTAATTTTTTTTAATTGCTTTAATTATAAATACTAAAATACTAAGTTGTGAGGGAAAAAATTCCCCCTAATTTGCCCCTATAAAGCGGATGCTTTAATACCCCGAAGACGAGAAACGTCTCAATAAAAAGTTTTGAATATGGGTAATCTAAAATGGTTTGCATTTCCTACAATTTAACCCATTTGTGGTTTTGTAAATCTCAAATCTGCAAAATCTGCTCATAATAAAATTGAACAACAAATGCCAGAATAATATAATAATCATTGAATTGAGTATTTAAACTTGAAAGGTTTTTTATTTAAATGAGTACTTAAACTTGAAAAGGTTTAAAAGTTAAATGTCAAGACCACAGTATCCGTGAAAACGCTTTGTAATTAAAATATTATTGAAATCACCTTCAATACAAATGACACAAATAGAATAATTTATTTTATGGTTTCCAAAAATAGAAAACAAAAGAATTGGTTATTTGAATAACTTCTTGATTATTACAAATGTTTGGAAGATTTTAAAGAAAAAAACAACAATAAGGGTTAAATTATTTATTACGTGATATATATGATACATATGATACAATTGTATATGACTAAATACTTGATGATACAAGATTCACAAATATTTTAAATACTTGAATAAACATGTCAACATTATAATATTTTCTTCTAATCAGATGAAGACGCTGGTATTTGCAGGTAGTTTTAGAGATTTTCTCTTCCATCTCTGATATGTTGTTGGGGTGAACCGCAGGAAGTAGTATAAATTTCGGACGATTGGTGTATCTTAATCCTTCAATCACACAGCTGTGCGAGTTTTTTCCCAAACACAAAATAGGAATCGGTGATTCAAAGTCGTTTGCACTTGCACGCATTATTATTTTAAAAATGTGCCCAATGACGGGATGAAAAGCTGTAATCAACTCTCGAGTCTTCTGTTTATCAAAACTGGCAATCATCGGGATGCGAATCCAAAGAATATTTTTTTTTTCAGATATTGTAGATAAGTTATGTATCATTTCTCTTCTTAACTCAGACTTGCTCGTTTTATGTCCGGTGCTAAGGTACAAATCTTTAGTTTTTCTTGACGGAGAATTGATCAGGCCCACGACAATCCCGCGAACCGAACTTGGAGTTGTTTTTAATAATTCCGTGTCAAACACGTTTATAACTTGTTTGTAGAATCCCGGAGACTTGTCTGCTGTGATTTCTTGCACCTTCTTCAAATATTCACTAAATATCCCGTCCATTTTTTAAAGATATCTAGAGGTAGACTGATTGCTCAGGAACGCTGGTCACTGTTTTATGGCAAGGAGCCAGTATTTGTAAATTACGTAAATTATAAATTGATAAATAAGGTAATCGTTCTTCGGTGTATCCTCAGCTTCTAGCAGACCACTTTCAACAATATATCGGGTGGTAAATTATATCATCTGGGTTGGAGGTCGTCCCTAATTCTCACGAAGGAGCCGTCAATTAGGAAGATTCTCTTCCTTTTTGCTCTGTAGCGTCTTTGGCGAGGCTGGTACTGTCGAGGCAGATGTTGGTGTTGTGGAGTTCTGGTAGAGTCCGGTGCTGGGGTGGAAAGCGGCTCCATTGGGTGGTCTTGATGAGTTGCTTCTATCTTATTATCTTGATCCCCAGTGGCGTCCGTCGCTCCCGCACTCTCGTGCACTTCCGACTCGTCCCGCCCGGTGTTCACATCCATGGAGACTTCTCCTCCGTCCAACACGAATTCCACGTTGGGGTGGGTTGGTGATTTTGGGGGGGTATCAGCATAATCAATTGGCTGAAGCGCTCCAACCATATCCCCCATCATACCATGTATAGCTCTCTGCAACTCCTCTTCGGTGTAGGTTGGAGTATGCCCTGGAAATAGGTTTTCTCGGTTGGCCTCAAGGAATTCATCGAGGGGTTCTGCTCCCTCTTGTCGCAATACCCGGGAGATGAGTTTCCTCAGGTCCACGCTTGATGGTAATTTGACAGTTGAGGGGTTTATGCCCCTGGCAATACAACCAGCGTATAAGCATAAACAGAAACCACAGTCAACCGTATTGGTCTGAAGCTTAAGACCACTAGGATTCCCCTTTAAGGACCACTCTTCCCGGTTGATTTTTACACCCAACCGGCCCATTTCCCACTCGATATACTTTAGACATTCTTTTAATCTATCTGGGTACTCATTTCCCAGTGAGTCGTAGCTCCGCACAAGCCCATCTTTTAAAAAGGCGGCAATTGGGTACCAGTGGGATACACCGGGCTTCCCATCCTTCCGGATTGGTGCGGGGATGTGTACTGGGAACAATAAGATGTCATAATCATAAATTTTTATTTTATTGGTCCACCTTTCCACCCGCAGGAAACCGCCCTGGTCAATTGCCGTGAAAAACACTGTCGGGAAAGCATATAATTTCAATCCGTCAGCGCGTTCTTCATTTTTTTTACATAAAATAGAAATGAAGTCTTCAATGATCCCTTCGCCACACAAACCCTCCGGGGTGATACGGTGTGGCCCCATTCTTCTTCTTGTATCCACGATCCAGCCTATAATACTTCCTACTATATGATGTGTATATGTTTTATCTTTAAAAAATTGAAAATCACAAGGACGTGAAACTATGCAATAAATAGTCTGTGATGCCCCTAGATATCCCGGGTGGCAATATTCAAATCATATATATATATTCGCCAGAGCCCCGTTTGTTCAAAGCCCCATTACCGGCGCCAAGGTTGGGGTTGACTTGACTGGGAGAAGCTTTAAGTTCCGCATCCACAGTCCTTAATAGGGTCCCTAACTTACTAACTAAATATATTCTAAGTTTTTTTTTGACCTTTGGGGGTGCCCCGTCTAAGTTGTCAGAAAAGTCAGTCGTTATGTCAGTATTTCACTAAAGTGGATAGTGTGTCCGCAGCTTACGAACTTAGAGCTTCAGAACCGTGTCCGTATTTCACGTACTTGATCGGTTCTGTATCCGTATTTCACGAACCAAGCTCTCACTACCGTGGCCATATTTTTAGTCAGTAGTATGTCAGTATTTTATGAAAATTCCCCCATCTACAACTTACCCAAGCTCTATGTAACCCACCTAACATATGCATAACTTAAAACTACCCACCCGAGTGGTAAAACATTCCCCCTATCTAACTTAAAAACTAAGTTGTCAGAAAAGTCAGTCGTTATGTCAGTATTTCACTAAAGTAGATAGTGTGTCCGCAGCTTACGAACTTAGAGCTTCAGAACCGTGTCCGTATTTCACGTACATCATCGGTTCTGTATCCGTATTTCACGAACCAAGCTCTCACTACTAAACTATTCTAAGCTACGGGTGAGGGAAATTGGGAAATTGGAAGGAAACCCTCTGCGTGGATTGTAACCGCCAGCGCAAAGAGCCATAAAGGAAAGGAGGTTTGGAGGGGTTTAGGATATGAAAAGTTTTGGTGCTGGAAGGGAATTGCTCTTCGTTAACACCGCAAGGCAACCGGAGCAATTCGATAGGACTTATAACTACGAAGAGAGGACTTACCCAACCTCTGTGTAACCTACCTAACATATGCATGCCTTAAAACTACCTATACCACTCAGTAGATAGTGTGTCCGCAGCTTACGAACTTAGAGCTTCAGAACCGTGTCCGTATTTCACGTACTTGATCGGTTCTGTATCCGTATTTCACGAACCAAGCTCTCACTACCGTGGCCATATTTTTAGTCAGTAGTATGTCAGTATTTTATGAAAATTCCCCCATCTACAACTTACCCAAGCTCTATGTAACCCACCTAACATATGCATAACTTAAAACTACCCACCCGAGTGGTAAAACATTCCCCCTATCTAACTTAAAAACTAAGTTGTCAGAAAAGTCAGTCGTTATGTCAGTATTTCACTAAAGTGGATAGTGTGTCCGCAGCTTACGAACTTAGAGCTTCAGAACCGTGTCCGTATTTCACGTACTTGATCGGTTCTGTATCCGTATTTCACGAACCAAGCTCTCACTACTAAACTATTCTAAGCTACGGGTGAGGGAAATTGGGAAATTGGAAGGAGACCCTCTGCGTGGATTGTAACCGCCAGCGCAAAGAGCCATAAAGGAAAGGAGGTTTGGAGGGGTTTTTGGGAATGAAAAGGTGCTGGAAGGGAATTGCTCTTCGTTAACACCGCAAGGCAACCGGAGCAATTCGATAGGACTTATAACTACGAAGAGAGGACTTACCCAACCTCTGTGTAACCTACCTAACATATGCATGCCTTAAAACTACCTATACCACTCAGTAGATAGTGTGTCCGCAGCTTACGAACTTAGAGCTTCAGAACCGTGTCCGTATTTCACGTACTTGATCGGTTCTGTATCCGTATTTCACGAACCAAGCTCTCACTACCGTGGCCATATTTTTAGTCAGTAGTATGTCAGTATTTTATGAAAATTCCCCCATCTACAACTTACCCAAGCTCTATGTAACCCACCTAACCCACCCAACAGACGCATAACTTAAAACTACCCACCCGAGTGGTAAAACATTCCCCCTATCTAACTTAAAAACTAAGTTGTCAGAAAAGTCAGTCGTTATGTCAGTATTTCACTAAAGTAGATAGTGTGTCCGCAGCTTACGAACTTAGAGCTTCAGAACCGTGTCCGTATTTCACGTACATCATCGGTTCTGTATCCGTATTTCACGAACCAAGCTCTCACTACTAAACTATTCTAAGCTACGGGTGAGGGAAATTGGGAAATTGGAAGGAGACCCTCTGCGTGGATTGTAACCGCCAGCGCAAAGAGCCATAAAGGAAAGGAGGTTTGGAGGGGTTTAGGATATGAAAAGTTTTGGTGCTGGAAGGGAATTGCTCTTCGTTAACACCGCAAGGCAACCGGAGCAATTCGATAGGACTTATAACTACGAAGAGAGGACTTACCCAACCTCTGTGTAACCTACCTAACATATGCATGCCTTAAAACTACCTATACCACTCAGTAGATAGTGTGTCCGCAGCTTACGAACTTAGAGCTTCAGAACCGTGTCCGTATTTCACGTACTTGATCGGTTCTGTATCCGTATTTCACGAACCAAGCTCTCACTACCGTGGCCATATTTTTAGTCAGTAGTATGTCAGTATTTTATGAAAATTCCCCCATCTACAACTTACCCAAGCTCTATGTAACCCACCTAACCCACCCAACAGACGCATAACTTAAAACTACCCACCCGAGTGGTAAAACATTCCCCCTATCTAACTTAAAAACTAAGTTGTCAGAAAAGTCAGTCTGTTATGTCAGTATTTCACTAAAGTAGATAGTGTGTCCGCAGCTTACGAACTTAGAGCTTCAGAACCGTGTCCGTATTTCACGTACTTGATCGGTTCTGTATCCGTATTTCACGAACCAAGCTCTCACTACTAAACTATTCTAAGCTACGGGTGAGGGAAATTGGGAAATTGGAAGGAGACCCTCTGCGTGGATTGTAACCGCCAGCGCAAAGAGCCATAAAGGAAAGGAGGTTTGGAGGGGTTTTTGGGAATGAAAAGGTGCTGGAAGGGAATTGCTCTTCGTTAACACCGCAAGGCAACCGGAGCAATTCGATAGGACTTATAACTACGAAGAGAGGACTTACCCAACCTCTGTGTAACCTACCTAACATATGCATGCCTTAAAACTACCTATACCACTCAATTATTAAATTACTAAGAGAGAACAAACCTAACAAACTCCTACATACTACTTAACCTACTTCGCCAGAGCCCCGTATGTGTAAAGCCTCGTACACCACGTCACGGTAGGGGTTGACTTGACCAGGAGAGGCTATGTTTTGCGCCGTTGCCTTGGTCCTTGTACAAGGTTCGCGGTCCTGGACTTAATGCCCAGGATCGGGCTGACATCCTATTTATAACCGGTATATTCTTTTTTAACCATACATTTAAAATTAAATTAAAGTTTGACAAATTCAAAATTACCTTTACAGAGCCATTTATCAAAGACTTCAAATACAGAAATAGCAAAAAGAATTTAACATTGTTACTTTTGGTGATTTCCCCTAAGGTATTGTAATATTTTATGTTGAAACACTGAACAAATTCTTATGTTTTTCTAAAGGAGACAAAATGAGTTTTATAACCAAGAAGTCTTAATGGACTCGTTTTTCAAAGGGTTTTCTGGTAAATTATATCACGCGAAAAAACCTCAATATTGCCAATGTTAATTAAAATATACTGATTGTCTTTAAACCACACTGCACAACATTCAAATAGACTAATGATTAACCTCTAGAGACCGGGTCTGTTTTAAGTCATGTAAATAAAAACACAATTTGAAATTTTTAAATATGATTTATTTTTCACAAGTTTTACAAATGAGTACAAATATGTGCAAATATGTGCGGCGAGTTCTATTTTATACCCAACAGTAGCCTGGCAAGTGAATTTTAATCCTACAAAGAGGACATGATTTATTTACTTTAAGCCATTTAAATATACACGTTGTACAAAATATGTGTTGACAATCATTAAGACTGATACAATCTTTTTTTTTAGTGTCAAGGCAAACCGGACAATCGGTTTCAGATTCTACTTTTGTAAATGGATTGGGCAGATTCCTCTTCACAAAATCAGAAATTTGTAAACCTCGCGACGTATATGTTTGAAAATCGATTAATTTGCAATATTTTATTATATCTTCATCTCTGAGTGTTTGATGTTTTGAGACAGACCACCAGCACAAAATATTTTTAAACGTATCCAGAAGAAAAGAATCAAGAGTTTGGTGTTTACTTATTAGTGAGCCAAACAGTAGTTTTAAAAGATCGATTTGATTACCCACTTTCGAGAAGTAAATGTAGCATAATACATTTTTACTTAATGATTGGTGTTTTATGAGATATGGCCACAGAACTGTTTTATAATACTCTTCTTCGTCTGTATTGTGAAATCTACACTGCGGATTGACCCCATCCACCATCCACAACATAAAATCTTGAGTCAGCTTCTGTGATTTTATTATGACAATTGGATCAATCTTATGGTAAAACTGTCTAAGAATCCACTCCGGGACATTTTGGTGTTCCACAACTGCATTCCAGTCGAACTTGTGATTGAATGTGACCAACACTGCTTCAGAGAGATTTTGGTACTTAACCAAAAGCGAAAAGTTAATTTTTGATTGAAAACTTTCTATATCTTTAGTCGTCAGTCTTTGGTGGATGACAATTTCGTTAAAATTTAGAATCTCTTGAAACTTCAACATGAACCCATGCGTGAACTGTTCTCTCCGGTATAGTATTCTCCAAAGGTTGACTGGGAGTTGATGAATTTTTTCCGTAATTTTTTCAAATTTAGTGAAGTGTAGGAATTGACTGCTGTTATCTAATGTCTCCTGTTCCAATGAAGTATACAAACTGTACAAGTCAGAAGGATCCGTAAGTTTGTCTATAAAGGCGGTAACACCATCAGCGCTTTTAATAGAATTTAAAATCTTCCACAAAATCTTTTTCCTAGTTAGGTGGGTTGACTTGATACCCATACTTTGGCAAATAGCTTTGAGTTCGTAAAATGTAATTCTCTCCACCATGGTTCTAGTTACCTATCACAAATCAACTCAAAAACAAACAACAACTTTACCGAACACGCAGGAGTTCATTACAGGAACTACTGGTATGTGTGGAGAACCGTTCCCTTATAAACCCTCAGAAAATAGAATTCGCAAAGTATTTGTGCATTTATTTCAAATGTTGACGGGGGTGGGGGAATTTGTTGAAACCGTTTCTTTGAATTTTATACGCGCGGGTGTGTGTAGAAATGAAGCGTATTCTGTTGGTGTTTGCGTGCGGCGGGGGACTGAGTCTGAGTGGAACGATCACATCACCAATAATCTAAAATTATTAAAATTAAAGCAATTAGAGTTCAATTCATAAATGGAACTTTGAACAAAACAGTTTTAACTGTTGTAGTTAAATTTAACTTAGTTTTTGATTTAGCGAAATAACATTGTTGACTCGGATAGTACTCATGGAGACTTGTCGGTTAACACTAGTTAAAAATCACAAGTGCCGAGCCGAAAAATAAGATAAAATTTAAAAATCCCGATTCACAGAATTAACCCAAGTCTTGGTCTAAATGTTAGGAAACACTGACCCAAGAGGGTGTTGTCGTGCTAAAATCTCGCGGCGTTGTGGCGCGGGTGTGTGGTGGGTTCTGGGCACGGGTTAGTCTTGATAATTGCAACATTCTCATTTGCAAATAATAATATTTCAAAAGATAATTTTAAAATTGAATTTTGAATTGTGTCGCCTTGATGAGACAGACACTAGAATCAGTTGTTAGTTAAATAGCGGCGAGTGCGAATGTTTACAGGTGTTAGTACTCCGCGATTCCCGTTAAATATTACAAGTCCCGAGAGTCAAAAATCCACATAATTCAAAATATTTCAAAATAATTTAAAGTCCCCAGATTAAAAGTTTGAAAAAATCACAAGTGCCGAGCCGAAAAATAAGATAAAATTTAAAAATCCCGATTCACAGAATTAACCCAAGTCTTGGTCTAAATGTTAGGAAACACTGACCCAAGAGGGTGTTGTCGTGCTAAAATCTCGCGGCGTTGTGGCGCGGGTGTGTGGTGGGTTCTGGGCACGGGTTAGTCTTGAGAATGTTTCATTTGCAAATAATAATATTTCAAAAGATAATTTTAAAATTGAATTTTTAATTGCGTTGCCTTGATGAGACAGACACTAGAATCAGTTGTTAGTTAAATAGCGGCGAGTGCGAATGTTTATATTTGTTAGTACTCCGCGATTCCCGTTAAATATTACAAGTCCCGAGAGTCAAAAATCCACATAATTCAAAATATTTCAAAATAATTTAAAGTCCCCAGATTAAAAGTTTGAAAAAATCACAAGTGCCGAGCCGAAAAATAAGATAAAATTTAAAAATCCCGATTCACAGAATTAACCCAAGTCTTGGTCTAAATGTTAGGAAACACTGACCCAAGAGGGTGTTGTCGTGCTAAAATCTCGCGGCGTTGTGGCGCGGGTGTGTGGTGGGTTCTAGGCACGTGGTAACCTTGAGAATGTTTCATTTGCAAATAATAATATTTCAAAAGATAATTTTAAAATTGAATTTTGAATTGTGTCGCCTTGATGAGACAGACACTAGAATCAGTTGTTAGTTAAATAGCGGCGAGTGCGAATGTTTATAGGTGTTAGTACTCCGCGATTCCCGTTAAATATTACAAGTCCCGAGAGTCAAAAATCCACATAATTCAAAATATTTCAAAATAATTTAAAGTCCCCAGATTAAAAGTTTGAAAAAATCACAAGTGCCGAGCCGAAAAATAAGATAAAATTTAAAAATCCCGATTCACAGAATTAACCCAAGTCTTGGTCTAAATGTTAGGAAACACTGACCCAAGAGGGTGTTGTCGTGCTAAAATCTCGCGGCGTTGTGGCGCGGGTGTGTGGTGGGTTCTAGGCACGTGGTAACCTTGAGAATGTTTCATTTGCAAATAATAATATTTCAAAAGATAATTTTAAAATTGAATTTTTAATTGCGTTGCCTTGATGAGACAGACACTAGAATCAGTTGTTAGTTAAATAGCGGCGAGTGCGAATGTTTATATTTGTTAGTACTCCGCGATTCCCGTTAAATATTACAAGTCCCGAGAGTCAAAAATCCACATAATTCAAAATATTTCAAAATAATTTAAAGTCCCCAGATTAAAAGTTTGAAAAAATCACAAGTGCCGAGCCGAAAAATAAGATAAAATTTAAAAATCCCGATTCACAGAATTAACCCAAGTCTTGGTCTAAATGTTAGGAAACACTGACCCAAGAGGGTGTTGTCGTGCTAAAATCTCGCGGCGTTGTGGCGCGGGTGTGTGGTGGGTTCTGGGCACGTGGTAACCTTGAGAATGTTTCATTTGCAAATAATAATATTTCAAAAGATAATTTTAAAATTGAATTTTTAATTGCGTTGCCTTGATGAGACAGACACTAGAATCAGTTGTTAGTTAAATAGCGGCGAGTGCGAATGTTTATATTTGTTAGTACTCCGCGATTCCCGTTAAATATTACAAGTCCTGAGAGTCAAAAATCCACATAATTCAAAATATTTCAAAATAATTTAAAGTCCCCAGATTAAAAGTTTGAAAAAATCACAAGTGCCGAGCCGAAAAATAAGATAAAATTTAAAAATCCCGATTCACAGAATTAACCCAAGTCTTGGTCTAAATGTTAGGAAACACTGACCCAAGAGGGTGTTGTCGTGCTAAAATCTCGCGGCGTTGTGGCGCGGGTGTGTGGTGGGTTCTGGGCACGGGTTAGTCTTGATAATTGCAACATTCTCATTTGCAAATAATAATATTTCAAAAGATAATTTTAAAATTGAATTTTTAATTGTGTTGCCTTGATGAGACAGACACTAGAATCAGTTGTTAGTTAAATAGCGGCGAGTGCGAATGTTTATAGGTGTTAGTCTCCAGATTAAATGTTTAGAGCCCAATAGTTGGTTTCTAAGTGTTGGGAAATCACTGTGTTGGTTTCTAAGTGTTGGGAAATCACTGTAAAATTTTACAAGTCCAGAGCCCTAAAATTAAATAAAATTAACTCCTTGTAGAATCGTACAAGTCCCGAATCTGCCTAAATCTTAATACTTTAAAACCCCAGAATCGGTATAAGTGATACAGGAACACTGACCCAAGAGGACGTTGTCGTGCTAAAATCTCGCGGCGTTGTGGCGCGGATGCGTGGTAGTTTCTAGGCACATGGTAACCCTGAGAATGTTTCATTTGCAAATAATAATATTTCAAAAGATAATTTTAAAATTGAATTTTGAATTGTGTCGCCTTGATAAGACAGACACTAGAATCAGTTGTTAGTTAAATCGCGGCGAGTGAACTTGTGCGAGTGTTTATAGGTGTTAGTCCCCAGGTTAAAAGTTTAGAGCCCAATAGTTGATTTGTTGGGAAATCACTGTAAAATTTTACAAGTCCAGAGCCCTAAAATTAAATAAAATTAACTCATTGTAGAATCGTACAAGTCCCGAATCTGCCTAAATAATAATAATTTTAAACCCCAATTTTAAAATTGCATTTTGAATTGTGTCGCCTTGATGAGACAGACACTAGAATCAGTTGTTAGTTAAATAGCGGCGAGTGCGAATGTTTATAGGTGTTAGTCCCCAGATTAAATGTTTAGAGCCCAATAGTTGGTTTCTAAGTGTTGGGAAATCGCTGTAAAATTTTACAAGTCCAGAGCCCTAAAATTAAACAAAATTAACTCATTGTAGAATCGTACAAGTCCCGAATCTGCCTAAATAATAATAATTTAAAACCCCAATTTTAAAATTGCATTTTGAATTGTGTCGCCTTGATAAGACAGACACTAGAATCAGTTGTTAGTTAAATAGCGGCGAGTGCGAATGTTTATAGGTGTTAGTCCCCAGATTAAATGTTTAGAGCCCAATAGTTGGTTTCTAAGTGTTGGGAAATCACTGTAAAATTTTACAAGTCCAGAGCCCTAAAATTAAATAAAATTAACTCATTGTAGAATCGTACAAGTCCCGAATCTGCCTAAATAATAATAATTTAAAACCCCAATTTTAAAATTGCATTTTGAATTGTGTCGCCTTGATGAGACAGACACTAGAATCAGTTGTTAGTTAAATAGCGGCGAGTGCGAATGTTTATAGGTGTTAGTCCCCAGATTAAATGTTTAGAGCCCAATAGTTGGTTTCTAAGTGTTGGGAAATCGCTGTAAAATTTTACAAGTCCAGAGCCCTAAAATTAAACAAAATTAACTCATTGTAGAATCGTACAAGTCCCGAATCTGCCTAAATAATAATAATTTAAAACCCCAATTTTAAAATTGCATTTTGAATTGTGTCGCCTTGATAAGACAGACACTAGAATCAGTTGTTAGTTAAATAGCGGCGAGTGCGAATGTTTATAGGTGTTAGTCCCCAGATTAAATGTTTAGAGCCCAATAGTTGGTTTCTAAGTGTTGGGAAATCGCTGTAAAATTTTACAAGTCCAGAGCCCTAAAATTAAATAAAATTAACTCATTGTAGAATCGTACAAGTCCCGAATCTGCCTAAATCTTAATACTTTAAAACCCCAGAATCGGTATAAGTGATACAGGAACACTGACCCAAGAGGACGTTGTCGTGCTAAAATCTCGCGGCTTTTTAAAGTTTTTGAGTTAGCGAATTAACCCACAAGACGGTTTTACTTCTCCATTTTAATACTACTCCTCAACATGAATAATATGGGGACTTTTAAGACCCGTAGGACGGGGCCGTGATATTTTATCGGGCCGAAACCTTGCACCTGGCGTGCGATTTGGCAACCTTGGACAAGAACGCTCGGTTTGGCAACGCCCGCGCGCCCCGGATGCGAACATTCCACGTAGCCCACTTTCAAATTTTGGTAACAAATGACGCATGCGTGGAGGCCTCTCAAAAGGTGGAAACGGGAGTGGTCCGATTTCACCATATTTCTGTCTCACTCGCACACCTCTTTACTCTCTCACACTAAACTGCATCGGCCCGCCACGCCGACTGATTCAATCGTATTTTATACTGGATCTTGTTAAAAACCGTTATCATATGAACTGTATTAATTCAATTTTTGTAAACAAATATTTTGATTAAAATTATCTGTTGTTTAATTTAAATAAAAAATACTAAAAAATACTAAAAAATACTCTTTTCAGTTATTTAAAGTGATCATATTTTAGCGAAACTTTGGTATGTGAATTGACCCAATTCTGGCCTATTTATATGCTTTGCGAGCGAATGTTAAAACTTAAATCTGTTAAAATACATTCTGGAACATACTAATAAATTATATCAAAAATAATTAAAAATAATTATGATATATGAGTTGAGCTAGGCACATTTTAGTTGTATATTTGTGTTTATTATTCCTCATTTGATAATGTGTAAAATATAATACAACAAGTGGGACAATTTAACTTTAAATCTTACTATTAAACAGGAACAACTTTACAAGTTAAAATACAATCATAAAAAATACCCTTAAAAATGATTTGAGCTACAACGTAATAAAATATTTCGTATAAATATTCATAACACTTAAATTTCCACCGACAAGACCACATCACAAATAATTCTCAGAACACCATACGTAACAACACAAGCACATTATACTTTAGAGTTCATTTCAGCTGATCGCGGTTGAGGTATTTTTCAAATCGTGACATAGTTTGAAGACTCATCTTTTGATACCGACGAATAAGATTCCAATAATGGTTTTTTAATGAATTGCTTGTATATTTAACTCTGGTATTGTAAATTATAGAAATTAATCTCTCCGACATATCTTGTGTTTGGCAAATTAAAGGCCAATATGATATGTTTAAGTAAGATTCTATATCAATATATGAAATATAACACAGCTCTAATTCACTGGGCGTCGAAATCAAAAACAATAATAAGTCTTCGGATAAATTCTGCATACGTAGAAGTTGTTGTATGTTGATTGCAGTATACTTTTTAAAAATTATATCTTCTGGTATGAAATAGCCCCTTTTTACAATAATGTCCAAATCCAGATAATCTTGAAACCTGTACAGAATATCAGCTGTTAACCTAATGTTTTGAGAAAGAATTACCCAGTTAATTTTTTGTCGGAATTCCATCAAAAATGGCGTTTTCAAATTATTTGAAAGAGAAATCATGTTCCAACTGTCGGTTGGGAAGTTTAATAGTTTGTTTCTCAATATTTCCAGCACAGATTCATTTCTTACTTTGATGTATAAATGTAGCACTTCTACGGTTGATAGATTCGATAAATTCCCGTACACATTATTGTTTTGCTCTAATAATGCAATTAATTTGTTCATCTTCTCCATATTTAGTTATATTTTAAAACTTACCAGGAAAAACTATTATTTTCACTAAATAAAAAGTATAAAATTACTAGCCACATCTAAACTGTAACAACAATACATACGTGCACGCGGACAACAAAAGGCCACCGCGGCTTCCTGTGTTTGTTTATATACCACTTCCTTGAGAATTTTAAAATTCTCGAGGTTGCGAAGGCTAATGTAGTTCTGTTGTACAATTGCGTGTTGCGCAACTGGGTCACGGTGTGAGTACAATTGCGTGTTGCGCAACTGGGTCACGGTGTGAGTCGCCGGTCACTATTTACACAAGATCCCCGAGCGAGTTTCCGTGTTCTGCAACCGGATTTCCGGGCTGGTTTGTCCCCGAGAGAGTGTCTAGAATCGTTTCTTGGTTCGAAGTCGGTCAGTTCAACAACTCAACTCGCCCAAGAGAGTTCTTATGATCCTAAGTTGTTTTTAGAGTTTAGTAAAAATATATTTTTCAAAGTAAGTAGTTATCACATTTAAATCACATTTAAATCACATTTAAATCACATTTAAATCACATTTAAATATATCATACAACTGAAAGTGTAAACAAATGACTTTTAGACATCTTTAAAAATTTAAAAGTAAATAACTAAATTCACTTAAATATATCGTGAACTTGCAAACGCGTCATTTTGAAATGGAGAGCGTGTATACACCCCAGCAAAAGAAGATTGTTACACGCATTCTAAGATTTCTGATCATGCAATCCAAATTCACCCTATTGCAAGAAGATTATCATCACGAATTCCAACATTTAATAAACAGATTATTATTTAAATTTCCGCCCGACGAACAACAATCAATTATACACAAGGTTTCTCAAAAGCGACAATATCGCAAAAAAAACTCAAAACCACCTTCAGTAGATAATAACATACAGCAGTGTTCCGCCACGAATCAAGAGACGACAGAAGTGCGTAACGACTCAGATAGTTTGAACTTTGCAGAAGAAGGAAATTTAATTGGATTAATTCAAGTTAGACAAGCGGATGAAGAATCTATTGTTGGTGTCACAGATGACTGTATACTATTTCCGGAAAATCCTAACAGGATGGTGATCACGGCCCCAGAACTATCGTTAGAAGAACAAGAATATTTATCGACGTTATCGACGTTTTAAAACGGCTTGACAGAAAACAGGTTTTAAAATGTGTATAATTAAATAGTATATAAAAATATCTCTATAGTCCTCAGCAACCTGGCACCTACAACCTGGCCTTACTAGACCTTCTTCCAACCCTATAATAGTATAAGGCATAGTCTTTTGGGGTAATACCCATGAGTCATATACTAAACCATTATATTTGCAGCAGAAACATATTTTAAGATTGATTTTATACAAAACCAGATATGAATGATCAAAACCCCTTTTCATAAGTCAGAGAATTTTTTCGTTTAAATATATTTATGTTTATAAAGTTCTAAAACTAAAACTTTTCTAAAACTTTTCTACAATAAAAGTGGAAATATGCCCCAAAATGAGAATGAGTATAGAAAAAAATTAAGGAAAGCTAACCAGTTTTTTATTCCCAAGCCAACCAATACATTTTTTACAAAAACTTTCAATTTTATAGCTCCGAAACTGTTTAATAAACTTCCTGAAAATGTTAAGATTGCATTTAATATTAATTTTTTTTATGTAGATTAAGGAAATGGTTATTTCAACTAGAGAATACTGATTGTTATTTCAAATTCAGCAATAGTTTTATTTTTGATATTATAGCTGAGGGTTCACACGGGGACTATGCATTGCATGCAATGAGCTTCGACGGCACCTGGGGAGACCAACCCCAGAGGCAAGTCTCTGGAGAGGTGCCATAAGCCGCCTGAAAGAGTAAACCTTAGAATATTATAATACGTGTATAATTTATATGATAGACTATATGAATCTACAAATACAGTTTTATTTATTTTCTGTAATTAGTTTTTATGCACTGAGCACACGCTGAATTTCAGTGTTCATGAGAGAAATAAGGCGCGTCAAATATTTAATTTTGTATTTTTCTTAACGTTTAATTTTAACGCTAAATTTACGTTTAATTTTTGTTTAATTTTTGTATATACATGGGTTGTCTGAGACAATTGTGTTTATTATATTTCGATCATTTCTGTTCGCTTACTTTACATTATTTTTAATTTAAGTGATGGAACCCTATAGCAGGCTTTGTCTTAAGAGGACCTATTGTTTTTTCATTATTTTATTTTTATTTTTATGCCAGCCCGACAAGTAAAATGTACATTATTATTTATTTAAGTTACAAACAAGCTGTGTAATTAAAAATAAAGTTAATACGGGTTGAGTTGTGTGTTTTTTGTGTGTTTTTTGTTATAATTTTGAATTTTTAAAATTATTATTCTGAAACCAATATTACCCCGATTGTAGAGTGCGCCCCGGGGAAATTTAAAGTAAATAATCTCAAACGAAGAACTAATATTTCTAATCACTCTCCCATTTATATATAGAATTCCTTGCAGCATTCTAATACTTCTAGAAGATGGTTGGCACCACCGTGCGGATTTCTAGTGATCAACGTTGGAGGAACACATCGCAACTGGGGTAATCTCTATGATTGTAGTGCATGATCAGTGCATGATCAGTGCATAATCACTCGAGAGTTTATTATTTTTACATATTTTTTTGTTATAAATAAAATCATGAAAAAGTCTAAGAAATCTCAAACTGCTGTGTGCACTTGTATGAATATTAAGAGAAAAAAACGTCCCACTATTGGTTATTTTAAATATTCTACCGCAAAGGGACCAAAATCTTTTACCAAGCTTAGAAATAAATGCCCCAAAAGGTCTAGATCGCGGTCTAGAACTAGACGATCTAGGTCGCGAAGTCGTTCTCGGTCGAGAAGTAAATAAAATTATATAAAAAATGTCTAATTGTATTTTCATAAAGTACAGAGACGTATTGAAATTTGAAGATTTTCATTTAAACCACCCTGCTACTTATTTGCCCTTTGTTGTTTATAACTGGTTAGCTCTTGGAATACTGCCGAAAATCTACAGTCACGAGGAATGGGGTTTTGAAAATAGCAGAAAAGAGATTTTACAAAATAAAAATCACCTCTTGGATGTTTTGGTTGTAATTATCAATTGTGTTTTGGGAATCAAAATAAAACTTAATGATGAATTGTACAGAAAAAATGTGGAATACTTGAAAGGGGTTAAACATCTTTCAAAAGACGTTGTTCTTCCGTTTATTACAATTGAGAATTACATGTCTATTAAGGACTCCAAGTTATTTATTGATAGCATTTCAAAATTCTTTCCGGTGGGGTCCATTGAGAAATCAACAGACGCTATACCGTGTTCTAGGCTTTATGAAATAGTTAGTGGAATGATCGCTTGGGGTAGTTCGTACTGGGTAGTAATACATTTCACAACATTGGTTATAGATAAAATGGAGGAATCTAAACTTAAAGAAGAATATCAAGAAGCTTTATGCAGTTTAACGGGGTTTTTTGATCTTTTATTACCATGTTCGATATGCAGATATCACTATTCAAGTTTGTTTAAGTTCAACGAAGAAGAAGATTTTGCCCGGCCGTTTCAGTTAACTCTTCCATTTGAATCAATGATGTACGCCAAGAATAACGAACTCTTTGAGTTTTATAGTATACTTCACGACAACTGTAAACCCATGGACAGGAGGGAAAGATTAGGTGTGGAATATCATAAAAAACAATATGAAAAATTTTACAATATTGTTTTTTATCCGCGACTGTCCAAGGAGGAGGGAATACATCAAAAATCACCAAGAGACTAAGTGTTTCTCAGTCTAGATTTTTCCTCTTCTAAATTACTTTGAATCTACATATTCCATTTTTGTATTAGTGGAAAACGCTCTGTGTTACAAAATTTAATCTAAATTTTATTTTTTTTTCTTCTTTTCTCAAATATTAATGCAATTTTGTTATTTTTTTTACATTAATTGAATTAATAAATAAACATTAACTTTAAACTTTGCTTTAACGAAACCTGAATTTTCCCCTCTGATATGATAAAAAGATAGTCTATTTAGTCTCTGAAGCGGCCGAGGTAAGTTCAACAACTCAACTCGCCTAAGAAAATCTTGATCCTAAGTTGTTTTTAGAGTTTAGTGAAAATATATTTTTTAAAGTAAGTAGTTATCACATTTTTACTGGAGTGCAACATAAAGAGAATAATTTAGTGTGAAAGAAACCTATATGACGGAAGACCCGTTCGAAAAATAAAATTTGATGGAAAGCCATTAAAATTGGACTTAAAATCAAATGCAGACTTTGACAGGATAGGGGTTGAATTTTTGAGCAGTAGGGCTATGCTAAATAGTGGATTCTCTAGAGAAAGGATTATAAAAAAAGTAGCTAAATTCTCCACGATGAATTAGAATATAACATTTATTTTGACGATACTTTTAGCGCTCTTTATTCTTAAACGTTAACAGACAAAAACACCGCAAAACAAGACTGGAAGTACGAGGGAGGTGAAACGCCCCCCTAACCCATAATGAGAAACATACAATCTTTCTTAGCGAGCCAGGTCTTTATGTTTTTGTGGGTTAGTCAAATGACGAAATATTTTAACAAGATAGTGATAACTTGTACAACATTAAAGATTTTAAGTTTTGAAGTTGGTAAACTAAAACCTTAAAATAATAATAGTTGATAAACTCTGAAACAATGCCGCTTGTGTGTGAACGCTTATGATAACATCCATAGTCCTAAGCTACCCTCTTCCTCTTTTAATCCAAACTTCTCGTATTTTTTTTCAATCTCCTCCCCCGTCCAACTTGCAAGTCGATTGCAAACTCGATCCTCTCCTCTCCCTCCTCATCTGAAGAGTCATCATACTTTGGGTTTCTAAATTTAAT
This sequence comes from Allygus modestus, assembly GCA_963675035.1. Classification (NCBI taxonomy): domain Eukaryota; kingdom Metazoa; phylum Arthropoda; class Insecta; order Hemiptera; family Cicadellidae; genus Allygus; species Allygus modestus. The sequence goes on from OY776112.1 coordinate 317,042,505, forward strand.
GACCACGTAATCTACCTCTTCTTGTTTAAATTCTCCAAACTCTTTGAGGCTAGTATATGGACGATCTGTTTCATCACAATCATCCTCAATCCAAAATGATTCGCGCTCATGCCATTTGTCTTTGGTATAAATGTGGACGTCCAATTTGTTATACTTTGAAAAAAAATCTGCTTTTTGAATAATCTGCTTCTCTGAGAACCCGCTAAGGGACATGGCCTTAGTATCTATAAATTCGAATTCTATTCTGTCAAAATTTCCATTAGATTTTACTTCCAATTTCAAAAGTTCCCCGTTGAAATCTATTTTGCGAACGAGTCTCCCGTCCTTCATCAAATTTATAATGATCCAGCCAACTCCACTGTCCTCCGACGCGCCCGCGCCCTGAGCGCGTTGGTGGCGACATGCTTGGCAAATGCTTTCGCCTAGGTAACAGACATCATCATCATCACACGAATCGCTTTCGCTTAGGTACGAGACATCATCACACGGATCCATGTTGAAGACTATGTAGGAGTTTGAAACTACAGTATGTATGTAAATGGTAGGTATGTTTTGTTTCACACGGAGAAACTATTATATTCCCCTGCTTTCAACAAATTCTCCCACCCCCGTCAACATTTGAAATAAGGGCATAATACAAATTCCGAGGCTTTATAAAGGAACGGGTCCCCCCAATATACCAGTAGTTGCTGAACTCCTGCACTGGTGTTTGGTCTGATAGAGAACCGAAAAGAGCTCTATTTACCTCGCTGATTCCGATATCTAAGGACGTCTCAACATGGCTAAACATGCTTATATTATCGATTTTCAAGGATTTAAAGACAACAAAAACAATTTTATTATTAAAGAAATTGCACTTACAAAAACCAGCGGTAATTGGTTTCTGAGACACTGGTTTGTAAAATCGCCGTACGATTTTGACAAACTATCTCCGGACTACAGAAGACAGGCGATCTTCAACGCAAACTATTACCACGGAATTCCATGGCAGGAAGGAACTACGTCCTTCAATTACGTCAAGAGACAACTGGCGGAGCTGTTATCACAAAACACCACCGTCTACGTAAAGGGTCAAGAGAAACAAGTGTTCCTTCAAAGACTTTTTAAGAACGCCAAAGTTGAAAATTTGGACGACATGCCATCACTTAAAAAACTAAAATCTAAGTATCTAAATAATTATTGTTATTATCATAGATTTAATAGTTTCATGTGTGCTCTTGAAAATGTTTATAAGATTCAAACCTACTTGGAACAAAGAGGGTATGAATACAAATATTAAATGTCTATTGTGTTCTTTATTGCGGGTAAATGCCTAATTCTTTTGTAAATCTGTTTGCAAACATCTTGCATCAGGATTATAATAATGTTTATAAAAACTGTATTGGTACTTAATATTTTCAATAATTCTAGGAATCTCGTTGTTAAATTGCCTTATGTGTTTATATATCATTGCAATGTTAGTCATGGAGTGGTAATTGGTTGGATAAATTCTCTTTTATAAGTTTTTTTTACAATACTATGTTTGTAGATTCACAGAATCAGCCCAAGTCTTATTTAGTACTTAAAATAATTTCGGCTAAAATATGATTTTTTTACTCTGAACTTAGAAAAATTTAGTGATTAAAATAATTTCGGCTAAAATAAAGTTTAGAACAAAAACGTAAGTGTTCAATCGAGGACCCGGAGCTACCGGGTACATAAATATTCAAAAATGGAGATTGTTTTTGTTGCATTTCTTGAATTTCCAATTTTTATATTGTCTCTGATTATACTTAATACCTTTTAGTATTTTTAATTAAAACAATTTTAAAAATCTTTTGGAAAGAGAGAGCGATGAAATTCCCCAAAAAATTCCCCAAAAATTTCCAAATCAAAGTCTACACGTAAAATCCTAGCGTGAAGATATTATATTTTGTGCTATTTTGTACCAGCACCTTGGGAGATGTTTACAAATAAAATACAAATCAAAACACTTACAATAAATGAAATTAAATTTGAGCTTGTCCTGAATGGGATATTCCCTTTATTTGAGTAGTATACTAAATCAAATGCGTATTTGGAAAATATTGTATGTTTAGTAACCCTTTTCAGTTGAAAATTGTATTCAAATGTTACGTTACTCGGATTTTGAAATTCGTGGTCTGCCACCTTATAACATATTGGAATCCAATATATAAGGTGGGGGTTTTGGAATAATAAATTTAATCCATATCTCTCACCCTCAACAACAGCACTGGGACCGTTAAAGCGACGTGTCAACATTTTTATTATAAAAATGAGTGTGAGATTTTATGATTTGGTTTACGTCATAGATTGCGGATCTAATTCAAATGTTACATTTTTAAAAGATAAATTAGATGATAGGTCTCTGTTACAGAGAAGAGCCGACAGGGAGAGATTCAGAAGAAATAAGATAGACGCGTATAGTGAAAAACTGAATAAAGTCATAACACACAAATTACAAGATTTCTATGAGAGGGAAAACTGTTTGAATAAACTCTGGCAAATGTTTCGAATTTCTAGTTTGCCCGAGGACAAAAAGGATTTTTTGAGGATAGTGAAATTTTTTGAACTCTACGAATTAATAAAAAATATAAATCTGTATAAAAAAAAAGAAATTAATAAGGAATACTTTTTAAAGGCTTTAGATTTGTTGAAGAGTTTAGAATCTTAAAATAAAAAGTATGCAGCTCATTACGGGTATTGAATTATTACAAAGTGAAAAAATAACAAATAACCATTCTGTAATTGATAGGTTTAAATTGTTTCATAATAATATATTATTTGATGAAGTTGAAGACTTAAAATATTTACTTTATTGTTTAGAACTCAGAAAAGTATTTTATTGGTAAACCATTCATTCAACAAACTTTTTGTACATCATATATAGTAATACGCCTATGACAATACCTACTGCCGCTCCGAGACCCAATGACATAATATCGACCATGTTTTGTATTTTTTATAAATGAAAAAAACGTGTAAGATATACAATCGCCCGTGTTATTTTATTAATGTGTTATTATCCACTTTGTCCTGATTTTTTATTTCCACTCCCCCCGCCACCCGCCGGAGGAGTGCCTCCGCCACCCGCGGGAGGAGTGCCTCCACCACCCGCGGGAGGAGTGCCTCCGCCACTCACTGGAGTAGTCCCTCCGCCACCCGCTGATCCACCTTTAGCTTGTTTGCTCTCACTTTTGTCCTTTGAATCATCACCCTTCTTTGATTTATATTTTTTGTAGAAGTAATACACGCCGGCGCCTAATAAAATTACCACAAAAATAATTGCGTATAATGCCATGTAGTTTATCATTGGTTATTTTTATTATAATAAAAATATGATTTTAAACAAAACATTCATATTTACATCGGTTGGATTTATTTTACTTTTCATAATGTATAATAGAAAAAAGTCTCCAACCACTCACGATTATGATAAAAATAATCTATCAGTTTTAGACGAGATTTTACATAGTGAACATAAATATGAACTTTCAGATTGTTTAAGAAAGAAATTTAACTGTAATACTGATAAAGAATGTTTAGACATTTGCAATAAGGGATTACCCTGGATCTGTTTGGAAAGTCAATGCACTGTTAATACCGATACTTTAAAACCAAATTGTATTTTTGGTAAATTAACGGCTATATACGATTCCAATAAAAAAGAGGTGAAATATCAATGTGTTTGTAGTTCACTTTATTATGGCAAAGATTGTTCAAAAACGATACATTTTTGCGACGATGTCAAAGAAAACAAATGTGTTTGTAATAGCAACAGTGTGTTATTTAAGTATTACGACGAGTTTGATGTGTGTATTCCTCTGATTCACCGTATACTGTTCTCAAGTCAAGATAATTTTAAACAAGTATGAAGTCTAAACGGTACGGGATAATACTTGTAGATAGAAATTTAAAAAATACACTAGTCCTAAGTAGAATTAACTACGCGCTTTATAACCGATTGAATAACAACATTATACCCTATGAAAATGCTAGCACCGACATGGCTCTTAGCATGTATTTTGGTTGTAATACGATTTACGAATTTCCAAAGGGTGTACGAGAGAAATCTGAAACGCCTTTTAACTGTGCCGTAAGAGAATTCTTTGAAGAAACTGGTATTTGTTTGAATGCAAATTCAGTCAATATTTTGTCAAACATTGACTACACTTATACCGCTAAAAACAATAAAACATACTCGTGCTTTTACTATGTAGTTGATATTCCAATTTCCAGATACTCAACGACAATTTTAAAAACACCAGATTTGCCACTTGTAAGTGACAATTTTAATATTGTAATATGTACTTGTTGGTACAAAATCAGAAATTACTTCCTGAACATATTTTGAATTGGTTGCGAAATTGGACGAAGTCTTTGCATAAAATTGTATAAAATTGTATAAAAGGACACTCGCATGGCTAAACCAGACAGTTGCACGATGATTGCATCCAATATTACTGCCTGGAGTTTAATATCTCAAGAGCCGAGGTTCCCGGAAGGAGTGTTGACAGATAGTTTTGTTCAACGGTTTGATAGTTATATGGATTGGGAACAACTTTCCATACATTATTTTTTTACGGTGACCATGTTAAGAATGTATTTTCATCAAGTTAACTGGATCCATATTCTACAAAGACAACAGTTTTCTGAAGACGTTCTTGTGGAGATGACATCAAATTTTAATAACTGTTGGGAAGTAGTAAGCAAATATCAAAATCTATCTGAGAATTTCATCGACAGGTTTAAAGATAAGCTGGATTGGGAAGTGTTATTCGAACATCAACGGTTAACTGGCAAGTTCATAAGGGAACATAATAACTACTTGAGTTTTGTCCACTTTTATGACGACAACACCACCAGTGCTGACATATCGGGGGCGTCTTCAATTACAGCTTATATCTCTTTTTACTACTTTTATTTAATATGTCTGTTAGTGCACAATCCACTGTTTTATTTATTTGAAAAATATATAGAATATATTTGTTCGTAATATAACAGTTTTTTTATTTAACATGTTATTCCGGAACGATAACGACGCAATCATCGTAAAGTGTGATACTAACAGAGAGAACCTACCCACACGCCATTTAATTACGACTCTAAAAGTTGATAACATATACTACGGGTTTTACTTGAATGAAAAAGATATTGAGCAGTCCAAAGGTACGCTTTACATTGGCAAACATGTCGAATTTCCCGAGTCATGTGGACAACAGTTTAATTTATTACGAAACATCCGCAAACTTCCTGCTCGGAAAGGAATGATTGCAAAGGTTGCAGGGGTTGCAGGTGGGATGAGGAATACTATGGTAAAAGAATATTTTAAAACCGAAGATGATATTTTTAAGACGTGTTGCGTTTTTCACACCGATAAAAACCCAAGCATGAGTGTAAATTTGAAAATTGGTGTTTTTTATTGTTTTAGCTGTAAATCGGGGGGCTCGATTACAAAACTTTTGAATCGAATTCGCAATTAATTCACAATTAATTCAAATTAATTTGCAATTAATTCGCAATTAATTGGCAATTAATTTTCAATTAAACTACAACATTCTCTTTTGGAATCCAGGAATTCCACCGTTCCGAGTCAAACCCAAGCCATTTCACGTAAAGGTGAGGTTTATTCCGAATTTTCTTCTGTTTGATTACTTTTTCGACAACATAAGTTAAGCCGTGCACGGCTAATTTTAACTCTTGTTCATAAAACGTTCCCTTGATGGGTTCCCTACTACCCTCTGTGTCTCTGAGTCTATAAGTCACGGGATTGTCCTCTAACACTACTTTTCGTACTTGAAATACCAGCGGTGTAAAATTAAAAGTAGATTTTTCAAAAACGTGCTTGGATTTCGATATATGAACATAATCACCAACTTTAAATTTAGGTTTCGCTCTCTTGGGGTGTTTTTTCGGAGCCAGCCGTCTGAGAATAATTTTTTCATGCGAAAATGACACCTCAGAGGGTTTGAATTTAGTTACACTGTGAATTGTGTTGTTGTATCTATCTAAGACATCTTGTAAAAAATCAATCCATTTGGGGGAGTTTCTCTTGTAAGTCTCCTTTACAAGCATTTTCCTAAATGTTCTATGAAACCTTTCAATAAATGATGCTTTGATTTCCGTATAGACAGAATACATGTTAATGTTATATTTTTTCATCAGGGCTTTAAACTTATCGTTGTAAAACTCCCCACCGTGATCTACTTGTAGGTTTCTAACCATCGGAAAAACTCGTAGTAATATTCTACTCATGGCGCTTGTTACTTCGTCACCCGTTTTTGTTTTTAATGGCTCTATATATGCAAATTTTGTAAAACAGTTAATTGCGGTCAGTATATAGATATAACCATCATTGAATTCTTCGTATTTTTTTAAATCCATAATGTCCCCCTGAATTAGATCATTTATACCCTTCAACACGTAACGACGTCTAGGAAACCGCTTTCTCACATCAGCAAAATAAGTATCAATCAAGTCGTTTTTTACAGATGATTCCATTTTGTTTTATTATACATAATAAATCACATCAAAAAACCCGTAATCACATATCAACGGTTTACGTAGTAAAGGAGTGTCCATATCAAGGCAAATATCATTATCACAATATATTTTATCCATAGTTTCTAATAAACACATTAAACATAACTTTCTGTTTATTTTGATGTCTTTTAAAAAATTATAATTATAATACAAATTACACTTTTTACAAAAATAAATCATTTTTATTTAAGAATATATTTTAACAATTTTGACATCATGTTCTTTCGATGCGACATACTCCTCCCCATCGGGACATTCTATTAAATAATTTGAAACCACGTCTTTTAAATAAGAATCCTTGTTGTAACAATTTATTATAAAGGGGGCGTTTTGATGAGTGCTCCGATGGCTCAAAACACAAGGCGTAGTCTTGTCACCACCGTCCAAGTTTCGAGTACCGTTAGTGCATTCACATAGGCCCGTGATGAAATTATAACCGCTGGCCGGATTGTTGGGTGTGTTGTTTAAACAATAATCCTTTACGCAAAAAGATACCCCGCGATTCAGAGTTGCTTTAACAAGTTTATTCCCATACTCATCGTATAACCCAGTACAATCGACTTTGTACTGTGAAGGATCATTATAATCCACGTTTTTTGCAATACTGTTGGCTTTTGAATATGGATATTTGCCCACTATCTGGTCCCCGGACGTTGTAAAAACACCGGGATACTTCGGGAGACATTTCCAAGTTCCATCAAAATCATAAGTCCCGTAATCCTGTTTACAGCCAAAGTAGTAATGGGGAATGTAGCAGTAATAGTTTTCATCTGTTTTCAAAATTTTGGCATCTTTACTTTTGCAATAGTTTTTACAGTCACATTTAATCACACCTTGTGGACATTTTTTGGGTTGAAACCTACAATCTGTTTCAATAGCTGCCGCTGGTAAATTTGAAAGGTTAAAATGTTTTTTTCTTTTCAAAATAATTCTAAGGAATACAAAAAAACAAACAACAACAAATATTATGAAATTCATATTTTATTTATGTTTGTAATATTTTATAAAACGTGTCACAAAAAAAGGAATCAAACACTTCGGGGTTTAATACTCCAACGCAGAGAATCTTCCCCTCTCAAATATACAGTCAGCATAGTGCATGAAGTATAATGAAGTATAAAAAATCTTTGGGCCAAGTACATCTAAATTTTGTCGATACTGTAAAAACAACGTTTTTCAGTTCCTTGGATTATTTTTCTCAGTGTTTCAACCGATTTGAGTCTCATCACACGGGAACGACAAAGTTTTGTATTTGATTTTCCAAATCCTCGATGTATCTGTTTCTTTCTATGTTGTATTGTTCAGCTAAGACAAGAGCGTTCTTGAACTGTTCGTGTTCCTTTTCCAACAGAGCCAATTGCTCGGAGCTCTGTTCATTTTCTAGCCTTAAATCTTGAATAATCTGTTCGCGCTCTGATAGTTTTTGATTGCAATACATGTTATCGGTTTTTAACTTTTGGTAATCTGACAATTCTTTTTCCAAATTGGTGACCTCAGCAGAAAGGCGTATGTTTTCGGATTTCAACTGAACACTTTCTTTTCTGACCTCCTCAAATAAAACTATTCGCCTTTGACAACTATTGAGGAAATTCTTTACATCTACGTTGAGCGGTTTTTGTTTATAAACACTATCTAGGAAATCCACGATATATGCAAGGTCTACACCCATTTCATTTTCCAAAACCAGAAATGGTTTTACATCTACATATAACCGGTTATAGGCGATAATTTTATTAGAGAGTTGATTCTTTATTGATTCCATATCCACAGTCAAAGATTTCAACTGTTTTAACATAATCCCAATATTTTCTAAAGAAAACAAACTGTTGAAATCACAATCTAAAAATGTTTTGTGTAATTCTTTAAATTCTTTACCAAATTTAATCAGGGTTGAGTTGTTGTTAAGATATAACAGGTTGCTGATAATTTCTTGTATGAGTTTATAATTTGTTTGATTTATATTTAGAGTCTTAACTAATTTATGTTGCTCTTCCAACATACCCAACAGCATATATTCATCGTCAACATTGAATAGATGAAATATTTTTTCAATCACCTGATTAATAGTCTGTATTTTTGTAACAGCAACCCGTGGTTCTAAAACTTTCAATTCGTCTAATATAATTGAAAATAATTCACACAAGTCTGTATATTTCAAATACATACATTTGATATCTGCCTCTGAGATATTTTCTGAAGATACCGTTTTCTTTAATCTGCTACGAACAAATTCATTTAAAATAGAGTAAATTTTACTGTGGGTTAATGTTTGGAAGTCAACATCTGTTAGACCTAAAATATCTACAACCGTCTCGGCAAACAATATTTTACCGTCATCGATGATTAAATCGTCAGTCTGTAAGGCTTTACTGAATTTTAGAGGCGTTTCTGTTGTTGTGTGTTTATCAGACATTTTTTCAACAAACTTATAAGGAGCTTCTAAACTTTTCCATTTAAACTCCCTACCGCCGAAAGTATTTACAACATACTCGATTCCGGCCTTTAGTTTAGATAGTGTAAAAGAATTTGTTTTAGACAGTATATCTTCAAATATACTTATTACATTCGATGGTGAAAAATTATCTTGTGCGCCGATAACAGTTAATCTTTTATTAAGATCTTGTAATAACATAATTTTTTTGTCAATTTTACAGCTTATCAATATATCCAAAACATCACTTCCACTTTTTAAAAAGGTTTCAAGCTCCGCGTCATCGTTAAAAACTAACTGATAACAGTTTAAAAACTCAAACATATTAGCACTTAAAAAACGGAGCATGTCTTTATATTGAGCTCTATAGTTTTCAAAATGTTCGTCATACTGGGCCTTGTGCAGTTTTGTAGATTTCTTTGAAAGTAAACTAAATATCAACGAACTTATACAGTCTTCGCTCGATTTCAACACTAAAACATTTTCACCCCGCTGAGACTGAAGAGTTTGTAAAAGGGTTTTTAAAAAAGATGACAGGAGTTTTTTAGCTTTTGAATATTGATAAGATTTTATGTAAAGTAAAACGTCGGTTTCACTAATCTCCATTATTTTTATTTTAAATTTTATCTACAAACCGCTTCAAGACGCGGTTGTAAAACCTATTGTACATAACGCCATACGTACGATTTGTCATATACATTGAATTGTTAATCACAAGGTCAACTCCTTTTCTGTATGCTGGCAATAAATCCACATGCGCCCTTTGACGAATCGTTTCAATCTCAGTTCGGACGTTTTGATTAAACTGGTTAAATCCCATTTCTAACATAACAGCGTATACACCCAGTTCAATTCTATTTATCAAACTAAAATCTGAAAGTTGGAGGAGGTTTGAGAATTGATTGGTATCTATCGGGTCTACGAAAACAACTTTTCGTCTCGCGTTCTCACTTCCTTTAAATGTGACTTTGATACCATCATTTCCATAGTAATTTTCATTTCCTGGTACGTTTTTGTTTATTTCTCTCATAATGTGGTAAATTTGAATAGTTAATTTGTCAATTAAATCATAATTTTGTGTATATTCTAACAAAAATTCTTTAATATTTTTTTGAAAATCTTCCTCATTAACTATTCCATCCAAGCGAGCAATTATTAATCCAGACAATCTAAAAAATAACGTCTTTTGTAAAGACTCAAAGTGTTTGGACTTTAGCTGTGATAATAAGTCTATCTGTTCCTCCTGATCCATATAGTCCCCAATCTGGTCTTCTTCAGCCCATAGATTAATTATATCGCCGGTTGATTGTTCGCTTTCCATTCTTATGAATGCTCCACGTCAGGGAACTCCTTTTATTAGACCCGATTGCTATTTTATTTTCCAAAAGTAGAATTTCAGTTGCAAATAGCCCGAATTTGTAAATTTTATTATATGACAAAGGAGAGAGGTTATAAATATCGGTAACGCACTCTTTCAAAGTCATTTTATTTTATGAATGATCTCATAGCACTTATATACAACTTTTACCAACTAAGAAACTTGCCTGGATTTTTAACAAAATCGGATGCAGATTACAAATGCGTCTCTAAATCTGATATTGTTTTAAAAATTCAATCGTTTATTTTTAAATGTAACGCTTGTATTTTAAAGCATTATAATCATGAAGTTATAGATTATATTTTATCTTTGTTAAATAGGAATATTGACTATTGTATATGCGTTAATTTAAACCATTTGGAGTTCCATCACGTTGTGATTGATGTAGATTTTAAGAAACTTCAAAATATAGATAGGACAATTGTAAAGGAGTTTTGTGATGATTTTTCAAAAGCCGTTAAAAGTATTTTAAACAATTTAATAAATGACCAAGAGTTTGAATTGACTTTGATGGTAAAAAAAAATCTAAACTTCCTAGACAACAAAGATATTTTCGAGAGCGCAACAAACGGTGTCCATTTTGAAATTAAAGATTTAGTCTTATACAGAGGAGATAATATCTGGTTTATTGAGGTGTTAAAGAAGCTTTTAATCGGTAAATACCCACACTTTATTAAAAACAACGTAATCGACCAACCCATCAACTGGAATTTACCCCTATCGAAAAAACAAAATAAAGACATTTATCTACCAGTTGGGTCCTATAATTTAACCGAAAACATTGAATTTTGGGAGTCTGGAAGGGAGTTATTGATAAATAATGAATTTGATAATTCATTTGTAAAAAACTATTCGGTGATAAAAAATTATGATCCAGACAGCGTACAAGCTTATTTCCCTTTGGATTTACTCAAACAATTTCAAGGATGTTACTTTGGTAATTGCAATAATGTAAAAGTCTACAAACATTCACAACTTGCGCTATTGGGTGATGACTTGGAGGGTGTGATAACAATAAACAAAAACGTACTTCCATATGCTGATTTTGCCGTGTCGCGGTTTTACAAAAATAATTGCTTAATAGTACTAGGCGAATCCCAAATTGAAAAGTCGCTTTCTCCTTTCAGTCTGTCCTATTTAAGGGAGGAACTCTTGGTTTTTTATACAGACCTAACAACTGGCGACACCGGAGGTAAGTCTCGAGCTATATTTAATATATTCGTGTTCTTAATAGCACTATATGATAGAATTTGTGAATCCAACACATCCTTTGCAGAGGAAATACTGTGTGAAATTCAAAACACAGACCTTGTGAACTATTTCACTAACATTTCGAGTAAGATTGTGCAGTTAGTCAAGGAAACTGTAAAATTGTGTGAAGATTCTGAAAAGTCATTTCGTAAACTAAACCCGTTGCTATTTTTAAAATGCCTCTTTGTTCAATCGTATACAGAGTCAAATAAAGTGGAATTAATTTTTGACGACTCTACTGATGAAAGCGTCTTCATATCGTCAAACATTTTATCGCTTGTCAACAAAAAGTCTTTATCTATTTTAGAACTAGTAAAGTTGATGTATCCCATATATGCAACTCAGAAGGACGGTTCCATATTTTATTACGAAAAGAACTCTTGGTGTATGTCCTTAAACAGGTTAGAGCACGTGTTTTTACCTTTGAAAATATTACATAAATACGGTTGTGATGATATAGAATTGGAAACCGAAAGTGGTTTGAAAAAGAGGCGAAAAAAAAATAAACCCGAAGAAAGCCTTCCCAAGATTTACACTTATTTAATCCAGTTCTGGGGCAGAGTAATCACGATTGAGTTTCCAACAAATGTTGTATCTTTTAAGGACGGTTTCGTGTTAATCAGTAACGAGTATCTTGTTTTTTCACACACACCTCTATTTAGAGGATATCCGTGCAGACTCAGTTGGAAGGGGATGAGGGAAAAGATTCAACACATCAGCAACCGTTCTTGCACGTATCAAAAAGTTTTCGATACTCTTAATGAAAACATCGGTGCAAAGTGCGAAAGTTCACTTTGTCCCGACGGAGTTATTGATTACTTCCGCTACAATTATTCAAAAGAAAATGGTCCCGAGCTTTGTATCAATGATTTAGAGAAGTGCAACAGCGAGGGGGAATGTCCGGTGTATAATTGTTTGCGCTATTTTCTTACATTGTTTTCAAAAGATGTAGAGCTGGTATTTTTCATGCTGTGGACGCTGCGATTTGTCCTATTAGGATTGAGCATCAAGAGAGCATTCATATTCTATGGCCAAGGCCAGAACGGAAAAAGCTCTTTGAGTTGTGTTATGTACGCGTTATTTGGTAAAGCCATGAGTTTCATTGGCACTGATACGATTCGTGGAAAAATATCAACTCTCGCTCCCGATTTATATAACGCAAAAGACGCAAAGATAGTATACGCAGACGATTTACAAAAGATAAACCCCACAACTCTAAAACAGATTGTTTCCGGAGCCCACATGTACCTGAGGACTTTGTACAATTGCGGAACCGATATTCAAATGAAGTGGCTGTTTACGGGCAGTTGTAATTCCTTGAGGTTGAACGCGGATTTCGCCACGATGAAAAGAATTTTGATGATTCCGTTTTTAAACTTTTTTCCAGATAATTCTGACTACTACTGTAACCAAAATACTTTTAAAATTATAGCAAGCGATATTTTAGCAACAATATTTTGGTTGGAAAAATACTATTTAGAAACAAATATTTTCTACAACGATAAATATGATATAGTTTACCCCCCAAAATCGGTGAAGTGGTACTCTCACGAGTTGATCTGGAAAAATGATTTGACGAGTGGTATCTTAAATGCTTTTAATATAATAGAATCTCCAAATCTATTCATAAGGATAAATGATCTGATTGCGGAAATTAATGCAATAAGGGTTTCAAATAAATGTTCTAAATTTCAAATGAGTTTTTTCAATGAAGATATAGAAACTATATTAAATTTATTGAAACACCGGTATTCTGTAGGCACGTGCCTCAACAAATCTAAGAAGATATATGAACAGGTTATTGTAGGTATATCCATAGACCGCTTTAAGATGTTATATGAGGAAGCGTTCGAATTGATATAATATTATTTGGAATTGTTTGAAATTATTTAAAATTATTTAAAATTATTTAAAATTATTTAATAAAAATGACTGAAGATCCGTCTGAGAGCGTTTATCCGGTTGAGTTTATCACGACAACTAAAAAGAGTAGTCAGTTAAACGACTCTATCCTTCTTACTACGGTTGAATATTTATTGGGGTTGAATTGGCCGATTTGTCCACGGCCACCTCCAGCCATTGACATCGGTACTTCAATAGAAAACTTTCTAACAAATATAATTAATAAAAATAAATTAAACATTCAAACTGAGGAATTAGATCCTAGGTGTAAATTACCGGAGCATTTAGAGCAACCATTAAAATCGGGTCTAGACTACAACGAATTTCTTAAAATATTACAAAGAGTATTAGATCAATCAAAAACGAAGCCGGATTAGGTTGTAGATGGCATATTGTCTTAGAATATTCAATGGGTAGACGGGAGTATATAATCTTCTAAAATTCTGATAAGCTATTTGATCAATGCCGTAGTATACAATACCATCATTATCATAATACAGTTCGGGCAAGACGTAACTGAGTTTGTGCGTGGAATAACCCATCATTTCCACTCCCGACTTTGACAGAATGGACCGACTATTGAAAGATTCTTTCAAATATTCAATTTTATTTAAACCCCTCAAACACTTAATCATCAAGTGAAGATGTTGCTTTTTAAAACGGTTACTATTTGAAGTCATGTATCGGTTGAACAAAGTGTTTTTTGTAATGTCATTAGTCTCCCAAATGTTACAAAAATCCTCCTCGTCATAGCTGTGTAGCAAAAACAGTTTTAAAATGTTGTAAAATTCATGATAAGAAACTGTCGGTTTTACGATACAATTAAGTTTCATCAAGACACTTCTTAGCTTTTCAAAAATATTTAGTGCTGTATGAGAATCATACAATAAATATTTTGCATAAAGCCAATTATAGAGGTTTTGCTTCTTTATTTTAAAAAACGTAAACATAGTTTCCAATTGTTCGTGAGTCAGATTGGGCCTGATTTCCCCCATCGCCACGAAAGAGAATTCGGGATTTAATAAAAAATAGCATTCCGAAATAGACATACAACTATTGAGGGCATAAAAACTCAAAGTGTCCCCGTCAAAATCCAAATTGTTTTTTTCTGTGATCGAGGTGGGTAGGCCTACTACTGGTGCATTCCACGTACTTTTAACTCTATGGAAAGTAAACGCCCTGGTATCTAAAACTGGATACCTTATAGCCAAAACATATTTTGGATAGTTCATACAAGCCCAGATTTTTCTGTTTAGGATGATTTCGTTAGTTTTACAGTTTGGGGCGGGTGTGACGACACTACGTGCCGAGTAGTAGGATTTTTTACTTAAAAGAACTTTCCTAAAACAATTATTCTTACCCTGTCCAATGAATGTTAGGGGGTCTGGTTTTATATTTATCTGGGACTTTTGTGTTGGGTCGTAAGTCTTATTGTTCCTTAGGAGTTTGATTATTAAATCACATAGAGTGCTATTTGTGTTCCAAAGAAAAGCTGGGGGGTATGTACAATTTCCCACTTGAATTCGAAATTTAAAATTTTCAATCGGATTCTCTGTATTTTTTTCAAATAATTTTAACTTATTTTTGTACGAATGCTTATAATTCAATAAAATACGTTCCATTTTATTTTTACATATCTTACAGCGAGATAAAATTTCATTTTTTATAATTTTTTTTAAAATAGCAATAAACTGTTCTCTTTGTACTATATAACGCGTTTTACAATTGTTGCAAAAATTGCTAGATATGTTACACGTACACTGTAAAAAGTAACAGTTTGGACAAATTTTGCTTAGCCTTAACGCCAAAGACTTTGGGATTTTTTTATAATTGGAGAGTTTAATTTTTTTACATTTTGCATAAGATTCAAGACAATCTTTGGTCACACAGATTGGGGCCAATCCATACACATTTTCGTTTGATTGTCCGGATTTAGATAGGAAACAAGTGTTGATAGTACCGTGTTTCATATCGAAATAATGGTTATTCTTCAAACAGCTTATTCTTAACCGTGGATTTTTAAATGTTTATTTAAAACTATTAAAAACTATTAAAAACCATTAAAAACTATTTTCATCGTGATAAATACCAGTTGTTAACCGTGAACGGTATAAACATGGTGGATGTTACAGGATTAAAAAAATTCAAATGGAGGCTAATAGAAGAACCCTGCAATTGTTCCGGTAATGAAACTGTTTCAAATTTTGAATGGAATGTTCGCGAGTCTTTGACAAGAATTTTACGAGTAGAAAGTGAACAATTTGACTGTATTTTTAATAAATTTCCAAGTCTCGTATTCTATCCTACGACTAAAAGCGTAGCATGTGCCATTAATAAACGTGAAACGGTGGGTGTGTATACATACTATTTCGGTCACCAACTGTTTAACTGCCCCATTTTAGTGGGAAGTAAAATGTTTTTTTTACTTTCAAACTACAATCAAATCGGTTTTAAATTATGGAGTGATATTTACTGGAAGGATTCGTTGAAATGTTTACTCTGTGGCTACGGTGACGAGATGAAGCCAACAACGTTTGTTATTAAAGGTAAGTGTTATACGTTGGGACTGCTGGCATGGACAAACTACGATAAAGTAGTTTGTCTCAGGAAAAAAAGAGGTATAACGCTGTTCAAAAAAAGGCCAAACATAACAATTACCGCTGAAGAGTTTCCAATTCTGAACGATTTTAATGACATCAAGCACTTGTTGGAATGTTGTATCGGGAATCGCAGAATTTTCCATGGAGGTTATATTTTTACGGAAATGTTGAAGCAAACATTAGTTGATGTGAATAAGGTTTTGAAATTACCCAAAAAGAATCTATTTATCAAGCAAATAAATAAAACACAAACAAAACGCGTTAATATGGGCGTTATTGATGCGATTATTGGTAGAAATACGGTTTTCAATATGCAGGACTGTCTGGACTCGTCCGGCACTAATCCGAAATACTATAGCAATAATATCGGCAGGTACAAAGTATTGACAAAATTAGACGTTACAACATATTCAAAAACCTTGCAGTTAGATATATTGACTACGTTGTATTCAAAAAAAATACCTATCGACTTTAAAATCGAAGATTGTGGATTTATTTGTATTACATCATCAAGTGAGAATTCCCCGGGTATGAACGGGCTGGAATCTGTTATTGGGACATTCATCTCCTCGGAAAAGGACTGTATGCCCCAAGATCATATAAAGGAGGTGTTGAGCAAATATGTAGATTTGAATTTAATTTCAACCGATTTACAAGATTTACAAGATTGCTGGTGGTACGTAATCATCAACCAATCTATATACAAACACTCCCCGAGAGATGTAAACATTGAACAGTGGACTAAATTTTTAAGACGTGTATTAAAATCAATATATCCGTGTATTGAGGTTTATCACATAAGTAGTAGACTGTATACAATATACTCCTTCCCGTTAACCATGTATAAGATATTACCAGACGGCTGTGCTTATTCTGCCATGGAAGTTTCTCGGTCAGAAAAATTAATGACGGAAATAATCTCCGAGGAATGTAACTTGCACGGTCCAACGTCTCTGTTGATTTTCAATCTAAACAGTAATAACTTGGTAAGGAATACAATGATCACACATGCGATAAAACAGTGTGTCAGCGGTGTAACAGCTTGGCCCTTTTTAAACAATGAAAGATTGCTACTGAAAAAAAACAGATATCAACTAATTAAAGGTGTTCCTTTTTATTGTTTGAAGGCGAATATTTTAATACTACCTCTGGAATACAACATAGAAGACTCGTGTGTCTTAAACGCAAATTCTGTATATAAAAAGAAACTATTCACAACTGACAATATAGTGACTGTAACTTTGCATTTACAACAGGTTTCATTAATTCAGGTTTTGGTAAATGAATTTCCCGTTCTAATCAAACCCTATTTAGTTCTTTTAAAATTTAAAAGCGATAAAGTTATTCATTTGGGTAAAAATCTATCCATTAATCCCGACCCGCTGAACAAAGAAGTCATGAATTTAATTTGGACCCCAAATCCAGATTTGATAAAAACTAAAAAGATATTTCTAAATAGGATTCATCTTAATTACGATGACAATACAAATTTGTACTGTGACGTTTCAATTTCCTACCAACAAGACGGGTGTTTGGGAACAAAACTCTTTATACTGAACGGCGCGCAAAAATCCGTTGTTGGGCACATACTCAAAGCGAAATCTATGCCAAAATTACACAATACTTTATCGCTGGATGACGTCGCAGAGCGCAATATTGATATAATTCAGCACCCGTTTTCACTTAAAAGGTTAGCATTTAATTTTCTTTTTACTCCCGAAATATCAGCGTTATACAATGAATGTTTTCGGGTTACACCTTATGACAAATTAAAAGTTTTGCAAAGTAAAAAGGACTACTTTGTAAGCGATCCCGCCACAAAAAGTTTTTACGTCAACGGTAAAGACGGAAGCCCCGTTAAAGCAATTTTGTATGAGGGGTTTGTAGTTATAATGGGAAAACAGAACCCTTACGGATTAATACATAGTGCAGAAGCAGATTCGACACCCACGTCGGCTTTAACTGGACAACCGGAAGTAAGTTATCAAAAATATAGCAATAGAAATAATCACGCATTCGGGCTATCTGAGAGCGAACGAGAGGTTTTGATCGCACTTGGGCTGAACAGTTTCATCGAGGAAATGTACGATTTGAGTGATTCAACAAACATAACCCTAGAAAATAATAGGGGCGAAAGGGTAAACATTCCATATTCAACCTCGGCTGCAAGGGTTCTGGACATGTTGTCACTAGTCGGAGTTGATGTTAATTTTTCCGTTGACATTGAATCTAATTAATTTCAAAGTTTTCTTTGAACCACACGTACAAGGCATCTAAATATTCGTTGAACGTGTCATAAGTAACGCAATATTCGTTGACGTTTATTTCTCTGTTGTCATTTAAATCGTAAATCTTTTCAACAAGGTCATTGAAAATCAGTTCTATTCCGTCAGCGTATTTCAATGTCGGTGCCAGCATATTAGTATTGAAATTGTCATTCTCTATTACTGAAATTATTTCTTTTATCCAGTCCGGGCATATTATATTTGTATTTACAAATACAACAAGTATAATATTTACAATAATTTTTTTATCAATATCTTTATTCGATATGTAGTGTAAAAACTCATTAATCTCATCAACAAATAGTAAATTATCAATGTCCTCATCGCTGATAAACATTTTTATTTAATATTTTAAAATTCTCCATCCATAAATTTTACAATTACTGTGGCGATATACGAAAATATAAACCACAGGAGTAACAGTATTATGTTAGTAAACGGCGAACTGCTCTTCAGAGGAGTGCTAAAATCCATTCCGAGGAAGTTTGTGCTTGATTTCGCTGTCATTTTTTTCTCATTTTTTCTTAAATGGGTTTCACGTTTTTGCATAGATATATTTTTGGAGACCAAGTAATATATCCGTTACAGAGTCATCCTAGAGAAAACAACAAGTGCAGCAGAATTTATTTTGATTGTACGGGTTTGTTGTATCAAATATCCTACGCCATACCCACCGGGGTTATAGTCGAAAACACTGATACTTTGTTAAATTTAATGGTGGAGAATTTAGTATATTATATTAAAATTGTCAAAGAACTATCACTAAATCCCACATCCATTTATTTGTTTTTCGATGGAAAATCTCCAGATCAAAAATTAAGCCTACAAAAGAAACGAGATGAAAGAATTCAACGGGCATTAACTGCTGGAAAAAAACTCTTTGGTCTGAGTTTAATTACAGATCGTAATAGAAGAAGTTCCATAATTTCATATATTGCCAATAATATTGTATGTAAAATTGGTCAGGAATGTGAAAATATCCAATTGTTTTCTACGGACCAACCCGGTGAAGCGGATATTAAAATTGTAAAAGCGGTTTTGAACTCAATAAATTCGACTGAAGTTATTGAAGTTATAATAACCGCCGATACAGACATTTTCATCTCTCTTAATTCGCTGAGATATAAAAATATCCTTATAGTAATTAGATTACCCAACGTGGGTTTACAGTGCCTTACGTCTTCTTCATTGAATAATTGGTTAAATAGCAATTCATTATGCTACAAGAGGTTATTATTTTATTTCGTATTTTTTTGTGGGAACGATTACGAATGCCCCATAGTTTCTGGCACAAAAAATCAAATTTCTCAGATATACGACTTTGGAAAAAAACACAGTTTTAAAGTATCCATTGCAAACCTACTTAGACTCTGGTCAACGTTAAACATCAAACCATCAAAGTCGGTCGTCATTACGGGCTTATCACTCCGGGTTTTGTGTCGAATAACGCGCCTCAAAATGGAGTCTGTTACACAAACCATTAGATATTATAGTTTTGGATATGATTTACCAGATATCATGCTGCTGCCGATATATGATCAATGGAGATCTTTATTTAAAAATATAAACCCCAAAGATATTAGCAAGTATTTAAGACAAATGCATAATAGCGAGACAGGACAGTTGAGACATGATAGACGAATACAGCAATAAGTATTTTACAGTGTGAAAATTAGATTCTGAATAATCCAGCAAGCAGTAGCACGATATTGTGATACAACTTATGTATAAAAGGAATTTAACCAATAATTTGTAAATCAACTTTCTTTTTAAAATCGTTTTCAGATCAGGGGTTTTTGTAGATTGCGGTTTATAGCGCAACATATTTTTTATATAAATAAAGAAGGAGAGTAAGCCAGCTCCTCATTCGTAATGAACACTTTACACGGTTTAAAGTTTGACCAACACATTTATAAGTATAATGGCGTTCCCGTAAATATTACAGAGAACGACACCTCATACATATTTAAAAACATTGAAACTGATGAAATGGTATTCTTTATTGATTATAGCCAGCTGTTGTATAGAGTCGACAAAGAGGATATTATAAGGATAGCTTTGATGTCCCAAGATAAACAAGTGGTACCAACTGTGCTTTTGATGCCAGAAAATCTGGACATGTTTGTCCACACAAATGTAAAGTCTAGTTTGACGTCGTTAAAACAGCTCTATGCTTGGGTAAAGCTTATAATTGGAAAAATAAATGGAACAGATGTGGAATTTAAACCCTTTAATCAATTACAAATAGAGCAGATTTTTAAAAACTTAAATGTAAATGATATATCAGAAGAAAATAGAAAATGTTTTACAGACTCTGTGAATTTATTTGATTTCAACAGTAACATTAAGAAAATATTTTGGTTTAACGAGGTCATAGAAAAATACGCGATAATCATTCCTACTCTTGAAACCCTGTATAAAATTCATCCTCGTGACGTGTTTATGTTAGCCAACAACTTAATGAGATATATCTGCGTTTGGGAAGCGGCTGATAAAAACATTGAATATGTCATAGCCAGTAATATAATATTTATTCAATTTCTACAAGATACAAACTCTTCTACAAACAACTACTCTGCTCTACTGCCCTTTATGTGTGCCTTGGCAGTCACGTCTACTATGCCGACTTCAATACCCCAAGAAATATCCAGAGATCTAAATAATAAAGCGAAAACGTTGTTCAACAGGGCTAAATTTAATAGAGACGACAATTATGGATGGTACAGGTTTCAAATGAAAGTAAAAAATGCCCAGAACGTTTGTAGTCGCGAAGACTGTTTGGATATTTTACAATATCTGTTTTTTCAATTTAATATCTTCAAGGATCACGAGTTTGACGTAGTTTTAGCTTACATGAGAAAAGTATTCAACTTTTATAAAAAACCAGAACTTTATATTTACATTATAATATTTGGATTAAGCCTTTCGAGCTTACGCATTGCAAAACCAATTAAAAATATAACTGGGACAAAAAATTTGGCTAATTTTAATATAGAAAACATCGGTATTCGAAACGTTACCACCGAGTTGCGTCAGAATCTTTATAAAGAAATGAAAAATGACGTGGCGGTGATTTTTAATTTTGTTGATCCCTATAAAAAATATATGTTGAATTTACAAGAGAAAACCCCCTGTTTTAAAATAAACAACCTCACGGATGAGGTTTTGTTTTATTTTATGAAAACCGACCACTCCTTTTCTGAATTAGTAAACTATATATTAAAAACAATACTGCCACTGATTACTTCACAGCTAATTTAGATTCTCAAGGTAGCACTGCAAATCATTTACATGTTTTATAAATTCAGTATAAAGAAATTTAGTTTTTTTTAAATTAATTGGTAAATTCACAAGATCTACACAAACGTAATTGTGAATCATTGTTTTTAAGTTAACATTTGTATGATTTTTAGAATGTGAACATAGACCAACACACTTTTGATTTTTCTTTGCACCCAGTGTCCAGTGTTTTTGTAATTTCCACAGAGTTCCAATTGTTGAAAAATAATATATAATAGAGCTTAGAAGGTAAACTCGGTCATTCGCTGCGCTTCTCTCTATTACTCGAGTACAGATTTGTTTCATTTTTGAGGGATTGTACAAGCCGGTGTTGGCAACGTTATTTTTTAGTTTTAAAGTTTTCATATGTTTTAAAACGCTGGGGTGTAATTTGTTTTTGAAAACCGTAAACAATTCTTCGGGAATAGGATGGGCGAGAGAAACTATATAATTATAAGATGGCAACAATATTTCTTCATTATTTCTATCTACCAATAGTAGGTTTTCTGAAAAACAAAATATACTTAAATGATATTTTAACAAATTTTTCAAACCATCTAAGAACCCGCAAATTATTTTAGGATTGTAAGTTTCAACTCTCATGTATTCAGATAGAGTCAGTAGACTATCCCCGTGTTTAAACTCATTAAAGTATAAACCGCTGTAAGAAAACATAGAAATGGTCAATTCTTTTGGAAACAGATGTTTTAGGTACTTTTCATACTTTTGACTCCAGGGTTTGCCGTCTTGGTCATTTAAAACGTAGATTTTATTTGTTATGTACAGTATCTTTTTCCCATCGTCCGTGATATATAACGCTGTGATATTGTTTTTACTCTTGTTGCTGTACAAGCTTACAAAATTACATTTTTCAATCCATTCGGGATTTATCTGATCAACTAAACACCTTATATAACAGGATTGAATGTTAGTATCTATCATTCCTTTTTTACATGGCGGAAAAAATAGTAATATTTAAGAAACAAACTTTACACATTCTAAACTACAAGTTGGAAATATTACCACCACTAATTCCTAATAAGTTTGTCTTGTTTCGATACAACAGGGTTGTAAATTTTCACGATTCAAACGTCATAGCGGATATTGACATGACAAAGAGTCATAGATGGAGTCCCGACGAGTTGTTTGAGCTCTTGATAGTGTCTATGAAAAGGTTAAATTTAGAATTTGTGATAGTGGATGATTTTTATGCGGTGAAAGACTTTGGGGGTTTTAAAAAAATAAAATCTTGTGTTGTTAGGAATTACATGAAGAAATGCCCAATGTGGGCTTTGAATCACGAAACAGTTTTAAAAATACCAAAGGAACTAGAACAAGACATTTTAAATACAAGATTCAAATCTAAAGAAGAATATATATCAAAGCTTGTGGAGGTATCTTATAACATTAGAGTATTTTTATTGGACAATGCACGGTGGGAGTGTTAAATTAACAGATAAGTTGTATTTAGTCGGTGTTGACTTATATGGAGAGGAAGTTTTTAATAAAATGATAAATGAGGAGATTAAAAGAGTAAGCGCCAAAATGTGTGGTTTTCCGACTGGAAGGACTAACATCACGATTAATATGATAAAAAAATACCAACAGGTTCCAACACAAGAGAAATTAGATTCTGTGCACATTTTAAAGACGGAAAAGGTAAATTTTTATAACGAACACGATCTGCGCGATATCAATTTGTACAAACAATTGAGCGATTTTATCGACCTTTTAAAGCCGAAAAATATCGTGGTTATCAAATTTGACGGAGAACCGAATCCAATATTTTGTCAGTATAGAAAAACTCAAACGCAACAACTCCCTTGGCTCCGGACGTGGTACGATGATTTCCCCGAATGTTGTATTGAATATTGCACTGACATTCATAACTATCTACGTATAATGGGCCCCCTCTGTTCTATGATTAACATTTCAAACCTTTTAAATAGAATCGAATCTAATGAGATTAATTACACTTTAATACTCTTAGCACTGGCAATATTTCCTAAAAGTGACATTTCTCCCATAACTAGGAACGCGACCATAGAAAGAAAAGAAATCCTCAAATCGGTTATGTACGAAGATGTTCAAAGAAAGATTTTACGGATTGATAACGAGGAAGATAGGTTAGTTTATTCGCGTAGTCGAAATATGTTTAATTTACCTGCACTATCTGGGACAAATATTTTTACTTAGATTGCATTAGATTGCATTAGATTGTTTTTCCATCGCCCCTATTTAGCAACGCAGTGATTGTGGCGACTACTTTCTTTTCAAGCGCATTAAATTGAGAGTCTACTGCTGTTATTAATAGATGATAATGTTCAAAATATGTCTGCTTATCTAATAAAGTCTCAACGGTTCCGATTCTGAGCTTCTCGACAATTTTTTGAATTTGAACGTCAATTTTCTTGTCCAATAAATTGATTATGTCTTTAAATGTATAATCAGCGTTCCAGGGAATGTTTAAATATTTTTTAAATTCCTTGTTGAACTCGTGACTCTTAAATATAATATCGATTACCGAAAACATTTCAACATCAGAATAGTTGTTTAATATATGATCCGCAGCTATAGCAACAGGTTTTGGAATCTTGTTTTCCCCTAATTTTTTTATGATAGTTTCTAAATCTTTGGGTATTTTATTTACAATACTTATCTGCTCGTGTACGGCACTTTTCATCTTCCTAGTAATTGCGTCGACGCTATGTTTGTGAACCAGGGTTTCTAAGATAATGTGTTCTATGTTACTAGGGTTGGTAGCTTTGTAGTGTTTTAAAAATATCGGACCATCAACCCTAGGAAATCCTAGTAATTCGCGAATGGGATTATCCATATGGAACCCCTGCGAATACTCCACTTCTACTAGACCATTTACCAATTGAATTTTAAACTTTTCTTGGTCTTTGGTTAAGGATTTTCTAATTTCACTTTCCAATTCCCCTATCCTATAAGCTGCGATTTTAATGTGAACAGAGTAATCTTGGTTTTGATCATCTTTGAAAATCAAAACACCGTCTCGCAGTAGATTACGCGCTCCTGGTTTTAAAGTTTTAATGACTCTTTCAAACGCAGCATGTAGTTGAGAAATATTATCTTTGACTTCTTGTAAAGGGGTCAAATCAAGAGTTTCAATTTTACTTTTAATGTCAGCTAGACTAAGATTTACTCGATTTACAAGTTCTTTATTCGCTAATACGTCTGTTTTAACGGCTTGCAAATTAGTGTTTATTGTTGAAGAGGTTTTTACCACATCAGAAATTTTGTTTATTTGATTTAATGGTATTTTTTCAATAAGCTCCTTAACATCCTTTAAACTTTTAACGACACTATCGACTCTACCTAGCGTTTTTGATAGTTCTTGCCAGTGAGAATTTATTTTACTTTCAATATCGTGAAGATTTGGACTGCATTTTAGAGATTCAATAAAGGGTTTTAAATCATCAACACTCGTTTTAATTTCGGCGCTGGTTTTTAAAATTCCGGGAAGGGGCTTTAGATTGTTTTCTATTTTGGAGACTTCATCGGAAATGTTTAATTTTTCTATTTTCGTTAGTATTTTTATAACTTCTTTAACATCTTCGCTAGTCTTTCCTAAAGACTTTTGAAATTCTGTAATCTGACCTTTCAAAACTACCATTTCAGATTCTGGCAATTTGAGGGTAGAAATAAGCGACTTTAACGATTCAATACTCGTTCCTAATTCTGTTATTTTATTTGAAACATCTTCATTATTCATGATTTTTAATCCTTCCAATTCTTTTTGCATATTCGTGATTAGTGTGGACAACTGTTGATTTTCCAACTGCGTAACTGAGTTGCTAATTGTTTCCAATAGCGTTTTTAATTTCAACAACTCGTTTAATGGTGTATCCAATTTATCGCAACGTTCTTTAATGTCTTTAAGTATACCTAAAGAATTTTGAAAGTCCGTAATCTGACCCTTTAAAACTACCATTTCAGATTCTGGCAATTTGAGTGCAGAAATGAGAGACTTTAATGATTCAATGCTCTTTCCTAATTCTGTTATTTTATTTGAAACATCTTCATTATTTATGATTTTTAATCCTTGCAACTCTATTTGCATATTCGTGATTAGTGTGGACAACTGTTGATTTTCCAACCGTGTAATTGAGTTGCTAATTGTTTCCAAGTTTGATTTTAATTTCGAAAATTCATTTAATGGTGTATCCAGTTTATCGTAATGTTCTTTAAGGGTTTTAAGTAAACTCAACATTGTATTTATATTTTCGGTAGGCCCCCTCATATAACCCCTGAAATCTTCCAAATTGTCCACTTTAATAAGGGACAGTTTATCTAAAATTTGTTTTAAATCATCTTTGTCCTCTATTTGAGGTTTTTCGGCCCTTTCGGTTTTTTCGGGGCTTGCAGTTTTTGCGTAATACACCGAGTAAGTGGAAAGGCATATGATTAATATTAAAGCTAGATATACGTAAACCATCTATTTTATTTATAGTTTGAATAAAAATGAACTTGATTTTGGAATTGCTCGGGTATACAAATCATAATGTTGTAAGATGTATTTACAACAAAAGTCCGTTAGAATTCTATGCTAATATCAAGGATGAGGACATACTAAACCAACAATTACAAATTTTAAAATGTGCTTGGCCGAAAATAACAAGAAAAATATTTTTAGAAGACGTTTGCTCCTCAACTTTAGAAAAAAGAATTTGGTTAAATAGACGAGAATTGATATTGAAACATCGTCTTGTGTTGTTTATACAAAGTGTCGACGTTAGTGATATAAATAATATTCTAGAATACAGTATGATAAATAAATCGTTCAACAATATAAATGAGGCAGACGATTTTTTACAGTCTAAAATAACCTATCCAACAATTGCTATAGATTTTTTTCCTCTAATATTAAAGAAATGTGATCCGTACGCAGCCGGCTTGCAAAGCAACACACTGTACTACTTATCCAAAGCGCCTACATTTAAAACACCCTGATAAAATGTGCTAAAATGTGCAATTTATTCTGAAATAAAAATGTTGAAGATAATAAAATCCAAAAGAGTTGTTTTAGGAAAATTAAAATTCAATTCTCAGTGGGAACGTTCGATATACAAAAAGATTTATAAAATTCTTCCAAAATACTACCATCCAATAAAAATAAATCAAAGAATTGAGGGGTTTCGTTTTGAACTAGATATATACATTCCAAAACTAAAATTGGCTTTTGAATTGCAGGGTCCTTTCCATTTCCAATGTTTAAGAGTTATAAACCGCGATCTAGTTAAAGCTAGTATTTGTAAAAAAAATAACATAGATATTGTATATTTGTTTTATAACAAGAATTATAGTAATATTTTTTTACAAAAGATAATTTCGGCTAAACTGTATAAATACAAGCAAAATATGACCACCACTCATTATACTACGATGGGATACGACAGTGAACATTCCCTAGAACCGAGAGACCAGCAAACTACAATGCAGGAATTTGACAGCGATACCGCCTCAGAACATTCCCTGGCATTGAGTGACTCTTGTGAAAAGCCACCCAAAAAAACTAAAAGAGTTTCAACTAAACAGAATCAAGAACAATTAAGAATACATCGAGAAGAATTACAGAACCATTATAAATTCATTGATTCTATCAAAACTGAAATTTATCAACCTATTAGTATTGCAATCAAAGCTTTCAGAGACCAATGCCCCAGTATAACCGTCCACGACTCATCTATAAAGCGACACATAATCAAAAATTACACAGATATACTTGACTGCAAGAAGGTGAACAATAGGTGGATGTGCAGCTGTGAAAAAGTAAACCAAATAAAATTCGACTTAACAAGATATAAAAAATATATGTAAATGGACAACAAAAGATGAAAAAAGAAACTGTGCGCAGACTTGTAGCATACATAAAATATTTTGCGCGAAAAGCCACAAAAAAACTAAAAGAGTTTCAACCAAACAGAATCAAGAATGCATCGAGAGGAATTACAGAAACGTTATAAATTCAGCAATCAAAGCTTTCAGAGACAAAACTCCCAGACTCCACGACTCATCAAACACAGATAACACTGCGGGTGGATGTGCAGTTGTGAAAGAGTAAAGGAAATTCGACTTAACAAGATATAAAAAATATATGTAAATGGACAACAAAGAAGTTCTTCTGTACAACGATTTGAAAAAAGAATATGAGTTTTGTGCGCAGACTTGTAAAATTATTCTTAGAGCAAATCAGTTAAACATAAACGGTTTTGTATTTTATAGATATATTGATTTTGAAAGTATATTTCTACTAAGAGAAAAAAATAAATCGTTAAAAACAATCAAGTTAATAAATTTGATACACCCCTCATCAAAAGAATACTCTGAACGCCCCTATGAATCCCTTTGGATAGACAGTAATAATCCGACTACATTAAATATCGTGACGTCTTTTGCAATAGTTTACATTTCAAACAAGGTGTACATACACACGCTTCCGGCGTGGCAATCCTTTTTACGAAAGCTCATCAGATTGTTTAGGGGTATCAGAGTTAATAATGTCCGGTTTTGATTCGATCTCTTTTTCTTTAGCGGTAATTTGGCGATTTCTTTTGAGAAATTTATTTTTCTTAGAATTGCATTTAACGCACAAAGCTTTCAAGTGATGTGTTTCACGTTTAACCACCATCGGATCTTTGTTTGCTGTGAAATTTGTACATTTTATACAATAAATAGGAGTATCAAAACCATTAATAGGATTTGTATTTTCCATCCTTTTTTATTTATATATAAAAAAAAACATGAATAGTAAGAATTTGTACAATCAGTGGCAGCGATTTTGTGCGGCTTCGAATGTACCAAAAGATGAGGTCAAACGACTATATGATTCTTATAAAAGTGAAATAAAGACAACAAACCCGACACTGTGGTTTAACTTTTTAAAGAAAACTCCATTACAAGAAAGAAACAATTCCGATATTACAGAGGAAGCAACAACTGATACATCTGAAAAAACCCCCTACGAACAGATGATTAAAGATGTCTACGTTACTCTTACCGAGATTAAATCGTTTTTAATCTTTTTAGTGTCAGAACCGAGCAGACATGTAAAATCTTTTATTGATTTGGAGGAAAAGACCGACGTTAATATTATAAAAAAGTGGACCGAAGGAATATCTGCCATAATGAATAAGCTTAAAAACTCTGAAGAGTATAATAATAACAATTACATAATAGACTTGAAACAGGTTTATTCTTTAATCAGCGAACACCTGTTTTTGATACCTAAAATAGAAAAGATGGGCCAAGTGTCGTTTCTCAATGTTACTTATGAAAGTGACCTTAAAATAAAATTGCTCTTTGAATCTAAAAGAAAAAAATACACAAACGAATTTATCATTCCCGTTATTATTAAAAATGCTGTAGTTTTTTTTTACAATTCTAAAGAGTTATTGAATTTAATAGACAATAGATACAGATCAGAGATTTTGTACAACAACGATTACATAACCACCTCTCAAAATAAATCTGTGGAGGTAGAATTTTTTGTAACCCATATAGTATATGCCGTTTTACACGCCATGTTGCATCTATACTGTAGCGTTACATTCAATAACTCTTATATGAATCATGAAGATCATAATTATTATAAAACCGTTGAGAACATCATTCCAAGACCACTATTTAAATACTTTTTGACGCCCAGTCTGTGATTATTCCAAATCTATTATGTTTGCTAAAATTTTATAAATTGATTCGATATTACAGACGGTTTTATGGTGTCTATAATGCCACAGAATTTCTTTTATTCTTGGTATAAAAGAATTATCTAGCGGTAATCTCAAGTATTTAGACAGTTTATCTTGCAATTCAAGAGTCTCAGTCAAAGTTGACTTTATATTGTATAACTTGTATTCAGAACAACAATATCTCTTGTAATGTTTTATCATAATAGAGAAGAACTTCCAAGGCTCACACAATTCTTCTTCATTCTCGTTTGGTATTACGTGTTCCATTATACTCTGGGGTGGTAGAGAAATGATATCTAACAAATACCAAATAATAATGAAATATTTTAAAAACAAACTTTCTATATCTCCAAATTTCTTAAATGCAAATTTTACATGCTTCAAAATATACTCCTTGTGATACTGAGTATTTTCAAGATTTTCATAAATATCATTATCACTAAGGCTTATATACTCATCATCGTCATAGTCAATTCCACTCGTGCTTATATCACCACAACTGTTGTAATTATTATCACCGGAGCTGTACATTTGGTAAGAATTTACACTTCCTGACATTACAAACAAAACAGCGAGCTTTTAACTGCAACCTCTTATTCCCCCTAATATATATCAAAACCTTTTTTATATTTTCCGATTTTGTATATTTTTTACACTTTAAACAGAATAACCTCATCTTTTATTATAAATGAAATTTATACAATTGGACTTATTGGTGTTGGAACAAATCATTCCAAGTTATTTAAGTTTAAAAGACAAAGTAAACTATTTTAGAGCACTTTACTGGTCAACCCCCTTTCGTTTTTTTATTAAACATGTGAAAAAAACTGAAAAACAATTTAACAAGAAAAGACTGTTTCACGAACTATATTTTATCAAACACAACTTTAAAAATATGAGCAATGAATGTATGCGGTTTTTGACATATCAGCATTGGCTATATATCTCGGCGCGTATGCCGATGAAAAGAGATTTTATACTTGAGCATAGGGACAAACTGATCATACCGGCGTTAGTTAATAATAAAAACTGTTTTAGGGAAATCAACTTATGGTTAGTAGACAGGAGGAGTTCAGACACTTCGTTCAAAGTTTTTAATTGTTGGATGTGTGATAAAAAATTTACAACGTATAGAAGCAGGAGAATAAAAACACAATACTATGCACATTATTGTTACATTTATTATTTTCAATACTCTGATATTATTAACATTAAAGAGTTTTATATTGTGTATATCTTATCCCACCGCCAAAGAAGACTTTTAAAACACTATGGAGTTTGAGTGCGAAATCCGGAGAAAGAGTCCTCTCGCGGTAGAGGTGATAAAAAAATCTCTAAAACCAATAGAGACTAATTTTATAATTTACTGGAACAATCTCAGAGCATACACGAACTGTAAAAATCCTCGCATAGAGAAAAAAACTCTCCTGAAAACTAAACCGATATTTTTAAATTGGACTACGTTGGAAATTTGCTACGAGTCGCAAGAAGAAATTATGCCAAGCTCGCTGTTATATGATATTATTAAAAACGGTCTTTTGGTAAAAAAAAACATCTATTTAAAAGAGGGGGGTTTTATTCTGTACACTTTAGAAAATCTCGAGGTAAATATATACAGTCTCCAAAACAAATGTGTAATAGAGCTTGAAAACCCGTTGAGTGCGGACGAGAACTCGAGGAATTTGTATTTACAAACCGCTCTTACTTACGGTTTGCATATAGATGAACAGTACCTTACTTGTTCCATTGAAAATGTATCCCAAAATCCATTTATTACACCCACTAATGAATACCCAAAGGTTGACGGGGAAAGGGGTTTAGTGAACTTTTATTCCAACTATGAAATCTTTACAAGCAATACTACAAGCTTTACTTTAAAACCCCCCCTTTACAAACAATGGGGACGGGAATATAGTTTTTACTTAAAAAACATAACATTCGTGGCGGAACTGGTGGGGAATGTTTTAATTTTTATAGACCTCGCTCACTCGAAACACTTTGGCGCTAGTGTGAGAATGGAGTTTATAGAACGCCTAGCAGAAAAGATTCGCAAAACTCATTCACCCAATAATAGTACAATTCTATTTCAAAGTTTTGATGCGGAATATATCAAATCTAATATAAAAACCGATGGAAGTATCTTTATACACGGTGAAAGACTTTACAAAACAAAATACCAGTCTACCGTCGACTTGAAATTTACATCGAGCGAAATGGCCGATAGAAACGGCATTTGTTACAAGATATGCACACCAAGCGATAATTTAACTACCAACACCATATACGAGTGTTTGCTCGACAAAGATCAACGGGTTGTGTGTATCGTGAAGCCGCGCCATGATAAATTTTTTCCCAACACAAGGAAAGTGGTTTTATATACCCTTACGGTAGAACCCCCCCCAAAAAATGCAAATTCAGCGCATTAATATCGTTTTTAAATATTGAATCGTTTTTAATTTTAAAAGTGTTTAAAGATAAATCTCTATAAGATAAATCTTTTAGAATTTTCTTCTTTTTACAATCTATTGGAATATTGTAGTATGGGTGAACTCGATATTTTTTTAAATTTTTACAGAATTTATCTATTTTTATATTATTTTGGAGGATGTATTGTAAACGTCCCGTTTTTGAACAGAAACTTAAATCAAAATCATTCGTTATACCAACACCGGGTGATTTCAGGGGAATTAACCCGTCTGCATTAACACACTCGATGTTTTCCACACACGTGGGTATAAACTTATGGAGATGACCCTCGCAGATATGAATGTTGTGTTTTTTATCGGTGTAGGAGTTTTCTCCAAAAAAACCACGCCCCCAAAAACTAGGATTTTCATTTTGATCAACAACGAGTTTATTTACGGGTTTGCCGCATCTACACGAAAGAATTACATTGGAATACGCTACTGTTAACAGTCCCAAAAATTCACCGTTCGTATATTCTTGGTATTGTGAAAGACATTCCCCTTTGTCTCGGTCATTATAGTTGTCATTTTCGTGAAGGTTGGGTATCGATTCTTTTTTCTTTGTAATTGAATTGTATACCACCGTGGGTAGAACATTACTGTGATCTAACATGAAAATGTCATTATACAGTAGAGGTATTTTACCGTTTTTATAATGTCGTGCATAATCAAAGGGAACACAATTCTGGACGTTCTCATCAAACACCGATACATCTAAATTTGGTGGACGATACAAGATTCCATCATCTAAAACATCTCTGATTTCCTCCAAAATTTTCGAGTAATTGGTGTTCTCAACCTTGGGACAGAATTTGAAATTCCAAAATGCGTCTACGCACTGCTTATACATGTCAGAGGAAGTCCACATGTCTGGTACGTTCACCGGGACGGCTTTATGTGAATCACAATTTCCCCCGAGTTTATTCGTCACATCCTCCTTTGGTTTCAATGGTTTCAATGGTTTCAATAGTTTCACACCATATGCCGAGATTATGTCTCTTACTCCGTTGTGACCATTGCATTTGTATAACATATTTTTATTCCGACTATCTGCTACTATTTCACCATCCCGCCTGTCTTGACATGCGTTTGTTTTGGAACAACCATTTTTTGTATAGTAAAATCCATTCAAACACTTTCTACTGATTATTAATTTATTATCTAAATATATTTTAAATCCGTCAGCATTCCACCCCCTTACCTCCAAAAGTACTTTCTTTGGTTTAATTAATTTGAAACTGTCAATCGTCAACGTATTGTCAAAATCGTAAATTGATTTGAATTTAATTTCTTTTGTATTTACGTTATTGGATATTCCAAGTATTTCGTTCAACTTTTCATTGACAAAATATCTATAAACAGTTTCAATTGATATTTTAAACAGAATAAATATTGATAAGAAAATAAATAACAGAGAAATCAGTTTAAAACTTTCATTCATTTTTAATTTTAACAGTTAATATATTAGTCATCGATTCATAAAACCCCAAGGCTTTGTCATAGTCGTCACCAGAGGAGTCGATCTTAACCCCCCTAGAAAATAAATCTTTCAGCCAGTCTCCGTGACTTTGCTCTATGGCCAGCATAAAAGCTCCACTGTCACCGTTAATATCGCTTATGCGTTTTGCAAATCTGGGACCGAGTGCTGACAGTGGGTACAAATGCGATATCTTCCGGCCATTTCCAGACTTCTCTAATAGAATTATGTGATTTGTAGACCACGCCTTTCCTCTGAGCACTTTTGTACAGCCGATTGTGCCGTTAACTAAAGCAATGGGGGCATAACCGTTTTCAAAATCGCACTTGCATGTGGTGGGTGATATAGCGTGTTGGTCAATTTTTTCCAGAGGGTTTAAAATGTCCCAGGAACAGAGTTTTTTCAAGCAGGTTTTATATTTATCATCAAAATAATATCCATCTTCGCACCTTTCCGGGATGCTCAACCTCATATTTAACTTTCTCAAAACACATTTACGACTCGAAACATCATAAGAATAGTATTTGCCACAGTCACAGAAACCCTCAGTGTAAGGATCTTGGATATTGAAGTTCAATAACTTTCCCCCCGAGTTGAATATTTTTATACATTTAATATCGACAACCCTATCGCAATTTCCGTTATAGTGGTTGTTTGTTATGAAATCTGGATGTTTACAAGTGCAATCTTCCCCGTCCCACGATCCTGTGAATTTGTCACAAAACTTTTTGTAATCATACTTTGGAAATGAGATTTGAATTGAATCTGGCTTTAACATTACAATTGTAACAATAATAAATAATACAAATATTTCAAACATTTTTTATTATATATAGGTTTTTTATAGGTTCGCCTCAGTCCGGACTAATGTTCGAAGAGGGAGATCATTTTATTACAAAGTGGACGAGCACCGAGGGTGATTACGTTGGATTTGACTTCAATTGTAATTTTATATGTGGAAAATTAAATTTAAATAGTGATAATTGTTATTATTTGCAATTATTAATTCATAAAAAGAAGAAGGAAGATTTTGAAAAAAAAGCTCACGATTTCTTTGGTAAACATATATATAAAATCACATACAATGACAGTTTGGCGAATCTGAGAACTCAGTCTCAAATAACCGTGGAAGATGTGGTTTACATAGATAGTCTTAGGGGTTTGTCAGCGTTTGTTCACGTTAATAGTGTTCACATCCTACCAGGTCTTGAAAAGTTTTTAACCTTCAACAAGTCGCTCTTTCATATTTTCGATATCAACTTCACCCCCTCTTCTCTGCAGAGATACTTTGAATTTGAAAAACGTAAAAACAAAGATTTTCTTTACTATGGAGTTTTTAAAAATACATTACAAGAATTATATGGTTTCGAGACAGTCCCAAATCAAAGGGTGTGTTCGTTCGACATAGAGGTGGTGAAAGGTAGAGAGTATGATGTTATACCCAATGGGGCAGCTCCCGATGAAAAGATTGTTTCGGTTTCTTTCGTTATAGGTACCGTCAGTGGTAAGAGATTTGATAAAGAGTTGGAAATAATTTATTTATTACTACCCAATCCGAACATAAAAATAGACTCTACAGACGATAAGAGGATTTATAAGTGTTTTGTAGAAGAAAAGAAACTTGTAGCAGCACTATGTGACTTTTTTAGAATTGAATTAAAAGCGTCGTTTTTAATCGGATACAATATATTGGAATTTGATTTTCCTGTTATTTTAAATAGAATGATAATTTTAGGATTGGCGAGAAACTATTATTCAGTAGAAGAAATAAACAAAATGTTAATAGGAATTAAAAGTCCCTTGGTATGTTGTGAGCGTTTTCAAATCATCGACGTAATGGCTTATCTCAAACGCATGCACTCCAACGAATACAATTCATTTTCATTAAAAAACATAGCCAAAGTAGAACTGGGCAAAAATAAATTAGACATGTCTTTCATGAAACTAAACCAATACTATGCAGAGAGTGGGCAAGATTTAGAATTTCTTCAACAAATGTGCGATTACGTTGCACGCGATTCTGAACTGACAGTAGAAATATATGCGAAAAAGGAAATAATTCACCACTTACTACCTTTGGTAAGTATATGTTTTTGTGATACGGTTGACTACATGAGCAAAGCGACGTCCAAGATTATAAGTAAGTTCACGTCGATAATGTACCCCGCACAGGGCATGTGTGTACCATTTAAACTTGTAGAGGATCGTACATTTTCCGGAGATATGTTTGAGTCCATAGTTAACAAACAGTATCGCGGTGCAACGGTATTGAAAGCTCAAAGAACCGTCTATGTTAACAGACCAATTTCGGTAGTCGATTTTACTTCTTTGTATCCCAGTATTATTAGGGAATTTAATATAAGTTCCAATTACGTCATCGATAATCTAAATCAGAATTCTCCCCTTGCTAAAGAATTCCTGAGACGAACTAATAAAATGGACAGATTTTATACAATCAAAAGACAGTTTTTAAAAGCTCCGCTGTCTGTTATAGTGGAATATTTAATTGAGCAGAGGAAAAAAACAAAAAATGTCTATCTAAACAAGGCATACAAACTCATAGCCAACTCCATTTATGGGTTATTGGCGTCAAAGGGACGGATGCGTGACCTCCCCTGTGCGGCACTTGTAACGTCATACGGAAGAAAGATTCACTCATTAATCAAATCCTATATAGAAAAACAACTAAAGATGACTGTTGTTTACGGAGATACAGATTCTCTTTTTATTTTACAAGAGAATTTTGATATCGATGTGGCTAACGTCTTGAATAAGTACATAAGAGAGGGTTTGGGTTTAGAGACTATCTCTTTAACCCTAGATTATGAAGCAAAAACGACAATGTTTTTAGCAGAGAAGAAAAACTACATAATGAAGCTTAAGAGTGGGTGTTTAAAAATAGTGGGGGTGGCCAGAAGAATAAATCCAAAGTTTAAAGATTTTGTTGAACTCTTCTTTCGCCAATTTTTAGAAATGATTGAAAATTATTATGATAAGAGGGAAGAATTCAACCCACGTTATAACACTTTTATTGAGACGTTTTTTAAATATGTTTTGGAGAATACCTCAATAAACGATTACGCGTTTGTTTGTAACTCGAGGGTTTTTTATGAATATACAAATTTGAATTCCTTTAACGCCACATGCAGTTATAGGCGAAACGTTCTCGGAGTTGATGAAAATTTTTCAACAAATGGTGAACTACTGCTGTCTTACGTTTTGCCAGTCTTTGATAAATTTTATAAAGACAAAAAAAGAAAAAAAAGAGATTCTGTAGAGTTCTATGAGAGGATAAATAAAGTTGGATTACCAATTGATAGAACGGAGGTGATAAAAAAAGTCTTTAATTTCATTTCCACAATAGAAAAATATATTTTAAATACAAACAATATTTTTACACGCTATTTAGATTCTATAAAGTGTAACGAAATAGATCGGTTTATTTTACCCTTCAAAGTCAATATTTGGATGCCAAAATATACAAAGAATATAATATTTTATTACGATGATTTATTTAAACGGCTATCAGAATACAGCATCCATTTTTGGGATTCCAGAGACGTAAAAAAGTCATATCAGACTATTATAGAAGTAAAAAACTGTGGCCGTTTAGGTCACATGAACGGGGACTATAGCGTCAGCGATTTAAATGAATTCCTAAAAACACATAAAAGCGTTCGAAAACTCAACATTTTACTCTTTCCAGTCGCAGATTTCGTGGTCAACAACGCGGACAGTTTAATTTGGTTTCTCGATTTGCTGTACAACAGGCCAACTAATTTCATCAGAAATACCAACTTTCATTACATACCAGATAAAAAATTGTTAATGGTCAACGAGTGTGGGGAAATTGAAATCAACGTCGCCTAACGCGGATGGGGCTTCCTCAAACACGCTTCTTACAACGTTTTCAGAAATAAAACATTTCGAGATGAACCTATTATTAACTCCTTTTATTTCAAACACCGAATCATACTTTCCACCACACTCTGTTAATGAATCTTTGTCATATATATACGGAATGCCATTGTAAATTACACCAGTTATACCCATAGGTATTTCTTTGAAATACATATATTTATTGTTGTATTTAAATATCTCAAAGGTTCTACTGGGGCGTTTGTAAATTACCATTATGATAACAAGTATAAAAATATAATAATATGAATATAAAAAATTCATTATTTTTATTATCAGTCTTATTTTTTATTGTATTTTCGATTATATTTCAGCCCTATAATATCGAAAGGTTATCATTCATTATTAAATATTTTTCAACTATGATTATTTCAGATTCACGCCATAAACCAATTGTGGTCAAAGAGTTGGTTTCTAAATTTATAGGAAACATTTGATTGCATTGTATAGGTGTATATCTGGACCGGAGTTTGGATTTTTATACGGCACAATATTAATTTTAAAATCGTACTCATTTGTTGTTTCGTTTTTTGAAGCTAAATCATCAATCAATATAAATTGTATATTGTACATTTCACTTTCCCTTTTCAATAAATTCTTTATAAAAAAACAAGATTTATTTTCACCGTATAGTTTAAAAGAAACCTCGCAGTCTTCTCTGCTAAGAACCTTTTTAAAATAATGACTCCAATTTAGTCTTATAAGTATGTTATGAACATACGTAAAATCAGCAGCCGACCATAAAATTAGCATATTACTCTGTGTTTTATTTAATGCTTGTAGAATAGATTCTGAGTACGGCCTGACAAAAATATCCTTTCCTTGTACGTAAACCAAAGTTTCATCCAAGTCAAACACAAAACATTGCATAAAAATCATTTTTTTCTTTATAAAAAATGAACACTATTTTAAATAACCCTCCCACCTTTTTAAATGCAGAGGATTTCACTTTACAGCGAGATATACCCAACCCGGAAATGTTAGATATATTCGCTGATTTAAATTGGATGGATGATAGTAATAATAATAATAATAATAATAATAATAATAACAGCAACAGCAATTCCCAACCACAGATAGTTCCATCACCAACACTCCCCCCGCCGCGGACACCGCCTCCCTCATCAATATCGTCCTCTGACTCGTTAAAGAAAGACATTATTAAATACTTGTACAACACGGGATCCTGCGCCTACTTACAGAGTTGTTTTGCAAAGCTAGAGGACATTGACGGTGTTAATGACAATATACTTTATAAAAAGTTTAAAATTGGACTCATAATTGATTCTGTTTTGGGTAAAAACAGTTCAGATAAAAACATGGCGAATTACGTGTTTACATTTTTTGAGGTATTACTGACCGAGGCAAAAAAGTTTACCCCTCCGGATATTCAAAAGTACATAGAAGTGTTTTCAACGTCCCTACAAAAGGATAAAATAACCATTTTAAATGATTCTGGATCGAACATCATCGCTAGAATATTAGGAGCCAAAGACGTCGACGAAATTCTCAGATCGGTTCAGGATAACGATTCGCCTTCATTGAAGGCGTTAAAATCGAGCCTGCAGAACATATCCCTTCTGGTCAGCCTTACACTAACGAAGAGGTTGTTTTCACCATATGTGGCATCGCTTTTTAAAAATGAGGAAGAACCACCAGCTAAGAAATTGAAAATGCAATAATAAAATTAATTATCGGTTTTTTTTGGTAAATAAAAAAGAAAATGACAACCGGAATTTATACAACGCGAATAAAAAACTGTGTTGTTCCACACTACAAGAAAACTGGAGGAGATTCGGAGGAGTTGTTTAAAAATTTCATTATGAATACCGTTTTCGAGCGTGAAATTTACATGTATAATAAGTATGGCAATAAAATCAGCTCGGCTATTTCCGGGGTGTGTATTAGCGACTTATTCACACAGTATGGTCTTACACAGCGGGATGATTATGTAAAGACTTTGTTCAGCACCATCTCGTGTTATCAAGGAAAAGATAGTGTTATTTCGTATTTAATTGCTACCAGACCGTATAGAATCACACCAATTTCAGAAAATAGTTGCCCCGATAATATTGTATTTGATAAAAACACTCTTATAGTACCCAGAGGAGAGATATTATGGTCTCTATTGGGAATACCGGGCGATAAAATTGGCGTTAGTAGTGACCCGAATAATTTTAAAATATTCATACAAGCGGTGGACGATGGAGAGAATATCTCAATGGTGGGTACTACTGGTGATGAGTTTAAAACGCATAGGGAACATTTAAAGATAACAAAAATTGAGCCCTACACAGCAACAGATGCATCAAAACCAGTACTACATTATGTTACGTTAAACCCCT
Source organism: Allygus modestus (assembly GCA_963675035.1). Taxonomy (NCBI): domain Eukaryota; kingdom Metazoa; phylum Arthropoda; class Insecta; order Hemiptera; family Cicadellidae; genus Allygus; species Allygus modestus. The sequence continues at coordinate 317,082,094 of OY776112.1, forward strand.
ACATTTATACAAGGATAAAAGCGTATCGTTGTATAGATACAGAAGGTAGAAACTTGGATGAACAGTATTTTATGTTGCATAAAATGAACCTTCTCTACTCGCAATCCATTGGCGCACTATCTGTTATACCAGTAGAAGCTAAGCGGCTTTTGCAATATCCGCCCGGTACAAGAGAAAGTATTTGTTGTAAGGAAGATACTCTTAATATCGGAGTGCCAAAGACGTATTGTGGTGATATAAGCAAATGGGCTTATAATGATGACGATAAGAAGGGTCAAGCCTTCAAGTACACGGGAGATCTTCCAAAAAACACTATCGCATTTCCAGAATCTCATAGTTCAGACGTTTGTAAAAATAACCGCGACGGGTTCCATAACTTCATTCAACAATACGAAAACTCTCACATAGTGAAGATTAGAGAAGAATATTCCGATATTAAACCAGATGAAACTATTCTGGACTGCTTCGACGATAGCCACAAAGCCTACTGGTATAAGTTTATCAGAAATACCTACCCAACAGAATTGAAGTTTAAAAACGAAGCCGTGTCATCGTTTACTCCAAACTGCAAACTTACGCCCATCGGTGTAGTTTCAATAAGGCGAATATGCGAAGGCGACCCCCTAATTTTCGAAGGTAATAGTTTGGAAATAGATCAAATTCACTCTCCTCATACGAAATCTCTGTGGGATTGTGCAATTGAACAATTGGAAATTCCTGAATATAAGAAATTGGCAGACGAAGAGAAATCTGGAGAAAGTAGGAGTACAACTGCCAGGGTTTCTGCCAACCCCTTGAGTTATTCGGGAAGCGCTTTTGTGACATCATTAGGAACCAACATCACAATTCTTCCGAGACATTAAATGGAGTTTAGATGCATCATGAGCTTAGAAAAGGCTATAGTTTTTAAAAAATATCCAGAACTTCTCATACAGTTCTTAGAGCTCAAGCATAGTAATAAAATCAACATTTTAAATATTTACTACAAGAGAAGTGATAAAAACTTGAAAATGAAATCTGTATTATTTTGTATAGAATATAATATTAATTAGAATAATTTTTTAAAATTAGAATTATAACAGAAATTATGAACAGTAATATAAGTAATGCGTTAATAATTCCGACTTTTACGGCTGAAATTGAAAAAATTATTGTGAAAACTACTCCAAGAAGTGTCACCGTACTCAGTGAAGGTTTGTCATTCATTTCATTTTTTTCGATTCTATGGGAAGGACTATTTTGAATGAATTCCTTTAATCTTGTTAAAAAAATATTTTGTATTTTAGATTTTGGTTTTTCATTTTCGACCTCAACAATTTCCATTAAATATTTTTTATATATAATTATTTCATTTAAAATTTTTCAAATGTTTATTGTTTATAGTTTTCACTTGTTATTTTTGTCAGAACAAGACGAGTGCAACAGTCAGACAGTGGGTTTTTTAATTTCAAATATATATCATATGTTTTATTATCTTCCAAATTAAATATTTTTTGAAGACTCCTATCGATTCTCAAACATCCCAGACATTCTATATTGTTATGGTGAAATACAACTACATATGTTCGTATTGTTTCCTCAGTCTTTTGGGATATAAATTCCTGAAGGCTATCGCAGTTCTTCATTCAAATGACTGCAACCAACCAAACACCCCCTTTAAATAGATTAAAACTTTACTATGTAGACAATCTTCCAATAGATATAGAATTAAAAAAAGTTGAAGATTTTCTAAACCCTTACGATTGCGATGTCATACAAAGTATTTTAGAAAAAAATGACTATACTGACACAGCATTAATTTATACTCAACCAGATTTAGATGTAAAAGATGTCTATATTGAAAACGCATATGAGGTAACATATCCACACGCACTATTATTACTCTATAAGTTCCCCAAAGCGGGGTTGAATATGTTTATAACAAAAAATTCACCAAAACCACTCGTACCCAGTATAATTGATACCCACTTCCAAATTCTTAATGTTGAGGATTTAAGAATGATAAAAGTTCCAACTTCAAAAAAAAGAAAATTTGATGATTCTATAAGTTACATCGATGCAAAACAAATACTTGATAAATATATAACAGAAATTGAAGACCACGAACTATGGAGAAATAAGTCTCAAACCAAATATTAAATATAAAAAAGAATATAAAACAGTTTACAAGACAGGATCATATTGAGTTTTGGAGTAAAAAGAAATGTAAAATTTTAAAATTTTCCCAAAGGTATTTAATCCGCAATCAATCCCCATTTCCTCATTTTTCACGATGGACGTGCTATGTGAAGTATGTGGCGTTTTATATCCCGAACTTGACACGCACGAACACGCCACCTCATTTGAAAACCATTTCGTTCAAATTGAATCGGCTGCAAGGTGCAGACTCGTTACACTGAAGGCTGACAACCCCCTCGGGTTTTCTTGTGTTAAAACTTACATGGAGTGGTTGAGGGGGAATGTTATTTATTTATTGAAACACTACCAACAAATGCACGATAGCATAAAGTATAATATGTTGTTGGAGTGTAAGTTTTCAAAATCTAACGACGAATTGCAAACAAAAAGTTTTAAAACTCAAAATTTGACAGTTTTCAGTTTAACTGATTTAAATCAGCAGTACTCTTCCAGTATAAATAAATTATTATTAGAAAAATCCACTTTGGAGTTACGAGGTTCGGGTTGGGCTATATACACGATTGTCAAACTAGAGCTCCGTATCAACAGATACGAACCAGTCTGGGGTTCATCTACCAGATTCAAACTACCCCCCTTTCTTAGAGGAAAAAAATCTCTTGTAAATCCATTCCGCGGTAAGGGTAGTAGAAGAACGTGTTGCAACGATATCTGTTTCAAAATCGCCATAATGGGAAAAATTTTGGCTGATTCGGGAAAGAATTATCACAATATATTAAATTACTTCAAATACGTGCATTTGAACGATAAGTATAAATGGTCGTGCGTGTCTTTTCCCGTAAAACTAGACGAAATACAAACATTTGAAAACGTAAATAACATCTCCATAAACGTTTACTCTATAGAAGATAGAAATAGAAAAATCACTCCATTAAAAGTAACACCTCATAGAAAACCCGATCACAGAGATATACTGTTTTATAAAAACCACTATATGTGGATTAAAAACTTTGACGCATTTATCGGTAGACAACTGGTCAAAACAACTACTAGGTTATACGTTTGTCGGCAGTGTTTCAAACACTTTTATAAACAAGACCGACTCCTCATTCACGAACTCGACTGTAACAGTCACTCAATACCAACCGTCACCTTTCCAAAAGAAGGAAACAAGTTTTTGTTCTTTAAAAACTACAACAGACAGTTGAAAATACCGTTTGTCATATACTGCGACATAGAACAACAGCTAAACAAAGAAGATACTTGTGAACCAGATCCAAACACTTCTTTCGTTCACCGCATAGGCACATTCACTATAAAAAGTCTCACATACAATATCGTCAATGAAAACAGTAAAATAATTAGAACTAGAAATTTTTCAGACATTACAGCTTTTATGAACTCTTTAGAAAGAGAGTGTGAACTAATCGGTAGATTGTACAAGAGAAATATACCTCCAAAGGAATTTCCACATCCACCCATAGAAGGTTCTCCCTGTCACATCTGTGGTAAAGGTATGTTCAACGATTACGTTCTCGATCACAATCACTTAAACGGATCAATAAGAGGTTACGCCCACTCTACTTGTAATATAAACTACCGATTACCATACTTTGTCCCAATAATTATAAAAGATCTAGGAATAGAACTGTTAAACTACTTCACCAGCGTCAATGCCAATATAAAATTCATACCTTTCAAGGGTCAAATAGAAAAGTTCCTATGCATTTCAAAGAGAATTAAAAATACTACAATGAAGTTTTTAGACTCTTCTCAATTCTATCCAGAAATTGATAAATTAGAAACTATAAGATCAATCTGTATTGAAAACTATAAACTCGACATGTTCTACTACCTGACAATAGGAGCTTACAGTTTCGACGTCATGCTCAAGATTACAAACACTCGCATAGAACTTTTAAACGATGATAAAATGTATAATATGATAATGAAAGGTATAAGAGGTGGATTTACGCGTGCAGTAAAGAAATACGCAAGTTCCAACCACCCCTCACTCCCCAATTACGATCCCACTAAACCCGACTCACTAATTTTTTTTTATGACATTATCGGTCTTTACTCCGCTGTAATGTTGAAATGTCCACTTCCTCTGGACGGTTTCAAGTGGGTATCTCCAGACTCGGTTCATTTAGAAAGTAAACCAGAAGGTACGGGTTACATCTTAGAAGTGGATTTAAAATATCCATTTAACTCAGATCACAGGGACTATCCACTATGTCCTCATCACGTAGAAGGTAAATTAATATCTTCTTTTCAAGACAGAAAACATTACGTAATACACTACGAGACATTAAAACAAGCTCTCTCAATGGGACTCATATTAGAAAAAGTCCACAGAGCTATTTCATTTAACGAATCATGTTGGTTAGAACCCTACATAAAAATGAACACAGACTTGAGAATGCACTATTCCCAAGACAAAGCCCTATCCAATTTCTTTAAACTCCAATCAAACCTGATATATGGTAAATCAATAGAAAGGGTAACCGATAACTTAAATAAACACTTCCTGTACAACAACACTAGAAAACTTATGAGATTAATAAAACAGCCCACCTTTGTAGACAGATTAATATTAAACGAAAATAACTACGTAGTCTTTATGTCAAAAAGAAAGGTTCGTTGTAATAAGCCAATATGTTTAGGTTTTTCAATACTAGATCTAAGTAAGAGATACATGTACGACATGTACTACAATAAATTAAAGAAAACCTTTCCCCCCTTCGATCTCATATACACAGACAACGATTCCTTCGCATTGCACGTATTCTCTAAAACCGATTCGTTTACAAAACAAGATTTCATTCACCCTTCACGTCTAGGTTTATTCAAAGATATATCTCCCAATAACCCCATACTAGACTTTGCTACAGTAAGATGTAAAACATACGGTTACAAAACTCTAAAAGATTCTCAATTAAAAAACTTACCCCAATCATTTAGTTTTGAAAATTACAAAAATATACTATCCAGTATAGATACATTAAAAATATACGCATACTATAACAGAGTAATAGATAAAAGAGTATGTAAAATTACACAAAATAAATCTATTATATCCTCATCACATTAACCCCCCCCTCCACACTTAGCCCACACTTCTCCGTTACAAGCCGTGTGATTAAAAATAAAGTTACAACTATGTATTATGAGAAAATAAAAATATTCTATTCTGTTAAGACATTTTTGGAACAGACTAATATATAAAAGTTGTACACGAAGCTATTGTTTTTCAGGAGATTAATAATGCTGGGCCTACTTATCACTATTAAACGAATTCCACGACCATCTGCCACGTTTGAGACCCCTCACACCCACACCCCCCGTGCCCGTTGAGACCACGAAGCAAGGGGCCTTGAGAGCGCCGACCAACCAGTTAGTATTTATAACCCATTTTCACTACCTAGAAATATTTACAATTATATTGAAAACAGGACCTGGCAAGACTGGTGATTTTAAAAGTGGTTATAACCCATTTTCACTACCTAGAAATATTTACAATTATATTGAAAACAGGACCTGGCAAGACTGGTGATTTTAAAAGTGGTTTGTCAATGTTTCGTTACATTACTATTAATTTATTGGAATGTAAAGATTAATGTATCAAAGTATTTAAAATGTTTAATTAAACAGGGTTAATATTTTGTTGTACTTTTATTTCTAAAATCGAATCCAAGGTGTACCGATTTGGAGTCGCAAAAACCACACCGTTCACTACCCGACAGAGTTCCTCGACTTGGCAACAGTACCCAGCAGTACCAGAACTATCTGCCATAGTATATTTCGTTAACTTTAATTCTACTTTAAAAGTGTAAAATGTAATTTTAGTATTGTAAAATTATGTGGGTTGTTAATATTTTTAGTTAATCTGCCACTTATGTACAACCCGTACGAAGGGCGGGTACATCTGCTAGTTTATTAATAAACATTAATTCGTCCCCATGCATTACTGAACATTACTTACTCGTGTAGGATTGAAATAACCCAAGATAATTTACCATAAAAATAATTACCCGTGATTTTAATCAAACTGCTCCGATCTTTTAATTAATAACGGCCGAGTTACATTTACACCTCGGAAGCTAATTATCACATCCCCGAGTCCTGAACCTGTTGACCGACGTCAGGACCCGACACCCGAACATCAAGGTCAACACCCATAGTTTTGACAAACCATCTCCGGACTACAGAAGACGGGCGAACTTCAATGCAAACTGTTATCACGGAATTCCATGACAAGAAGGAACCACGTCCTTCAACTGCGTCAAGAGACAACTGGCAGCGCTGTTATCACAAAAAACCACCGTCTACGTAAAGGGTCAAGAGAAACAAGTGTTCCTTCAAAGACTTTTTAAGAACGCCAAAGTTGAAAATTTGGACGACATCCCATCAACTAAACAAAATATTTAAATAGTTTTTGTTTTATCATATATTTAACGGTTTTACGTGTGCAGTCATTGCGCACATTTTTAAAATTATTATGTTTGCAGGCTCAAATTATTTTGAGTCGTCGGGGGTCGAATTGACGTTTGTAAAAGATGTTAATATAGTCTCCAACTACGGTAATAGCTTCTTCCCCACAGATGGCATCAGCCAACAGCTTGCCACATGGGACAACCAGTTATTTTATTTACTAAGAATTTTTACAAATTTTTGATGGTATCAGATATTCTTCGGGGCTCTGCTCTGATTATATTAAAGAGTAGTCTTTAATATAATCATCACAAATAATCCTACTCGATTAATGGGGCTAAAATTTAGTGGTAAATTTAGTGGCCAATTTTATCTGTTGTTCCATATAAACAGGTGTATGCCTCTCTAAAAATATATTTTATGTAGTGGCTCGGCGCGGCAACGCGCATGAGCAGTGAAAGCGAGAGTGAACTGCGCGTTGTACCGCCGTAAGTGCCACTTTCACCCGATAGGACAGCTACCGTCACCGGGTTCCGTTACACTAATAGCGTATTGTGTCCCCTTTGTTTTTTGTGCAACTGTCGCATTTCTCCGATCCTGGGGCTGAGGATATCTTCAGCTTTTCCCTCTTTAATCTAGACACGCAAGAAATAAAACATGTGGCTCAACTTGAGAGTAATGAGTCATTTCTTTTTTAGATGTTTTATAGGTTTGCTAGTATATGTTAAATTTGTACACATCTTATTATCATATAATCATAAATTTATAATAAAACACAAATACATACAATACACGCACTTCCCCTCACAATCTGCTATATTTGGTAAGAGTAATATATTTTCTAATATATCAGTATTATTATAATAGTGCTTTTGTTTGTAATTCTCAAGTTATATATTACTCTTTATCCAGATGGTAGAAAAAAATCTGTCCTATTATCTGTGGCCACGGATAATATGCGGATTGGGAGGAAATCCACACAATATTTATTTATAAACAAACCCCATATCTAGGCGGGATTCGGCCCTAGAGGCGTTCCCCATAAAACAGCTGTTTAGAGTAGTGTAGAGAACAATTTTTATGAATATCCATTATTCCTATCAATCCCATCCCAGTTTTCTCACATCACTCATTTCAAACAAATGTGGATCATTGGGCACCGCGGAATGGTTCGAGGTCGGCTATTAAAATTGTAATCATCAAAATAATATGTTGTAGAGTGTTTAATTACATAAGGCCTAATAATGTGTGTTAAAAATGGGGTTACTGTAATCTAGAGTATCACTTACTATTTATATAGTGATAATTTAGTGATAATTTTAATATTTTAGTAGAGTCAAATTTATAGTTTATCATGGGGAATTTTAATATTTTAGTTGAGTCAAATTTATAGTTTACATAGGGAAATTATTTCTAAGTATCAAACAATAGATATAAGATAGATAGTCGCGAAAAAATTTTTCCGTTTAACCGGGGAATATAACGGTAATATATAATACGTGCAGATAAGTGTTTACACCAGACGAAACTGAAGGAACCCCGTGTCAAGGCGGCTCACCCACTAACATCTGCCGTGATAAACGCCCGGCCGCCACAAACCACAAACCTAAAATTCTTTAAACGTGCAAGAAAAATCACAGCAGACGCGTTTCTGGGATTCTACAAACTCGCTACACATACTTTTGATTCAGAACGATTGAAAAAACTCCAATTGGGACCCCACCGGACATCTGAAAATACCGGCGTCTTCACCTGATCAGAAGAACATATTACAACATGGACGTGTTCAACCTACTTCAACGGAATCCGTGGTGGACAGAGGTGGGGCGTGACGGGAATGTGCGGGAGTACGGGAGCGACGGACGCCATTGGGGTCAGCGATCCAGAGAACGAGGCGCAATCACCCCGAGGCGCAACTACACATTCAACAGGAAATGATATTTTTATCAGCGATCCAGAGAATATGGCTGCGAGAAGAACGAGGCCACACCATTCAACAGGACACGATATCCCACAAAAGAAGTTAAAAGAAATTCGCATTAAAACATCATAGGCGATTACATCAGATATATTGCACTAAGTATAACAAAATATACTACCGATATATTCCCGCCAAACCATTTTAGCTTAGTTGTAGTTTAATTTAATTAAGTCAATGTAATTAAAATATTTTCAATATTGGTACTTTTTATGGGGAGAACGGGGTTGTTTAAAAATAAGTTTGGATGGTATATGGATAGTATATGGATAGTATATTTATTTTATATAGTATATTCCAAACACACATTATTTGTGCCGCATTAAACAAATTATAGAGAGGGTAGACGAATTTACACCGTGTCCACTCCGGAGTTGGACCGAATAGACAACAGTTTTTGTCCAAGCCGCAACCCCGCGCTCGTTGGGTTCATTTTTCAAATCCCAAAACCCCGAACCACAAACCCTCCCACTCCCGCATTTAGATATCAGTTGTAAAACAGATAATAAATAGTAAATAAATAGTAGCCTCTTATTGTTAATTTTTGAACTCTTGTTCCTATATTGAGCCCAAATCCAGATCTACATTGACAGTCAATGCCAAAATTAATTGGTAAACAAGCAGGCAAGTTTTGTTGTTTTACAAGATTTCTATCAAATTAAAACCACAATCGATTTATTATAAAACTCTTCATCACACTTTGCCACCAAATCAAACGATGCAGCAAAAGCAGTTGCCGTTCGTCACGTCGCGGTGTAATGGGAAGTGTAATGGAAAGTGACTGTTGTAAGGAGGTTAATGCAGGCGTTGTATCGTGTACACGTTGACGTTTCAATCATTTGTGTATTGAATTAGTTTCCAGCAAACATCAGTTTTCCAATAAAACTAAAAAAGTAGGTAAGAAATTTAGCCCCTACTAGCCACTAGTCTATATATTTAAAAGGAAACCCTCAGAATCAAATTTTAAGTTTGTATTGGAAAACAAATCCTATGGCAAATCTAAATGTTCGTTATGATTCTTAAATGTTCTAAAATTAAGAAAATATTTAAATATTTTTCTTAATTTTAGAAGGATTCTCCCCTTTGACCCTTAAAGCTTTAGGGGCTATTTGTTGCAGAAAATGGTTTGTACGGGTAATAGTTTAAAAATAATTTTATTTTGTAATCCTTCCCGTGCAACTTAGGATTTTGAGACTAATAGTAATATTTATCCGTGTAATATACTTTTACCACTAATAGCATCCTACTTATTTCAAGAAATAAGTACTTCCTATTATTTGTGAATTTATTTCAAGTGTTTTAAAATTACTTGTGTCGCTACGTGGCTAACCAGCCAAGCCACTTGGAGGGGGTGGAGATGCGGCTGAGGGGCCTCCTCACCAACAACGAGGTGGCAGTTCTACAGAAAAGGGTCATCCCCCTCTTTTAGTTTTTAAGTTTTTGATAATAAATAAAAAAATATAAAAAAAAACACAAAAAAACAACAAAAAATACAACAAAAAACTATAGTTTTAGTCACTTCTCTAAGAATCAATTATTCTTAGAGGCATCGCGCTGGTTCTTGGAGCAACTGTATAAACATGTCATAGTGCCTAAAGATGTAAGCAATTGCTATCAGAGAATATCAGAGAATCCGGCTATCACTCATTGATAATCTATACAACACGTTCCATGATTTTATTTTGTTATTTTTGGTACAAGGTTTTTTATTTGAGTAATATAAAATTGAGTAACATACCCAATCAACTACAAATTAATACACCGTGCACTTCAGAAGCTATGCACACAACCAGCAGTTTTGGGAGTCCGCACATTTTAATCAAATTGCCAATCCGCCTTCACTGTAATCATAACAGAATAGCTACCATTAATTTAATAAAATCAGTGAGTTTATTTTCTGAAATAAATTTCAAACTATTATTCCTCCTAGGGTGGTTTATTTAATAATCTATTTACTCATACACGTTTGTTTATTTTTTCATGGTCTACTTACGAACCCGTCCCGGGAACGGTGTGCATCGGCGTGCACCGGAAGCTCACACAACTCCATTGTCCGGAAGAACCACCAAGTCCACCGAGTCCCGATGTCAACCGCCTACAGACGATTCCGAGCCCCGACATCGAACTCCCCAAGGACCCAGGACCACGGACCAGACATTCCTCAAACGTTTTTTCTTGAACTATTTTTTCTTTTCATTTCTAAATTGAGAAATTTAAAATAATATTTGTTATTAATGTTAAACATGTAAATTTAAATTTCAAACTAAAGTAACTGTTTATAAGTTCTTATGGAAATGTAATCAAACTAATTACACAATTTCGCTTTCAATGTTTATCAAAAAAAAAACACACTATTAAATAATAAAATTATTATCCACAAAACTGTCTTACCATTATTAACCCGACTATATTAAGCACACTTTCACTATGTATAGATAATTTATTAAAAATTAACATATTACTCATTGTAATTTGCTAAATAATAAAGAATACTTAAAAATATATTTATATTGAAAGGGTTACACTCTAATGATTAATATTGCAATATGGTTTTTAATAATTTTTAATAATTATAATTGAAAATCTGATAAGAGGTTATTAAATAAATAGTTATCCAAGTGTAATTTGCTCCAGAAATCTTGGACTAGTTGGGGTATGCTTACTCTAAACTTCAAATTTATATATCTTGTATTTTTCCAAATAATAGTTAATAGTTGTTCATATTTATTTTTTATGTGGGATTCTGGGGTTGTTTTTTATTTTGCTTGAATCTCACTGTTGGATATAAGTACTCGGTTGTGTTTCAATCGCTGACTGTAATCTCGCTCTCGGCCAGATACGAGTCCAAATGGTGACGAGATGGCAAACACTCCGTAAAAAAACACAGCCCCTTCTTTTGTTTTAGGCAAGTCCAAAATTAAGATACGCTCACTCATTTTCACTAGCACAAACGTTACTCAGCAAATAGCAGGTAAAAACTACACAGAGAAATGTGATTGGTTAATCCAAGTTTATAAGTTAGTTCAACCAGTGTCAGAGGTTACTATATGGACAATTATTTGTATGAGTTCATTTAACTAAGCTCAGAGAGTTAAAAAATATATATATATTTTATAAGTTAAGTTAACCAATAAATTCATTGGTTAAAATAATTTGTTTAGAAGTAGTTGTTAAAACCCGAACCAAACGGCTTGACTGAAAATTGAGGATTTGGTTAATTTAACCAAAGTAGTTGTAATAACCCCATATTCTAGTTTGTTACAACCCATTTCATTTTCATTCATTTAGTTGTTAGCCTCAATGCTTAACCCAGACAGTCCTAGAACCCCGGGCTTAACTTAGCTCTCGGAGGAATAGCCAAAGTTGCCTTGAAACAACTACTACAAAAAGTTAAACTAACTGTTGTTTTGTTTACGATAACCTTTCCTGGCCAACCACTTTCGTTAACTAATCGTGGTTTAACTAATATTGGTCATGACAACCAATATCCATTTTTCAAATTCCATTTTTCTCTGTGTACTATTAGCAAAGACTGCTGTGGCAATATTACTGTGTGGCTACTGTGTGGCTACTGTGTGGCTACTGTGTGACTACTGTGTCAGACGCCCACCGACGACAACAGGTGGTGATAACGACAAGTATTGTTGCCACGCGGAGCACTGACCCTCCCCGCCGTCACGCACGCGCCCTGACCCAGTTGAGGGTGTACACCGCTGGCCTATTCTACATCGTAGGCAGTAAATAAACTTGATTTAATCATCGTATAAACTATTATTCGGGTGGCCTTCGTCAGAATATACCCAAATATTAAATACCAATAAACTTAATTAAAGCTGATACATTTTTGTTTTTTCTTTTACAATCGAATAACTGAAACATATATTGAGCTAAACGTATTGTAACTATATACAAATTAAAAATGTAAAATTTGGTGCTCTAACAGTACTAGCACAATTCAAGGATTAACAGTTTCTAACTTAAAAACAACAAACCCCCGAGTGACCTTTCATGTCCCCCGTTTTAATAATTGAAAATATTAAACCGCGGTAAAATAAAACAATATTTATATTTTCGGATAGTTATATATAGAGCAAGTACAGTTACAGTACAAGTATAGTTATATATAGAGCAGCAAGGATTTTGAGACTCATATCTTCAAGTTTGTAGTTGTCTACAAAGCCACTTTTATTTTATCAGACAGCTTTTTCTCAACTTACAAATTAAGTCTGATAATATTAAACAATTATTGAAATAAGTCATTTCTCTGGCTCCCCTGTTGTTAGGCTCACTGGCTGTATAGTGTTGGGCGCGTAAGGATGAACCACCCATTTCGCATAGTTAGACACTTTATAATGACCTCCATCTTAGTTTATGGAATTGACACGTTTAAGTATATAGAATGTATAGTTAAATAAAACCGGTTATACATTACGGACTAGCACCGTAAATCTTAAATACTTATTATATCTTCTTAAACAGTTTATTTTCATTTTATCATAGTGATTTTGTCTTTAAAAATATGACCAAATATGACCAGATATGACCGGACCATAATATAGTTCCCCGTTGTAAATTTACCAGCTGTAACATATTGTTGTTACCTTTTTGAGCTGCTAATCTGTGATGTATTATTTATACGGTATGATAGGTAAAATGTTTGGATGTTTGAATGTTTGGATCATCTTTTGGTAATTAATAATATATTTATAAACTCTAGACAGACTCGTATAAATTCTTAATAGAGTTGCTTTACGCGTTTATACCAAATTTAATCCAAAGTTTTTACGAGAAGTATCTTGCTCACGGAAACACATATACAGTATTTTTGGATCCTGCGAACCCGCGACACTACGCTCCAAGAACCAGCGCGATGCCTCTAAGAATAACTGATTCTTAGAGAAGTGACTAAAACTATAGTTTTTTGTTGTGTTTTTTGTTGTTTTTTGTTGTTTTTTTTTTGTTTTTTTTTTTGTTTTTTTTATATTTTTTTTTATATTTTTATTTTCTTTATTATACAAAAAAAACTTAAAGACTAAAACTTAAAAACTAGAAGAGGGGGATCACCCTCTTGTGGAGGAGGGCGACCTCTCCGTTGATGAGGAGGCCCCTCAGCCGCACCTCGACCTCCTCTAACTGCCCCGGCTGGTTCGCCACGTAGCGACGTGGCAGGTAGTGGTGGCGGCCATCGGGGGCGAGAAGGCCCCATCGAATTATGACGAGGCGATTGGTCGCCTCGCCTCTGATCGTGTTCATCACATTTGTGACGCTAGCGTCATCCCACAAGGTATAGGACGTTGAGGATGTCATGGCTTCTGCTTGTGGAATGAGCGTTAACGTGCGGAGGAGCATTAAATACCACTCGATGGGTGAAAGACCGGAGACACGCGTACATGCACACGCACTCAACCATGTACAGTAGTGAAAGAGGTCACAGGTGTCTACACACACTGAAACTCTAAGGTTCAAAGACATCGTCCTATACCAGTGTCTGTACATACTCTGTATAAACTCTTTTAAAAATACACAAACACGCATTGCACATATTCTCTAATAAAAACAAGATTCACCGTTCACGTCTAGGTCTAATAACCCCATACTAGACTTTGCTACAGTAAGATGTAAAACATACGGTTACAGAACTCTAAAAGATTCTCAATCATTTACAAAAATATACTATAGATACTTTAAAAATATACGAGTAATAGATACTGTCAAATTACAAAAAAAAATAAATCTCTCATATCCTCTTAAAATCACATTAACCCCTCCTCCATCGTCACATACCATCACATAATAACACACTCTTATCCCACACCCTTACCTCTCCTAGTATCCTATCCTTATCCAAGTAAACTATATAATACCCTTACCATAACCTTGTCACACCATTAACCAAGTAATCTTACAATACCCCTATCATATCCAACTAACCCTTAACCCCATCATTTACACTAACTAACCCCCCACACACCCATACACACACACTCACTAGTTCAATCACACACTCGTTCACAATGAATCGTTCACTTACCCATACACCCACTAGTTCACTAAAAGGACGAATTTTCACTTACAAAAAAAATTTAACTAACATGTCAAATAACCATGAAACACTACACTTACATAACTACTTATTATTATGACAGCTGTGTTCGGTCTGCGCTCGGAAGGTTTCCCATTCCTCTATTGGTTGGAGAGTTGCAGTCTGACCGTAGTCTGTGCGGGCAAAACATACAGACAGTTAAACATAATAATAATCACAATAATAAACAGGTGACTCGCAATATAGACCTCGTATTTTGGTTTCATGCGAGTCAGGGACTAAAACCTTTAGCGGTTATCCCTTACAGAAAGTAACATTTTGTCCTCAATTACTTGTCATGGAATTTCAGACGAAATGTTTAAGTTGTGGTTATACCTGTTTCTGGATTCACACAACTCTTAACGAGATTAAACCTTCAACGGTTATCTCATTAATAAACGGATTTTGCCATGATTACTTCACAAAGAGTTTCTGGCAATATATTTTACTGCATCTCGAATCCCTCAGCGTGTTCACACATCTCGGTAGGATGGAATCTTATTATGACAGCTGTGTTCGGTCTGCGCTCGGAAGGTTTCCCATTCCTCTATTGGTTGGGGGGTTACAGTCTGGCAGTAGTCTGTGTGGGCAAAACATACAGACAGTTAAACATAATAATAATCACAATAATAAACAAGTGACTCGCAATATAGACCTCGTAGGTTGGTTTCATGCGAGTCAGGGACTAAAAACTTTAGCGGTTATCCCTTACAGAAAGTAACATTTTGTCCTAAATTACTTCTCATGGAGTTTCAGACAAAATGTTTAAGTTGTGGTTATACCTGTTTTTGGTTTCACACAACTCTTAACGAGATTAAACCTTAAACGGTTATCTCGTTAATAAACGATTTTGCCATGATTACTTCACAAAGAGTTTCTGGCAATATCTTTTACTGCATCTCGAACCCCACAGCGTGTCCACACATCTCGAAAGGATGGAATCGTATGATGACATCTGTGTTTTGGTCTGCGATGCAGTTGGTGCCTGTCTCGGTTTAGCAGCAAGGATTTTTGTTTTACTAAACATTGAACAGAACAATTTAGTAAATACGCTATATATACGTGATTACAGTTTCAAGCGTTGGTGGCAAAACCTTTCACGGTTACCAAACCTCTGTTATATATACTTCCATAGAGTTTCAAACGAGTAATATTAAATATTAAGTGTTAAGATTGTAACTAAAATGATGCAAACATGCCGTGCAAACACTAACAGCTAATGCTACCATGCTGTCAGTAGGAATGACCAAAACCAAGTGTGAATCTCTTACAATGCTGATCTGATAGAGCGGGTTTAAGGGGTGGGGGTAACATCTGATGGTATTTTGGATGTGGAGGATTACAAACTAGTATTTAACGCGCAGTGTTGCCTGTATATTGTATAATCCTGCAAGAGCTACGCGCACGCTACAGAATTGTGTTTTGCTACTTGCAGGCGCACAAGCAATGCTGAGTATTGTCGCATCCGCAGCATTACTTTCTGAATTTCGAATATTGTAAACACTGAACTTGTCTTTACAGTGGCTTGGGAACTGTTGAAATACTCTCTATTAAGGAACAAATTTTGAGTAAGTTAATAGATAATATTCCCCGGGGTTAAGCGTTAAACCATAAATATATTACTTTAGTCCAAGTAATATATTTATCATTTAACGCCCCCTCCCCCTTTAGACAAGACTGCATTTAATAATTGAAGGGTTGGGATTAGACTCGTTTTGAAAATTAATGTTTTAGTGAAATTTTGAACCAACAAATTGCAAGTTATAATGTGCGGTTCCATGGTTTAAAACGTTTTAAATTTCATTTCAAACCATTTGTGGAACCTCACTATCCATGACTTAAACTTGTGATTACACCTCTTTCCAAACCAATTGAGGCGTGTCCTCTTCACAAACTAGCGACCATTTGCCGTTTGGTTTCGAACGGCTCATGTACTTTGGAAGAGGGACTTGATAAAACCGAGATTTATTTTTTAAAACTGCCATTTTGTCTCGGTATGATACTAACAGATATTTTTGAGCAGGATCAAGTTTGTAGATGCGGATTTTTTGAATCGAGCGTTTTGGTTTGTATTTATATTTGTTCGTTTGTGTGGAGATCGTGTTTGTGTTACTGTTTGTTATTTTAACTGGTTTGGAAGTGTCTTGGTTCACATTTGGTTTGCAAGTGTCTTGATTTTCAATTGGATTGGAAGTGTCTTTGTTTTCAGTTGGTGTCTTTGCGTCTTTGTTTTTCATAAGCCGTAGAACTATTGACTCTAGCGTTTTAAATTTTGAATTTGTTTCTGAAAGTTTCATTGATATTTCATTGGATTGTACAACATTGTTCACTTTCTTCTGTTGAACTCCCGAGTGTACAGCGCAGAGATTACGGTTTTTACGCACTTTTTCCCGCAGAATAAACCTTTATTTAAACCCTTGACAAATTGATGCCTGCATCTAGATGGTCCCTGTTGTGGAGGAATAACAATAATTTTTGGTCGCGGTTTCTGAGGAAGTGGTAACGATTGAACCACTTCCTCGTCAGAGTCGTCGGAAAGCGCTAAGTCCAGTTCAAGACCTGTTTCGGCCATGAGGTCTCTTTTTTTCATAGGTTCCACAGAAGCAGACAGTTGCGGTAATTCGGGTAGTTTTCTTGATCCCGTAGCTGCAACATGGTTAGAGACAGGACGAGTTATAGGCGACAATATGGAAGGTCTTGTGGGTTTCCTCTCACAGGCAGGCTCAGTCGAAGCAGCAACAGACATGTTGGTTTATAATTTGAAAATAACGTTACAGGTTTTAAATTAAAGTGCTGGTATAAATAAACACAAGTTTTAAAAGAATTAAGAATAAAAATCACAAAGTAGAATGTTTGAAGCAAAGGTATGAAGAGATACGCAAGTTGTTGAAGGATGAAACTGCACGCAGGCGCTAAAGTTTAACTGCTGAAAAGTATTAAAGGTAATTTTTAAAGACTGAAAGATTAAAAATATTATATAAACACACAGGGAACACAGAGGTAAGTCAGGACCAGGTCGTCAGATAATCTGGAGAACACTGGTATCAGTGCATGTTTTGCTTGCATTATATATAGCAATACAAATAAACAACGGTTGAGAAGGATGTGAGCTGTACCGCGCCCACCGATTATTTAGTTGTACTCAGGTGGACGGGCTGGAAGGTCGCCTTGGAGTGCACCACACCCATTAATTGCAGTAATAAAACTGGTGCAGTCGTGCACTACCGTCTGGAGACCTTGACTCAAGGTTTATTGCGACTGCAGATATTCTGTTCATATTTTTGAAATCTACAAAGAAGTTTAAAGAATATTTGAACCGTTTTAACGACTTTCATTTTATCTTAAATGACTTTGCTAACTTTTATAAAGGTTATTTATGTTAGTTATATTGTACAATATTCATAACGCTAGTTTAACAACTATTAGTTTTTGTTTCGATCTCTACTTTGTAGGGTTGTTTCTTATTAATGCAAAGATATACTTTGAACCTAAACTGTAATATTTAAACATGTTTAGTCGTGTCAATAATAAAAGCCGTGGTAGATATTGTAAGACTGTGTTTTTGTAATTTTAAACCAAACTGATGGTAGGATTCACTCTTGGAAGTTGTAACTTAAGGTTGTAATTTTACCTCAAATGATGTTGCTAACTTTCGAAACAAGAACTTATAGTTGTTATTAGCTATATAAATATTGTGCGATATAAAGTTTTACAAAACTATCATACGGATTATTTGTGTTTCGGTTATATAAGGCAGTTTTACAACTTTGACAAACATTGGTTTTGCAATTTTTTTGGATGTTGTAACGTTTGTAAGTTTATTTGATGTGTAAAGATAATACATTCACGATGGTTTAATCTCGTGCAAGTATTCATATGATGTACTTTGTGTAGCAGACAACTGGCCAATTGTTGTTCAGCGTTGATTATTCATTGACGGAACCGCATAAATCCAGTAAAATCGTATTTCTTCTGTCTTCATCGTTGGAGAAATGGAAGGTGGTGTCAATTGGGTTACTGAAATACACCTTCCTCATATTTCTGTAAAACTGTGAAATTGGAGCTACGGTCTTCACAGTACAACAGTAAACACTTAACTACAGCATGTACAGTGGATATTGTTGGGGTTTGATCTAATGGTTCTTTTATTTAACGAATATGGATGGTTGTGTGGTGGGGGAAACAGTGGGTTCCCATCATGCACTGTTATGCTATATCATTATACTTTCAACTCTCGCCCAGTACACATCGCTAAAATGAGTGCCACCAACAATGCATGGGGACCAGACTTTACTGATGAGGAGCTGTATGCAATTGCTGAGGCTTCAGAGAACGCTGCAATAGATGATCATTTAGAATTATCATAAGAGAACGCTGCAATAGATGATCATTTTGAGTCATCATTGTCGCAGCAGTCGTCACACCAACCCCGTTCGTATGATATTATCTTGAAGGAATATCTAGAAAACCTCCAGATGGTTGACGATTGTTTCTCCTCGCAGCCTACATGTGATGATGTGTGGGAAATGTATAACGATGCCTGGTCTAAACTTCACGATTTGGAAACTGAACTGCAACGAGCCAAGACAGCTATGTCTCAATAATTTTATGATGTATATTGTATGTAAACGATACTATCTTGCACAGGTTTCATTCGTTAGTTTTCTTTTGATAAATTTTATTAAACAAAGCTATCGATTCAAACTTGTGCAAGATAGCTTTTTAAAAACTCATTCAGGTGTCCTTGACCTACACCCACACCATGACGTCACCATGACGTCATCAGATACGTCATCGGATACGTCATACATACGTCGCGTGACCGGAAGCTGTCAATCAAATGAGCTGAAACTCCTAAGTGGCTACTACTTAGTACGAAATTTAACGGGTCACTAGACACACTAAAAGTTTATACATATATTTCAAAACCAGAAGCAAATTGTTATAAGTACATAAACTCTTTTAAGGGAAAGCGGTCCAGCGATTCAAACCCCACAACAATTGTAGACATGTCGGGGGTCGAACCCGTGACCCCTTGAACCGAAGCCCAAGAAGCTATACTTTGGAATAGTAGGACGTCAAAGCGTTAAGTATACAAAGCACCATCTGATAAATATGTTAATAAATGTTTACCGTATAATATACGTATACAGTGTAAATCTTGTGAGACGTCTTTTGTAATATCCTCTAATTATAACAGCACGTGCTATCCTTATCATGAAGTTATTAAGCATTTGATTTAGTTAATTTTCATTTAGACAGTTTAAAAACATTCTTTGACAATTTTAATCATCTGATTTCCTGAAATTGATTAACCAGAACATATGTTATGTATCAATTAAAAGATTTGTTAGACTATATAAAATGTTTAGTGCTTGCATTACATTAAATCTCCAAGCCATTTTACTCTTTATATTAGCATAACATTCCTGGTATTTGTCCATGTGGTTCTTCATTACCTACTTCATAAAATATAAAACATTGTCTGGAATATAAATTGAGAGGTTTTTTATAGCTGAAACCCAAGGTTAATTTAAAGTAATTAATTATTAGGTTGACGTCGTGTATCTCAAAGGTATTCTTGCTACTTATCAAAAGCGGTGTTTCAAGCTGTATTTAGGTTGTAAATTAATTATGGGACTTGATAAAGATCATTTGTAATATTGCTAGAAGTGTTTTACAAAACTAAAAGGGAAATTGTAATTACGTTTAATATTTACGACAAAGAATCCCGCAGGTTCTTTTCATTTATAGGTTACAGAACAATTATATACTAACAGAACAAAGGCTGGTTTAGTTTTATAGCTAATGGTGATTAAAATACCAGATAACGCCTTCGTGAAAACACAGCAGTGATTGGCAATTACCATTTATACTAAGCGTTTCTGATTTTATACGATTTAAGGAAAAAATTGTAAATACGATTTTTAAATTAAGTTATCGACTACTTATGATCGCTTTCCGATATTAAATATCAGCAATTGTTTATTGTCTGTGTATTAACTGTATATAAACTGTTTATTAACTGTACGTTTTCTTAGCTCAAAAATATTTTAGAATGTTCTTAAAGTATTGCATCATTTATATTTAATTTCTGGGTATATGCGATGTAAACAAAATTGCTATGATTCCCAAATTTGAATATAAAGTGTGTTCCAGGGTCTGGATGGTTAGATTTTCTGGAAAGTTTTAGGACTCAAATTTTATTTACGTTTAGACTTGGGCCATTCCGGGCTGTGAACCACCGCGAGGAAAATCGGTAATCTTTACGCTTTACGCCTCTTTACGCTGTCTCCGGCAATTCTTCTATCGGGTAGTGCCATTTGGTATTGAATCTAACACACTAAAAACCCAACGTATTAGTCCAAATAGTTGAGGAAATATTTTATTTGTTAATGCCTTTTGTTAGTTTTAGTTTTTTTGGAACACATTGACCCTTCACAATTAAACAATTATTAGATACCATGTAATCGTACCTCACATCAAATTTCATCATAGACGAGCCCACTGGTTTGGGATTCGGATCAGTTCACATCCAGACAGACAGTCATACATAACCAGGAGAGCCCACCGGAACTACATGGTGTTTATAAGACGCTATTTACGATCTTATAAACGTGGTTTCAATTTTAAAAAATGTGGTTATGATTTATACAGGCATCGAGATATGGAAATCTATTAAGGTCTTGAGCTTAGAGGCGTATTTATACTGAGGCAGGAAACAAAAGTTGTCAACTTCGGACGTCTCAAATTCCATGGAAATGGTGATGTAAATGACGATTTTACTGTGGTGTCTGATATTAACGCTGTGCTTCTTCCAAACAAATGTCAACTTTGCCTTTTTCTACTTCTTGGGTAAAACACATTTTTGTTTCAATTACTTAAAATATGGAGTTAACATACAATTTAAAGGTTATCGGATTACTGATGTTCTTCTTCAAGTGTTGCAACATTTGTTGGTAACTTCGGTGTAAACTCGCCATATGCTGTAAAAAAAGGATCAAAATGAAAACTGTAGTAGTGAAGATTCTGATCTCACACTCACCCTATAAGTAACGGTAGGAAGAACGAAAGGGTGATACAACAGGGAAGGCATAGTCCAAATATGTCCATTATATTCATAAAGACATTCTAAAAAACCCTCAGGTTTTCTAGAAAACAGGGACATGAACAGTATTGTCTATTCAAAATAATTATTTCACCAAAGTGTAAATTAACGCTTGATACTAGATAGTATATTTTGTAAAGTTTAACATGTCAGTAGCGCTGTGTACGCAGTTACAAATTAGTCGGTAGACAGACTCAGCATTTCTGGGTGACAGCGTTGACATTTGCTGATGCCAATCTCGTCTAATTACTCTCACCCTTCAGCGATGTGTGTAAATACACGTGCAAACTCGTCTTCTACAGTTTTTATCAGGAGGCGTGTGGATCAACCGACGAAGAAGATTAATTAATACTGACCTAGAAAAAGGATTAAAATGGTCTGATTTAAGCATATTCATAGCAAATAAAATAACTTTGTTTTATGTATAATAATTACATATATTATATTAAATAGGTTTTATACTTTTTTGAAGAACTTTCCATTTTTCCGAAACATTTTAATTCCACAACTTTCCAAGGTACTAGAATATAAAAATATAAATACATATCCTGAAAAAAATACTCTTTAAACATTTAGTTTAGATTTTTATTTTTATCTGTTTCATACTAATACTATTGCAAATATTTTACAAGTAGTATGCTTCAAGTTAGTAAAATAAGTCATAGAAACTGTCACCTTCTAATCTGATACAATAGTTATGGACTAATTAATTACACCATAGTTATTCACGAATAAGTTTTACAACAAAAAGTTATGCACTAATTAGTTTATCGGGGGAGTAAATTATAAGTGACCTCACATACGATTTACTACAGGATATTAAAGCTACATATAAACCTTGTTGACTACCATGGCTCATCCCCTCAAACAAACAACGCTCAGACAGGAGGAGAATACAATGCGATGCAGCAGCAAGCGCACAACCAGGATTGCCCTTCACCACCGCGAACTCACTCGCGGGTTTGTCTCGACAACAATCAAACTCGGGTGGTCAGAACACTGCGGTTATAATGAGACACCCCGCTTCCCTTCGGAAAACAAGTTATTGATTTGAGCTCATTTAGTTTTTACTAACTTCGTACAATTAGTTTTGATATATAATCTAATATCCTCTGCAGTTATTTTTATGTAATAAAAATATGTACGCTCCAACGTTTTATTCTATCAGATTCTTAGTTCGTTTCACCGAGTTGTGTTTCTTTAAATATTGGCAGCTTTGGTGAACAAAGAGTGATTCATGATAAATGTAAATCTCTTCAACAGTCAAGCTTGAAAGCACCACCTTTTTTATTTTATTAATTAAAACGATAGAATAATTTTAATATTAATATCTAAGGCGATAGATACATGTCTAGGATCTTTGTAAATTAGTATCGCTATGCTAAACCCCCTATATATTATATGTATTACGAAAATTTTCGATCAAAACGAGTAGTTTAAAAAACCACCACAGCACGTATGAAGGGTTAGTATTGAGTAAAACACACTTTTATTTATTTACGAATACATTAATTTCAAACCATATTCATGTGTTGTGTTCATAAGCTTAACGGTGCACAGTTCTTATGTGATTACGAAACTAATAAAAACCTATGTTAGAATTTATGTAAATTTATGATAAAAATAACCCATTCCCATTTAAAAAACGTTATATCGTAGTTACTAATAAATTAACTATAGTTGTTTATGTTTTGAAACATTACAACTTACTTGTTATGGAATTTACCCAAACACATTGTTATGTAATTCTGTTGAAATAGGAAGCCATAAAATGTAAAAGATAAGAATAAAATGTTTAATAACATAGAAACTAGAAGGTTTCAGGGTAGAGGAGAACGTGTACAACGGCATGTCACTGTTAAATTTGCGCTAAAAACACTGTTGAAAAGCATAATATGTAGACAAAGTTGACGGGCAATGAATACCACGCTGAAATACCTTTGCACCTTCAACCGTCACGGTAGTGAATACAACCTATAAACTTCACTGGATTCCCGTGTTTCAAGCAATTTTTGTTAGATATCTCTTTGAAGCTATCAGTGTTTGGGTCACAACATGCGTGTTGTTTAAGCGTTTGTACGCATTTCGATGAACATTAAGTTTAATGGGTTTAAACAAGCTTATCTTTAAATACTAATGATAATAATATATTAATTTAAATATACTTGTAATATATATTTTTAGTATAGGCCTAGCTATAAATTGTATAGCATTTACCTGCATTGTTAAATATTAATACAGCTAAAGTAGGGTATATCCTAATAATTCCCTGTTACAAATAAAACCAGAATATTATAGTAAGTTCCTAATAAAATATTTAATTTGTTTGAATCATTTAGTTTTTATTTTATTTTATTTTAATATATTCACATCAACATACCACCCAATAATTTCTCAATTTTTTTGATTTATTCAAGAGATGCTAAATATTTAATTAAAGCTCCAGTCTAAAAAGTAGAATAGTTAAATTATTCAACTCAAATCAATATCTGATTTGTATTGCGCAGCAGACGTTATTTTGTACACAAATGAAAACTTCCATTGAACATTTACTTTAAAAATGCCAATTATAATGTTACATTAAAGTTTGAATAATTCGAAATCATTTTATTGCTTAAATTTGTAACCATTGGATTTTGTTAGGTGATGTAGAGCAATAACTACATTCAACTTGTATCATCCCGTACTCCACGCAAAAATGAATAATAAATTGATGTTTGTGTTGTGTAGAACTTGCGGGGAAACTCAAAATCAGGGGGATTGTGAACATGATAGTGAGGAAAGGGCAATGGTAGGAACATGGACTATGGATGAAATTAGAAAAGCCGTATAGAAAGGATACGTTGTGCTTGATATGTATGAGTTGTGGGAGTATGAAGTCGCCACATACGAGAAAGGGGGATTGTTTACAGACTTTATTAATAAATTCTTGAAAATGAAGTAGGAAGCCTCAGGCTATCCTAGCTGGTGTAAGACAGAAGAGGATAAAGATAAATACATTTCAGACTATTTCCAACATGAAGGTATTAAATTGGACAAGGACAGAATCGTTAAGAACGGGGGTTTGAGACAATTGGCAAAATTAATGTTAAATTCATTTTGGGGAAAATTCGGACAGAGAGAGAACCAAACTAAAGCAACAATTGTAAGGGAATCTAAAGTTTTGTTTAACATGTTAATAAGTCCAGAAGTACAAGTCAATAGGATCCAGCTTGTTAACGAAGAGGTTGTTGTTGTAAACTGGGAATATATTGAGGAAGTTGGGGAACCTTTGAGAAATGTAAATGTTGTAATTGCGGCCTACACCACTGCCCAGGCGAGACTTAAACTTTATGAACACTTGGAGGCTTTGGGTGGGCAGGTCTTGTATTATGATACAGATTCGTGTATTTATTTCTACCGGGGAGGGTTGTATAGGGTCCCTACGGGAGATTACCTCGGGGAAATGACCGATGAATTGGCAAGCGAGTACGGGCCCGGCTCTTATATCGTAGAGTTTGTTTCTGGGGGCCTAAAACTTATGCATACCTTGTCTGGTCAACCAACAAACAAAAAATAGAATCTGTGTGTAAAATCAAGGGCCTCACCCTCAATTTAAAAACCTCCGAAACATTAAATTTTGAACAATTGAAAAAGATGGTCCTTAGTGAAACTGCTGAAACTTTAGAAATTGAAGAGAATAGAATCAGGAGGACTAAAGACAGAGATATTGTAACAGTAAGCGAAATTAAAAAGTTTAAAATTACAGGACCCAAGAGGAAATTTAATGATGATCACGATACCTTGCCTTTCGGCTTTAAAAAACAAAGAGTTGCTTAACGGAGCTGTCACTCACACGGTTACTGTGTGCATATACCTCTAAACATCAGCTCTATCAAATCATTCTGTTCTGAGACGCGGTAGTGAACGGACGTGCCTGTGTCTTACCTTGTATTTCTCTCCTTGTAGAATGCTTGCTGAACGAAATACATCCGCTATTCAAGTGGTGTTTTTAAAGTTTATATCTAAAAGAAAGTTAAATGAAAATTCAAAATTTCGCATTACATGCTCAGAGTATGAGTTCTTTCTTACTGGGCCAATAAATGCATGGGAATGGCCTTTGATGTTCTCGGAGTATATAGTAGATAAAATAACGGAGGACTCCTCATCAAACACATACATTGGAGTAGCAATAAAGTACGGTGATGTTTCGGGAAATATACCGTTTCTGCCTTTAGGGAATTTAACACCGTCAGTTTTTGATGATCACTTTGAAGAAATATTTTGTAACGTTTAGAAACTATCTGGTGTTTTACGTCTTGAAGTAACACTTGTCTCAATTCCATGTTGCTACCTTCGATAAAGGTAGCACCTTTCCCTACGGAGCAGCGTTACTCTTGTATATACCAAATGTCACTAGTACAGTTACATCATTCTGCTCCAAGTCGCGGTACTGATCAGACGTTCTTTTGCGCTTCTTTTTCCTGTACTATTGAGTAAATTGTGACATGGCTGCTAAATACTATACATTCAATAACAAACCCGTATTGGTTCTGTTTGATAATGAAGGAAAGCCATGGTTTAAAGCTAAAGACGTAGCTACTACTCTAAAGCATGTTAATTGCTGGAGTGCAGTTCGGAAACATGTAGATGACAGTGATAAATTAACAGTTGGAAGTTTTTCTGACGCCCAAAAACAGGGCGTTGGGCCTATTGAGAAAACAACGGTTTTCATAAACGAAGCCGGATTATGTTCTTTGATGTTAAAATCAACTACTCCTGAGGCAAGACTGTTAGTAAGAAGTCTGTTGCCGGAGAAGTTTTACCTTACTTACACAAATATGAAGGATGAAAGTTAACTTTAAATTTAAATTTTCTTTAAAGTCACCAGTTCCCACTGTATGTGTGTGTGTGTGTGTGTGTGTGTGTGTGTGTGTGTGTGTGTGTGTGTGAATGAAGGTCCCTGGCGTGGGTGACGAAAAACCCCGTAAACCTATATGAAGGTCACTGGCGCGGGTAACAAAAAGCCCCGTAAACCTGAAAGGGGGGTCTAGTAGATTGAGGCACCGGGCTAACACCCCGGCTACTCCTTCGAACAACCCGGTGTGAATGAAGGATCTTGTACACTGAGGCGCCTGGCTAACAACCAGGCTACTCCTTGGAACGGTCCGTACGGTGGGACTTGTAAGAATAAACATGAAAACTGCGCCTTGATGTCCGCGAAGTACTACGCTCAAAAAATATTTTCGAGTGGGGTCTAATAAAAAAAGACCCGGCAGTCGCTCACCCATCAGGCAGGGCTAAACCCTTTGTAAGTCCAGGGGTGTGGGGAGGTTGGCGTAAAAAACCGTGAAACCGTTTGTTGTAATCCTCCGACTGTCAGGGAAAACCGGATGGAAAGGCGCAACAAAAAAAAGATAAAAATAAAAACCAAATAAAAAGTATAAAAGCAAAAAAACAAAAAAAAATATAAAAAGGAGGTAGCATTTTGTTATGGAGTGGCTACCACTGTGAGAGGCGATGGTTGGGGCCTCTCACCCCAGAGGTTAGGCCTCCAGGGGAAGCTCTGGGTAACCAAAAAGAACGCGCCGACGCTCCTACGGCCTAGCCTAAAGGCTTACCGTGGTGTGGAAACGTGAGCGTTCAAAATTATTTCACTGGGGTTAGAAGTGTTTAACCGATAAATTTTAAAAAGATCCCCGTTAAAGTGAAATGTAACACATTATAATGTAGCTTCAGCGGAGGCAGGAGTAAATGACTGGAAAAATTTAAGAAGTTTCGGCCAATTTATGGCACTGCCCCCTTAAAAACACCTTCAAGCTGAATTTGAGGTATTTGACGGAGAAGTTACAGCGTAAAAATACGACAGATCCGCCGTTTTACAGGACTTAAATGCAAATAACCAATCAAGTTTAAAGACTCGGAGCTAAATACTGTATAATTTCTGTCCTTCTAAAGAATGCATTTTATGCTTATTGTCTTTTAATATGCACCCATGGTGTGTAATTTTTTGCCAACTCTCTGATATTGGTGTTGGTTACAATCCTTTTACTAGTAAATTCAGTAAAATTATATATTGATTCAGTTTGTTACAGAGTTTTACAAGCAATCAACTACAACAACAAGACAACTCTGTATTTGTTTGACTTCACAAAATACCCTACTGTCACCAGCCTCTTCTGCATTAGTTTTAATTCTTAAACAGTGGGTCCTGAGGGTCCAACACTTAGAATCATGATAATTGAGTTGGGACCCATTTTGGGTCCCAACTACTTCCGGTGTAGGGTTATCAAAGGGATTTGTTCCCCCTTGGAGTGGGGGTATAGTTGTATTGTCTGTCCATTTCTGCTAGTTTTTACAAGCCTCTTCTCTCCTTTTAGTTAATATAACCTTGAGATTTCTAAACAGTTCAATACATGTAAAGTTTCCCAAAGTAATTCTTAAGTAACACTTAATTTACAGGCATACACAACAGCTACAATTATTCAATCATGAAGCTAAAACCCAGTTAATATACTAACAATCTAATAAAAGACAGAGACATGACCCAAAATAACAGCTAAAATACACAAAAAACAGCTAAAATACACAAAAAACAGCTAAAATACACAAAAACAGCTAAAATACACAAAAAACAGGTAAAATACACAAAAAACCGCTAAAATACACAAAAAAACAGCTAAAATACACAAAAAACAGCTAAAATACACAAAAAACAGCTAAAATACACAAAAAACCGCTACAAATAGCCAGAGAACCATTTTAGCAAGGGGGAAGTATTGACCCCCATTACCTTCACCTTAAAGAATCAGTCAAAGAATAATTTATTTTTGTGTTGGTTTCTCACCAGTTTTCTTGTAGTTTGTGTCAATCACATGTATTTTACATTATCATGATTTAAGAGTGGCTGAGGTATATGATAATGTAGAGAAAACCATACCGGAAGTGGGGTCGAATGTTTTGTTCACCCCTTTGAACTATCAATCCCAAATAGTTTAAATCAATGAACCATGGTTTTACTATATTTAACATAAAAAAGAAGCAAACACCCTGAAAAAACTAGTACAACAGAGCTTTTAGACTGTCCAATTTTGTGATGTTTTTTCTTTACATAGTTTAAATTGTAGCGTGGGTTAATAAGTAGCGAACTGCATTTCAATTGTCCCAAAAACTCTCAATATATTTAATTTTAAAGTATAGCTCCTTCAATTGTTTTGATACTTTCCCACAGTACAGAGTTTAAGTTTTGGTAAATCTTAGCGGAGGTTACCAGGTACCTATATACCGAGTTTCATTAGAATCGGCCAAGCCGTTCTCAATATATTAAATTTTAAAGGTTTACACCCTCCATCATCCCTTAAACAACCCTTTTCTACCCTCCAACAAAATTGAAAGTTAGAGGATGTTAACAAGTATCCACATGTCAAGTTTTAATTATATCGTCCCACCCGTTCTTAAGATATTGATTTTTAAAGTATAGCTCCCTTAGTTATTTTGATACTACTTGCAGTACAGAAATTAGGTTTTGGTAAATTTTAGCGGAGGTTAACAGGTACATACATGCCAAATTTCATTAAAATCGGCCAAGCTGTTCTTGAGATATTTAATTTTGAAAATTTGCCCCTTCATTTTTTGAGATGCAACCCGCAACATTTTGTTTAAGATTTTTCATATGGGTAGATACCCCCCTGGAGTGCCTACACTACGTAGTAGGCAGTTTTCTGGGGTCAAAATGACCCTAGGACTTACCGTTTTCGAGATATTAGCAATTTTAAGATAATCAGACTCAAGAGAGAGAGAAGAAAAAGAATAAAAAAGGGAGAAGTAGTGGCGCGGAGTGGTGAGGGTGAGAGGGGAAGGTGAGGGGAGTAACATAGCATGCAGAAGAATATAATATAACACACAAGAGAGAGAAAAGGAAGAATAAAATCAGAACACACGAGAGAAGAAGAAGAAATAAAACAGAGGATGAGTGAGGGGGAGAGGGGAGGGAGAAAAGATGCAGAAGATGCAAGTGCTAACAAAAGTGATCAGTAGGGTTGGAAGGGAGTGGGTCCTAACATGGGAATAGTTTTTGAAGTAAATGTAAGTGTCCATGGTCTTTTATATATGTACATGTTCACGTTAGCGTGATGTGAGTTGGCAACAGTTGCCTTTTTTTCTGAAGTTGTCAACATATATATTTTTTGCAGTCCGTTGTATTATAAATGTCTGTGACTTTACTGTTTTGGATGTTCATGACTTTCTTACTTAACTGTCCATGAGGGTGACGTAATGACTCCATTATTCATAAATCAATGACTTTATTTTCTTTGGTCACGCTCTTTGGTTTACCCGTCTTTGACGTAACGAGAATCTGGCGGGAAGAAAAGTGAGGTTAGGTAATCTGGCGGGAAGAAAAGTGAAGTTATGTTTGGCGCCAATTTTTTTTGGCGCGCAAATTTGGCGGGAACGCCACCATGGGCGCCGCCATCTTGAATCACGTGACCGGCTCTCGACCAATCAGAAGCCAGATTTTAGGCCCATAAGACCCCATGTTGGGGCCCATCTCCCGCGACTCCTACTGATCACTTCTGTTAGCACTTGCATCTTCTGCATCTTTTCTCCCTCCCCTCTCCCCCTCACTCATCCTCTGTTTTATTTCTTCTTCTTCTCTCGTGTGTTCTGATTTTATTCTTCCTTTTCTCTCTCTTGTGTGTTATATTATATTCTTCTGCATGCTATGTTACTCCCCTCACCTTCCCCTCTCACCCTCACCACTCCGCGCCACTACTTCTCCCTTTTTTATTCTTTTTCTTCTCTCTCTCTTGAGTCTGATTATCTTAAAATTGCTAATATCTCGAAAACGGTAAGTCCTAGGGTCATTTTGACCCCAGAAAACTGCCTACTACGTAGTGTAGGCACTCCAGGGGGGTATCTACCCATATGAAAAATCTTAAACAAAATGTTGCGGGTTGCATCTCAAAAAATGAAGGGGCAAATTTTCAAAATTAAATATCTCAAGAACAGCTTGGCCGATTTTAATGAAATTTGGCATGTATGTACCTGTTAACCTCCGCTAAAATTTACCAAAACCTAATTTCTGTACTGCAAGTAGTATCAAAATAACTGAAGGAGCTATACTTTAAAAATCAATATCTTAAGAACGGGTGGGACGATATAATTGAAACTTGACATGTGGATACTTGTTAACATCCTCTAACTTTCAATTTTGTTGGAGGGTAGAAAAGGGTTGTTTAAGGGATGATGGAAGGTGTAAAACTTTAAAATTTAATATATTGAGAACGGCTTGGCCGATTCTAATGAAACTCGGTATAAAGGTACCTGTTAACCTCCGCTAAGATTTACCAAAACTTAAACTCTGTACTGTGGGAAAGTATCAAAACAATTGAAGGAGCTACACTTTAACATTAAATATATTGAGAGTTTTTGGGACAATTGAAATGCAGTTCGCTACTTATTAACCCACGCTACAATTTAAACTATGTAAAGAAAAAACATCACAAAATTGGGCAGTCTACAAGCTCTGTTGTACTAGTTTTTTCAGGGTGTTTGCTTCTTTTTTATGTTAAATATAGTAAAGCCATGGTTCATTGATTTAAACTATTTGGGATTGATAGTTCAAAGGGGTGAACAAAACGTTCACCCCCACTTCCGGTATGGTTTTCTCTACATTATCATATACCTCAGCCACTCTTAAATCATGATAATGTAAAATACATGTGATTGACACAAACTACAAGAAAACTGGTGAGAAACCAACACAAAATAAATTATTCTTTGACTGATTCTTTAAGGTGAAGGTAAAGGCGTCAATACTTCCCCCTTGCTAAAATGGCTCTCTGGCTATTTTTAGCGGTTTTTGTGTATTTTAGCTGTTTTTTTTGTGTATTTTAGCTGTTTTTTGTGTATTTTAGCTGTTTTTTGTGTATTTTAGCTGTTTTTTGTGTATTTTACCTGTTTTTTGTGTATTTTAGCTGTTTTTGTGTATTTTAGCTGTTTTTTGTGTATTTTAGCTGTTTTCTTGTGTATTTTAGCTGTTATTTTGGGTCATGTCTCTGTCTTTTATTAGATTGTTAGTATATTAACTGGGTTTTAGCTTCATGATTGAATAATTGTAGCTGTTGTGTATGCCTGTAAATTAAGTGTTACTTAAGAATTACTTTGGGAAACTTTACATGTATTGAACTGTTTAGAAATCTCAAGGTTATATTAACTAAAAGGAGAGAAAAGGCTTGTAAAAACTAGCAGAAATGGACAGACAATAAAACTATACCCCCACTCCAAGGGGGAACAAATCCCTTTGATAACCCTACACCGGAAGTAGTTGGGACCCAAAATGGGTCCCAACTCAATTATCATGATTCTAAGTGTTAGACCCTCAGGACCCACTGTTTAAGAATTAAAACTAATGCAGAAGAGGCTGGTGACAGTAGGGTATTTTGTAAAGTCAAACAAATACAGAGTTGTCTTTTTGTTGTAGTTGATTGCTTGTAAAACTCTGTAACAAACTGAATCAATATATAATTTTACTGAATTTACTAGTAAAAGGATTGTAACCAACACCAATATCAGAGAGTTGGCAAAAAATTACACACCATGGGTGCATATTAAAAGACAACAAGCATAAAATGCATTCTTTAGAAGGACAGAAATTATACAGTATTTAGCTCCGAGTCTTTAAACTTGATTGGTTATTTGCATTTAAGTCCTGTAAAACGGCGGATCTGTCGTATTTTTACGCTGTAACTTCTCGGTCAAATACCTCAAATTCAGCTTGAAGGTGTTTTTAAGGGGGCAGTGCCATAAATTGGCCGAAAATTCTTAAATTTTTCCGGTCATTTACTCCTGCCTCCGCTGAAGCTACATTATAATGTGTTACATTTCAGTTTAACGGGGATCTTTTTAACATTTATCGGTTAAACACTTCTAACCCCAGTGAAATAATTTTGAACGCTCACGTTTCCACACCACGGTAAGCCTTTAGGCTAGGCCGTAGGAGCGTCGGCGCGTTCTTTTTGGTTACCCAGAGCTTCCCCTGGAGGCCTAACCTCTGGGGTGAGAGGCCCCAACCATCGCCTCTCACAGTGGTAGCCACTCCATAACAAAATGCTACCTCCTTTTTATATTTTTTTTGTTTTTTTGCTTTTATACTTTTTATTTGGTTTTTATTTTTATATTTTTTTTGTTGCGCCTTTCCATCCGGTTTTCCCTGACAGTCGGAGGATTACAACAAACGGTTTCACGGTTTTTTACGCCAACCTCCCCACACCCCTGGACTTACAAAGGGTTTAGCCCTGCCTGATGGGTGAGCGACTGCCGGGTCTTTTTTTTATAAGACCCCACTCGAAAATATTTTTTGAGCGTAGTACTTCGCGGACATCAAGGCGCAGTTTTCATTTTTATTCTTACAAGTCCCACCGTACGGACCGTTCCAAGGAGTAGCCTGGTTGTTAGCCAGGCGCCTCAGTGTACAAGATCCTTCATTCACACCGGGTTGTTCGAAGGAGTAGTTGGGGTGTTAGCCCGGTGCCTCAATCTACTAGACCCCCCTTTCAGGTTTACGGGGCTTTTTGTCACCCGTGCCAGTGACCTTCATACAGGTTTACGGGGCTTTTCGTCACCCACGCCAGGGACCTTCATTCACACACACACACACACACACACACACACACACACACACACACACACACACACACACACACACACACACATACAGTGGGAACTTGTGACTTTAAAGAAAATTTACATTTAAAGTTAACTTTCATCCTTCATATTTGTGTAAGTAAGGTAAAACTTCTCCGGCAACAGACTTCTTACTAACAGTCTTGCCTCAGGAGTAGTTGATTTTAACATCAAAGAACATAATCCGGCTTCGTTTATGAA
This sequence comes from Allygus modestus, assembly GCA_963675035.1. NCBI lineage: Eukaryota > Metazoa > Arthropoda > Insecta > Hemiptera > Cicadellidae > Allygus > Allygus modestus. Next base: position 317,115,697 of record OY776112.1, read on the forward strand.
AACCGTTGTTTTCTCAATAGGCCCAACGCCCTGTTTTTGGGCGTCACAAAAACTTCCAACTGTTAATTTATCACTGTCATCTACATGTTTCCGAACTGCACTCCAGCAATTAACATGCTTTAGAGTAGTAGCTACGTCTTTAGCTTTAAACCATGGCTTTCCTTCATCATCAAACAGAACCAATACGGGTTTGTTATTGAATGTATAGTATTTAGCAGCCATGTCACAATTTACTCAATAGTACAGGAAAAAGAAGCGCAAAAGAACGTCTGATCAGTACCGCGCCTTGGAGCAGAATGATGTAACTGTACTAGTGACATTTGGTATATACAAGAGTAACGCTGCTCCGTAGGGAAAGGTGCTACCTTTATCGAAGGTAGCAACATGGAATTGAGACAAGTGTTACTTCAAGACGTAAAACACCAGATAGTTTCTCAACGTTACAAAATATTTCTTCAAAGTGATCATCAAAAACTGACGGTGTTAAATTCCCTAAAGGCAGAAACGGTATATTTCCCGAAACATCACCGTACTTTATTGCTACTCCAATGTAGGTGTTTGATGAGGAGTCCTCCGTTATTTTATCTACTATATACTCCGAGAACATCAAAGGCCATTCCCATGAATTTATTGGCCCAGTAAGAAAGAACTCATACTCTGAGCATGTAATGCGAAATTTTGAATTTTCATTTAACTTTCTTTTAGATATAAACTTTAAAAACACCGCTTGAATAGCGGATGTATTTCGTTCAGCAAGCATTCTACAAGGAGAGAAATACAGGGTAAGACACAGGCACGTCCGTTCACTACCGCGTCTCAGAACAGAATGATTTGATAGAGCTGATGTTTAGAGGTATATGCACACAGTACCCGTGTGAGTGACAGCTCCGTTAAGCAACTCTTTGTTTTTTAAAGCCGAAAGGCAAGGTATCGTGATCATCATTAAATTTCCTCTTGGGTCCTGTAATTTTAAACTTTTTAATTTCGCTTACTGTTACAATATCTCTGTCTTTAGTCCTCCTGATTCTATTCTCTTCAATTTCTAAAATTTCAACAGTTTCACTAAGGACCATCTTTTTCAATTGTTCAAAATTTAATGTTTCGGAGGTTTTTAAATTGAGGGTGAGGCCCTTGATTTTACACACAGATTCTATTTTTTGTTTGTTGGTTGACCAGACAAGGTATGCATAAGTTTTAGGCCCCCCAGAAACAAACTCTACGATATAAGAGCCGGGCCCGTACTCAATTGCCAATTCATCGGTCATTTCCCCGAGGTAATCTCCCGTAGGGACCCTATACAACCCTCCCCGGTAGAAATAAATACACGAATCTGTATCATAATACAAGACCTGCCCACCCAAAGCCTCCAAGTGTTCATAAAGTTTAAGTCTCGCCTGGGCAGTGGTGTAGGCCGAAATTACAACATTTACATTTCTCAAAGGTTCCCCAACTTCCTCAATATATTCCCAGTTTACAACAACAACCTCTTCGTTAACAAGCTGGATCCTATTGACTTGTACTTCTGGACTTATTAACATGTTAAACAAAACTTTAGATTCCCTTACAATTGTTGCTTTAGTTGTGGTTCTCCCTCTGTCCAAATTTTCCCCAAAATGAATTTAACATTAATTTTGCCAATTGTCTCAAACCCCCGTTCTTAACGATTCTGTCCTTGTCCAATTTAATACCTTCATGTTGGAAATAGTCTGAAATGTATTTATCTTTATTCTCTTCTGTCTTACACCAGCTAGGATAGCCTGAGGCTTCCTGCTTCATTTTCAAGAATTTATTAATAAAGTCTGTAAACAATCCCCCTTTCTCGTATGTGGCGACTTCATACTCCCACAACTCATACATATCAAGCACAACGTATCCTTTCTATACGGCTTTTCTAATTTCATCCATAGTCCATGTTCCTACCATTGCCCTTTCCTCACTATCATGTTCACCATCCCCCTGATTTTGAGTTTCCCCGCAAGTTCTACACAACACAAACATCAATTTATTATTCATTTTTGCGTGGAGTACGGGATGATACAAGTTGTAAGGAGGTAGAATCTTACACTTTAACAAGCCCTCTACTTCAAGGCCTCTCTCTCGGCACTCATTTCCAACGTAAACAGTAGGATGACCCACGGGATACTTACAATATTTATTTACATACGGGTAGAGGGAACAGACATCAACGTATTGAATTGTTTCTCCCTCTTCACATTTACATTACGTTTTAGTATTACCCGTTCTGCCTCCAAAGAAGGAATCTCTAGGATTAAGTGGAAGTGTGTTTAGAATGGACAATTGGTTCAGGTGATTTAACTTTTTGTCCTTCTTCAAATCTTTAAACTCACACTCCCACATTACTGCAACTTCGTAATCACTGATTTTTGACATCTTTTTCAAAGTTCTTTCATATCTCAAATTAAGTGAATCTGTGGGATCCTCCTTCAGAGGAGCCTCTCGATTGTAAGGGAAACATTTTGGACACCCGTGCCAATAACACCCGTGGAACTCATAAATTCTCTCACCATCAAACCCGTCTACTTTTACCCCGTTAATTTTAACTTCTTTACCCCGGCCCGCATGTTGAATCTTTACTCCACGTTTCTCCTCCTCCCATGTTAACCACTGTAAAGCAACGGCTGACTGATTGTCTGCAAGTCGGTACCCTGATTTTGGTATAAGTCCAATAGTATTTTCTTTTAAGAAGTTACGGCGGAAGGCCAGGTTACACGTGCTGGCTATTGTTATAGCCTCGAGGAAAGGATCTACGTTACACTCTTGAAGAAGCAAGGCTCTAAATTTAATACACGCTTGAGCTAGGATTTCTACGTCTGAAATACAGTACTCCAGGATTTCCTTTTTAAAATCAAACACGTAGTCTTCAGCGACTCGTTCCTCGTACCATTCTTCAAAGGCCTTGTGTGGTTTCTCGAACATGGATTCGGGGCAATAGTATTTTTTGTCGGGCATAGGCCTACATAATCTTGGTTCGCCAATGTATTAAAAAGATGCGGGAAGTAGCCCTTCTTTTTCTCGGGAGGCAGATCGAAGGCTTTAGGGAGCGCAGAGAGGGCCATGGGGAAATAGCTTAGGGAGTCAATGAATCTGACGTTGTCCATTTCCATCAAAATAGCTTTAGTTCCCCGAGGCGTTATTTTTGGGGTAAATTTAGTTTCTTCCATAATATACTGTAGAATGAATTGTAAATCAAAACCCTGTCCGTTGTGGGCAATTACACAAACATCTTTAAATTTTTTTCGAATTTCCATCACATAGTCCATAAACTGTTTTACCGGTTCTTTTTCAAATACCCTTTGCCGTTCTGAGCAAGTTTCACACTCACCCCCATTAATACATTTAAAACAGTACTGTTGTGAGACACACAAGTTAACTTGATGTACTTTTTGTTCAGGGTCAGAGGGAAGAGACTCGTCTTGGCGAGTCTCCAAGTCAAAGAAAATAAACAAAAAATCACGGTCTTTCGGAGTTCTCCTATCTACCCTCATGAAACACTGATGCGCTGGGTCTTTGAACGCTTCACAGGGTTTACAATAAACTTCTCCGCATACGTGAGCTGTCTTACGTTTTTTTGGATGAATCATTTTCTTATTGTCACGGCAGAGTTTTAAAGTTTTACAAACTTGCCCCTGATGGGCTATTAAACACCGCTCGTTTTTGAAGAAACGACAGCAAAAACGGCATGTAATGCCTCCGTGTTCTAGTTTACAGGGTGGGGAGATAGTATGGCAAGACGTGCATCTGTTTGAGCATCTGTGTCTAGCTTTGTGTTCGTAAGGGACATGGCAGGCTTCACAAAAGAAATTACAAACAAACGCTGCAGTTAAGTTTGTAATTACATTATAATGACCGTTGTGAAACAGAAGGTTTATTTTAAATTTAGCGTCTTCATTACCTCCTTCAAAATAGACATCCCGGCCTTTTCTGTCATAGTTGTAGACGGTAATTTTGTATTTTTTAAGATGAGATTGGAATTTTTCAAGTTCGGGGATACCGGCGCCTTCCTCCGGCATTTATACACGGGCTTTTGCTATGAGCTTATTAGCTCTGAAAGTTTGTCTTTTTTTCCCCTTGTCTTTTCGAATAGCGTAGATCTGAGGATCATTTTTGCATACGCCTTGCCTACTACCAACGCTCTAGCCAAACATAAATTATCTTTATTATTAATTACTACAATCCCTTTTCTCGCCTTACACTCTTCATCAAATGTATTATACAGGCCGGGCCTTACCCTCCCAGAACCTACTGGAACGTTAACCCGTGCTACATATACTTTGAACGTGTCTGTAGACTTAATAGATTCGGAATTTGATTGAAGAATACCTCCGAAAATTTCCCAAAGGACATCACCGCTAACTTCAGAGACCGGTCTAAAATCTACATACCCCGGTTCAGCACTTTTTAAATGTATTGACTGCATTTTAAACCCAAGATAATCGGTGGGTACAGCATCGGCTTTAGCTTTTTCAACAATCTGATTAAGACCCTTACGATTCCAATCAAACTCAGAGATACGATTGGGAGGGTTAGTGAATTTGAAAACAGTGTTAGTCCCGTAAAGTCTGAATTTTTTAACATAGGTTTGATCTTTACTAATTAAATTTATCGGGTTTTGAGGGTTCTTTTTAGAAACGTCCATCCTTCAACAAAGAATTTAATACTGAAAACAAGCTAAACTGTACTAACGCTTAAAAGAGAAAACACACCAACCAGAGTCAGGCTCACACGGATACAACTGAATTACGCAGAATCAATAATAATCTGTGCAAGAGAACACCTACGCAAGAGCAGCGCAAAAGAACGTCTGATCAGTGTGACGACTGAAATCAGACTGAAGAACTAGAGCTTGTTGTAAGAGCTATATAGTATGTAGGGGAGCACAGTACCCCTGTATCACTACGCAAGTCAGAAAAACACTAACATACACACACTACGCAAGTCAAACCAGAACTACAAGTTATCGAAAGTTAACTCCAATGAAGGTTTAAAACACGAACACCT